>OX376162.1:2553940-3818411 GCA_947363495.1 Euzophera pinguis
GATACGATCTTTTTGTAAATAAGCGAATATGTTTTACTTTGTTGTTATTGTGTTATTTTCAATTCGCAGGTTTTTCGCAAGGCAAATTATTTTACAACCGGCTGTGTCAGCGTTACATGGCCAATCGACCCTAAACGCCCTGGTATCCGAGATTTTAGGAACCGCCTTTTGCCCTTTAACGCGTTTAATTTAACGACCATCAAAGGCTTAACATGCTTTCTGAGCCACGGAATCACCATTATTATCAGACAAACAGACACGTCTTAAGCCTGCAATAACATATCCAAACTGGAAACAACCATTAAAAGTATGCTTTGTGCGAGAACCTAAACTTCTGGATCTAAGGTGAACTTACCAACACGCACGAATCAATAGTCGTTGTTACAAAAGTCAGTCTACTGCTGGACATAGGCCTTCCCCAAATTGAGGGGTTGTTGCACTACTCGCCACGCTGGGTAGGCGGTTTTTTTTTTTTTTTTTTTTTTTTTTTTTTTTAATACTACTACCTCCATGTGTGTAATGGAGCCTATTCCTATCTTGAGCCTGTTTCCATACCAGTTCTCGCACGTATTCCTCTCGCACTTTCTTTCCTCATACTACTCATTCATACATCACCTTTTGTTTCTATAACGGGTGGGACGCCCGACTACTGTTTCTGTCTATATATCTATTTTGTTTCTACTTCTATTATTTATTTTTTGTTTCAGGGTATTAACAACACATTCACTTTTCTTTATTTCTAGTTTTACAACTACATTTTTATCACTAATTATCTTATTGCTAACTTAATTTACTACAGCTGTTTTATTTTGTGATGTTCAGTAATATTATATTAAATATTATAACATCACATTTTTCGCACCATTTTTCTTGTTTACAACTATTACAATTTTCTTACAAAATTCTAAAAACCTATTTTTATTTTTATTTAACAAAATTTTGGGTATGTTATTCACTATTAATATATGGTCTAGAGCTTGCTCGATCTCGTTGGGTAGGCGGTTGGCGAACGCAGTTTCAAAGGATCGAACGAACGGATTAATAGGAAGTATTCTTAAGCTAGGAAAAGAGTGAAATGTGGTTGGGTTTGGGGAAAGGATGAGGTACTAGAATGCTACTGACTTGGATTGACATGGGTTGATTCAGTAGCAGCTCGGGTAAGTCCGGCTCGCGTACCCGTGTGTTATGTCATCGGACAGATGCTTGGAAATAACACCCCTGACTAAAATAGATATAGGGCAAATAGTGTTTGAGGCTAACTCTTCTTAGAATATGAATACCAACCTGGTATACGTGAAAAGAGTCAATGCTCAATAATGGGCAAACAAAAGCTGTCATGATGACATACCTGCAATGTAAGTTCCTCGGGTAGACACCAGGGTACGCTGCAGACTGCACATAGCACGTCTGGAGTCTACAATCCCGAAACACTCTTTCACAATATGACCTGCAAAGAAAAAAAATGTAAGTCCAAATTCAGAAAATAATTTGAGATTAACAGACAAAGTTCTAGACAACAGTGGGCATTATATCGCATCAGAATGTTGTATTTCTGGCTGTGAAACATTTGACGATTTATTAACAACTAATTTACTAATTATAATTTATTAACAATTTACATCGTTTTCTTGAAACCATATTTTCTATACTTATTATAAGTGCGAAAGACTTTCTGTCTGTCAAACTTTCACGACCAAACCGCTGAACGGACTTTAATGAAATTTAGTATGAATATAGTGGAAGACCCGGGCCAAAAAAGGCTACTTTTTGACAGCTAGTATTACTTAATAAGCTTTCAGATCACCTAATAAAACTTCTTTTACTTTTTTGCTACTTTAAAATGAAAGCTGTGTTAATTCTAAACAGAATCTATTCATTTCAATTGTGAAAAAAATCAAATAATTTCCAAAATGATACGATCAACTGAGAACCGAGATAATAAAATGCAAAAGCGAGTAATAATAAATAATGAACGCGTGTCTATGATAATGAAAATACTAAAATACCGATGCGCCATCTATCATCGTTGTTTTAGCTTCCAATTTGGATGTGTCATTAATCTTGTCTTTTATTATACTAATACAAAACAGACAACGTCATTAAGATGCGAATGACGGGCACAAAATATTTTTATGTTGAAGGCCACCTTGAATCTCACGACGCTTTTACTCACGACAAATTATGATACCACAATTCTGTTTAATATTTTGTGAAGAAAAATATCTGAGGGCTAAAACGGACTTTGAATTGTTTTGCGCAAAAGAACGGATAAGCAAAGAGAGAGAGCAAAGGAAGTTGCTCGGAGTATCGGCTATGGTCAACCCTGAAGAATACATGACATCAGTCTAACTAGTTGAAGTACTTTAAAAAGGGGCATTATTAGATTTTAATTGGCAAGCGTGTTTGAAGAGAGGAAGAATTATTAAGGATGTTAGGAAATAATTTTAATGGACCATTCTCTTGTGGAAAATATTATGCTGGCCGGTGTTTTAAGAGACCCACGAGATCAAATCAGAAATGAGGAGATCCCGAAGAGAATAAAGGGCACCGACATAGCCCAGCAGATCGGCTCTTTGAAGTGGCAGTGGGCGGGGCATATATAGAGTGGGGAAGCGATGACCGATAGGGGTGGAACGTTCTTGAATGGCGAAAGTACCGAAGCTTCTCGTCAGTTAACAACATGATAGTTTACGCAAAACGAAAAGTAGTAATCTTAGCAAAGTACAGAAACTAAACTCGATATCAGCAGTCCGTCACTCACTTTAATTCGCACTTGATTACCGACTATAACTCAGAGTGGCAATAATGCCGGCCAGGCGGTGGTCGTACGATTTATTCCCCATTTCGGTCACGTAGCGGCCCAAGTGGTCGCCATTTGGAGCGGCAGAAAATGATTCTCCGGCGACATTCAAGGATAAGCCGTTAAGTAATTGGCAAGTTCGAACTGATTTATTCGACGATAGGGGTGATTGGTTTGGGCGTATCTTAGCTTGAATTGAAGTCAATAAATATTGAAATACAAATTAGATATAATGACATGGATGATAAACTAATTAGCAAATCCCCAAAGACAATAACATAGAGTTTTTAAAAAAGGATGTGAAAGGATTTCTCTATGGCCGGCAACGCGCACGTAACACTCCTAGTGTTACAGGCATCTTATGACAATGGTAATCGCTTTCATCAGTACGACTTTTTGTTTCCTACTAAATAGTATTAAAACAAAGAAATTAATGTTATAATCGACAATGAGAATAGAATAGAATTTTATTTGCACAAACATAGTTCTTTACAGGTGGACACAATTTATTATTGGACACAGATTGTTTCTGTTACGGGTTATGAAATAGATTCAAGAAACAGTGTTTAGAGCACTTTATTCAGTTACCGTTAAAAACACTTTAAAACAGTTTCAAACAGATCCCGATTAAAGTGTTACAGATTCTTTCTGTTACAGTTATGAAACAGATTCGAGAAACAGTGGTTAGAACACTTTATCCGGTTACCGTTAAAGCCCCTGGGTAGTCTTCATGAGCCATTTACGAAGTCTTACTAAAAATGGTTTGTTGTTAATTGGCTAGTCAACTAAAAAATTAATTGTGTATATTATATATTTTATTGATAGAATAGACTATTTCGGAGATACAATTTAAACGAAAAAATTCTTAAAATTATATTTATTTTGTTATTTAATTTTAAAGATTTTATAGTGATGACGTCACGCAGCTATAATGGCCATTTCGAACTGCAAGAAAGCAAAATTTACTAAGGTATTAAAAATATATATGTCAGTGTCAAATGTCAAAGTCAAGATGGACCGCTAGCCGCGAGTTGGTTTCTTGTTTGTTTACAATCGCCAAATATTTAGGTACCCCATTTCTCGTATCTATTGCATATTGGCCTGTTTATTGGACTTTACTGCAGTCTCTTCATCCGTTTACATCTGATTTTTCAATAATTGGACACCGCTTCTTCATTATAATGTATGAATGAATGTAATTAGGTTATGTTTACTTGAACAGAGATGACATTTGACATGGGTGACAAGTACGTGAAGCGTTTAGTTAGCGCTACCAAACAAAAAATATTTATTCACTACGCTGTGCTGCCAACCTAAAAAATTAAATGTGAATAGCCGGAAGTTATCCGGCTACGTCATACGTCAACCTTGCTAAAAAATGAAAGTCATTGGGTTTTCTGCGATTTTCTTAAAAAATACTTGCTTAACTAAAGATCTGATTAATGTAATCTGTTCCCTAAGCCTATTCCTCGAAATGGTTTACGAATTAGACATTTTCATGAAAAAGTTTACTAGCCAATTGTCTCATATCTAATGGTATCTATTTTATTATAAATAGTGATAACGGATGAACTTACTTATTTTTAAAATATACAAGCTAGCAAGAGTCAATAATTTCAACTTCTGAAATAATAGTTTACATGAGTATATTGGACCTGCTCCGCATATGGCTCTAATACATTTTTTCTGCATGATAAAAACTTTTTCAATATGTGGAGAATTTCACCAAAGTATAAGGTCATATCGTAATAATGAGTTTACATATCCATGGTAGGCAGTTTTAGCTATGGATACCTCTGCACCATCCCTAAGCCTTTTAAGAGCAAATACAAAACCACTCAGTAAAAATGCAATTTTCAGTTGCAGTGCTGGTTGGGAATGATATCCAAGAGTTTTGTTGACTGTACCTCTTGTATAGTTTTACCCTGGTAAGTTAGAGCAAAATTCATATGATTTGCGTTATAATTTGAAATCTAAATGAATGTCGTTTTTGTTACATTTACACAGTCTATTTTTCAACATCCATTGATCTACATCTCTTATAGTTTTATTAATGATCTGTTCATAATTTTCAATATTCTCATTTTTGGTTTATTTAAAGAGATGTCATCAGCAAATAGTATCGTCTTATATTCTGTAAAGTTTGGCAGGTTATTTATACATACCAGAGACAAGAGTGGACCCAAAACACTCCCTTGAGGAACGCCTTGTTTGCTAACCGAGTAATTGGATCTATATGAGTTCATATTTTTTTATCTATTCTGCTAATTTCTACAAATTACTTTCTGTTCGACAAATAACTTGTGATCTAATGATATTTGTGAATAATATTGCACACCGTCTTTTCGGTTATTTCGTGCGATGATTTTGTCAATCGTCGCGGGTACTAAATCTAGCTAGTGTCGTATGCACAGTCGTATGTTGCGGCTGAATCAAAGAAATTCTGTTCACGATACGTACACGTAAAATCAAGAAATTCATATAATAATTACAAAAAAGTACTGGCTTATATACGCACAGCACAGCTACTCGTACAAGTCACCCATAACTTAACAATCAACCAAACAAAATTAATGTTAATGGTGGATTTGATTTCTAACAGGAATTATTTTTTACCTGTTTTCCTTCGTATTTTGCCGTAGTTTTGTGTAAGACGTTTAAACAGAATGTCGATGAAAGTACGGTAAAACGGGTCCAGGTTAGGTCCCTTGGGTGTTAAGGAAATGATGAAAAGTAGCCCTCTTGTGTTTCAAAGAAACTCAGGGGACCGATTCTTGGTATTATAAATCTCTATCGAAATCTCTGTAGAATATTTGTTTGAAAAAAATCGATACTTCCAGAGAAAAATGTCGTATAGTACGCAAATATCTATTGAAAGTTCATATCCGTCTTCTCGATTTTGACGCCAGTTAGATTCGACTAAAAATATTGTACATGTAGTATGACATTTATAAATGATATCGTGATCGTGATATGGATCATATCTACGACTGTAGAGAGAGAATACTATGTTAACTACAACGACTGACTTAACTAAAAAGTCGAAAGAGATTTCTGGGCATATCGACCGAAAGACCATGCGTTGCATCTCTCACACTGGGAGTGGAGAAGTGTCACTTGAGAGGTGACTAAAAATACGGACACAAGGCTTACAGTAGACATCCGCCATGTTTTTCGAGATGTTTGTAAACCTTTTCTATAAAGGCCTGAGAATCAGTCTCAGGTCGTTGACTTTACACTAGGCTTCGACATTCTGTCTTTTACCCGATTATCATAAAGAGTGTTAAGTTTTTTTGAGAGCATTTATATTTGTTTGCATAATTATTTGTCGCTCTCTGAAATTAATAAAGCTTGACTAATTTTAACGTTTGAGGTATTTAATAGATTTGCTATAAATTTTAAAATAAGACACTTGTTCTAAGATACTCAATAGTGTCGTAAAAATGGTAGTATAACAAATTTTTTGTTACGTTTCCTCAACAATTTCCTCATAGGCGTCATTGGTGTCAGGCGTCCATAGGCTACGGTAACCGCTTCCCATCAGGGTGTCAATTCTTTTAATTTACATAGTGCAAAATTGAATCGTAATTGGATAGTAATAGCAATTTTGGGTAAAAATTTTTAAGACCAATCGTATTCCATTGGCATGCTATTGAATTGCAATTTGACAATTTGCTATTCTGGGTGCCAATTCTCATATTTTGCATAGTGCACAATTGAATCGTAATTGGATTGCAATGGCAATTTTGACGTTTCTTGTATTTTGTGAATAATTTTAAGACCAATCGCATGCCATTGAACTGCAACTGGAAAATTTTGCGAATCAAAAAATTATAATCATCAATTTTTTCAATAATCGGTACTCTGTTATTTATTATATTTACATTTTTTTCTACTATTACCATGCAATAACGTTTCAATTGCAATTAAATTGAGATTCAAATTTGTGTTAGCAGAAAAGCAATATTGAGCTTATCTAAATTGCATCGCAATTGAGTAGTAATTGAATATCAGTTGCATTATATTTTAAAGTTGATTAGCGAAATTGAAGCCCAGGTGGGCCGTGCGCCAGTTGGCCTACTAAATACTTAGTATAAAAATCGAATACCTTTTTAAATTTTAATTCTTTCATAAAGAGTAGGTGGTTACATAGTCAGTCGATCAAACCGCTGTTGTCAGATTTTTTGAATTGAAAGACTAATTTTACAAGAGCAGTTTCAATAAACACGTGTAAATACATTTTGCACAGCAAAGGATCGTAAAACATTATTGTTGGTATGTCATTTTTATTAAAACATACATTCGAAATGCAGAGAAAATTAACCACCTCAGTGATTAATTAAACAATAATATAATTTGTTACAAAGTTCACATTCTGAAAATTGTTATTTTTAAATACGTAACAATTGATTGCGTGAAATGTGACGGTTTTATGTAAAAGGGATCCAGGAACTTTTTGGTTAAGTGTTACGTTAGCTAATGTAAGATTTTGATTGAATATTATCAACTTAGCAAAAAATAAAGTACCTACCTAATTTATTTCATAATATGATAAAATGGACGGCGGCGGGCGGAAATTGGTACAAGACCGCACGGAACATCTTGTCTTGCCGGAGGCCAAGTTAAACTTAGCGTAACCATATCGTAGTCAGTAAGTATGTATGTTTAATATGTAACAAAATACATTGTAAAATCTCTAGACCCGATTGGCAAGATGTTGGGCAAAGCAGGAAAATTCGAGAGCTCTAGTGTAAAAGGCCAAGGTACTCTTTCGTTCGTTGAGCCATCGCAGTAAATTTATGTACCTAGTAATATTTAAAACATACATACCCTGCCACGACTTCTCCTCTTCTGTTTGGATAAAGCTCAGGATGCTGGCCATAGCGAAGATATACTTCGAACTGTTGCTCGGCTCTGTCAAACGAAATAATCATTATGGACAATCTATAGTACGTCAAACGGAACGTCATGTATACTAAGAATTAATTAATTACCTGCAAAATTTTAATTCAAGATTGTGTTTACAATGAGGTCTAAGGAACAAAACAATGTAAAAATCTATACTACGTCACTATTGATAAAGTATTTGTAACTTCCTCAAGACTTAACGTCTTGTTTTACGTATACTACATACACATGCACGTTACTTTACTATTATCAGACTTACTTTACAATACTGGACTATAAAGTTGAGTTCTAGATTAAATAGTCACCTGGAATCGAAGCTGAAGTAGGTCTGGTCGGTGAAGTTATCGGCGTGGAAGACGATCTTAACGAAGTTAGTCTCCGATATGAACGTCTGAGGCTGTTCTATCTCTCCGCAGAAGAGGCCTGGCTCCTTTCTGTTTGACACGTCCGTTTTCGCGTTCCCGTCGACTATCTGTTGAGAAATACATGCTTTTATCTCATCATGATCTCTTGTCGATAGAGTACGTTATTAATATTTATAATTGTGTGGATGGAGTTTTTGCATTCGTGTCTGTGATGAATCATATTGTTTACTTTCTCCTACAATCTGTCTGTTACGCATTCACGGCCAAACCGCTGAACGTATTTTAACGAAATCTGGTATGAATAGATTCTTCAACTATATTCTTTTCGTTTTTGACCCGGGGTCAAACAAAGGCTACTTTTTGACTTAGGCGGAGCTGCGGGAAACAGCTAGTATATAATATATGCAATGTAGCTAATCGGCAACAGATAAAAAGAAAGACAATTCCAGCAGAAAAATAATCAAGAGTTTTTGGAATGTTCATATATTCCCTATTCCGCCTTTCCTATTAAGGTAGGTATTTGATATTCTTCCAAAACGTATTAGGTACCTACTAAACTGTATAGTTGACTCTACGTCGTAATTGTAAATTATTTTATGCATATTGTTTGATTAAATAACAGATTGAAGTTGGTTATAAATTTTGAGTTTTTGTAATTAAAAAAAAATAACAAAAATATTTGCATAAACAATAATTTCAAATTTCTATTCGTATCGAATCAAAACTCCAATTCATCATCAAAGCATCGGACCGATTTAAAATTTAACTCCGGAGGCGTAGCGTGGATGAACGATCCACTAATTACTTGTCCAAATTGGCTCTCTTAAGTTTTAGTTCACATTGGTCGAGTGACTGAGCTTAGAGTAATGCTGAGTAGGTCAGTTATTAACTGGGAATTCTTAATATTCGCTCATAGATTAAAAACTGAGATAGCAACCAACGGAACAAAACTAATTTTCGTCCAAGAGTTGCCCAGTTGTGTCCTCGGCTTACACGTCGGAACCTATGGTACGTTGTAAGTCATGGTCCTTGATTTTGCGGCACTGATTATTACAATGGAATGACTGCCGTTTGACCCTTAACCTGCCTTAAACCTTTTTACAAGGAAACATGACCCAAAATGTATTAGTAATCAACACTGTAAACAAGATTTTTTTAGGCTGAATAAACGCTACATCTGATGATCTGACACAGCCTAACGACTATAACAACCGGGACCAATGGCATAACGAGCCTTCTGAATAAAATAATAATAAATAAATAATAAATAAAATAAAAATGCTTTATTGTCACAAGTTTAACAAAAAACATACATAGGTTGAAGCACGAAGGAACTCGAGATAGAACGCGCATTTACTACGGATACGCGGCCTGTACTCTGCTATCGAGCTTCTAACAAATTTTTCGTTATTACCTATTAGTTGAGATTCCAGGTATAGCCGGTGGTCGCGATAATGTGAATTAGTAATGGCGAATTTAGAAAATGAATAAGTAATTCGTCACCATCGTCACATCATTGATATGCGCTACGTAATTAAAGTGAATTTATCACGAATTTTTGTAAATAGAGTACTTTGTGGCGACACCATCGCACAGTAAATAACTACAACTCCTACGCAACAGATGGCGCTAAAGAGAAAGAACAGAAATTCCCATACAAGAAGCCTAATTAGAATGGAGGACTGAAACGCGATATCAGAGTTTCTGATAATTGGAGCATATATACAACCTCCGACAGAACATCGTCGGAGCCGCGGTTCCCCAGGCATAACACCTCGCCTGGCGGGAAGTAATTCCCTTTGCGGCGGTCGAGCATAACACCATCGCTCCCGCAGTGCTCCAAAGTGGTGACCCCGACGTGATGCAGCATTCTTCAACAACATCATTCTCCAATCTTGAACATCTCTCATCCTCTCAAGCCTCATCCATCTTCTGGTCAGCAGCAAGCAGTTTCACAGCAAGCCAACTACAAGGGTATCTCCAGGTCCATCGCAGCCGACTCACTGAGCTTCCTGGTCCTGCAACCACCCTCACAACTCAAAGGACTTCAGCGACCGGCACATCCACCGCAGCCCACGTCTGGTACTCACGGCCGGCCACCGCACACCAGCGTGGCAGTTCTGCACAAGACATCCACCGGCGCCAACAAGTCAACATCGCTCAACTACAGTCTCGACTCACCGCAGACTACGAGCACGCAATCGCTCACACCCGACTCACTGGGATTATCGAGCAGAAACAACTACACTCCCGACTCACTGGGACATCAAGCAACTGGCACTTGCAAAGCTACATCCTAAGCACAGACTGCACATCAAGATTATCAGACCTTCGGTCTTGGGAGGGAGTCCTGTGGCGACACCATCGCACAGTAAATAACTACAACTTACGCAACAGATGGCGCTAAAGAGAAAGAACAGAAATTCCCATACAAGAAGCCTAATTAGAATGGAGGACTGAAACGCGATATCAGAGTTTCTGATAATTGGAGCATATATACAACCTCCGATAGAACATCGTCGGAGCCGCGGTTCCCCAGGCATAACACCTCGCCTGGCGGGAAGTAATTCCCTTTGCGGCGGTCGAGCATAACACCATCGCTCCCGCCGTGCTCCAAAACTTAAACTTTATCGTCTAACTACAAAAAAATAGACATCTGTTCAACACGTGTCTAAAAAAATGATATCGTAAAATTACGTTTATCTATAACCTATCTATCTTAGACTTATCGTCATCCTAGCGTATATTCTTAGTTGCGTCGTCAGCTTACGCTTCGGAGCCTAGGGTACGCTGTAAGTCACGCTCCTAGATTTAGCGGAACTGGTAATTACAATGGAGCGACTGCCGCCTCACCTCCGTAACCGTTTTAACAGGGATACCAGACCAACAGGTACATGACCCGAGGTGTGTTAGTGGCCAACACTGTCAAAATTTTACAGGCTGCCCTACGGCATCTGACACAGCCTCACGACTGCTATCTATCGATAACAATCGGGACCAACGGCTTAACATGCCTTCTGAAGCACGGAGGAGCTCAAGATAGAAACCTATCTATCTATATATCTAAGTATCTATAAAAAAAAGTATATAACGCTTAAAACCATGTCTATACTCGATTTAACTTAAGACTATTGAAAAACATAGTTTAACGGTAGCAGTTTTTTAAACATATGTTGCACAGTTGTCAAACTTTTTTGTAGTAAGACCGTACCATCAAAATAAAAATAACTCCGGGGCACGAGCATTAAAATCACAATATTTTCCAGCGCTGTCTCATAATGCTCTTGTCACTCGACTTTCCAGACATCTCACCTAATATGCATAAACTTAGTCCCCGGTTCTCGCCCGTCAACGAAGTTCAAAAATTAATTATATCAATTGCTGAACCGAACAACTCAATTAGTACTTCGGGAGTCGAGCGATTTCGACGGCGAAACTTTTTGTATTTGTTTCTGTAGATTAAGGTGGTGTTTCGTCTGAAAATCTTATAATATTGAGAGTTCGCGCTTCCGAATTTTGTTGGTATGTTCCTTTTAGTATCTCCTTTTTATATTTTTTTATAGGTTCATAAATAACCTTTACTTTTTTGCGTTGTAAGTAGTTAGTTCAATTGAGAAAGAAAAAAAAAACTTTTTTTTTTCGTCGAACATCTTTTAACGTTGGGAATTTTTGCTTCATAATTTTGCTGGTACTTATGTTTTAAGTGTATTTGGCTCCTGACGCAAAAAGAGACATTTTATCAAGTTTTTATGTGAAACTCCCTACATATATCTATGGTATGTAAAACCGTCGTCGTAATGATATTGTTTCTTATCTAGAAGAGGCACAAGTGGAACAAACATTCTAATTTCGTCATCGACTCGAAGGTAAATTATTTTGTCAGTTGTCAGTACCAATGTTCCAAAATAATGTTCATTTCTTCAAATGCAAATTGATGTTTTACAGAAAGGAAATAAACGCTTTCTAACAAACATTTTGTCATATAATTAACTTTATTTGTGAGGCCAGTTGGAATTATAATATGCTATTTGACAAATAATTTGTTTTGATATTTATTCAAGGGGTACAATAAAGAACGGACGCAAAGGTAAAAGAAATACTTTAAACTAAGGATAGACATTTGTATGTCTATCCTTAGTTTAAAGTATTTCTTTTATTTTTATTTTTAGTTTAAAGTATGTTGATTTGTATCAACATTAAATTCCGTACAATGTACAGGTTTAACCCTCTTTGATCAAACTCATCATCATCATCATCAAAATACCTATAAGTATAGTATAGTTTAAAAATGTCTGATGTAAAACATCATTCTTTTTTAAAGCCACATCTAAACTTTTATTTATTTATTTAAACTTTATTGCAAAAATTAAAAATTAGTGTACAAATTGTGAACTTCATGCCATGCTTCTCGACCAGACCAAACCATAATGATTTCCTATTTATCTGTTCCCTTAATTTCTTTATACGGACCACACCTTTTACTATCTCCTTCATAGGTGAATCGCCTTCTAAAAACCCCTCAATCACTTTTTTTTTTTATGATGTTTATTCATAAAACATGATATGTGATGGAAAATAAAATACTATACCAAATTACACTCACGGACTCACCTGCATGTACCCTTTGTGACACGTCGTCCCGTTGATCAAAGTGCCCACTTTGAACTTTTTGAATCTAATCCTGAGTATCCAATCCTTTGGCGACCCTCGAAAAGCTCGAAATCTAAAAAAAATAGAAATATTTTTAGCTTAACAAAAATATTAATAACTAGCTGTTTCCCGCAGCTCTGCCTGCGTCAAAAAGTAGCCTATGTTTGACCCCGGGTCTTCAACTATATTCATACCAAATTTCATCAAAATCCGTTCAGCGGTTTGGCCGTGAAAGCGTAACAGACAGACAGACATACAGACTTTCGCATTTATAATATTAGTATGGATTGGTGGGTAACATGGTCAATCGACCCTGTACTCCCTGGTGTCTAACCAGTTTAACGGTATCATTATTTTTATTAGACAATCAGGTGATTCAAGCCTGCCATGTCCTAACGAAACTGGTGAAAACTTAACACCCCTTCTTCGGCTTGCAGAATAGATAGTACAGCCGTTACGTTCCCCCCCTTGACTTGCAGTACTTCTAGATATCTTTTACCTGTATGTACACGTGAGAGGTCTGCCGAAATTTTCGGGTGTGACAGGCGGCGACGATACGTCTTCGTAAATCTCCACTGTTTTGTTACAGTGATCCCGTTTTGAATCTGTGGACAAAAAAAAAACACAATCAATTTATGTTTAGTCAGACGTGATTCAGAGGGCTGGCCTCTTGTAGCTCAAAATTCATCAATTGCAATTCAACGTGACAATGCTGCCAACCTTTTGAGCACATTGTTATCGACAGACAGCTATGCGGAGGAATATTTCGACGCTTAATAGCGTCAGCTAGTGCATATCGAAATATCTTTATGTGATTTATTTTATTGTTCTTGTATGTTGAGGCGGTTTTAAACAACTCTGACATCAGGGTGTACATAGTCGTCAGACAATGTAACCTACATGAAATGACGATGATTTTAATGTTAAAGTTTATATAGTAAAGTATAAGTATATATAAAAAAAGGTAGGCAACGCGCTCGTGACATCTCCGGTGTTGCAGGCGTTCATAGGCTACGGTAACCACGTGCCAATAGGTGGGCCGTACGCCTGTTTGCCTACTTAGTTGTATATAAAAAAATATATTTTCTAAGACATTTTTTGGTAAGTTTTGTTTCAGATTTAAATAATGTTGTAAAGTTAAAATAATAAAATAAATTGAAACCATCTTGAAAACGTAGGCTATGACAAGGTATTCCGTGATTCTTTCATTCACATCGAGAAAGCCTCATGGTCAATCGACCCTTACACCTTAGTGTCAGAGTTTTAAATACATACCTATATTCTAGAAGAGAAATTCCACCTAGTATTATTTAACTATGGATAGCAGTTGCAATTTCAAGCTTTATTCCATTAACTTTCCAAGGGTGATCTGTTCGCGTCGAATTTCCAATAAGCCAACGATGTCACTTACAAAGTTTTATATTGTGCAACCAGTGAATTACCTCACTCCGCAGTACTGTCGACAACAATTCCTTTTACACCTTCTCTTTTAAGCTTAAACATTCCTCAGAATACTAATACTACTACTACTAATAATACTACTAATTTTAAAGATTATAATAATAATGATTATATTATAATTTTTAAAAATTAATTAATAGATTTTTTCAATTTTAAAACTAATTAAAAATATCTTCAACTCTGAAAAATATCTAAAAAATTATAAAAAATAAAACATTTATTTCGGACTACAAAGATCCATATTCACATTGATAAAATATAATAATAATAAAAATGAAAAATCACTATAATAAGAAATAAAATTAAAATAATAATAAATCAAATAACGAGAAGAGAATCTACTGCCATCTATCGATAACAACCGGGACCAACGGCTTAACGTAATTTCCGAAGCACGATGCTTCGTGCTTTGTGCCATTTAGTGGCATTTTCTCGAGCAGGAGCTTGAGATAGAAAATACCACTAAATGGCGACCAATCCAATACGGGTCGCGTCTCGCCGTCGTTTGACACGTGCATTCACTACGGATACTCGCGCCGCGCTTGGTTTAGTATTATTTATGTATTTAAACTTTATAACAAAGAATGTAAATGGCGGACTTAAAGCCGTGGGATTTTCTACCAGTCAACCAACAGGTGGTGTTGAGAGACAAAAGTAAGTGTAAAGATAGACTAATTACCTAATTATACATTTGAACAAATAAAACATGCAATATTAATACGTAAAAATAAACCTACATACTAACTACTTAAATAAATATAATTATATATTCTCTGACAGCGTGTAAGGATAATGTGCGCGCAGTAAACGTTTAAATGACGCACGGGTGTGGGCTTTTAATAACGCAGACGAATAATTAATATGAAATTTCTTAGTTATCCGCCAGAGGCACTGTACAGCAGGTCTAAAATGGCCACTTTGAGCAATTCATCAAAATGAATCATTTCATGAATTGCGAAGCTTAGCAATTCTGCAAATTTTGACATTGACGTTTCAACTCTAATTCAATTCATTTCGTGATTCATTTCCTAAATCACTTCTCATGTAAGTGTTGCTATAGTAATAAAATAAAAATAGATTTTATAATTTTAATATTGTTATTGATATTTATAATTCTACAGTTAATTTATGATAGTAAATCAACATTATTGGTTAGATAAACTTATTTCACAAAAAAAAACGTAAAAGTACGCACGCTATGCAAAAATAAAGATTATTTTTACGCCTGGCAATAAGGTAAAGCAATTCACGAAAAGTAAGCAATTTTGCGACTCTCCGTCAAACAGCAGAATTGCCATGAAATGATTCATTTCATGAACTGCCAAAATGTGGCTATTTTAAGATTTGCAATGATTCATAATGTGATCATATTGTAATTCGTGCAAAGTGGCCATTTTAGATCCACAGGTGACGCAATAACGCTGTCGCTAGCGTAAAGCATAAAGTCACGTGGTTTACCTACGGCTATCGTGTTTGTATGACGACTGTACTTGAATAATGGCCACTTTTAACATTAGTTATTAGGGTTCCGTGTTGAGCTCAATAACCCAGGCGTAGTAATGATATAAACTAGGGATAGATGCGAAATTTACTAGAAATAGTAAACAAACAGAAAGTAGTCTAATAAGTAATTGTTTATTATCATCATGTATACCATGACTCCTCAGGTGGTGGCTGAAAATCAGTGCTAGTCATGCTTGCATGTCTTGCGTAACACTGAGCCGCCACCTATTGAGACGTCTGTCACGCACTTTATCTATCTTGTACTTTGCTTGTAAGACCTTTCCTGTAAGTGATGGGTCTATCAATAAAGTTTATTCTATTTTACAGTCATAAAAGCGTCAGATTTGATGTATCCTTAGCCAAAAAATTAGGCCTCTATGGGTATGTGTTGTGTAGTTTCTTAAAAATTCAATAATCTGGCTTCGTATCTTATTTTAATGTCAGTAAACTTTATGCGCCGCACAAATTTTCTGTTTCTCCATATGGTTGACTAGTAGAGAATGCTTTTAGTATTAAGTCCGCCTATTGTATAAGTATGTTTAGTTGTGGTACAATAAAGTTTTAATAAATAAATAAATAAGATCGTCACGAATTCACGATCCATTCCTTACATTTTGTATGAGAATACACGTCGTTGGAATAGATTATTACACAAGTGTACCTATAATTTGACATATGAATTCTTGCGTGCGGATATCTCTTAAAATACACTGAGTCATGTAGTTTTTACTATAACGGTTTTAGATTTGTGGAAGAAATGAAAATATGTACCTATTGAACTGAAAACACCATTGTTAATGTAGATAATCTTAAAGTAGGTAACCTATACAATTTTTTTTTATAGTTAACTTTAGAGAAGCGGATAAAGTTTGTAGGAAAGCCTATGTTGCATGAGATTGGCTTTAACATACTATGTTTGTACGGGAATATTAACATTTTTATCCTTTACATATTAAATAAAGCCTTGAATTGTACTACAGAAAAATCTATACTAATATTATAGCTAAAGAGTTTATTTGTTTGTTTCAACGCGCTAATCCCAGGAACTACTGGACCGATTTCAAAAATTCTTTCAGTGTTCAGGCCTGAGCAAAGTCGGGACGGGCTGCTAGTTAAATATATAAATAAGGAACTATTATCAGACAGAAATTAATCCTAATCTCTAGTTTAAGGTAAATTCATAAAGTACAGTTACCTTTATATGAAAGAATAGGTACAATATTATAGATGTTTTTTTTTAGTTTTCATTAAATTTTATCACGGATTTATAAAATAAATTAACGGCTTCACTTTAAACATTGCTATATGCCCTTAAGCTTAGGGCCAACAAGAGTGTAATAAAAAAAAATAAAAAGTTAATTGAGCGTTATATTTGTGTGGCTCTTAGGAGGTCGAAGTAAAACTCCAGTTTTTTTGTTTACAGAGCGCTATCACCAGGGATTTCGTCGGCTCAAAGTTCGCCTGTGGGTTCCAGATTATAGAGGACGCAGAAAAAACTCTTTGTGTGTTCCACAGCGGCATGTTGAGCCCCGGAGCGGAATGAGAGTATTACAAATATTTATTTTTGAAGTTATTCAAGTAAAAATTTTTCCATGGTATACTCTATGTAATCTCCCAACAACATTTGAAACTCGCACATGTACCTCAATTGGAACGCATTTTGCTCAATTTCCTCAGATATATCAATTTTTACCATTTAATTTTGTCATTATGTTGTTAAGCCCAGTCAAACAGAGATGAAGTAAATTGAAACCTTTATTTCCTTAGTCATATTTTATCAGAACCATACGAAGAGAGGACAAAATATCAAAAACAGGAGATCTCACTTCCTAAAAAATACTTAATCAAATAAATATTTCACCAAATCTTTTTTTATTTATTTTTATTTTATTTATTGGCCCACTATACAGTTTTACAACAAAACATGACTAAATAAATATTACATGGGTTCATAGGCTAGTTGAAAAACCAAGAGATTAGCGCGCACAGCATTTTTAAATTTAGCGCTTGACAAAACTATAAATATATATAAATGAGAACACTACAAATGAGTTGTAACAACTTTTAAAATACAGTCTGGAATATCACTCATTTTGGTAAGTAGTCACTTTGTTTACCCACTCGCTGCACTCGTGATTTAATTTCAGACAACTTTGCTATTTCATCTTTTTTATTGCTATTTTCATTTCATTTCTCTATTTGCAGCAAAAAAAAAAAAAAAAACAAATTGGCTCATTTTTATAAAAACACAATTTGCATCTCAATTTTCACACGTACTTTTTTCCATACGAATTTTATTTTGTGATCAAACTTCGCCTCAAGGGCGGTAAGACTATACATCAAATCGCAAACCCACACAGTCAGATTATCCTTATATTACTTCGTCCTTCTAAATATTTTTTATTTTCTTTGCACGGCTTTCTATTGTTAATACACTTCTGTTCTATACACAACTGGTGGATTAAAAGCCCTTGGTTTTTTGTACCAATTATTTTTACCAATCAATTTTATTGAAAATTTCAAAAGCTAACGAAATCCTATACCACAATATGGAATCCATTAAAACATTAGTTCTTTTTAATACCAAAAAGTCAATTTTTAGGGTTCCGTACGTAAAGGGTAAAACGGGGCCCTATTACTAAAATTCTGCTTTCCGTCTATTACCAGGCTGTATCTCATGAACTGTGATAGTTAGACAGTTTACATTTCGACAGATGATGTATTTTTGTTGGCACAATAAATATTGTAAAAAAAAATTTACTGAGATTCCCATTCAACATATTTATCAAGTAGTATATTGAAACATGTTTAAGCTATTGTAGGCCTTACAAACGTTAGAAAAAGTCTAAATAAGCAGTACCTTAAAACACTTCGAAGACGCTAATCCCAAAAGAACAAAATAAAGTGTAGCAAATGTTATATTCCTTACCTTAACCTGAGCCCAGGTCCCCGGACACAGATGAGACCAAAGTGCCGACTGCCTTATTACGTTTCGGGATACTTCAACAGAAAATTTCAAACTGAATTTTATTTTGATATTTTGAAGACATTCTTGTGAACCAACTTGAATTATTTTTGTTTAAAGTCTGTTCTTTCATAAATCTCTTAATCACGCCCAAACATAACAACGACTTCATCGGTTTAACTCAGTTTTTTGTTTCAGAAGTTTGCATATCCATACTTCCATATCCATCCATACTATAAATATGTAATATTATAAATGCGAAAGTCTGTCTGTCTGTTACGCTTTCAAGGACAAACCGCTGAACGGATCTTGATGAAATTTGGTATGGATATAATTGAAGACCCGGGGTCAAACATAGGCTACTTTTTGACGCAGATAGAGCTGCGAGAAATAGCTAATATTTTATAAAATATTCATAAGATGCTTTGAACAATGCGAGCAGATAATCATAAATTAATTTTTTTTTAAGAAACTGAAATAAACAAGATTTTGATAATTATCCTATATAATATATATAAAATTCATGAAAATTACACAGTTTATATTTTCACACATGATAAATACTAAAAAAACACAACAAACATTTATTTATAGGGCCCCCATTACAACAGACATGATTTTAAAAATGGTACCCTTTGTGCGCGTGCCCGACTCTCACTTGACCGGTTTTATAGTATACTAGCTGTTTCCCGCAGTTCCGCCTGCGTCAAAAAGTAGCCTATGTGTGACCCGGGGTCTTCAACTATATTCATATCAAATTTCATAAAAATCGGTTCAGCGGGTTGGCCGTGAAAGCGTAACAGACAGACAGACAGACTTTCGCATTTATAATATTATTAAGTATGGATTTCGCCTCTGTAGCTATTTGTTTATTGCACTGCAGTCAAAGATTATTGATAGATGGTCATGACAGTAGAAAATACCTAAGTCTTTTATTAATACTCTCATCGATACCTTAATCCACAGGTAAAACAAGTTCTCATACATAATCAAAGTCAACTTATTACGAATCTCCCCAGTCGGCAATAAAACTAAGGGCAATTTTACATGGATCCAGTGCTGGCAATCCAGTAGCGTTCATGGACACGGAATTGTCTGTCTGTGTGTCGCACACACATGCGCGTCTACATAGACAAATTCGCTTACCTACTCATCATCGCCACCATTTCGTGTCGGCTATATTGTTAATCAACCATGTCAGAGTTGTTCAGAACCGCCTCTCGGCCTTTGACGTGGTTCCTTTAACTTCCACCAGATGGCAGCCGGGCTTTAACTTTAAGTGTTATAGCGTGCCTTCTGAAGTACAGCATAATCTTCAATCATGTGATTTAAGCCTGCAATGTCCTAACCAAACTGCAAACAACTAAACAAAGTATACTTCCCGTAAGGATCGAATCAACGACCTCCGGGTCAAAGGTGAACGTCTTAACCACTGGACCACGAAAGCAGTTATTGGATTGCCAGCACTGGATCCGTGTCAACTAGTCCTTAAACACAGTGGGCACAACTAGTAATAATTCTAAGAACTACGCCGATGTGTTAGCACTGTCTAACACAAGTTTTTTCAACAAAAATGTTTAAAGTTCAGTGCAGTCTGTCTTGTTCGAGGCATGTCGTGAGAGCAAAGTATTTCGGTAGTTTTAAACGTGCTCTCTCTGTTATGTAAGTAGAACTTAAATAAAGTTGAAACTTGGTAGATTGCTGTGTTGTACTGTGGATTAACAGTTTACGTGGCGTTTGTTATAGACCCGGGTTGTGGGTTGGATTGTTATGACAAGCATACTTTATTTGTCTCAAGACCTGATTGTCTGATAATAAAGATGACGTGTAGGTTTTGGTCCTGACTGCTATTTAGATGTCGTTAAAAACATCGTGATCATATTGGTTTGGTTTCCCTGTAAAAATGGTTACGGAGGTCAGACGGCAGTCGCTCCATTGAGATTAAAGCGTACTCTGAACTCTGAAGCGCAAGCTAAAGAGACTGGGAAACACGTTTGGACGAAGATTGTGGATAAGATTTGTTTACTAAAGTCAATCTCATTATTATAAATATTTAGTGTCATCTTGTTCTGAAGGAGCTTGTTAGTCGAGCGCGACCCGCGTATCCGTAGCGAATGCGCGCGTCAAGCGACGACGTGACGCGACCACTATTGGATTGGTCGCCAATTCGGCATTTTCTATCTTGAGCTCCTCCGTGCTTCTGAAGGCACGTTAAGCCGTTGGTCCCGGTTGTTATCGATAGATAGCAGTCGTGAGGCTGTGTCAGATGCATTTGGGCAGCCTGAAAAATTCTGACAGTATTGGCCACTAACACACCTCACCCTATAAAATGGGTTACGGAGGTCAGACGGCAGTCGCTCCATTGTAATTACTAGTTCCGCCAAATCTAGGACCAAGACTAACAGCGAACCCTAGGCTCCGAAGCGTAAGCTGACGACGCAACTAGGAATACACGCTAGGATGATGATGAGTGCCGTCTTGTTCTGGACCATGATGAAGAGCGTATCCTCAGTTCTGAGGACACAAATTGCTGATGAATTACATATTATTATTATTGTATACTTCTTCGAGACGTCCAAAAATAAAGACAGTTTTGGAATCCCAGACATTGACAGGTAAAATCGTAGGTGAAAGCTAGTGCAAAATTTACTGAACAATTTCAGTCTTGAACAGAGAAATTTAAAAAAAATGGCATTACACGAGAAAGTTCCCACTGGGCGATTATGAGCTATGAAGCGAGAACTTGAGTTCAAAAAGTAGGTGATTCTTGTAACTTTTGACTTTTTGTATAATAATAGAGTTATAGCGAACTTTTTGTTGGGCTTTTATTAAGTACAATATTAAATCATAAATGCTGGTTTACAAAATGTAGTAGTTAAGCTAACAACCGATGTCGCCGGCTGCCGCGTATCGTTCCCCATCCATACTAATATTATAAATGCGAAAGTCTGTCTGTCTGTCGCTCTGTCTGTTTGTCTGTCTGTCTGTTACGCTTTCACGGCCAAACCGCTGAACGGATTTTGATGAAATTTGGTATGAATATAGTTGAAGACCCGGGGTCAAACATAGGCTACTTTTTGACGCAGGTGGAGCTGCGAAAGCAGCTAGTTATTCATAAAAATTAAGGAACGTTCGTTACCTACTTAAATTAAAATATGTAAAAAAATATTATATTTAAAATATTATGAAACTGAATGCAATAAAGATATTGTAAATAAAGTTTCATTCATTCATTCATATCATCATCATCATTTCTTTTTTTTTATACATCTAAGTAGGCAAACAGGCGTACGGCCCACCTGATGGTAAGTGGTTACCGTAGCCTGCAACATCGGAGATGTCACGAGCGCGTTGCCGATCTGCCCGCTGTCAGCACAGCGAACCCTCTGGAGCCTGGCGACCCTACTCACCAGCAGGAACACACCACTGCATCACAGTGTTATTTGGCTGCGGTCTTCTGTAGGGTGGAGGTACTTCCCCAGACGAACTACTCCTTACAAAATGTCCTACCTCTCTTAAAATATATAATTTCAGCCGCAGTCAGTCCACTGCTGGACATAGGCCTCTCGTAATGATCTCTAAAATGACCAGTTGGCAGCAGCCTGCATCCAGCGTCTACCTGCGACTTTTTACAGGTCACTCATTCATATGTTTTGTCCCTTTCTGTCTTATCTATAATTGACGCGAAAGAAGGAGACGAAACATATTTTAATTAACTTGGACTTAACGAACCTTCGTCAAATTTTTACATGAATCTGTGGGATGGATTTTATTGTTCCTTCAAGTAACTGAAGGATTAAAAGTCAACAATGAGATGTATGTCAATTTTTATTTTGGACAAAAATATCCCTTTTGAAGTTATAAAATTAGTTGTTTATCTGAAATTCTGTTATGTTTTTATGACTTTTCAATAAAAAAAATTGAATTAAATATTATCCATACTAATGTTATAAATGCGAAAGTCTGTATGTCTGTCTGTTAAGCTTTCGCGGTCAAACCGCGAACGGATTTTGATGAAATTTAGTATGAATATAGTTGAAGAACCAGGGTCAAACATAGGCTACTTTTTGACGCAGGCGAAGCTGCGGGAAACAGCTAGATTTGATATAAATAAAGACAGGCAGAATGAAGGAAATAATTATTTTGTCATCATAACGGCGATATTTCAACTACGTGTCCGCCGCACCACAGTGTTTGTCTATGCTTTTTCAGATTAGCCGAGTTGACTGGAGAAAACGAGTAAAATAAGCTATTACTTAATACTGTTTAGTAGGCATCTTCTAAGTGGGATGGAGTTTAAGGAAAACGTCTTCACCTTCAAAACTCTTTTATTATACCCTTACAAGCACTGCAATCATTTAAATTATAAAAAATAACATCGTTTTATGAAAAATTGCTTACGTCTCGTCTTTTGTTCTTTTCAAAGAGAAAGAGAGAGCCGATTTACCTAGTGTTACCAACACAGAAAAATAAACAAAGTTCGCTTTTCATTTCCACATGTATGGGACTCGCCTGATGCACGTCGCTTATATCCATTAAACCACAAGATGAATATTATAGGTATATAAAGATGGATTTCAGATGAGAGAAGTGAATTAATTGTTGGCCCGTAGTACATAATAAATTAACACAAAACAACAAATTACTTAGGCCGGAGTCGGCACAATAATGTTTGTATGTTCAGTATTGTACAGTCACGATATGCCATTCTTGTTTATTAATAAGAATCGATATGTGTGCATAATGTTCATGACCATACCTTTTAATTGATGGTATGTTTCAAACGTCAGAAATAACTTCTTTACCTAAGCATGTTTTCCTAGTTGTATCGTAAGCTTACGCTTCAGAGCCCAGGCTGTAAGTCATGGCCCTAGATTTGGCTGCACTGGTTACTAAAATAGAGCCACTGCCGTCTAACTTCTGTGACCCTTTTTACAGGGAAACCAGGTCAATAGGAACATGACCAGAGAGAGATGTGTTAGTGGCTAAAACTGTGAGATTTTTTCAAGCTGTCTAAAGACATCTGACACAGCCTCACGACTACCATTTATCGAACAACTGGGACCAATGGCTTAACGTGCTTTCTAAAGCACGGAGGACCATGAGATAGAAAACATCAGAAATGACTGAGTCGAGTTAACTCGTGCGATAAACTAGCACGTTGTGAACTAGCCGTGACCGCAGTCTACTTCGACTTTAAAGGACGCTGACATAAATTTAATTTACGGTTTGATTTCAAGCTTCAGTTTAACTTCGAAATTTCGAGCAGAAACGAAATGAAGGAAGTTTTTCGATTTCACATTGGATATGGATTTTTTAAGATTCATACTCAAAATTTATTTAAAAGAAACTTTGTGTTCTAATTCGTAATATTATCGTGAAACGATCGTATGATAATTAACTGACAAAAATATACAACACTAGCTTTATCCCGCAGCTCCGCCTGCGTCAAAAAGTAGCCCATGTTTGACCCCGGCCAAACCGCTGAACGGATTTTATCAAAATCCGTTCAGCGGTTTGGCCGTGAAAGCGTAACAGACAGACAGACTTTCGCATTTATAATATTAGTATGGATTTGTTAAGATAAAGGTAGGAGTCACTCTGTTACATTTTAACAAGGATCCGTACTTTTGAGATAGATTTGTATAGAACCTAAAAATATAGTAATTTTTTGGAAAAATGGTAATCTAAAACCTTTGGATTCCATTTTTTCAAGAAATTCTCAAAAATAAAACCCTCTTTCATTAGTAGAATAAATAAATAAATTATAATAGTCTAGGTACCTGTATCTAAAAATAGAGAATGGAAATAAGATTCAGAAATGGTTTCTTGTAATGAAGAACAAATAGGAGCTTGTTGGTCGAACGCGACCCGCGTATACGTAGCGAATGCGCGTGTCAAGCGATGGCGTAACGCGACCACTGTTAGATTGGTCGCCATTTAGTGGGTTTTTATCTTAAGCTCCTCCGTGCTTCGGAAGGCACGTTAAGCCGTTGGTCCCGGTTGTTATCGATAGATAGCAGTCGTGAGGCTGTGTCAGAGGCCTTAGGGCAGCCTGAAAATTCTGACATTGTTGGCCACTAACACACCTCAGGTCATGTTCCTGCTGGTCTGAATTCCCTGTAAAAAGTGTTACAGAGGTCAGACGGCAATCGCCCCATTAATACCAGTTCCGCTTAATCTAGGACCAAGACTTACAGCGTACCCTAGGCTCCGAAGCGTAAGCTGACGACGCAACTAGGAATACACGCTAGGATGATGATGAATAAAGGTCAAATAAAGGGAAATAAAACAATATTGGATTTCATTCAACCTAAATTAGGCTCTATTCATTCCGAATAGAGGTCAATTTTAAATCAGGCATTTGAAATAGTAGCAAGCCCTGAAAATAACCTCGGACCGGACCCACTAACGAATGCTGAATAAATTGAATTCGTCAAGAATGCCCCTTTGCGCGTGATACAAGTTATAGGCAACTTTAACTTTTTGATAAAATATTTTTTTTTTCTCCATGTTCCGTCTTAGTACAAGCGTGATTTCCCAGTCGCATCATCTGCTAGCGTTTCAGAGTCCAGGATACGTTTAACCCTTTCGCTGCCAGAAATTTTATAACAATTGATATTTAATTGTTTACTACGTGTATACTCGTAGGTTGGCATCGAAAGGGTATTATTTTCTCAGCTTTATTTAGTTTTATTCATGCGCACAGTAAAACAATATACAAGATAGTAGGTACGTAAAAGAAAAAAGTACAAGGGAGTCGTAATTTAATAATTTAAACATAATATAAGTTTCTTACTAAGTTAGTATTTACAGAAAAAGTAAATGGTACTGTTATTTCCCGTAAATAAATAATAATACAGTGCAGAGGATACTCAAACAATTTCCACGTAATAATTTAAAACAAAGAATAAAGATAGCAAAGTATTAGGCGAATAAAATTATAGTGTAGTCAATAGCTATTTTGTCTCAAAAATAAAAGAAGAACATAAAAAAAAATGGAAGAAGATAATAATATTTCTTCCATATCAATGGCGCTGACCAAATATAGATCATTTAAAATCTCATGACTTGGACCACAGAAATCAGAACTGAAGACTTATTTAATTATGTCAGAGTTCATTGGAAATATGAAAGAAAATGCAGTTAAAAGGACTTTGCCTCATCTTCGGTCTCCTGAAATTATTTGATACTAAGTTTTAGTTTCATAGCTTCACTTGCGACAAGGAATTATTTCACCATCCATACTAATCCATACTAATATTATAAATGCGAAAGTCTGTCTGTTTTTCTGTCTTTCTGTCTGTCTGTCTGTTACACTTTCACAGCCAAACCGCTGAACGGAATTTGATGAAACTTGGTATGAATATAGTTGAAGACCCGGGGTCAAACATAGGCTACTTTTTGACGCAGGCGGAGCTGCGGGAAACAGGCTAGTATTATATATGCGAAAGTCTGTCCCTCTGTCTGTTACGCTTTCACGGCCAAACCGCTGAACGGATTTTGATGAAATTTGGTATGAATACAGTTGAAGACCCGGGGTCAAACATAGGCTACTTTTTGACGCAGGCGGATATGCGGGAAACATGCTAATATTATATATGCGAAAGTCTGTCTCTCTGTCTGTAACGCTTTCACGGCCAAACCGCTGAACGGATTTGGATGAAATTTGGTATGAATACAGTTGAAGACCCGGGGTCAAACATAGATTACATGTACATGTACTTCGTAGTTACTTAGAAACTTACGTGTTCCTTGGTTTATTTTTTTTTGTCGAGGGATTTTTGATTAAGGAAAAATGAGGGCAAAAGGGGGAAAAGTTTACTGTATATTTATTTCTAAACTATTCTTACAAAATTTAGCACATACGTTCCTTGATCTTTTGATTGGGGGAAAAAATTAGAGCAAAAATGGGGAAAGTTTGGTCTGTTAGATATTTATTTTAGCATTAAGTTCGCCTATTACGCTAAACAACTGTATATGATAGAATACATTTTAAATAAATAACATTATTTGACGGATTTCAATCATACTTGTCAATTTATATTATTTTCTTATAACAAGCAACGAGATTCGAAATTCCATTTCAAATATCGAATTTTAAAAAGTATCAAAGTATCGCTGTCAATTCCACAGTATCGTGTTTCAACACCGCACTAACGAACTTATACGAGAACACAGCGTGATTGATTTCGCAGCCCGGCCCTGGCCGACAAACAGCTTGCGCATACAGGCGTGCAAATGCATGCATGAGACCCTCTGTTCGGTGTACTGAGTACGAGTTAGCATTAATATTAGACGTGATTGAAATTAGCTACTGCAGATTGAATGTTCACAGGCACAATATTGAGGCTTCAACCCTTCTGGTAAGCATATCTTCTCCTGTCACTCGCTGGTTGACTGTAAGAGATCCCTAAGTGGGATAAGTCCGCCATTGTACTTATTGTTTTTCCATGCTTGTGTATGTAATGTATGTGACTTATTTTTTTTTTTGTACACTATTTATATTACAAACAAACAAACTCCTTTAGTACAACGTCTTAAATTTCAATGTGTGAATTGAGGAAAAAGGTTAGGACAAATTTAAAATAATAAAATCTATTAGCTTAGTGGCACTGTACGAGAAGCTTAAGCAGACTAAAATATTGGCATAGTTTATACTGTTGTAACCTTTATCACTGACCAATCACAGTAAAAAAAATGTGTGAGTGTTGGCAACACCGACCTTCTAGTTATTTTTCTTTATGATGTGTCTATGTGCATTTAAGGGCGAATACATACAACGTTCAACATCTCCGGCCCTCTTTCATTTATATTAGCCCTTTAACAGTAGACTAAGTTTTCTTATCAGTGAGTGAGATGGCGCTCCACTACACTTATGTGTCACTACAGTGATGAGCAATCTACGAGTAAGTCAGGATATACATTATCGTTACAAACAAGTATATTATACTAGGCTATAAAACTCCACAAAACGAGTACCAATGAAATTTAAAAAAAAAACCATGTGACGTTTCTAAGAAAAATAAAAGTTGCAAATCTCTTATAACTTAGACCACAGATCTGAAGACCTGAAAATTTATCTAATTATATCGAGTTTGCGGAATATGAAAGAGACTGCGGGCTGCAGTGGCGCGAACGATAAAGGACTATTGTGGCATTGCCTTGCATTCTGTTAAGTATCCCTTGAGTTGCTTTAGCCCCGCTTTAAGAAGTGCAAATTGGAAAACCGTACTTTAAATAGGCAGTGATATCGAGTATATAATGGCCAACAGTATTGAAATATTAATTATTGTAATAGGCAATATGGATGCTTCAAAGTTCAAATAATATAGTTGTAATTAGTCCCTGAGAGGGAGAATTGTATTTTGTTTGTTGTTGTTTTCAATGAGATATGATCTTTATTTCATATGTTTTAACAATAGGGACCAACGGCGTAGATGTGCCTTCCGAAGCACGGAGGAGCTCAAGATAGAAAATGCCACTTAATAGCGACCAATCCTGGTCGCGTCTCGTCGTCGCTTGACACGCGCATTCGCTACCGATACGCTCGTCGCGCTCGACTATAGAGCTCCTCGTATAAATCTCTATAATTAACTATACCCATGAAATCGCAGTAGCAGTGCATCTAGAACTTTCTGAAATTTTCTAAGAGTCGTACTTTTACATTAGAATATATTTATCCGCTATCTTTCAGTGCAGTCTCGTTCAAGTATATTTTATTTTAAAACTTTTCACGCGTTGGGAGTGCGGATAAAATATATTACTTCTTTCGAAAATATTTGCTCGAACTTTCTGTTTATGATCTTGGACTAAACACTATCTGATGGAAGTAAGCAAAAATGCTGTCGTGGTACAACCTTGAGTTTTGAGTAATGATATTTTCTGTTAAATGAAAAATGCTCCTAAAAGATATTTAGTTTGAAGCTTGTTACTTAATATATTTGCAGAGAATAGCGTTTGCTTTTCCTATAATTTTTGGTAGGAGACTTTCATGCGGAACTAAATAATACTTATAGAAATGATTTTGTATATAAAACGTATTTATGCCTTTTTTATACAAGAAAACAAACAGCTTAAAGCCTAAAGTTTCATTATTATTAACAAAAATAATGTGCTATTGCATATTTTTTGACTGAACAGAGTTTATTTTCAACCAACTTCCAAAATCCAAAAAGGAGTAGGTTTTCAACTCTTTAAGTATTCTATCAATTCCACAGATTAAAAAAACTGCTACAGATACTTTAGTATCCGTCACATTGAGTCCTAAATAAAATACGCGCCATATTTTAAGTCAATATATAAGATTTGCATCAACATTTATTATTAAAAAGAATTGTAAATGTTTTGGTTATTAAAGAAAAGTAATCCCAACGTGTTTTTCGACTCGCCTAGTGAAATATTTGAAATACACAGAAAAGCATTTTGGATGTTTTTACAACAAGTCACTAGAAATGAGTACTATCGGTGTCAGCTGGTGACTGGCCATAGATAACAGAAAACTTCACTAAGTTAGGATACTAGTTTCTGCCTCTCTTTCATACTTGAGTTCTACTTCTATATACTCGTACTTCATTTTCTATTCCTAAATCCTTTTTGATGAGATTTTACATCATCTTGATGTAAAATCTTATATATATCAATATCCTAATAGTACCTAATCTTCAGGTAAACATAACATGGATATGCTGGATGCAAAAAATACACATAGTAAGCGTTTCTCCAACAGAAAGCTATATTTTGAAGACTGAACAAAGACTCCAATTGTGTTGGAAGGATGCCAACGTGGGCGAGTGATGACGAGACTGTTTGAAACTGCCTCCATATTTTGAAGCCTTTCTTTCGATCCCATTTTTTTAATGTACGAACTTTTTTATGTGAATATGAAATTTATTTATGACAGTCTCGATAAACAGACAGACACATATAATGAGAAGCAGTTACATGTATCATCTTCAAAGAGCCCCGAAACCGCATATACGTATCCATACTAATATTTTAAATGCGAAAGTCTGTTACGCTTTCAAGGCCAAACCGCTGAATGGATTTTGATGAAATTTGGTATGAATATAGTTGAAGACCCGGGGTCAAACATAGGGTAATTTTTGACGCAGGCGGAGCTGCGGGAAAAGCTAGTTATTGATAATTTTGTGCCGAAAGTAAAACGTTCCATTTTCAATGATCATCTTAGATTTATTTTGATAATATTATGAAAAAATACAATACAATGGTGGCCAGTGCTAAATGTAAAATTTATCGCCATTTTTAAAATGAAGGTGTAATCTTTCTTTTTTTATTGGTTGCCACTGGCTAGCGAAAATTAAAAATTCAAAACATTCTTAATTCTTAATTTAAATTATCGAATCGGTGTTCTATTTGCTAAAATTAAAATGTTTATTATGATGTTTTTTGTGTTTAAAGTTTCTAATTGCACTGTTGGATTTTTAGGTACAAAATAATCTTATGTTATGTTTATTAACAAGCGATTTAGAGCTACTTAGTAAAACGTTGAAACGATTCTCTAATGTGCAATACAAAATAAAGTCCGCCATAAAATAATACTTCAACATAACTCCCCTAATTTCAAATAAATGCTGCCCTCTAATTTCTCGTAAGAGAATTGCCCGTTTCCACATGTGCCTTGTTACTCAAAGGAAAATACACTTTATTCAATACCATTACGGTCGTTAGTGGATTGCGGATGTTAGTTTAATCAGCTGATTGCGCGAGCAACTTTTACTGCAAAGAACAAAATTCTGCAGTTTGGTTCGCGGACGTTTATTTTTGGATATGGCATTAAAAATATATTGAAACTAAGTCCGAAGTCACTTAAACGCGTCTAAATTTTTCGCATTTCACTCTTCACACAATATTTGGCGTGACTTGATGCGTTTTCAAGCTTTACTGTTCGAAGAGCATTATAAGCTTAAAAATAAAGGAAAAATAGAGCACCTATCGATAAATTGCAAACAAAACTAAGCTATTATATAAGTGGAAATTATAATATTTCCAAGTGTCCTATGCCCAATGAACGAAGGCGCAAACGTACGTGGAGGGCCGACCCCAAATAAAGGGATAAATAAGGTACGGAAGAAGAAGTCTCATCCCCAAAGACTGCAACAGTAGCTTGTTACTTGCACGTATGCCAAGATCAAAACAAAGCTAATCCTTTCAATAACATCTGGATTTACGCCTAATAAATACAATACATATTGAATAGAGTCGGAGCGTAGGTGTAAGTTAGTTTTTGGAAAGTTGCCAGCACTGTAAACTGGTCTTATGATAACTGTTCGGCTCTGTTTTCGTTTTCTTGATGTTGGTAGTACGTTTCAGCGCAGTTGTGTTTTCAAGGGAATGAGTTTCAATACAGTTTTCGAGAATGTCGACCGACTGTCTTTGATAGAGGTAATTTAGATGCATTTGTTGCGTAGATTTAATGTGCATGCATACATACATACATACCATCACGCCTTTTCTTTTAGGGGTAGGCAGAGACTACGGATTTCCATTTGCTACGATCCTTACAGACTTCCTCGCTTCTTCTACGCTCATCACTCTCGTCATACACGCTCGTCGATTACGGATACTCCTGACATCTCCCTTTTTTAATATGTCTGCGATTTGGTCGCAGTATGTTCTTCCAGGCCTGGCCTTACCGACTTTTCCTGTCACATTTGATTCGTAAATCTAAATACCTTTCGTAAGTCTCCTTTCATCCATCCTTTCTACATGCCCAAATCATCATAATGTCAATTCAATATTAGACGTTAAATATTATTGTTCAAAATTTAATTTCTCCATCTCATCATCTCTAAGATACTTAAAAACCGCTTACAGATAACGATAGATAGGAAGCAAACAATCGTTCCATTTTCAATAACAGGAAGCTTAATATTGAGAACATTTTTCAATATACTTTTGACCAAAAATAATTACATTTATTAACAAGTTTAACACGAAAAAACAAAACCGAATAGCTCAAGCCACTCACAGACTCATCCATTAAATATGCAATGGCTCATCGACCTAAAGAGGATCTTGGCCTCTGACAGAAGAGTATCCACTGTTCCCTGTTCAGCGCAACCTGCGCAATCTCCTGCCAGTCGGCTCTTTGAAGGGCTTCTAAATCCTTCACCACTTCGTCTCTCTAGTGGTACCAGGGACGACCATGTATGGTCGCTTTTCATTTGGTCGACCCTTGTCCGCTCTTTTGGCATTCCTCTTCCATCTAATTTAAGAGCCAGGTTAAGGAGCACTATCTGTCCCTTCAAGGTGTGTAGAATATATATCATATGTATTTTTAATTAGTGACTGTCCCTTGTTCCCAAATTATATCTATGTCTGTGTCGATTTATCTATACAGTAGACATTATTTTTAATTCTACTGGGCCCACCTTTACATCATGTTCTCTTATTGTACAAAGGTTGGCTGGAAGAGATTGCTTAGCAATAAGTCCGGCTTTGCTCCATATTGATAACAATGTTATAATTTCAGTTTTGTGATTTCCCAGATTTAGACAATAAAGTTATATTTTATTGTATTGTATCCTCTCTACGTAGTGTTGCTGCACGACAGTCGGGCAAAAATCAATACTATCGATAGTATTGCATGCAAAACAGCTATCGGTACAAATTTTCGAGGTCAGCTATCGATAGTTCGGCAACGCTATCTCTATGTGTCCCAGTCATCCCAGCCCAGCCGCCTTGCTCTCATCCATAGTATTTGATCCATTAAATACAAAATAATTTTATAGACAATCCATTACCACGTAATATAAATTGATGTTCGTAACTCCTAGTACTAAGACCGAATGCTTGTTATGGCAGCGCACTCTATCGGAATTACATTGTTAACAAGTTCCTACTTGTACCGCATTAAAATGTTTTATAGCTCTGGCGGTGGCACGTACTTCGTCATTACTGAAACTTACTTCTTGGTGTAATGGCTGCTTTAGTCTGATCCAGTACCGGCAATCCAGTAGCGTTCATGGATACGAAATTTACCCACACAAATACCTTCGTGTCCATGAGCGCGCATACAAAGACAATTTCTCAACTGGATTGCCCACACTTAATCTGTCTAAACCATCCTTTATGGCTTAGAAAAAAAGAAAATCATTTCTCCTTCTCCCAAGCCTGTTCCCCAGTTGCGACATAGGCTTACGTTTCAGAGCCTAGGGTACGCTGTTAATCAGGGTCCTAGATTAGTGAACTGGTCATTACAATGAAGCGATTGCCGTCTGACCTCCGTAACCCATCTTACAGGGAAATCAGACCAAGGGGAGTATGACCAACACTGTCAAATTTTTCAGGCTGCCTAAAGGCAAATCTGACATTAACTACTATAAGATAACAACCGGGACTAACGGCTTAACTTGCCTTCCCAAGTGATGGTTCCACTAATGGTGACTTTAAACCATTACGGGCCTCGTCTTGGCGTCGACTGCATGCGTCGCGCGCATTCACTTCTAATACGTGAAAAATATTATTAAGCACTAAGTTTTTCGTTGATTTGAAACCCTCTAATCATGTACTCAAAAATATAATTCTCCTAAGAAAAAGATTCAAGCTATTCAAATAAGTTAGAAGCAATAAGTTGGATAAGAAACTAGTAAACTTTTCCACTCAAAAAGAAGTGTTGTAACTATACCCGAGTCCCAAGGGCCCTTTGGGGTCCATCGTTATACCCTCAATTCTTACTCAGGGATCGTTTTCTCCATTAGAAGTCGTAGTTGTACAAAGTATTTTACTACCTACTTACTTGTAGGTGTTTATGTTTGTATACTTTTTCCATTGAAGAAGTTTTTTTTTAATTTGTTGTTGTCCTGATTGGTTTGCAGGGTATTACGAAACCATTGGCTAAGTAAACTAAATTAAAACACTGTTTAATAGTTTTTACTCTTGTCAGTATACAATACAATACAAAATATCTTTATTGCCCACATATAGTAACAAAAAATATAACATTTACAAATACTTCAACATAATATGAGCAAAGGCGGACTTATTGCTTACGAGGTATGTATGAAGTATGGCGAAGTAAAAATTTTTTTGTTTTAAATTTGCAGAACGGTAGTTAAAGATTTTTTTAAGTCACCGAAGTGTGACGAAAGCTGTAAGTAAGAAGCTCGTTAAGCACATAGTAGCAAGCAAATGGTTTTCATTTCCGGTAGCTCATAGCTCACACCGAACCCAGGATATGAATATCAGTACTCTGTATTTAATAAAGAATGAAATGCAGTACTATTTTAACCTGCCATGTTTTATCTCTATGTTAGCGCCTGTCTGTCTTGAATGAATGAATGATTTTTTATTGCTCAAAATGTTGGTACATGAATTTGGTGATTGAATTGTTTGTTACACGCATTTAGTCATTTCTGATATGCAATAGTACAATAAATAATGTCGAAAATTATATTAAAAAAATCTTTCTTGTTTACTTTAAACAAACCCCCTAAGTATAGGTAAGTGACTATATCTCGTTTCGTTTAAATTTAATAAAATCGAGAAATTAATTTTGCGTTTCGGACAAGAGACGCCATGACGTTTGTCAGTCATTAATCTCATAAAGAATTAATAAATAAATAATTATGTCATGTTTTTGTGGAGAGAATATGCCCACTAATGCAGTTAGGATTCGTACATAAATACATGTGGCCCACGTATGTTCAAAAAACTACAGAAACAGTTGCTACATATTCATGTACTTCCCTTCGTGTTCGGTTTCGATGCGATTAGGTGAAATTTTAAAAATGTAATAAACAAAATAGAGGATTTTTGAGAAACTTTTCATATAAAATTTCGACGAGCATTGTCTATAAATTTCACTTTGTATGACACTTTTTGTAGAGCGGGAAAAGAATATTCCGGCTAGAGAAACTCGCTAATTATATTTCATGGTTCGAAGCTGGCAACTCTTTGATCGAACGCCTGTTATAGAGAGGGGATTGAGGGAAAGGGGGTATAGTAACATGAGTAGATAACGAAATGGAGGTGATTTCTATGCGGGTGATTCTTGCGCCGTCAGAAGTAGCATTCGATAGAAGTCGCGAAACATGGCGGCTGACTACAGAAAAAATGTATACGTCCGTCATACTCCATTGCAATTTGGCAGACCTAGAATCATCATAATGTCTTGTTAATCAAATAAGACTTCCTTTGTTTTTGGTTTTGAGAAATTTCGCATTCTCAATAGTCTAGTGACTAATGATTAGACCACTCGTTTTCTTCCCGCAGGTGTCAAATGCGACTTAAAGGAGAAAGGGGTTTTAATTATTTGCAACTCTTCGAATATTGGCCATTATGTTTATTAGATAGCAACATTCTAAGTATATAGTTTTGTAAAAGTCATATTAAATGTGAAATAGTGTAAGATAATCTAACATTTACACGCTTAAAGCACCGGCTGGTCGCATAAAAACGAAGTGAAAAGAAAAACATAGAGATAGCTCTATTTTATTACCAATCTCAAAGCAGTTATAGGAATGTTTCTCTGTGTTTCTATAACTACTCATGTGATCTCGTTGCACGTAGACTGCACAGTTAACTTGTTTTTGAAGTAGATTGAGTAATATGATTTGCTTTGTCTATGGACGTGAATTTTGAAAACTTGATAATGTTTGCATCTTTTTTAAAAAAAACGACGCGGATCTCATTTCAACTGTTTTTTTTAAAGTTTGTTAATACGTCATTTAAAGAAAGTGTTTTAGGCGCTTCATTACTATCAAAGTGAGGTGGAGGTGGAGGGCTGTTTAGTCTGATCGTTAGGACTATTTTCGAGTATATAATAGCGGTGAGTCGAATGATTCTTGTTCGACATAATAGGCGAGTCGGCGAAACTATTTCAAAACGTCGGAATTGTGGCCGTTTCCCAAATAGAGATGGGTAATTCTATAAAAAATGTGTTTTTTTTCAAACTTAAAGCTTATAATCTATTTTATTATATTGCAATAATTAATACTACAATAATACTACATTCGATCGAATAATTAAGATCGAGACAGATCGAGACAGAGTAAAAAGTTCCCTGACGGTAACATTTTTCCAAACGTTATTTGGGTAGTGGCTCGTACGTTCCTTTCGTTAAAAACGTTAGTCAAAAAATAGGGCGACACCGTTGCAACCATGGAGTAATTATATAGGGGAGATGCCGTTTGAAATGGCGCAGTGACGTACTCATTGGCGCCTCGCCGACACTGCAGTGGGCGGAGCTTGTCGTTGCTCGTGCTCTATGATTGGAGCCACGGCCGAAACCAAGCACCCCGCACGTCTGCCTTCCGCCCCGTGTAGCCTCACAAACGCTTTCTTACAAAGCGCTTATTAAGGCATCTCCTCTTTATAATTACTCCATGGTTGCAACACAGAAAGTTCGACCAAAAATGATGCGGCCAACAAAGTTCACGGTAAAAATTATATTTTATTTGTTTTCAATTTTTTACTAGACTTATTTAGCCTACGAGGGCTATTCTTGAGTATGTAAAATGGTTATGTCAATTGAAAATAGTTAGATTTCGATTACTGTTATTTCACATAATTGGTAAGTCAAAAATAGCCCTAGCGTTCGGCAATTGGTTTTTTTTAACAATCGCGTCATTTAAAATACCGCAATTGCCTTCCTGATGTCTCCCACATGCCGGTCGTGGGTTCGATTCCTACGGAAAGCATACTTTTATTAGTTGTTTCCAGTTTGGTTAGGATATTGCAGGCTTGAATCACCTGATTCTTTAGTAAATAAAATTCTTCGGAAAGGACGTTAAAAGCTGTTGGTTCCGGCTACTATTTGATGGTTTAAAGGAATCACGCCAGAGGCCAAAAGTTTGACACCAGTATAAATTTGCGATTGATCATGTACAGTCAGGAGCATTAACATATTTTTTGGTTTTCTAGTCATTGAAACAAGCTCTAACTTTAATTACAATAGGCTACTTGACTGCATTCATACTTGGGCAATATTTGCATACGAAACAATATGTACACTAAAAAGTAACTGATTCTGAAAACAACAACGAAATTGGTTGTTAATTATGGCAGTTATTGGTTTTAAAGTTTTTTCAAGAAGACTTATTGCTATCTCTTTTGTACGCACGAAACTAAGTGGCAGTGACGTCACAGCACACACAGTGCATCCTTTTTTTGTTTTTTGACAGTTACCACCGAATTTCAAAGGCTTATAACTTTCTTATTTAAAAACGGATTTAAAAAATCTTTCCGATTTCAGTTTCTGGTTTTGAAATGTTTCATATGAATGATAAAAATAAATTTACTAGAATACACAATTGTATATTATACTAGCTGTTTCCCGCAGCTCCGCCTGCGTCAAAAAGTAGCCTATGTTTGACCCCGGGTCTTCAACTATATTCATACCAAATTTCATCAAAATCCGTTCAGCGATTTGGCCGTGAAAGCGTAACAGACAGACAGACAGAAAGACAGACAGACAGACACTCGCATTTATAATATTAGTATGGAAGTATGGATATTATGTTAATGCTCGTGACTGTAACTGTAACCCAATGTATGAGTGAATGAAATTCAATATTTGAGTTGTGAGTCAAAATTTTTTTTTTATACAACTAAGTAGGTAAACAGGCGTACGGCCCACCTGATGTTAAAGTGGTTACCATAGTCTATGAACGCCTGCAACATCGGAGATGTCACGAGCCCGTTGCCGGCTTATCCGCTATCAGCACAGCGACCCTTCTGGAGCCTGGCGACCCTACTCACCAGCAGGAACACAACACTGCATCACAGTGTTATTTGGCTGCGGTCTTCTGTAGGGTGGAGGTACTTCCGCAGATGAACTACGCCTTACAAAATGTCCTACCTCTCTTAAAATATCTCAAAAATAGCACTCGAATAAAGAACAAATAACCTTAATCACCCAATGAAGCTAATTCCCCAATTACAAAGTAATGTTTTTGCAATAAGGTCTCCATATTATTTATTTTTTCCTCCCGAATTTGTTTACGAATGGTATAAATGTTTTTCCTTTATGTTTACATTACTAACGAGTGTTCTCGTTAAAAATCCAGTGAGATGACATTCATCGTGTTTGTTTAGGATCTTTGTAAACGTTCGAATTCGCTTTAATTTTTATTTTTTGTCTGAAATACCAAATAACTGATTAAGTCGCCTGAGGGGTTAATTGAATAGAGTAGGAGAGAAGCATTTTAAATGTGATTGTGAACAGAAGGGGAAACATGTAGAGCATTTGATGCTTTATGATGATTTCATGAGAAATATTATTTAAAGGAAATATAAAAGGAAGAAGGGAGGAGCTTGTTAGTCGAGCGCGACCCGTGTATCCGTAGCGACTGCGCGTGTCAAGCAATACGCGACCCGTACTGGATTGGTCGCCATTTAGTGGCATTTTCTATATCGAGCTTCTCCGTGCTTCGGAAGGCACGTTAATCATGCAACTGAACAACTTTCCCCAAGATACATAGGTCGAAATATGGAGAAACTTTTTGGACCTCCCATACAAAATGTCTGTCACGTGACCTAACTTACTATGGGAAGTCCAAGCCGTTAGTCTCGGTTGTTATCGATAGATGGCAGTCGTTAGGCCGTGTCAGATACCTTTAGGCAGCCTGAAAAAAATCTGACAGTGTTGGCCTCTAACACACCATTGGTCATGTTCCTGTTGGTCTGGTTTCCCTTTAAAAAGGGTTACGGAGGTCAGAGGGCAGTCGCTCCATTGTAATATCCAGCGCCTGCCAAATCTAGGACCATGACTTACAGCGTACTCTAGGTTCCAAAGCGTAAACTGAGGAACAACTTAAAAAAAATTCCAACATCTAATCTACTTTTCTAATCGGACTTTACCACATAACAAATATCTCAAAAGAGAAATCTATTTATTCATGTCTCGTGAAATCATTCAAAAAAATGTTTGTATTATGTAAAACATGAAAATCCCAAGAGAAGAGGATTTTTCGGCCGCCGTTACATAAAACGCCTAAAATAAAGAGTCATGTCGAACGATGTCCATTTTCACCATTCATAATAAAAGATTTAGTTCGCATAATATTCATACCCCGACTGGCTCCATTAACCTCACTGAGTAGGGTTGGCACTTCCTAGTTTAATACGAGACAAGGTCTCAAAAATATTGAGCGTCTTAAAATACTATTCGCTGTCTATTTTTTCCCAAAATCTCCTTCGTTCTTTTTATTCTAAACAAATCTTGTTATCTCAACTTTGAATTCCTAAACAGTTACCATTTATTTATTTTTTATTTTATTTTCACACACAGATTAAAATAAGCATAATCAAATAGGTAAAGCTAAATTTTTCGTTACGAATAATTTAATTTAATTAATTTTTATCAGGTTGGTAATAAAGTTTCATTTCAACATATTTTTTTTTTATTAGCGAATTTTCATTATTCCCTATTTTTCTGGCAGAATTTTATCTGTGAACACACATAATATCGAAAAAGGGGTTCTGTGAGTACCCCACATCATATAAACCCTACATCAACGAATAAAAAATAAGGTTATAGTGGGGGTCTATTCTCAAGTCGAAAATTACACAGCGACACCAAAAGTATTAGAAGTTGCCAACCCTATCCAAAGAGCCGAAATTGCTTTAATAAAACAAGAAAATAAATTTCCGTTTCAAGCCGCGCCCGGGGAGTTGATGGTACGGTATTAATGTTTGACATAGTGTTCTGCATTAGGTACCAGTACTGTACTGTAGGGTATTTTAACCATTTTAATATAAAGGAGGTTATGTCATGTGAGGGTGTGAAGTAAACATATAAAAATTAAAACTATCTATCTTATCTAAAAATAATAAATACTAAAAACTAAATATAATCTAAATTAGGTCCCTTGGGCAGAGGCTATTTGCTGAGCAAGAAAGCTGCCCGCGCGAGGGTCACCCGTTGCCTCTTTTAGGCGTCTACTGATCTCCCTGTGAAGACCCCGCGCACCGGCGCCCCACGGCCCTAGTGTCTCGACACCAAAGGCTGTGAACTCGTACTGAGTGCCGAGACAACTATATTTATTGGACTTGTACCGTTCGCGGGCGTCCGCCGCCGCACCGGCCTGCTTGCTGGCGGCTGGGAGGTACGTTGCTGCCAAGGTATCGGAGCACGCGGCGTCCCAAACAAGTGTGAATATACCTATAAATTCAAATTTCAGATCCAATATGACACGTTTTAGATAGCTCAAAAACCTAACTAATGTAAGATTGTAATTAAGATTGAAACTTTGCTCAACAATAAAACCGTCAATTCCAAACCACTTTGCGGCATCAGGGTGGCAAAACTAATAAATCACATTACAATTCGTAAAGCCAAGTGGAGAGAGCGTGAGTCGATATAATGACGCGCGTGGCACACCACATACACCCCTATAAATTACACAAAGGGGACGTCGTAAATATCCACATTTATTCGGAAACACCTTCTAACGACCGCTTTCACCTATTCCAGGCATGCATAAAAGAATTCATAGCTTTAAATCAGTATTTCACGCGGTTTTCATTGCAGGTAATTTTTGTGTAGGCGAAAGTATGATGTGGAGTTGTGGAATTTTCGTAGCAAATCTATATTCGATGTTCCATACAGAATTAAGTATTGCGTCGAACGAATTGATGTCTTCAGTGAATAGGTGAACCGTTTTCGACAATTTTGTACAAATTTAAAATCAATATCGTACTAACCGGGCATAAAACTTATAAATGTTAAGTTTCCAATGTATATTTACGGCGTGTACATGAAATAAATAAATAAATAAGGTTGTTTGTCGGTAATCCTTGTTGGTATGTTTGTTGCTCTTAACGCATTTTTATTAACTGTACCATGCTTACAATACAATACAATACAAATACTCTTTATTGCATCAAAATACAAATTTCACAAAACAATTTATGTACATAAAAATTGAGGTAAAAAGGCGGACTTATCGGTAGAGCTATCTCTTCCAGTCAAAACTTAGGGTGGATGGAAAAAAACGTTGAACAAGGCGATGGCGCAGTATAAATATATATATGCCATATACATATAACATGTACATACAACTCTACGTAAATATTACATACAATCAAATATAACAATATATTTGCATGCTTCCTGAAATTTTGCAAACTAAAAGTTAACAGTACTAAGAAGGACACCGGAAAAATCATTCATATCATTCATTACTTCAAAGAGAACCATTCTCGCGGGGTACATTAAGTACGCGAGCAAAGTCACGAATAAAAGCTAGTAGGTATAAATATATAAGAATATTTATCTTTATATAAGCTATTTATCTCTAATCCACACACACACTAACATTGTCTCCACTTCAATACATCAGAAACAAAACCCATAGAAACGCGTATCTAACTTAATTAAATTGGATTGCGGAGAAAAACTCCCAAGACTTCCTTTCAATTTGCGAGCTCCCAATTAACAGCCTCCCTAGATGTCGCTCTCAATGCTTTGTCGGTGTGAATACAGTTGGTATTGGTTTTATCCTTTTGTGGACTTCCGTGGTCTATAGAGTTCAACTGAGTAGGGAGAGAGATTGTTTATTAGAAGCGAGTCAAATAAATTTTTCTCGTCTTGATTGAAAAGCCTACGCAACAAATGCATTTATTCGATTTCACGCCTGTGTGTCATTATCTTCATCCTAGCGTGTATTCCTAGTTGCGTCGTCAGCTTACGCTTCGGAGCCTAGGGTCATGGTCCAAGATTTGGCGAAACTGGTTATTACAATGGAGCGACTGCCGTCTGACCTCCTTAACCCTTTTTACAGGAAACCAGACCAACAGGAACATGATCCGAGGTGTTTTAGTGGCCAACACTGTCAGAATTTTTCAGGCTGCCCCAAGGCATCTGACACAGCCTCACGACTGTTAGCTATCGATAACAACCGGGACTAACGGCTAAACGTGTCTTCCGAAGCACGGAGGAGCTCAAGATAGAAAATTTACTAAATGGCGACCAATCCAATAGTGGTCGCGTCTCGCCGTCGCTTGACACGCGCATTTGCTACGGATACGCGGGTCGCGCTGTGTGTGTACTCGTATGTTAGTATTTGTTTGTAAAAAGCTATTGAAAGATCCTAAACACGGATGCAATCACATCAGAGCCCTCTTACCCCAGTAATCGCTACTAAGAGGGTATCAATTTCTCTAATGCGGTGTGTATATATAATATAAGCTACGATTTGAGCACAACATGAACTAGATATATAAGCCCTTTGTTATGATAGAGCAATGAGAAAAACGTTCTTGATTTACTATAGAATAAAACCATACATGCAGTCCTGCTCTATATAAGTCCATACCTTAAATATTATAAGTGCAAAATTCTCTTTGTATGTCTGTCTGACTGCTACGCTGTCACCGCCAAACCTCTGAACTGATTTTCATGAAATTCGTTTAGTCTACATTGGACAGATTCTAATTTGGACATCATAGTTTAATTTCGACAAATTCTACATTTGACAGATTCTGTATTGGACGGATTTTACATAAGAATATGTAGGTATGATACGCATTTATCCTGTAATTTTATGTTTTAAATATGCAGTGCGTTAGTTTAAAATTTATAGTTAGGTATGTTCTGCACATGCACGCACCAATATCCTCCTCCGAATCACCAGTTATTAAAATTACCCATAGGGCCATCTGGAGTTCATTTTTGAAATGTACGACATTATGTCGTATTAAAATAATTCGATAATGAACAAAAATTATTGGACAAAACGATTTTGCGTGTGTCACACTTTTCAAAAATAGCATTTCAGACGTGAAAATAGTGTTTTACAAGATTATGGAGTTAAAAAATCACAGCCGCTCCATTGTCATCATCAGTGCTTTATTAATGTACATCAGGACTAAAAGTATGTTATTTGCCTTTACAATGGTATGCCATATAGTATGTTTTACGCTACGCTAGCAAGTGTAATATAATTTTGTATGTCAAATCTGAAAAATGCCTCTGGCGGATAATAAAGTTACCGAATTCTATACAAGCGACTGCGCTTAGGAAATCTCGTGGTAAGTAAGTACGTAAAAACGTAATCAAAAGATGCATCTGGGACAATACGCTCGAATAGTTCTCCATTCCGAATCGATATATTTTAAATATCGAGTCTTCCAACACTAGAATAGTGTCACGTGTTTCGTGAACTTTTAAAATTAGGCTTTGAATAATATTCGATGCGATGAGAAGCAAAGTGCGTATTCAGTAAATGGGGACATTCGCTCAGTTTGTTAGGTTTTGAAAGAGCGTGCGAAATTACGGTTCCGTACCTTGTTGTGCTGCGTGGCGATTTAAAGACGTTTATCATATGAAGCGATTTATGATCATCTAAGAGTTTTCTTCCCTAGATTCTTGTCAAAGTTTATCTTTTTCTCCTAGAAACTTTGTCCCTTTAAAATATTATTGTTGTTGATATCCGCCGCCAATATAAAAATCCATACTAGTAGCTAAAATATGTCTGTCTGTTACGCTTTCATAACTAAACCTTAAATCGAATTTGATGTAATTCGGTATGGATATAGTTGAAGTCCCGGGGTCAAATATTTGCTGCTTGGGAAACAGCTACTATAAAAATGAATACCTTTCATGGAAAGTGCGTATTCTGTGATACGTAGAAGAGGGAATACACTTACTTGTTTTGGTGGGATTTGAGTGAACGCGCGAATTTATTGGTTGAACCCTACATCGTGGCGATTTATAGGCGCCGTTTGTCAGGATATGAAATGATTACTTGATGCGTAAATATTATGAGTAGCAGTAATCTACATGTGTATGACGGGCGAGAGTGACGAATGTTGAGGAAGCGAGGGAAAATCCTATTCTCTCGCGTAACGATAGTATGTGAATGTTCAACATCATTTAATTGATATTACAGCTATTGCGGGGCACCAGAAGGCTTACCATCATCTCTCAAAGCAGGAGTAAGTAAGCGAGATAGCGCAATTTAAGATGTAAGGCGACATCTCGCTTTCTCACTCGCCTCTGTCCTGCTTTTAGAGGTGGTAGTAACTCCCATGACTAGGCCCTATCTCACGTGGTAAACGAATGCCCACTTCGCAGTTTTTCTGGTGACATGAACCTGACATCTGCCGCTGCAAGCTGGTTGGAGAAACCTGGATGTCGATATGTGATCTATACAGCTGATAACAGGTTAAAAAATAAATAAGACTTATAACAAACTCTCAACCTAAAAACTTATCAAATCATACCATATGTATGAAATTCGGCTAATTATGTAACCACTACTTTTGTGTTTGACACCGACACGGTGTCAACTATATTCATACCAAATTTCATCAAAATCCGTTCAGGGGTTTAACTGTGAAAGCTTAACTGACAGACAGACAGAAAGACAAACGAGATTTCGCATTTATGATATTAGTATGGATTAAACATTTATTAGAATGCTTCAAAAACATAACTCGCTTTTAGCCAGTCGGGTGAAAATGACCGTAAAAATGAGACACGGTAAGAAAATAATTCTCGATCACCACCGATTCATAAAATAAGAAAGTTCATAACTCTATAACCCGAAAATCCATTTTCCTAAGTGCATTACTTAAAAAATAAAATATCGCACATTTCTGCCGAAACTCGTAAATTCTGATCCCAAGACGGTATAGAGAATACTTTTCAGATGTTTTATTATATAGGTAGGTAGCTTACAAACTGCAAACGATTTCTTTACAATGTTTCAAACATGAAAATGATTTAAATTTAGAAATAATCATGTTCCTTCTGTAAAGCCGTACATTGAAACGCGCCCACTTTCTTGGTTACTCCTTGCGCACGCTCATACAAAATCATCATCATCATCATCATCGTCACGCCATCTATCGAAAACATGAGAACAGAATTTTAATTTAATAACTTTTTAAATATAGCACTAAGTCAACTTATGATTGTATTTCGAAACGTAATAAATTCAGTTTAAAAAATAAAGAAAATCATATTTTAAATATATTATTTTTGAATCGCCATCTATCGTCTGATAGGGGAACTAACTCTTTTCATTAGACAATTGGAGCGAATGGTAAAGATAAACAGTTTAAATAACATGATCAATGCTCAAAGTTAAAAAAAAATATGCTAAAAATGTAAACATAGGTTATTACTTTACTTACTTTTTTTCGTTTTCTTCTTAACGATGGATATACAAAATAGATTATTGGATTTGTAACATTTTATTTTTCAATTTCAAATCTGAAATTGGGTCTTGTAAATCCTAGTCTATATCCGTTACAAAGTTTCAGCTTTGCGGAATTTAAGTTCCTCTTGGGATTCAGTCACTTTATTCGCTGCGAAAATCCGTCTATTGGATTGATATTACTAATATTTTCAACATTAAACCAATTATTTTTATATTTATCTTGGAAGACAGAAATAATTTATTTTAGACTACTCAAACAGAAATAAACACTAAATTAGGTAAGTAGGTTCATTCAGTGTTTCGAAGAAGATCCAATATCTACTGAGCTCAAGTATCCATACTTCCATACTAATATCATAAATTATTGTGAGATATTTTTAAAATCCAAGCGGTTGCGATTTGGTTTTGGTAAATACGTTAGCGCCATTTGCATTTATTGCGATTGCCCGACATGTAAGGCAAATGTGTTAACCACTGAACCACGGTAGCTAGAATGATTTTAACAAATTCTCCACTTCTTAAACTTATTTTTAATGTTTTACACGACTGATTAAAGAGTTTTATGTTTTAGCGTCAGTATTTGTGTGAGTTTATTCCACTATAAGGCAAGAATGGCTTATCGGATATAGACGTATGAGGTGTCTTTAGATTTCTTGCATTCTTCCGAGTGTCATAGGGTATGTGACGTCATCATAGAAACCAAATATCGGACTATATATGCGATAAAAAAATCTGTGTAAACTAATCGAGTGAGGTATCAAAATGAAGAGGTTTAAAAGGAGATTTCAAAAATGTATACCTATAACTTATATGTTTTAATGTATTTTTATGATAATAAAAAAATATGAATTGTATAGTAGGCTGTCGTGTTTTTTTTATTTTTATTAGCTTGTTATTTCCTTTTGATTTACAATTACGTTAGAAAAAAAAGAGAGAAAGAAAAGAAAAAATACTTACGTAGCTAAAAATTTACAAAAAGGCTAGTCCCGACAGATTGTTACCCCGAGCGTGCCCAGAAAGCTAGCAGCATTGCCACGTTGAATGGCAATGCTTATTATATTGGGCGAAGTAGAGGCAAGCCCTCATGGGTAACCTCTATTAATCTATGGGCGAGAGCGTCATAGATGAAAAAACTGCCTCCGTGGTCCAGCGGTTAAGGCCTTCGCCTTCTACCCGGGGGTTGTGGGTTCGATTCCCACTGGAAGCATCTTTGTTTAGTTGTTTCCAGTTTGGTTAGGAATTTGCAGGCTTGAATCACCTGATTGTCTGATAATAAAGATGATTCCGTGTTTCGGAAGGCACGTTAAGCCGTTGGTCCCGGCTGCCATTTGGTAGTGGTTAAAGGAACCACGTCAGAGACTGAGAGGCGATTCCGAACAACTGTGACACCAGGTGTACGTACATGGTCGATAGACAATGTAACCTACACGAAATGATGATGAGCGTCATAGATATTTACCAAAGTAAATACTTACGTCATAAATACCAACCAACTTAAGCATATCGACATGCGGTACAGAGAAATCTGATCTCGACCAATTTATCCAGCCACTGAATCCGTTGCCACAGCAACCAGTCAACAGCCCGAATAATACCAATAGGAAGATTAATCGATCGACATCTGCAAAAGGCGGGTGAAGTACTCTAAGATTAGTCATTTGGGATTATCAGAAACACGCGATGGAGTGTAAAACATCCCTATTACTGTATCCATAAGGTTCGATTTAGATGTGGAGGTTTTAGTTAGCCAATAAGTCAGAGGTTGGTTAAGTGTACTGTTTATTCCGGCTTAATTTATGTGGATGGAGAACGGAAGAAACGGTCGTCATAAACAGACTCTTATCGATTTCGCTATCTTTGGTTAATAAATAAATAGGATTAAAAGTAAAAAAAATCTGATGTACAATAAATTATAAAATATCTTTAGATAATAACGATAGATGGCGTTAGTAGTAGATCATAAATTAAAGTATATATTTAAAGTATATATATAGATAATTACATATATTAAATATAAATAATTTATGATGAAACAGCAGCCCGTCCCGACTTCATATAATATTACTGTATTAGTATAGTATACTATATATATTAGTATAGATCTTTCGCGTCTTTTAATAACATACTTAATTTGAAGACTTTATTTTTTGATAAAGTTTACAGCCGACTTATTAAAAGACGTGGTTCTATGTTCCACTGCAACTAAGTTTTTTATAGTATTGTTCACCGAGGGAATAAAGTGACCGATTACTAACGAGGGCCTAGTTTAAGGATCAAGTATTCAGTATGATTTTGTTTGAAATTAGATTTTTTTTTAAATTCTGGCATTCATTCTGCTATTTTTATCTGTCAATGTCAAAACTTCGAATGTGACATAAAAAAAAACAAAAAGCAGATCGGCAATGGTTTTCCATGCAATTTTTCTACCCGCATTTTTGACGAGAAGAACGAAGTATTTTCTACCCCGTCCTTGAGGAAATAAGAGTGTACTTTTGGAGCAAGTGTAGTATAAAACTAGTTAACACAGTACTCTACATTTAATTTTCGAGTTCTAGGTGCATAACCACACAAATGAAATTAGTATGAGGTCGGTATCACAAACGTTAGTTCACACGTGCCCCTCTTCCTCCGGACGAGCTCGTTCATTCGATTTCCTATCCGATCCATTCAGCGCGGAGTCATACTGATTTAACAGGTTAAAATATGACTTTTCAAAACGTCTTACGCTAGATGGCAGCAGTTTCATTTATCATACTAATTTACAGGTTAGAGATGCGAGTTTTCTGAAATTTCAAACAGATGGCAGCACTAACATTTAGTCACTAACCGTCTAACTACAAAAAGTTAGACATCTGTTCAACACGTGTCTAAAAAAAATGATATCGTAAAATTACGCCAATTTGCAACCCTCCGCTAGCAAATTGTGTTAGTATTTTTTATCTATGTCTCATTGTAGTAGTTATGATGATAATTGGAAATCATCATCGTTTAAGTCATCGTCGCCCCTGTATTTATTTATTAAAACTTTATTGTTTCACAAAGTACACATATACTTATAACAATTGGCGGACTTAACGCTAAGAGCATTGTCTACCAGTCAACCATTGGGAGAAACCTGTACCCCCTCTTCAAGCTGACATCCTTTTTTTTATATACAACTAAGTAGGCAAACAGGCGTATTGCCCTCCTGATGGTAAGTGGTTACCGTAGCCTATGAACGCCTGCAACACCGGAGATGTCACGAGCGCGTTGCCGACCCTGAAGGATTTTTTTCACGCCCTTTTTGAAGGCTCCCATGTTATAGTCACTAGGGAAAACCATGGCAGGGAGTTCATTCCATAATCGCAGTGTGCATCGTTTTTCGACCTGCATCATTTTTGCCGTCTGAAGTCAAAACACTCATCGTTCCTTCTGGTAAAGTGAATTGAAACCTTTGTTTTACCACCAGAAGGTTGTCTGTTGTTTTTACCAAACGACCAAGGAAAATCACTTTAAAATATGGGTGATCCAAAAACTATGCGCAATGTTCCGAGGAAAAGCAAGGAAGGCTCCAACGGAGTTATTTTATGTATCCTAGGATTCTATCGAACAATACATAGATTTATGTGGTGCAAGTCGTGAGCGGTCGAGATTTATCAAAAAAAATATTTGGAAGAAAGAAGAATTGGTACATATACAAAAACATTTTATTAAAGAAACACATTAGATATAGATAACGGGGCATACTGTAGCAAACATATTACTTTGGGCACAAAAACACATTTTTTTTTAGTTGTTGTTCTTTAAGGTACTCGTAGTAAAGTTATGAAAATAAATTTCTACTAGCAAAATGCCAAAAGTATTTTTTTATGAAAGTCTTCATTTATTTATTCAATCTTTTTTTTATTGTTCTTTTTGAAACAAAATACAAAAGGTGCATATTCTATGCCATTCATATTCCTTAGGAATAAAAAGAGAAGGAGATCCTTTATCTCCTTCACTTTTTGTTGATGCTAAAAAGGTGCCTTTCAAAAGTAACGTATCAGAAATATGAAAATTGTATTTTCCTGGTGCAATAAAGTGTTTATTATTATTATTATGCTGACCTCAAATAAAAATAACTTTATAATAATTGTCTAGCGCTAATTAGGTTAATACTGTTTAATTAAACACATCCCAATCTTTAATTACCTTCCGAAAACTGGTATTCAAATAAAATAAGCGAAATTCGGCAGTTTATTAAATCTTTTTAACCGTGAAATAACACAGTTGCTCAATTTAAACTTGGATAAGAAGTTATGGAGTTATCTTCATTTTAATTATGAGGATTTTTAGTTTGAAACTTTCTTGAGTAGCAGGGTTTAATAAAATTTAAAACTTTTGTTAATTTTGGAACCCAATTATGATAATCATTGTCATCTTCCTATAGTATTTATCAAATACCTACATTGATGTACTCTGTACACTGAGATGTCACAGTTATCCAAATCCACTTTTCAGTGTAGCTAATATAATGGATATTATTTGGCAGTCCAGAACAGCCTGACGTGGTTCCTTTAACGATGGCAGCCGGGATCAACTGCTTAACGTGCCTTCCGGAGCACGAAATAGTCATTATTATCAAAGATTCACGTCATTCAACCCTGCAATGTCAAACTAAACTGAAAACAACTAAACAAAGTATGATTCCTTTCTTCTGTTTTACCCTGGCAATCGAACATTCTAGGCTTGAAGGTCACGAAGCCACGACATATTGTTGTAGGTTCCTAACTACTGAACCACGGAGGCAGTTGAGACCTTTTAACTTGAGCCCCATCTTAGCTGCAATTTCGCTCACGTTTACTATGTCATTGTGTACAGCGGACCGCCTCGGGTGGCACTATTACATGTATTTATATGTTTGTCTACGTCTCATTCCGTATCGTTCAAACAATGAGAGCTTTTAGACGTGATTCATTCGATGGCTGAAGCTTTTATTGCGTTGGGAAGTGCCTGAGCGGGAATAATTTGTGTATTTTTTCCGGTATGTAAATTGTAAGAACTATACCCTGATACAAAGTCTCGGTTGTGCGACCAAGGTTTATGTTAATACTATAAAAGAATAATCTTAAGTTTTATACGCTAGTACCGTACACACACGCACATCGGTTAAGACCTGCTAAAGTTCATCGAATAGTTCATCATCCATCATAGACCATAGCCATATTCGACCCACGTCTCCTCTCAGTGACATCTCGCACGAAACTGACTGACCAACTTTCATAAGACACAGAATTAATAATAGTACTAACGTACAGAACGGACACTCACACCCTCCCACCCGAAACAGATACCGCACCTCACCGCGCAGATTTAAAAATAGAAGGAAATATGCAAGGATGTTGCTCCAGCCACCCGGCCGCTGCGACGCCTATAATGATACTGTAAATAACAACCCTACGAGTAACACACGCAACAATGTGTGATAATGTGTGACGCGATACCTATTGGTATCGCGCTCGCTTCTATTATATGGACTGGGCGGGATGTGACTGTGTCATCAACTAGATGGCGACACCTGTATCGTTTTAGTTTATACAGACACTCTGCATATATGTTGCAAACTTAGATTTAGAAACTTGGTCAACTATGTCTCGTCTTCCCTCGGGATCCATATATATTCTGGAACGGCCAACACTTGCTACATTGTTCATCTGTATTTCTGTCTATAGAGAATTCTGAAGGTAGAATTTCTTAATGTAACTAAACAACTAAGTGAGAAAGTCATACATTATTTAATAGCGGTGTTTATCATTTTAAAATCCAATTTTAGTATATATACCACTGTTTCTCTCTTATAACAGTTAACTGTAATTTTGTTTAGATGTTCAGTAGAAAGGTTGTAATAAAAGTAAAGTCAAAACCTATGATGGTGTTATCTTAGCAGGGTCGCCATGTAGTTGAAGGAAGATGTTATGAATAAGGGGGTAAAGCGGGTGTGTAATATAAGATATAAATACAAAATATATATATTTTAACATAGATACCAACGAAATATATAATTTTGGTTAGTATATATATATTTATATAGTATTTTCAAATTATAAATAAAAATCGTAAGAAATAATTTTTTTAAATATAATAATATTGTGGTCAACTGTATAACCATAACCTAACCTACCTTTTGTCATAAAGTCACCTTTTGTCACTAGGTCGCTTCTGTCACAAGGTCTGTCGCTCTCACTTTGCATATTTCCTCAGTTATATTTTTTAAATAAAATATAATAGAAATTTTGATTGTTATGTTTTGTAAATACTTAGTATACTTTTTGAATGGTATGTTTTTTGGCAAGTATACTTCCCAAGTTGTATAACATGTGATATTTAGTGTACGTAAACGATATAATAAATGGAGTTATGCTTTTCAAATTGAAAATATTATAAATGTCATACCTTTTAAAAATATAACCAGTAATGATCATTTGAATTGTATTGAAATGAAAATATATATTTTGTTATTCTATTAATCAATACGCACCCGGGTAAAGCATTTAAAACTACTTGAACAAAAAAAAAAAAACAATTTTTTATTTTTCTCCGCATGATTGATAAATTTAAGCACGTTATGGAGGAGAACTACAGAACTTTAGTGAAGATAACCAGACTCTCGTAGGCCGAAGCAAGGAAAACATGTTCAGGTGGGGCTACTGCTCGGAGGTGGCCTTCCAGTGCGGTGTCTCTCCCCAAAGCATGACGGATCTCCAGCCCTGACCTGCGTGCCCAGCCACCTGCACGCTCAGGGACCTCTATGCAGCCACCGACAATGCGTTGTCGGTGGCGGAGTTTCGCTCCTCTGAAGTTTGATAACAGCCAGAGTCGACTCGCAAAGAATAAGAGTGAAGATAACTTTAGTATTTTTTAATACTCCGAAACTATACAGCTTAGTTTGCAGCAAGGATCTTGAACTAATAAAATTTCAAATTTTTCGAAAATAGGTCATATCACAATATTTATAAGTACTAACCACGTAACGTCATTTCGTGGTTGAATTTAAAATATTGCGTTTATTTCGGTAAAAGCCTCGGCCAATTTGCAAAGTTGGTCAAAGTTAGCTTAAATATATTACGACATATATTTATTGCTAATGGTTGCGTTTTGAGGTTTTCTTTTATTTTATGTGACGCTATGTTTATGTAGAAAATATTTAAATTTAATACACATTAAAGGAGTGTGGTAGATATTGACGGAATGGCAAATAATTAGTCGCTCTAGGGTTAGGGTTCAATATTGCTTAAGAAAAGGAGTGTTGCTTCAAAGAGAAAATATCTGTATATAGCATTTGTAGGCTCAGGTATCGCTGGGGCAATGAGGAACTGAAGGACTTTCTAGAAGGACCTTCTAGCCTAGCAGTCAGTGAGACTGGCGGAAATTGGTGCAAGATCGTAAGAAATGATGGTATCTCGTCACAGACTTCTTTCCAAACACATATTCATTCAATAATTTAAAAAAAAACATTGAAGAAAAGAAATAGCGAAAATATTGTTTTATTTCATCATAGAAACAACACAAAATATAATTTGGTTTATAAAATAAAATCTCCTTCCAAATTCACAATTTCTTTTTAGAACAAAAATATCTATAATTTTATTTAAGAAAAACAAAAGTGTAAAAAAGAATAAACAAAAAACCACATTTACAATTCTGCCGTCGTAATAAAAAACGCAGTAATCGTCATTTTTGCGATTTTCTGTTTTTGTCGAAAATGACGTTCTAAGATACTAAACTAACGACTGAGAACGAAAAAAAATTTTTTTTTAATCTAGAAGTTTGAGAAATTATAGGTAAAACTGCAGCATTTGTATGATTTTGACTAAGACTTGTTAGTATAAATGCAGTAATGACTAGAAACAAGGATAAAATGCAGTATTCATGTTAGCATTACAAATTTGAAATGCAGTATTCAGTTAATCCTAGGAATACATGCAGTACTCGCATAATTAGCTGCATTTTATTTTAGTATGCTTTATAATTGTTGATTATAAGTCTCTCCTAATTTAGTATGCAGCAAATGTTTATACTGCGTTTTACGCTAGCGATTGATGACGTAGTGTCAAACACGCCATGTTGTAAGCGCCGTGCGCTGCATATTATTTTAGTGCCTCAGTGTGTGTTCGTCGTCGACGCTAGCAAGACGCGCAGTCCCGTCACGGCAATTGGGGCTCGGATTAGGTTGAAACACTCTTAGGTAAGTACTTATCTGTATTTTGTTTCTAAACTGATTTTATTTTATAATGTAGCTATTTTGTATTTAAAATTTTAAAGCGCATTACACAGAAAGTAGCCTCCTACCTATTTATTATTTCATTTTGGTGTTAATGTTTGTATAAAAAAAAATTGCACGTGTAGTGTTCGTGTTGCTCTCTCTCATCTGAGCGTGTTCTCGGTTGCGTGATCAGTTGAGGTGCTTAGGAGCCCGGCGTTCGCTCGGGTGTGTGTGTTTATTTAAATGTTTTTGTTTTTGTACCCGCATGTGAATGAGGAATGGGTTTTCTTTTTGCCTACTCACAGCTTATATATGGTACAAATTAAATAATTTGTGTCCACATTAGACACCACTCAATGTCACACAGATGTGGGCTTGGTCTTGGTAGTGGGTTAAGTCCTGTCAAATTTACTGGAATTAATTTTATTTCTTTTTATCACAGGTAAAATGTCTAAGAATAACTCCCGGGGTCGAAAATTAGTGCATATGGTGAAAGACAATGAAGGCGATGGAAATAATGTTGCGCAGAAAAACGAGCTAATAACCAGTATGGTTACAATAGATATGGAATTGGAGAACACTAAGAGTGATAAATCTTGGCTGCATCCTCGTGATGTCACTTTACAACAATCAACTGAGAATAGTTCCCTATTGAACTTATCATTTGACGTGAACATACAAATTTCGGACTATTCCTTTTCAAAAGACGAGAGCTTTAGCTTATTTTGCAATGAAACGATGACAAGTTCGCTAATGGGTAGTCCAGTCGCAGACCCAAAGGAAGAAGATATATACCCAAGACGCGATGAAAACTGGCAGGAAGTAAATTTTGAGCAAAGTACAGCAACTACAGAATTAGATCAGCAAGTTTTAGAAGGTGATGAAAACAGGCAGGAAGGAAATATTGAGCAAAGTACAGTAACTACAGAATTAGATCAGCAAGTTTTAGAAGGTGATGAAAACAGGCAAGAAGGAAATATTGAGCAAAGTACAGTAACTACAGAATTAGATCAGCAATTTTTAGAAGGTGATGAAAACAGGCAAGAAGGAAATATTGAGCAAAGTACAGTAACTACAGAATTAGATCAGCAAGTTTTAGAAGGTGATGAAAACAGGCAGGAAGGAAATATTGAGCAAAGTACAGTGACTACACAATTAGATCAGCAAGATTTAGAAACCGATGCAGTTCAACGTATCCAAGAAAATGAAGTCGAACCGAGTATGACAAAAAAAGGAACCCCAAGAATTAGAAAACGTTTTACAGAATCTTTAGGAGTAAGAAAAGAGGCCACGAAAAAAAGAAAACTTGAAAAATTCTGCGTCAAACCAGCATGTACACCAGTTTGCAAAAGGAAATGTACTCACGCGTTTTCCGAGTCAGATCGGTTGAAGATTAATAAAGCCTTTTGGGAACTAAATTACGAGGGACAAGGATACTACATCCAATCTTTAGTTACGAAACAACAGGTTGCCAGGCGTTTACTAGCGAGCACTTTAACTCGTAATTATACTTTTAAGTATTTTTTTGAGAAAGATATCCTAAAGGTAGAAGTTTGCAAAATATTTTTTTTGACTACTCTGGGATATCATAAAAAGAATGATCGCCGAATATTAGATGCTTTAAAAAAGCCTCTAAATTCACAAGCTGACAAAAGAGGAAAAAGGGAGCACAAAGAGAAGATAGACAGAATTAAATTAAAAGATCACATTGAAAGTTTTAGACCTGCAATCGCACACTATAGAAGAAAACACGCACCAAAACGCAGATATCTACCCAGTGATTTAAACGCAACTTTTATGTATAAAGACTTTATAGAAAAACATCCTGATATCAAAATTTCATATGAATTATACCGACAATTTCTGAAAAAAGACATGAACATTTCGTTTACACTTCTGGGAAATGAAGAATGTGAAGACTGTGAAAGTTTCAAGTTACATAAACCCAGCTGCCAAGAACCAGCATCCTGTAACATTTGTTGTTCGTATCAACTGCACAAGGAAAAATACGAGTTGGCCAGAAAATTGTATAAAGAAGATGTTGAATTGTCAACGTCTTGCCCCGAAAAAGCTTTTTACTCTGCAGATTTGCAAAAAGTTATTATGTTGCCTAGAATCGACATGTTCAAGGCAGTGATTTTTTGTCCTAGGTTAATTGCTTTCAACGAAAGTTTCGTGCCTTTAGGTTCAACCAAGACATCTAGTCAACCATTCGCAGCATTGTGGCATGAGGCTATATCCGGTAGAAAACAAGAGGACATCATAAGTACTTATCGAGCATTTTTCCTTAGTAAACGTGATTGTACTGATATAGTTGTATGGACGGATAACAGTTCAAGTCAAAATAAGAATTGGGCATTATTTACATTCCTTGTTCAAATAATAAACAGTTCTATGATAAGTGCAAACACGATTACCATTAAATATCTAGAACCAGGACATACTTTTATGTCGGCCGATAATTTTCATCACCAAGTCGAAAATCAGTTACAAAAAGTAAAAAAGGTATACGATTTTTCCGATTTTATTGATTGCGTGCAATTAGCCAATTCTGGAAAAGTAAGCGTAAAGCCGATGGAAGTTACCGATTTTTTTAAATATATAGATCATTCATCACAACATAAACTAAAGAAGAACGCAAATCGGATATATTTGAAAGATATCGTGGTTGTGGAGGCACGTAGAAATGACTTTAAATTATTTGTAAAAACAGAATATAATGGCATTATTAAAGAATTGGACTTCTTGAAACTTAAATTCTTAAAATCACTTTCAATTCCTGAACCAATTCAAAATAGACTTCCTAGGGGTATTGCTGAATTAAGAAAATCTACAATTATTTCTACATTAGCAAAAATAATCCCAGTAAACCGATTGCTATTTTGGCAAAACCTACATTCGAATGACACTGCTGTTGATCTGGTAGATACATTGGATGTAGAGGACTGTGATGAATAAAGACTTTTAATTTAATTAGTAAACGATAAGACTGCTTTAGTGCCATAAAATAGGTTTGCTATTGTCAAATGTCAGCATTTAATTATGTTAGTAAGTTAGGAGTTTAATAATCTTTTTTGTTTTTCATAAAGGCTTTAAATAATGTTATGAATATTATTTTTGTTTTGAACGGATACAGTATTCCGTTAAAAATATGCTGTTTGTTATTTTTTTAGTTCTAGTTCAACAATTATGTGATTGTTTTTAAGTTTGTTTTCATAAGATATTTAATATCTTTAATTTCTCTTTTTGTGATAATTGTCGTTTATTTTTTTAATTTTTTTAATTTTGTTTAAACCATTCACTTAATAAGCAATAAAATTATCGCCTACCTTAATTTTATACCTAGTATTTATTTATTTTATCCTGTATCCCAATAAATTTTCTGTACCTACTGCATTTATATAAAACATATAGTACATACTTTTGTTTTTTTTTACTAAGATTAAATGCAGTTAAAGTATTTTCCTAGATATTAACGCAGTACTAAACACAAATACTGCATTTCAATATATGATTCTTAAAAATATAAAGTACAGATACTAAGTCAGCATGCAGTACTCAACATTTAAATCAAAATAGACCAAAAAAAAAGGTCTTAAAGCCAAGGTAACTAATGAACGGTATTATTATGTACATTAAATAATTATAAAACTAATTGATTTATTTCATATGATGTAGAGATTATGAAAAATCCTTTAACCGCGCTTTTCTCGAAACCGCCAATTTGCTAGTACTGCATTTATGATTACGACGGCAGAATTCAAGAGGGTTGAAACTTTCCTAATTGATTGTTCGCCCTCTTTTAAGCCTATTTTAAGGGAAAATTTTGTTAAAAAACTTTTTTTTCATTTCAAATAAGACCGCTAGTTAGGGATATAAATTTGGATAATGATCTGTAATTATGTTATTTTGCAGTAAAAATGTGGGGACGGAAAGAAAATAAAAATCCTGCATAATTGTTATTAAAAGCAGTTTTCTCTCTAGAAAATTTTCAGTACCTTTTCACTTGTGACACTAGAAAATAGAATCGAAAGAAGTCTAAGTATTTTTTTTTATAATTGACTCTTAAAACTATTATCACAAAGTTCATTTTGAAGTTATTCATAATGAACTTGAAGCTCACAAACAATAAACTCCATATTTCGAACGGCAAGCGCAAACTTTTTGAATTTCCACCCGGTTCCGTATAATTTCTAAAGTTGGTTACTCCTGAACTTTCGCCGGCCAGCAAAAGTATTCCACTTGTGATAGTGTTGGTATAAGCACATGAGTAGATACTGGAATAGAGAGACAACTAAAACAGATTGTTGACGCATCAGCGTGCCGTGACAGGGGGTTAATTATGAGTTTATTTAGCTTTATTTTTGAAAACGTAGACTAGTTACAATTTGAAAAACGATAACGACAGTCGTGTTCGCGATCTTACGGAATTAGTATGAAAATCGACCACGTGATTTAGCGCGGCAAATGTCAATCCCATACATTTTTTATATTCGAATTTTCGAAGTTTTTCAAATTTTTACTTGTCTACGGGCCCAGTTGTATGAAAATTTATCGACTCCGTGATTATGTTAAACGAAAATCATTACATATCGAATGAAAATCACTCGACTTACCAGTTTTTGACGAGTCATACTTCTCAAAAACAGCACTCCTTGTCAAATTCAAAAATGCAAATAATATTCGAAAAAAACAGGAGCTACCTCTTTCTCTGTTCCGCTATTGCCTCTTGCGGTGTAACTACTTACCTTACAATACAGTTCACAGACTTCAAGCACGATGAAAGTTTAGGATGTTTTAGTGCACTCGAAAGTTTGATTTTGATAACTGTTTTTGTACTGATAAGTTGGCAAACAGGCTTACGGCCATAGAAATAAAAGAGGGTCATCATACCCAATAGAAAGAAAGAAAGAAAATTATTTACCTATACCTGGGTGTCACTAGCGCGTTGCCTACATTATTCATATATTTTGCAAGGGACTGTTGATCTATCACAGTTCAACCGTGTTACAATGGTAACAGAACGACTGGCTCTATATTTGTGCAGCTCCGTACTTCCAGTGGAATCGTCTTCCACAGGTATATTTTGATTTCTCCAAGTACCGTCAAAAAACACACAAACAGTGTCCTTAACACTTATCGTAACACTCTATGCACTTAATCCTGTATTTTTATGTTTAAAATATGCAGTTAATATAAAAATTGATTTTATTTATTTTACATTTGACGAATCAGTTCTACAAAAATACCTGAATACTCCTCTCAGTGCTACGCTAATTCTTTTGCAATACTTGCTGCACGTTTATGGAACAAGCTTCCTCTGGAGATCAAACAGTTGTCCTCTCTTCATACCTTCAAATTCCGTGTTAGGGAATACTTTGAGCGTTCGGACTTGAGTTGACTTAGGTTTAGGTTAAGTTAGTTTGTTTTACATTTATATTTATCGTATCTATTGTACTGATTACTCTTTGATGCCCATGTACTCTTTTTTTCCTTTGGTTTTGGGGTTGACTGGAAGAGATCCCTATCAGGGATAAGTCCGCCTCTTGTTGTGTTCTATTTTGTTGTAACAATGTTCTTTCTGTACAATAAAGTTTATACATACATACATAAAATATTTAAAAAAATGTTTCTCTTGAGAAATAAAATGTTCGACTCCGATTTATGTTTCTTTAATGACGCGTATCACGCGAATGTCACGGTGGCGCTCGTCCGCAACGAATAATATTCATGGTGTAGTCAGACGTACCTGAAACAAGATAAAAATATCGTTTAACTAACGATATTTTTATCCTTTTCCTATCTCATCTATTCCATCATAATATTTATTCAATTTGCCTACGTAGTTGTATATAAAAAAAAAAACAAAAGCAAAATTATATGAATCAAAAACACAGCCTATACATGAGATATCTATTTCAAGCGCGAACGCTAGCTAAGTGCTAGCAATTTCATAGTTGCATTACTTAATGCTTGCATTAAGGAAGACTTAAAATTTAAGTCTCATTGTCAGGTGATTCGTTAAATTTAAGTCAAGGCCAAGGCCTTTAAGACCAAGAAACAGGCCCATTGTCCAATCCGTTCAAAATGTCCGTGATTTCGCTGTGATGACATATCCCACATGCATTAATTTTTTTTTTGAAACATCTTTAAACTTAGAACGGGATTTGGTCAAACCAATTTATTTATTTTATTAATTTATCTGGTCTGGCTGTGACGTCATGCCTTCGCCATAGGTCGCCCTTTCCCTCACAGCATCACCCCGAGGGCCATATATAAGCCTGCGCGCGTCCACCAGAGGTCCTCTCTAGGATCATCTCGTCATCTCCAAGTTAAGTGGCTGGCTATTTCATAGCGGCTACCTGACTGGATCTCGTGCCTACTTCGATCTCACGACCTCTATCTGTATTTCTTACTAGCTGTTTCCCGCAGCTCCACCTGCGTCAAAAAGTAGCCTATGTTTGACCCCGGGTCTTTAACTATATTCATACCAAATTTCATCAAAATACGTTCAGCGGTTTGGCCGTGAAAGCGTAACAGACAGACAGACAGACTTTCGCATTTATAATATTAGTATGGAAGTATGGATTAACGTGTATCCTTAGAGTCTAAATTTGTAAAGTAAAAGTAATAAATATTGTATTATTCCCAGAAATCTGAATTTATCTTCTCTTCTCACACATACCTTGAGAAGTAAACTTTATCTTTGTTAAAACAGGCCAATGAGGCCAATTGCGCTAATTACCAGGTCAAACACATTTATATTTGCCTCAGTAGAGCAAAAACCACAGAAATAAGATTAGGTAGAAGTGCCATGTCAGTTAAATTAAGCCTCTCGAGACCTTTACATGACGAGACTTAACTTTGGCATAGAGGAAAACCCCTCATGCCACTTCTACCGAATCTTATTTCTGTGGCGAAAACCGATGTGAATGATATTTTCTAATAACATCAACTAGACATCTCGAGCTAGGTAGTAAGTCACTGTGGTTAGTGCCCTCAGCCAGTAGCGTGCTGCACGCCACTTCAAATGAACTTAGTTATAAGTAGCTAATATATTACGTGTTTTAAGGTAACAAATTGCATATGTCTTTAAGTCCGCAAATTAGACATTTTGTAATGCAGATTTAATAAATATGTATAACATCAGGTTAAATAGTACATCTAAGGTTAATTAGATTTAAATTGTAATTTTTTAAACAACTCAATCTTTTATATACCAATACAGTAACTTTAAGAAGATAAAAAAAGTTCTTATATAGGGTTCTGTAGTTTAAATTAATATTACGCAATTAAAAATATCTTTCTTCTCGTATCTCTACGGTAATACGCTATCTAAATGTAAGTTAAATCCATACTAATATTATAAGAGCGAAAGTCTGTCTGTCTGTTATGCTTTCACGGCCAAACCGCTGAACATATTTTGATAAAATTTGGTATGAAAATAGTTAAAGAATCAAACATAATCTACATTTTGACGCAACGGAGCTGCGGGAAACAGCTAGAAAGTGTATATTTTTGACATTTATTTCAAAAAAATAAGAGCTCGTCAACTGAATTTCTGGTCAGAAATTGATACAAAAACATAAAGCTACGCTATAACCTTAATATGTATAGGTATAAGTGAGTCTTGTTATTTTTATTTTTTTATTTTTTAATTGAAAGTGGAACCATGAACCCAAGGCTAGTGGGACTATGAGTCAAACATCTTATTTGGTTGTTATCCTAGCATAACTGTTTTTTGTTTTGGCTTGTTGTTTGTTGCATCTTTTACGATAAGATTGGTCGCAAAAATATATATTTCACTTGGATTAGTCGCAAAAATCTTTACGTCTTATTCCTCAACACGCAACATCACGCCACACAACTCCTACATGCCAAGACAAACACGCCACGACACGTCTCCGTGACGTTACGGAAAAAGTTTTGTTTATTATAATTATTGTGCTATGAAGCACGCAACGCCCATAAAATGGTGTTTATTTGTCGATTGTTAAAATTAACACAGCATGAGTATATTAATATTAATGATTGTGGTAGCTAGCTAAATAATAATCATTATATGATTACATGGTGACGAATTAAATTCTTGTAACAAATAGAAATATTACGTAGGTCAAAAAATGCTTTACAATTTTGCTGTTAGACTTAAAGTTATCATTTCATTGTGAATTTAATCAAGTGTGATGAATATTTCAATTATATAATTATTTTGTTGTAAAAACTAAAATAAATTTATTGCGAAATAAAAAAAAAATACTGCTCTACACTTAATATTATTAAATATGTATGATAGAAATATTCATCACACTTGATTAAATCTTAATATAGTAAAAAATTTAATTCACTTAATATTATTAAGTGTAGAGTAGTAATTTTTAAAGTTTCCATTAAATTAACCTTTCTTTAATTTAATAAATCTTATTCAATAAGAAAATTGTCACTTAAACCGAACTAACTATGCGTCAAAACAGCACAATCCTATCGCCTATTGTGCTAAACAATTGTATATTGTGCAATAAAGTTTAATCAAATCCGCAGGTAGCTAGTTAAATTAAAAATATTAAAACATTCAAATTAAGTTGGCAGCTCTGAACAAACTTGTGATTATAAAGTTGGCAGTACTCGCCACAAGTTCGGCTGCTAATTTACAATACGCTCCATAGAGCTGTATAATCCGTTGATACGCTTCAAAAACCATACACGAAAGACCAAGTTTAATAAGCTTGTAGAGTAAAATATACACTGAACTTTATATATACACTAACCATTGTTCACAAAAGTTAACATCACCTAAAACATTAAGAAAGGACGTAATTTCTTGACGTTCCTTTATCAATGACCTAAAATTACAAGTTAAAGGCGCGGATCCACTGCAGCACATGCTACACACGAATATCAACCCACGACTATGTACAACTGTAGCGCAGTACAGTTTTTAATCATATGTTTTGTGGAACCCACGCAATTATTAACTTATAAAATGGCATTAGAATTGAATTTGCTAGACAGACTATCCATTCAAAAGTGAGATTGATGATGTATTACTTTGTGAATTGCAATGTCCGGCCCTTATTTCGTGTATCGCGTGTACAGCATGCGTGGCGTTGCCAGCGTTGAGCTACGTGCGCGACATATTCGAGCAAGCCACGCGTGTCAATTCGTGCGTAGCGTGTCCATTGCAGCGCAGTGGACACAATCACATATATTTTCTTGCAAAGCGAAGCTTGACTCACGTGCGTAGTCTCTCCGTGCGCTGCGGTGGATCCGCGCCTTTAAGTGTGTATTTTAAAGAGGACTGGCTGCATATAGAAAAAATATAGATGTGTGTGTATTGTTTTACTATTATACGCACTTAATTTTACTATTATACATGCACCCAACACTAGAGGTAACACTAGGTTGCCAGGAGCTAAGTGACAAGCGTATATTAGAGTTAAAGAGGTCCAAGCAAACGTAAACTAGATATTTTGGTTCGTAGTTCGACAATGGGTCAATGTTCTCTTCTCTACAGCTTCAACACAACCTAAACTAGGCAGCAGCATGATAAAGATAGATGTGAATCAAATAGCTACAGTATGTATGTTCCCTTTTGTAAGCTGTGACGTAAATTAGACGCGATGGCAGGACACTTACATTTAAATTATTTTCTCCGTAGATATCCCTTCAGAGTTATTGATATTTTTTTATGTAAGCTGCAATTAGTAGCTTCCAAGATATACGTATATTAATTCTAATCAAGCCTAAAAGTTTGTATAAAAATCAAAATTAATTATTTCATCTATATTCAAACCAAATTTCATCAAAAACTGGCCGTTAAAGCGTAACATACAGACAGATAGAAAGACAAATAGACAGACAAACTTTCGCATTTATAATGTTAGTATGGATAATTAAATTAACAAACTTCTAACAATTCATCGTATCCCTCAAACAATAATTTCAGCAATAAAAATAACATGATCGTGTATAAAATTTTTCGTGGCATGCAAATTATGTACATTACGAAATACTAAACACGGTAAAAAACACTTTAGCACTAAAGTGGTCACGCTATGATCAAATAATTCATTCTGTTTAAGAGATGGCTTGGTTAAGGCGCTGTGCATCAGAGGAATACCGTAAAACGTCTATTCTTTCATCGCGCAGTTAGCCTTATTTTACATGGAGTCCTAGCATGAAAAAAATATGAAGTACAAGGTCAAAGATCAAAATAAATAATTGCATCAAAATATTTTCAAAAAAGTATTACAACCTAGCAAAATAAAATAGCAAAAAAAAGCTATATCCAGAAAAAGTTTTGTCGCGAATTACTTGATATTTTCAGTGACAACTACCAACTTTTTTGCGTCTATAAAAAGTACTTAATGAGCAAGAGGGATACCTAAAAAAATTACAATATTTGGTTATAATTATTGAATTATTAAATTAAAACTGAAAAAAAAAAACAACCGAAATGGCAGACACGGGTTTAAAACTGTGACTGGTGACAGGCCAACCGGTATCGCCACTTTCAACCTTATTTCATTACGAGTACGTAATATAATCAAATATCGCGATATCAAATACCGAAGGGTTAAGGGGTACAGCGCCTTAAATAACCATGAATTTTATTTTAGGTAATTGAACTCGTATCTGAAGCCGCAATTTGAAAACGATATTCGAAAATAGAAAATGTGTGGGATTGACATAAACCATTTTACATGTGTGTGTAAGAAGTAGGCGAAGACCAAAAAAGAGATGACTGGTTCGTGTCAGAGAGAACATGGGTAGGAAGGGCATTGAGAAGGAAATGGCTAGAGATAGAGGAAGGTGGAAAGATGGAACATAATATGCTGACTATTGCCGACCCCACATAGCAAAGAGAGACAAGGTATAGGAGAAGAGGAGGAGATTTTACTTGTGTGTGTAGTCGATTTCAAAATTGAAGGCTGGACCACTTGTGACTTTCTCTAAGTTTCCTGGGGTATGATTCTCGCGCATGTAGAGATAAAGTCTGTAATCTATACGTCACGCCCTCATATGTGACCTGTTTGTCTTAGTTCAATAAATTAAACGAACTTGATTACACAATCTAGATAATCAACCTAGATCTAGATAGCACATCTTATGACGACTTGTGTTCTATTTTTAATATGTATAAAACCCCTGTTTAATCGATTATAAAGACAGTTGACAATGGATCTTCGAACCTATAACCAAGAAGTTGTTTCATTATAAACTCCCTCTTAACACATACTTTACGATAGGCTTTTTCTACCAGCCCGTCAATTGTCCGTCAATTTAGAGAAATAATTTGTGTTACTATAAAGGCTGAAGGTTTATGATGTCTACCCCTTAAAGTTAATTTCTTCATTATCTTGAAATTGGTTTCTCGCCACCAGCTGTGTGAGCAAACCCTTAGAAATTAATTATGTATGTGAGCAAACCCTTAGAAAATAAAGATGGATTGACTCCTACTACGTGTACATTTACTAAAATTATGCGGGTTTTTCCTAAAAACAAAGATCATAAGCACTTATAGATAGTCAAAAGTATATAGGTAGGTACAAAAATTTGGAGTCGCTGTAGAAATTCCAGAATTTTTAAAGATAAGGAACAGCTAATGTGGTATGCACTAGTAATTGTTACAACAAAAATAAATAAGAGTTAGCCCTCAAATAATTCGCTAAAACTTCTTAGCGTGGAAGAATTCTTGTAAGTTTCAACTTCACGATCCTAAAACCAAGCTGAGATAATTATTATTTATTTATTTAAACTTCATTGTGCAAAATACAATACTTTTATCGTTTATTAAACATATTATAAATTTTATGAACAAGTTAACATAAACTAAACTACAAACTAAAATTAAATAAAAACTAAAAACTTAAAAATCTAAAAACTGGTGTCCGTGTGGCATGGTTCCAAGAACGCCGCTGCATTCCCGCGCTGAATAGCAGTAGCTGTTCTTATACGAGGGTGTGTTTTTAAGTTCGCGGAATGAGAGGGTTGGAGGGGGGTGATTATACTCATTAGGACCGTAAAGTGTTCAGTGACTCGTAATTAGTATAAATACGAGGTTTCATTGTTATAAGTCAATTAGTCCTTGAGCTATCGTCAACCAAGCAACATAATCGGGAGTGAAAAGTGAAATATGGAAAACATCGAATATCGTGCCGTTATAAAGTTTCTTACCAAGCAAGGAAAATCAGTACCGACCATACTGAATAAGATGTCGTCGGTTTACGGTGACTCTTGTCCAGGAAAAACCATGGTTTACAAGTGGCACAGTTTATTTAAACAAGGAAGAGAATCACTTGAAGACGACCCGAGGCCGGGCAGGAGCATCGAGGTGACCACGCCGGAACTTGTCCAAAAAGTCGAAAAAATTGTAGTCGAAGATGCGCATATAAAGAAGAAACAACTCGCGCAGAAATGGTTGGAGTATCCGATACAACCATTTTTAAAATGTTGCACGATCATCTTGGCATGACTAAGGTCAGCGCACGATGGGTGCCGAGAATGCTCACGCCGCCGCAAAAACAACAGCGCGTAGAGTGTTCACGCGCATTTTTGGACCTCTGCAGTGAAGACGGATGGTGTTTTCAGTCGAATTGTTACTGGAGACGAAACTTGGGTTCATCATTATGAACCTGAGTCGAAACAAGACTCCATGCAGTGGCATAAAAAGGGCACAGCACCTCCCAAAAAGTTTAAGGTGTCGCAGTCAGCTGGGAAACTCATGGCTACGGTCTTTTGGGACTCAGAAGGAATATTATTGATCGACTATAAAGATAAAGGTGTTTCTATAACCGGAGAATACTATGCTTCAATATTAAAGCAGTTAAAAGAAGCCATTAAAGAGAAAAGACGGGGAAAATTGACGAGAGGTGTGCTGCTCTTGCACGACAACGCGCCCGTTCACAAGAGCCGCGTTGCATTGGCTGCCCTGCATCAGGTGGGCTTCGATATTTTAAATCATCCACCCTACAGTCCAGATTTGGCCCCCAGTGATTATTATCATTTTCCAAAAACGAAAAAAGAGCTGCGGGGTAAGAAATTTTCCACCGATGATGAAGTCAAGGAGGCAGTTTCAGCATATTTTGAGGACAAAGACAAGACATTTTTTTATGAAGGTATAAATAAGTTAATTGAAAGATCTGAAAAATGTATCCGTCTTGCAGGTGAATATATTGAAAAAGAAAAATAATTTGGATTTTTTATTTCCACCCTTTGACCCCCATTCCGCGGAATTAAAAACGCTCCCTCGTATAATACAATTGTATAGCATAATAGGCGAACTTCATGCTGAAAGCATTATCTAACAGTCAAACTTCAATGCAGCCTAATAAAATAGCAGATTTGAGATACAAGAAACAACAGAATTACGACAGCTTAGATTCGATTCAACGCAAATCAAGTCATGCATAAACAGTCATGTTCGACCATAAAAAGCCTTACGCATAGAGCTATAAAGCGATACGCAGGCGGCACGTCATCTCGCCTTTATCCTCCGCCTTGGTAAATTTGGATCTGTCAAGTCGTAATCACGACATGAAGACTGTAAAATCGCGAGTGAATTGTTTTGTTGTTTAGCGATTGGCGATAAGGATTAAAGAGCTGTCTTCTCACTCTTTCAAATTTCGGGTTAGGGAATACTACGAACGATCGGACTTGAGCTGACCTTACTGTTTTTACGTGTAATTGAATTTGTACGTATATCTGTGCACCTAAGATTTCTTTGCGTGTTGTGCCCTCTTCTGTGCCCATATGTCTATGTCCTATGTTAGTTTGGTTGACTGGAAGAGATCCCTATTTGGGATAAGTCCGCCTTTTGTTGTAACCTGTATTCTGATAATATGTGTACAATAAAAATTTTTACATACATACATACAAGGATTATGTAGTTAATATTTACTAGATGTTTACATTGGTGTAATATAACCAGGGGCCATATAGACAAAGTCACGGTGTTATAGGGATAACGACAGTTAAAAAAAGAAATGTGTACGTCAACCATGAGACTTTATTGATGCAGCTAGCGACTGCTTTAAATAGCAATCTTGTACAGCGCCTCGGGCGGATAATAAAAGGTAACTAAGAAATTCCTTATTAAATTATAACGTGATCGCTAGCGTCTGCGTTAATAAAATCTTGTGGTAAACGTACTGATTGACATAAGCCGCGCTAAATCACGTGGTCGATTTTCATACTAATCGCAGCCGATCGCGGTCACTCATGTCCTTATCGATTTTCAGATTGTCACTTTGGCTAAGCCCTCCAAAGCTAGAACTTGATAAAAGCGTGCACTAGGCTCAGAAAGCTGTAGCACATGCTGAAGATACAAAACTGGAAAAACGTGCTTGGACAAAGAAATATATACATTTTAAAAAATATCTAAAAATTCTTAAAATTCTATCTCACTTATCCTGTACCAACCGCTCAAAAACCTACTCAAACCATTTCTATTGCAAACACAAATCAATCACAAATTATTTACAAGGCAAACTCGCCATCTTTACCGAACCCTTCCAATATTAACTTGGGAGAATCATTCACTGTCAGTGAATATTAGCCGTTCATTCTGGGTTATTTGTTCACTCACTCGCTCATCCCTTCACTCATTAACCGTCGTTAGTATATACCTCCGCTCATTTTTTCTTCGCAAGGAAAATGTCGACATTTTTTTTCGGCCGGCTCAGTTAATTTGTTTAAGTGGGTGTGTTTAAACAAATGTTTGTTTGGATGTTTGCTTCATTAACACGAGTTGTGGGGTTGTATGTAGATATTTTTGTTCTACAGTCTAATACAGATGAACCTCAGAACTCAGCCATTAGATGTGTATGGTAAAGGGTCACGTTTTCAACGGCCTTTAACTTTAACGGGTTTCGTACATAATGTGTATAAATGGGGCTTTACTCGTTCGTAGGCAGTTTTATCTAAAATCCGTCTAGTTATTTAAGAAGGCGTTAATACAAAACCAATAGGTATCTATGTAGGTATACTGTTTTTTGCACTGCAGTCAAAGATCATTGTAACGTGTTTCAAATGATTCAATTCTAAGCGATTTAACAGTTCCGTATGTTTAAAGGACTTCAATAAAGGAGGAGATTCTACTTTATGTATGTTTTGTTTTATTTGAATCAAAAATTCGTTAATTCAATTTCTGAACTGATCAATCATTCAATTGAACGAATCTAAAACTTCACTACTCGATTCCGTTCAAATTACGTGAGTGATCGTACCCAATGACCCGGATGTCGTGGGCAATTTATCGAATTTCGGTAAAATATGACTTTTGTGGCCAAACGACCCCCTAAGGGATTACTTGCTAATAGTCAGTAGAGATAAAATAGAGACAACACAGATAATGTCCCTCCATCTCTATTAACAAAGATCCATAACTAAACATCATTTAATTATTGGGTTAATAATTAAATGATGTCCACTCATGGATATGGATCCCCTTATTCATAAAAATTTACAAATGTTCAATAAGTTCAAGTTAACTAAAATATTTTTCATCTCGTTCTTTCACGTCAAATATATATAAGTCAGAAAGGGACCAAACATATTTTAGCTAATGTTGGCTTAACGAACGTTCTTTTATTTATATGAACAAGAGTTAATCTTTTTGCCTCAATAAATATATATTGTAATCTTACGCTTCAAGCACAAAACATTCTCTGCCAGTCAACTCGTAAAGCTGGTTTCCAGATGGTCAATCCAGTAGCGCAGGTAATTGATTGATTGATTTATTTATTTAAACTTTATTGTACAAATACAATTGTAAAGCACAATAGGTGGACTTAATGCTAAAAGCATTATCTAACAGTCAACCTTTGAGTCAAGCAGAGAGCTTTATGTTGGTGTAAAATAAAGTTAAATTAACAGGAAAGCATAAAAAAATAATATGCAATACATATATATAGGATATACTTACATATAATATAAACACATATTAAAAACACGTTTAATATTAGGTTCTAAAACATAAAATTACAGAATTAAGAGCGTAAAATACCTCTATTCTTCCGACGTTTAATGTAATTTACGCATTTATTAATGCATTGCGTTAGTTTTAAAGTTAATATTAGTATTTTATGTTAAGTTATATTAGTTCTACCTGTTATGTAATACCCCGGCTCTTCAACTATATTCATACCAAATTTCATCAATATCCGTTTAGTCATTTGGCTGTGAAGGCATAACAAATAGACAGATAGAATACTTTCACACTTATTTCATTGAATTCCTGAGTCCAGGACTATATTCTATTGTCAGGAGGACCTTCTTACACAATATATATATATATTTATACGTATCTACATATAGGGATGAACGGCTGAAAATCGGTGGGTATCGTTAAATATTCATGAGATAAGCTCATACACGAGATTGCGCATTTGGTGTTTAAGTAATGAACTGAGGAGAAACAAGAAAATAACATCACAATAAAATATTGTGCAAAATTTTGACAAACATGTGAATTAGTTCATTTAACTAGTTAATAAAGAAAAGTTTTTTCTTATTTGTAAATAATTGACGTTTTGAAGAAAATGGAGTGGAGTTTGTGGCGGCGCTTCTTCTCCACTTGCGCTTTGGAAGTGGTAGTAAACTTAATATAAGTAAATTGACGTCAATAAGTGATATTTATATCCTATATTAAAAATAAACGATTTCATTTCATTTCGTTTCAAGTTTTATGGGAAATTGGTTTTCTGATGCGATGCCAATTTTGATGGAAAAAATAAATTTAAAATAGAAGCAACTCGACTCTACTGGGGTATACTGTTATGAAAACCTTTTAAAATATGATTTTTTTTTTTATTAAAACATGAAAAGAAGCAGAATTTAATTTCCATCAATTGTCATTATTTTTTTAACTTTCTCAGTAGTCCAGTGGTTAAGGAATTTGTTTTATACCCGGTAGTCATGGGTTTGATTCCCACGAGAAGCATAATTTAGTTGTGTAGTTAAGACATTGCAATGCAGGTTTTTTTTTCAATCACTAAATAGTTTGATAATGAAGATGATTGTTGTGCAATAAAGAGTTTTTGTATTGTATTGTATTGTATGATACCAAAAGGTGTCTAAAGCCGTTGGTTAGATCGCTCTAGTATATCTAATATTTGTATTGTACAAATTTTCTTTTGGTGCAATAAAGACTATTGTATTGTATTGTTCCGGCTGTCATTTGGCGTTCGTAAAATTAAATGAACCACGTCATAGACCGAAAGGCGGTTCCGAAAAACTTATATCAGAGAGAAAATCTCGATATGAATTAATGACAATTAAAACAATAAAGAAATGAAACCAATTATTTGGTTGACTGGAATAAATCCCTTCTGGGATAAGTCCGCCTTTGTGCACAATTTCTTTTCCTTTTTTTTTATTTCATCAGTTTTTACTTTCTATCTCTTCCAATGTTTCGAAGAGGTCTTATTTTTCGGATATGTTTCACTTTTATGAGCAAATTTTTTCCAACTTTCTTTCTTTTATTATATGTCTTTTTGGAATAGTACCACTTAACATATAGGTTAAAATATACATTTTTTCTTTTTTTTTCTTTATTATATAACATATTTACAATCTATACTTTCACTTTACTTTAAGTTACCATCGCCACGTGGTGGTCCAGTATAAAGAGAGACGTGAAGAACCTTTCCCCAACAGCCCAGGGCAGACAATCCTGGTGCCGAGTTACGAGGAGGCCCGATCCCAGATAAACTGGGAAGGTGGCAAGAGACGACGAGAAAGACTTTAATAACTTATTTTATGCCTTTACGCTCTTACATAATATTTTGCGCCATACATCAAAAGGACAACCCTTAACCTTGGCCCAGTAAAACGGTGTTTACCTGCCGATCTAATGTCGAATTTAACACACATCCTGGTCGGCCTTTGAAAGGACCGCCTAAATGGAACTATCCCTTTAAATAAGGTTGTATATTAATGAGGATTTGTTGACTATGGGATCACCTAAGGTCCATTTTCACAGTTTTATTTAAGACTAGCCTTTTCCGCAGTTTTAAAAGCTTTTTAACGCTAATATATGTAGAATTTTTGATATCAGTTAAACTCAAAAGATACCAACCTAAAAACAAGATATATAGAGGATGATTAGATTACTATTAGTCGCAAATAAAATACAAAGTGTATTGGCAAGAATAATATAAAACTGTATTTTTAATCAATTTAATTGTTTACAATATTACAGATAAAGGCGGGAATAAATTGTTCAGATTTCGAACTTGGAACGCCATGCGACATAATACTTTTTTTAATAGTTGTCAATGGCCATTCTTTCTCTAAGCTAAGTCCATATCAGAGTAAGACCAAAAAATACATGGCTAGACTATATTAGGGGATAGAAAAAAGGGCAAGGATCTAACAGATACCGTGTAATAACAAAGTGAGATACGGTAATGGAGAAGAAGTCACAGACAGAAGAATATCATTATGACAGCGCCAAATTTCTCAAAGAATTTATTTTTACTAAAATAGAGGTTTTAGAAGACAGTAGTATCATAATACATAATAATTCGCGCCGCACATAACTTTTCTGTTTTTCCTAATGGTTGACTGGGAGAGAATGCTTTTAGCATTAAGTCCGCCAATTGTAAACTTGTGGTACAATAAAGATTTATAAATAAATAAATACATAAAATGAGTATTATTACTTCCCCAATAAACGATTTCCATTCGTACAAGGCCAAATGCTAGGAAAATATTCTATTGTGAAAATATGTAAGTGTGAAAAAGATGTTAACTTATTGTCAATTAAAATTAATGGAAACTTAATCTTACACTATAAATTTTTAAGCAAATTCTCTACCTCGCTTCAAGTATTTTCATCTTATAAAAGAGTCAGAAATCCCTTACAAGTAGACGTGTCCCAAACAAGGATCCTATTAAAGTACAAAAGCTTCGAGTAAAGCTTTGGAGCGGAGAAGTACCGGCAAGCTCTCCAGAATATTCAATGTCATCGACAGACGTTTTACTAGATGAGTTTTGAAATTATTTAATTTTCACTAGAGTATAGTAATGGGCATTTAAAATGTATAATTATAGCTTGCAAAGTTTCTAATACGGGAAGGCAGAGGGCAGATATCGCTGGATTGACGAGGTGCGGAGGGATCTGCGCGAGTTGCACGCCGATGACTGACAGGAGATGGCGCAGGATAGATGAAGTGGAGATCCTTATAATCGAAGGCCAAGACTCACTTTGGGTCGCTGTGACATCATGGCAAGAAAAGTAGTGACTCTCGCTGTAACTCGTACCTGGTGCAAAGAATGTCCATTGCTAAACAGCGCTTTAACGCAGCTAGCATTTTGGGCAACTTTGCATCAGATGCGTTAAGGGGCGAGTCTTAATTTATTTTTATTAGTACCTGTTTTCTATGTTTACCACCACATTTTAATATAAATGATGCAGTCAGTCGCTCTATTATATTAACCAGTACCGCCAAATAAAGGGCCATGACTCACAGCACACCCTTCGGAGCGTATACACACCGGCATGTAAGTTGCCAAGAAGACAGTTGTTGGCAAGAAGTGAGCAGGACAAACTTGATACTAATCTAAATATCGGAATGGGTTCGTCTCGCTCACACTTTGTCAACTTATATGCTGAGAACGCAACTAGGAAAGCACGTTTGGACGAAGAATAAGGCCATCGTTCTCCACTCTAACCGGTCCCCACGCTATTCTAGTAACGGTTTTAAAGTATTCCAAGGACTTAAAAAGCCCTTAAGGCTATCCTTTATAATGAACACTTTAAAGCAGGAAATAAGACACTGCGGATTTCAGAGAAATACTCAATTCTATTGCCGATTAAGAAGTTTCGGAGAATTAGGTCCGTATCCTTAGAAATATAGCGAGATTGAATTGGTTGGGATTATTGCTTTTGTCTTAACGATCAATTAATCTTTCTGACGATCGCTGTTACTCAAATTCTACTTATTGAAAAAGTGTGAAATGATGTTCTCAAAGTAAAAGTATTTTTCTACCAGTCAACAATCTATACCGACCGGGAGAAACAGTAAGTATTTGCGTCGCAAAAAGTTGCACACGAATGAATTTGTCAGATTTTAGTTAATTTAATGAGTTTTATCATAAAATGTTGCCTAGCCATTCGCATTTTATATCAAACTCTATCTCCGCCTACGATTAAAAAGTATATTTTTGTGTCTTTCAAACTTTCATTTCCCAAAACCTTGAGGGTCGATTTTTGAAAAAAATTGCATTGTTGTAATGTGTAGGTCTTCTACTAAATTTATACCAAATTTCGATGTATAATAAAATAGATTCAGCGGTTTAGCCTTGAAAGTGTAACAGACACACTTTCTTATAGACAAAATTAGTTTGCAGAAGCATATATTCTGATTGAAGTATGTATTCTGTTCTGGGACCAACCTCGCCACACGCTTTACAGAAATGCCTCAAACAATAAACTAGTACTTAAATTAAATTGTTTCAACAGAGTTGACAAACAAAACAATTTGGTTTGTACTGTGTTTGTGACTGAGACAATTAATGAGGATGTCAAATAAAACCACGGCAAGGATTCGAATAAACAGGAAACTGAGCGACGAGCTCGACTCGACATTTTGATATGTTCTACTTGGGTCTTTTATTGGGAGTGTGTTAGTGGTCGACCCTACTATTAAATTTTTCATGAAGGCTGATAACAGCCGGGACTAACGGACTAACAGAGGTCTCAGAGTCGTTAATGACAGTTAAAGCGAATGCTTTAGACTTAAATAAAAAATCTCTATTAGAGGCGAAATTTTTAAATTTATTTATTTAAGCTTTATTGCACAATACAAAAATTTGTACAAATGGTTGACTTAATGCCAAGTGGTATTCTCAACCAGTCAACCATGACAATGATTCCACGACTTACTGCAGAAACATTTTATGAACTGCGCGCTTGAAGGCAGAACAGCTGGGGGCTCTCCTGATTGTCTCAGGGAGAGCATTCCATAACTTTGGGGCCTGGAGTAAAAATGATTTTTCCATGAAGACCGAGCGGTGAAGAGAGTTGGCCAAAACCAGGCTGTTGGAAGACCGGAGAGATCGAGAATGGTTAGAGCTGAGAAAACAGAATTTAGATTTAAGATAGTTGGGAGAGTGAGAATTGGTGAGTATAGAGTAGAGCATAAGGGGAATTCTAGCATTCCGACGTTCAGGCATTTATTATACTAATTAGTCATATTTTTTCAAATTCAAATTTTATTGCTTCCTTAATCTTCATACAGGTGGACTAAAATATTTAAAAGGAATAATTATGTGCTGCAATGATAGAGGGACTGTGTGTAATAGTAATATGCATGCATTTATGTTTTAGTCAAAATTAAAAATTTAAGTAAGTTAGAATAATATAAGAAACTCCTGGGCATAGATTGAATTATCTCGCTCTAGAGGAATATTTTTATTTGAGTTTAAAAATTTGGCATTATTAGTAATTAACCACTCTGAGTGCGACAGTAATTTGTATATAAACCTACTCCGCTTTGTACAAAGATGAGTAAGGCTCCTAATTACGGACCCTACAAAAATGTACGCAAACTTTCAAAACAAAATTACAGTCTGAAATCGGAGACTAATCTAGGGACAGATAGGCTGGCGACAACGGGAAACTCGAGATTCGGCGCCGTAAAACATTTCAATTATTTCTCCCGCCATTGAACTGTGAAAATCACTGTATTGTGATGATCGACGGAATAATTCAATTGGTCAACTTCGCCGCTGACATCTTTTTGAAAAGATTTTTATTTTCACGTTCTGATTTTTAATTTTTTTGTTTTTTTAAAACTGTTTGGGCCGATCGTTAAAATATGCGTGGGTAGATGATAGTAGGTAAATGATGCGTGGTATTTCGTGATTTGACCGATTATGTTGTACGATTATATATCAGGACGTTCCAATTTGGGAGATCGATAAAGAAATTATGAGGTAGCTTGGGCTTATCGTTAATTCACTTTTTATTTTATGATAGCTATGTGAAAGATCGCTACGATCCACTGAGAAAGGAACGTACGTTTAATTGGTTTAAATGCTCTTGGCCCGTAGACAAAGTCACAACAATATAAAGTCGATCACTGAAAGAGAAGAAGAAGAAAGACACTGAAAGAGATTGTTTTAGCGATAAGTCCGCCTTTGTGCCTCGCTGTATTTATTGACGTATTTCTATAATGTATTTCTTTTTTGTGCAAAGAGTACATTAATAAAATAATGAAAACTAATTGCACCAGCTACATAGAGTAAACATGCTAAAACAGTTTATATTGTACTTCGCTAGTGTGATAAACTTAATAATTATAAAATCAATTTTCTATGAATAAACGCAAAATTATGGGTTAAAACATCACCCATTCTTAAGGCCGTATCAATGTGAATCGTTTGTGAAAAATAGTGGAGTTTTAACTTTTAATAGGTCCTGATTCTTGGATTTTTTTATTCATCATTTCAAGCTCTCAGATAAAATAAATAAATATATTCTTTATTGTACCATTCACAGAAATTATACATGTGAATACTCTAAACAATGTGCACAAAGGCGGATTTTTATTGCAATTTCTTCCAATTAACCTTGGAGTGGATAGGGAAAAAATAGAAACAACAATTATAGCTCATTGCAAATAAACTATTTCTTTCTTAAATTAAACTATTTTAATACGGTTTTATCGCGTTTATTACTTATTTATTTACACCTGACGTTTCAAACACTTTACAGCGTTCATGGTCGCAGGCAGACTAAAATAAAATAGATTAAAATAGTTTAATTTAATGAATAACAATCGCGAAAACATAAGAAAACATTATATTTCTTTCTTTCATAGTCTCATGACCTCTCCTCTCTTTCCTAATCTGTTGCATACTTGTAAACTTACTTGTCTTTATTTTCTGATTACTGCTAGTATTTATAAATGTATTTTTATTTATTGTATATATTTATATATTGTTTTATATGATTGTATGTAGTATTTACGTAGATTTGTATGTACATGTTATATGTATGTGGTATATAAATATTTATACTGCGCCATCGCCTTGTTTAACGTTTTTTCCATCCACCCGAAGGTTTGACATGAAGAGATCGCTCTAGCGGTAAGTCCGCCTTTGTACCTCAATTTTTATGTAGATAAATTGTTTTGTAAAATTTGTATTTTGGTGCAATAAAGAGTATTGTATTGTATTGTTGCTGTCTGAAAGGCGGTAAACTTAATAAAATAAACATAAGATAACGAGTTATTGTTTTTCATATGCCCATTCTCATGATCGTCGTCCATTATTAACTCCTCATATTACGGCTAAAATAACCTCAGTGACTGATTTCCACCCCGTCGGCAGTAAGTATCAAGGGTGAGCGGTGTAGCGAAAGTAGGACAGCCTCCTGGCTTGCGTCCAGCTCCTCTGACCTGTGATGCATGGACTGGACGTCTATAAGGTTACTTTGAATCACATAGCAGCCTTGACGGCCTTTCTAGCGCAGTGTTCACATTTTCTTTATGGCAAATGTGATTTTTTTATGATGTATAAATCTCACCGGTCTGGAGTGCTATTTTTGAGATCTTCGACTCGTTATAAGAGATGAGAGCTGAAAATGGCGAGCCATAAATGAACACTCTGACGCTCTCTCACTTCGTAGACACTCGGGTCCACTTCGGGTCGCTGAGTCGGCCGAATACATAACTCTAAGGTCGAAAGAAAATTGTTTGAAAATCATTTGACTCACCAGTTTTTAGTAAGTCATACATATTATAAAGCACTGCTGCTAAATCACACGATGGAATTATTTTAAGTACGTGTTTTCTATGTAAGGTATTGTTATAGTTTATGTTAAAATTCCTGCCCCTCTGCCCCAGATAGGGAACAAAAGGAAAAGACTCATTCATCCATATCAGGTGGACTACTTGGTCAGTCGTCATTGTACAGTTACGAGTATTAACATGTATACAAATTGGTTCTTAAGTCATTGAAATAACGCCTGAACTTAAATCCAATTGCATAAATGTTAATGCTCATGACTGTACAAACTGGTGTAGGAGTTTTTCAGAACAACAAAAAACTACAAGTCAAGTAAGTCAATCAAGATCAAATCCAAAGATGATTTTCAAGCATATTTACTTATCATAAAAACATATCACACTTGTTTTCTGCAAGGGTAAACAGATACTAAAGTTTTCCACTTGCAAGATCTCCTTTGCTTTTACAATAGTTTATCACTTACACGCTCAGGCGCTTACTAACTTCGCTTACTCCTAATGTATCAATACCTATATTTTCGAGAGGTCTGCAATTTGATCGATTATTTATTCTGTGTTGAAATAATATAATGCCAATAATTGAGGAGAGTGGAAGAAATTTTGTCTAATTTTCAATGATTTTATGACATCGTTTTATTTTGATCAATTTATTCAAAACCTCACAAACAAAAAAGTCTCATTATTTAAGATCATTATAATTTAAAACGCAAACTGAAAGATTTAGGTATACAATTTCAAACCTACAAAACATTATTATGAATATATTGACAAAGAACTCTGTATTCATTACAAAAAGTAAACATTTACTTACTTTAACGAAAGCTATTTGAAATCAAAATGATTCTTGAATAACTTTTATAAGGAAATCAATTGACTGGTTCTACAAAGCTAATTGTATACATATCCTTTTGTGTGGTCCCAAAGTAAATACAGGCTCATTCCTCTCCAGAAACCAATATGGGTGCGAAAAGCGAGGGGACGAATCGAGTGGGGGCGGAAAATTCATTCAAATGTATATAGAGTTGATGGCTTTTTAACCGCTTTGGTGGTAGATTTAACGAATTTTTTGATATGAAATATCTATTACGATTGGTAGATATTAGCTACATAATCATGAAGCGTCATGAATCAAGTCATCGCTATATTTACATAAAAAAGCAATGATTTAATGCTAAATTCAGAGTCAACAATCTGTTGTGTATAGAAATAATAAATTGCATGTTTTTGTTTGTCAGAATCACCTTTTATTGCCGAAAAAGTATTTTTATGTTTTTCAAATAAAAAAAACATCAAATCCTTTTGATGCCCAGTGCCAAAAATGCAAATTACCTTGAACGAAAAACTAGTTTTCAATTATTATTATTAATATTACTATCGTCTACAGAAACATATTATTCATTTAGCAAAAAAAAAAATAGCGAGAAGGTACGTAAAGAAACAAAAAATGTTGTACAAACTGTGACTAATAATGACAAAACTTCTTACAACGTATAATTTTTCATTCCCCGAAACGCCGAGGGTTGGCGGATTAGGAGCCGCGTCTCAATCACACCCGGTTGATTTGAAAGAGGCCTTCGAAAAAGGCGGGAAACGAAATGAGTAGGGCCCCTCGAGTTGTTTAAGCCTTGTGGCGAGTTGAGAGTTATATAGAATAAAATATAAGCGCCAATTTAAAAGCTGTTGAACATGGCCAATCAACAATGTACACCCTAGTTTCAGAGTTTTTTGGAACCGCCTTTCTGCCTCTGACGTGGTTCCTTTAACGACCACTTAATGCCAGCCGGAACCAACGGCGTAACATCATTATTAACAGACAATCAGGTGATATAAGCCTGCAATATTCTAACCAAACTGGAAACAAATAAATAAAGTATGCTTTCCATGAGAATCGAACCCTTGACCCGCGGGACGTACCCACTAACCACTAGATCATGTCTTTGTACCGATTCAGTTTTATTCGATTTAACTATGTATTTCTTTTGTTTGTAAATGGTGCAATAGAGTGTTCATTTATTCATCACGGAGACAGTTAAAGTTTAAGGTGAAATTCTACCATTAGTTTTTCCTATTATCATAATATAAATTGTATTTTATTTCTACGTAATAAACAACATTTTCGTACATTACATCAACACTTCCACTGAATAGAGCTATTAGAAATTCTCGTATATTATTACACATCTAATGTATTTTAGTTTCAATTGTTACTTGAGACTCGAGAGAACTTCATTTAATTTATTCAACCGCGAGTGCTTATGACTAACATTTTCAGAGACTGAGATATTCTGTGGGAACATGTTTATGTAAGCTGAGTTGAGCGTTAATGTCGCGGTGCTGTGACTTCAAGTCATGGCACATGGCACAAGGCTATGAAAAAGTCGAAAAATGTAACAATAATCTTTAAATAAAAAGTAAAACTTTGAAAAATGTTACTAATTAGACAAGCTGATATGTTGGAGAGCGGTACCAAATCTTAATCTTGATAGCTTAAGTCGTTTACTGTACAAGTAGGTGATCATCTTGAAGGAATATTTTCACTCTCCTGTAGAAGACCCAGGGCCCGTAGATAAAGTCGCAATTACAAAACGATAACGACATTCAAAAACAAAAAATGTATAGTACATATTGACATTAGCCGCGCTAAATCACGTAGTCGATTTTTATACTAATTCCAAAAGAACGCTAGCACGAATAACGTTATCGATTTTCAAATTGTGGCTTTGTCTACGGGCCCGATAACTTTTACGTCTCTATTTCTCGTTTCAGTACATGTGTTTATCCTCTGATAAACAATTCATAAAACTATAGATTTGTACCATTTTATCATGCCATCGAAACAGTCACAGATTACAATAAATAGATGTAAGGACAACATAAGTACATTTTACCCCGTGATACAAATGGACATGAAAAACATCAATCATTTGAACATAGAATCCGTAATGTTTTATTTTTTCTTTGCCATAAGTTATTGTGCGTTGACAAGTCTTGACATTTGGTTGCAAATGGTTGTTGTTGAGTACAAAGATTAATTGATCGATGTTAGTGTTCAGACGAAATAAAATAGATTCATATTTTAGCAAGCAGAGTTTTATTTATTTATTTAAACTTTATTGTGCAAATACAATTATAAAGCACAATAGGTATGTAGTCTTAATGCTAAAAACATTATCTAACAGCCAACTTCTGGTTACTAAGTTCTATTATTATTATCTATAATCTTTTTTTTTCAGAAGAAGAATGCCTACAGTTTCGGGCGGTACATTAATATATTTAATTGATTTAGGAGAGTTTCTAAGTGCAGGACAGATACGTGTGAATAAGCGAGATGTCGCCTTAAATCTTACGTACTTACTTATTTCTGCCCTAGAGGTGAAACCTACCTACCGTTATTCATTAAATAAAACTATTTTAATACGGTTTTATCGCGTTTATTACTTATTTATTTACACCTGACGTTTCAAACACTTTACAGCGTTCATGGTCGCAGGCAGACTAAGTTAACATTTGTCTTTGATGTCATAAGATTACAAACTACCGCCTGAAATTTTTATTGGGAACTATTTCGATTCACGCAGTATTGGCTCACAGTATCTAAGGGTCTTGCAGTCTGCTTCCGAGTTTGCGATTTTATTAAGTTAATGACTGGGCCCCAAGCTGGTGGTACCTGCCATCCATCCTCTCTATTGAAATTAGGATGTTCCCAATAAAAATTTCAGGCGATAGTTTGTAATCTTATGACATCAAAGACGAATGTTAACTTAGTCTGCCTGCGACCATGAACGCTGTTAAGTGTTTGAAACGTCAGGTGTAAATAAATAAGTAATAAACGCGATAAAACCGTATTAAAATAGTTTAATTTAATGAATAACAATCGAGAAAACATAAGAAATCACTACCTACCGTTAATTAACCAAAGTCAAAATTACAAGTACTTTCAAAGTTGCTTTGCATGCTTTCGCCACTAGTTAGTTCATCCAAACCGGCCAACGCCCACCTATTACTGTTAGTACCACCATGCCTGCCACCATAAGTTTTCAATACTGGGACTAAATAGTAAAAAAAGAGTAAAAAATACATATTTTCTCAATTTCAGGATTATATCAAGGCAAAATAAGATTTAATAGTAAATTATCAAAGCCGAAAACCACACAACCATGTCACATGTATCTAACTCTTCCATCTTTTAGTAGAAAAGCGAAACTAGGTTGCGTTAATTCCTCTCCGCCGGCATTGGAGCACCGCCAAACCTCCCAAATTAGGTCGCATACTTCGTTACTTAAATGATAAGATGCCACTCTACTTGTCAATTTGGTAGGATATTAGCCAGTCTTAATTATTCTGTTGAAGCTTTTGAAAGGAATCATAGAGTCTATTCATCATCATTTTGTGTAGGTTACATTGTCTATCGACCATGTACACCTGGTGCCAGAGTTGTTCGGAATCGCCTCACTGCCTCTGATATGGTTTCTTTAACGACTACCTAATGACAGCCGGGACCAACGGCTTAACGTGCCTTCCAAAGCACGGAATCATCTTTATTATCAGACAATCAGGTGATTCAAGCCTGCAAAGTCCTAACCAAACTGGAAACAACTAAACGAAGTATGTTTCCGATAGGAATCGCACCCACTAATCCCGGGTCGAAGGCGGATCCTTTAACCACTGGACCACGGAGGCAGTTATAATAGTAATAGAGTCTATTATAGGGAAAAAACAAATGAAAAAGAAAACACTAAAACTAGATATTAAATAAATTGTAACCGTGTGGCATGCTAGCAAAAAAGCTGACTGCATTTCCCCGTTGAATAGCAGTGCTTTCCGTTGGGCGAAATAGCAGCGATCTTTCCTGTCGCCCGTCACAAAAGGTTAAATAGTAAATTATTTTATTCGAAAATATTGTGGTTTAGAGATCTCAATTTACTTTTGTACTTTCTTTACAACTTACATTAAAAGACCTTTTGATTTAGGTGTATATCCTTACCTAAGGGTAATATCAACAACTTAGTTGTAAACTAACTGGCTGTTTTATGTAGTTCCACAGGCGACACGCCAAGTTTTGGGCAAATCGAAGACATTTCGCTAATACCGAAGTTCACAAATTTGATTTTCGTTACAGTTGGGTCAGCTGGGTCGAATTGGGTATTAATCTGTTAGAATAAGGGTTGAAACTGTAAAGTTTTAAGGACGGTTGGGACGTACAATTATATTTAATGATTTGTTAGTTTATATTGATTTTAATTTCATTTTTGGTATGCATCAGTGAGTGCTTATAAGCGAGTTACGCTGTCCTAATACATAGACAGCGCTGTGTCACCGACTCCATACGTCACAGACCACCCAACTGCCGGCTACACCGAGAGTTCGGACAAGCGGCCACCTGCGTATGATTCATCCGACCTTGTGGGAATCGCTCCCGCGCATCTGCACCTTCCAACTTTCCGACACTTCTGTTTCTCACATCGAAACGTCTTTACGTTATCTTAATTTTAATTAATATTTTAATTGCTATTCTTATGTTCTGTAACTTATAAAATTAAACCTCGTTAACAAAGATTTGTTTTTTTTTTTCGGCTGTAGCCTTTCTAACTAGCATGACAAGGATGAGTGTGGAGAAATGAGGGCTATTTTTGAAATCGATTAAAATGACTCAGTCAAAACCGGTGAGTCGATTATGTCCAATGAAAATCATTGGAAATAAAATTTTGGAAAAATTACCTTATGTAAATTAAATAAAAAAAAATATATATATAAAAAAAAAGGTGAAATATATTAGTAAGAATTAATTGATGAATCAGTATTGTGTTCCTATGATGGAGAGGTGAATGAAATCCTAGTGACAAAAATAAATAAAAATATTTCCAAAAAGGGTCGAATCTTACCTCATTACATCAAAAATTTCAAATTGCTCATTCAACAATTAAGACATGTGGCATAGTGTCTTAAGCTTTAGACCCCAGTTTGAGAGACTAGGACTAACTAGAACAATAAAGTCAGAAACAAGACTAAACAAAACTCTCTGCCTCGGTTTTTCCCAGTGGCTACAACATGAGAGCTTTTAAAAAGGGTGTGAATAAATTTCTTCATGGTTGGCCGCGTGCCTGTTGGCTTGTTATATTGTAAAAAAAAAATACATTTATTATTTTCGACACTCTTCAAGAGATAGTACGCCATGCACCATTTTGCTTCAATTCAGAGGTTTGACTAAAAGTACTGTCTCTCCATACAAACTTTGAAATGCAGTGTAACTATTTGCTTACGGAGAATGTAGTGGTGTTAAAACTATACTTTTAATTGATGTGACTTCCTGATACACTATAGCCAACTGCTACTAAACTCGGAATGCTACAGTCGGTACCGAATTCGGTACGAATTTACACGTGCAATATCTCTCTTATGTCAACGTATTCCTATTTTTTTTCTCAGCTGGGTTTTTTAGAGCTGAAATCTATTTTACATTTTTTTGAAATTCTTCCGAACAATTGAGGTCTATACTTTTCTTCACAATTAAAAGAGTGATTGGTTTTTATGCTATAAACCAAGACGTTATGTTTCTTATTGCGATGTCTTATGGTATCATTGACAAAAATCTATAATTATCTTCGCGGTATTACAGTTTCAGAAGTTGGTTTTTTAAAAACTGCGATTCACTCCAAATCGATGAGTCGAGAGAAAATCATACAATTTTCCCGTTTTATCAAATGATTATAATTCAAAAACGATTTTAAATCACTCGACGCCCGTTTTGGTTAGTCCGAGATTTAAAAAATAAAGTTCTTGTTCTTTTTACCCGACTACGCCAGAAGGAGGGTTATGTTTTTCGAGTGTATGTATATTTGTATGTATAATTGTTTGGCACGCCCTGCAGCCTGAACGGCTAGATGGAATTTAGCTTGAGAGGTGTCGTTAGATTCGTATTTACTGTGAGAGTGATACAGGGTGCATACAATGAAAAAAAAATGGCGGATTTTTTTGGGTTTTTCGTTTCCAAATTACACAGAAAGGCAGTCGGGTGTTTTAGTTTTTTAAATTACCGTTATCTTGTTTCTACTCGTTTTTCTTTTTTTGTTACGGTTTTTGTTATTATTAGCAATCTTTGTTACAAAAGTATTGATTGAAAAAACCCTCATTTAAAAGTACGGCTCTTATGAAAAACGAATTCATGTTTTCCCGTCCATTTTCAAGCTGCAAAGCAAGATATGGTTTCAGCTGAGTCCAAAGACCGTGACTAGTGATATTTCCAATAGGATTCAATATCTATGTGATTGGACTGATGTTTTTGCTTCTGGCACGGCGCCAAAAGCTGATAAAACAAGAATAATAATGTTCCTACTGCTACAGTTTTAATGTAACTATGGTGAAAGCTCCTATTTCGGGCTTAGTCAAAATAAATAAATGCAGTGAGACAAATCACAAAAATTGTGTTAGGTAAGCTCCAAAGTAAGACTTGATGGGTGATGGTATTTTGACTCAAAGATATAATGTTTTATAACATACTAGCTGTTTCCCGCAGCTCCGCCTGCATCAAAAAGTAGCCTATGTTTGACCCCGGGTCTTCCACTATATTCATAACAAATTTCATCAAAATCCGTTCAGCGGTTTGGCCGTAAAAGCGTATATATATTAGTATGGATATAAAAGTATGGATTAGTATGGATACTTATATAGATAAACATCCAAGACAAATGCCAATCTGGATGAGATAATTTTACATCTTTACCTGACTGGGAATCAAACTCGGTACTACTTCGGAGTAGCGGGCAGGCTTGTTAACCATTATGCCACAGAGTTTGTCTCAATCAAGAAATCACTGCAATACCTCATCATCTTAGTTAGATAGACGCCTCTGTATAACATAACTTAGATTTCCAATCTGACCGATGTATGCCTGCATCCAGCTTCTTCCTACAACCTCGACTAGGTCACACCGTCTGGTCGGTGAATGTCCAACGTTACTGTTGCCGGTGCGTAATCATCATTTGAGAATCTTTCTACCTGTGTCTTTTGTATCTTTATACCTGTCTAAAAGGTGTTGTTTTTGTTAACTCTATTATCTTTCTAGTACTCCATGTTGTCCAAATAACCTAATTTGTGTTGATTTTAACTAGGACCATGATAGGAGCCTTTACCTCAATATTCCCAGCGAACGGTTACAGTTTTAATGTAATTACTATAATTGTTTGAATATCAGATCTTTCGGGAGTTTACTTGGGATCTTGCCCAGTACCGATTTTGCAAGAAATCCCAGGAGTAAAAACAAGTTGGTAGTAACAGTTTGCCGTTTACATATAAGCTGTACATGCTTATTGAATAACATCCAATTTTCTTCGAAAATCTTCTACATGATTATCGTCACATTATGTTGTTGTTGTAGTAAAGTTATTTAGTTTTAAGAATAGGTTTATAGGCCTATCTTTCTATGTTTATCTGTTCCTTAATTCACTTTGATGTATGTCGTTTCATTTGATTGCTTAAATCAGACAAATGGGAAACATTTGTCTGTTTATGTTCAAAAAAAGTATTTATGTTATATGATTAATCATCGAAGTATTTATCTAAACGTAATATAAAACCTATGGCATCCAAGGCGGCTGACGATTATATTACCAACACCTCCAGATATAAGATAACGATTAACCCTTCTTATTCTCCTATTCGATATTTAACGTGAAAGATCGAGACGCTACACATTTTAGCTAACATGGGCGTATATTATTCTTAATACGAGGTCAAGTGGGTACACTTGAGCTCTGTAATGTTAACTAAAATTGCAATTAGGAAACATGCTTAAATGATACCTTCGCTAATGAGAAAGTTTTCTTACAGATAAACAACAATTAACCTCGTATCAACCTTACTCCATCAAAACATCTATAATAAGAGGTAGGACATTTTGTAAGGAGTAGTCCGTCTGGGAAAGTACCTCCACCCTACAGAAGACCGCAGTCAAATAACACTGTGATGCAGTGTTGTGTTCCTGCTGGTGAGTAGGGTCGCCAGGCTCCAGAGGGGTCGCTGTGCTGATAGCGGACAGGTCGGCATCGCGCTCGTGACATCTTCGGTGTTGCAGGCGTTCAAAGGTAACTGCTTACCATCAGGTGGGCCGTACGCCTGTTTGCCTACTTAGATGTATAAAAAAAAATAAAAAATAAAAACATCTGTTTTTAGAACTATATTGTAACAACCATGTATAAAGTATAGTAGATAGTCTTCCAAAAGTTAAATAAAAATAAAACATCATTATATTTCCGTAAAACATTTCACAAGCATATACGTTTACTTACATCAATTTAGAAATACATGGCTAAAGTTACCACGCACATGTAACATTCTGGATTTTAATCCCAAATACTTTATAAATAAGGGTTATAACCGCGTAGAGATTTTCATCCCTTCCTTGTGTTGACATTTTTATGGCCAAATTGACTGTGACTGGTACATTGTCTCGAAGTATCTACTTTCACAGAACCTGCTATGTTTATTACATTATGTGCATTGTATTTTTATTAAAAAATTTAAAAATAGATTCCCCTTTTGTATCCTGAAAAGTGCAATAGTTTTGGCCGTTGGTGGTTAATAGTATTCACAATCACTTTACTAATTATTTAATTTAACACCAACATTATTTTCTAATCTGTTGTACTGCATAAAGTTTCAGTCACAAATTATTTATTACTTAGCCCGCGTAATAGGCTACTTGACTGTATTCATACTTGGTTAATATTGTTATACTAAACAAAATATACACTAAAAAGTAACCGATTCTGAAAACAACAACAAAATTGGTTGTTAATTAAGGCAGTAATTCGATTTTAAAGTTTTCTCTAAAATAAATGTGGGAGCGTGGTGGGGACATCTTGCTATCTCTTTTGTACGCACGAAACCGAGTGTCAGTGACGTCGCAGCTCACACAGTGCATCCTTTTCTTGTTTTTTGACAGTTTCCCCTTCCACCGAATTTCAAAGGCTTATAACTTATTTATTTTTGAACGGATTACAAAAATTCTTTCATAATTCTGTTTCTGGAAATAAAAATATTAACAAGAAAGAAAAAAATAAAAATTAGTAGAATACCCAATTGAATTATACTTTTTCAGGTTGTATAAGATGTACGTATGATATCATTATTATGAAGTCGTGACGGTCAAAATCTATTTTGAGTTGCTAAGCCGTGCAGTATGAGTAAGCAGCATAGGTTAAAGGGAAAAACTATTAGATATCTCGTGCGGACCCCAAAATCCTAAGCCTTATATGCCTTAGAATGATTGGAGAAATGCTGGAAAGATGATAAGGTCATTCTAAAAATAACTGTATCAGTTGTAGGGTTTAGAAGCCTGATAACTTGGTATTGATACGTTGTCGTCCCGTTTTACCTTTAAGATTTAAGAAGCCTTCAAAATGTTTGAGGATTATCTTAAAGTTTGTGTGGAATCTGTTCTTCTGATAGCTTAATGGAAATCGTTTTTCAGATTTCGGGTTTACTAAGTCCATAATCTTTTGCGTTTATTATAATACTAGCCGAGGCGTTTCTCACGTAAATCCAAGGGAAATTTTGGTTTAAGACCTAGAGGTCGGGGGAGGGGGGGGGGGTCAATTAACACAGGATGCATACTTTGTCTACAATAATACACCATACTTTTTCTAGTTATTTTCAGTTTCATTAGGACATAGTAGGCTTAATCTAATTGTCTGACAAAAAATAACTCCATATTTCGTAAAGCACGTTAAAGTGTTTGTCTCGACTGCCAAGGTCGTTAAAAATATCATGATCCTATTGGTCTAGCTTCCGATAAAAGGGTTATGGAAGTCGGACTGGAGTAGCTCCATTGTAATAATTACTCGTAAAACCGCCAAAACTAAAACCATGATTGAAGCGTACTCTGGACTCTGAAGCGTAAGCTGAAGGTGCGACCTGTTAAACATGCTTAGACGAAGAAGACAGTTAAATTTCTGAGTAACTTGAGTTTACCAGTGTGTTAGTTCGCGCATACCAATCCATATCACTAATATATATATTTTATAATCATTATATTAAAGTAAATAAATTAACAGTGGCATCGTACGATCAGCTACATGCTTTGTCAAAATATACACTTCGGCAAAAAGTGCACAGAAAATGTGTATGGAATATTTAATATTAGAGAATTTTTTCATATGGTTGACTGGTAAATAATGCTTTTAGCATTAAGTCCGCCTGTTGTATGAGTGTGTTTACTGGTGGTACAATAAAGTTTTAAGAAATCCATACTATATATATACTCATATTATAAGTACGAAAGTCTGTCTGTTTGTCTGTTCCGTTTCAAGGTCAAACTAGATGTAATTTGGTATGTATATAGTTGAAGATCCGGGGTCAAACATAGGCTACTTTTTGACGCAGGTGGAGCTGCGCGAAACAGCCAGTTTTTCATAAGTAGATTTACTTACAAGGACATGGCTACTTTCCCGGAAAAAATATTTACGCCTACAAAGACGCGGTCAAATGGTGGTTTATAATATCAGAATTAAGAATTGGAACTTCTGCTCAATTTATTTTTATCATTCATAACAAATATTTCACTACCAGAAACTGAGAAGATATTTTTTAAATCCGTTCTAATATAAATAAGTTATAAGCCTTTGAAATTAGGTGGAAAGGGAAACTGTCAAGAAACCAGAAAAGGATGCACTGTGTGTGCAGTGACGTCACTGCCACTTGGTTTCGTGCGTACAAAAGAGATAGCAAGACGTTCCCGCCACGCTCCCACTTTTCTTCTCGAGAAAACTTTAAAATCCAATTACTGCCTTATTTAACAACCAATTTTGTTGTTGTTTTCGGAATCAGTTACTTTTTAGTGTAGGTACATATTGTTTCGTATGCAAATATTGCCCAAGTATGAATATTGTCAAGTAGTCTATTGATTGGTACGTTAGGTACGTACTTTTTAAAATAATCAATAAAACGTATACAATAATAAGTATACAACAATAATAAGTAGTTTAGTATAAACATACAATAAAGTTATAATAGAAACTTAAGTTCATACGAGTCTGTTAGCTCGCGCGTACCAGTCGATATCACCAACACAAATGGTGCTCGCAATTTATCACTGTGAGACAATGGACGTTACTTGAAACGATAATATATTGGACTGTTTTTTTTTAAAATATTCTGCGAACCTGTAGTGTATGAACTTAAGCTTTTGATAAAATTTGCTCTTTATGTAATACATTTTTCCCCCTTAACTTTTTTGCGCTAAACTATCTTTCCGTTTCTCCCAGTGGTTGACTGGAAGAAAATACTCTTAGAATTAAGTACGCCAATTGTTTTAAGTGTATGTGTACTTCGTGGAACAATAAAGTTTTAATCCATACTTCCATACTATCCATACTAATATTATAATTGCGAAAGTCTGTCCGTCTTTCTGTCTGTCTGTCTGTCTGTTACGCTTTCGGCTAAACCGCTGAATGGATTTTGATGAAATTTGGTATGAATATAGTTGAAGACCGGGGGTCAAATATAGGCTACTTTTTGACGCAGGCAGAGCTGCAGGAAAAAGCTAGTAATAAATAAATAAATAAACTTGGCAACAGTATAATTTTAGAAAGCTTAAAGTAAAAAAATAAATAGTAGAATGTTAAAAAATTTTTAGACGCCTGACATACATTTCAGATTTTTCAAATCACTGCACGATTTTCATTCGAAGGACCGATTTTGAATTTGTCGGTATATCATTTCAAAAATAGCACGCCAGTAGCTAAATGTTAAAACCTAAAAACACTATGTTTTTTTTGTTAAAATAAAAGTCACTATAAATAAAAATAAATAATTATTATAGTCATTATCATCATCATCAATTCGTGTAGGTTACATTATCTATCGACTATGTACACCCTGGTGTCAGAGTTGTTCGGAACCGCCTACCGGCCTCTGACGTGGTTCCTTTATCACCTCGACTACCAAATGGCAGTCGGGACCAACGGCTTCACCTGCTTCTTCTTTATTATCTATACCATCTTTATTATCAGACAATCAGGTGATTCAAGCCTGCAAAGTCCTAACAAAACTGGAACCAACTAAACAAAATACGCTTCCGGTGGGAATCGAACCCACGACCCCAGGGTCACAGGCGAACGCCTTAACCACTGGACCACGGAGGCTGTTAATTTTAATTATTATAATTGCATTATCATATTTTTTTTCTTAAACATGCGCGGAAATATTGTCATTACTTTTGAATAAAGAACACGCGAAGTAACATATTTACGTAGACTGAAAATCAAACAAAGAGCGCGCCGGCAATGTTGTATGAAACGGTGTGCTATTTGAATTTAGAACTTTTTCATCTATCGTACACATTGCGTTCTCATGGCTGTATCAGAAAAACCAAAATCACTTCCCGGCGCGTTCTTTGAATTTGGAACGAAGAGCGCGCCGGCAATGTTGTATAAAACGGTGTGCTGTTTGAATTTAGAACTCTTTTATCTATCGTACACATTGCGTTCTCGTGGCTGTATAGCCACAGATGCGTTTACCTTTCGGCACAAACTGTAAAATAAATTAAATTTATTATGTAAAAGGCCCTTTTTTATTTCCTTGCATTTTTTTAAGAAAAGCACTATATATGCCTCGGCCGAAATGGCAATTGCCTATTTCGCTGCCTTTGCAATAATGTACTATTAAATTAAAACCATATGTGTTAGCTCAGTATTTAATTTAATTTTAAAGCCTTTTAAACACAAATTCGAGATATTATTTTCATATGTTACCTATTTACGTTTTCGTAACATCTTTTAAGCAAACATCAAAATATGTCACATCACACAAAACAATTCATAAAGCTTATGTGTATTTGCGTACCTACGAACGCCTACGGTATCGTAGCAACGGCCACGCTCGTAAAGCCTCTACGACTCTCGTAGCTCGTGGGTTTCTTTTGGATTGTTTTTTGTTATGAAGAATAATGTTTATTTGTCTATTAAATTTAATATTTTCTTTATATGGGTCAGAGCTAAACGCTCTATTTTTAGAATTTTTGTCTGTCCATGTGCCCAACTTACTGTATGAAATTAAAATCAGTTTGCTAGAAGTGTAACATAAAAAAATAAAATGTTAAGTTTGACCTTATATTTGACACACTAATAAATTATTTTATCTGTTTAAGTTATTCATAAAATTGTATTATTTTTACTTACATAATTTTTATTTAATTTAAATTTTTATTTAATATTTCAAGTTAAGTTGTTACTAAAAATACATTTTCTGTCCGAAATAAATATGTTTTCAATATCTCCATTTACTTAATAGCTAGAAAATATTCTACACCCACATACCTAGTAACTAAACATTGCCATGAAAAAACATTGACGCAAAGTCGCAAACACATCTAGTATCTATCATCCATACTAGTCCATACTATATATACTATATAATATTACTAGCTGTGCCCGCGGCTTCGCCCGCGTGGAATTCCGTTTGTGTCACGGAAAAAAGTAGCCTATGTCACTCTCCAGGTCTCCAACTATCTCCACACAAAAAATCACATCAATCCGTTGCTCCGTTTTAACGTGAAATAAGGGCAAACAAACAAACACGCTTTCATATTTATAATATAAGAATGGAAGTATTGATCCACGCGGGCGAAGCCTCGGGAACAGCTAGTAATTTCATAAATGGTTTAAATACAGGCCATTATGTACCAGTTTTAATTCAAATTATTAGTACAAAATTGAACACAGCCCTTGTTCCAAACGTTTGATAAATTGCCCCCACTATTTTCCGGCGATATGGGAATACGTAGATACGAAAACCCATAAATCATAATCAAGTATTTATTCGATTGTACAAAATAGGAGAGTATTATGTATGCATCATATATGTTTATATTTCACTAGTGTTAGGAGTATCTGTGGAGTACGTCTGAGCGACAAAATTAGAAATAGTCAGATAATGAAAAGGTGTGGTGTGAATGAGGATGTAGTGACAAAGATAGAAAAAGGCATGTAAAATTGGTTTGGGCATGTAGATAGGATGGATGAAAGGAGACTTACGAAAGGTATTCAAATTTACAATTCAAATGTGACAGGAAAAGTCGGTAAGGCCAGGCCTCGAAGAACATACTGCGACCAAATCGCAGACATATTAATAAAGGGAGATGTCAAGAGTACCCGTAATCGACAAGCAGAAAAAGAGAGAATAGTCTGTAAGGATCGTAGCAAACGGAAATCCGTAGTCTCTGCCTACCCCTACGGGAACAAGGCGTGATGGTATGTGAAATGAAATGAAATGAAATTGTTTATTTTCAATATAGGATATAAATATCACTTATTGACGTCAATTTACTTATATTAAGTTTACCACCACTTCCAAAGCGCAAGTGGAGAAGAAGCGGCGCCACAAACTCCACTGCAGCATTTTCTTCAAAACGTCAATTTAAAAATAAGAAAAAACTTTCCTTAATTACCTAGTTAAATGAACGAATTCACATGTTTGTCAACATTTAGCACAATGGTTATTTCAGATTATTTAAATTAAATAAAAAATTAAATAATAATTTAAAAATGTCAAAAGAACAGAAATGTCAGAACATATAATGATATGTCAATTTGTTGAGGACTCTGCACCAAGCTTAAGTTCAACATTCCTGTCATTAAGAAAATCACCAGTACTTTATTAAGCCTTTTTACAAAGTAGATCTTTAACATGGGCTTTAAATTGTCCATTAGGCAAACTAGTGATCGATTCAGGAAGCTTATTGTAGAAACGTGTACAGTTCCCCACAAAAGAGTCTTTAACCCTACACAGTCTATAAGAAGGTAAAAATAATTTATCTTTATTGCGCAAGGGTCTATCACTTATATCCGAGTTCTTTCTAAAAGTAGTAATATTTTTCCTCGTATACATGATAACTTCAAATATATATTAAGAAGCTACTGTTAAGATATTTATTTCTTTAAACAACTCCCTAAGAGATTCCCTTGGGGCTAAACCATAGATGGCACGAACTGCTCGCTTTTGTAAGATAAATATTGTATGTATGTCACTTGCCCTTCCCCAAAGCAGTAATCCATAAGACATTAAGCTATGAAAGTAACTAAAGTAGACTAGCTTAGCAGTTGCCACATCTGTTATTTGTCTAATTTTTCTGACAGCATATGCCGCAGAGCTAAGTTTTTTGGAGAGAGCTGAAACGTGTGCACCCCATTGCAATATTGAATCAATTTTGATTCCTAGAAAGGTGGTGTCATCTACAAGAACTAACTTTCCTCCATTTAACATTACGTCCACTTGCGTCTGTCTCACATTTGGTAAAGAAAATTTTATGCATTGGGTCTTATTAGCATTCAGCATTAAGTTGTTGGCGGAGAACCAATTTGATAGTGTAGACAGTGCATCGTTCACATGGTCGACATATCCGCTATGGCGATCCTTTTGAAAATCAAAGACGTATCGTCTGCAAAACAAAACTATGCCAGCCTTTTTTTCAACCGCGTATGGCAAGTCATTGACGTAAATCAAAAAGAGTAAGGGTCCTAGTATCGAGCCTTGGGGTACGCCATCTTTACCGCTGAACCGCCTGACTTAACGTTATTTATGTCAACAGTCGCCTATCATTTTAATATGAATTCAATAACTTTATTGCTTTAGCGTCAAAACCATAATGTGCAAGCTTGAGCAGAAGTGTCTCATGATCAATACAGTCGAATGCCTTGGAAAGGTCACAGAACACTTCAATAGCATCCTGAGACTCCTCCCAGGCGGTGTAAATATGAGTGATGAGAGCCACTCCCGCATCGGTTGTTGATTTGCCGGCAGTAAAACCAAACTGTTGTTGTTGTTGTTCTTTAGGGGAAGAAATTATACTATCCTGAAATTTAATTTCTTGTATATTTTCTTTATTTTTACATTTACCGGTTTCTTTGCTAATAACCCTCCAAGTCTCTTTCATTTTGTTAGGAGCGTTATTTATCTTTTTCCTAATATAATTGGCTTTAGCCACCTTACACACATTTTTGAATGTTTTTGAATAATTATCTGTATGTATGTTAGGACAAAAGAAGATTTAACACCGTGTGTTTAAAACTAGACTACTGACTAAAAAAAATTTAAGGAAACCGAGAAATATTTCCGTGATCCTATACAAAATATGTCAGCTGATCATATCATGAGAGGTCGAGGTAAACCTCGGTTTTTACTTTTTTTTAAGTGTTTTAGTTTCATGTTATTATCACGTTATCAGTAAAAAATTGGTCAAAAACCCGGTATGAATGATGCAATTAGTTGGTTGTTGGTTTAAACTTGATACTGTTATATTTTTAAAAGGTCAAATAAACTAGTTGCCAATATTAAATTTTAATAAAAGCATTTTATTTATATTCGAACAGTAATAAATGTTTGTAAATCCTTTAAAAGAAAATCCTTGCTAATCCACATTAACATCAATTTTCCTAAAATCTCTTACAAAAACATTTTTAAAAATAAATCATATATCACAAGGAAAAAGTTGTATCCATTCCTAAATCTTTTCACATTTGCTTTTACCGGAAAATGATATAAGAAAAGCTAAACAAAGTCATGAATGTAAGTACATTGGGCTACAAAAAAGTATTACAATGGAGGTGTACGTTAACTGTTCGGTGATACACTTAGCAAACAATTAGACTAAGTATGAGCGGGATAGACATATCCTAATATGTATATGGGTATAGCTATCCGTCCCGCTCACATATAGACCAACTTGTTTGGCACTAGATGTATACAATTTTTAGTAATCTATTGTACGAAAATGGAAATGCAAGTGTTCGCTTTCCCAGCCCTCTACTGTACACTCGACTTCTAAATTGCACCCAGGGGTGTATGCGTCGACAACCGTTTTAATGTTAAAATATATAAATGTTAGAGAAAAGGGGAAACGGTGTTGAATTGTTTATTTAAAACAGAGATAGGTTTGATTGACAATATTTTTGTTTTTCATAAAGATTGACTGGTAGAGTTTGTACCATTTAAGCTAAAGTTGTGTGGGATGGTATAAAAGTTGTATGGGATAAGCATGACCATCTTTTAGTTTCAATTTTGTGATTTGCCATATATGGGCAATAAAGTTATATTGTATTGATTAATCATTCAATCAATTCTATCAATGATGCACCTATGTAAATAAATAAACAAATAAATGACTGATTGATTCGGAATGGTCTCTTAGACGAGATATTTGTGACCTAATTATGTTGATTTGATTGGTGTTATTGTTTTGATAAAGCATTCATTTTGGGATTTTTTTGATGAAGCATGTACTTTTTACCACTGTGTGTTGATTAATTTTATTAGAAACTAGAACTTTCATCCGGAGGTGCTCTCATGGATTATATAACAAAAAAAATATCCTGTATATTATTCCTGGTCATACCCTACCCATGTATAATATTAGTCGATTTCGTTTAGCTATCCTTGAATATATGAAGTAGCTAATTCGGATTTGTTACTGTATATATTAAAATCAGACAATTTATTTGACATTGCTAATTAAATTATAAATCAATGTTTTGTGTTTCTTCATAAGTAATCTTCTAATTAGTGAGTATAACTTGGAAATTTAATTACCTATGTCAGTGTGCTAATTTGCAAGGTCTGGAGTGCTATTTTTGAAAAATGTGACTTCTGAACAATTTTTGTTCGATATCGAACGATTTTCATTCGACATTGTATGTCATGCATTTCGAAAATAGGGCATAAAAAAATTCGTTTCGAATACCAACGGAAACCTAGCCTAAGGCAATTGCTCGTGTCATTCTTCTGTAACGAGATTTCTCTCTGTGCTGTAAATATTGGAAATCCATAGCTAGACTGTAGCCACTGTAATCTACCCAATACGTGCGAAGTTGGTTCCCTCGAGATGAATGCAATTCAAACGCGTAATACTCGTACAAGCTAGTGACGTTCCCATTTGGCCAGTTAGTGGAGCGAGTCGAGAAAGGAACTGCTGGACAATACATGATTTCATAGTGTTTGAAACGTTAAGTGTAAATTAGTAATAAACGCGATATAAATCGTATGAAAGTGTAGCAATCGCGAAAACATAAGAAATTTATACGGGGTTATATCGAAACTACTGAGCAAATTTTTGTGTGTAGTATGTGAAACTTAAATACTTATGACATTACAGACAAATGTTAACTGAGGCTGCCTGCGACCATGAACGCTGTAAAGTGTTTGTAACGTTAGGTGTAAATAAAAAAGTAATAAACGCGATTAAAACCGTATAACAATAGTTTAATTTACAAGAAATTTATTATAAGAATATTTATTTTTGTTGAAAGTCTTCAATAATCCTATATATATATGTTGAAAGGGAGAAAATTTTCGCGACCTCGACCGAAAATCCATTTGTTTTTGCTGCCCCATTCGCGTATAGATGTCTGAAATCCCTTATGGTTCATGAGGTTAGTCTTAGTAATAGATTGAATAAAGAAAAGGATACACAAGAAAAACGCTTTGAAAATGATCAGTTGGTAAATTCTATCTACCTAAATAGAAGAGATTGAGATTGTCGATGGAGTCCGAGCATTTCAAATTCAACTAGTGTAACAAATTGACAAATGTGAACTAAAATTTTTGCGTCACGACCTAATACGGATTGCATGCAACATATATATACATACAATATTTTTTATATTAGAATTCCAATGCCTTGTGGGAATCGCAAATATGATGTGTAAGTGCAAGCAGTGTCGATATATGTGGTTCTGTGAAATTCGCGTTCAATCTGCATATTTCACTGATTTTCCGTCGTGCCTGACTCTCGTTGCTGCGAAATTATTTTAAAAACTACGAGGTTTCTCTTGGAAATCGTGTCGAATAAAGAAAATAGGGAAAATCGTACAACCGTTGGAAATATGTACGCGTAACGGTGATCCGAGTAAAAATATACAAGAAAGTAGTAAAATATAGTGACCCAATATTTGATTTATGTCTTTAAGAGAGGTAGGACATTTTGTAAGGAGTAGTCCGTCTGGGGAAGTACCTCCACCCTACAGAAGACCGCAGCCAAATAACACTGTGATGCAGTGTTGTGTTCCTGCTGGTGAATAGGGTCGCCAGGCTCCAGAGGGGTCGCTGTGCTGATAGCGGACAGGTCGGCAACGCGCTCGTGATATCTCCGGTGTTGCAGGCGTTCATAGGCTACGGCAACCACTTACCATAAGGTCGGCCATACGCCTGTTTGCCTACTTAGTTGTATAAAAAAAAAGAAAAACAGGATACAGAGTATTGAGCAAAAATTAGCACAAAGGTGCTACTTCTAAATCTCTTACAGTAGATTATTATATTTTATTTTTTTATTGCATCTCTGACTTATTTTTTTATAAGTCACGGCTAATTACGAAGGTTACACTTTAGTCAACCTTAATATATTCTGATTCCTAAATTTAAGTGTAGCCTGTTATTGTCGGCAACACCTGGCATCATTTCAGCCAAATCTGGATGTAGTTGACCTCTGTTGGCTAAACTTAGATGTCGCCTAATTTCTTCGGATAGATTTATAACATTCCGGCTAGACCTAGGTTCAGCCGATCATAGCAAACTGAATACTTGCGCAATGATCCCCGAAGCACAATCAAACCACTGCAGATTTTAAATTTGGAAGCTAAGCTGAATAATTTACTATAAAAAGGCAATTAAAACAATGTGAAATTAATATCAAACTGCATTTAAAAATATTCCAAACTGTTCTCATCATCATGGAGCAATTACAAAGAGGAGATGCCGTTTGAAATGGCGCAGTGATGTGATCATTGGCGCCTCAACGACACAAAAGTGGGCGGGGCTTGTCATTGCTCACAAATACTTTCTTACAAAACGCTTATTACGGCATCTCCTCTTTGTAATTGCTCCATGGTTCTCACAATACTAAAGACAAAAGCGGGGAAATTCAAATGACAATGACATTAGAGAGAATCGAAACAGGAACGTCATGGGACAATTTACTTTTTTTCATTTCTAACTGGCTAGTATATAGCGGCTGTAACTGCAAGCTTTTTAATCCCATAGGCATAAAAATGGAAAATGCTTTTGTAATTATTAACAGTTCAATGGCCTGATGATTCAGACAGCAATAATTAAATACGACTGCTACTGAGGGGGGAGGGGGGTGCTTTACCCCATACCATGTAATAATGACGGTATTAGTGGCAATTCCATACTACTTTTTGTACGGCGTACGTACTGCATTGTTATTTCATAGCATTATGATTGAAATTTGATATACGGTTGATTGTACTGACAATGGTCCAAATAGTGGTTAGTTGAGTGAATTGACCAAAGAAATAAAAAAAACTTACTTTTTTTCTTTATGACTGGTGTTTTAGGAGATCACACTTGTCTTATTTTTCTTTGTGCACCCCTTTTCCCAGTTCATTACTAGAAACATTCGTACATTTGCATTAAAAATATTATTTTTATTTATTTAATTATATCACAAAATAGTAAAAGCCGGACTTAAAGCCTTAAGGCATAATACTGGCATATCTAGAACCGAGGAGCTCGTTAATCGAGCGCGACCCGCGTATCTGTAGCGAATGCGCGTGTCAAGTGACGACGTGACGTAACCACTATTGGATTGGTCGCCATTTTAGTGGCATTTTCTATCTTGAGCTCCTCCGTGTTTTGGAAGGCAAGTCAAGCCGTTGGCCCCGGTTGTCGTGAGGCTATGTCAGATGCCTTAAGGCAGCCTGAAAAATTCTGACAGTGTGACACCTCAGGTCATGTTCCTGTTGGTCTGGTTTCCCTGTAAAAAGGGTAACGGATGTCAGACGGCAGTCGTTCCATTGTAATTACCAGTTCCGCCAAATCTAGCACCATGACCTGGTCGTACCCTAGGCTCCTAATCGTAAGCTGACGACATAACTAGGAATACACGCTAGGATGTAAGACTGTCATATCTAGAACTAAGATTTAAATACACCCTGGGCTCCGAAACGTTTTATATTTGCTTTAACCTAGAACCGGAAAAGAGATGGCGATATCCTAACTAATAAAGAGTGAAAAAGATAGAAAATACTTTTTAATAAAGACTACGGCGAAGATCTCAATCCCTTGGTTGTAAATTTATTCCATGGAAAATATTAAAGTATTAACTTTAGTGTTTTCTACGCAGATGTTATAAAAACTAGACGGAAGAAATAACAAGTTAAACCAGTGCACAATGCAATGCTCTTTTTTTCTGGATGTCTAATGAATAAACTAATGAAAAAGATCTCGAATTACCAATTACTGTCCAATTAAAGGCAGATTTTGCAAAAAGTGTTTATTACACATCCTAAAATAATGCCAATAAATTTTTTGTGTGTTATAACTAATGTTTGCCTTTCATAATCTAATTTATTGTGTTTTATTAGATTCAATATGTTTTAAGAACGTCTAAGTAGAGAAAATGATCACATCGTATTTAGGCAAACATTCAGCTCTTAAACCAAGATGGAAACACTGGGTTTATAAATAAATACATATATAGTGGCAAATCACACAAGTAAAGAAGTGCAAGACCAAAAAGTGGCAAAGACACTTTTGAATGATGTGGAAAGGTTTGCTTATGGACTCTGTCAAGGATGCCGAAGACCGAGCGTAATGGATACGTAAAAATATTCAAAGCAGATTCAAGGCACCTAAACAACCAGCTGAAAATACAACCAGGATGGCTCTAAGGTGTGAGAGAGATGTAACTACGATCATGATTAGAAATGTACTTTAATTTCTTTATCAAGCCAAGGACGCAACTCGGAAAGTTCTAATATAAGAGAGAGAAAGAAGTAACCACCAATACTTACCCCAACGGGAAACAGGCGTGATAATATGTATGTGTATGGCTAACCTAACTATCTATAATTTAATATAGAAAGTAAAATGAGAGAGGTATGGTGCGTCGTTCTAAAAAACACGTGCGCCTACCACCTCCACCATTATCTCTACTATTGCCCCTTCTTTTGCAGCGGGTATAAATCGATAGCATAATGACTGAATCGTCACCTTTCGAAAACCCCTCGACTCAACGGAGTCCTGGGTTTTCCATAGGAACATATAACCGCACCCGCCGGCGAGTGCGACGTAGTAGGAACAGTAGACAGTTTACTAGGTACCGGAATGTACCAGGGCGCTTCACGCCACCGATAGGTTCTCAGTAGGCCCTTCAGGCACAATAGTGTCGGCCCTTATGGCATTGAGCGTTTGCTACCGCTCGCGAGTTGGCATCGCTCGCTTGATCAAAGGCAAAGCCCATGGCCGAGGTTCGTCCCAACTGGGAGCCCCTTGTGCATTTGCCGAAAAGGCTGAGTGGTTAATAGCCCTCGCCTCAAACTGTCCCGCTGTAAATTTAAAAGCTCACAGGAGCTAAAATTGTAGGTCCATTCAAAAAAAAAAAAACCGAATCGTCAGTCTGAGTGTTAGCCAGTCATGGTTCTGACTCGGTGAGGTGCACTTTGATGCAACTATCCTTATTTAACTCTGACTCTTGATGAGTTGTCCCCTAAATGTTAGCATGAAAGAGATCCAGGTAGACTTTTGGTTTTAGATCATCGCATGACGCGGGGAGTCATGTGCATCTGCTTTAACCATGATTTGGGCTAGCGTCCCACTATCGGGACGACCAGGCCCTCTGTCCAATTTAATTTTATCTTAATGATAATTGATTGTTAGCTTAATCATATCTCTCTCTCATTAAAGAGAGCTTTCATTACCGCCATCCTGTCCTGTCACTTGATGACAGCCTATCCTTTTCGTCATTTCGACATATGTATGTAAGAATTGACAGATAAATCAAAATCTAGCTCTCACATGGGTAAAATAAGGCAAAAATTAGACTCAATTACTATCGTATAGGTGCGGTATCCAGTAAACGTATGTCTGTGGCCAGCCTGTGATATTCATGGTTTTAATTAACGCCGTGAATACTTGTATACCATTTATGAAAAGGTTTAAGGACTACATTTTAATTAAAATAACGCCTTTATTATACCATTGAATGCGAAATTAAGTAAAATTATTTATAATAAAGAGCATGAGAAGGTTGACAGCCGAGCGTGGCGCGTATTCGTAACGATTTTGTGTGTCAAGCTAAGGGGAAACCCGGTCCGTATTGGATTGGTCACCATTAGTGGGATTTACTGCTATCTCGAACTCCTTCATACTTCGAAAAGGCAATAGTCGTTAGACTATGTCGGATGCTTTTAGGCAACCTGAAAAATTCTAGAGTGTTATCCACTGTTGTTGTTGTTTCCTTGTAAAAAAGTTACCAAGGTTAGACAGCAGTCGCCCCATTGTGAGAGCAAGTGCCGCTAAATTCCATAACTACGTGTTAGTAGAAAATTCATCCAATTTTTACAATATATTTATCCCTAGCGGTTTCCCGCAGCTCCGCCTGTAAAGTAGCCTATGTTTGACTCCGGGTCTTCAAGTATATTCATAGCTTTCATCAAAATCCGTTCAGCGGTTTGGCCGTGAAAGCGTAACAGACAGACAGACTTTCGCATTTATAATATTAAGTATGGATAATAGCAGTGTTAAGATGTCCTCTTCTGCATATAGGCCATTCTAAAGGATTTCTGTTTAGTCTTTAATATAATTTTGAGCCTCAAGTACCTTACAAGTATTCGTTATAAAATATAGTGTAATTGAGTTAATATCCCAAAGCAAAAGTCTCGAACTTATTTTTAAGACTAGCTTGATCTATGTGATCTGTTCCTGTCTCACAGCATGGCAAAAGCTTCCCCTTTTAGTTTCCACAATTTATCTATAAAGTGCTGTCTGTAAGTCACTCTCTCTATTTCAAATCATTCCACATCATCCCGCCATCAATGCTATCATCATCATTTCAGCCGCACTCAGTACACTGCTGACGTAGGCCACTTCTAATGATTTCAATCAAGACCGGTTGGAGACGTTTGCCTGCGACCTTTTTCAGGTCATCTGACCACCGACCCGGTCAGTGTATGTCCATAATTTCAGCATAACGCTTTCTATTCTAAATATGACAAATGTATGTTAAAGAAGGTAATGGTGGGTAAAACAAGGAAAAATGGACAACAATTTAGCAAGCCGCTTCAAGTGTCAAGGGTTGATGTAAAGGTTAATGTGACCATGTAGACGGGTCACCGCGATGCTAAGCGAAGTATAAAGCCTTCTATGTATTTATTACCCAACTGCGTAGCATAATGAGAAGATTTTTGACGAGATTTTTTTTTATTTCTCACTAGCTGTTTCCCGCAACTCCGCCTGCGTCAAAAAGTAGCCTATGTTTGACCCCGGGTCTTTAATTGTATTCATACCAAATTTCATCAAAATCCGTTCAGCGGTTTTGCCGTGAAAGCGTAACAGACAGATAGACAGAAAGACAGACAGACTTTCGCATTTATAAAATTAGTATGGATTTTTTTTTATTTCTCACTAGCTGTTTCCCGCAGGTCCGCCTGCGTCAAAAAGTAGCCTATGTTTGACCCCGGGGCTTCAATTATATTCATACCAAATTTCATCAAAATCCGTTCAGCGGTTTTGCCGTGAAAGCGACAGAAAGACAGACTTTCGCATTTATAATATTAGTATGGATATGGAAGTATGGAACTATGGATATAGTATCATTCAGAGTCGGCAACGCGCTAGTGACATCTCCGGTGTTGCAGGCGTTCATAGGCTACGGTAACCACTTACCATCAGGTGGGCCGTACGCCTGTTTGCCTACTACGTTGTATGAAAAAAAAAATAGTAGGATGCAATATATAAATATCACAAGAGACCACAAAGAGGCATATACCCATTGGGTATTACCCAACTATGGATGACACCGTGCTAAGGAAAAAGACTAAGTAGGAGGATAAGCATAGCATGTAAAGTTACTATTACGTTATGATCTTGTGCGGTGGGCGTTTTCGGCCTTAAAAGTATCTTCGTGCCTTTTTGAAGACCCTTTTTCTTCTACACCTATCGATGGTGTTATTCTCCCAACCCAGAAACAAGCCATCTGAACAGTGAACATCTTTGTTAGAGACCAAGTACAAGTCATTCATAATGCAGGTTGTGTTTAAGTAATTATCATAGTTTTAGGGGAGATCCCATTTCCTCCTTTCATCTATAAAAGCCCTTATATTGTAGTCGATAAGTTTGATAAGTCCACTGGTATATCAAAAATATTATAGTGGACTTATATAACGGATAGTTCTAAATTGGACTTCGATATCGGACACGTGATGTGAGCATTTAAAAAGGAAATTAAAAAAATACTTTGATACCAATCGTAGAAAATTAAAATTGTATTCCATGTCTGTATGTCTGAATCTTCGTCACAGATCTCTATCTAATAAAAGTAAGAAAAACCCTCCAACATCGCACATAACCTATAAATCTGAAAATTCCAGTCACGTGTTCCTCAGGGCGCGGGCGTGAAAAATATAACCACGTGACAGATAACAAGACCCTTGATTTGTTTTCGTTCAGAAATCGCGATAAATAAGATGATTGATGCCCGAGATACGCATGTGTTCCCAACGAGGCTGGGAGAATTTATCAATGTCTCTTTTTTTTATTATTAACTAGCTGTGGCCGCGGTTTCGCCCGCGTGGCAATCCGTTTGTGTCACGGAAAAAAGTAGCCTCTGTCACTCTCCAGGTCTCCAACTATCTCTACAAAATCACATCAATCTGCTCCGTTTTAACGTGAAAGAAGGACAAACAAACACACTTTCACATTTATAATATTAATAGTAGGTATGGATTACATATTTTTAAGTTATTGTATTGTAGTTGTGAGTCATATGATTAAGCAAGAAATAAGTTAAATTTAAAGTTTAAATGCACTTTTTCATCTTCGCTTCTGTCTATTCTATCACAAACCGTCTATCTAAACTTCCATACAGGTTAGACAGATTTTGAAAAAAAATCCTACGGGTTTAGTAAGATACGGCATCTCAAAAAAGACCAAACTCAACCCCCGATGCAATGGAAGTGCAGTAAAAGTTTGTATGAAAAAACACAAAAAATAGCGAAATTGCGTTAAAGCTATTTTGATAATAAATTTCGTACTTTTTAGAGCGCGCAAAGTTTAGTTTTGAACTAATTTAATTCCTATCAAGGAACTAATAAAAAGAGACCAATAAGAACCGAAAAACATCACTACCTATCAAAACTGATGTGTACGCAGTGTTCGCCTAATATGGAAGAGGGAATGATTTATTTCTATCGAGTCAAAGATCGGAACTCATTCGAATGATATACGACTAGATTTCAGAGTCAAATGTACTCGATATTTTTACATGGAACACGAATATATTCGACGTTTTAGCCGACTGTAGCAATGCCAATAATGTTAAGTTATTTGTATGTCTTTTAGCCCCCTTTTTCATAAAAATTAAGGAACATTCAATAAAACCAAGTTAATTAAAATATGATTCGTCTCTCTCTCACACGTCAGAAATAAGTTTAACTAACTTTTTTTTGTTGAATAAGGAGCTTTGTGTTCTCTATGTTTATTATATGTAGTTCATACCTTATGTCATACTTAAGGTTAAATAATAATTGTGATATTTCAGGGTACAGAATACAGTTAATTGACCTTGTAACTAGAACTATTAGCGAACTACTATCGGATAGTTTATTACAATACATTGACTGTAGATACATGCAATACAATACTTCAATACTAGGTATTTGTTGCACCATATGCACGAGACCATTCTTCTTCTTAGTGAGTTGACTCTGGCTAAATTTTGTCAATGAGTCGAGGGTCGGAAAGTCTGCGTTTTTGCCGTCAGAATCCATTCAAGAACAAAAAGTAAACATGGCTAAATATAACTACAGATTAATTCATTCATATCGTCATTTATAGTCACATACTAAACTTAACTACAGGTTAAACGTTCTTGAACGAATATTTATTTTCATTCATACAAACATAGATGGTCTTCTTCGAATCGATGGCTGGTAAGATATACTATTTATACCTTTCTAATCAAACAAGTGAAGAGGTGTCTCAAGCCTGCGATTTCCTAAACCATCTGTAGAAAACTTGAAAATTGATACTAAATACATACAAATCATCCCGCCTGTTTCCTGTAGGAGTAGGCAGACTACAAATTACTATACTAATCGTATTTTTAGGGCAAACGTTTTAACCATGGACCAAAAAAAGAAGCCATTTATTTACAATATATATAAAACACATAGTTCGCCTGGCGTACTCAAGTAAAAAAATATGGCACGGCTGTCGGCCGTTACATCATTAAATATACAACTTAACATACAGAAGTACCCCCAAACTAAGTCAAGGGGAGGCCACCCTTCAGGGATTCATCCCTCGCGCCAATATCGATTTTATGGGTAAGGAGCTAATGGCCTATTGGGTACGATATTATGGAGATGTTATGTTTACTTTTATTCATTTCTCTATGGTTATGTCCCTGTGTACAGGTTTAATGGTCCTTCTTATGTTTTTACAATGTTGGTGTTTATGTTTTCGACAAGTTTTATGCTAATCTGAACTGAAGGAAAATTTTGCGGTTTATTTATTTAAAACTAGGTGTTTCCCGTAGCTCCACTTTCTTTAAAAAAGTAGCCTATATTTGACCCAGGGTCAAATACACCTCACCTAACCATTTTCTATCTCGAGCTCCTCCGTGCTTCGGAAGGCACGTTACGCTGTTGATCGTGAGGCCGTTCAGATGACTTTAGCCAGCTTGAAAAATTCTGACAGTGTTGGCCACTAACACACCTCAAGTCATTTTCTGTTGGTTTCCCTATAAAAAGGGTTACGGAGGTCAGGTGGCAATCGCTTCATTGTCCAGTGCCGCCAAATCTAGGATCATGACTTACAGCGTACCCTAGGCTCCGAAGCGTTAGGTGACGACGCGCCTAGGATACTAATACATGCTAGGATGAAGAAGAACATAGTTGATTTGTTGTGAGTACCTGAAGCATCAAGACTAGAGATGGGCAGCGGGAAGAAATTCAAGAGGGAAAAAATGAAATGCAAGGGGAAGAAAAGGAAAAAAAATAATTAATTCCCATTTATACCCGGGAATTTTTTTAAATTTTGGGAATAAATGGGAAAATTTCCGGGAAGGCGCCCATCTCTAATCAAGACTGCTTATTGTACCTAATACCTAATACTAATATTTCACTGCACAACAAACCTCATTCAATTGATGAAATTTGGTATATTCATACCAAATTTCATCAATTGAATGAGGCAGTGAAATTGTCCGGTAATGAGGTTTCTGTCATCGCCAAACGGACAGTATATTCCAGTCTATCTTTCTAACGTTTTACATACATTATATACAATACATGCTTTAATTTAGAAAAAAAATACAAATGCGAATATCACTGACTCGCATTTGTGTTACCAGTGATTATAGATCCGAGACGTGTGGTCCCGGAGATCTATAGCCTTAAAACGAAGCTCAAGATCGCCCAAAGAGCTATAAGAGAGGGTTATGCTCAGGGATTTCCCTGCGAGATCGAATCAGAAATAAGGAGATCCGTAAGAGAACAAAAAGCAGTGAGTGGGTCACATAGCGCTGAGAACCGAAGGCCAAAGATGGGAAGAAAGGTTTTCAAATGAAAAAAGCGACCACGCACCGGCTTAAGCAATGTAGGACATCCTCCGACTAGATGGTAAATTGAACTGAAGAAGGTCGCAGGCAGGTGATGGATGCAGGCCGCTTCATACCGGTAATTTTGGACACCATTAGGCCTATGTATAGCAATGTGGATTAATTATAAGTACAGTCACGCATGCTATTAGAGTATAATCAGCATCGTCGTGTTGGAAAAGAATTTGCAATTGATAAAATATTTCACAAAAAAGTGATTATGACCAGAGGGAGAGTAAGCGATAAAAAATTGCGGACGTATTCGATATTTCATAGTCATCCACAATATTTTCCGATCTCGAATTTGACTTATCTCTAACTAACAGCCCGTCCCGACTTCGTCCGGGTTATACAAATTATGCAGTAGTAGGTTGAAGCTAACCTTCATATAGCATTTCTATCAAAACCGGCTACATAGATGTCCCTAAGGCCAAGTCAAGTAGTCCTATTAACCGATGAATACCATATGTATTCAACTCATGATGTGGTGGTGAATCCCGCCCCCGAAAGTATTTATTTCCAAGGAAGATCGAAACATAAAATAATCTATCTTTATGGCTTTATGGGCATATGCCTCTGCCACTTCGGTAGGCATATCAAAATTAAAAAAAGTTAATGTCAGTGTCAAAATCAAACTATCGAAACGTTAACCGTTTGTAGGTTCGTCTACCGATGTGCCTCATAGAGCAGTCAAGATCGATTTTTCAAGTTCCAGTTCACTTTCAGGGGAATCAAATGTGATTTTTTTTTTAATTCCAAGTCGTTCACAACTTCGTTTCTAGTGGTACCTGGGACGACGACTGGTCGCTTTCCAATTGGTGTATGTCCCGTGTACACTCTCTTAACATCTGTCTACCCAGCTGACAGTATCAGAACGTCCCCTTTTAAAACATCCACAGGAAAACACGCAAATAACACTCTCTCGGTTTTGTCATCGGCTCCCGCTTCCAATCCTTTTAATATCTTGGCATGTTTTACGACTGGCCGCCTACCTAACGACAACCCTCCTTAGGAATGCGTTTTCAGCTACCGCTTCCATGACGCTCTCCCTTCTGGAGCTCTATTTTTAATACAGGTATATATTAAAAATAGAGCTCCAGAAGGGAAAGCGCGAATACCTGTTTATTTTTGTAAAAATTTTAAATGAATAAATTATTTGATTACAATTAACAAATATTTGATAATTTTCAAAGAAATTAATAGAAATCCTATATTAAAGGAATTTTCAAGTGTGGTTGTGAAATTTCTGCACAATGTTATATTCTTATGCACACATATTATATGGATGATTGATTTAAATCAGCTGTTTTAGATATTTAAATAAATAAATTCAGCAGATATAAATGTCATATCTAACCTAGCAACGATAGCACCTTTGTAATTGCTCCATGGATAGCACCAAGCCGCGATGCCGGTGCACCCCATGGAAGGAATAAGTACCCGATGAAATATTTTTTTTGTCTAACTAAAGACAATAGAAGATACCTACGTTTTTTCTATAGATGCTGTTTACTGCGATTCAAAAAGCTGTCTCCGTCGTCCTGGTGATCGTATGTTTGTTGTTTTTGCAAAGACCTACCTACCCGGAGTCGATTTTTGTTAAAAGTGTGTGTTTCGCAAAAAATAACAGTTTGGGACTATTTATTTGTAAGTTTTTATGTATACTCTGTTTATTAGTGCTGTATAATAAGTATGTAGTAACTTTTCAAAATAGGTATCTTTATTATATGTTTTGGTTTAATTTTGTTAAGTTTGTATATTTTTTATAAAAACCAACCTCGACAAATTCATTATATGGCTAGTCAGGACTCGGTTGTCTGCACATCATTGGACAATACATTTATCTGTAATAAATGCTTCCAACCTCGGTCTTTTCTAACATTAAGAGGGCTTTTAGCCCTCTTAATGTTAGAAATTAAATTTATACATGTAGGAAAGACGCATAAAACCAATGTCGAACCAACAAGTAATAATGCTTTGCAAGCCGATGCTTGTTCCTCAAATGTACAACAGGACCAGTCTTTTATCGTCAGACTTGCCAATTTCAAAAATGGGTTGCCTGTAATCAAACGAATTCCTCGTGGGGCACGTGTTTCAGTAGCTGAGCGTCTCGCGTCTGACATTAAAAATGTTTTATCTAAAAATTCTGACCAAGCTTGGGAGCATTTACTTACGTTTCCGTACAGAATTCTACATGTTACTCGTCATTCACCTGATACATCTTCACTAACATCTAAAATAAAAAATAACTGTGTATGTAAAGATGGCCAATCACTAAAGTCTATTATTAATATTTGTAATAGCTCAAACCCATTTCAAAATTTTAATCAATATCGTTCTATAGAAAATAAATTGACGGACGGAGACATCAGAGGCGCACCCCGACTTTTATTCTCCAATGATGTGGTTGCACCCTACAGTCCTGAAACTGTTTCGGCTCTGCGTTCTAAGCATCCACCTGCGACAGGAGATACTAACATTCCACCTCCTCAGGATTCTGATGCCAGTTTGGCACCAACTGTGGCTAAAGATATATCTAATGCTATTCTATCATTTCCAAGTGGGTCTGCTGGCGGTATAGATGGCCTGACACCGCAGCATTTAAAAGATTTGACCAGCGCTGCTTGCGGTGTTGCAGGAGAAAATCTTATAGCAGCTTTAACACAATTAGTGGACATGATGTTAGCAGGTAAGGTCAAGCAAACATTTACAGAAGTTTTATACGGGGCCAATCTATGCGCATTAAAGAAAAAGGATGGAGGTATACGGCCTATCGCAGTCGGGTGCACATATCGCCGTCTCACAGCCAAGATATGCTGTAGGTTGAAAAAAGAAGATCTAGAGAAATATTTTCAACCGATACAATTAGGTTTCGGCAGCAGTGGTGGATGTGAGGCGGCGGTACATTCTTTGAGATCTTTTCTGATCCATAATGAATGCGAAGTCGTTTTAAAGGTGGACGTTAAGAACGCCTTCAACTCCGTGGACAGGGTTACCTTGCTGACCGAAGTAAGAGACAAAATTCCAGATTTGTATCCTTTCCTATGGCAATGTTATGGTAAAAATTCAAAATTATTTTATAAGGATATACACTTCTCCTCAGAAGTAGGTTGTCAGTAGGGTATTATTGGGGATTTCAAAACAGGTAGTTTTCATCACACCGCTCATTTCATTCGCTCGGTTTGATGAAAACTACCTGTTTTGAAATCCCCAATAATACCTTTGGTTTTTCAAAAAATACGGAATATCAGTCAACGGCGCTTGGTAAAATGGTATGCATAAGTAATAGGATAATTTGACTCACCTGATCCGATTGCTGTTTGTTCACACTACACTAGATTGTTACATTTTCACACTAAACAACTTTTAATAGTATAAATATATTGCAACCAAAATACATATTACTCTAGTGATTAATAATTGATGAACAAGGAAAATCGTTTGCCCAGGCCGATGATCAAATTGGTTGGCATCTTACTAACGATCAGTGTCTCAAATGATCTTCGGGACGCCCTTGGTAGACGCCGAGTTATCCCATTACTGGCCTCGATTAGGTCGTACCGTTCACCGTTTGGTTGGTGGCACCCAGTAAACTAGATTACTCTTTATCACCTTTTAGGACATTGGTACTTGAATAGCCAGGTCAATGGAAGACACTGATCTTCAACTGGCCTCGATTAGGTCGTACCGTTCACCATTTGGTTGGTGGCACCCAGTGAATCTCAGTTTAAACCATTAAATATGGACAATTCTGTACCCACCGCGACCGATATTGAGAATTTCTCGCTTTCTGATACATATTTACCAAATTCGACTGTTGGTATCCGGGAGAACAAATATTTCTTTTATCAAAAAACAAAAGAGGCTTTTCTTTAATTTAAAATAGGAATTCAATAAATTTATCCACTTCGTTTCGTAACAACGATACACGATCATGGTTATTACGGTAATGATAAAAGGAGTAAGTAAGAAGCACATTGTGTAAGTGTTGTGCTCATAGCATTTTGTTCTATCGATAAAAAAGAATTGACTTTTACTAAGTACTTACTTGAATAAAATCTAAGATAGCTAATCAATTTATAAACTATTGTAATACTGTGGTTATTTGTCCGTAGTGTAGTATAACTATTACTTTAGAAGACATTTTCACTTACATATTTATAAATAATAAGTAAGTATATGATATTACTGTATAATAGTAATGAGAAGTTATTGTATCGTTTCTAGCTAACCTAGCTAACGTTGTTTTGCACTATAAAATAGTTTACAACCTATTCTCAGACATACCTACTGAATACACATATAAAATTTCATCAAAAAAGGTCAAGCAGTTTCGGAAATTATCGATAAACTCTAGTTCAGTACTAGTGCTTGAATTTTGCTCAGTATGCCGACACCTGTGTACAGCCGACGGCATATAAACCCGACCAAATGTGTACTAGGTATTACCATATGTAAAAGTACATTTTTATCTGCCTACGGCTGTACCTCCGGTTTCATATTCGTAACTTATGGCTATTCGCACACTACAACGTCTTTTATTAAGCGGGAAAATAACCACTTATACACTTTATGATGATACGATTACGATATTATCTTTTTACCGTTTTTGGAATATTTTTTAATATTTTGTACATACAGCACTTTATAACAGAAATATGTCAAAAGTTTATAATTACTCGAAATATGAAGGAATAACAGTAACTCACAAAGCGTTATACTCCAACCAAAATTTTTTCTATGCACATCAAGTAGTAAATTACTGTAAGAATATAAAATCGTACCCGTAATGGTAATCGTAACCAGTCGTATCATTACACCGCTAAGCAATTTGCCGCGTGATAATTATCGTTCTGTATGTGACGAGCCTTTCAATAAAAACATAACCCTCTTTGATAATGGGTAGCAAAATAAATGATGATTTATAATGACGCAAGTAAATAGTAACATGAATAACATGCCTACATATAGTGCATATGCATGCGGCATACTTTGAGTATTCGATTTCACAGGAAATTATGCAATACTACACGTTGTTATTGACTTCTATATTTTTAATATTGAGATATTAAATTATTTATCAATAATTATTAAATTATGCTGACTTTACATTAAATGTAGTGGTCATCAACATTTTGGTACTTAAAATTTTTGACGGCTTTGCATATTTTCAAATAAAATATATGTACCCAAGTAAAAATATAGCTTTTATTCTTGGTTGACCATTCCTGAAAAAAAGTAGCGATTAAGCAAAAATCTACTTTAAATTCGCGCGTACCAATAGTTGTGAACTTTAAATATTTTCATAACTGAGAGAACGTTGTTCGACGCTGTCGTACCGCCCGCCCTGGTTGCGAAGCCTGCCTACTGTTGTTCCACCAGCAGTTAGTCGGTTGCTGAGTGCTTGTGCCAGCTGCCTGCCTACGCGCCTACCACTGTGCCGCTCAGTTGTCCTGCGTGCCACCCACACTTAGAAACACGAAGATTCGTTGCATTGCAATCATGTTCGTAAGTTTTTTAACATAGGTATTATTATTATTAGTACATTTTAAATCATTTCATTTTTCTTAACATACTTATAATATTCATTTATGTGTAAATTATCTTTAATAAAGTAACTATGTTAACTATGTCTAGCGAGTTATTAAATGATTTATCATGTTTATTTCAGGTCCGACTCTGAGTATTACGATAAACGTTGCAAGCAGGCTAAGAAGAAGCTCGCTGAAGATTTCACCTCAGATTCCGAAGAAGTATCCGCTGCAAGCTTGATGTATGTATGATTGTTGTTTAATGTAATTTCGTTATCTATTCCCAGTTAGCAATCACTAGTTTCTCGGCTGTGTGTTCTCAGTTGTGTGTGTGTGTGTTGATTATTCTAAATTGATAGTAACTACGTGTGTTTGTGTTCAATCAAAACTTTATACTTGTAATCTCCGTGGTGTAATGGTTAACATACCTGTCTACTGTTCACGAGGTCCCGGTTTCTAGTATAAGTAATTGTATGTTTTGTTTCCAGTTATAAGAAAAAGGAACCTAAAGCTACGAAGCGGGTGATAAGTCGAGCACAGCCAGCATCCAAGGCTAAACGCCCGAAGAAAGCTTGGCAACTCGACAGCGACAGCGAGGAGGAAGCGGAAGCCCAGCGAGCAGCCGCCACTAAGAAGATCCCTCCGTTGCTGTCAGTGCTGTCGCGCCGTGTAGCAGACGGTGTCCTGCGCCGCACTGCTAACCTCGCTGGCGATGTCTTTATAGATTTAAAAGTATACAATGTTGCTGATATAAAGAAGGTCGATCCCAAAGACCGTTGGGAACACGCGGTAGTCGCGCTAAAATTTCAGGGGAATTCCGATTCCCCTCAACTGATGCTCACAAAGGAGCTTATTAATAAGTGCAAGCCCCTCTTTACTGAAGAGGGTAAATTTTTTGCAACAAAAATTATTTAGTGTGCGAACCATTCTATAATTAAGTACCTATTTTATGTTATATACAAATAAAAGTTTTTATTTCATTTTATTAATATACTTATTTTTATTAGGTTATTATGCCCCGATGCCAATTTCGTTTTTTATAATTAAATAACTTGCAATAATTAAATAAATCTAAACTTATTCTGTTTTCCATTTTATTCATGAGTTTTAATTAATTTTTTATCATATTCTGATATCATCTTTTAATTGCAAGTAGTCAATTAAATAGAACAATATCTTTAATAAGCAATCACTTAGTTTTAAGAATAAGTACAATGGGGAAGGGAACAGTATATTGTACAGTGTGTGATATATCTGTTAAGTCTAGCTCGTTATCTGCACACTTGCGAAGTAATATCCACAAAAACAATAGTTCAATAGAAGTTAGTGAAGGTATTGAGAAAGTAAGTAGTGCATTCAGAAGTCGAATCGCCTCATATAGAGTGAGACCTCTAAACGCGGACCGTGTGCTCGAGTCTGAGTCAGACTTGTCCCCCGTGTCCCCCGCTGACTTCTTGCGCACACTTCGTTCTCGTGTACACCAATTGATTTCGGCTAGACAGGCTACATTTCATTGTATAAAAGTTAACTTTGAATTTTTCGCGGAGTTTAATTTACCTAAAAATAGCACCACCGACATAAAATCATTTGCAACCCAAAACAAAATATTTCAAAATGATTGTGATTTTAAGGATTATTATTCTAACATGATTGACATAATTTCAACAAAAATTTCTGAATTTCAGGAAAAAGATTCTGGGTGGACCTTGATACGTAATCTTTACTTAGAGGTCAATATTAATAAGTATAATCCATTGAGAGTTGGTCAATTTATTGAATTGCCGAAAAGTATTAAATCTAAACGCGCTTGTATTAATATACAAAATGGGGATGCGTTATGTTTCGTGTGGTGTGTAATGGCAGCGCTATTTCCCGCCAAAAATAACGCGCATAGAATAACCTCATATCCGAGTTACGAAAACATACTTAACATTCGAGATATCAAGTTTCCGGTCGGCTTCAAAGATATTCAGACTTTTGAGAGAAATAATACTCATATAAGCGTTAACATATACGGTCTTGTAAATAACCATAAAGTAGTGGGACCCCTTTACAAGACTCGACAATAAAGAAAGAACCATGTGAATTTATTACTTTTGGAAAAGGGAGAAAAAAAACATTATTGTTTAATAAAAGATTTAAGCAAATTAGTCAGATCACAGCTCACAAAACACAAGGAAAAAATTTATTTTTGTGATGAATGTATGATATTTTTTAATAAAGAAATATTATTCAATTCTCATATTTGCAGCGGAGTACGTACTGTTTTGCCTGATTCGAATACTTACATCCAATTTAATCATTATGATCGGATGCAAGATGTGCCTTTTGTAATCTACGCAGACTTTGAATCATTGTTAGAACCAAAATATGGTGACAATAAGCATAACGTGAACACTACAGTCTTACATAAACATGTGCCTGCTGCGTTTGGTTATTATATTGTTTGCTCGTTTGATAGCTCTCGCAATAAATACGTATCGTATCGCGGGCAGGATTGTGTTGACAAATTTCTGAAATATTTATTTGAAGATGTTACGGAAATTAATAAATTATTGAAAGAAACTATTCCGATGATTCCATTAAGTGTAGAAGAGAAAAGACAATTTGATACTGCAAAATACTGCTTTATCTGTGAGCAATTACTTTTTGACAACAAAGTAAGAGATCATTGTCATCTAACTGGAAAGTTTCGCGGGGCCGTTCACTCTTATTGTAATCTTAAATACAGGTTACCAAAATTTGTACCAGTATTTTTTCATAATTTGTCTGGGTATGACAGTCATCTTTTTATTAAACAGTTGGGAGAAACTCAGGGCAGAATTAAAGTAATAGCAAAAAACAAAGAAAATTACATATCTTTTACAAAATTTGTGAAAACCGGTCGTCAGGAGTTTTTGCCAGTTCGATTTGTGGATACTTTTAAATTTTTAGGTACTAGCTTAGATAAGCTTGTAAGCAACTTGAATGAAGCCAGTTTTGTCCATTTATCTCAATTCTACCCAAAGAAAGAACAGTTTGATTTACTAACTCGTAAAGGTGTTTATCCTTATGAATACACGACGGACTGGAATTGTTATAAGGAAAAGAAATTACCACCGCGAGACTGTTTCTATAGTACTATAATAAATGATATTGTTTCAGAATCCGATTACAATCACGCCAAAATTGTTTGGTCAATGTTTAATATTAAAAATTTAGGTGAATATACTGATTTGTACTTGAAAACAGACGTAATATTACTAGCAGATGTTTTCGAAAAATTTCGCCAAACTTGTAAAACTAATTATAGATTGGATCCTGCATTTTACTTAACCGCACCAGGTTTGAGTTTTGATGCAATGTTGCTTAAAACAAAAGTCAAACTGCAACTAATAGACAATCTAGAAATTATCCGACTGATTCAAAAAGGTATTCGCGGTGGAGTGTGTTTATGCCCTACAAGATATTCCACAGCGAATAACAAATATATTTCCGGGTATAATTCGGAAATACCTGATAACTTTTTGTTATATATCGATTGTAACAACCTGTACGGTTATGCAATGTGCTCACATTTACCATATTCAAATTTTGAGTTGATGAATCAAGTTGAAATTGGAAGTCTTAATATTGTTAACGTACCTAATGACTCAGACTATGGGTATATTTTAGAGGTAGACTTAGAATATCCGGATTATTTGCACGATTTGCATAATGATTTACCATTTTGTCCACAGAAATTTACGCCCCCAGGTTCTAAAAATCCTAAATTAATTCCAAATTTGTATGACAAATTTGAATATGTTATTCATTATATACATCTTAAAACATGCTTAAAAAATGGTCTTATTTTGAAAAAAATTCATAGAGTGGTCAAGTTTAAACAACAACCATTTCTGAAACAGTATATTGATTTAAATACAGAATTTCGACAAAAAGCTAACTCTACATTTGAACAAGATTTCTTTAAATTATTAAACAATAGCATTTTCGGTAAAACGCTAGAAGATACCGAAAAAAGAGTAAACATTTATCTAGTAAATCGTTGGAACGATGATAGAAATAAAACAAAAAAGTTCTACTCCGCTGAACAATTAATATCAAGACCTAATTTTAAGAATAATACAGTGTTTAGTGAAAATTTTGTAGCTGTACAAATGAAACCTGAAACTGTTATTTTAGATAAACCTATTTATATAGGTTTCACAGTTCTAGAGATATCCAAAAATCATATGTATGATTTCCACTATTCGGTCATGAAATCATTTTATGATACAAGGTTAAAATTATGCTATACCGATACTGACAGTTTTTTGTATTCAATAGAAACTGAAGATGTATATAAAGATATGAATATTTACTTTCAATCATATCTCGATACAAGTAATTATGATGAAAATAATAGATTTGCTATTATACCTAAAAATAAAAAAATACCTGGTTTATTTAAAGATGAAACAGCAGGTTCTCTAATAATTTCCTTTGTGGGACTTAGGTCAAAGTTATATTGTTTAAAAACCGAAAACAAAATTGTAAAAAAAGCTAAAGGAGTTAAGAAAGCAGTTGTAAAAGATCTAACTTTTAATGACTACAATGATGTTTTACTGTATAATAAGATTGTGCGTAAAAGAAATATATTATTTAAATCGCTTAAACATGAAATATTTACTCAAGCTGTAAATAAAGTAGCCTTGTCTTCAAATGATGACAAAAGAATTATACTTAAGGATAAAATTTCTACTTTGGCATGGGGACATAACACTCTTTTATATTAGAATATAATTTACTAATTGGCTAGTATAAGTGTATGAAAATTATTGTAAGTCTTCTTTAAATACTTTATAGTTTTTTTGTTATAAAAATATATTAAGAATAAATAATAAATAAATAATAAAATGTATTTGAATTTCCTTTGTCATAACCTTGATATCATGTTTAGTGCCAAATATGCTGATAATTCAATAACTCATATATATTCGATTCGTGTAAAGACATGATTGTTTGCATCACCTTTTATTGAAATGTCAGCATAATATGATAAGGCTTGCGAAAATGAAAAATAATTGTTTTGTCAGGAGTTTGAAATCCGATATTCGAGTTTATATTGCATATCGTGGTCAGTCGCGTTAAAACAGACGAGGTTCTAACACGCTGCACATATCAAATCTATAATTTACAAAATTGATCGGTATTACAATGTAAGTATTACAATCAAATTTTGTTAATTATGATGTAAAATGTTTAGCAAAAAATTAAAATATTCATTGTTTTACAGATCATGTCTGACTCTCAAGATACAATGATACTATTCTCTCAAGATGCTCAGGACCCTTATGAACAAGCGGAGGAGTATTACCAAGAAATGTTAAGAAATAGAGCAGCTGAAAAACAGAAGGAAGAACAACGACAAGATTTGTTGAGAAAAAAAATGGATGGATTGTCAGCATCATCTTATGTTATCAGAAAAGAGCATCGAAAACCCAGAAAAGTAATTAAAATACAAGTATTTGACATAGAAAATGACTTGGTAAACAGAGATGTTTCGGAAAAAATGGTATTAAATGCACAGTATCTCATAAAAGACTCCGTCGACGATATTTTGGATCTCACAGAAAATGTGATTAATAAAATCGCAAAAACATTAGCGAATGATAATTTTAGTTTTAATTAGTATGTAATATGAGTTTTATAAATATTTTGTAAATTACTTTTTTAAGGTTTCTATAATATTATAACGTTTTATCTGTACAGAAAAATGTCTTATTTGTAATAAAGAAAATTCAATAATTAGTTACTTATATAGTTAGAATGTGATTTATATCAATAAATATTAAATCAATCATTTTACTTTTAATTTTATCCTTTAGGCTAAGAGAAAAAATATAAGCTTTGTTTATGAATATAGAATAAAGAGTAAACCAAATTTTGTATGTTAATCAAAAAACTCCATCTATTAGCATTTGACTGGATCAAATTAATATTTACTTTTATTCATTTAATGATTCAGTATAAACGCAGTAGATGTCGCTGTTTTCAATTTTTATGATGTAGATAGAGTAATTATAATCACAGTAGAGCATCACCAAAAACTGAGACTAGTTAATATTACGGCTTATAATATTTCTTACACATTAATTTTTTTGCTAAGTCAATAAATGAAAAAAAAATATTAATTTAAAAAGTTTTATTTAAGAGATTAATTTTGGTCATTACAATATACAATTATCATAATACCATTTTTTAATACAAATTACATTTTTTAGTGCACACACTTGCTGATGACTGAGACAGTTATACTTAATTTCAGGTTTACAATAAGTTTTATATAATATAGAGAAATTGGGGCTGCCTTCTTCTTCGATATCCAGTAAAAAACAATTTTCACATAAATTACTTATCCAACTTTGCTTTTCACGCCCCTTCATTATCACTGTTTTATCTGTTAAAATGTGTTTAATTATCCTTTTGAACTCTCTGTAGTCGATATAGCCTTCGCTCCAAGTTATGCCTCTATGTCGCTCAATCCATCGAACGCGTTTCTTTTCTTCTTTAGTTAAATATGTATATGAATAAGGAGGTTTTACTAAAAACACTTCAGTAAACTCTTGGGTAGCTATTGCTAATTCTTTTAATATAAAGTAATTATTGTCATCTTTAAATCCTTGGATATCAACAAAAACATATGAGCTCATGATATCTTTTTAACAATGTTACTCAAGGGCTTGTACTCAAATATACAGTCGTTTAATATCAAGCAATATGCTGCTGTCTGATCAGGTATTTCTTGGTCAGTTTCTATTTCAACTCTCACATCTATAGAGCCCTTCAAAGTCTCTTGTTGACGGGAACAGTCGATTACAAATAATGGAGCAATATCTTTGAATTCTTTTAAGCTCATCAATGGTTCTGCTCGACGGCCATAATAAGACTGTTGAAATCTTGAATATTGTTCGTATAATAAAGAAAACTTATTTTCTGAGAAACTTATGTTTAATCCTTCGTAAGGGTAATACGACGAATTCAAAAATACTCTAATGTCACGAACATTACAATGATCGAATTCTGCCATTGACATTTGTGATTGATGTTTACGATTGGTTTGTAACGCAATTATAACGAACCGCGGTTTCTCAGTTTGCGATGTAGTTTTAATTGCCCAAGTATGTTTGCGAGTTCTGGGGAGTAGTGGGTACTCATACAGATCCCAATTCCGAAAAGCTAATGTTATAGCACGATCTTTTTCTAGATGTTTCAATAAATTAATTCTTTCACGATCTGATACTTTGACGTGTGGAACTCGCCAAACTATTTTATTAATAACTATATCGTCAACAATTTCTTCACTATTTAATTTTAATGCATTAAGGTTGCTGTTGCTTCTTAGTAACACTAACTCATGTTTACAATTTATTACGATTTTCTCATAATCTTCCGCGAAGCCCAATATTCTGTTTAATGGTATTGAAGCAGAGAATGAGCCGTTATGAACATTAGTTGTACCAGTAGGAGACCACCCCCACACTTTTGCAGATTTAGATTCATTTTCATTTAAGGAAAGATATGATTTTATGGTTGTAGTAATACCAGCATTTTTTATTCTATCTATTTCAACTCCATTTAATTCATACCGAATGTCTTGAAATAGAAATAATGCAGGATTATTGACAAAGCTAACACTTGACAGTATTTTTTTAGTTTTACTATTGTATAAGTTTGCTTTACCCTTAATATACAAAGTGCTGAGAGATGGTAATATGTTCAAGTCTTGTTGGTTAATAGGTATTCGGATTTCATCATTCTTGTTGAAACTCGTCACGTATGGCCTGTATGAATGAAATTCGAAACTTTCCACGCTGTTGTCGTAGGCTGTTGGTTGAGATATATTTAAAATATTCATTTTAATAACCCTACCAATTTCAAATATTCTTGGTTATTTTTTGAAAGTTTCTTCTGTAAAGACTGTAGAGGTCTTCTTTTCTGAGATGTTTTCTTGAAACCGACTTGAAGAGAAGATGGAACAGGGTTTTTATTAAAATTAATCATTTTCTTCTAAAATGTAAATACAGCTGAACCTCCTCACCGCGTAAATTGATTTGATTGTTTTCAGCGTCCAGCAATCTTATATTAAGATCAGTAATTGAATTTTGATTGATTGGGAAATAGATTATGTTCTTGGGAATTTCAATAATGCGATAACCAGGTGGTACGTTGGGTACAAATTCATGAATAATATGACTAGCTTTTCCGTTCACAAAAGATCCGCTCACTACATCGCATTCGATGCGCACGAGGGTAGTTGATATAATGCTAACAGGATAGCGAGATTCGGTAATTTTATTAGCTTTCACAGTCTCTCTTCCGAATCCCAAAATTCTACCAATTGAATCACGTTTTTCGAAATGAACATCTTCGGAACAGAAAATGTTAGTTTTTAGTGTATTGTTGTTACAAGTTAATTTAAAAGAACCATTTTTAACATTACTTTCTAAAAAATCTTGAATGTCTTGAAGTTCATAAGATCCTTCTGGGATCTCGATAACTTCATTTCCATAGTAGAATTTATTATTTCTCTCGTCTATATTAGGAATCGAATTAAATGTAGAAAAATATAAAAGACCGCATTCATAATCTCCACGTAATTCTAGAGTCGGTGAATAGTTTGTTGTTAAGGAGCCTCCCACCCCAGTTATGGATACAGTGAAAGACATGTTAGTACTGATATATTTTTTTATTTATTTTTCACTTAAATACATTTTTCCAAAAATCTATTAAAAAATTCAAACAATGATGTCCACAATTCGTGGAACCGAAGTTCTGATGTTGAATGTAATTATACTTAATTGACGTATTTTGCAAATATTTTATTAACTCTAATGGTGGTTTTAGATTCCCAAAGCTATCAAAATATTCAGAATACTTATCAAGCTTCACGTAGGCTACCCAGTGAGTTCCAGGGTTGTTACAACTATCGAGGTTGAGTATTGCACACTCTATTTTTCTCGGTTTCGTGGGCAAAGTATCTCTCATAAACACACCACGAAAATAAGGTATATCGTTAGCATACTCTAATAAATCGAAATTAGTAAGTGGTCGCTTGGGTAGCCGTTCCATTAGTTTTTTGGACCTTTCAGATATAACCCTGCTCCTTTTTTGTTCTGCTTGATGTATAGTCCTTTCCCAAGAGCAACTGCTTCCTTCGTTTTGTTGTGACGCTCAGACTCTTGATATTTATTTTATTTTTAGGTAAGGTGTTTTATACGAGGGATCATAACTGAAAAACCAAAGGTATTATTGGGGATTTCAAAATAGGTAGTTTTAATCACACTGAGCGAATGAAATGAGCGGTGTGATGAAAACTACCTGTTTTGAAATCCCCAATAATACCCTACTGTTGTCAGCAGGGTGACCCTTTAGGACCAGCTATTTTTAGCCTCGCGATTCATCCTATCATTAGTCGTCTCGAGTCAAAATTGAATGTGTGGTACTTAGACGACGGTACTTTAGGAGGCGATGCGGACACCGTTTTCAAAGACCTTAATACTTTAATTACCGAATTCAAAAAAATTGGTCTTGAGTTAAATTTCCCGAAATGTGAGCTTTACATTTCAAAAAATGGTGAATCAAAAAGGGACGATATATTAGAAAGATTCAATTATTTAGCAACAAACATCAAAATTATTAATAATTCTACTCTTCGTCTCCTAGGTTCGCCAGTTCTAAATGAATCAGTACCAGATTTCATTGAGGAAAAAATTCAAAATTTTATTGATGTTTCAGACAGATTAACGAAAATTAATATGCACATGGCTTTTACTATAATTCGCTATTGTCTTTTCGTACCAAAATTTACATATTTTTTACGATGTTGCCCACTTTGGAATCATACGGATATTTTACAAAGGCTGGACAATATTGTGAAAGATACGCTCACCAACATTTTCAACATAACTTTATCGGACAGAAGTTGGTGCCAAGCATTTCTTCCCATTAGGTACGGAGGCCTTGGAATCAGAAAAATTTCGAGTGTGTCATTACCTGCTTTCCTTTCCTCAGTCAATAGTACTGAAAAATTAGTAAAAAAGGTTCTCTCGCCCAGTTTAGGACATTTTCAAATTTCTTTTAAGACTGAGGCAACGGAAGCATGGAATATAGCTTGTCCTAATTCTTCTCTGCCCAGGGACCCGACTTCGCAGAGGCAGTGGGATGCGCCGCTTTGTGAACTGGTATGGAATGATCTACTACACACATCCAGCTCATTAGAGCGTGCGCGTCTTCTTGCTGTTTCTCGTTGGGAGTCGGGTCTTTGGCTGCAGGTATTACCATCTGTTCATGTCGGAAATTTATTAGATAACCAATGTTTTAGGATCGCCATATCTCTACGCATCGGATCGCCATGTGTTGTTACCCACCGGTGCTCCTGTGGAGATATGGTTGATGGCCTCGGTTACCATGGCTTGTCATGCATTAGGAGTGCTGGACGTGTAGCTCGCCACAGTACCATTAATGATATCATCCGTCGGGCTTTTGGAAGTGCCAATGTCGCAGCTTGTTTGGAGCCAAATGGTCTTCTGCGTGACGACGGTAAGAGGCCCGACGGAATGACCCTCATCCCGTGGAGGATGGGTCGGCCGTTGGTTTGGGACGCCACCTGCGTAGATACGCTAGCGCCGTCCCATCTTCCACTATCATCTAGTGGTGCATGTGGTGCAGCTACATCAGCGGAGTGCCTCAAGCGGCGCAAATATAATGGCCTAGATAAAGGTTACATGTTTGTGCCGTTTGGGGTAGAGACGCTGGGGCCGTGGGGGCCGGGAGCTTTCGAAATTTTTAAGGATTTGTCGAGGAGACTAAAGGAGGCAACGCTTGACCAAAATGCTGGCTTGTATTTTGGACAAAAAATTAGCATTGCAATCCAGCGAGGGAACGCGGCCAGCATTTTGGGCACGTTGCCCCAAACTGTAGATAATTTTTAGTTTTAACTTTCTTTTTATTTTAATTTAGTACGTGACTATAGATATTATGTTTGTATTTTATATTAAAATATTTTTGAATAAAAAAAAATAAATAAAAAATAAACAGTTAAAATATACATTTACAATGTTACATAAACCAAATTGGTTTATTTTTTAAAATAAATGTGTGTCAAATGTATAACAAAAATCATTCGATATCGTACAAAAATTACTCGACGCGCCAGCCAGCCAGCGTTTGCAATGTAAGAGCAAACAATGTGTCAATTTACGACATTGCATTAGAAACCTCTAAAATTATCAGAGTTCCTCTACTATATTATGCGTGTATTATACATATAAATCTTCCTGTTGAAACAGCCTATCTATTAAAACAAACCTCATCTAAATCTAATGCGTAGATTTAAAGATTAAAGCATACATAGGGACAGACAGACAGGAAAGCGACTTTGTTTTATACTATGTAAATAAAACTATGTAACGAAGAGTTGAGTCCACTCCAATCTGGCAAGTCTAATAACACTAGGTAGCCAGCGTAACACCGTAAAACACTTCAGAAGCAGGCACCAGGCAACGAGACTCTTAGGTGCAACTCATCAAAACAAGACCTGGCAACTTGCCAGACACCTGCAAGCTGCATACATTTTATTGAGATGCAGCTGTGTTGCCCAGACTCTTTGTTATTTGCTCGATGAGTGTCCTATGAAGTGATTATAATATTTTTCATGACTCTAGTCCTCTAGTCTACGGTAAAATTTAACACAAACAAAACTTCTTAAAACAACATTTTATCTAAACTAACCTTTAATGTACCACAAGAAAAAAACCTTTTTCAAATTTTTGGACTTAATACTAAAAGCGCTCGTGACATCTCCGGTGTTGCAGGCGTTCATAGGCTACATTAACCGTTTACCATCAGGTGGGCCCTACGCCTGTTTTCCTACTTAGTTGTATAAAAAAAAGCATTATTTAACCTATATAATTAGGTACCTATTGAAATAAGTTAATGTATCGTAACGACTAGGTTGACTGGAAGAGATATCTTCATAGGATAAGTCCGCCGTTGTATTTTTATTTTTGTAATACTTTAATTTAATTATTGTTTAATAAAGATATTAAGTACAAAGTTTATCTTATTTACCATGATTACTTTACGTCCCAAAAGTAATCTCATATTTCGAAATTCTTTTCTAATATCTGCTTTGAAGGCCAATATTAATAGTTCGTAGAAAATTGTCTATGATAGGCTGGCAGATGAATTACAATCCCTTACCAATTCATAATTTTCGAAATGTAACCAATGATTAATTCAATTTGAATACTCCCAAAAACAAAGCGATGTAAGTATATTTTTAGAATAATTGGGCAATAATTTCTGACAGACCGAATTTGTACACGTAATTCCAGATGCGTGCGCTAACACTTGTCATTCCCAGCTAATAAAGCAGAGGGATGACTTGTCCAATTTTCAGACGGTCGCACACGTGACAAAAATATTTTGGTATTTCACCTAGTACACAGACTTAAATGAACTACAGACGTAGTCTCACTTGCATCACGAATGAAGCATCCAGACTCTGGTCCTTTAGAATCATAGGCCTCTTCTTACGATTTTAAATATGACCGGTTGGAAGCGGCCAACATCCAGCATTTGCCGGCGACCTTTTTCAGATCATCGTTACACAACAGCTATTTAACAATACATAAATGGAACAACAGATGGCTTACAATTATAATCCCTTGGTACGAGTATCACAAAGCTGTCACAGATGATGTGCTGAGAATTCTTCCCGAAAAATAACAGTTCAACATATGTTACAGCCACACCACAGGTATGACTGCAACGCTGATTTTCAACCTATCCATGAGTGTGTGTGTCCCTTAAGTTTTCCACAAATGGATTTTACTCAGACAAAATATACCAACACCGCAACCAAACAACGGATCGCGGCGACACTCACACATAGGCATCTATCTTCCAGCTTAACTGATGATTCGACGATGATCCGTCTGTATTTATTTCAAGTCTGTGCTATCGTGAGGTTTCGGGACGTTTCCTGCATTCTTCGCAGCTTTTGTTGGCATTTGACAGATGTGTTTGTTCATGTACGTGGTGTCGCGAAGGAACGATTTTCATATTTGTCTTTAAGCACTCGTATTTATTTCCTTTTGCGGTAGCTTTTCGGGTTTAAGATTGTTGTGATGTCGAGAACCGTTAACAATGGGGTTTGTGGTTGTTTTGGGAAATTAAATTTGCATTTATGATTTCAGATCTAGCGCTTAACTGTGGTAGTTAATGGGAGCTATGCGGGAGGCGTGATGTTACCAGTATACCTCGATCTTTGAAGTACCTATTTCTTTTTCAACATAAACAATATATATTTTTTTTAATGATGGCCGTCTCGTGTTCGGCCTATGTCTTTCTATAGCCAACAGTTGGGACCCAGTCAGTGAATCAGCTTACTTATTAAACAAACTCACTTTCGCTTTTAAAATATCAATAAGGATAAACATAATAAATTAATTACAATAACAATCAATACCGCAAACTCCAATCATGTACATTAATTTGTAGATTTGTTGTCACAATCCAAGTAATATATTCAATTCAGCTTTCTCAATTATGAACTTGCCTCAGCAAATGTTATTACTGCGAATTATTTACACTGTAGCATTTCCGCGCGCTCCTGTCAAACAATAGACGGCAAATAGTTTGAAATATACGAGAGAGAAATTCACACGTGCGCGACGCGGTTTTGAAATCCATACTAAATTATTTAAAAGAACAATAGGCACGGGTAAACAGATGAATCACTTTGATAAAAATTGTTATGAATGAACTTAGTTGACCCGAGGTCAAAAATAGAGGATAGGTACTGTTTTAAATATTTTTAAAACTTGTTCCTCTACGGGTGATTCTGACTAGTGAAGGTTAGCGATTACTCGATTAGCTTGTTAAAGTTCTTTTTGTTTAAATAGCTCAGTTATCGTCCCGGTTCATTCCTGGATATTGCAAAGTATAGTAGAATAGTTATAACAAATGTCGGTTTCAAATTAAAATGGAAGTAGGTATAATTTGTTGAAAATGCGATATTTTAAGTAATCTGTTTCTATTCATATTGTGAGACACATACAGCTCTACAAATCTTTGAATCCCTTTTGTAATCACAAATTATTACAATCGTATAAAGTTTTATTTTTATTTTATAAAACTTTTACGATTCAACAACTGCAATTGGAGAATTTAAAAAAACCTATTCAATTTTCGTAAATTAATAACTACAGTTAAAAATCTGAAATAAATTAAAGCGAATAGAAACGAAATATAATTCTGTGTTTTTCGCACGGGTAGTTAGCGGGATTGTTTTTACAAGTACATACATATCTGCTGAACAACTGAACAATGTGATAAGATTATTGTTCTAAGCACAAATACGTTTATGTCGAATTAATATATATAATATATATATAAATATATGTGTAAACCGTATTCGGCTATAGCGAAAGCTTTGGACTCTTTTTTAAGATCTAGTTTAACAGAAGCGGTCAATATCTCAGGAATATTAAGGTGCCTTCCACAGTTGCCTTGCTAACTCGCTAAATCCACCAAAACCAGTTGCATATCTTCGGTGGTTGTCTTCATTACCGACGTAGGCTTCATGCACTGTGCAGGAGGGTTCTGTTAAACTTAATCACTAAAGCGAAGATCCCCTTAGACATAGTAGTATAGCCCTCGAGTCGAAGCGGTTTGCCGGGGGGTGGCCGCTGTGTGCATTACAGCTACAAATTAATATATTCATTATGAATAAATTACATACGAGGTATTTAAAGTGAAACCTTTACTTTTTCGCGAAAAAAGAAGTAGGCTTTTTAACCAGGGCAACATAGATCTATGGCAACACTATCGCACAGAAAATAATTTCTACTACGATCTCTGAACCGAATGAGAATTATAAATTTGGTATTTGGGTGATTTCATAATCTAAATATAGCAGGTAACTGTGTTCACACTGTGTGCACAATCGTGGATACATACTAAAATTTATTTTCTATCGCATTCTTATTTTTTCTTTTAAGACTATCGATCGACTCATTGTAAATCATCATCCTAGCATGTATTCCTAGTTGCGTCGTCAGCTTACGCTTAGGAGCCTAGGGTACGCTATAAGTCATGGTCCTAGATTTGGCGGAACTGGTTATTACAATAGAGCGACTACCGTCTGACCTCCGTAACCCTTTTTACAGGGAAACCAGACCAACAGGAACATGACCCGAGGTGTGTTAGTCGCCAACATTGTCAGAATTTTTCAGGCTGCCCTTAGTCATCTGACACAGCCTCACGACTGCTATCTATCGATAACAACCGGGACCAACGGCTTAACGTGCCTTCAAAAGCACGGAGGAGCTCAAGATAGAAAATGCCACCAAATGGCGACCAATCCCATAGTGGTCACGTCACGCCGTCGCATGACACGCGCATTCGCTACGGATACGCGGGTCACGCTCGACTAACGACCCCGTCCGAACGACTCATTGTAAATAAGTACCATCAATACATATGTGGAGTAACTGGTTTAGGAAGACCGTCAAGTTGACGCCCATCTCACTCTATTTCCATACTAAAATTCCTTGTAATTTTAATTAACGTGAAAATAGGATTATCACAATTATTACGAAATGTAATCAATTCATGGATTAAAATTGAAATAATCACGTAACATTTTGCTTTTTAAGTCTTATATGCGTGCTTAACAAATGTATAATACTGCTAGAACGTTCCAAGCGGCACAGATTACAAAACACAATTAATCACGGGGACCACGCAGAACTGCTGTTAGCGACAGAGCACATATCAACACGACGGATGTTACTTTAATGTTAAGATGTATCTTTGATTAAATGTTTCAGTTTATAATATACTAGCTGCTTTTAGGGGTTCTGTTCAGATATAAACAATACAATACTCCTTGTTACACCAAAACAAAAATTTAAAACAACAAATAAGCAAAGTCTTAAGAGAGGTAGGACATTTTGTAAGGAGTAGTCCGTCTGGGGATGTACCTCCACCCTACAGAAGACCGCAGCCAAATAACACTGTTATGCAGTGTCATGTTCCTGCTGGTGAGGGTCACCAGGCTCCTGAGGGGTCGCTGTGCTGATAGCGGAAAGGTCGACAACGCGCTCGTGACATCTCCGGTGTTGCAAGCGTTCATAGGCTACGGTAACCACTTACCATCAGGTGGGCCGTACGCCTGTTTGCCTACTTAGTTATATATATATATATATATATATATATATATATATAAAATATATATATATATATATAAAAAGCCTACATAAAAACAATTTAAGAAAATAGCTTCGTAATTTTAATAGAATTCTGAATGAAGTTTCCATACGTAAGATTTTAACCTATTTGCGATGCAACTGTGAAAATACTACTACGATGAAAATCCGAGCCTTTCACAATTTTACATACTATTTTAGACTTAAATTAATTTGGGACACAAAACACGCTTCTCTCGACACTTACATACGTTCTACTAACGCTTAATGACGAGGTGTCGGCGTGGCGTCGGCACAGAGAATGCAGCTCTATTGAGGTGTCGCGTTCAAAACTTAGTGTCAGATATTTGTGTCAGACATTTACGAATTTCTATTATGTGCCTCTATGGCGGAGTGGATAGGAAATTTGCTTAGACTAGAGATCGCAGGTTCTTCTACCATGAGAAGGATATTGCAGTCTTAGATTGTATTGTTTTTTAAACGTGGTAAGTCAAGTCGTTTGTCAGATTATGCCCAGGGTACTCTTACCACATGGTGTCCCCTATCTATCGGATATTTTTATTGGCTTATTGTTTTGCACATAACTGATAATTTCCATGTTCTTTTTAGATACACTTATTTCTAAATGAAAAAACAAAAGGATCCAAAATGGAGGCCAAGATCCATTTTGGGTCGCTGAACTAATGCAGTAAGTGTACAAAAATACCTACAAACATATAATAAAATAATATAATTTCAATAGCGAGCCTTTGTGCTCAATTTTCTAAATGTATTTCTATTAATTTTGATTTTGTGATTGTTACAATAAAGTGTATATCTATTTATCGATCTATGAATATGTTACGCATAATTAAATTAATCGATTCTTTAAAAGTAATCATAACGCCTTTTTCTTGGAGGAGAAGATAACTTTGCCTCTTTCTTTCGTAGTTCCTGTCGCGGGTCTGCTGGAAGAAATTTCTTTAGAAATAAGTAGAACCCTTGTACACAGTTTTCCTAATTTTAAGTTTCCAATGTATATTTACAGCGTGTACATGAAATAAATAAATAAATAAATAAAAGACATATTTATATTATCGCTATCTCGTCATATGCTCACATTCGTCATGTCTCTCTTTGAGAATTAACGAAACTTAAACAATACATACATACGACGATATCAGGAAAATAGCTGACAACAATTGGATTATGCGATGGGTCCCAGGACAGAGATGGTTGGCGTAGAGAGGGGAAAGCTTATACCCAGCAATGGGTTTTAAAAAGCTGATGATGAAACCTTAAAAATTTTATCTACTTTTAATGAGAAGAAATACTTTTATTTCCATGTCAGGGTTGAGATTAATGAAAAAAAATATTAACATTAATAACAAAAATATGTTAAAAAATAACTTGCCAATTTTTAACGTAGGGACTGTCAATCTAATCTTTACAATATGAGAGCCCTGTACATTCTTGTCCTCAATGCAAGGCATGGGTCACTAGCACAAAGTACCGCAATAAACAATTTCTTATACATTCCTTAAAAACAAAAATCTTCAAAATCTTACCATTCTTAAAAAAATATATACAACTGTTGAATTTGTTAAAAATATCTGTTGGCAAGCGTTAAGGTTTTATAGTATGTACATTTTATATAATTCGAAGTAATCTTCGAAATGGCTGTCATAAAGCGACTTCATTTATTACGTCTATTACAACCTGAAACAATATTAATTGCTACCTCAGTCATCAAATCTATAACCGCCCGAACACACAAGTCCATCGAAAACAAAAGAAAAAATCACGACAGGCACATGTCAAAAAACCAAACAGCCTTTGTTCGATATCAATCGACAAATTCGACAGGTAACCAAGCAGAAACTAAATTATTTATTAACAGTACTGACCCATTTTTGCCGGGTTGCCAAACGCCGAGCAGGCGAAGAGAAACAGCACGAAACAAGTCTTCCACATTTCGGCTTCACTCACAAACACTTTTATAAAGAATAAGTAAAAACGTATCACATTTTCTCGATCACGATTTTTACGATACGATTGCGATTTCAACCGGACCGGGAGCTGCGTTTTGGACGTCCGTCCTGGGCGGCGGATCCCAGACTACTGAGGACTGAAGGTTTAGCTATGAAGCGAACCGAGGCTGTGTTATTGATTCTTTTAAATGTTATTTTTGGTGATTTTATACGGCACATTATGAACTTTGTCATTGTATTGTTATTGTTGAATAATCGGAGACTTTTGGCGGGAAGCTATGAAGAGCAGTATCGGCGCTGTATTTTATTTTCCAATATTTGTGTTTTTTTTCTTGAGTGTTTGTGCATAATAATGGTGGATTATTGTGTGTCAAAGTGTTCGATAACAAGCGTGAGTGTTGGGAAGTGATACAGTGTTTGATTTATGTGATTTTAATGCTTGTTGCCAAAAGCTCATAGTAATCGCTAAGTGCAGTTTTTCTACCACTTCACTTAGCCTGATTCTTCTGACTAGACTTGACTACCGACTAGACTTTTAGACTTGACTAGGACTTGACGAAACCACACTGTAGGATCGAAGAAGATAGAAAAATTAAGAAGGCCCTTAAAGGACTTGTATCCATGGCCGTAAAACCCATTATTTAAAAAAAAAAGTTGAATAATCGCATCCATTATTGTTCGTTGTTGCTTTTTACGGACGTTTTCGTGTCATACGTTTTCTACAAATGGTAGAAGCACACGGAATCCTTGTTGTGATTTACTCTACTTTTGAATTTCATATGTTTTAAATAAATAAAGGTTGTTTTAGTTGGACTTAACCTGGTCAAGATTAAGTTATGTAATTTCTACAGAGTACCTACTCGATTTTATTACTTTGCTATTTTAAGTAATATAGTATCCATTCATAAAACTCTTTTCTGCAAGAATAAAATTCCCTATGAAATAAAAATTTTGAAGATATTTTTTTTATATGAAACATTGTTTAAGTAATACTTACTCTCAATAAATTAAAATGATGGATGAAATATTAAATAAAACTATTATAATGATACACGTCATACAGCTTTCAGATATCCTGATCAGTGCTTTGATTAGGTACTGTAAAACTTTTTTTTTTTCAAAGATCGAAATTTCTTTGTTCTGACCTACCTCTATAAGGTACCTCTATGAATGAATGAATGCTTTGCAGTCTACAACAATAGTATTTCCAAGGGGTTCAATCGAATTCTCAAAAAACGTTTATTTTTGCCCTAAGTAGGGAAGCACGCAAAATAATTTGGTAAGTGCCTCTGCAGTTACCAAATTATACCAATTAGTTCATACTAAGTGTTTGTAATGTTAACATCTACAAAGTAACGCCTATATCAAATAAATGTCCAATGAAAGGTCAAAAATGCAGCCACGAATATTCGCAAAAATTTAATTGTAAAAAATAATAACCTAATTGAAGAAACAAAATGGTAAAAACCTCATGTCTGCTTAATTAATTTTTAAAATCCACTTCCGAAAAAAAAATTGCCCCGAAAAATGTAATCCACTTGAAACGTTTCAACTTTATCAAACATGGTTTTATTAACACATTGAAGCATAGATGTTTATAAAAATGTAGACGAGTCCTCACAATGCATCTCAAAGTTAATGAAAACCAACCGCCTTATTCATTGGAGATGTTTCCCGCAGCTCCTTTTTTTGCGCCCGGGTCTATATTAAGTATATCAACTATATTAATACCAAATTTCATCAAAATCCGGTCAGTGGTTTGGCCATGAAAGCGTAACAGACAGTCAGACGGACTTTCGCGTTTTTACTATAACAGTATGAATAATGGATATGGAAGTATGGACGTGGATAGTTTGGAAGTTGCCAACGCTTGTTAAGCTGATAACTAAAGTAAGTCCCTTTCTCTCATCGAAACTTAATGTGAAAGAACGACCAAAAATCGTTTATTCTGAAATGTGCTTAACAAACAAGCGTTTAAAATTTTTTGGCGAATCATGTATAGATCCAAATATTTTTTAATTTACTAGTTGATTCCCGTCAAAAAGTAGCCTAAATTTCATAAAAATCCTTTCAGCGGTTTGGCCGTGAAAAAGTAATAGACCGATAGACGGACAGACAGACTGACAGACTTTCGCATTCATAATATTAGTATGGATAGTATTGAAGTATGAATTAGTATGGATTTATTTGAACCTACCGTTTCAACGACTATTATCAACCTTTGACCGCCGTCCCAATAACAATGGAATATTATTTTAATAAAATTTCTGGCAACCCAAGTACAATTTTTGGAACTCTCCAAACTCAAATAAAAAAATATGCGTTTTATGGAGAATTTTTTTTTTTATCATTAGTAAAGATTTACATTGGTAATGTTTTGTTTTTGGTCACAAAGACTGAATAAAATATTCTCTCGGATTAAGGCTTATCTATAATTTTAACATCACAGCATTGAAGAATACATTGTGAGTTTTTTGTAAGGCAAATTTTGACTGAGATTAAATTCCTTTTTCAAGAAAGTGAAATCTGGTACAATGGATATTTGAAAATAAATTAAAATTTGAAACTTAATAGGTACCCATCTAGGATCTTGCCTTGAGCAGAAAATATTGAATTTGTAGACAAATTATATTTGGTTTGTCAACTTCGGAAAGAAATAATTCCATTGACAGTATACGTTTTAAAATTATTGAGTCTGCTCCAAATAAATTGTGCATGAGTAGGAACTTCAGTAGAGGCCATGTACTACTTGCTCGAAACTATTTCCTCTCATAAGTTCTATAATGTGACTGTTGCGGCGTCCAACCTCTTTACTGACAAGACTTTATGACCCTAAAAAAGACTGATTAACAGAGGAAAAACTGGACTTCACTTTGTACTGACGACGAGACGACACGGATTCTTATTTCTCAAAAATCCAAGTCTTTTAATTATCGACAACGACAAATCTTGAACGAACCCGTACAAGTGACCTATAACGAATGATGACTCTCTCCTCCTTTTAGAGGCTCACGTCTTTTCTTTTACAGCCTGACCACGATCAATCCGCCACGGCGAATTTCGCCGCGATGCCTCCGGCGACTAAGAGAAATACATACAAATGTATTTGTTTCAGGGCACTTATCGTTACTACTCCTTATTTGGCTTCGCCAGTCAACAGTTCTCATGGCTTTTAGTGCATTTGTTATGTTCTTTTAATGTCTTTTAGTCGCCGGAGGTATCGCGGCGAAATTCGCCTTGGCGGATTGCTTAGTGGAAACTGAAACTATTCACCAATACTCGATTAGTTCACGAACGGTAGGTCAACATAAGTGGCCAGGCTGTTACGTGATCTCAAAAAAATCTGTGAAAATACGTCAGAAAATACAGTCATTTTTCCAAAAGTGTCTTAAACTGCAGTTTCAGAGCGTCTAGTACTTCAGCCCGCAACATATGTCTTCCAGCCGACTTTATTGCATTTTTCACGGGCCCACCGCGGCGTGAATCGATCTACATTTTTATTCAACAAGTTTTGTCTGGATCTATCTAGATCTATGGCTTTGGAGCTAGAAATAGGAGTTGAAACGAGGTCATCTATGTACTCTTTCATTGGCTTACATTTTTGAACAAATTTTTGTAGAAAAGGGTATAATAGGAAGATCGTTTTTGAGTAAATCATTTTTGCAATCATATACACTAGGTTTTTCTTCCTTATCGATTTCACTCTTGACAGAGTGGTCGTGGTTATCATTTCAGGTGTTGGTGGTAAGCTTCACCACACATCGCCACACCTCTATAATGGCCGCCTTCCTCGTACATTCGTGTAGCAGAAGTTAGTTGCCGCTTTTATCTGATCAGTTCACCTTATAGGCGAAATTAGGTAGCGATGTTGATAATTCGGTAATGGCATTGTCTGTATTTGCCTTGGACTATGTTTCCAAGATGACGGGAAATACGAAAAAGAAATATACAGAATATGCGTATGTTAGAATGAGATAGAGAGCGACACCATTTCATATACACAATAATGTCCCCTAACGGCCTTACGGATTTCTTGACAAAAGCAAAGATTTAAATTATAAACAAAGTATCTAGTTGTAAGTGTTAAAAAAGTGTTCAGTAGAAGCGCATAATAATGGTTTCATGTGCAGTGCCTAAATGTAACTCAAGTAACAAATAAAACCCACATAATTTTACATTTCACACATAAGTACCACCAAAGTTTATCACTGTATAAATCCATGATTTCATAATTGCTTCGATAGTTTTTCCGCACAAATTTTCATAAATATAAAAATTAAATTATATAAATATTAAATAAATTTTCATAATACAAATTTGGATAAAAATAAATACGTCAATTTTCACAGTTTGCAACCTAAATCTTTGAAGTTTAGGAATTGACATTGATGCTGTCAAATATCATATCGATAGTATTGCACCCAAACGCTAGGAAGGAATCAGTATCAGACGTACCTATATATTTTATTTCTATTAAATACCTACGTTTCAGATTTCCATCAAATCGTTGGCAGAGAAGAATGGTTTTTCAAAAAATTGGTTGTCTGTAAAATCGGTTTACGGACGGTAGGTTGACGTGACAACGTCAAACATTACAGTAGTATAATACACATGATCATGCCTCTCTCTCGTTCGTGCCGCGCTCTCGCTTGCGGAACGCGACAATGAGCGTAACGGGACAATGACGTAATCTTTTTCGTGCATGCAGCCCGTAGTATCGAGTTAATAGACGTTGTCACGTCAAAAATATTCAACCATACGTAGTAAACATTTTCAATAATTGCACTTCTATACAGTTTTCAGTAGAGATACACCTTTCAAAAACTTTGAACAAAGTAAAGTTATTAAAATGTTCACCTATTATAAATCGAGTCGGGGTGCTCGGTAAAAAAAAAATCTAAAGTAGCATATTTTTTATGTAATTTTATTCCAACTTATCCCAAAGAATACTGCATACTTAATTTGGCAATGTTCTCAAGTTAAGAAAATCGATCATAATGATGTCGACATTTCTCGGCTCAGCATTATTTATCAGGCACACATGTATGGCACACATGTATGACACACACACACAAACTGTTTTCAAATTGGTCTCGTTTTTTAACTGATCAGCCAATCTATTGACGTAGTCAAAAAAAAAATCTAAATCTATGGTGTTTGCTGGGACAGAACATTAATTTGATTTTAATTTTACTACATGCTAATTTTGCAACGAAATATACTTGCATTTATTAATGCTTATATATTTTATTAAGTGAAATAAATTATTTATGTAATTCCTGTCTCTTCTATTGGTCTTCGATAATAGGAATCTCCGCTTCAGTCTCTATATTAAATTTAAAAAAATATTTTCCCAAAATTTCCACCAGATTAGAGTGCAGACCATATTTTTTCTCAAATCCGTAGAAAATAAAAGTGATAAAATTTTATTACTACATAAATGCGCTCGCACACAGCTTTATCATATAAAAACTATGCATCACGTACACACATAAGCGATATTACATTATCCGGAGTAAGATGTCGGAAGTCACGAGGTCATGTTCATATCTACAGGGCATTATTTTTGTAACGCTTGGTGTTTGTCAGATTGCATTGAAATGCTACAAAACAAAAATATACTAATAATTTTTTTTTTTAAATAATTACATTTAACATTACATTGGCAATGGCTCTTGCACTAGGCGCATGCCTGTATCATCCTTTCTATCTTTGGGAGGTTAACTATTATACAATCTTAACCAAACGCGGAGAAATTAATGGTTAAAGAAATCATATTTAGTGGCGATTTTAATCCTAAATCTGAAGGAGATCCGAAAAAGACATTGCACTGGTATCTATTTCGGGTGGCAGGGAGCGAGTGTCCGTTCTGTACGTTAGTACTATTAATAAGTATATGCTGTTGCTCGGTTACATAGCCCAGGAATAAAACTAGGTATTGAAAATACAATTGTTTTGTCGCCGAATCATTTCTAGGTAGTTTCATAGTTCATAGTTTCCGTCGGAACTACGTTAAAAAATCTGACCAACAAATTCGATAAGTACAAAAAAACATCTCTCGCGCAAAGAATAGCAATTGCTACGAGTATTCAGCGCGGGAATGCGGCTGGCGTTCTTGAAACCATGCCACAAGGACACCAGTTTTTAGATTTTTAAGTTTTTAGTTTTAATTTAATTTTAGTTTGTAATTTTAGTTTATGTTAAATTGAATGAATGACAATCAAAATTAATCTTATGCATTTTCTAAAAAAAACATCTCTTGTTGTGTTCTATTTTCTTGTAACAATGTTATTTCTGTACAATAAAGTTTTTACATACATACAAACATCCTGTAAGTATGAATAGGAGTTCGAAGCGTGACCCGAATATAATAGAGGGGTTCCGTCGACTGCATTATGAAGCCCGGTTATGAGCCTTAATGGATATGTTTATTTTCTCCTGTCAATCATGCGATGTAATTTTTTTTGCCATTTATAAAATTCAAATACTTGCAATTTGATAAGTTTTTACTTCACTTTCAAAGTTAAGACTGTACTTTAGTCAGCTTTTTGTAACGAGATACCAACGCTTTATACCTATTATATTAAAAACTAGCTGTTTCCAGCAGCTAAACCTGCGTCAAAACATATTTGCCCCGGGACTTCAACCATATTCATACCAAATTTCATCAAAATCCGGTCTAGGGTTTGGCCTTAAAAGCTAACAGACAGATAGACAGACATACAGAGTTTCGCACTTAAATATTAGTATGGATGGATATGGATTAGTACAATGATTTTAAATACACAAATAAGTAATACATGTACAAAAAAAGTTAATAGAAAAAAACCTTATTTTGTAACCAAGATCGGAGTAATGTAAACAAAAATGTTACATCGTAAAATCCACAACATGCTTCGTCAAAAAGTGTATAAACAAAAATATCCGCAACATGCATGGTCAAAATAATTCTTAATCTAATAGGCCACCCCGCTTCGTACCTGGCTCAAAGGTTCCCATTATATCCGCGGCGTTGACGCATTGTATGGCGATGGAAATTCTCTGAGACAGATACGACATGGAGCCTCCATCATTCAATCTTTCTGATATTCAGAGGCCCAATTCTCTAATAAATTTATTAGCGTTTCCCAAACACCCTCAAAAGTCTCAAAAGCAACCGAAACAAAGAAATATGTAGGTTTTAAAAATTGATATTTGACATGTTTCTGTCTTGCCGCATTGTCTGCTGCTGCTCCCGCACTTCGGACGGTATCTCTAAGACGCGAAGCAGCAAACGTTCTTAAGCACGTCGCATCCCAAAGCAAACATCGACCTTGCCATGGCACTAAAGTTTAACCAACAAAAAAAAAACTAATTTTACAAATCTATTCAAATCTACCATATTGCAATGTCTTGAAATCTGCTGAATAAAGTAACAAAATGGACTTGAATAGCAACTATAAAAATATGTATTTATCAGTTAATGATACATGTAAAATCAAATACAAATATATTTATTTTGTTAAAAATACAATAATTAAATTTCGTATCGCAGTCAAGAGACTCTAAAATCACCGATCCTTTTTTTTGAACGAGATACTTTACCATTTATATTACACATTTATTATCTAGCATTTAAAACGTATTTTTAATTTAAAGTAAGCTTCAATACATATTTAAATGTTAATAAAAACAACTGTCTGTATTAAAATGCGGATAGCGCGACGCTTCGATGACGCGAAATATTTTTAAATTAAATTCTTCATAATAATACGCCAGGGGAATTTTGCAGAATCCAGGAACGCACATTGATATCGGTAATGCGAGCGTAAAATTTTAGGCTTGAGAATCTTTTTGTGTTTTATTCGTTTATTTTGAAAGTCGATGCTTATTTTTATATATTTACTTTTATCTCTGTAGCTTATTCCGCACAACTCTGACACCAGGGTCGATTAACTATTTATTTATTTATTTTATACAAACACTGACAGCACTTACAGTTTCCCAATGCGTGCTGTGAGTTAGGACAGGACAAATTACACAGGTTTATGCGACTCATATATTATACACGAATGAACAAAGGATTTCAGCTTATCATAAAATATATCTACATTTGGCAAATGAGCAATCAAGGCGCCAAAGAGTACCATGGCCTGGTCCGTGGGCGCGTATCCGTGGCCGTCGCCGCAGCCACGAGTAGTGGCCGGTTGCGTAATTGCCTATAGACTATGTAATCTACACGAAATGATGATGATGATTATGCACAAGATCCAAATGCAACTGTTACGGTCAGAAATGCGCACGTGATACACTTGGTGTTGCAAAAGTTCATAGGCAACCATTTACCTGATGGTCGGTCATATGCCTGTTTGTCTACGAATAAACCAGGGCATAGGGGTACGTCAGGAGGTTCAGTTTTTACTACCTCTGGCAGTAAATGTGTATATAATCATTTGTTTGGTAATATTAGTGGTCGATATCGTCCTTCCGAAGTGCGTACATTCCAAGTATGTATTTACATGTAAATCAATAAATTGTAATCACTCATATCAGTATTCCCAAAATGATACAATTTACCTTCCCAAATCGTAGTTACTCGTGTGTAAATATCAAAGAGGGGTATCCAATCATTGATCATACGAGTTCGTTAGGGTTGAGAAATTTAGATAAATAAAATTGTTTTTTTTTTTAATTTTTTAGCAAACCTTTTTGATGTTTAATATTACATTTTCTGTTAAGATTTGAAATAGAACAAATTAATATAACCATCGATATTTTGCCATATTCATTATTTACTGTAACAAAATGTATATCAATCAATTAACCTTTTCCCTACGGGGTACTCAGCCCAATGCACGCTCTCAATACGGACCATTTTTCAGTAGTAAAATATTTGCTTGACTTCACAGGACGAATCTCAAAAACTATAGTTAGACCTAAATTATTGAGATTTTTTACACATAAAACCAACTACTGTACTTTCAAAAATTAATTAAAAAAAAATTAAGTAGTCTTAAATAAGCCTACAAAAATAAAATTATATATTTTTTTATTAAATTAAACTATTTTAATACGGTTTTATCGCGTTTATTACTTATTTATTTACACCTGACGTTTCAAACACTTTACAGCGTTCATGGTTTTAATTGTTTTTCTCTGTAATAGGTAACCCTAATAATAACAATACTACTCACAAAGGGAGTCTGGGATCAAAATCCTGATAATTCTATTAGTATAAAATGTATATTGTATAGTTAAATGGTCTTTATTGACAAACTTGGTTATTGCCGAAGGGGTCCTTAATTACAAATACTTGGTCGATACTTGGGCCTACATGAAATGATGTCGATGTTGATACTTAATGAATAATTTAATATTCAAGTATTTTGCCACCGAGTGTACCTGTCTCATTTTAAATTATAAAAGAATTTCGATGAAATCTAAATTAAGATGAATGTGAATAACTTCGTTTAAAGGTTAAACAGTTTATTGTTTCATGTTTAGGCTTGCGAAGGGTAAAATATCTGCTCTTGCTCTATAAGTTTAACTTGCATTTACATATTTGTACATATTTGTATCGTAACGGTAATGAATTAAAAAATAAACACCGTTTTCAGTTATTTTTATTATATGAAGGGTCTTCAAAAAGATTTTATAATTTCAATTTCCTTGCAATACTCATACGCCGTTCACTTCAGGATTCAAAGCAAACATGCCTTTGGTACCGAAGTAACCCTGCCACGGGTCATTGAACCTTTGAGCTGCTTCATTGGCTCTCACGAGTGAACGACCAGCCGGTATTATGGAGTGGAAAATGCTTTGTGATTTATAATATATATGGGAGACTAATTATTAGAAAATTTAAGTTTCCGATCACTGCATTAAGTTTCTTGTTCTTCTTGGCCTGTTGATGTACTGGAAGGAATCGGTCAGAACTTCCCGAAAAGTGTTCTGCCACTTTTATCTTGCCACCTCACTAACTGAGTATTTAACTAAAAATCTGTTCTGTAAACGCAAAATTACAACTACTTAAGGTTGCTTCTGAAAGTTTATTTATTCAGACTAAACTCGTAACTATTTGTGTGTAGCAGCTACGACGAAGCTCATAGCTATTGAAAAGTAACAGCTACGACGAAGCTTGTAGATACTGATGTGTAGCAGCTACGACGAAGCTCATAGCTATTGAAGAGTAGCAGCTACGACGAAGCTTGTAGATACTGATGTGTAGCAGTTACGACGAAGCTTGTAGATACTGATGTGTAGCAGCTACGACGAAGCTTGTAGATACTGATGTGTAGCAGTTACGACGAAGCTCATAGCTATTGAAGACTAGCAGCTACGACGAAGCTTGTAGATACTGATGTGTAGCAGCTACGACGAAGCTTGTAGATACTGATGTGTAGCAGCTAGTGGTGGTTAATATAACGAATAGCTGATAAAAATAGCACGTGATTTCCTTGTAACAACTTGAATAAATCTTTATTGATTAGTCCAACACAACACTTGAAAGGTCTTACAAGTACATACATAAAATGGGTGACAGACGTCTCAATAGGTGACGGCTCAGTGTTACGCTAGACATGCAAGCAGGACTAGCACTGATTTTCAGTCACCACCTTCTGAGGAGTCACTGATACTGATTTTAAGAGAGGTAGGTTTTGTAAGTAGAGTCCGTCTGAGGATGTACCTCCACCCTACAGAAGACCGCAGCCAAATAACACTGTGATGCAGTGTTGTGTTCCTGCTGGTGAGTAGGGTCGCCAGGCTCCAGAGGGGATGTGCTGTGCTGATAGCGGACAGGTCGGCAACGCGCTCGTGACATCTCCGGTGTTGCAGGCATTCATAGGCTACGGTAACCACTTACCATCAGGTGGGCCGTATGCCTGTTTGCCTACTTAGTTGTATTAAAATATATATATACATTACTCGCCAGTTGAATAATATATTATATTATGGGTGCAGCTAGTATGAATATATTTGAAGACCCGGGGTTAAATATATGCTACTTTTTGAAACTGCGGAAATTAGCTAGTTAATAAATATAGTAAAATTTTAACAAACCACAGCAATAAAAAAATATTGTTACAAAACAATTTCGGAATACGAAATCAAAGCTCAACAGATGAAAGGATCCGTTCAAAGTAAATAATACCTGGATGATATTCCCCAAGTAAATCCGTTCACATAATAAGTGAAGGGTACTTTCACAACCGGGCCATTACGAAGGATGCCTTGACCGGCTTTGATCCTGTGTCACGGACTTATAAAATTTGATCCCCACATAAATACGACCGTTGTGAGTTTAAAAATGGTTCAATTGTTATTGACTAGCAAAATTCTACGGATTTTCACCGGCTTTGATCCTGTGTCACGGACTTATAAAATTTAAACTCCACTTAAATTACCGTTGTGAGTATAAAATGGTTATGTTTGTTATGTACTAGTGATGTATATGTGTTGTTGTAATCTCCCACATAGAATGAGATGAATAATCAGTGCCGGGAAAAACTTAATTTAAGTTTGTAGTGTACTATAACGTATATATAAGATGTTTGTTTTTATTAAAAAAAAAAAAAAAAAAAAAAAATTGTCCGATTTTGCACGACAGTCTAAATTTAACAGAGATTTTAAAATGTGATCCCTTTTCTTCTTCCTCGTGTCGATGAGACTTTAAACCTTGGAAGCCCAGTACGCTGCCACCTGGATCGCACCTGCCGTGGCCCTTAAAAATACGATCGTTATAAGTGCCAAATGGTCGAATATTGGCATTACCTATAGATTCTTCCTTCCAGGATTCCCATGGTTGAAAGTCGGTTTAATTTTTTTAACACCTACAACAACTATTTCATTTAAATAAATTTATGAGAACAAATTGAACAAAAAAATTGTTCTTGGCTCTAATGACCCCTTATCTACATTGTATGAATGCGTTTCCAACTCTACAAAATCTAATTAATACTAAATAAAGGCATTATAATAAAGAAAAGACCACATTATTGCTAAATAAGTGTTTTAGGAACTAATTTAAACATTTTTAAATGTTTCTTTTGTATCATTTCAAAATATTTCATTTCAAGATCCTCGTACAAGTCATAAGCCAGTCAAAAGGAAAAAAGTCACAGAATCCTTTGAAAAAAAAGACACGGAACAATGTACAACAGTAATAATTCATAATAATGGCGCCGCGCCAAGTCACTCGAGCGGAATGTAGATTCAATACTGCACATATTTGTAGACTCCCCACTTGGGAACTGAGTTTTGTTTTTTGCTGTCCGTAGTTCGGAGTGCGCAGCTAAAAGTTCCAATATAGTATTTATAGCTTGCGTTTTTTAAAATACCGTATATACAGGGTGAATTTTTAAACACAGTTTGTATAACACTGATGAAATTTTGATGATGCTTAAAAATTAGTAACAGAAACTGAAACAGTCTCCAAAAAATATTCAATGAAAACCGAGAAATTTTTTCCAACCTCCGATACGAATTGGTTTTTCAGGTCTTGTAAAATCCGTAATTCCATACTAATATTATAAGTGCGAAAGTCTATCTGTCTGTCTGTCTATTACGCTTGCACGGCCACTGCATGGATTTTAATGAAATTTGGTATGAATATTGTTGAAAACCCGAGGTCAAACATAGGCTAATTTTTGACGCTGAAAGAGAAGGAATAATATTTTATTGAAGATGATTGTAGGGCGATAGGGTAGACATTTGCTTAGCAATGAGATGAAATAGGTTTTAAAAAATTAAATAAAAATACGTTTATTGAGCCATTTCTTCTGAGACACTCATTTAGCATCAAACTAAACCTAACCAAGCTTTTCAGGGAAAAAATTGAATCATGATCCACACATATAGTCGATCACATAAAATTAAATCACATAAACAAGTTATATAATTTATTACAGTGAAAAAAATAACATTAAATTGTTTAATGTAAATAAATAAAAAAACAATATTGACAAGTTATGTAGTCCCTGCAAATAGTTATATCGCTGAAATGTGCCTAAAAAGCTGGCATCATTGCCACGTTGGATGGCAATGCTGATCCTCTGTGCGAGAAAACAGCCAGCGCCTTTGGTCACGGTATATCTTGATTATTCTTTTAGAGATGAACTTGAAGAGTTCATATGTTGATGGACCCCACTGATCTAAAGTTTCTACCTCAAAAGGTTCAAATACGTAGTTACTTAAACATAATTTTGTACCTAATACAAAGTTCTACGTCATACTCGATTCATGAAAATAAAATACAGTAAGACACGTAAGCTCCCATCGTTTATTGGAATCGCATAAAATGATGCTTTACGATGTTCAACAAGAATACTTCAAAGCGCACTTTGACCCAGGATTTTATCTCTTATGGACCCTTAAAATCTCGAATACATATATTTTTATAACCTAGTGTGTTCTACTTCTTATTTGGATTTTATTTGTTTTTCTATGAAATCCCATGAATTGTTTTATGATTGTCTAAGTAAACATAAATTCAAATTCAAATATAACTTAAATTTTAAAAGTCACTATGTTTTACATACCTAAATGATTAGTTTGGAATCTATTTGTATTTTTATACTTGTGGCATTAATAACGTGTAAGATACAAAACAAAAATTGCATAAATTCAAAACGCCATATTCTGGCGTCGCTTGACAAATTGGGCCCGGCTGTCTGTAACGGTCAGTGACACCAAATCCGCCATTTTATTCGGTCACTTGTTTAAAGTGGATAAGACTTCGGTACATAGGTACCTACTTACATAGATTGAATCATTGATTTTGAATACTTTATCTTGACATATTTTCGGCTTTTTTTTTTTCTTTTTTTTTTTCATGTTTTTAAGGTTCACTGTTTTATTGCATGTTTTGTATGGTGATTTTTTTTGTTTGCACTGGGCATGTGGTAATTTTTTTTTGTACTCGCTTATTTTATTAGTGAAACGAGACGCCCGCGCACTCGCGGCCCGCGACGAGGCAGAGGCGTTCGTGTCCGTGGTGGGAGAGGTGCGGCGGTAGTGGTAGCTGGGCTGGTTGAGGAAGCAGCGGTGGTGGTCTCTCGCAGTCGCGGCCGCGGCAGTCGTGGCGGTCGAGGGGGTCTTGGCCTGAGTAATTATAGACCTGGACCGTTCTCAGCTGAACAGTTAGCATTCTTTTTTTACTAACAATTATTATCTGCTTCAGAAAGTTATTTTATATTAGTTTTGGTTTTTTTTTTTTTTGTTTATGTTTTCTTACAATTAGTTTTTTACAGTTTAAGTTTTTTTTAGGCTTATTATTCGGGATATTGGTGAGCTACCAACAGGCCGGGCTCTTGAGACCGCCCTGCATTCCAAACGGCGACGCGTGTGGCAACCGTGAGTAATTTTGTTGAATTGATCAATAGCAATATTGCGTTATGTTAGACATTTATTTTAAATATCGAAATGTCTTTGCAGGGTTGACCATATTCCACGGCCACTGCCACCGCCGCCACACCCACTGACGGAGACAGAGTCTCGGTCGGCGGAATGTCCGCCAATGTAAGCTGTTTATTGTTCTTTTTTTTTATATAAAGAAACTTTATTATGTCATAAACATAAAGATAACTTAAATAACAACTGCTAGCAGAACATCAGAGCTAAATCTTTTTTTGAATTTTATTGTTTGTATTGCCGAGCAAATGGTCACTTGTCAATAGACATGACAATACAACTTTACAACACAATGTTCTTGTAAAAGTATAAGTAAATCCTTTATTTTAAATATTCATGAGATAAAATATATTGACACTATTGACTTGATTTTTATTTTATTATTTCTTCATTATTTAATATCGAAATGTCTTTGCAGGGTGAACCAGGGACCAAAATCACCAGCACCCATGTCACCGGCAAGTTCGGTGCCATCTCCTGCAATGTAAGTTTTTCTTCTTTTTTACTGTAGCGATGTACATAATATGTATTGTTAGGTTTACTGATGTGGTAATTTTTTATAGGTTTGTGGAATGCTCGGACAGTGCTGGACGCTCTCGTCGGTCTCGTCAGGTTTTAGACATCAGTGAAATAGAGTTCGCTATCAATTACGGTAAGTTTAATAATCAGTAATTTTAGCTGGCCCAAAGTACATATTTGCTATGCAGCAATTTGACCTTTTTATCATGTTGCAGGCAGCGAACCAAGCTCTGGCGAGAGCGACGATGAGGAGGAGTTTGTGCCTCCCTTTATTCCCAGAACTGTCCGCAGCCTGATGGAGACGCCATTTGATATTGAGGACGAGCCTGCCGATGAACTCCCCACCGTCGCCCATCCAACCACCACCGCCGCCATCGAACCAGCCACAGCCACCACCGCAAATGCTAGTACCAGTTATATACAGGTAGCTCCAACGGCGACGGACCAGCCTTGGAGCTTCCATGATTTTCATTGGGAAGCGTTCCCTACCTCCTCGATTCAGCCTGAATCGAGGCGCGAATGCTTCTCGCAGAGCAATGTCGGTCCGACAGCTCCACATGTCGACCCATATGACATTTTTGTTGCCATATGGGATAGGCAGTTTATGGAGTACATTGCCTCAGAAACAAATAGGTATGCTCAGCAGGTGGTCGAACACATGTTCCGCGATCACAACCTCCATCCGAATAGTCGCATTACACGGTGGAACGACACTAATGCCGATGAGTTATATCTTTTTTTTGGGATTATTCTTGCGATGGGGGTTGTGATCAAGTCGAGGCTAGAGGAATATTGGTCGACCACCCCTGACATATTTTATACACCCGGCTTTAGCGCACATATGTCATACAATAGATTCATTTTATTGCAGAAATGCCTCCATTTTAACAACAATGATGACATGTGTTCGCTAGAGCTGGATGAATCTGAGGCAAAATTATTTAAAATAAAACCGGTATTATCGCATATTAATATTAAATTTCAAAACATGTACAATTTAGATCGAAATATATCTCTTGATGAGAGTCTTCTTATGTGGAAAGGTTGGTTAGACATTAACCAACTCATTCCTAATAAAGCTGCAACGGTGGGGATTAAAACTTATGAAGTCTGTGAGTCTCAAACCGGCTATTTGTGGCGGTTTGAGGTTCACGCTCATAAGCGGTCTCCACCGCAACAGCATTCAGAAGACCCATTAAACGCATCCACACCGGCCATTGTCTTAAGACTTTTACATGGTCTTGAGAATAAAGGTCACACAGTGTGGATGGACAATTTTTATAATTCACCGCTTTTAGCCCGCCGGCTCAAAACACTTGGTTTTGATTGTGTAGGCACTCTGCGGACTAACCGTAGGTTCGTTCCGCAGGCTGTGCATTCTCTTACCAAGGCAAATATGCGTCCTGGCCAGCTTACTGGTCTAACCTCGGGGGACGTCGATGTCATGGTATGGCGAGACAACAACAGGGTTGCTATGATCTCGACATACCATGGCAACGCAGTGTCCCAGGGTTCTGATTCCACCAAACCTATCCTGATATTGGATTACAATATCATGATGGGTGGGGTGGATAAGAAAGACCAGATGCTGGCCATGTATCCTGTGGAACGGAAAAGAACTAGGGTATGGTATAAGAAGTTGTTTAGGAGGCTTTTAAATGTATCTGTCTTAAATTCATATATTATACACAAACAATCTATAAACGTCTTCAAACCTTTGACTCACCGCAACTTTCGTTTTTCTCTTATTCGTTCTCTTCTTAAAAATCATTCTTCTACTGCTCCTCTTCCGCTTTCACTTCCGCCTGCAACCAACCAGCGTGTAGACGTCACCCACCGCCTAGACGACTACCCGCTGCGGAACGGCGCACGACAGCGGCGACTCTGCACTTTGTGCAAAAAACGGGTGCATACATACTGTGTTGGTTGCAGCAAAACGATATGTAATAAAACCTGTTTTATAAATCTACATTCTTAAATATTTATCTTATTATATTTATTTTCTTCTCAGTTTATATATTATACTTATATTTATCGTCTTCAAAAGCCTCCTAATCAATTTCTATCAATATAATAAAATTGTAATCGATTGCTGTCTGTACGTGGAAGATATATTAGCTTTTATCATCGAAATAGAACACAAAACAATGATTTTTAGAATTTTTGTCAGTTTTAAGGTTTAGCATTTAAAGTGTATTTGTATTTTAATTGATATATTGGTACTGGCATCGGCTTTGCATTGGCTTTATTTAGTTTGTGTAGTGTTCACTGAATTTGTACCTATTTGTTGTTTGTACTACTTCGTCACAAATCACACCTGGGTGGCTGGTGGCACGGTGACGGCGACAAATTTTTATCATTGAAATTAGCTTTTATCAACGAAATAGAACACAAAATAATGATTTTTAGAATTTTTGTCTATTTGAAGGCTTAGCAAAACTCCTAATAAATTTTTATCAATACAATAAAATCTTAACTCAATTTCAATTCGTAATACTCAATTTTCCGTAAGGTTGCCTGGAAGAAATTGCTATTGCGATAAGGCCGCCTTTGCGCAAGGTTATTTTTCTTGTAATTGCTTGTATTTAACAATGTATCCTTGTTGTGCAATAAAGAGTTTCTGTATTGTATTGTATTGTAACCGATCGCTGTCTGTACATGGAAGATAAATTAGCTTTTATCATCGAAATAGAACACAAAACAATGATATTTAGAATTTTTGTCAGTTTTAAGGTTTAGCATTTAAAGTGTATTTGTATTTAATTGATATATTGGTACTGCCATCGGCTTTGCATTGGCTTTATTTAGTTTGTGTAGTGTTCACTGAATTTGTACCTATTTGTTGTTTGTACTACTTCGTCACAAATCACACCTGGGTGGCACAATTTTTATCCTTGTAATTTGTCGCATTTTGCATAATTTACCGTAACAAATCTACCGCATTTCGCCAGCGGTGAGTGCATACCTACTTGGCGGCTGTTTTAAATTGAAAATGTCTTTTCGTTCGCTCCAGTGTAGGCTCAAAAATCTGTTCAGATTATTTTAATTTATTTAATTTTTTTTTATAAAAGAATAAAATAATTATCATTCAACGTTGTATTTTATTTTGTAACCTTTTTTTTCCTTATCCCGAGTTTCTCGTCACTCGGCGACAACATTTTTTTAGTAAAACATCCACACAACACCACACCACAACTATGAAAAATTAAATAAATAAATATAAATTATTTCCTGTTCCAATAAATATAAATTATTTCTTGTCATAACTTTACATTTTTATTTTCATATCGCATTCATATTTTTGGTTTAGAGAACATCACATTTGGTCTTATCCATACAATACTAGACATACCATATTCTGGCATCTTGACAGATAAGTAATTTACCTGTACAGATCGGGAATTTTTCCTGTCTGTCAAGGTGCCAGAATATGGCGTTTTTCATTTCTGAAATATTTTTGTATATTTTTGTATGTAAACCTGCATTTTTTTATCTTGTTTTTATTTAATAGTATTAAATATTTGTTCTTCTTACAAATAAAATAAATATAACATGTAATAAAGGTTTTTAACTTATAATTATTTCACATTCAATGCAGTAAACTGGAGAAAGTAACACTATCCCTACTTTCACCTTTGAATTGTTAATTAACCTCAATGTAAAACTATATTCAATTGTACATAATCTGATAGCTTATGTAATGACAATTTTAGCAATATATGCTTTTAATATACCCTTCATACAAAATTTCTTGGAAATCTTCTTTTTAATGAGTACCAGGAAGTAGCCCCGAAAAAAAAAAAATAGCTTGACAGATGCGCCATATTTCGTAAAATGGCCGCGACAGATGAAGGGTTAAGCACTGAAGCTAACATGTAACCGAGAAAAAGGTAGGATGAAAAAATATATTTTACATTTTTTTTACATGTACTCTTTATCATATCAATAATATGTGTTTTTACATGTAATAAAGTTATATATATTATATAGTGTTTTTTACATATAATAAAGATTGTAATTAACCCCATAATTTTAACGTACATATATTATTGTCCATATAGCTGACGCGGTATTCTTATCAATTGTAAATTAGTCATAACTTAACAAATCAGTGCAATACATCAATTCACTCAATTCGGTTGTTTCTTATCATATCCAAAATCAACCTTTATCATTTATCATCATCGTATCATATCATCTAGTGTGAGGATTTACAACCCTTACTAAAATGATTTAGATTATATGTAAAAAACACGTATTCTACTTGGGCTTTTCAATCGCTTGGCCTCTGACAGATATCACCAAATTACTACTATATGAGTATGTCTAATTGTGTAAATTGTGTACTTATAGCGCAGTTATTTTTTTTACGCTTAAAGGGTATAAAAATTTTACTCAAAATCTGATTTTTTTCAATAACTGAATATACTTGGAGCAACTTTACTCATTTCTGTGAACATATAAACTTTAAAACGAGTGTAGGTTACTTGAGCTCACTATATTTCCAATTCTTAGAATCATGGGTGTGATCAAAGATAACTTATCAAAGGGATCCTATCCCTGTACTTAACGGGCCCTTGGGGCTGATAGTTATATGACAGGGCACAGAAATCAGCGCGTTTTGTAGAAAAAAAAACGTTGGCACTCGGGGACTGCCGCGGCTATTGCATAGCATTTTTTATCAACTTATGCGATTATATTTTTTTATTTTTTTTTATTTATGCCGTATTTCTTTTTCTGTGATATTAATTCAAGTTACACTTTTTGGGCGTGGTGACCGATAAGTAAACAATTTTTTTTCTTTCATTGAATAAATGAGAAGTTAATATCTTTTAAAATATTTTTATTATCTTACAATACATGTAGGTTATTCAGGAATTTTTATCATTGAAACTATAGGTTTATGGTACTGAAATAAGAAACATAAGTTTGAGACTTGATATCCTCTAAATATCTGGAAAATACCGCGTCAATGGTGGTCCCATATAAGTTGTCAACCGCTCTGACTTTTTATCAGCGAAATTGATGTTAAAATCGCCAGCCAATATAAGTGGAAATTAATAAATTAATTATTTTTTTTCATATGTACCAAGTATTTTCGACCCTTCTTCAGTGTAGTCCAGTAAAGTGCGATGAATAATGCCTAATTGCTACCATGACTAAGTGTAGGCCATTTCTAAGTTTACATAAGCAAAAGTTTACATAACAAATATCTCCAACAAATGAGCGCCTAACATTAACATCGCTGACGTGTGCAATATTTATTTCAATATTCGGAGTCATAATATTACGATTATTTTGGTAAATAGCTAACCCACCTTTTGGAACAATATCTCGTTTGAATATTTATAACATATAAAACATCATGACCACCGGGGAAAACTAAACATAATAAACAAGCAATCTATCTAATAGGTGACATAAAAGCCCGCCGCCGCCTACTACTTTAGTACGAGTTTGTAGTTTGCTAACGTTTCTCGGCAACCGGCGACCGGCACAGCGGCGCGGCGTTGAAAGCCGTGCATCGTCTCGTAGTTTCAGTTCGGCAGACTTCGGCACGGTGTTTGTGTGCGTGCGACTAGACGTATGCGTGTAGACTAGCTGCTAACTGCTCATAACTGATACTCTTTTAGACACGATGTGAGTGTAAGTGAGTAGCGGGTGTTAGGTTTTATTTCCGTTACGGAATTTCTTGATTCGGTCGCCGCGCTCAAAGCCCGCGGTAAAAGCTATGCAATAGCTTAAAAAATTAATTTGGCTAATTAGCAAACAACTCATCTTATTAATCATTAAAATTTAAGTATAAAGTAAGTAATGTTAGGTGCTGAGGGATCGGCGCGAGCTGCACGCTGATGACTGGCAAGAAATGGCGCAGGATAGATCGAAGTGGAAATCATTATTATCGGAGGTCACGACTCACTTTGGGTCGCTGCGCCATCTTGGTAAGTGTTAAGTTATTAAATTAAAATATTGTTATACGGTTTTTATCGGTCATCAATTAAATAAAATTTCCAACAGAAGACTGCAAGACCCTTGGATACTGTGAGCCATTACTGCGTTAATTGGAATAGTTTTCAATAAAATTGTGGCTACCGAATACATTTTGTATTCTCATGACATCACAGACAAATGTTAACTTAATCTGCCTGCGACCATGAACGCTGTAAAGTGTTTGAAACGTTAGGTGTAAATAAATAAGTAATAAACGCGATAAAAACCGCATAGTTTAATTTAATGTGTAATAATCGCGAAAACATAAGAAATCATTAAGTGTTATAGGCAGCGCCAAACTTTATTGCGAGTCCGAAGTTGGTCGTAAGACGCGTCGCAGTAGCGAATTTTGGGTGTCAGCGGGAAGCAGCGGGACGTAATGCGGAAAGAGGAGGAGGCACCGCCGCTCGGGCACCACACCACATGCCCGCGCTTGTCGGTTTCAGTGTGAGTGTTGCATTCGTATACGAAAACACGCGCGTGTTAAGTACTCTTGATGTACATTGGGCTGCAAAAACATCGTTTTGTTATTGTTATCGTTTTCTTGGTCGTTTCGTTGGTACAACCCCACATACATAGACTGTTAAACCAATACCCAGTCGGGTAATAATAAAGTAAAGAAAAACGGTAAGATTGCCGCAACGCTTATGTTAAATAACGCCCGCTACTAACGTGTAAGCCACTGTACTTGCGCATGTAAGCACTCGCAGCTAACTTCGGACTCGCAATAACGTTTGGCGCGGCCTGTAAGTTAGTTAAGTAATTAAAATCCCTCTATTGCAACATAGAAAATTATATATAAATATACATACGTGAAACTATTTAGATCCACAGGTTGCGATGAAAGTGGTCTAGTTTCACATACACATTGCAAAACATTTTAATGGTATTTGAAAAGTAACCTGCATATCTGTTTTAGTAAAGAAATATAGAGACAGTATCGTGATACGATTTTTCCATTTATGGACCACCTATTTAGATATCAGACTAAGTTATGATAATATAGAATTTTCTGTACTAGGTATTCCTAAAAGAGAAGAAACAACTGACGAACTTCCATTTCAAAAGCTTTAAAATTTAAAGCTGACATCGTTGTCCCCTTTTAGTAACAATCCTGAAATTTATAAGACCATTGACAAATTTATATTTGAAAGAGGATTGCGGTTGGTATCCGAGACTCGAAATATAAACTTGTATAATCATTCAAGGCTTTTTGTTTTTTTTTTTTTTTTCATTTTTCAATTCATTATGCTTTGTTCACGAGGTCAGCGAGCGAGGGGCAGCGGTGTTTTTAGTTCGAAGAAACCTAAGAATATCCATACTAGTTACAAGTGCGAAAGTCTGTATGTCTGTTACACTTTCACCGCCAAACCGCTGAACGGATTTTTATGAAATTTGGTATGAACACAGTTGAAGACCCGGGGTCAAACTTTGGCTACTTTTTGACGCAGGCGGAGCTGCGAAAAACAGCTAGTAGAAGTATATACTTCTATATAGAAATTTCCTAACCAAGTTTCCCGCGTGTCTTCCGGTGGTGAAAATAAATGGCGGATGGGAAATATCTTTCTAATGAGATATGTCAGACAAAGACGATTGTATAAAAAAATACTTAACTAGTTTCCTTTAATGATTTCTTATGTTTTCGCGATTGTTATTCATTAAATTAAACTATTTTAATACGGTTTTACGCGATAAAACCGTATTAAAATAGTTTAGTTTCCTTTATTTAGGACTAGCTCCACCTGCGTCAAAAAGTAAAAGACAGACAAACAGACTATTAGTATGTAAGTATATTATTGGATAATCTGGGCATCACCTCTTCCGCTGACTTCGTGAACGAGGCTTTATTCTTTATAAGCAGTGTCAGAGCACCCAATTTGATTGTCAGTTCTATCTTTGACAGTTTTTACAGCTTCACCCTGAGTAACATAGGCTATATACCGCAGGCGGAGCTGCGGGAAACAGCTAGTATAAAATAATAAGGTCAAATCATTGAAATAAATACAATATTTCATCCCCCAAGAGGTCGGCGTACAAGGGTCGTCATTGCGTAAGTATTATAACCCAAAGGTTATGAAATAGGGCATTTATTGAATCCAAGAAGTATGAATTCCTATAGAATGAGTAGAGTTATTTGCGTCCTTGTGCATAATCTATGGATTGTATTATGAATAAATAAATAAATATCTCCTCTAAGAGATTTTACCTGCGACAATATAATAGTATGTATGTATACAAATGTATCTACGCTTATTTACTATTGTACTATATTAGTATTGTTTATACAATTAGGATGCTGATATGCTTAGTTGAACGTGTTCTAATCTAAAACTACAATTACTATTTACCTAGCAAAATTCTCTCTGAAAAATGACTCTACTTCCAAGATATATGTCAGTGTTTGTAACTAATATCTCATAACCTTACCGATAAATAAAATCAATCATCACAAATATGCTTACGTTTCTCAGCAGGATATGAATTTGAACACAGCACGACGCCAATATATGAAATTTATAAGGGTTCAAAGGATATACAGTTACGATCCGTGTATCCTTACCATAGGATATTACCCGCATAACTAAGCAGCTATATAGATTTTACCTCTCCGTTTGACAAGTTGGAAAAAGGCGAAGATTTTACAATATTATACGTTTAATTTTCTTGCTAAGAATACCTATAAATAAGACAAGAATAACCTTAACATTAACATAAGGGATACGAAATCTATTTGTACCTTAGTAATCTGTTTTCCATTTGTAGATTAAACTCTGCAGAAATGAGAATGTTAAAATAGTTGATGGAATGTATGATTACCAGGTAAGAAGAAATGGATTGTCTTGGTTTCGACATGTGATGAGCTCAATAAAGCCCTAAACAGGAACATGGAAGAAAATAAAAGGCGAGAAAGACCTAGGAAGTGATGAATGAAATGTATAGGATAGGACATGAAGTAATCGAGGAACTTTGGAAGGAAAAAGACATATTGCGCCGAGAGACCCCAGTTAATGGGAAAAGGTATAAAAATGATTATGATGAATTTGTTTTTCATTTTTATTTTACTAGCTGCTTCCCGCAACTCTGCCTGCTTCAAAAGTAGCCTATGTTTGACCCCGGGTCTTCAACTATAATCATACCAAATTACATCAAAATCCAAAGTTAGCCGTGAAAGCGTATCAGACAGACAGACAGGCTTTCGCATTTATAATATTAAGTAGGGAAGTATGGATTGGATATGAATATGGAAGGATGGATAAAATAATATATTTACATATAATATCTTTTTCAAGCCGACTGGCAGGAGGTTGCGCTAAAACTAAATAGGGAACAGTGGAGATCTCTTGTGTTGGAGGCCAAGATTATCTTTGGGTCGCCGAGCCATCGCAGTAATTATCTTTTCCAAGACAATATCTCATTTTATTTTTCTGCTTTCTTTCTTATTTAACATATAATAGCTTTTATTAATACAACATACACTATTCAACTAAAAAATTAATACTTAAAATTTAAATGATTATAATCATAAACTATACAGTTCCGCCAAGTAGGCAACCTGCGGTAGGGTACCCAGAAGGCTGGCAGCATTGCCAAATTGAATGGCAATGCTAATCCTCTGTGCGAGGTAATTTCCAGCCTTCCGGTCACGAGATATGTCAATCCGATGGACCCCACGGCCCAGAGTTTCCATCCAAAAAGGCTCAAATATGTAGTTGCTACTCGTACTTATACATATTTTATAAATTTTAGGCAATTTTTATCATGCAAGCTAAAACGCGCCTAAAGGCTAGTAAAATAACGCTTAAAACAACTTAAAATAAACAAACCATTTTTCATGTATTTTGTAAGTATTTCAAAACTCTCTGGTTTACACAAATTCGTCTAAAAACAGACGTGTCGTTTCAACTGAAGTCCGCAGGCCTCAGGTGAAACAATGTCTAAGTTTTATACCCTCGTCAAAACCGTCGCGAAATGTCATGTTATTTTTACGATTTTGAAACGGGATGCGAAAAATATCGCTGTATTAACTTCAACTGTGTTTACAAGTACAATGTTAAAGGACTTCTGACGATATTGTTTTTTTTTTTTGGGAACTGATCTTTTAAATAAAGTTTAGATTTCCACTTATAATAAAAAAATACAGGCAAACATACAAAATCAATTGAAAACGAAACCAGTTATCATTAATGCAAAACTAAGCCAAAACTGATCATGTTCCATACATTTATTACTCACCTATTGTAATTTTAAAATGTAACGAATTATTATCAAATACCATAAAATGTCAATGAAAGTAAAATTCACTTTAAATTAGATTATTTTATTTAAAAATATATATTTTATACATAAGACACTTGAGGTAAGTCATCACAAGTAGAGAATAAGTTGTATTCAAAGTTTTATGACGAAAAATACAAAATCTTAAACAATAAAAATAATTAATTTAATTCTATCAAACGTAACAAAATATAACACAACCAACAATAAAACTAAGAAAATTACAGTGATTCTACCATAAGATTTTTATAGCTACTGCGTTAACCATTTGTATGAGAAATCTGTAAGGCGCCCGGGTAAAGATCATCGCCAACATTGTATGAAATAGCGTTGAAAATGGCATGCAAAGTACATATATGTTTCAAACAACCCCTGTATTTTTCAATAAAATACAGCAAATTCCGTAGTTGACTTTCGGTTCAATCTTTCGTATATTTTCGTATTTTACAGAGTATGGAGTACGGCGGGGGCGATGGTGTGATGGTCGACCGCCGCAAAGGGAATTACTTCCCGCCAGGCGAGGTGGTATGCCTGGAGAACCGCGGCTCTGACGATGTTCTGTCGGAGGTTGTATTTATGCTCCAATCCGTAGAAACTTCGATAGCGCGTTTTAGTCTTCCATAGTAATTCGGGTTCTTATATGGGACTTGAGATTATTTGCTTTTTAGCGCCATCTGTTCAGTCGTGTAGTACTTGCTTGCTTGAGTATATATTGCATTTTTTTTTTCAGGGTATATTTCGCATTACTTTTTAACCGTTTACTGCGATTCTGCCCGCATCAAAAAGTACCCTTTGTTTGACCTTGGGTCGTCAACTATATCCATACCAAATTTCACCGAAATCATTCCAAAGGTTTAGCCGTGAAAGCGTAACGGACAGATCGTTGGACGAACATCGACACGACAAGAAAAATTGACGACAAAATGGAAATTTGACGTGCAATCGCTGAATACTGTCCAGTCGGGGTAAGATAAACCTGAACCTATTAGTACAGTAAGTATTGCGGTCACGTTCATCTGCTCCCGACTGTACAACATCTAAATCTCATTGACGTACCAATTGTAAGTTATTTTAAATTTTAGATTTTCCCAAACTTTCCTGAACTTGAGATAAGGCTCAGTCGTCGTGACCTTTTCAGTTTCAGAGGAAAGTGCGACGCAAGGAACGCTCTGCGTATTTCTTCTTTCGCGTTCTGAAAAATTATATGATAATTTCAATTTGATCACACAAAAATTTTAAATTTAATTCATCACTAAGAAGAAGAAGTGAGTGATCTGTAGTCTTAATAGGTGAAGCCTCAGAATTACGCTATATAGATAGGACAAGTTGAATATCCAGCAGACTACCTTATGCAGCACCGTTAGTTAAGAGCCAAATTAGAAAAACAATCGACACAAAATTTCATTATGAATCTGTGAAAGTTGGTGTTTTTAAGCTTCTGAACTCTCCATAGACAAGCGAATAAGACTTTTAAAAAAACACGCATCATAATTGGTTCATTCATATCGTACAGGCGTCATGACGCCACAAAAAGACACACCGATACACAGACACTAACAGATACTGTTAAACTTATAAAACCCCTATTTTATCAGTTGTTCAAAAAAAGGCGCTGGTATACCTTTGTCGTTGAGATCTTCATTTTCTTCCATATCAACACGAACGAATGTTCGGGCAGATGGGCTGACCGAACGGGATACACGCAACGGTGTGGTTAGATCTAAAAAAACGAGTAGGATGGATAAGGATCGCAGCGTTAGGGCAAGCCTTCTTTGGAACATTTCGGGTAGAAGACCAGCCGACCGTTCCAGACACCGCAAAATTGGTTAGCTAGTTTGATTATTTTTAGTTTATTATTGTGTGTAAACAATGTTGGAAGTCAAAACAGGTGTTAAAATTTTCAAAATGAAAATAAGTTTAGGAATTCTACGGCTAGGCGCAACTTAGTTAGTACTACGTACCTTTAAAATTTGAATCCGTAGACAATAAGCGTATCATTAAATTACTCTTGATTTGTTTCGTAGGATCTAAAAAAAGAAAGTCATAATATTGATTTATTACTAGCTTTTTCCCGCAGCTCCGCCTGCGACAAAAAATTGCCTATGTTTGACCCCGGGTCTTCAACTATATTCATAGCAAATTTCGTCAAATCCGTTCAGCGGTTTGGTCGGGAAACCGTAGCAGACAGAAAGACAGACAGACTTTCCCATTTATAATATTAGTATGGATTAAAGTGTTTTTTTTTATTCCTCGTATTGACATTTGCGTGTGTACTTCACGTTGATCAGCGCGATACTAGAACGATCCGAGCTGACCGATCAGTGCTGACAAGCTACGCGCCGACCGTTAGCCCCGGCGGTAAGCGTAAGAAGAAAACCAGCCTCAAATTTTGCGAGCCCAATACGCTGCACATTGAGAGAGAAACGTACCCTCGACCCTATAAGGTCCCTTTTACTATTTATAGCAGGTCACAGTTTATAATCCACCATTGGTACTAATATTTTATATAAGAAAGTCCGTCAGTCACGCTTTCACGGCTAAACAGCTAAACCAATTTTGACGAAATTTGGTATGGATATAGTTGATGATCGGGGCTCATACATAGGTTACTTTTTACAAAAATCTTTCCACAATAGGTTCTAATGGGAGTTTAAGTTGTGTAGTGAAAAAAAATGTAAATACATTTTTGATGCAAGTGGAGTCGAAACAATAATACTATAGTCAGAATAATTCATACTAATAATATAAATGCGAAAGTCTGTCTGTCCGTCTGTACGTCTGTCTGTCTGTTACGATTTACGGACCGCTGAACGGATTTTGATGAAATTTGGTATGAATGTAGTTGAAGACCCGGAGTCAAACATAGGCTACTTTTTGATGCAGGCGGAGCTGCGGGAAACAGCTAGAATATAAAATATTACAATAAACTGTAGTAAGTAGGTGAGTACGTCTCAAAATGAAATGTCAGAATTCAACATATGATGAAATGTATAAAGATGTAATTTGTAAAAAATAATACTTACTTTGTTTATGCGGAGTTTTTATCATATGTTTACATTCGCCTTTTACTATCAGCTTATTATCTAAAAACAAAATACATGACCTTGATTGAAACTATTAACCATTAGAAATTTATTTATTTAGCTATCCCTGAAGTATGTTTTGTTACGGGATAACTCATCTATTAAAATCATAACATAAATCAAAACCATATAATTTAGTTAAAGATAATTTATGGCAGGAAATCGTACCAGGGATCTTGTGGTTCACAAGCAATGATATACCATCATCAAACCATCGTCAAAATAGGGTTAAAAAAAATAAAAGCGAAAAGTATCCAGTAAGTAGTTGATTGTCCTATAATCAAAATAGAACAGATTGTAAGGTGAGCTTTTATCCACTGAGAACGTGTTCCAAAGTACAAGAATATAAATTTAATTTTAAATCTAAATTCGAAGTCATATTTGTGAATTTTAGTATTTGCTTAAAAAAGTATGCAGTATGACGCCAAAATGTTATGTATGAATGATCCCATTCCTTTCCAATTGTGTTTGGGATTAGGAATCATGTCCAGCAGTGGGATTTTGAGTTTCGTTAACGGTATTTGTTTTTTTGTGTATTTGTTAAGCACAAACTTAAAACAATTTTCAAATTACTCACCGCCTATTAAATTATGTAATGAATTTATAGAATATATTTAGATAAGAATTTAACAAGAGCTTAAATATTGCTTATTTATTTATCACGAATTATACAACATAAAAATATACTATGTTTTGAACAAAAAGGAATAAAAAATTACTAAACACTGCAATATAGCATTTGATCTTATTTTCCCATGAAAAAATATTTAGATGAAATAACTATATTTTTTTAATTATTACTTTTTAAGTATAAACACATATATAAATCATATTGTGCTTTTCATATATGGTTTAGGCAAAGACTAGAATGCCAAAAAGTTCGTTTTCGTCTTCCGTAGCGGCGGTGTTGTCAGCCTTTAAGCCTTCGTACGATCGCCGATTATTAATCGGTTGACCGATTTCGTCCGTGGCGATTCCCGCCATTCCTGTGATTATAATACATTATTTAATAATATTTTAAATCAATAGACTACATGACTGTGTTAACATTTGGACAATAATACATACACTAAAAATTAAACGATTCCGAAAACAACAACAACTAAATCGGTAATTAATTAGCATTTTAAGTTTTCTATTAAAGAAAAGCGGGAGCGTGGTAAAGACGTCTTGCTACCTCTTTTGTACGCATAAAACCAAGTGGCAGTGAGGTTATTTTCGTATTTCATAACAGTTTCTCCTTCCACAGGATTTCAGAGGCTTAAAACTTACTTATTTTTAACGGATTAAAGAAAATCTGTCTTCGAATTTTGACTGAATATTGGACATGAATAATTGAGTAGAATATCCTATTGCTTATAAAGCTGATTTATATAACTCACACATTAGCACTCGTATTGTAAATTTCCATACAGCATTAAAATAACCAGTCTCAATGAGCGCCAATCTTAGATACCTACCTATTGCATTAAAAGGAACTCACCATTCAAATAAACAAAGAATCAATCATTATTATATCATCGTAGTGTTTTCCCTATGATAATAATGATTGATCATATAATAATTACCTCTAATTCCCTCATCATAAAAACTATAAATAGGTTTCTGCAACTTTCTCCAATCTTCCATACTTGTCCATTTTGGCGGTCTCAAATGAGGAATCATCAATTTTGAAAATTTGGGATTCGGCGATTTATCTTCCAAAAACTGCAGTGATACTATCCCGTTTTCTACTACATCTCTCTGTGTAGTAACTTCTATTATTGGTATTTCTAGTTCATAATTCATTAGCAAATTAGGCTCAGAATTTGCTAAGTAAGATCCTGACTTGCTAAATTCATTGTTAAATTCTTCGGGACTTAAAGTAGTTCTAACTTCTTTTGATTCTGGGGTTGTTTTTAGTTCTGAAATGTTATTAAATAGATATAGAGCGTGCTTTAAAGAAAGTGGTATCAACATTAAATTAAACTATTTTAATGCGTTGTTTATACAAATGAGTCCGAAACGAAGCCCCTAACTATGGGTCTATTAAAGAAACCTCGAGGTCGCCCAGAGAGCTATACATGTAGAGGGTGTTGCTCGGTGTTTCCCTTCAAAATTGAATCAGTAACCTCTGCATCTCTCTCAATTTTGAAACGTATAGGAAATGTCTCAATAAAAGTTTGGCAATTCCCGAAAATAGGCGCCGAGCATGGCCTGATTTAGACTTATCATCAGCAGTGAATAAAGATTACATACTTCCAAGACTTCCAAGTCGTTTTATCTTCACAGGTCTTTTTATGTTGGTCACAATGTTATTCCAAGTATAGTGCCAAGCGTCCTGCAATTAGTATAAAAATTAACGAAACATCGTTAATAGGCTACGTTCTCGTATATAATAGAGAAATTCTTTACCGGATGATATATCCGGACAATGTTGGCCACTAAAACACCTCCTGTCGTTCCATTGTACAACCAGTACCGGCAAATCTATGACATGCATGATTAGCAGCGTATGGTTTCTGAAGTATAAGCTGAAAACGTAACTAGGAAACACGCTAAGACGAAGGAGAAGAATATTTCCTTACAAATAAAACAGGCCAAGTAGGCAAATGGACGCCTGCAACGCATGCGCATATTTTTGAATCTGTATCACTTCATAGGATGGTTGATGTTGGAGAATTTTGTCCAGCAATGGAACAATATAGTTTATTAAACTAAACACTCTGTATTCAGAAACCCGTACATTATTACCTCAACTCTCTTCTCAGGAGCTGAAAATTTGAATTACCGCCAATGAATTTCAAATTCATGAAAGTAACTCTCGCACCGGAAATTAATTGAAAAGTGGACTTAACCGGAAAAGTGCTAATTCAAGAGGTAAAGATAGCTTCTTTGAAATGGCAGTGGGCGAGGAACATAACGCGGAGAACTGTTGGCTGGTGGGGCAGAAAGTTTCTCAAATGGCGACCACGAACCGGCAAGCCCAGCATTGGACATTCACCGACCAGATGGTCACATTACATTAGAAAGGTCGCAAGCAGATGCTGGTCGCGAGCCGCTTCTAACCGGTCATTTTGAAAATCATTAGGAGAGGCCAAAGAGCATCTAAACCACAAACAAATATTGCTTTCTCAATGTTTAGCAGTGGATTGACTGCTAAAAATATTCGGACCCTGGGTCAGCTCGAATGTTTTTACATGCACACACATTACATGTTACATTGCCATACATTAAATTTTTGCAAGAAATTACACAGATACAAATAGTAAAACACAGTATAATCATATACATATACGCCCCCATAGTTTAAGTAATTATATTTTGATACAATAAAGTGTTAACTGCTTCAATATCTAACAACTAATACCTAGTATTGAGACAAAAATTAAAAACTTACAGAAATCCTCTCTCCAAAATTTGCAAAGAATTCACTCAAAGTACAAGTCACAACTGGAATCTGAACCCCACCTAATATAAACATGCACATCAGCCCTACAGCTTTCATGGTAAAACCAAGACTGACACTTGTCGAATGTCGACGACGAACAATGACTATATTTTTATATTTTACTCTTATAAGTTAAACACTTGTCGAACGAGTATGTCAGTTATGCTTGGTACTCAATAGTGAATTATTATGTAATTTAATATGTACTTTTTTGGCCGCGACTTCGTATGGTAGGTAAATCTCACGGGAAGAATCATCATCGTCATAAATATAAGAGCTGGGCTCTTGTCGATGGAGCTTCTTCCATTCTTCTTTATTTTAAGCGAGATCCTTTTGTTTTTGATAAGGCACGACGTTTACGACGGGTAGAATATCGTCCACATATCGTAAAGTGCAGCGTAGGACATGCACCTACCAGGATGTTCCGAAATACCAACACAATGAGAGACGGGTACATTTTTTAAATAAGAGGAGGTGGTCTCGCACAGGGAGGATCTAAATGCCTCATTATTGTTACCCAACTGCGCCAGAAGGAGTGTTGTTTTTCGACAGTATGTATGTGTATATATATGTTGTTTGGCAGGCTCTGCAGCCTGAACGGCTTTATGGATTTTAGCTTGAGAGGTGCCGTTAGATTCCTATTTACTGTAAGAGTGAAATTTGGTATAGGTATCAAAATTTTTAAAAGTTCTTTCATTTCCAAAAGTTGTTTAATTTCGTATGGTTTCCATTTATTTATTTTATTTAAGTTTACTTTATAAAGCTCCCTCGCTTTTTGTACACTAATCACACACTCTCTCTGATTACGAAATTAAAAACTTCAGTAAACGCCTTTACACGGTTGTTTTGCCATTTCAGTACGAACTGAATGAACTAATGGTCATCTCGTGGTTTTACAACGCATGAGAAAAACTATGATGATTTCTGTCTTTATCGTGCAGTTTCTAAATGCACATATAATCAACGGATGAATAGATTTACTTTATAACTGGTGAAACAAGCTTTTTTTTCCTATTCGGAATATGCGCTGGTTATAAATTGAGTAAAAATTGAATGGTGCTCTAACACTTTTAAGTACCTATGTTTTCAAATATAAATGATTTGTTTGATGAGTAAGAGTTTATGGTGTTTACAACAGTGTTTTGATAATTTTATATGAGATAAGTTAAAACTCCAATCGACTGCCCTTCATCATCTTGGTAATCGGTCGTTTCATACACTATTTCTTTAATACCTTTTTTTCAAATGATGAGAAAAAGTCATTTAAAAAAAATAATATCAAAATTGATCAACTCTCTACTAAGGTACATATTGTGAGCATGGTAGTCTAACTCGGAATGGCAAAATATGATTTTCAATGTCAAGGTGAATTACCAAATGGAATGTTTTTGTCTCTTGGATACACTTTTATAAAACATATATTGTTTTGCTCTGAATCTTGGGAGAACGCAGTTTGACACGCATTGTTCAATTTTAAATATCTTAAACATTCTCATACAAAAATTTAATTATTGTTAATGCATGTTGACCTTTCTCATAAATGAAATATAAATATCAACGTCGTTTTTTTTTGTTTTATATTAATTGTAAATTTTGGCATATTTGGTTGTAAGTCCGCCATATTTTCTGTTTCGGAATAGAGATACGACCATACTTCAACACTTATTATTATAAATGCGAAAGCCTGTCTATCTGTCCATCTTATCTGTCTGTTACGCCGTCACGGTTGAACCTCTTGATAGATTTTGACGAAATTTGGTATAATAGTAGTACAAGATGTGGAGTCAAAAATAGGCTACTTTTTGATGCGAGTAGAGCCGAGGGAATAAGCTAGTTTGTATATATTTTGAAAAAAAAGAAGGTAATGTACCAAATTGGTCCAACCAAGTACCAAATTTTATTGACTACGTAGTCCGTTCGTGTATCTAATCCTAACGACACAAATAGTTAATTAATAACATTATAATACAATGTTTTCTTTAAACTTCCTAGGCCCTTTCAATAGTTCATTCATGTATTTCAAACATTGGTGTGATCGGTCTATTCTAGCCTATATTTGTAACATTATTGTTCACATGGGAATTGTTAACAATCCGTCCAAACCCCATTAGTAAATCATCATGGTAGCGTTTCCCTGTTCGCCGTATGGATTCCGAATCCACTATTCGTAAAAAACATGAAGGTATGTTTTGTATCAGGATTTTATTCAAATATTCTATAGTCAAAGTTCTACAGCGAAAGTCTGGTTAAATCTGTTACGCTTTTATGGCCAAACTGCTGAACGGATTTTATTTAAATTTGGTATGAATAATGAATATAGCTTAAGACCCGGGGTCCATATAAGCACTTACATACTTTACGACGCAGGGAGAGCTATAGGACACAGCTAGTAATAAATAAACATCACACAGTAAGTTTTGTGAACGATGCACTTCTTCTTCTTAGCGAGTCGACTTAAGCTAAATTTATATTTGTGAAGACCAATATTTCGATGCACTCACACAAGCGTAGCGCCCATGTATAAACCAAAGAGCATTAAATAGAACTTTTTGTCTCAATGGTATAAACACACCCACTAGTTTTCAAAGTAGTAATCGTAAGTAAAATAATTTATTTATTTTGTACTCTGGTCTATTAAATCCACCTGATTATGAGTGAAAAGTCAGACGTCTCGCCTTACCTCCTGCCTTGCGCCATTACAAGTTCTATTACCTATTATGTGCCATGATGCACACAATAAAACCGGTCAAGTTGTATTGATGGCATCTCATCTCGCCTCGCCTCGCCTCACCTCACCTCACCTCACCTCACCTCACTTCACCTCACCCTCACCTTACCCTCACCTCACCCTCACCTCACCTCACCTCACCTCACCCTCACCTCACCTCACCCTCACCTCACCTCATCTCATTTCATTTCAAGCGCGTGTCTTACTTGCGCACGAATAGTTCCGCACCATTATCTGTAAAAACCGCAATAGGAGACCCTTTAATATTTATTTTATTCAATTTTTTAGTATTTGTTATTATAGCGGTAATGGATGTGATGACAGCGTCGGACAGCGAGCTTGAAATACCTAATATGAAAAATAATATTATTTTCAAAAAAAAAGAAGCTCTTTCAAACTGTCACCTTTATAACTTCAAGCACACTGTCATAACACGTAGGCATTTATGGCAATTGTTTACCCCACCGGAGCTCAGCTAAACACCAATAAAATGACACATGAATTTTGGAGCACCCTTTTCCGAACATACATTTACCACTTAACGGTATACACAATGACAAGCAATTTTGGGGTTCAAAAGTCGTGACCCAATACTGTCAAGTTTCGCTGATTCATGCTTGAGTATAAGGTACATTAGAAGATATGTGTTTCTGGCTTAAGAATAGACTACACCCTTTGATAAGCCTCCTGTTTTCATCTTTACACTTTTCTATTTTAATACGTTGCACTTGCAATTCATTATTTTTATCCAAATCTGGTTTGTGCGCAGTTGAAAGGTACTTATTATTAAAACAAAAAAAATGTTGATCGCAAGAAAAATCGTTTTGTCCTTTCCTTGAAAAATATAATTCCCTTTTTATAAATTATTTAGGAACAAAAAAAAAATATATATATATATAGAATAACTTTCTAAAATAAATGATTATTTAATGCAAAAAAAGTGATATAACTTAATATGCTTTAGTTGTTTATTGAAGAAGTTGTTTGTTGAGTTTTTACGAGTACCATAATCTGGCGGTCATTAAAGAAAAGCTTAAAAACGATAATGAATGAATGAGCGTGTACTGCCTTACTATATTTCTTAAAATTAAAGAAAAATTATGTGATTTGTAAATAAACTTACTTCTTATCATTTTCATCATTACAGTATAACTATCATAAGCTGCTTTCAAATGTCAAATGGCGTGGAAAAAATATTTCCTGTACCACGAATAGTTCATTCATATTTCTATACCAGGGAAATATCAATGGAAAATACTTTACTCGTCGTACTTTTCCCGTAGAAATTCTTTACAGCGCATTAACCTTTTTCTCTTCATGTAACATATAAAAGTCGCAAATTAACTATTTTATGAAAAGACGAGAAATAAGAGCTAGATATGAAAAGGCTAAGCAAAAAAATATCTTACTTGTGCAATAAGAGTACTAGAAAGACCAGCCAAGTGCGACACGTATTCCCGCTTGGGTTCCACATCATTATATTTTCAATCTGTTGCCATTTAAATTGAGCTAAAACGGCAAGAAAATCCATGTTATACGTGGGGCGCACTATAAGTTTCCGGAATGAATATGAAAAAATACTATTAAAGTTAAAAAATTAATTTATTGTTTTTCAAAATAATCTCCCTTGGCGTCTATGCACTTTTTCATTCGATGAAACCAGTTTTGAAAACTTTTGTGCCACTCCTCTGTGGTGACCTCTGAAACGTGTTTTTCATACTCCTCGACAGCCTCTTCTGGTGATGAAAATCGTTGACCGCGTAATTGGTTCTTAATTTTTGGGAACAGAAAAAAGTCACAAGGTGCCAGGTCGGGACTGTATGCAGGATGACTCATGAGTTCTACATTTTTCGCCTTCAAAAAGTCGTTTGTCTGTCTGGCCGTGTGAGAACTAGCATTGTCGTGGTGCAGGATGATACGGCGTTTACGGTTATTTTTACGGAGTTCGTCAATAACTTCCGGCAAATAAATGGTCGTGTACCAGTCACTATTCACTGTACGACGATTCTCTAAAGCAACAGTAGCCACGTGTCCAGTTTTATTAAAAAAAGAAGCAATCATCCGCTTAGATGCACTTTTCACGCGCGCCACTTTGGTTGGTTTCGGCTCATCTTGAAAGACCCATACGCTCGATTGCTGCTTTGTTTTGGGATCGTAGCAATAAATCCATGTTTCGTCACCTGTTACTATGTCCCACACCAAATTTGACGCACCTTCGTTGAATCTGGTAAGCATGGCACTGCACCAAGTGACGCGGTCCGTTTTTTGAGCCTCGGTCAAGTTGTGTGGGATCCACCGCGAGCACAGCTTTCTCACACCCAAATGTTTGTGTAGGATTAATTGTATTTGACTCATGCCTATTTCTAAGGATGCGCGAATTTCATGGTAGGTCACATGCCTGTCTGTTTCAATCATACGGCGCACAGCATTGATGTTTTTGTTGGTCACAGCGGTGGACGGCCGATCATCGCGAGATTCGTCACTGAGATTGATACGACCACGCTTGAATTCTGCAAACCAGCTATAAACAGTTGTCTTGCATGGTGCTTCATTGCCAAAAGCTGTTTCAAGCCGAGCGATGCTCTGTTGAGCTGTCAAATTACACTTAAAATCGTAGAAAATCATACTAAGAAAATTTTCCCGAGTTAAATCCATGTTGATGCAGACACATAATTTTTTAAATGGCGCCACAAGGTAAAAACAAAAGACAGTCAGATGAAACAAACTGCATTCTACAGCCAAAGAGTTCTATTTTCAAATGTCGCAATAAATTTTTAAATATTGTTTATGTAAGTGGCCAGTTCCGGAAACTTACAGTGCGCCCTATGTACAACAAACGTTAACCGTTTGTTATCCATACTAATTTCATATTCCATACTTTCCATACTTACTAATCCATACTTCCATACTAATATTATAAATGTGAGAGTGTGTTTATTTGTTTGTCCTTCTTTCACGTTAAAACGGAGCAACAGATTGATGTGATTTTTTGTGTGAAGATAGTTGGAGACCTGGAGAGTGGCATAGGCTACTTTTTTCCGTGACACAAACGGAATTCCACGCGGGCGTAGCCGCGGGCACAGCTAGTAATATTATAAATCCGAAAATCTGTCTGTCTGTCTTTCTGTCTGTCTGTCTGTAACGCTTTCACGGCCAAACCGCTGAACGGATTTTGATGAAATTTGGTATGAAATCAACTATAAAGACCCGGGGACAAACATAGGCTACTTTTTGACGCAGGCGGAGCTGCGGAAAAAAGCCTTAGTAAATAAATAAAAATGTAATTATTCTGTTAGTTTTTAGTATCATCGAAGGAAAAATAAAAGGGGTCTAGGACCAAGGCAAAGCTACATGAAATAAATAAAGGAGAAAGTAAACGTCGTGTCGTATTATAAACTAAAAATCTCCCTAATGATCGAAAGGAATGGAAGGAACTCCACCATCAACAGCCCAGCTCTTAAATTTATGGTGATGATGTTGCTAGTACATTTTGTTGTAGCGGCAATAGCAAAACGTAAAACAAGAATCACGATGTACCCAATATCCACTCAATCCTTAGTTATATCAATATCCAAGATGGCTCAAGATCGTGCAGTGTGGAAAAGACGGACAAAGAAGGCCAACCCCAAGTAGATGGGATAAGGTCCCTGATGAAGCAGCGGCAACAGCAATACATCATCTGTAAAAATTTTAACCGTCTAGCTATCACGATTCATGAGAAAAACCAGTTGACAGAAAACGATACAGACAGCAAGAAAAACAGACGGACAGTGAAGTCTAAGTAATTTTTCAGTTTTTACCCTTTTAGATACGGAACCCTAAATACGTAGTCCTTTGTGACTGTCAAGGTACGAAGTACCTACTCGTAGGTCGCCACGAGTATTGCGACTTCGTACTTAGCACTGTTAAAGGGTGAAAAATGCTGACTCAGACGAAAGGGGCACATTGAGATTTTTTCTCAGGAATAAGTTTAGATATAAAAAAGATACAGGGATAAAAAATAAATGTGAAATCTTAGCTCTAAAGTACTTAGCAGAGAATTGTTAATTTTCTTAGCGAATCGTTATATGGTAAAAGCAGAAATAAACTATACTGAATCCTCACATTACAGAACTGCCTCACTTTTTCCATAATTATCACTTCTCGAAAACAACAGGAAAAAACTTATACAAAAGCTTTCCGTGAATATAACCTACGTGCTGTTTCCCGCGGTTCTGACTGCGTAAAAAAGTAGCTCTCTTTGACCCCGGGTCTTCGGCTACTCAATAAGTATATTATAAAATTAGTATGGCTATGGTTATTAATGGTAAAATAGGCAGAGGACGGCCTGCAACGTGGAGGACAACCGGCGTTGCCTAAGATTTGAAATGAGCTGCACTAAGTACTCAAATAACCCAGAACTGACTGTCCTGGCGCAAACAGACGAGGAAGGCCGACCCCAAATAAAGGGATAAGACACGGAAGAAGAAGATGGATGATAATCGAATAGTATTTTATAAATCTCACTATACCATCGCCTTTTCAACTTTGTCGAGTGACTTTTACTTTTGAAGTGCTCTCAAAAACTCCATGTTTTGAATTCAAAGTACGAAGTGTGCTTCTCCAGAGTTTTCCTACTTTTAATGTCTTTGAATGATGGGAAACGTTTTGAATGTCACCGTGACAATAGTATAGTTATTTGTCGCTAGTCCCTAGTGAAAATTAGCATATTATTTTGTTTGCAACTGTGTTTATAGTTTTTGTGGAAGTTTTTTGATTAGATTACTGTGAGGCTCTAGAGATTAAGAAATGTTTACTAAATCATGTTCCGTCCTTTTCTGTCTTTGCCTTTTTTTTGTCTTTTTTATATGAAATAACGAGACATAACACATTTTAGTTGACATGGGTTAAACAAATGTTTTTTTTAAATTTAATACGGCGGTATATTGTTTACCAATAATATTTATTACTGTTTTTCTCGTTGCGTCCTCGGCAGATGGTTTGGTGTACATGTTCCGCTTTCAAATTCAAACTCAAACTCAAATTCAAATTCAAATTCCACCACAAATTGATCGTACTCACAAACTAAAAAGAACTACATGCGTTCTCATGTCTCAGAGACAACACGAAAACCTCAAAATGCCCTAATAACGTCAACTATCTATATTCGTTGCCTGCAGAAAAATTGACTACTATCATTGTTCTAACATCTTGCTACAACAAATAAAACCCCGATCGACTGTTAACGTGAACCTAACTTACGTAGCGGTTTCCCTAATTGGCAAGTTGTACAAAAAAGGAAAAAAAGCAATTCCGCTTCGTGACACATGGAACACAAGTTCCGAAATGTTAACGAGAGTGATTCCTTCTCACGTCCGACATTAAGACACTCTGACACGACACGACGTCAGATAAACGGATTACTGACAACACTGATTGACAACCACGTGTGGCTAGTAAATAAGCGTTTACAATATCCTGAAAAAGATTCATTCATCCCAAGTTGAATACTTTAAATAAAACCGTAGCTTAATTCGGTTAGGTTGGGTTAGGCTTGTGACCACCCGGGGTGCAGGGCAGAGAACCTCCTCGAGTGCCCGGTCCTTTGAAAGCTTTGCATTCTCACTTGATCCTAAGGATCTGGCTGACAAGGGACTCGGGACGGTGCACCCTGGGCGACAGTTAATAACTCCCTGGTAGTCGGGGTCTTGTTGACTGTCGGCCAATTTCTGCCAACAGCCCACTCCACCGCCGTCTATGATGAGACGGCGAATGGATGTGGGTCTGGGGGACGGGCGTGGTCCATTTATGGGCCACTGCCCGATTTGGGGGGGGGGGGCGAAAGGCCAAATGAGGGGGCCGAAAGGCCATGGCCGTGGCTCCAGTCATCAGGAAGCATCGGAGGTTGCTGCTTTGGGGGTCACTAAAGTGGTGCGCCGAATCCGCCGGCTGGGCCTGGAGGTGGCTCTCCAGAAGTCCGAAGCTTATGTTTCCATGGGCGACGGGGTGGACCACCGCCAGGCTCTAGTCTAATGGTGGGTGGTGTTGAAATTGCCATCAAGTCGACGATGCGTTATCTTGGCGTCGTCCTTGATGGCAGGTGGAATTTCGGAAACCACTTCGCGCAAATGGTACCGCGCGTGATGGCAGCTGCTGGTGCGCTGACGCGGCTCTTGCCTAATTAAGGAGGACCGGAGGCGTCTTGCAGGCGCTTGTACATGGGGATCGTGCGATCAATGGCCCTGTATGGTGCTCCCGTGTGGGTGGAGGCCCTGAGCAGACAGAACGTTGCCCTCTTGCGAAGACCGCAGAGATTAATGGCAATAAGAGCGGCCAGGGGGTATCGCACGATGTCCCATGAAACTGCATGCGTGTTGGCTGGCAGCTTGCCTTGGGACCTAGATGCCGAGGTCCTTGCGTCCCTATTTGTCTAGCGCGAGGAGGCACTAACCCGGGGCCATAGGCCTGCCCCAAGAGAAATCGCAGGACGCCGCAATGAGCTGTGTCAGCGTGCCAACGGAGAATGGGTTCAAAGACTGGGGCAACCCACTGCTGGGCGTAGGACCGTCGAAGCGGTCCGTCCGGTTTTGAGCCAGTGGTTGACAAGGCAGCATGGCTTGCTGACATTCCGTTTGACACAGATACTCTCCGGACATGGTTGCTTCGGAGGGTACCTGTGTCGTATAGCGGCTCGGGAGCCGTCTGCTATATGTCACCACTGCGACGAATGCCAAGGCGAGGACGCCCAGCATATACTGGAGGACTGCCCAGCTTGGGCGCCAGATCGTGCGGAAATGCGCGCGATAGTGTGGGACGACCTCTCTCTGCCGACCGTCGTGAAAGCCATGGTCGACAGTGAGACGTCGTGAAATGCGGTGCAGGCCTTTGCGGAGTGCGTCATGCTCCGCAAAGAAGCGGCGAAAAGGGAGAGGGAGGAAAATACCGACCATCCCATCCGCCGCAGACGCACAGGGCGCAGACGGCGGGCTTATGGCCTGCACCTGCAGCCCCCACTATAAGGCCGGTCGGGCAGTGGAACAAACGGGACTCCGCTGCCCGACCTGAACGGCCTTGGGCTGAAAGGCGCGCCCGTGTCAAGCGCGCCTTTACCCTCGCGGGTAGTGAAGGGTAGCGGGCCCACACCCGCAGACCGCTTCGAAGAGAGCGGCTGAGCCGAGGCCGCCGTGGTAGCGGCCGCCGCGCTGGGTCTGTGGAGCATCAATAAGCACATGGTCCCGGCAATACGCGATAGGCGTTTTGACATCGTGTGGTTTTTAGTGGGTTCGAGTCCCACATAACCACCCAGCTTCCCGTTTCCGGCTGGGTGGTAGGCGAGGGCCTATTCCACACGCAAAAAAAAAAAAAGGCCACCACATAACCACCCACAGCTGTAAACTGCTGCTCTATAAAATTACACGCCTATTGATTAAAAATTCATGTTCTTATCTAAATCAATAAATTGAATTGTATATATCTCTATTATCTTATACTATAATGTACATTATATATTTAGATCAAAGGTTATTCGGCCGAGTATCACTACGGTAAAAAGTTTTGCAATCCAATGTCATTTTGGAGTGACAAAAAAAAAATTGATGATAGGTCAACTGATATGGTGACAAATGATATTTCGACGAAGTAAAAAAAAAGAAACTAAAAAGGTTGCAACGTTCTTGGTAAAATGAAAATCTAAAAAGAAATAACCATTTTAGTCACCATTCTGTAATAAGACGGATAGTTTGTATCGCCTGTTTCCTGGCCACTCACCGAAGACTTGCTCTAGGCTGATCGGGCCTGATTGCGCATTACCATGTCAAGCGAAGAGCTAATGCTCGATATCGGATATCGCTAACCCAAATATACCTTGTTAGGGCTAATGACGTTACATTAGGTACCTACGTCGGAATAGATTGGAAAATTCTTGAGATTAGGATGTGATTTATTTTTGTCGATGTTTTCGTCGAGCTGCTATTTATTTACACTTAAAAATTACAGTCTTTGCCTTTATATGTTCCAGAAGATCCTTTATAAGATCACAGATACTATGAAATTATGACATAAGGAAGACGTGCCTCTGTGCTTAGGACGCCACGTCAAGCTGTTGGTCCTGTTTGTTATCGATAGATGGCAATCGTTAGCCTTTAAGCAGCTTGAAATAATCTGACAGTGTTGGCCACAAAATTAACACATCTCGGTACATGGCAGTCGCTCCATTGTAATATCCAGTGCCGCCAAATCTAGGATCATGACTTAGCGTACCGTAGGCTCCGAAACGTAAGCTAAGAACGCTACAAAAAGAAAAACACGCTTGAACAAGAAGATTCTTCAAGAAGATTGTAGGGGACGTGGGTTCAGCGCAGGATAAACAAAACACAAGAATATAAAATGCGATCACGCCGAATGGCGGCAAACTACACTAAAACGAGCGCGGTGCTAACTCGCGGAGCAATCGGAGAGAAAACTGACTAAAGATGGCGCCAATGCGCTGTCACTAGGCACAATGTGGGCGGAACCGGAAGATACTATTTTAGCAACTCTTTTGTTTATATAACATCACATTTAACTGGTTCGTTCGAATATTTCGATATATTTAAAAATAATAATATGTTATATTGATACGTACAAGTATACACTTCGACAGTAAAAAATTTAAGGAACGTATCTACTCGTACTAAAGGTTTAATAATAATAATAATATCCCCCCCCAGGGGTTCACCTTGTCGTGGTGGGGGGGCTTACGGGAAGAGAAGCGCATTTTCCAGTATAGGAAAATCTTAAAACTTACCTGACCATCAAGGTATTTTCTCTTCCCCAACCAACGGACCCAAATCCAATCTAAGGTGTACCTAACCGTGCCGAGAGATGCGTGGCTAAGGGGGAGCTTAGTAGTGAACGGTGGACTCCCGATACCGGGCGACCTCGGGATGTAAGAAGGCCTTGCCTCTGCATGCGGGGCTCTGCAGAGTGTGGACAATTTCTTTTTCCCTAGCTTCTCGTGGGATAGAACTAGAAGTAACTAATAAAACATATTTTTTAAGATCTCGCCCTAACAAAAGGTCTCGAGATAATGAAAACGCTCAAGGTAGTGAAGTAATAAATTAACACAGAGGGGAGCGAATTCAGTCAGTTCCATTTGAAGGACAGCTGTCGACTACTGACTCAGACTGTCAATCCCTACCATCTAGTCGCCCTCTCTTTTCATCTCCGTCTATCTCATCTTATCACCCTATTTCATCTCCGACTAAATCTACTATTTCTAGTTTAGTGCCAGAGGATGTTGTACAGGAGACACAATCTGTTGATCATCCTGAACCCACCTCCAGCAAACCCAATACGCGAAAAAGTTGGTCATTGGAAATTAATACTTTTATAGTGCGTACTTATTTAATTCTGACAAATTTAGAAACTGATCTTTCGACATACCTAGAACCCCTCCATTTAAAGTTCATAGAAAAATTCCCACACATGGACGTGAGCCGCCAAAGAGTTGGTGATCAATGAAGAGCTATTATCCGTAACAAATATATTCCCCAAGATATATTAACAAACATTTACAAAGAAGCAGAAGCAGAGTTACAAGCTATAAATTTACTTCATCAGTCACATCAAATATCAATGACTCCTTATACTAATTTTCCACGAACTAACCGCTTGACAACATCTGACACAACAGCTATGGTTAAAACTACATCTAGACTAAAGTGGTCAAATGAGATAAACGAATCAATAATGAGACACTATCATAAAATTACACATTTAGGAACTAACCAAACTGCTTATAGGCCACTATTACATGCTGCCATCACTGAACAATACTCTCATCTGAGACACGTATCAGAACAAAGAATTTCTGATCAAATGAGAGCTATAGTTAGAAACAAATACCTTTCTGAAGAAAAACTTAAACAAATCAGGGAAGATATAAGTAACGAATTGAACCAGGAGTACGAACTTAGTGGGATCCCAGATACAACAATAGAAAGCTCACCAACTATTTCACAATTTATCCCTGATATAACACACATAACTACTAGAAACTCAGATGACTTTAATGCCACTCCGCAAACTATCTGCAATAACATGGAAAACAATACATACACTGAATCAGAAATTACACTTATTGAAACAATAAAAGAACTATTAGATAATAATATTCTGAAATTTAGTAATACAGATCCTACTACGAGACCGAAGCTCCCTAAAATGTATTCATCCAAAACATTAACTGAAATTATCAAAATATTCAATAGACATATTTTACCCTCGAAAACTGCGTTACTTGAGAACTTATCGGACACACATACATTAATATACTGTACGGCTCTAACAATTGCAGAATATTTGAAAATTAATATATGGACGATCTAAAACTATATTCAAATACAGAAGAAAACATCGCAAAATTACTTGACATCACCCAAGACTTCAAAGTAGCTATAAAAATGGAATTCGGGCTAGACAAATGCAGAAAAGTTAATATAAAAATATTGGGCGGAAATTACAGACGAAATGAAGTAGAACAGATATCTGCAATGGATAAAAATTAAGTTTATAAGTACTTAGGATTTATGCAGGCTAAAGTAATAGAACAAAGACAGGTGAAAGAACAATTAAAAAAAGATTTCATACAGAGGATACATAAGCTATGTAAGGCGCAACTAAATAGCAAGAATCTTTTCAAATCATTGAATACATATGCAATACCCATCCTTACATATTCATTCGGTGTAATAAAATGGTCAAAAACTGAACTGCAAAAATTAGAAACCAAAATTAGAACTTTATTAACCCACTACAGATATCACCATCCAAAATCTGCAATAGAACGCATTACGATGGCTAGAAAAGAAGGAGGAAGAGGATTAATCGACATAAGTCACTTACAAACAAAACAGATTATTAGTTTGAAAAGATTCTTCTGCCATAGGAAGTCTTCTAGCCAATTGCACGCTGCTATATGTTACCTAGACAGGCAATTCACACCCCTTAATCTCGCTGATGAAACGATCGAACACGCAAGACAAATTTAATAGATGGCAACAAAAAGAATTGCATGGAAGACACGTTAAGGACTTAGGACAACCACACATTAATAAAGAAGCGTCTAACATGTGGCTCAGTACTGGATACCTTTTCCCGGAAACTGAAGGTTTTCTGATTGCCATTCAAGACCAGGTTATAACGACAAGAAATTACATTAAATATATAATAAAAGATAGGACCATCACCAGTGATCTTTGTAGGAAATGCCATAACAAACCAGAGACCATACAGCATATAACCGGGGCATGTATTACACTTACTAAAAATGACTACACACATAGACACAATCAACTTGTCAACGTTATTCATCAAAAACTTGCTGCTAAAAATAACCTTTTGAGTGACAGATCCACTCCATATTATAAATACACACCGCACTCTGTATTAGAAAACAATACATATAAGCTGTTTTACGATCGAACCATTCTTACAGATCACACTATTCATAATAATAGACCGGATATCACACTTGTGGACAAACACAACAAACACACATATATAATAGACATCGCAGTTCCTAACACCCATAATATTCAATCAACCATTGAGGAAAAATTAGAAAATACACTGAACTACAAGAAGAAATTAAAAGAATGTGGAAAATTAATGTAGTGACGATAGTTCCGATTGTTATTTCTACCACTGGCGTTATACCCTTATATATTTTTAAAAGATTAGAACAGTTAGGCCTACCAAAATGCACATATATGATTTTACAAAAAGCTTCCATACTAAATACCTGCCGAATAGTACGAAAATTTTTACAATTAGATCCTGAAAACTTATTAACTACACCATAAAAAATGTGAGTTAGCACTTGGTCAAGAGCCCGTGCTAACCTTACAAAGTTACCAGGCTTGGCCTGAGAATTCCTGATGGAAAAACAAATAATAATAAAATAACTCTTTATTGCACCAAGAAATTAAAATTACATAAGAGATTTGCAATGTACAATGGCGGCCTTATCGCTATAGCAATTTCTTACAGGCAACCAACGGGTAGGATTTAATAAAATAACATGGGTAAGGCGCAGACATAATACACAGACACAAAAATAAAGAATATATACGTTAATTCACACTTAAAAAAGTAATTTAAAAGTTAATCCATACTTAACAATTATGCGTTCTATATACATTCAAAGTACATATGTAGACACAAGTATTGCACAATACTTATTGCGAACAAGACACAGGTTTATTATAAGTTGTAAACATAATCATATAAATAGGAAATGGGCTTTAACAAGTGACTTAAAAACGGGAAGAGTTTGAGCGCGTCGAATGGTAATCGGAAGAGAATTCTATAAACGGATTGCTTTGACAGTAAACGAGCGGGAAAAAAATTCAGTAAAGTGGACAGGTGTTACTAACCGTAGGTTACACGAGCTGCGTGTTCTATTTTGTTCTTCACTACAGAACACAAAACGATCTTTTAGATATTGAGGAAACGAGGGATTAAAAAGAATAGAGTAAAACAATGATGAATGACGTCGAATTGGGAGCCACTCGAGTTCATTGCGGAACTGTGAGACATGATCATATTTACGAAGGCCGTAAATGAATCTGATGCAGAAATTTTGAAGACGCTCGAGCTTATTAAGTTACTCCTCATTCAGATCTAGGTAACAGGTATCCGCGTAATCAAGGATGGGAAACAGGAGAGACTGGGCGCTCATAACTTGGGTCCGAAAAGGAAGAAATTTTTTAATTCGTCTTAGTGATCCAACAGCAGCAAACATTTTTCTACTGACTTCAGCCAACTGAGGAGACCAGGTGAGCGAATTGTCGATGAGTACTCCCAGATTTCTCACAGACCCACTCAGCTGTATAACAGTATCGTCAAAAGTGAGTTTGGGTAAGTCAGCATACTTTAACTTGCATGTCATCCTTGAGCTGCCAATGACAATCGCCTGCGTTTTCTGAGGGTTAACAACGAGACCATGACTCCTGCTCCAAGCCGATATAGCACTGAGATCAGCATTTGTGATATTAATAGCCGAAGAAAAATGTTCAACCTCAGCTTGTGTATAAATTTGAAGATCGTCGGCGTATAGGTGGTATGAACATTGAAGTTTTACGATAATGGAGTTTATAAAAATAGCAAAAAGGATAGGTGAAAGCACGCCGCCCTGAGGTACACCCGCAGTAGTGTCACACCACGAAGAGTATGTCTCTTCAATATGGACCCGCTGCCGGCGTCCGTACAGGTACGAATTAAACCAACCGATTGCCGTCGGAGATATGTTGAGAGAACTCATTGTAGCCAGCAAAATATCATGATCAACGGCTCAAAATCAAAGCTTTATACAAAAGGTAAGTCATTTTATTGACTTTTAAATCCTAACATATTTATTATTTTAAGTAATTACAGGTTACGTGAGATCGAATAATATTATAGGCAAGTAGACTATTTTAACATTATACAACAAACTCTATTCACTAATTATTGCCCTTTCAGGATTAGCCGGGTGAGCCGATTACTAACGCGTTGTCAACAAAGAAGATATCAGGAATATACCGGCAGCAATTGAATTCTTGCTGCCCAGGATAGAGACAAATAGAGACTGGAGAAGGCCTATACCAACTTTTTGGTATATTTTTTTTTTATAACATGGATTTAAGAAATCGGCAGATGATTGTTGTAAAATAGCAAATCATGGGTGATAATAATATGTGCGGCTCAGCTGCACCATCCGTCTATTACACACCCATGATTCAGTAGAAGATACACAGCAAGTACTTGAAACACAATAGTATCGTGTTCCGGAAATAAAAATACCAGATAGAAAATCAGATCTGATATGGTCCCAAATTACCTTACTATATTTATAACTAGCTGTTTCCCGCAGCTTCGCCTGCGTCAAAAAGTAGCCTATTTTTGACCCCGGGTCTTCAACTATATTCATACCAAATTTCATCAAAATCCGTTCAGCGGTTTGTCCGTGAAAGCGTAACAGACAGACAGACAGAAAGACAGACAGACAGACAGACTTTCGCATTTATAATATTAGTATGGAAGTATGGATAATAATACTGAATGTAATTGTGTGAAAAGACTGAAATAGAAGGGTTGATTATGTCTAGGTTTCAAAATCTGATATTGAAATGGTCAAAAAATAAAACCTTTAATTAAATTATATCCCTTTGAAATGAAAATGGAGGGTCTCCTTGTTTTAACATTGTCTGACCTAACCTTTCATTGATAACCTTGTCTGAATCAGAATTTCAAGAAAAATAATGTTGATATTAATTTTTCAAGAGGTAAGCCAAATTAAAAGTTTTTGTCTCTAAGTATTTTACTTAAACTGTTCTTAATAAAACCAACTGTATGCTGTAACTAGATCAAATTATCAATTTTAAAACCAATTTTCCTTTTTCTGTATCATTTCAGCCAAACTTTACTTATTGTCTTTGGAGGTTCTTACCATACTCTCCAAACTTGGCAGGCACCGGTTGTTTTGAAAAAAAAAAACAACCTACCAATGCTGGAAAGAAAGTAGAAAGACCCACAGTAGTGTATTACCCCCCCCCCCTCTCCTTACTTCCCTTTACATCCCATCCCTTACATTTGTAAACTTTTTTTAATCGTTTTACTACTCTATTGTTAAAAGAAGAAGTTTCATTGTACATAATCTGGTGAGGCGGTCTATATTAAAAGGCTCCAGGACTATGTCCACTAGAGCTATAGCCGGCGAGAGCGAGAGAGGGCAACGTAGGAACATCCCGCTGCTAACTCACGAGTTCCTAAATCTACAACCACACTTGGCAGTGTCAAACCATGCGATTTGTGGATGGTCACTGCCAATGCTAATGTAAAAGGAAACTGTGTTCTGGAGCAAGTGATCTCCCCAGAACACCAAGTTTGAGTAACAGCCGCTATAGGCACTTCGTCTTCTTCTTTGCGTGTCGATGACATGACACTCTCCCAACCCAGTAAGAAGCCACCTGACGGCTCTGTCAGAGGCCAAGTACAAGTCATTAATGGTGCAAGTGTTTGGGCACACGACATACGAGATGCGCCATAGTTTGAGAGGAGAAGCCAGACTTGCACTGATTTTGTGTGCCGTCAGTAATTCCCCACTTGCTGAGGTTATTATCTGTATAATGCTATAGGCACTAAATTGTTAATATTTGGTGTAAGTGTCAAATAAAACCTTAATCACCAAAGGTCGATCTGTAGGTGGGGCACAATTTGGAGGATAAACCAAATACAAAATACAAATACAACATTTACCAAGCCCTTTTTAACCCACAAAAATGGTCTTAAGCATGACTCTGCTCCCGATACATATGTAAAGCTATATTTACATATGTGTTAGCAAAACTACCTTTTTATTGGATAATATATGAAATCTCTTATTATTTTCTCCTCTTCTTCATCTGAGCGTAGATCCCAGTTACATAGTCAACTTATGCCTCAGAGATACTACGGTTTATTCAAGGCATTAGATAAAAGACGGCATTTCATATTAAGAATCGACAAGTGGCGATCAATCAAAATCAGTTCACGCTTGCCATTGCTTTACACGAAAAAACATTGCGTAATGTCTTTAAATCCTGTTTTTTCTTTGTTTTAGTGCGTTTCTTACTTTGAAATTTCCTACTCTATCCTAAAACAAAACAACTTAACTAAGCTTAAGTAAAACCACATAAAATATATTAAGTAATACGAGTAGGTATAATCTAAATAAACTACCTAACTACTCGGAATCGTCCTTACCCCAATAACTTAACTACAATATGCCCAAGGCTTAACAGCTTATCCTCACAAACTCTTTGTTAGTTTGAACGGCAAAGTAAACAAGTAGGTTTGAACAGGACCAGTATTTGTATGTTTCGACAAGGATTTTAGATCAGCGATAAAATTTTGGATTTCGTGTGATCCGAGGATTTCTTTTTTCACATTTTTTTTAACACACACTTACACAGTTATTTTGAAACCATTGACAAATTTTTCACCCTGTGTTAAGTACCTACCTATTCGATTCTATTTTCATGTGTCCAAATAGGATTTACTAAATTTAGATTATTTTGGTTTTGTTAAGGATTTTTCGCGATAACTGATTGTCACTTATCTCTAACTTTTTCACATGTGTTTTTGAGTTCTGAATTTAAAACTTTATTATATTGACGTGACAACGTCTAATAACTCGATACTACGGGCTGCATACACGAAAAAGATGACGTCATTGTCCCGTTACGCTCATTGTCGCGTTCCGCAAGCGAGAGCGCGGCACGAACGAGAGAGAGGCATGTGTATTAAACTACTGTAATGTTTGACGTTGTCACGTCAAACTACCGTCCGTAAACCGACTTTACAGACAATTTTTTTTGTTATGTAGTTTGTTGGTGCAATAGTTTTTGCTTACTTACTTAATACACAGGTCCATGTAAGAGCTATGTGGCAGAGGTCAGGGATAATATAGTATAGGAGGTATATAAGTAGAGGATCCATAAGTAGGGGATCATTATAATGTATGGTATAAGCATTTAATGTTTACAATACCATATAAAGCCCCTACCATTATGGTTCGATCCTAAACAAACCGATCTCCAAATTTGTAATGTAAATTATCTTACATCTTGTGTCTTTAGGACCTAGGTTCATTTTTATTGGTGCGTAAAATGTTTAACTTTATTACAAACAAAAATTTATTCTTTACACTTCGGTACACTTTATCATGAGATGAATACATTTATTTTGGTTATTTTGCGGTTGTTTGTGAAAAATAATACTTACACACACATATATTTTTATATATTATGAATAACTAATTCGTATTTTATACCGACTTCAAAAAAAGAGGACTTACTTTTATCGTCCATGTAATATATTCACCGATTACTCCGTAAAATTGTCGCTGTCATTTCTTAGGCTCTGAATAGTAGTTATCTATAAATATAACTGGGAAAAACACGCTCGTATGAAAAAAGCCATAACCATAAGTTGGGCCATATGCCTGTTTGCCTAATTAGTTTTAATAAATAAGTTAATAATAATAAAAAATAGAAAAAATGATATATATCCGCAGATAGATGATAGAAAAATATTGGTAATGAAAACAATATTATGTATGAGTAGTTTTTCTCACAAAAACGGCCTTTGTCGCTTATAAAATAGAAAATGAGGTCGGCGTTCCATTTTTCTAAAAATATATGCATTATATAAATCAATACATGGCCGGTACGACCCCAACCCATCCTCGATACGTCTAAAGATACTGTCAACCTGAAATTTATATGTTTTTGCCCGACAGTTCGATGGAGGGTTATGTTTTTTGACATAACCCGCAGTGGTTAAAGGCTCAAAGGCCGGGGGTTTGATTCCCATGGGAAGTATACTTTGTTTAGTTGTTTCCAGCTTGGTTAGGACATTGAAGGCTTAAATCACTTGATTGTCTGATAATTGATGATTCCGTGCTTCGGAAGACACTACGTTGGTCCTGTCTGCCGTCAAGTGCTCCTTGGTCTGGTTTCTTTGTAAATATCGTTACGTAGGTCAGTCGCTCCATTGTAATCAGTACTACCAAATCTAGGGACATAATAAAGCGTTGGTACCCTGGGCTCCAAAGCGCAAGCTAAAAAATGCAACTGGCAGACATGCTTGAACTAAAGTTAAGTACCAAAGTTTAATAAAAACCAAGAAGGATTAAAAAAAAATTGTATTTACTGAATTCTTAGTTCTGCCCAAACTTGAATTCAAACAAGTCGATTTTTTCGATTTTCTGTTTTTTTATACCATTTCTTCGATTCTGTATAAAAATACGTACAAATCTGCATTTTAAAAATATTAATATTCCTTATAATTTTTGAATTATTTAAGAAACAAAAACTCAAGCAACTGTTTTTTTCATCAAAAAACCACGCTGAATAAAAGTATCTGGACAAGAAAAACTTCTTTGTTGAATTGAATTTTTTGTCTCACAATTAATATATTAGTTATGGTAAAACTATAATACAGATAAATAGAGAACTAAAACCGACTATCTACAACAATTAAAACTTCCATGTGCATACACATATAACATCAAATCGAATTAAGAAAGAAAGAGGATATAGGGCATCTCCGCTTCTTCGACAGAGCTCTCGATTTCATGCTGCTTACAAACCCTAACTGTGGACGTTACGTCTCCCTTACGGAGATCCTTATGATCAGGCAAATGTGGCAGGTAGACCACGCCATTATGCAGAGACCAGCATGGCATTTCAAAACAAAACCTTCATAACTAACTCCTACAACATACTCTGGTTGTATTCAGTAGTTGAAACATGAGAATGCAACCGGTAAAATTGCTGTTAATAATATGAAGAAGCAAAAAAAACTATCAGTGATTAAATGTTACACAGTTTTTGAGAACATTGAAAAATGATTTTTATTTTGGCTATATTATTAATTTAAAGGCATATTTTTAGTAATATAAAAATTTATAATATCCTCCAATTTCAAGTAAATAGTTATATTATAAAAGTGAATTTAATAAATTCAACGATGAAAACAAGCATCATTACAGTTGCTTGTTTTCAACTCTAAACATTTATTACAATCCTCCGAGGGCACCCAAGTAACTGACACTTGCTTGTATTCATTGTGGAAAAAAACTATTTATTTTCATTTAATTACCAAGCTGAAAAAGATTTTTTATTTTGTATCCTAAACTACTTCCTAAAATATATCTGTAAAGAAAGAAATATTAAAATATTCCTAGTAGTTTAGGAGATACAGCAATTTGAAAATAATAATAGTTTTTCGGCTCTCCTGTAAAATTTGGTTTTTACTGGTTGCTTGTTTTTAACTTTAGGCCGCCGAAATGTCTACCCCATCTCTCTCCAAGCATCTCTGTCGAAGGGCAACTCTAACCACCGCTGATGAAAACCCTTCAGATCGTAATACTTAAATCAATTTAAAAAAAATCTTAAGAGCTCCAGCCAAAACACATGAAAACTAGAATGTAAAATCAGGTCGCTTTCAACTTCTCTAAATATATGCATGTGATAAATCAATACACAGCCGGCCGACCCCTAGTTATCCCCGACATGTCAAAAGATACTGTCAACTTGTGAATTATTTCACCCTCGAACTGTGGAGCGCACATTTAAGACAACTTATTATCTGTAGTAATTAAAAAAATATATATTAGGCTCTCCTCCTTCGAAAAATAGCAATCTTTTGTCTCGCTTATATCAGTCGTCGTTTGTATGAAACTTTTCGACAAACTTGCTCATGAGAAATGTAACTCGATCAGTGATTCTGTTGTCATTTTATTATGATATCAAACGTTTGATTAATCGCGACTCAGTCGAAATTGTTTCCAAGTAACAAAAATACTTGTTCTGTGAAACTCCTAATAATTTCTTAGGTAGATTAGGAAAAAAACAACTGTGATAGATGGACAGACTGACGGGTTCGTTTTTTCCTATTAAGGTACGAAACCGTAAAATAAATTTAAAATAAGAGAAGTACCTATAGATAGTTACAAGAAAACAGAATTTAATCAGTAATTTCATAGTCGGCTAGGATACTTGATTATTGATATATATATATATATATATATATATATATATATATATATATATATATATATATATATATATATATATATATATATATATATATAATATATATACATACTTGATAGTTGATACAAATAAACTCACTCCCTAAAACAATTAAAAGCTAAACGAAAAAAATCGCAAGTGTGCGGGTAGTTTCTCCGTTTTTCCTTCAAAACCAAATTCTTTCGAGCAAATAAATCAGCGGCAGGTGTCGGTGACACGTAGCTTTCTCCTGTTCCCTCTCGAACATCTATCCCTTTCACTCCTTTAATGAGAAAATTTGGGATGTTCGTTAGACTAGCAATGATTTGTTTCTCAATATTGGAATGTAAAGTTCTGATTTTTAATGAGATTTAAGGACTATGCTTTTAAGGACTTAAGGCTGTATTCTTTACATAAAATTGACATAAAACATTCACTCATATCGATTGAGTTACATGGTCAATGTAGCCTTTCGGCCGCTGACGTGATTCCTTTAACGACCACCAGATGGCAGCCGGGACCAACGGCTTAACGTGCTTTTGAAAGCACGAAATCATTATTATCAGAAAAACATGTGATTCAAGCCCGTGGGAATCGAAGCCGCGACCTCCGAGTCAACAGTAAAAGAACACCTTAACAACTGGGCGACGGACGAAGTTTATCATATCACATAAATAATGAAGTAATTTTACCTTTTTATGATTTATGTACCGAAATACTCTTTCTGTAATTATCCATAACCATGGTTAAGTTATCTTCAAGATCTTATGGTACCTATCATTTAGTACTGTGATATTCAAGTACTCATACGCTTAGCATCGCTAGCAGAAGTTAATTTATGTCATTTATAATTTATATTGACTGAAAGAAATTGCAATAGCGATACCTTTGCACACATTGTTTGTATTAGTATCAAGATGTATATTTTTTATTAATGGTACAATAAAAAGTACATGTATTTATCTATAATATGCTATTGAAGTCATGATGGTTTTTTATTTATTATCATAACCCGATCATTTATTCAACTTTCAATGCTAAATCTATAGTCTCTACATTAACAAAAAACAATGTGAACATCCACTGTTCGTAAGCAATATTTTATAACTCACAATTTGCAATGAAAATCCATTATTAGCTGTCTGATGACCACTAAATAATCAATTCAGGGCCATGGGAAAATTACTTTTATTGCATTGAACTTAAAGCTTCAAACGCCAATAATTAATCAGCATAGCTCCAAATGGATCCAATAAATACGAGTGAATTTTGAAAGCGTTTTAGTGTTCACACAACAATCTCAAATGGAGTAGTATTTGTCTTTGACAATTTAAGTGGAAAGATAAATGTAAGTAATCTTCATGGCGTAATGGTTCGAAGGAGTTGATTCTCGCTCCTTTAGAGATAAGTCGCATTGGAGATGTCGAAAAAAAGGCGGCTAACTATAGAAAACTGTACTTAATTTTTTTCATTCGGTCGACAAAATTTCTAATCACATAAATTTCTAAAAGGCGCGTAAATCGGCGTACAGGGGGCAGATTCTCTCTCTCTCTGGAAATCAAGATTTAAATGTCGTGTTCGACAAATCTCTATCGGAAACGTTTATAAAAACTCTGTTGTTTTTGTCTTGATATTCCCAGAGAAAAATATCGTAGAATAGAGAGATTTGGGCTCTATTTTCTATTTAATGTCAGATTGAGTTTTGCAATATATTTAGTGTAGGTACCAGGGCCAGATAAATGGACTACACGAGGTCAGGATTATCTGCCCCCGACTGTATTTTTTTGCTACTTTTCATTTTATAACTATAAATATTAATATTTGTTGTTATGGAAACAAAGATAAAAAAATAATCCAGTGATCAAAATGTCTTAAATATGAACAAGGTATAGAGCAGGGACGTGTTAAATAAATATCGGTAGCTAAGTTATTTCAAGTTAACGTCCGTCCATCCAGCCAACAATTACGTGGAACTTCTGCTGTCACGGAGTAACAGTAGAACGCTTTTAGACGCGATGCATATTTTATAAGCCGTCAATGTCAGGTACAGCGTTATTACTGTTTAATATTTTAGACTCCGGGATACCTTTATAATCTATCTCTTTATAGGTTTGAGGTTAATTATAATAGTAGTTCCGTCATTAGACTCCGCGAAATCTATTCATAAAACGGTACTACGAATTTTCTCTCTTTTCCTCCAATTTGAGGTCTTTATAGTATCTGTGGGGAATCTGACATACGATGTTGATGAAAATCATCAGCTTTCCATAACCCACTGCGTTCATAATATAGTTATTTCCATACTAATATATGTGCGAAAGTCTGCCTGTCTATTTGTTACTCTTTCACGGCCAAAAATAAAATAATATATTGTTGTGAAAGTGGTCAAAATATTTCTAAATCTATGGTTGTAAGATAGTAAATTAAAACCATTATGTAGTAGTATGTCAAGTAGTATGACAATAAAATAAATGGTTAAATTCTTAGACTATGAATCCAATAGACGGGAAATGCGAAAGAGTAATATATAGGATATGCATATGTTAGAATGAGATAGAGAGCGATACCATTTCATATACACAATAATGTCCCATAGCGGCCTTACGGATTTCTTGTCAAAAACAAATATTTAAATTATAAACAAAGTATCTAGTCTTTAGTGTTAAAAAAGTGTTCAATAGAAGCGCATAATTATGGTTTCATGTGCAGTGCCTAAATGTAACTTAAGTAACAAATAAAACCCACATAATTTCACATTTTACACATAAGTACCACCAAAGTTTATCACTGTATAAATCCATGATTTCATAATTGTTTCTATAGTTTTTCCGCACTAATATATGAGTAATATCTGGAAAAAAATAAATGCGTGAATTTTCACAATTTTTAACCTAATTCTTGAAGTTTAGGGATTGACCGATGTCGATGATGATGCTGTCTAACATCATATCGATAGTATTGCACCCAAACGCTAGGGAGGAATAAATACCTATCTACTGGTATCAAACGTGCCTATGTATTTAAAATTCCGCAATCCGACACGGTTTATGAAAAAAAGTCCGCTACGAACGCGGGTAAATGATTCTCGCGTCTCTGACTAGTTAAGTAAAACATGGCGTATTTCTACTGAAACCCCCGTGTTCGTATTCTCATTCATCTCTCGTAATATTACAATTTCTATTATATACCTTTCAGATTTCTATCTAATATAGATATTTGCGAAAAATGGCTTAAAATGGTTGGCAGAGAAGAATGTTTTTTCTAAATATATTCAACTTTAAGTAGTAAACACTTTCAATACAGTTTTCAGTAGAGCGAGAAACGGCCACTGGTCTCAAAATTATAATAAAGTAAAGTTAATTAATGTCGACCCATTCGAAGTCGAGTCGGAGTGCTCGTTAAAAATAAAAATATTAAAGTAGCATGTGTATTATGTAATTTTATTCTAATTTATCCCAAAAATACTGCATACTTAATTTGGCAGTGTTCTCACGTTAAGTAAATCGATCATAGTGATGTCGACATTGCTCGGCTCAGCACTATTTGACAGGGCACACATGTATGACGCACACACACAAATAGTTTTCAAATTGGTCTCGTTTCTTTTACTAATCAGCCAATCTGTTGACGTTGTTAAAAAATTTTTAAATCTATGGTTAAATTAGAGTCGCCTTCACATAATTAATTTAGTATACTTAAATCTTCATAACTTCACGTTTATTAAATTAATACTTATGTGCGTATGCCAGTGTCTGAAATAAAAAGTCACAAATTAAAAAGTAAAAAGCCATTACAAGAGATGTTTTAATTTTTCCCGAGAGAGCAACTCTACGTTACTCTTGAGTCAGGAACGACAAGACTTTTCAAGAGCTATCCAAATAACAAAGCACAAAAATCATTTTGAAAAGTAGCAAACGTTCTTATTCTCAGACACTCAAACAGAATTCCAAGTTGTACAATAAAAGAAGTCCCTATAATTTCTATATTTTTAAAATAGCTAAGATAAAAGCGTTGTCGTGTTGCAGTAGAAATCACGACTACAAAACAACTGTACAAAAGTGGCACCTGATATTTATTCCATAAACTTTTTTGCCTAAATAAATCTGGCAAAATCTTCATACATTTAAGGTCGGTGTAAGACACATATAACTTTAAGTGGCTTGCGGCGGCTTAGCAAAAAAAAAACAAATCTGAACTAAATCAGACTGAAACAGTCTGTACGGCCGCAACTGATTGTCTACAAGGACTTTAAATAGTCACTGGCAACTAGTTGCGGTAACAAATTTAGTCTTGTTAAACAACCAGTTGTGAATAGGGACAATCTCAATATGTCTGGTTATTAAGAAAGAATTAATTTTCTTTAAAATTAAAATATACTTACCAAAAAACTTACTTTTCTACATTGTTTTTCAATTCGTCTTGCTTATTTGGCTGCAGTGGCCAAAATAATAAAAACAAGCATTCGTTGGACTCTGAAGCGTAAGCTATGAATGTAAGTTGAAAATATGCTCGAATTCCGAATGAAGCAGTTATGAAATATAAGCATTAGTAGTTTGGAGCAAACAAAAACAAGTGACTGTGTTGCTTGCTACATCTATACCCTCTATAATTGTGTTGCTACTGTAAACACTCAAGCCTTCTTTGTTGCTCTGATAATATCAGAAGACATTGTAAAAGATATTATTTTTCCTTTTATATATGTTTTACGTCTCATTTGTAGAGGAGCTCGGAATTTCAGTGTACATTATTTGTGATGAGAAACCATGGTGCTGGAATTACAATTAAGTTAGAGTTGGTCACGTCTTTGGCCTGTGTAGGGTCCGTATTAATAATCTTACACCACGTGGTTCAATTTACTTGTCCTACGGTCGGACTATGAATACTTTTTATTTCCCCCAATTTTTATCTCTGCCTGTCGATGTCATTAAGGCGACTAGCAAAAATTCTAAATTCATATTGCCAAATTTTAATAGGATTTTTCTATTTTAATTTTTTTAATTTTATTTATTTCAATATATACACAAATAATTAATAAATAAAACTAACCTAAGCAAAAATAAAATAAAAAGAAATTAAACTAAATACACAAAAATAATAATAACTTAAGTAGGAAATTATTCTCTGTCACTTCTTGCTCTTACACATGACAACCAGAACCAACGAATAACCATGTCTTTTAACGCTAAAATTCACCTGATATACCTACTTAATTTATTTTTATCATTTTTATGAAACATTTCTCTACCAGAAACGGAAAACACAATTTTTTTTAAATCCGTCCTTAAATAAGTAAGTTAAAAGCCTTTGAAATTTGGTGGAAGTGAAAACTGTCAAAAAACAAGAAAAGGATGCACTGTGTGTGCTGTGACGTCACTGCCAGTTGATTTCGTGCGTACAAAAGAGATACGTGACGTCGGGAAGTCTTGCCCCCACCACTCTCCCACTTCTTGAAAAACTTTAAAATCCAATTACCGCCTTAATTAACAACCAATTTTGTTGTTGTTTTCAGAATCGGTTTCTTTTTAGGGTACTTATTGCTTCGTATGCAAATATTGCCCAAGTATGAATACAGTCAAGTAGCCTATTATCAGCAACAGCATTAAGTCTGGCAATTGTCTTAAGTATTTGTACTTGTTGATCAATAAAGTTTTAATAAATAAATAAAAAGGTCACAAATCACTTTAATGTGGTTTGGTTTTGGTAATATTAGCGCGATTGCCCTTCTTGCGATTGGTTAAAGTTTGCAAGTAGCACTTGCAAGCAGTAGTAAAGTAAGCTGTCAGTATTTTTACAAGTTGAAACTAAATCTTGTTGATCCAATTGACCTTACAATGCCAATCTTGAATACGCAATCAAGACCTTAGATACCATGAAATTTTCCAGACTCAATCGGAAACTGATATCAATATTAATATTTTGATCAGAGTCAATACGACCTAGTTATTGGAACGTTGCCTCTTAAAATTAATAATTCATAAACCGTTCAAAGTTATTTGAATTATGTTTAATTAATTAATTATTCTGTTAACTTAAAATTTGTACATGAATATTGTAGTGAGAATCAAGTAATAAAATTACGTATGACAATATTGACACCAAATCTTAGTGACAATTGAAAGAAGTCATACCAAAATAATGACCTGGGCCCGTAGACAAGTTACAATTTGATAAACGACGACGTCGGAATATGAAAGATAAAGAAAAGGCTGTATAACTAATTTATGTGACTAATAATGAAAATGACACTAAGTTTAAAGTTCACGCCTCAATATAGGCGATGAAGAATGGAAAAAAAGAAACAATTTTATTATTTCTCTCATAATACTCCAAGTATCGAATACGCTTATTTGAATAGTTAAGCAACCATACTTCCAAACTAATACTCGTATTATAAATGCGAAAGTATGTCTGTCTGTCTTTCTGTCTATCTGTCTTTCGCGGCCAAACCGCTGAACGGATTTTGATGAAATTTGGTATGAATATAGTTGAAGACCCAGGATCAAACATAGGCTACTTTTTGACGCAGGCAGAGCTGCGAGAAACAGCTAGTATTCATCGCATGACAGACATACGCGGAGAAAAGCCTAATGCAAATGGTGAAAAACAGTATGTTTAAGCGATGAAAATCAAAAGATTTTGATAATTTGGACACTAACCTAAAAAACCTTCCTGAAAATAATTGCTCCAACAACGAAATAAAAATGAATAATAACAATAAAATATTAATTTCGATTTAATTTTCCGTTACGGCAGTTTGAGTCTCAATTTACGACCTATAGTTACAAACCGAAGACCATAAACTAAATGAAATTTCCAATTTATGATTTAGCAATTTTCTATACGCCAGATAAACGTTGGCCCGAACTCGTAAAACGACAATAAAGAAAATGAAATTCAATCTTATACCTTTTTAATGTTTCTCTTAAAACTTGTTTACTGGGTGTGGGTAAAATGATTACTACAATTGCACTGTTTTTGTGTAAGTATTTTTGAATCAAGTCGTTACTTTTATAAGTACCTAGCTTTTGAGGACATCGATTGGCATGCGTGCCTTTTCACAAAGATCGTGTTTGTCAAGTTGGGTTGGTCGCCAGTAGTATCATTTTCCATTCGAGCTTCAGAAAGCACGTTGATCTATTCAAATGAAATCATTTCGTTGCTTTCAGACTGATACACAAAGTTATACTGTTTTCCTCTTGCTCAGCTGTTTTAGCAAATAAAATTCAGTGGACTTGTAAGAGCAACCATAATGCATATGCTAACCTTTTGTGGTTACATAGACAGTGGTACCTATAGTTTTTTGAAATGACCGTATTATCTATTACAGTTCTTAATCTAATAACAAATACACATCATCATTAAAAATTTAGACCTAAGCTGTTATCGGTGGAGTTCCATTCTTGGACCTTGTGACTCAGTATAATTACAGGTCGGAGACTAATTTCAGGTACCAAGGTGTACATTGTCGATTGACCATGTGACTCACTTAATATTAATCAATGATTTATATTTGCAGTTCTTGCTACCGCCAACTGCGTAAGACAAAGACCAGAAGTGTACGAGATTCGAGAAAGTGCTAAAGATGGTCGCCTTTATGTTGTTGCTAAAAATAAAAATAATGAAAAGAATGAATCGCCTCTACTAAATTTGATAAGAAATAGTCAAGCAAGAAGTTATGCAAATTTACAACATCTTTATCAAAGCAAGGAATGGCAAATGGATAGGCCAATTGAAACGCTTGTGAATAAATTAATTGAGAAGCTCCGTCTGATACGGCAATACAACAGGGATAATCCTAAATTGTCGTATGAAAAATATGTAGTCGATGATGACAGAGATAAAGACGAGACAGAAGAAGTGAGAAATGAGAATTTCGTTAAAAAGTAAGTGTTAGTAATTCTCCTCTTCCTCTATTTATTCCATTGACTGCCTCTGTGGTGTAGCAAAGATTAAAAATTCTGCGATCGAACACCCAGAGGTCGCAGGTTAGATTTGAATCACCTAATTATCTGAAATAAAGATGATTCCGTGCTTCCGAAGGCACGTTAAGCCGTTGGGCCCGAGTGCAATTTAGTTGCACATCGTTAAAGACATGATGGTCTGATTTCTCTACACAAGAGTTCAGACGGCCACTTTTTTTATCTATTACTAGGCGTGTTTTTCCTTTAAAGCCCGACCAGAAAAATAGCAGGCTTCGCCATATTGCGAAAAAGAATTGGAACTAATTTCTTTTACTGGCAACTAAGAATTCATTTAACATTCCGTCATCGCAACATCATTTGCCAAAAAGAGACAGGAGTGGATTTTGTGATTATTTTCTACAATTAATTTATCAGAATGGTAAACTAAAAGATATTATCATATTTGACGCAAATAAAAACGAAGGATTGATTCTATATCATTAAATAACATTGTCAATTTGTTGTTGACATGATAAAAACAACGTGTTGCCACCTAAAGGCGTTAAGTAGCGACACCAATGCAGGGTTTTTATTTTCCTGGTCGGGCTATACTAACAACTTTTTGTAATACTTTTTTTCTTCTCATTATTTTCCTTTGCACATTTCATCGATCTCACAATTTGTATTTTCCTATCTCTAGCATCTATGATTTTTGTTGTTTTAGTCTCTTCGTAAAATGACTGTCCAACTTCTTCATGATATCCCAACTTTCCAGCTTTTCTGTTACATGTGCCACCGACATACTTTCGCTTACAGAATCATTCTCTATTTTATCCAACCTTTTCAAGGTTGTGTTGTGTTCTACGCACATCCATCTTATTTGTCGGCAATTCTACGCCTTAGCGTTCTTTGCCTATTTACCGTACCTTTTTTTTATTTTTTTGTTAATTTAATTTAAACTTATTGAAATGTGAAACACCAAAAAAGGAATTTAATACGAATTTGTCGTTTTAATATTCCAAAAAAATTTGGAACTGTAATTATACATACATATCATCACGCCTGTTTCCCGTAGAAGTAGGCAGAGACTACGATAATTAAATTTGACTAATATTGAAAACGGTAATTAGGAAACATATTTTGTCTATTATAAAATAAGTTAGTACGGTTTTATTGCGTTTAACATACATTTATTTTACACCTAACGTTTCTAATAAACTTCCCGATTCACACAGTATTGGTTACAGTGTCCAAGGGTTTCGCAGTCTTCTACTGTGTTTGAAATTTTATTGTATTAATACTGGATCCCAAGCTGGTGGTGACTACCAACTATCCTCTCTGTCGAAATTGAAATGATTTATTGACTTTGATCTTCTCACGTAGCATTCTTGGAATACATCTGTTTAGAGGATTTGAGGAACTATTCATCATCATCCTAGCGTCTTCCCGGTTGCATCCTCGGTTGTACACTTCGGAGCCCAGGGTCCGCTTTCCTACATTTACGTCTCCACTTCGCTCGGTCTTCAGCATCCTTAATGGAGAGTCCATTAGCACGCCTGCTTTGCGACGTCAAGCCATCTTTTTTTGGGCGCGCCCCTTCTACCAGGCCCCGGAGGAGGCGGCATAGCCAGATAGTTGTTCCCAATGTACGTTACCGGTTTTCGTAAGACGTGCCCGTACCATCGCAGGCGATTTTCCTGAAGCTTATCTGCTATGTCACGAACACGAAGGCTACCCCGAATGCGGAAGTTTTTTATGCGGTCCTTTCGCGTCATTCCGCACATCCAGCGCAGCATCTTCATCTCCGTGACACGCAGCTATTGCTTGTGCCGCTCAAGCACGGGCCACGCCTCACTGCCATGTAGGAGGGTAGGCCTAATGATTTAAGGATAGATTTATTGTGTAACAATCGCAAAAATATAAGAATTTTTTTCGCTTAAGTGTGTTGTACATTTTGTCCATAACTCCTTTTACATGTAGGGCAAGGTATGGCTACATCCCCAACTGTACATCCATCGGAGAGGCATTGGGGCCCGTGTTGAGGAACATATTGCTTACAAAGAGAATGGATGCTCCACCTTGTCTGCGGTTTCTAAACATACTCTCGGCACAACCACTATATAAAGTTTTGATGAACCTGAGATCCCGGAAGCATTCCTTCATTAAGCGTCAATTTCTATGGGAGGATAGTTGGAAGTTGCCATCGTCTTGGGATCCGTTCATCAATTTAATGCAATCCAAAGACTCAATAGGACTGAAAGACTACCTGCGAACATGAAAACTGTTAAGACTGAGACGTTGGGTGTGGAATTAATGTGTAAAAAATGCAATAGAACTATAATAAGTGATGTGATGCTACATATCTCAGAGCCCTCCTTGATCTTAGCCCATTCAGAGCACACTTTAATGATGTATCGATTCTCTTAAAATTTGCGCTCTCTCTCTCTCTTTATTATATTACTCTATTTTTGGATATATGTAAAGAACTATTTAGAAATAGAGAGGCCCGATTGAATTTTTTTTAATGATTACAATGCTAGTATATAATTCCTGAATAGTATAGGTAGGTGCTTGAAGTATTAAAACCACTGAAACATAATCTCAGGAGACCGCAAGTGACGACAGATATTTAAAAATAAAAGAACAATGTGATGTTCCCATTAAGTTATGAACTATAGCTTTATACTACATTCTAAGGCCAAGGTACTGTCTCTATTTTAGTAAAAGCTTGAGGTGTAACTTAAAAGATCCAGTGTAGAAAAATAAGTTAACGGTTATAAGTAGAGTTTGAAGTTCGGTAGTTAGATACTTAAGTGTTTTATTGGTAGTAAATTAAGACAAGGAACGTGCACCCGGTGGTGGAACATGACGGAAGCAGAAAGCTTACGATACATGCAGTAGAAACGTGCACAATATTGATACTTAGGAAGATACATCAAGAAAACGACACGCCACGGTAATTATAACTTTAGCTCGGACACGCAGTTATCTAATTATAATTATTTACAAAACAAGTTATATTGAGTCGACATTTTGCTACACAATAGAATTACTAATACACTTTAAAAAGTTCAATGGAATAAATTGTACCTACACGAGAAAAAAAGTCATTGCCAAGTTTGAACATTAATTTTGAGTGCAAACACGGTACGGTAAGTAGAGAACAGAGGCTTCAAAAATACTATCACTTGAAACTAAAGCCTACATTTTTATGTACAACTAAATACGGATGCTAAATACCATATCTATACTAATATTATAAAGCTGAAGAGTTTGTTTGTTTGTTTGAACGCGCTAATCTCAGGAACTACTGGTAAAAATATATTAGGGAAATACAAGCCGGGACACGTAAAAATGGCAACTCGGAGAAAGCCCGTCATATTTCTATTCCATGCACTATGGTTTGCAAACACTCTATACTTGGTTGATCTGAGGTTGTTTAAATTATGTTGCCAGTTTAAATTTTATTATTTTGCAGATTACCGATTTTAAGAAGTTATTACAAAGGTAAGCGGTATTTTAACTTACTTGACTAAGTGTCCTAAGGTCCCCAGGTAGGGCAGAAGGCTTCCACAATGTTTAGCCATTTCGATCGGTACAACCATGAGTTTCGATTCCAACCTATCGGGTCTAAAGTTCCGCTGCAATCGTGCGCCGCCAGGTCTTCTTGGGATAAGCCAACCTTCCGCTTGTCTTGAGGTGTCCACTCCGTAGCTTGTCTCGTGTTAAGGGTAGCCTTAGTGTGTAGCCAATCTATGACCATTTACGAGATCTACGCAGTATTTTAGTACATGAAATTGTTTGAGCCCCCCGGTAACATCACGAAAAAACTCTCACTTGCAAGCCGTGTGGACGCGTATTTGTGTTCAGTTTATGGTAAGTGGTTACCGTAGCCTATGAACGCCTGCAACACCGGAGATGTCACGAGCGCGTTGCCGACCTGTCCGCTATCAGCACAGCGACCCCTCTGGAGTCTGGCGACCCTACTCACCAGCAGGTACATAACACTGCATCACAATGTTATTAGGGTGGAGTTGCTTCCCCAGACGGACTACTGCTTACAAAATGTCCTACCTCTCTTAAAAAACGACACTCTTAAACTTAACATTATATATTAATAAAATTCAAATCCTTGAGGTGCGTTTTCACCAGGAAGAACTTCTGCAAGTAATGTCTGACGGCCTGTCCACCAGCAGTTTGCAAATGTTAACGCTGTAGGAAGTTCATTGTTTACGTTTGAGCCACATTTGCCTACACTCAAAGAAAACTTCTGCAAGAATTTCTGACAGTCTATCAGATAGCAACTTGCAAAGGGAGTTCAATATAATACTTATTTTCTATTAAAAGTTTTTTGAGGATGTCAATGCGACTTTTTAAACAGTTATTGGACATTATATTGCAGATGATTGGGATTTTAGGTTGATATTCGGCTATAGACTCACCAAACTTTTTATACTTTCAATTCGTTTTTTTTTATTTCAGAAAGAACCTCCATTCCTCGACATTATAATGATTACGCTAATTGATGAAAAAAATATATCTTCGCTAATGAACAGCAGAAAATAAAACGCTTCATAAGTATTTAAAAGTATCAAAAAGTTCTAAATAAACAAAACACCGTAAAACTAAAAAAGATTAAAATAAATACATTGTAATTAACATTTCTGTCGTTTAACTTTTTAAATTATTCTTGTTTGTTTGTAATATCTTTATTGTACAAAACAAAATTCTTTTTAGTTATGATTTTATTTTCCAAATCCCCTGCAAACAAGAAATAAATTTTACCTGTATTTAAGTTTTTTATGAAATTTGATATGATAGTTATTCGCCGGTTAAAAAATACTCGGACCACGGAGTGATAACAAAGAGGAGTTGGCGTATCGAAAGCTTCCTTACAAAAATTGTGCGAGACTACGCGGGGCGGAAGGCAGACGTGCGGGGAGCTCGGTTTGGCCGTGGCTCCGCCTCTATTGGCGATCCCTCTACTTACCAATAATTGTCGCTAGCAAGTCGAAGATTTCAACATAAAAAACATATATTTATATTTCTTTATATTCTGTTATATTTTAAATAATTAGAACATTAAAAACAGACATATATTTTGTGTAACACTGAATCAATCTAATAAATTCGAAAATATGTTATTTACTTACGTTACAGTGAACCAGTCGATTCAATACGCCATCTCCTCTTGCTCCATGACTCGGACGTACCTAGCTATTCATATTAAGCTGATGCAACAACAAAATCAAGCAAAACTTATCCGCTTTGTACATCAAACTAAAAGTGAAATTCTAGCCTAATTAGTTTTGTTTATAATAGAATCTGCATCAAAGAACCTGCCAATAATTCACGTCAAAGTTGTAAATCCCCCATTTACAATAAACTTTTAAATGAACAAGAGAATGAAGCGTTAGAAACTGCAGCTTAAGGTTGAAAATTGATTGTATGTGAGTTCGTATTGAAACAACACATTTCAAATAAAGCCAGGTAACAAATAGACAGGCGATGTTCCCGGTCCCGTTTATTCAATTAGCGGGACGCAGGATTCACTATTACGGGATTGTGACATCACCGGGATTTATTGGACTACCATGACGTGTTTGTTTTATGGAAGTACTTGGTAAGTGACAAAAGATATTCAATTCTTCTTAATATGTAGTTATCAAATTTTGAGAAATCCACTCTTAACAAAGTATCTCCTACACTTCTACCTGCAATTTTGTATTTGAGCCAGTACCACAGAATTATTAATAGTACTAACGTACAGAATGGACACACACACCCTCCCACCCGAACAGGTACCGCACCTCACCGCGCAGATTAAAGGTAAAAATCGAGAGCAAAACAAAGCAGGGGTGACATTTCGGCGCGCGGCCGCGATAGACAACTATGACGCAGATACGGTAAATAACCAACCCTACGAGTGACACGCACACATCACTCACATTGACGCGCGTGCGAACGCGACCGAATCGTAGTAGTTGTAATCTCGGCGCTGTTGTATGGAGTGTCCAGGGTGTGCCAGTACGTGAAGGTGGCAGAGCACTTCTCGGGAAAAAAATATGACTATTTCGTTGGGAGGATATCGACATGCCAAGAAGAAGAAGGTGTCCCACTGCTACTACAGTTATGTTTTTATGCTAGAAATATATATATATACTGTTAGAAGGGGCAGATTAAATTATTTAAATAAAACATAACTCAACAACATTTAACACGTTTATTACAATCAGAAAAAAAGGAACAAATCAACAATGAGCAAAATATCAGGAAATCAAATAAAATGATAGAAAACACAAGTACGTCACCAATGTCTCTCCGACCCGAGCGCCCCCGTGCAAATGAGGCCCGAACAAGGGCGGTGCTTGCTTATATAAACTGACACAACCAACTCTCCTCTTTTAATACTTATATTTCGTTTTTATCTCTGTTTATCCCTTAGTTAGAGAGGCCTTCTTCATCGGTCCATAAGAGACCACAGATAGAGCGTTCAATATTAAATAATATAATACACATTCTGAAAAACCTATTAATTCGTACTCTTCGCCACTTACTACGTTTCTGATAACAGTAATAAAAAGGAAACTAATATTGAGACGTCTTTCTCTGTATCACTTCCTTAAGATTTGGAAGTTCAGGTTAAGTTTAATTAATTTAGCATTTTTTGTCTAGCTAATACAGGATATTAACTAGAGACCTTAGTGATTAGTCGTATTATTTTTGTTATTCTTCCAAAAGTTATATTGTAATTAAATCAATAAGCATCCTGCTTCAGAGCCCAGGAGGGCAATCGCCCTATTTGCAAATAACAGTACCGTCCAAAACCAAACCACAAAGGCTATTTTTTAGTATGTGAAACCTGAGAGTCGAATAATTAGCATTTGATATCGAATGATTTTCATTCGAATTGACTCACTAGACTCAAAATTGTCAGGATAACTCACAACTAGGACCATTGGCTTACTTAACCAGTAAAACTTTGGTAGTGAAAAAAAAATTTTTTTTTTCTGATTTTAATTTACACTTGTCACAAAGTGGACACGACTCCCTTCCATATTCTGATTCCTGTGCCGAGATTCCGTAGTTGCACCCTGGGCCCTAAACACCCGGGTTTACTTACGGGGTCCAATATTTTTAGATATTTTATTCGGACCATTGGCAATTAACAAGCAATTATGGCTGTACAGTGTAGTCTAAAATAAGTTTGATTTGAAATTCACACTCGTCACAAAGTGGATCGGATTCCCTTCCATATTTGCATGTCTAATGCCTATACCGAGAATTCCGTAGTTGTACCCCGAGCCCTAAAGACGCGGATCTACTAACGTGGTACAATATTTTTGTATATTTTTTTCGGACCGGAGTGTAGTCTAAAATGACTTTGATTTCAAATTTACACTCGTCACAAAGTGGACAGAATTCCCTTTCACATTTGCATGCCTGTACATGTGTTTAAACTTTATTGCACAAAATACAAAGTGTCCAGTAAAAAGGGCGAACTTAATGCTAAGAGCATTTTATTGTTCATTTTCAAATGAATTATATTGGTAGTTTGTTCTATTAGGAAAATAATATAAAAATCAGTTCGTTTCATTAATAGGCTTCAGTGAAAGGAAACAACGTAAGTACATATTTCCATATTTGCATGCCTGTACACACAAGCTGTTTGTTCAAAGCCGGACTGTGAAATCAATCACGGTGTGTTCTCGCACAAGTTCGTTAGTGTGGTAATGAAACACGATAGTGTACGTGATCCTACTGGGAATGGAAGTTTTCCTACTTAATAGAGATCCTCGTAAGGCAAAAATATTAATGCTGCATGGTTTTTATACACCGTTAATTTAATGTTCACATACATATCATCACGCCTTTTTCCCGTGGGGGTAGGCAGAGACTACGGATTTCCATTTGCTACGATCCTTACAGACTTCCCTCGCTTCTTCTACACTCATCACTCTCATTATGTTCACTATTTTATAATATGCGCAATAAACATATGTTGTATTGTCTATATAGATAGAGATCGAATGAAAATGGTTCGAATCACCGATTTTGAGTAAGTCATAGTTTAAAAAAAATAGTTCTCCAGGTAATGCTTTGTCATACTCCTAGAAATTCGCCACTGGTCCATTACTATGAAAGCAGAGTCTGTTTTTAGCATTTTATATATTTTAATTATATATTTTTTATAATATAGGCTACGGTAACCACTTACCATCAGGTGGGCCGTACGCCTGTTTGCCTACTTAGTTGTATAAAAAAAAAAGTGTGTCAGTGGTGAACACTGTTAAAATTTTCAGGCAACCTAGAGGTTAACTCACTGCTATTAACAAGTTTAACTATAGCTCCACTTTTAAGCATGCAATCTTAAAATATGTGTAATTTTATATTTATCTCGTCACAAAGTGGCCACGATTCTCTTCCATATTTGCATGCCTGTACACCACTCTGTACACAAAAGCTGTTTGTCCAGGGCCGAAATGTGAAATAAATCACTCTGTGTTTTCGTACAAGTTCGTTAGCGTAATAATGAAACACGATACTATGGAATAGTCATCTATACTTTGTTACTGTTTAGTGTTCAATTATCAAATGAAATCTTGAATCTCGTTGCTTATTCTATTAGGAAAATAATATAAAAATCAGTTCGTTTCATTAAAAGGATTCAGTGAAAGAAAACAGAGTAGGTACGTATATTGGCATATTTTGCATACCGTTTTGCACAAGCTGTATGTCGGCCAGGGCCGGACTGTGAAATCAACTGTGTGTTCTCGCACAAATTCGTAAGTGTGGTAATAAAACACGATACGGCACGTGATCCTACTGGGAACAAAAGTTTTCCTACTTTTTATAGATCCTCGTCATATGAAAATATTAATGCTCTATGGTTTTATTGCAACGTTAATTTAATATTCACTATTTTGTCATATGCGCTATTAAGATTTAAGTAGTATTGTAATACCTATACTGATAGAGATCGACACAATCAGTCATACATTTCAAAAATAGGGCTCCTATAAGTCATTCCATATGTAATCATCAGTTATAGCATTTCAGTTCTCACCACACAAATTTAGCTGGTGTTTAAAACGTCACCCTGATAATTTAAATATTTTGTTGTCAAGAATTAAATAATTCATTCAATATGTGCCAAGATCTATACAGAGTCACTGTAGATGTGCTGCTAGTTGACACGACGACGACGTTGTTGCTGTTGAATCAGTTTCCAAATCGAATTGAAAGTAGACGACCAATCCAAAATAGAACTGAACATTGAACACGCAGACGGTAAAATCAATCCGAGTTTATTCTAGGAGCTCAGTTCGTTAGTTCGGTAATGAAATCGGATACGATACGTGATCCGGCTATGCCCGGACAATGTCTCTTTTGTTACTCTTTGCCTTATCCAACGGAAATTCGGTTTTATCTTATTTTCTGATTTATCTAGACGTGCTATGTTTTGTAGGTGCATTGCATACGTTCGACTTATAGGGTACAGCTTAATAATAGTTAAGATAAAGGTAGGCTTTTAGCACAGAATTGTTAATAGTACTCCATTAGTCAAAGAAGCGCAGCTTACAACAAAATAAAATTGCCCTTCCCATTACAATCATTCGTAGTGTAGTAACTGTTGCTTGTACCTTATTCCTCTCGATGGCTTAAGAAGGATATTCGGAGTAAAGAAAAGCCTCAAAGCCATTTGTGCCTCTTTCGGATCAAATGTCTCCTTTGTTACCTACTCTTTGCCTTATCCAACGAAAATCCGATTTTATCTTATTTTCACGAATCATGTAGATGCGCAAGACGTGCATCACAGCAGCCGAGTTTCCTGAAGCTTATCTGCTTTATCACGGACATGAAGGCTTACCCGAAGGCGGACCTTCCGCGACAGTCTGCATATCCAACGCAGTATCTTCATCTCCGTAACACGCAGCTCTTGCTTTTATGCCGCTCAAGCACGGGCTACCCCTCACTACCGTATAGGAGGGCTGGCCAAAAATGTTTTTTTTTTTTCTATTAATAACACAATTCAGGTCAAGCGTATCAAAAAACAGGCGGAAATCATTTTTGCTTTGAACCGTAAATCCTAGTACTAAGGCTCATAATGCAACGTGCAAATATAGCTGAATCTCAGTGATGTGATGTTTGTCTAACGTGTATATTTGTCAACTGCGATATAGATATGATAGGGACTAACGAACTGTAATGTTACTGCTGGGCCATGAAAACAACGTATTTGGAATGTATCCATATTAATAATAAAAATGCGAAAGTCTGTCTGTCTATCTGTTACGCTTTCACGGCTAAACCGCTGAACCGATTTTGATGAAATTTGGTATGAATATAGTTGAAGACCCGGGGTCAAACATAGGCTAATTTTTGACGCAGGCGGGTCTGCGGGAAACAGCTAGTATTTAAATAAGTAAGCAAGAATTTATTTGTTCAACATCAACTAGCCGCGGCTTTGTATGCATAGTACTATGAGTAAAAGTTTATTCACCTAAAATAATGCTCCCTTTAAAGAATTCTGAAGCAGTAACTAACCAGCTGAAAACCTCGGAAACATAATAACATACTATCTGTTCCTCGCAATTACAGCCTTTCGTTGTGTATATGATGTGTATGTACTGTGTATGTGATACTTATAATATTCCCAAGAATCAGGCTATCATAGTTATGCCAAAAATTATGCGTGAAAATAAAATCTTTAGCTGCATTAAATTAATAAATAGATAGATGACATTTCTGCAAAATATTTTATTAGCTATGACTCACTGCATGCAAAATATGTAGGCAAAGGCTTCGTAAAAACAGATTTTTCATAAAAAAAGTACATGTTTCCTCCAATTTTGTGGTCATACGTCATCATTCCTGGCCGGTCACAGGGTATCAATTACGGTCGGCAAATAAGGCAACCCGGGATTGTTCCCGCCAAATTTTTCCTAGTTCATGCTGACTCCATTGTTTTGTTTCATCCCGGACCGTCCGAACTGTAATGTCCATTCTGTTATATCTTTCTGAAAAATAAAGTAAATAATTGCAATTTACAGTTTTGTACACAACTGAGTAATTTTTATGATCAAGTTTTATTCATTTATCAACTACATATCTCTACAATTTTTAACAACAACCATTTTAAGGAATAACAGACGTACGACAATGTGTAAGACAATAGCAGTACAAGTATTAATTCTGTGACAATAGTCTTTTAACCAAGTATAATAAAGACGTGACGAAATGTATTATTAAAAAACTTTATTGGATAACTGGCTCTGGAACACATGATTCAGGATATCCAGGAAAACGCAGAAGTCTTCAATTAAAAATGGGTACCTAAAAGTCCCACCGAGTCCCGCCAGTCAATTTGCTACATCCACTCCCAAGTTGCAGTTGACAGGCCAGTTAAATTAAGTAATTTTTGTTGCCTTGCATTACGCGTCAATCAATACACATCTGAAAGTATTGCATTTAATTATTTCTTTATTTTCACAATAAATACATTGAAATGGAGACCGTATTTGAAACTTTGTTACATTAAAACCAACCGTTAACTTGATAATTACGCAGTTTGAATTTCGCTAAAATTAAACGAAGCAGAAATAAACGAGTTTAATTTGAAACTTGAAAACTTGTAGACACTTATATGAGAACTTTAAGTGTATGCTTTTGATATTCCGCCTTCCGCACATGTTTAAGTTTAAACTGATATAAAAAAATAGGAAGTGTTCCATTAATTCCATATTTTAAAATGAAAATTAGAATAAAAATGTGTGCCTCACTGGTTTTTAATATATGTTTTTGATGCAATTTCCAGTGATTGTCATCCTAGCGTGTATTTCTAGTTGCATCGTCATCTTACGATTCGGAGCCTAGGGTACCCTACTAGGGTATCCTAGGGTACCCTAGTAGGCCTAGGGTACCCTAGGGTACTGTAAGTCATTGCCCTAAATTTGGCGGCATTGGTTATTACAATGGAGCGACTGCCGTCTGAACTCCGTAACCCTTTTTACAGGGAAACCAGACCAACAGGAACATAACCGGAGGTGTGTTAGTGGCCAACACTGTTAGAATTTTTCAGGCTGCCTCAAGGCATCTGACGCAGCCTAACGACAGCTATCTATCGACAATAACCGGGACCAACGGCTTAACGTGCCTTCCGAAGCACGGGGGAGCTCAAGATAGAAAATGCCACTAAATGGCGACCAATCCAATAGTGGTCGCGTCACGCCGTCGCTTGACACCCGCATTTGCTACGGATATCACGCTCGACTAACGAGCTCCTCATGCAATGTTCAGTATTTGTATTGTATTGTATTGTATTGTCGCTTGTTTGTTTTCAATAACTTTATTGCACAGAAAATAGCTTTACAGTAAATACAGAAACCAAATATAAATGGCAACGGCGGACTTCCATACTTACATATCCATCCATCCATGTCTGTCCGTCTGTCTGTCTGTTACGCTTTCACGGCCAAACCGCTGAACGGATTTTGATGAAATTTGAGATCTCTTCCAGTCAACCGGGGCGTTACAGTTACCTTGCCACCTCTACAAAAACAACTAAATGTACTTTGCTAATCTCCTAAAACCTTGTGTTGTAAAGTAAAGAATTATTTCCTTCCTTTTAAAAGTGTTTCGCTGCATGTGACCGAAGCTCATTGAGATGCTGGAGGTGTTGCAGGATGTAATCAGACCCGACGAGAGCATTGTTATCAGAGTTGTACTGTAACTGTACAAGTCATAGTCGAAAGCGTATACAGGACATGCAATTCATTCATTTAAAGTGGCTTAGATGGTTAATCGACCCTGTACACCCTGGGGTCCTAACTAAACAAAGTATACTTTCTATAGGAATCAAATCTATAACCTCCGGGTCTAAAAGCTGGTTTACAAACGATCCAGTGTGGCGATCCAGTGCTTTCACGAACACGAAATCCAACCCACACACGCAATCAATTTACTCACACATTTTAATAATTGTTTGTATGTGTGTGTCCGTGAAAGCACTGGATCGCGGCACTGGATCGTGTGAGAACCAGCATTAAGGCATAATCCTTAAACACTGGATCATGGAGGCAGTTAGGGCATACAATGACAGCAGTAAATATAGATCGACCTATACCACTTTTTCGTAAACTAGGATCTGATGCAGGCTCGGATGAAAAAAATAGTCTACGTTGTTATTATGCCAATATTACGAAAAGCCCCCATAGGCATGGACCAAATAAACAAACAGAACACTCCAAGTAGCATTATCTACTGAATATTTATACATGAATTGTCTATCGTTGCAATGTCAGAGGATCAGCCGCTCAAAGATATGACTTTTGGCCAATCAAAAATAACACAATGTAGTGTAGACTACCAGCAATCCGGGTGCTCGGCCTAATGACTTTGGCAAAACGACCATCGGACACATTAGAATCAGAGTAAGAAAACCGATCCATCTTCAATTGCAGAGATACTTACATCAGTGCGTACGATATTGATTGATCTTCGAAAACTATTTCTTGATCAAGCAAGCAACTTCAAAACTGAAAATCAAAAATGTTCAATTAATTTTACTATGATGCTTTCATCAGTTTATTACAGTTATATAATTGCAATAAAACAACTCTATAGGATTCAAATAAAAATGCAATGTCTCTAATCGGTTCAGACATGAGAGAGTTATGCGTTGAAAAATTCATCTAAATTAACAACCTCCACTTTTTTGGATTTACATAGTCTTTACATAGGATTTACAAGTCGTTTTATAATGATTTGATTTTCTCTTTTAACTTATACCACTTTCAAGCTAGATAGCAGAACTAGGACATCTTTAATTGCAAGCAAGAATCTTAGCCTGATTCCAGGAAAACAGATTATAGCCCGATTTATGCTGGTCTCCTGACATGAATACTAGAAAATCATGAGTCAGTTACATGTGCAAAGCATCTTTAATTGCAAGCATGATAAATGGTACCAAGAGAGCAGCTATTTGTGAGATCTGTGACTCAGTGAAAACCTGTAAGTCACATTATTTTTTATTATTCGACATAATCGGTGTATGGAACGATTTTCATTCAACTCACCGATGTTTAATAACTTACAAATCTCAAATAAAGAACTGCTGATGGGACTGAAGATTAAAAGACTAGGAAGAAAAGAGTTTTATTTCATATATAAATTTATTTATCTCGTTCTTAGAAGGAAGTTCCTGTTCATATTATTTTCATATTAATGGCATACAATGGGTAAAATTGATTCTATCCAATAGTAATTATTCCAAACATAAAAAATGGATGGCAGACATTTTTATACTAGAGACAAAGTCCTTGTATTTAGGTATATTATGTAGGTTTATGTATGTGTAGTTTCTTAAAAAATCAATTTTCTAGCTTTGTATCTTATTTTCATGTCAGTATACTTTTTACTGCGCACAAATTTTCTGTTTCTCCATATGGTTGACTGGTAGAGCTTTTAGCATTAAGTCCGCGTATTATATAAGTATGTTTACTTGTGGTACAAGAAAGTTTTAATAATTAAATAAATTATACGCGGAATAACAGTATATTCTCGGGTTAACTGTGTGGTGAAATGTAATCTTCATTCGCAATTCACGAGAGTAAAACTTATCAAACGTTGGTGAAATCGGCCCATAGCATAAGTAAGTACCATGAGATTGATACTCAATTCTCCCTCCATCTTCATTCTATACATGATTCCTATAAATTATAGCAAACAAAGAATAGCAATAACTAAAAATGTTTCTACTGCTGAAACGGCGATAAAATTGTGAGAAATTGCGAATGCTTCAGGGAAAGGACATCTCATCATTCTTTTAAAATGGGACCAATTTTCTGGATACGGCCTATAGGCATGCATGACCATTGCAGATACAAGCAAAAACAAACTTTATTTGAACTGATTAGAGTAGATTTTCAAATGAAAACGAGAGAAATTAGGAAAAAGTGTAAGGCGCAAATTGTACTCAGTGGGTGTGTGGAAAGAGCTATCAATCTTTAGCGGGATGAAACCCGTTTCAACGTATATTTATGTTTGGTCTACTGATCAAAAATGAAAAACATAAATTTGAAAAGTTTACATATCGTTTTGTAAATAAATTAGTATCTAGAGTTTTAAAAAAAGAGCTCGGGTCAACTAAAACTCGGTCCGTGGTTTTTAGATTTGCATCAGATGTAATTTCGTTCAAAAGATTTTCGATATAAATAAATTTAAAATGTATTGGTCTGCGGTTTTCATTTCATTTCTTGCGGATTACCAGCTGTTAAAGGTATAAAGGTATTTGAGAGTGCCAGTGTATGGGCACTCATAGTCAAAAGATAAATCAATAATCATTTATTCTTTTGTAAACATGTAAGATCTTATGATTAAATTGCAAAAGTTTGAGCCGCTTAAACTTAAGCCTAAAAAAGATATGGAATATGGATTACATCGGCTTGAAAATATATTATTCGTTAAAGGAGTCAAATTAAAGGACATAAGTTGAAATTTTAACAACATAATTAATGATTAAACGAACTTAACTCTACGTAAAGTTCTATCATCAGCTAAGACCGCCTTCATTAAGATATTCCATGACATGGGATTGGTTTTAAACCGCTTTTTCTAACTGCTCACAGAGTTCAAACTCTGTCTAAAATTAATGTCAACAATATTAAAAACTTTACTTCAAAATTAACGATTAAAATACCTGATTTTATTAAGATGACGCGTAAAGGTGCCTTACAGCCAATTCTAGTGTTACCAATGTTTGAAGAACGGCCTGATATATGCCCGGGAAAATCGTCCAAATAATTAGTCGATATCAAGCCAGCAGTGCGTAGCATACGGGTTAATGGTTTCATTATCTTAGTGGAAATGTAAGGTGCGGTACTTAAACCAAATGGTAATACATTAAATTTATAAATTTGGTGCTAAAAAACAAATCTTAAATATCTTCGCACTAACGTTAACGTTCACTATCTGTTCTATGTAAATAACGTTTTGATTTTCTCAAGAAGTGAATTTAATTGATGTAAATTCGTATGAGAAATAAAGTTCTTAAAACATAAAACCTAAACCTCTTCTGGAGTTAGAATGAATTTACACCAAGATGATAATTAATTTTAATACTATACGAAGATCCTCAATTTTAAAATGTATTGTTTCAATAAAACGGTTTAAATTTTTCAAGTTCAAATTGAATCTCATTTTACCGTATGGCTTAGGTACCATAAAAATACTTGACAGAAACTGCCCTTCTGTAGGCTTACATTTTGTAATAGCTCCAATCCAAAGTAAATTATCGATAGCCTTATGAAAAGATTATAATTCTTTCGGATTGTAATTCTTCTCCAGGGGAGGAAAAGATTGTCGTACTGGATGGGCAAATGGTATTTCATAGCCAGTGGTGCATGAAAGTACCTCAGGATTATTAGTAATTGTTGACCATTGATCATAAAATAAGTGTAATCTACGAGTATAGGTTACCTCGTCACGAGTTTATGAGCTCGATGGCCGACTCCTGCTCGGAGGGGGTTCCTTCGTCTTCGGAAGATTCTGTGACTTCCGCGCTGGTTATGGACCCTTCCAATTTAAATTACGGGATGTACTGGCTACTGGCTGGCTGCTGGCTTTTTAATAGCTGTCTGCGGTTTTGGTGTAAGGGTTTTTAATTCTGCACCAGATTTGTTGATAGCCTTGGTTGTGTTTATTGCATCTGATAAATTTTCACCAAACAAAAATTTATCAGGTTTAGTGTTCAAAGTTGTTCCTCCATGTCTTTCGATAGAAAAGATAGGATAAAATTTCTTCGCAGAACAGTATCACTATACTGTGAGTCACATAAAATACGTTGCAAACTTAGCAGTGAACACCATTATAACACGATCACTAACTAACCTGAAGATTTAGATCCCGACGAGCTGCTGTGATACCGGTGTCGATGCACCTTCTTTTCCAACTTTTTAAATTTCATCAGCAATTTCTCGTAAACGTCATCATGTTTACGTTCGGTATGTTTACAAAACCGAATCAACTAACGTACGTAACCTTAGAGAGACACGAAATATGCGTTTGTGGCGAGCACTAAATGACAAAGCGAATGACACGAATGGTTAGAATGGCGATCATCCCCATGACAAAGCCTGGGTATAATAAAGTATGAACTGTAGCCCCATCTAACATGTTTTTCCTTCTTGGCTAAGGTTTGGATTGAGTTCAGAGACTTTCATGACAACCAGGGTAAACCATGTCCAGACAGAAGGTTCTCTTATAGCGGAAAAAGTGATTCCGTAAGAGAAAACTGATGTAGTCTTTTATTACAATTGAAATTAAGCCTAGTTCGCTTATTTGTACAAATGAGAAAATGGGAAACAATGCCAAAAAAGTTTATCTTTACCTAATTCCGCAAACGACTGCGACTAAAAGCAATGATTACTCGAATATCCCGAGAAAAGGGAAGGTTGTTGTCCCAAAAATAACACGCTGGCACAACCTTGACATTTCTCCATTATCCCTAATTCACCCCCCAAAAACTACAACAAAAACATCCATCCACTTACGAGAATCGTTATCTACCATCTGATTCCAGATCCAATAAGATTGGGTTTTTGTGGCCTACGCATTTATCTTGCAAAATGGGATTGATTTGGGGTCTAATGTCCCCATCTTTTAAAGATTTCATGTGTGATAACGTATCAGTTTCGGTGGTATTAAATTGAAAAGTTTATTTCATTGAATGACATGTTTTAGCCTAAAAGCTTTTAGTCGATTGTGTAAAACTTCGCCGGCATCGGAATTGACGTAATATAAATATAAATAACATAAAAAGAAATTTCATTAAATTGTCATTTTTCATTTCAGCGCTCTGCCTCGTAAACACGCTGTTATTTAGTCCTCTTCGTGATTGTTACATGAAACTCTACGTAAATATGAGCCCCCTACTCGTATCTGCATCATAGACCACATCTGCACTCAAAATCATGTAGGATCGCGGTCAATCGCTGGACATTTTTACATAAAAAATTATATTTTACCTCATTCTTCCAATGAATTATGAAATTTTCTACTTAACTTCTTATCTAATATAATGGATAGGATAAGTCAACACCTCTTCAATTGATGTGCTTACGTGGAATGCCCGCGGATGTTCGCTGAAATAGAAAGGAAGTTTTTTTTCTCAATGTCAATAATCTTAGTCATTGTGGTACTAAAATAATCATATTTTCTTACCACTCCAAACGCATCAAATCCATATCCATTATTTCTAATGTTATAAATGCAAAAGTCTGTCTGCTACGCCGATTTTGATGCAATTTAGTACGGATAAAAATCTGAAAATTTATATGGAAGACAACTTTGGACTTTTGGCGCAGGAAGCCGCGGGAATCAGCTAGACCTCTGTAAAACATTCTTTAAACATTACAATACAACAAACAAGTATGTGACTACTACAACAAAGGGACGAATATTATGAACTCGATGTCGTCACGCCACAAGTTTAAATCACGCGGAAAGCCCGGATGTGTCGTTGAAATAAAATGCATTCTGTGGAGGTAAAATGTTCCTGTCATTTTGTTGTAGTCTAGGAGATAAGATGTTTTGTATATATAAATTTCAGAGTACAATATACAATTCTTCTTGGCGAGTCGACTCAAGCAAAATGATGGCCAAAACTTCGCTAATTTATTCATGTAATTAACTATAAACGGCTGACTTAAAGCCATTGACAAGGCATTGTCAGTAGATTCGTAGTGTATATTTGAAATCTAATGTGTTTTACAATAAACAATTGTATAACACATGAAAAGCATAATGTATTACAGCCAACCTTTGGGTAAAGCATAGACCTTAAACGTTTTAGTGTTACATTTTTATTGATCATCGTCGTCGTTTCAACCGCAGTCAGTCCACCGAAGGCCACAAGTTTCCTCCAAGAATATTCAGAAATCGATTGGAAGGCCACTGTCTCTTAGACTTTAAGAGAAATAAAAAAGATAGTATTGAACATGCTTTGAAGCGAAAGGTACGTGGCCTCGGGTGATTCTTCAAGAAAATGTTTGAAAATTATTTTTGTAGAATATATTTCATTGTAGAAATACGAGGGTTCTTAATGTTACGAGTATTGTTTTCATATTTTATTACGCCCCATTTTTATTAGGGAATAACTTATTGAGGCAATCTATTGATCCTGTAATTCTAATATAATTATGAAATGTGCGTATAAGCGGACCCTGGGCTCCAAGGCAATCAGCCAAGGATGCAACCGGAAAGGCGCTAAGATGTGTAGTAGTACTAGTAGTATGAAATGTGAGTTTTGTCAATGAGCACTTCTTACGGGCATCTGATGACATTTGACCACACTCTAGGACTGAAGAAGATACAAGTCCGGATTGGGGGCGCAACGGCCGGACCCTTCTCTGTTTGATTGACTGAGAATGTCCACCATATGTACAAATATTTGTATTCTGCAATAAACCTTAAATTAATAAATAAACAATCCATACCATTCATACTTCCATACTAATATTATAAATGTGGATGTCTGTCTGTCTTTCTGTCTGTCTGTTACGGCCGCTTTCACGGCCAAACCGCTGAAAGAATTTTGATGAAATTTGGTATGAATATTGTTGAAGGCCCGTGGTCAAACACAGGCTACTTTTTATAGCTAGTATTTTATAAAATTAAAATGCATTTAATTTAAATAAAACTTTACGATAAAAAAAAATTATACTGTATATATATATAATCTAGCCATTACGGTATCATTAATTTTATTCCACGTAGTAATGGGATTAAAACGCACCGCATCCCGGAACTCCGAGGCAACTTCCGGTGAGGAAATCCTGTTGTTTTCGTATTGCCAGGAAATTCATCATTCCTATTAACTTCATTGTATTCGGTAAAGTAAGTTTTCTGAAATAAAAAGCATGCATTTGAAATAGTGTAATGGATGACGCATTAAAGGCTACTTGACCGTATTCATACTCAGACAATATTTGCATACGAAATAATATGTACACTAAAACGTAACCGATTCTGAAAACAACAACAAAATTGATTGTTAATAAAGGCAATAATTGGATTTTAAAATTTTCTCTAGAAGAAAACTAGGAGCGTGGTGGGGACGGACGTCTAGCTAACTCTTTTGTACGCGCGAAACCAAGTGAAAGTGACGTCACTGCACACACAGTGCATCCTTTTCTTGTTTTTGACAGTTACCCCTTCCACCAAATTTCAAAGGCTTATAACTTAAATTATTCACGAACGGATTTTAACATTAAAAATTAAAATAACGAAGGGCTTTAATTCCGGTGCCGAGTATGACATGCTTGTTCACTATCTGATAGAATCATAAATCACGCACTTCGAAAATTTATTCGCCCTTAGATCTCATTTTAACCCTAGAACATCATGGGGTCATGGGTGACCCCACGTGTTGATTTGTTTGTTTATTTTTGCGAGAGATAGACATTAAAACTTGTACATCTTAGTACCTTTCGTTTTTAGCTATCTGTAGCTCTTGCCTGCCGCTTTGCGAAGTTCACACATTTATTGGTTCGTGAGTAATCACATGTTGGGGTCACCCGCGACCCGTGTTGTGATTAGTGCAGCTTTTTTTATGGACTATTTTGTACAATATAACGTCAACGTCGCGTCATCTAATAAATAACGAAATAGAAGACATTTTGGAACAATACTAAATAACATAATACGGTAGCCAATCCAGTGAATCCGGTTTGTCAGACTCCGAAGCGATTAAATATTGCGGATACACGACAAACGCAACAAAAAATTTAAATAAAAAATGGAGCCCAAATCGCTGCCATCACAGGGTAATGTACCCAGAAGGCTGGCGGCAAAGACTTGTATTTTGTTTGTTAAAGTCAATTAATATGTATGTACAGTTTTCTAGAAAAACTAATTTTCATTTGGGGCCACCGGCAACCCATTTTGTTTTTCGTGTAACAAAATAACATGTTGTGGTCCTAGGGTTAAACAATCCAAATGCGTAAAACCAAATCATATTATAAATGCACCTAATACATACCCCGTTTCAGTCTGTTCCGTGCCGATATAACGTGGGCCGTATTCAGTAGGATTTATTGCCGTAGTGGGTCTCTGCACTGAATTTCAATCTGTCGACGGGTGCTGATTAAATTTTTCCCTGTGAAATGTAGCGATATGAAATTTAAAATACTCCAATCTGGCTTTATCGAAACCGGTTTCGCTTGATTTGTTACAGCTGTGGCTTTTTAACATGCAAAGGGAGATTGATGGGATTATTAACTGACTTCTAAATTAGGATGCATGGAATGGTGATGTATTGTACAAGTTTTGTATTTACTACTTTTGATTAAAGTTTTGTTGCACAAATAAGTGTAAATTTTTATTTAAAAAAACAGTATAAACACTACCTTACTTTAACTTAGGTATGGTTATGATTTTTATTTTGGTGCGATAAAGAATATCTATTTGTATTGTATTTTATTATGGTTAATGATGACTACGATCACACTGCCAAGAGTGATATCGACAAAGAAGAATTTAACTTAAGTATCTACTGAAAATAAACTAACAAATTAAAACTAAATAGAAAAATCAAAAAAAATCTAAAACACTGAGCCCAAATCAGATGCCTAAAATGCGCAATAAATTATTCTTGTATTTATTCTGCCCTGTAACTCGCCAAAAATGCACATGTGCGTCGTAAACGATTACAAAATTAAGCATTGCTATAATTTAATGCGAATGGACAAAACTTTCGTGCAAAATGACGGCCTAAAAATATTCCGCAAATTCACGACATCATAAGCCGACCGAGGACTTTGGAGGACGTACAAGACCCTTAGTTCATTAAAATGTCGCGGCACGCTCGTGTGAAGAGGCACTAGTGTCCGCTTGCAGGACCGCAGGCGACCATAGAGTTAGTGTGTGATAGAACTTATTTTTTTAGGAGCTCGATAGTGCGATGCGACGGCGAGTCGCATCACGTTATGGATTGGTCGCCATTTAGTGGAATCTTCTATCTAGAGCTCCTTCCCAGGCGACCATAGATTTAGTGTGTGATAGAACGCTTTCAGAGAATATACAATTATATTTATTTAAGTAGTTAGTATGTAGGTTTATTTTATACTAGCTGTTTCCCGCAGCTCCGCCTGCGTCAAAAAGTAGCCTATGTTTGACCCCGGGTCTTCAACTATATTCATACCAAATTTCATCAAAATCCGTTCAGCGGTTTGAAAGCGTAACAGACAGACAGACTTTCGCATTTATAAAATTTGTATGAATATATGTAGTCTATATATTGGATGTTTTATTTGTTCAAATGTATAATTAGGTAATTATTCTATCTTTGCACTTACTTTTGTCTCTCAACACCACCTGTTGGTTAACTGGAATAAAAGCCTACGGCTTTAAGTCCGCCTTTTACATGTCATGTAATAAAGTTAAATAAATAAATACTCTAGCCGCGCTCGGTAGCGAGCTCCTCATTCTCAATTTGTTCTGAATTGTTTTCTATGCACATAAAATTTTATATCTATTTAAATTCAAAACTAAAACTAAATATATATATATATATATATATATATATATATATATATAGTTATTCATATTATAAATCCTATGATTATACCATGGAGTAATTACAAAGAGGAGATGCCGTAATAAGCGTTTTGTAAAGTGTTTGTGAGGCTACACGGGGCGGAAGGCAGACGTGCGGGGTGCTTGGTTTCGGCCATGGCTCCAATCATGGATAAGACGAGCAATGACAAGCTCCGCCTAAGTAGCCGACACAAAAGTTTGTGTCTGCGAGGCGCAAATGATCTCATCACTGCGCCATTTCAAACGGCATCTCCTCTTTGTAATAACTCCTTGGATTATACATTCTAAGTCATCTACTAGAGGTAGTATAAAACAGAAATATAACAAGTCCTGACTCATTAAATTGTCGCTTCCACTTCTCACGTAGAAGAGCACTAGGGCTATGCCCCACAGGTCCTTAGGAAACCCTACAGAACCCTATAGACTTAACAATCTAATAGAATCGGCATAACTTAACTTTTTATATGCTACAGAATTGTTTTAAACTATGGAGTAGGCAAACAAGCCAACGGCCCACTGAATAATGACTGGTTGCCATAGCCTAATCATTCATTCATTCATATCGAGTGGGTTGCATGATCAATTGACTACGACTGTAAAAAAGGGCGTTGCTGGATCTCTATTTTTGAAATGAATGTTTCGCACAAATTCGTTGAGTAAAATGAAAATCGATCGATTCACTGAATATATCGAATGAAAACTATTCGATTCGAAATCGAATCATCGAGTCATACTTTTTAAAAATAGGATTTCTGAACTCGTGATAATCCTTTTTTAACGAGTGTGATAACTAAAACTTTATATGACCTTAATGAGACTTATATGACTTGAAGACTACTGCCAATTAGAATCGTCACATCTTATAGAACATTTTTATGATGATTAGGTATATCGCGAGAAAATGAATAGATTATGTATTGGTATTCAACTTTTTTCTTTTCAACTGAGCGAAGCGGAAGCCACCATTTCGAAACTGGTCAATTTTGCTTTTATATGTAAGTATGTTCATTCCGGGTAGTATTTATAAATGGATCCTTACGAAACTTGGTATTGTGGACTGTAGAGTATTTTCGTTGTTCTTGATAACGAGTCGTCGAATTAAAAAATATTTGTTTCTGCAGATCTTCTTTATTTCACTATACACAATACACTGCGAGTACAAGTTGTTACACGTATTTACTACCACTACAATTTATGCTACATATTTACCGTTGGGCTCTTCTCTTCCTCCTCCTACGAGGTGGAGAAGTGACTGTTCAGGACTTGTGGTCCTCTGCAGTAGAAAGCTGCCGCCGCCTGTCACTACAGGCGGGTCTTCGGTATTAGGCCGTGACGGCCTTGGTCTTCACCTTCCTTATCTGGGAGTCTCCTCTTCTTCTTCCGGTATCAGTGGAATGATGGCGTCTCTTGGCGATGGTTTCGTTTTGGAGTCGGGCGGACGTGTGTGGAGGGGCGCCCGCAGGTGGGGAAACGCCGACCTGTCCGCCTTCTCAAACATGGTTTTGGCCAGGCGAGAAACAAACTCATCCAGTCCCTCCCATTTCAGGTCCCTGTGGATCACCGCGTTCCTCACGTAGCGCGGGGCCCCGACGATCACTCGGAGACTCTTGGTTTCTTGAACTCGAAGACGTTTCCTGTTCGTCTCCGAGCAATACGCGTACCACGCCGGGCCCGCGTACGTAAGGCGGGATCTTACATAAGTTTTAAAGATCCCTAGCTTCGTCCTCAAGGGCAGCTTCGATGACAGCAACGGATGCAGCTTGCCTCTCGCCATCTTCGTTTGGGCCACCACTCCGTCGACGTGCTTCTTCATTGTGAGGCGCCTGTCCACGGTTACCCCCAGGTACTTCACATGTGGTTGCCACGGCACTGTTTCACCCAGCAGCTTTAGAGGTGGCGGTAGCGGGGCGCTCCCAGTGATCATCGCCTGCGTCTTCCCGACGTTCACCGACAACTTCCATTTGGAGAGCCAGTCAGGCAGGGCGTCCAGTGTGTTCTGCAGCTTCGTCGCAGCATTCTTCGCGTTGAGGCTCGGTGCGTAGTACGCCGCGTCGTCGGCATACAGAGCGAGGTGCATTTGACCGGCGACCGGTATGTCGTCGGTGAACGGTGAACCAGGCGTACAAGGCGGGAGAGAGGCAGCTTCCTTGGGGAACGCCCGCGCGGACGGGTCGTTCGGCTGAATCCTGGTCTTCGACCGCCACCTTAAATCGGCGATTCTTCAGGAAGGAGGCCACAATCCTGATCAGTCTTCTTGGGGCGGTGGACGTCGACAATTTGTACAGCAGCCCCTCGTGCCATACCCTGTCGAACGCCTTCTCCATGTCCAGGAGTACCACGGCCACGTACTCCTTTTTGTTGGCGCTTTCTGAGATCTTGTGAAGCAATCTGGTGATCTGTAGCGTCGTCGAATGCTCCGGGCGGAAGCCATACTGCTCCGCACGTGGCGTGATGTGCGGGAGCAGCAGCTGGTAACTTCTCGAACACCTTCGAGAGGGCGCTTAGGAGGGTTATAGGCCTGTGACTCTCGGGTTTCCTGAGGTCCTTCCCCGGCTTGGGCAGCATGATTACTCGTCCAATCTTCCAATCGTCCGGGTAGTGTCCGGAACGCAGAATGCCATTGAACAGGCGCGTCACCGCCGCGATGAGTGGCGGCGGGAGGTGGCGCAGCGCCTCGTTCGTAATGCCGTCTGCGCCCGGGGCTTTCTTCGGCTTGAGTCTTCGGATTACACGCCGCACCTGGCCGGGGGAGAAAAACAGGGGTTCCTCTTCTTCCGGTTCCGGTCCTGCGAAGTATTCTCGAAGGTGTTCTTGCACTAACTTCTCTTGGCTCTCGTTGGTCTGCTGGTTTGGCGAAATTTGACGCTCCAGATGCTCCGCGAAGATCTCAGCGCGGTCTTCTGCGCGAAATCGTGGGAGGCCATCCGCTGCCAGCAGCGGCCGAACGGGTTGAGGCTCCGCTGACAACTGCCGACACAGGCGGTGAACGGAGGGGATATCACCGCCTACTGCGAGTATGTGGTTTTCCCACGATTTGGCTGCATGCTGGGTTAGGCGGTCCTGTATCTTCTTCACCAGTGAATTTAGCTCCGTCTTCATGGTAGGGCAACGGGATTGCTGCCACTGTCTCCGCAGCTTCCTCTTCCTCTCTAGCAGCTGCCTGATGTCGGTGGGAAGCGGGTCGGTCCTGTTTCTCTCCGACACCACGCGCCGGGCCGATTCCATGGCGCTGCGGATACTGTGGATGATGTCCCGTGTCGCCAACTCCACTTCTTCGCTGGTGGAGACTGAGGTGGCTACTTGTTCCTTTTCCAGGACGCGTGCATAGGTGTCGGCGTGGAGTTCTCGAGCAGCGCGCGCAGCTCTCCTGGGTCGAAGCGGCTACTCGGAGGCGCGTACGCCGCAAACAGCCTTAACTCGCGGCCCGCGATGTTGACCAGCACGCCCAGGGCGTACATGGTCTGGAGCTCCACGTAAGGTATGGGTTGATAAACGACGTCCTTCTTCACAAACACCGCCAGTCCCCTGTAGGCGATTCCAGTGATAGGACTCTTCTCGTCCTTTCTGTAGGCGATGTAATTTGGGATCTTGTACTTCTCCCCTTCTCGCAGGTGTGTCTCGCTGACCAGCAGTACGTCCACTTGTTGCTCCCGGAGGAACTGGGTCAGGACCTTTTTCTTGTCCCGGAGCGTCTCGGCGTTCCAGTGAATTATTCTTAGGGCCTTACTATCCATAGTGTTAGGTATCCATAGTAGGGCTATTGTAGTAAGGCCTCTAAGGAGCTCCGGTTGTTCCACCGGATGCCGTTAACCATAACGGCCAAACCATCACGAATGGTGAATACCAATTCACCATTCGTGATAGTCTCTCTAGGTCCCCTTCCTCCAGCGGGACCTGAGGTTGTGGCTGAGGGACCGCCTGTGGTGCAGCCTCTCCTGGTGCGTCTGCCTTCTTCTTTTTCTTCTTCCTCTTCCTTTTTGGCAGCTCTGCTCCTCTCTCTGTTGGCCTGTTTGCGGGGGCCATCAGGGAGGCCTCCGTAGCTTCGGTGGTGTCTTGGCGAGGAGGGAGTGCGGTACCTGTGCGTGCCACCGCGCCCGCTCGTTTGTTACTGGCTTCTCTTGCGAATACAGGACAGGTTGTGTAATTCGCAGGGTGTGCGCCTCCACAGTTTGCGCAAGTGGCTGGTTCTTCCCTTGGCCGGTCACACTCGGCAGCTCGGTGTGGGCCCCCGCAGCGTACGCAGGCGGCGGGCCGGTGGCAGTTGTGAGAAGAATGTCTAAAAAGTTGACATCTGTTACATTGGGCCGGTCCCTTTTTCCCCTTCCATGCCTCTATCCTGACTCCAGGCATGTAGAGGAGTTCGTCGATGCTGTAAATTTGGGCTGCATTTTCGGAGCTTTTCAGCAATACGAAGAAGACTCAGCCCAAGCGTCCTCCTCTGGCGCGGATGCCCTTTATTGCCTCCACATGATATCCTATTTCCTGGAGGGCGTCCCTGATGTCGCTCTACTCGGTGTCAGCGGGTAGGCTCTTTATTGCGACCTTCAACTGGCGCTCGGCAGGGAGAGAACCAGCTGACTCTCTCTGTTTCCTCTAGTTTGTACAGGTACGATTGTATCGCCCTGTACTCGCCTTCATCCTGCGGGGTGAATCGGACGCCTCCGTTAAAGGGGCGCGCCGAAGGGGCCCTTCCTATTATTTGGGCCAGCTCGCGAAAGTGAGATGGCCAATTAGATAATTTTTCTACAACTATAGGTGGATATTCTGATTTTTTAGGTGCCTTACCTGTTTGAGGCACGGCTGCTGTTGCAGAAGGGCCGGCTGTAGTGGTAGTGGCCGCGGCCGTCGCCGTTACTGCGGCCCTGGCGTAGGTCGGCGCCGTCGCGCGCTGTTGTTTTTGTAGCTGCGGGCGGGCGGTTGTAGTGGCGGCTGCTGCTGTCGGCGTTTGTTGATGAGCCGAAGTGGAGCGGGCGGGCCCCGCCGCAGTACCGGACTGCGGCGCGCGAGTCGCTTGCGGCGGTAGTGGGCTTGCGGGCGCGAGGCCATCCGTGGCCTTCTGACGCGAATCCCTCTGCGGGAGCGGGATGCTCGACCGCGGAGAAGGCGGGCGGGGCGCGCCAGTGGGGTGCGACGCGGGGCCACGCGGGGCCACGCGGGGCCGGCACCTCCGGAGGTGCGCTTAGAGGAGGCGGCCTTGGTGTCCAGGATTTCGACCTAGTGCGAAGTCGCTTGGATTCTTCTTCCTCATCTTCACTTCGCTGCCTCTTCATTAGCAGCGTGGGCGGTAGGGCTGGGCCAAGGGCCAGCATTCCACGGCCAGCCATTTCTAAGGTGGCTTTATCGCCCTCTGATGGCTCCAATTTCTTGCATTCGGCCTTTTTGATCCGAAAGTATAATGCCATCCACCTCTGTAGCTCTTCCGATAGCAATCCGTATTTAATAATACGGCCGAGCGTGCATATATCACGCTCGAGAATCGCCGTCGGAGAGAGCCCTTTCGATAAGGGCGGCGGCACCACACTTTTGGTCGAAGCGGTACGCGGCGTTTGAAACGTCCATTGGGACTCATCCTCCAAATCGGGCGTTTGGAACGAGCCGCTCGGCGTAGTAGGGCAGGAGGGGCCAGCGGCCACCTCCTCCTCACTTAATACTGCTTCCTCCATCCGGCTGTCGCTTGGGAGTCACCCAGTGTAGCCCGTTGAGGGCCACGGGTCTACAAACCCCGCCGCCTTTTCGCAGGTGAGACCCGCTGATGGGAGGCCTGCTACTCGGGTTAGACAAGGTAGGCCGACACCGTGTTCCTGGAAACTACTGACCACACTGAATAATAATCCCCGCCTGCCGTTGCAGGTTGCCCTGCTGCGGGTTTTCCGTTGAAAAACCCGCAGCAGAGCGCTTGTCGCTGGGGCTTCGTAGTAGAAGCCGGCGACAGAGCACTTGTATGGCACTTTCCGAGCTCGAACACTTGCACTTGCTTGTAGGTGACTAATACTCCACATATTTACAGATATTTAACCTAACTTATAACTATTCTTAACGCTACTAGTAGGCGAAAGTGGGCAGCCAATCACAGGCCGCGTCGCTCCCCCCGTACACGCATTGAGTGATACCGCTGCGTGACTCATCTGGTCGTATCAATCGGTGAGCGGTATCAATCTTTGCTGCGTGTACTAGGCGCGTTCATTGAATGCGACGCCCTGGTTGGCTGCTGGCGGCCGCTCCTGTTTCGAAGCTGCTGTCCGCAACACTTGGCACACGTCTTTAATGATTAATTAAAAATTTTGTCTAGAGATTTTTGATTGGCAAAAAAGGGCGAAAATTTGTTATAGCAACGAACGGATTTCCACCATATTTGAAGGAAACATTGTTTATTGAATTCCCCACAGGTTGCTGTAAAAAAATTAAAAAGAGTTCTTATTAGCTTCATTTATGAATAGAAATTTCAAACAAATTCATTTTCAATGTAACCTCGCTATGTGTTATATACGAATATTTTCAAAAAGGTTTGTTTTTACTAAGACCTCTTTTTATTTCCGTTTTCTCCTTTAAAATCCAGGTCTCAGTTACACTGCCGTTAATAAAGCCATGTTCATTCTCTCAGTATGAGCCACTTGCTCGGAACATTTTAATGACGTCACATGCCTGTGGTTTATGATTGTAAACACACGTGAATTTAGTCCAGCTTTAAAACGTGTCAGAAGTTCTATTTTCAAAGGTCGGACACACGCAAAACTGGCATGTCGAACGTTTTTCATTCGATTTTTGGGGATTTTAATGACGTCACATACTTGTGTCGAATGATTTTTTAAAATTAATGAGGTATCCAGATCCATTAATTTTCTTGTGCCAATTACATTGGGAAAGGAACGTCATTTATAGGGGGGGGGGGGGGGAGTATGCATAGCGTATCAACCCCCTCTGAAAAACAATTCACCTTGGCTTGTTTTATAGATATAGATAGCTCATATAACAATATAGACGTCACATTTTTAACAAAAGTTTTAGACGATATTGGGGTCGGTGCTAAAATGTGTACATATATATGGCAATTCCTATGTGAACGGTCACTTAAAATACAAACAAGTGGCAATATTTATTTGTGTAGAAACACAGAAAGAGACCTTGCACAGGGAGCCCCCATGTCCCCTTTGTAATTTAATTTAGCTACTATGTACATAAGCAAATCTATTGATAATGTTTTTATTTCCCAATATGCTACTATATATTACAAGCGAAAATATATCTCATGCGTACGAGAAACTGCAGTGCTCATTAACAGAGCTAGTGAGACTATTGAGAGAATTAGGATTGGATATATCTCCATTAAAAAGTAAAGTATGCATAATTAAACGAGGTCGCTTACCCGATAATACAGGATTTGAGTTACACATTGAAAATACTTCTTTGGAGACAGTTGACTTTTACAAATACCTCGGAGTATGGCTAGATAAATCACTCAGGTGGGCCAAACATGTTAATGAAATAAAACAGAAATTATTAAAATATTTTGAAAGTCTTGGTTTAAATAGATCATGCTAGTTTTATATATGATGACAGTTGTAAAACTCATTTAAGAAAACCAGATGTAATTCAATATCAGTGCTTAAGAATTATAGGTGGTTAAATCGACAGCTATACATGTGATGGAAAGTGATCTTTATTTACAACCACTACATGTCCGTAGATATTATTTAGCCAGTAAATATTATCACTTAAATGAATTGTTAAATAAGCTTTATTACATGTGCGTAAGCGGACAGTGGAGGCGTAGAAAAAAACCTTTGCTTATCACCATTCATGAATCTCTTAAGGGAAAAGAAATAATAGTTAGTAATTAGGTAGACAAGTTTACCCTGGACACATGGGTCAGCGGAGTAGACCTTTCTGGAATAGTAAGGATTCATATGCCAAACATTAATAAATCAAAACAATCTCTTTTAAAACAGATGAGTTCGGTATTTATAAACAATACTTACTCAGATTGTTATAAAATTTTCACCGATGGCTCAATGGACGGTGTTTAAGTCTGCAAAGGCAGCGCCACTCATTCAATATGTATTCTAAGAATTTATACATGTCGTTACTAGATGGCGCCACTCTAAAGTTAAACTCGATATGGTTTCGTTTGATTAATGTGTCATAATATTTTGTGTGTTACTTGATAGTCAATACGAAATACAGGAAACTATTATATCGCCTTGAGTAGTTTCATTTCAAGTACCTTCTGGGATTCAACCATTGGTCCTTTACGAAGTCGGATTTTGTCACTGGAGTGCTGTGCTGCCATCTTCAGGAGTTTTGCGGAGTGCCTATAGAGGGCGCTAGTAGTCAAGGATTGCGGTAACAAGTGTTGTGTGTGTGAGTGACGTGCATACCAGTGTCCGGACAAACTGTAAGTACTTTCAACTTGTAAAATATTTCAAGAAAAAGTGTAAACACGGGGAATCCATGCCGGATTTAGCCAAGAAAAATTGCAAGTTTTTTCAAACACTTAGAAAAATTTCGAATCGTCGACACTGGACTTAGAATAATTTCGTCTTGTTCACCAAACACTTAGAAAAATTATCGACAAGATTGAACTTGTAAAATTTCGCCAAGTTACATCAAACACTTAGAAAATTTTTTTGAAGCTGAACTTAACTAGTTTGAATTGAACGCTAACAAAATTGCTGTACTTGTGGAATTTTGATTTGGACACTTGGACAATAAACATTTATATCGGATTTGTGAACACTTTGCAGTGTTTTAAACATACATTTTTAAATATTTGTGATATTGTTTGGACAGTGTTTTGCTTTTGTTTCTTATATTTATTTAAGGCTTGGGATTGAGAGTCGGTGAATAATGGAGTCATTACTAAATAAACAAGATGATTTAAAATCCAAAATATTTAAGGCTAGAAGTAACTTTAAAAAATCACCAAAAGAAAGAATTAATGTATCTTATATTGAAGCTAGGTTAGAAAATTTAGAAAAGGTTTGGACTCAGTTTACCGACACTCATGCTACGATTATTGAGGAAATACCTAAAACGGAACTCCAAAAAACTACATATACAACATTAGATATATATGATGTGGCAGAGGAGACATACCTGGATTATAAAAGTGAGTTAGGGGAAGCTTTGCGCAAGTTCAATACCGTGTCTGGTGAAAGGGTGGTAACCGTTACTAAGGCAGACAATTGTCCAATAAAATTGCCAAAACTTTCAATACCTGTCTTCACTGGTCATTACTCTGATTGGGTCAGTTTTAGAGATTTGTTCAAATCCCTTATACACAATAACCAATCCCTAGACGATGTTCAGCGTCTTCATTATTTAAAGGGTCACCTCAAGGATGAACCCGAACAGTTGTTACGACACGTCCCTATAACTCAAGATAATTATAAGAAATGTTGGGAGCTTTTAGAAAAGAGGTACGATAATAAGCGGTTTTTAGCAAGTTGTATTTTAAAACGGTTTTTAAGTCAAAAATCACTTACATCTGAATCAGCTCACGCAATTAAAGAGTTATTGGATACCACGACTGAATGTTTAAATGCTTTGGAAAATGTTGGAGTAGACGTAAAATCTTGGGACATAATTGTGATTCATATCATTTGTTTGAAATTAGATACAGAAAGTAGAAAACTATGGGAAGTTAAAATTAGCGAAATATGTGATGAACTACCCACGTTAGATCAATTTAAGGAATTTCTAGAAACTAGATTTAGATCCTTGGAATTTATTGATATTAAAACTATTAAATCAAATCGAGCATCAAATCCAAAGTCATTACATGTGTCAACTTCATTACAGTGCGATTTTTGTACGGAATCACACAAACTGTTCAATTGCAAAAAGTTTGCTAAGGAAGACGTAGACGCGCGTCGTAGTTTTGTCCAAACAAATAGCCTGTGCTTTAATTGCTTAGGTCGCAAGCATTCCGCGCAGAATTGTTATCAAACCACTCGCTGTAGACTGTGCAAAAAACGTCATCACTCTTTGTTACATCCTAGGAATGTACTCCAACCAGTAGTCGATCATGAAGGAACGATTAACCAATCGACTGGAGTAACTCAAGGCGAAACTGGAAATGTTGTATCATGTTTTGCAAAAAATCATAATCAAGTACTCTTGGCCACAGCATTGGTTAAAGTAGTATCAAGGACTGGTACTAATATCACCCTCAGATCCTTACTGGATCAGGGGTCGCAAGCCTCGTTCATAACTGAAGCAGCGGTACAGCTTCTTGGGTTAAAAAAGTATTCACACAAGAGCCATGTATCAGGGCTGGGAAGTGATCAGACAGGTTCCTTGGAATCCAAGTCTGTTGTGTTTATGAATGTTCAATCACTTCACGACCCCAACTTTGTTGTTAAGGTTAAGGCTCATGTTTTGAAGAAGCTTACCACCTTCCTGCCAGAAAAACAAATTGCGGTACCATTGTCCATAGAAATATCAACCTTAAAATTGGCTGATCCTGCTTTCACCACACCCAACAAAATTGATTTGTTGTTAGGTGCAGAAGTTTATGGGCAGATCTTACAAGAAGGCCTATTAAGAGGATCGTCTGACTCAATAATAGCCCAAAAAACTAAGTTGGGTTGGATTATATCCGGGCAAATTCAACGCCCTGGAAGGGAGCATTGTTATGCTGTAATAAGCATGCATACTCAATGCAGTGATAGCGAACTTCTTCGAAAGTTCTGGGAATTAGATTCCGACGAGTGCAATAGCAAAAAACATCTCACGGCCGAAGAACAAAAATGTGAAGATTTCTTCGCTGCAACAACTACACGAGATTCTTCAGGTAGATACGTTGTAAAATTGCCATTTCGAGATGAAAACCCAGCATGCAGACATGGCAATTCACGAGAAATCGCCACTCGTAGGTTTCACTTGCTGGAAAAGAGATTACTAAGGGATCCTAAACTCAAGCGGCAATATTCTGAAGTTATTCAAGAATATTTAGATTTAGGGCACATGGAAATGGTACCTGAAAAAGAACGAGATAGCAAAGATGCAGTTTACTTACCTCATCACCCCGTCATCAGGGAAGACAAAATAACTACACAGGTTCGGGTGGTATTCGACGCGTCCTGCAAGGATGCTAATGGTGCATCTCTGAACGGTGACCTGATGACAGGGCCTACTCTCCAATGTGATCTCCGACATCTAATAATGCGGTGGCGGCTGCATCCCATCTGTCTGGTGTCAGATATCGCTAAGATGTATCGACAAGTGAGGGTCTTTGTTGAAGACACTAACTATCAACGCATCTTGTGGCGTGAACAGGATCATCCAAATTGTGACGTGCAACATTATCGCCTCTTGACAGTCACGTTCGGGACGGCTTCTGCGCCTCATCTAGCTGTGAAGGCGTTGCAGCAAGTTGCTCTTGACGATGGTGCTGATTACCCTCTCGCATCTGTAAGAGTCTTAAATGACTTTTATGTTGATGACTTATTGACTGGGTGTCAAAGCGTTAAAGAAGGAATAAGAGTGTATAGGGAAATCAAAGAACTACTGGGAAGGGCGGGATTTCAGTTACGCAAATGGTGCACTAACAGTGAGGAGTTGATAGAGAAATTGAAAAAGGAAAGCAAGGAAGAAGTTGGAAGCAAAGTAGGAAATCTAGAGCTAAAGATAGATTCAATAATAAAAATCCTTGGACTTACCTGGAACCGCCGCAAGGATGTTTTCGAATATTCCGTCCAGCTTCCTCCGTTAAAGATTCCTGTAACAAAAAGAGAAGTTATTTCAGATATCGCACGCTTGTATGATCCTCTCGGGTGGATTGCACCTACCATTGTCACTGCCAAGGTCTTCATCCAGAAATTGTGGATCTCTGGAATAGATTGGGATGACGAACTTCCCTCTCAATTGTTAAACGAATGGACCAAGTATAGAAACGAACTGTCGTTACTTACAAATTTGCTACTCAAAATCAAGAAAGAAGACATCAATGCTTGGACTGATTCGTCAGTAGTACTAGCTTGGCTTAAAAGTCACCCAAGTCGTTGGAAAACATTCATCGCTAACAGAGTTTCAGAAATTTTATCAGTGTTAGATAGCACTCAATGGTCGCATGTGCAGTCAAAAGACAATCCTGCGGATTGCGCCTCTAGAGGGCTCAAACCGCATGATTATCCAAATGAGTTTTGGAGCACTGGACCTTGTTGGCTGAAATCTGAAAAAATTACTTATAATAGACAAACAGTAGAAGATACACACCTGGAAGAAAAGATAAACAAAGTATGTTATGTAACTACAGAAGAAGAATTTCCATTGTGGAAGCGATATTCATCCTTATGTAAACTCGTTCGAGTTGTCGCTTTTTGTAGAAGGTTCCTCAAACCACGTCCTGTTAATCAACCTATAAAAAATAAAAATTTCATTAGTTTTGATGAGTTTAGTAAAGCTTTGAATGTTTGTATTCGAAACTGTCAAATGACTAACTTTCAAGAAGAATTGGATAGTTTAGCTAAAACCGGTAAAGTAGATAGGAAAAGTAGACTTATCTCATTCAATCCATTCATTGATGATGCTGGCATTTTGCGCATTGACGGACGTTTGGAGCATTCTCAAATGAACGAAGACATGAGACATCCTATTCTTATCCCGCAAAAATCACACTTCACCAATCTGCTGGTTGCTGAAGCCCATGAAATAACACTTCATGGTGGGCCTCAACTCATGACTACTTATTTACGCACAAAATACTGGGTCATAAATGTCAAAAACGTAGTGAAATTCTATGTTCGCAAATGTGTCAGGTGTGTTCGTCATGGATCACGTATAAAAAATCAACTGATGGGTCAACTTCCATCTGCAAGAGTGACAGCTAGTCGGCCTTTTCTTCGAAGCGGTGTAGATTTCGCCGGCCCTATAAGCATCCGCACAACCAAAGGTAGAGGTCATCACTCCTATAAAGGTTACATATGTCTGTTCATTTGCATGGCGACAAGAGCCATTCATTTAGAAGCTGTGAGTGACTTGACCACTCAAGGATTCTTAGCCGCATTTAAACGCTTCGTCGCTAGAAGAGGACATTGTGCCGATATATGGAGTGATAACGGTACAAACTTCACAGGTGCTGCTAGGGAGCTTAAATCACTTTTTACTTCGGAAAGGTCTGGCATAGCAACTGATATTGCTGCATCTCTTGCCAACAATGGCACAACCTGGCATTTCATTCCCCCTCAAAGTCCTAATTTCGGGGGCCTTTGGGAAGCAGGAGTGAAGTCCACAAAGCACCACTTAAAACGCGTTATCGGAAATGCAACACTTACGTATGAAGAGATAGCCACTGTTCTGACACAGATAGAGGCTTGCTTGAATTCGCGGCCCCTTTCTCAAATTAGCCTCAATCCTGGTGATCCAATCCCCCTTACACCAGGACATTTTCTTGTAGGAGAACCCTTGGTAGTGGCCCCTGATTCCAATTATGAAGATAGTAATGTTACTAGTCTGAAGCGTTGGCAATTGACTCAAAAGATGTTGCAACATTTCTGGCGACGCTGGTCCCACGATTATCTTACACAGTTCTTTCACCGTCGCAAATGGCAAGAACGCGTTCCTGAGCCAAATATTGGTGACGTCGTACTAGTGCGCGAAGACGATCTGCCTCCAGCAAAATGGCTTTATGGAGTAATCGTAGACAAGCATGAAGGTTTGGACAAAATTACACGTGTCGTCAGTTTAAAATGCAAAGGGAACGTCATTAAGAGACCTGTGTCAAAGATTTGTGTTTTGCCTGTTACCGAATAATAACTTGTTTATCCTTGTCGTGAGTTCAATCATTGTTTAATGTTAAGAAAATAGGCACTAGTTTGTTATTATTCATAGTTTTGTTTCTTTAATATTTTGTTTTTTAAGCGTTTACAGTCCGCTGTTCTATATAAATTTTTAGTTAATATTGAATATTGTTGTATAATTTAAGGTTTGGTTGCTATTTGAATTGTATTATTTAGTTGTAATGGACATATCCGTCCATGGTGGGCGGAATGTTTAAGTCTGCAAAGGCAGCGCCACTCATTCAATATGTATTCTAAGAATTTATACATGTCGTTACTAGATGGCGCCACTCTAAAGTTAAACTCGATATGGTTTCGTTTGATTAATGTGTCATAATATTTTGTGTGTTACTTGATAGTCAATACGAAATACAGGAAACTATTATATCGCCTTGAGTAGTTTCATTTCAAGTACCTTCTGGGATTCAACCAGACGGAGAGAGTGTCGGCATAGGCTTGTTTGATCCACAAACAAATAATCGATTAAAGTTGAAAATACTATGTAAAATATCTATTATGCATGCTGAATTGTTAGCTATATATTATGAGGCATTATCTTATATTGAGAGCGTGGGATTTCATAAATTCGCAATACTCACGGACTCCAGGAGCGCCCTCCAACACCTGGCTCGATGTACCTTAGGTTCCCGAGGCACACCGATAGCCTTCTCCATTATTGGCGCCATTCGTAAATTAGCTACTAACAATAAAGCTATCTTTTTACAATGGATCCCATCACATGTAGGAATTGTGGGAAATGAGGAAGCTGATTTATGTGCAAAGCAAGCCTCAGCCGACGGGATCCCATTTCAATACAATTCCAATTTTTTAGATTTGTTATAGGTATATTGTGAAACTAAATTGTACTAAAATATGGCAAGAATTTGCGGACGAAAGGTCTCTTACCAAAGGGTAGTAACTATTCAACCCTGTCTGCCTCGATACCAATGGTTCGTTGGGACTGGTATGAGTAGATCGGAAATTTGTATAGCTTTAAGAATTCGTTGTGGTCACATTCCATTAAATTGCTTTGGTTTTATGATGGGTAAGACTGATACCCCCAACTGTAATGAGTGTGGAAAAATTGAAGATGTCTATCACATATTCGTGGAGTGTGTTCGCAATGAATATGAGAGATGTCGTTTAATTTGTATGTTTAATGTAAACCCCATAGATGTAGGGATATATAATAGTTTACTTGCCTATCCGTTATCGGACGAGGCTCGAATGATTTATAAATTAGTAAGTGCCGCGATTAAACGTAGATTGTGAATTCTTGTTAAGTCGCTGCACCTATGAAAGTATTTTTAGGTATTTTCATTGTTAAAAAAACCCTCTTTCAATAAATAAAGATATAAAAAATCCCCCTCTATCGTCTTGTGTATGTCTGATGCATATTCATGAGCATATCCAAAAATAAAAACTACTTCTTCTTGACTTAAGGAGATTTCTCATTGGAGGTGAGTATCGAACTGTCAAAATATAAGGTTAGCCCATAAGACAGCCTCGAAAGTGGTTATAAATCAGCTTTTTGACTCTATTCTTTTGTATTTTTCAATTTTTGTGCTTCGGATTGTTATTACAACCTTTGTCTTTCCTCATTGGAGTTTGCTCAAGCAACCAATTAATAATGTCATTTTCAAGGAAAGTTCGAGGACTTTCTTAAGGCTTCCTCCAATAAGTTTGAGTGAAGGACGTTCTTAAGGTTGTGTTTAAGAATACGGGTGTATGTTCATCTGCCAGCGTGAATACATCTCTGAAAAAAATGCCGTTGCTAAGTTAGATGATGTAGGTCTGGGACTTAAAAAAATAAAAAGACGGAGTTACATTTCACATGTAAGTAAATTCATAGCATAAACAATCAATGCATCGTAATTTGTTGAATTTGTTTACCAATAATTGTCATTTCAGCTGAGCGACAAATCCGACTAATGTGAATAAAAACCATAAAACTACCAAGTGATGTTAACTCTAGATAGATAAATGTCTCATGCCCTTTTCAGTAATTTTAACTAGAATGCAAAATTTAAGAAAATTAGTTCAGTTGATGAAACAAACAACAAATAAAAAGAAACATATACACACTCATCTTAGATACGTATAGAAAAAGGCAACAATTGTAAACAACAAATTAATTTATTATTGTTTTAATTAGAAACGTAAACAATTTTCAACATAGACCAACTGTCTGATAATTTTGTCTGTCATTTCATTGACAATTCTTGTACAAATTACGAACTAAATCTGAGAGAAATGGACAAACTCCTCTTATAACAGGGTAATATGAGATAATCTGCAACTAGATGTGACACAATTGACAACGTGTATGTAACATTTTTGATGTTAGGGTATAACGAAGAGAAAGATTTCTACTTAAGGTATATGTGAGGAGAGAAGATAAATCCAGGTTTCAGGGAATAGTACAATATTTATTATTTTTACTTTACAAATTTAGACTCTAAGTATACACGTTAATAAGAAATATAGATAGGGGTCTTAAGATCGAAGTAGGCACGAGATCCAGTCAGGTAGCTGCTACGAAATAGTCAGCCACTTAACTTGGAGATGACGAGATGATCCGAGAGAGGACCTCTGGTGGACGCGCGCAGGCTTATATATGGCCCTCGGGGTGATGCGGTGAGAGGAAGGGCAGCCGTTGACGAAGACACGACGTCACAAGGGACACGGTAGCATATTCACTCTAGTCTTCCATAGATTCCTTACTAATATAATATAAGTGTGAGTTTGTATTTTTGTTTGTTACCTCTTTAGGCTACCTACTGAACCAATTTTCCAGAAACGTCACTTGCTCATATTGGGAATATTATGAAGGACATAAGGTATTTACCACCCCCGGAGTTTTAAGTACGCGTGTAAAGCCGCGATCAAAAGCTAGTAGGTAAGTAATAATTCCAGTGCCCAATAATAACCCTTTAATTCACTGTCTCTAATTATTATTATTATTTTGTTTGTTTATTTTGTGATTGGTACAATAAAGTGTATATCTATCTAATGTTCTCTTCAAATACGAACAATGCATGCACTGTTGTTACAATATTTACTCATGCGCCATCCTCTGCGGTCTTCAGCCTGTCTTAGCTAGCTTCCTCAATCATCTGTATTGGTCTCCATTCAATAAATTACCCTTCTCCTCTCCCCTTCGTTGAGCAAAGACTATGCCTGTGTAAGCTCATTAGGTAACTCCATTTTCCCCCAAGCCTTTTGCAGTTTAAAATGTTTTAAGTGAGAGATCAGTCTTATTATCCCTCAAACATAATACGTTAGCGAGGAGCTCCTTAGTCGAACGCAACCCGCGAATGCGCGTGTCAAGCGACGACGTGACGCGACCACTATAGGATTGGTTGCCATTTAGTGGAATTTTCTATCTTGAGCTCCTCCGTGCTTGGGAAAGCTAGGCTATCGATAGATAGCAGTCGTGAGGCTGTGTCAGTTGCCTTGGGGCAGCCTGAAAAATTCCACGGACCATGACTTACAGCGTATACTGGGCTCCGAAGCGTAAGCTGACGACGCAACTAGGAATACACGCTAGGATCATAATGATACATAATATGTTAGCGTTTCCTGTATATTTATAACAATGTTCTGCTTAATTTATTATTCGGCCTCGAAATTTATTTCCCCTTATACCGGCCGGAGCAAGTCATTATTTGCATAATCTCTCTGTTTCGAGAAATAATAACAACACAAATTGTGCTTTACAATATTCTTGGCTATTGTGGTGCTGAGTTTGATTGTATTTAAGCCTTCGCCCGCGATAGTAATCAATAAATTCTTCGTCCAAGCCTGTTACCCAGTTGCATTGTCAATTGCGGTTTAGAACAGTACCCTTATAAAAGATCCTAAATTTAGCGATTACATTATCGCGAACGTCGTGTTACCCATGAGCTACCTCAAATATACTAAATCATACTTATTATCAGTGATTCTAGAATAAATTTTTAAACAAGTACTTACCGGTGGAGGGTTTAAGTATGCAGAGACCTGGAAAAAGTTTTATTGCCTATAGAATTCGCCATTTTATTTATATGGTGAAGACACATAGCATATGCATATGAAGTATACAAGGAATATGACACATCACACGTCAATATCTGATAAGTCGTTCAAGACTTAGGGCTGGTTTAGACGGATCCAGTGCCGGCAATCCAGTGTCGTACATGGACACGAAATTTACCTACACACACAAACAATGATGTCCACGAGTGCGTCTACAAAGACAATTTCTTAATTTCTCTAAAGGATTATCCGCACTGAATCTGTCTATACCTTCCATGATGGAATAGACAATCTCAAATACAATATATTCATGAATGCGGTAAACAGTCCTTTTTCGGCCAGTCGTGTTAAAAGACGTCCATATTGCCCACGCAAAGTCCTTTAAAGTCTACTTAGCTGAAAACCCGTCCGCTCCCCGATCCAAACCATAAACATCTTTGAAAATTGACTCGCATTAAGTACAGAAACTTTAGTAATTAAGGCTTGAGGAATCGACAGCGCTGATCGCCATTATAAATTTGAGATTAACTGATTAATTGATTGAACTTTCCGAACAAAGAAACAGTGAAATAAACTGGCACGTTTTAATTCGTCATGACATGCTAAGGCTAAATTTCAAATGGGTTGGGAGAAATTGGTGGTGACCATAACTATGTATGTAGGTAATATAACTTGCTGCTTTAATAACTATGTTCGAGATAGTCACAACTAAATTCTAGATTAACTTTCAAACTAATCCTTATCATCATTTCAGCCGCAGTCAGTCCACTGCTGGGCATAGGCCTCTCTATATTCTAGTCATCACTCAACACTAGTTCTATTTCTATCTTTAGCTCCTCCGTGCTTTGGAAGGTATCGGCCATTGGTATCGGCTGTTATTGTCATATGGTCGTAGTTAGTTTAGTATTCTTCTTCATCCAAACGTGTTCCCTAGTTGCATCCTCAGCTTACGCTTCGAAGCCTAGTACGCTGTAAGTCATGGTCCTTGAATTGACAGCACTAGTTAGAACGGAGCGACTACCATCTGACCTCCATAACCCTTTTTATAGGGAAATCAGAGAGGTGTGTTAGTGGCCAACACTGTCAGATTTTTTCAGGCTGCCTAAAGGCATCTGAGACAGCCTACCGAATGCCATCTATCGATAACAACCGGAATTAACGGCTTAGCGTGCCTTCTAAAGGACGGAGGAGTTCTAAATAGATAATGCGACTAAATGGCGATACTACAATACGTGTCGCGCCCGCGCCTCACCACCGTTGCTTGACACGCGCATTCACTACGGATACGCGCGTCGCGTCGGCTATCGAGCCCCTCGAAAGTCGGTCTAACATGGCCTATATCCGCTATATTGCATAACATCGTGGCAAGGCTGACAGCATTTACCATGTTCAATAGCAATGCTTACTCTTCCTGAGAGTAAACTACCAGCTCTTCGTATAGCTCGAAATAAGCTTATTACAAAAGATGTGCAAGTTGGTTAAAATATAATAATAGAACCACGAAATTCAACTGAAACAAGAGGAGAGCACCTGAAAATAACTTTCTTAAAATATGCGCAAATTATGTTTCAAAATGAATAAATTTTTCTCCCTTTGTCTTTATGGTCTGGGCGGATATAATAAGCTATAAGTTGTATTTATTCGACGTTCGTCTGCTTGAGTTTCACTTGGAACTACCTACTTGGAAGGCATTTTGTTCTAAAATTGAATACTTGATTGCGTAAAATAACTCAAACAAATCCACCGTTTTTTTTGTGTGTGTGGGGGGGGGGGGGGGCGACACCCCCAAAAACGGTGAATGTTCACACTTTGCTGTTTTTCACTTTTATATAAACTGTGAACATTCTTAAATTAAGCGTGCCTATATCAAACTTCCCCCATTTTTGCCCTCATTTTTCCTCTAATAAAAATGCTCTCGAAGAAAATATTCAAATCAATCAAGTGACACGTGAACAACTTTCGCGAAGATCCATTCAGAAATGTGGTCAATAACCAAGAACATACAAATTTCACTACAAAAGCAAAATTAATCACTCTCGAAATGAAGACGAGTACAAATAGTAGTGACGACAAAAACCCCGGACACTTGAGCTATTCACTGTTCTCTGTTCAGCGCAACTTTCTGCCAGTCGACTGTAAGATGATCCAGGCCTTTCACGACTTCTTTCACAGTATGATCTAGTGGAAAGTAAGGTAAGTAAATGGGGATGAAAACAAACACTTTTTAACTGCGGTTAACATTTAACATAAACCAAATAAATTACTTAAAGCGATGTTATCGTAAAGGAAATAATGTCTAAAATCAGTTGTTCTGACACATTTTAGCCGCTGCAGGAAATTGCGAGCCTCAGCTGAGTTCTTTGGCATAAAATATAAAAATTACAGATAATATTCATAAAAATAAAGACGTGTGAGACGCGTACAGTGCAGTATAAAATGATTTTGCTCTTGCTACTAAAGTACCACCATAAAGGCCGGGAAACTTTAAATGCTTATCACTGTGATTTCTTATGTTTTCGCGATTGTTATTCATTAAATTAAACTATTTTAATACGGTTTTATCGCGTTTATTACTTATTTATTACACCTGACGTTTCAAACACTTTACAGCGTTCATGGTCGCAGGCAGACTAAGTTAACATTTGTCTTTGATGTCATAAGATTACAAACAACCGCCTGAAATTTTTATTGGGAACTATTCCGATTCACGCAGTATTGGCTCACAGTATCTAAGGGTCTTGCAGTCTGCTTCCGAGTTTGCGATTTTATTAAGTTAATGACTGGGTCCCAAGCTGGCGATAAAACCGTATTAAAATAGTTTAATTTAATGCTTATCACTGCTTTAGTTAATTACCAATTTTGTTGCTATTTTCGGAATCGGTGATATTTTAGTGTATGTGTTACTGTAAAAGCTCGAACTGCGGTAAATCCTAAGATTTTACAGCAAAACCTAAGATTTACTAATTCTTAATGGTAAAAGTCCGAACAGTTTTGCGATTCGAACTTTTACTGCCTTCCACTTGGTAAATCTTAGAATTTACATTAAAGGCACGGTAAATGTTGAAAAATACATGTGAAAACGATTTTATTTATTTATCGATCTCCGCATTTGATCGTTTGACATGGCTGACCATGCACGTTAATTTGATTTCTGTTTGTTGCATGTTGTCAAGTAGATCTCATAGACCTACAAATCAACACTGACGGAAATTATAAATTTATACAAATGTATCAAGACCACCTTACTAACTCGTGATCCTTCATTCATCATTCTGGTGTTTGTCATGAAAATGTCGATCCCTTCTGGTGTTCGACATGAAAATTGCGACCTCTTTCTAGTGTTCGACATGAAAATGACGATTATTTCTGGTGATCATCTGGTGGCCATCGACATGAAAATCTCTAAATAATAATAAATTTATTTTTTTATTTTTTCAGTTTGTTAAATATGTTTGTAATAAGTAAATTATTTTACCACCTATTAATAAAACCTATTAATAAACGTTATGTTATGTTACATAATATAATACATAAACGTTATGTTTGTGAAAAGATAAATTTATTTGTATTATTTTTCCATTGTATTTATTTTTTACTGTTTAGGAAATATTTTAAAGGTTTTTCCAAATTACTCCAAAAAATGTTTATATAAAAATACGAAATGAAAATAATTTAAATACTCTAATTTTCATACCTACATAAAAATATATATCTCAAGCTTTGACTAATAATAAATTAAAATTAAATATCAAAAATAACTCATTGTTTTATTCCAACAACCTACATTTACCAGCCGTCTGTGGGAAAACCTAGCACGTATTAAATTCTAATGGTAAAAGCCCGAAAAAATCGTCCCATTTTCATATTTCCTTACATTTACCTACTAATGTCGGTAAATCCTAAGACTTACTCTTTAATTACCGTTTATGGATTTACCGTTGTTTGAGATTTTACAGTAACATATGCATTGTTCCGTATAAAATTGTTGCCCCAAATGTGAACACAGTGAAGTAGCTTTTGAAAAATTTGGGAGATGTAAGACGTTCTATCTATCTATGTTTTAGTTAATTTATTACAATGATGCGAAGTTGAAACTTGTGAAGTTATAACCAGTTTAGATACTACAGCAGTATTATAGGAACTAATACGGAAACTTGGTTGTATGAACATCTCACAGGCTGTTCGAATACAATATATGAAGTATATAAAAGCCAATTATGTTAATGAACATAATCGGATCGGACATTGTATCCTTAGTAGATACAATGTTGTATCACTTTTATCATCCAAATAAATTTATTTTGCTAAAAATGTGGTACACATATAGATAATCAAACAATGTCAGGTTTCTCACATTTTACCAGACACTGGCATGCAATACAGTTAATGTAATTAATCAATTAAAAGTAATAAACTCAAATTCAAGTAAAAGACAGAAAAATGTCAACAATTTAGCAGCTTACCAACAACAAAATATCATTCAGTTCTAAGAGAGTCAAAATGTTCACTAACTGTATAGAAAGCTTTATCAATTAGCCATTTCTTTAATTCTTTTTTAAATTCATTAAGATGTAGAGACTTCATAACATCATCGATGGTACTAGTCAATCGTACAACTGACATAAAGGAATATTGGTAAGTACATGCACGATTTAATTCCTGTGCACCTATTACTTTTTATGTAATCTTCTTCTTTTATTTTGAATATAAAGATATGAGAATTTAGGTTTATATAAGAGAGTAAACGTTTGCCTTAATTTGAAACCTCTAAGTCAAGGGTTTCTTTTCCCTTTCCACAGAAATGTTTAGTTTCCATTCTGGTTTGGACTAGTAAAAATTCTAAATCTAAAGTTAGGACATTGCAGGCTTGGAACACCTGATTGTCTGTTAAAATATGATTTCGACTACCATCGGTAGTCGCGTGCTAGTTCTCTAGGTAGCGCATAGCATGGTCCTATCAGTCTGGTGATAAGGATTTCGGAAGTCAGACGGCAGGCGGTCTATTGTAGTAACCAGTACCGTCAAATCAAACACCATAATTAAAGGGCGTCATACGCTCTAAAGCACAAACTAAATATCCAACTGGGAAACCCGCTAGGATGAAGAAGAAACTACTAAATATCCCTATACAGTTTTAAGCCGCTTTCAGGAAATTTCAGACTGTGGCGGTGTAGTCTTTGATATAAAGTTTAGAGCCTTGGGGTTATTAGTAATAGTTTTGATAGTAGAATTTATTAGAATGTGTACTGTGCAACATATTTAACTTTTAATATTATTAGTGCGAAAGTCTGTCTGTCTGCTTGTTGAGCTTTCACGGGCAAACTGCTGAACGGATTTTAATAAAATTTGGTATGAACATAGTTGAAGACCCGGAATTAAACATAGGCTACTTTTTGACGCAGGCAGAGCTGCAGGAGACAGCTACAGCAGCTACTTGAGTAGCTTTTTGGGAGTCCAATCGAGCAAGATTTTTGTGATAAATATGAATACAACCTCCATAATTTATTTATTTATTTCATATTCATACATGCAATATCCTTACAGGTACACACCCAATGCGATACAGCAGACAAAATTTAAAATAATAATATAATATTGCCAATTAAATTGCCATCGCTAAAATCAATAAATCCGCATTACTTATTCAACGAACTATCTCTGAAAGGGAGAGAAAAATGGCATCAAACATTAATGATATCATTTAGAAGACCGCAAAGATGCTCGCTGAAGATTCATAGTCGATAGAACGGTAGTAAAGCGGCCTTAATGTGAATATTATGCAGTACTTCACCCAACTCCAAAGCTTAAGATAATGGGCTTGTAGGATGTAAATAAATATAAATATTAAAGTCAATTTTGGCGTAAAGTGCTTAGTTGGTCAAGTGGAAATAACATTGTAAATAACTCAACTAAACTCTGCATAACCCAAAGGTTAACTGTTAGACAATGCTCCTAGCATTAAATTCACCGTTTGTACTGTAGGTTACATTGTATTTTGTATATAGTACTAGCTTTTTCCCGCAGCTCCGCCTGCTTCAAAAAGTAGCCTATGTTTGACCCCGGGTCTTCAACTATGTTCATACCAAATTTCATCAAAACCCGTTCAGCGGTTTGGCCGTGAAAGCGTAACAGACAGACAGAAAGACAGACTATGTTTTCGCGATTGTTACACATTAAATTAAACTATTTAGTTTTTTTCTGAATCGGAATAGTTTTCAATATTTTTTAGGCTATGGTATTATATTCTTGTGACATCAAAAACAAATGACACATACAAATGTCAACTTAGTCTGCCTGCGACCATTAACGCTGTAAAGTGTTTGAAACGTTAGGTGTAAATAATTATGTAATAAACGCGATAAAAAACCGTATTAAAATAGTTTTATTGTATTATTTCTAATTTATTTACACCTAACGTTTCAAACACTTTACAGCGTTCATGGTCGCAGTCTACCTGCGAACGAGTGAAGCCAAACCGAGTAGCTAGTCATAGCTACACTTATCCCATCTCCAGATTTATTCCCAAGATGCCATCTACTTAAATCGGTCTTTGCATTTTAATGTTCTATCGTGGCACTTGATATAGGGTGGCGGTTTTAAGGTATAAAACGGAATCGCGTTACTATAGCCGGATTATGGAGACTGTAATTTGAAGATAAACTTGCATTTTGCTAGGTCATCATTTCTGGGCATTTTCTTTGAGCATGATAATTTAAAAATTATAATTAGACTTTACACTCTCACAACAGACTACTCATCAAATACTCCCCCCCCCCCCCCATCGTCCCTGAAAAAAATCAATGAACTAAATGATAGGGAAGAAAGGAAGAAACTCCAATGATAAGTAAATTAAATTTATGATGATGATTCTACCTGACTCATTGTCAGACAGGCAAACAGGCGTACGGCCCACCTGATGGTAAGTTTGTATCCGTTACGCATCTGTATCGCGATCGTAGCCTTTGAACAGTAGACTTCGCGAACATCCTACAAATATGAGATCTATATATTTTATTTATAAAACGCTACTAGGTGCTTCCCCCATTTCCCCGCTTTTTGTGTGTTTTTTACAGCACTTACTTGTAGTGCTGCCGACATTCGATGACGTTATGAAATATATTCCGTTAAATTATGTTACACCACACTTTCCTCCTGTTTGCCCTCATTTTTCCTCCAATTAAAAAAATCTCTGAATAAAATAATTAATCAAGAAAAAAGTGTTTCATGTTTCGTAAGGATTCGTTTAGAAATGTTACCTCTAGCCCGAATCAAACATAACCGTACAAAAGCAAAATTGGCCAGTCTCGAAATGGAGACTTCGCTTGCGCTCAGTTAATATATCCAATCTCACTTGAATGGTCATAAGTTACCTTTTAGTGTTTTTTTAAATACTTGAAAAAAATAAAATAAATAAAAAATAATATAAATTAATTAAATATTAATTTACATTAATTAAATTTATTTGACAAATGTTTCCTGTAAATTGTGCGATAACGAGTTTTGTATTATTGTATTATACATATACTTTTACCTCAGTAAGACTAGTTAAAATAGTTTAAAAACTGTGAACAGGGTCGATCAATCGTACAACAGATTCGGTAAACAAGCAGGTTAATTATTCAGAGCATATTTCAAAACACACGAGCGAACCTAATTATGAAACCAATTTCAAACTTCAACGAGATCAATATACGAATTATTAATCAAAGGGGATGAGAAATGAATACAAATTTCGGTGACTCCCTTCAAATAATCCAGTGTACCGATTTATTTGAGTTGGTGACTGTAAATTTATTCATGAATCTTTTACGCGAAAGGTACGGTTTCATTGAATTGAAAAATGTGGAGAATACAGATCTAAAGCACGTTATAAGCATGTGTATGTATAAGCTTTTGGTTTACAAGAATAGACCAATGCCGTTCATGATGCGAAGGTAGTAAAATAACCAAAAAAAAAAAAACCGAAAGAAGAAGATTTAGGGATCAAATCATTAGGCATACGCTTTTCTCGAAACAGTATATAAGAAATTCAGAGTTCTTACCTATATATACGAGGCTCTCTAGATAACTAAATTATTTTGTGAAATCATTTACCAATGCATTTAGGTAAAGTAGTCATTCGTCAAATTAAAGAAGACACTCCCAGAGTGAATTTTTAAATCTATATGGTACGAGATCTCCTTTTAAAGGAAAATTCAATTCTTTCTCTGAGTGTTGCTGTTAGACACATATACAAAATGGTATACACAAAGGATAGACATGTCGGCATCGAATTGTTGTGAAACTATATTGATCGTAAAAGTTGGCAACACCCCGTGATGATCACACTCTCATTGAGGTAAGTAGTTGTAGTGTATTTTACAAATATTTTGTAGGTAGACGCAATCCAATGTGGCGTCAGTCTGTTACCGAGCAATAAACGAGTTGCATGGATATCGTGTTTTCCTTCATAGTTTACCTAAAACATAATAAATTGGCGACGATTACTACTCACGCATTTATTTCATCGAATATTCTACATAAAGGGTGTGGATTGCAGTGTAAAATGACTAGTGAAGTGAAATACATGATGATCGGTGGCGGGCTCAGTTTTGATCACCGCACACAAGAATGGAGTATATTTAAAAGCCGTTTAAATCAATTTTGTTTGGCGAACGAGATTGATGATACTACGGATAAGGCGTTCCTAAGGCGGCGAGCAATATTATTGTCTTCATTAGTGGAGGATACCTATCGCACCGCTAAAGATCTTGCGTTCCCTGTAGAACTTGAGGATTTAGAGTACAAAGTCCTACTAGAAAAATTGAACGCGCATTTTATTTCGAAAAAGTGTACTTTCGCAGAGAGATATAAGTTCTACAAGGCCGAACAGCGGCCTGGCGAAGATTTGGCGGAATGGGCGTCAAGAGTTAGAAATTTAGCTCAATACTGCGGATTCAGAGTGAAACTTGATACGGCATTGCGAGATCGTTTTGTTCTCGGTTTAGAGAATAGCAAGGAGAAAGAAAAATTGTTCGCTGAAAGTATTGACAAATTAACGTTCAGCAAGGCGTTGGAATTAGCTCAGAGTGTTCGATGTGCGCGGACGGCCGTGCAGCAATCTGCGGCCGCGCCCGCGGAGCCTGTGTTCGCGCTGCGTGCCGCCGCCGCCGGCGCGGCTAATCCGGCACAGTCCGTTGCGTTCAGTGATAAAAAGTGTTGTGCTGTATGTGGTTATAAAAATCATTCTAAAGAAAAGTGCCGTTTCGCTAATTATACGTGTCAGAAATGTAACAAGAAGGGACATTTAAGACGTGGCGGATGATGACGACATACTGACAGGTATTTATAATTTATTTAATATACGGTGTGTTATTGGTGAGCCTAAGCAACAAATGGTTTCGATTGGTTCGACAAATATTCTGTGCGAGATCGATAGCGGTAGTACCGTTTCTGTTTTACCCATGAATACCTACCAGTTTTATTTCAAAGATATGTACAAATTGCAAAACTGCGGAATTATTCTTAACTGTTATAATGGTAGCAAGATTGCTCCTTTAGGGTTCATAAAAGTACCGGTTATATACAACAACCGCAAAGAAGATTCAAAGTTTTTTGTTATTTTTACAAAAAACAAGCAGCCGGCACTATCAGGTCGTGATTTTTTATGCAGGTTTAATTTGCAATTGTGTAGTGTGGAATGTAATAATTTGAAATGAGACGATCTGAGAGTATCACTCAAAAATACATTTTATAAACTTTTTTCTGATGAGTTGGGAACTTTTAATAAGTATAAAATCAATTTAAAAATTAAACCTGATGCGGAATTAAAGTTTTTTAAACCTCGACCTGTACCACTAGCGTTGAAGTCAAAGGTAGAACAGGAATTAGATCGTTTGGTTAATTTAGGAATTTTAGAAAAAGTGGATCATTCGGATAACGCTACCCCAATTGTCCCAGTTTTACGTTCCGATGGAAATATAAGGATTTGTGGCGATTTCTCGGTAACCTTAAATAAATATTTTTATACAGATAATTACCCACTACCACGTATAGAAGAACTTTTTGCGAAACTTCATGGTGGTGAGGAGTTCAGTAAACTTGATTTGTCGCGGGCCTACTCACAGCTGTTATTGGATGATAGCAAAGAATTAACTACAATCAATACGCATAAGGGTTTGTTCCGTTACAATCGTTTGGTTTTTGGTTTATCGAGTGCGCCGTTTATTTTTCAACGTACAATGGAACAGCTACTTTACGGCATCGAGGGCGTGTGCATATTTTTGGACGATATTTTAATTACAGCACCGAACCGGTTTTTGCACGTACAAAGATTAAGAGTTGTACTAAGTAGATTAGAGGATGCAGGTTTGAGGTTAAAAATAGAAAAGTGTGAACTATTAAAAGACTCTGTCGAATACTTAGGATTTGTGATTGATAAAAATGGTTTGCATAAGTCGAAAAATAAAGTAGAAGCTATGCTAAATTGTAACCAACCCAGGAATATAAAAGAATTAAAGTCGTTTTTAGGTTTTATCAATTATTATAGATGTTTTATCCCAAACACATCTGCTGTGTTATCCTTTACATTTACTGTTAAAAAAGGATCAAAAGTGGATATGGGGAGAATCTCAAAATAATGCGTTCAATAGAATTAAAGAGGCACTCGCGTCGGATACCGTACTAGCACATTATAACCCGGAGTACGAGACCGTGGTGACGGCGGACGCGGGCCCCGACGGGCTCACTGGCATCCTGGCTCAGCGGCAACCCGACGGCACCGAGCGGGTCGTCGCGTACGCCTCCCGTTCGCTCTCTAAACCTGAACGTAACTATGCGCAGATTCAGAAGGAAGCAGCCGCGATAATATTCGCGATTAAAAAATTTCACCATTATTTGTATGGTTGTATGGTCCCTTTTACCTTGCGCACAGATCACAAACCACTTTTGACTATTTTTGGCAATAAGAGAGGAATTCCTGAGTTGACTGCAAATAGATTGCAAAGATATGCATTGTTCCTGTCAGCCTATAATTTCAATATTGAATACCTATGTCAAAAGTGAAGATAATGTGGCTGATTTTCTTTCTAGATCCGTGTTACAGTCGAAAAGTTTAGAAAATGATTCATTAGAGGAAACTGACCAGGCTTTATTAATAAATTTCATTTCGGATTAACTTTTCAACCCGATAACATTAAATGATATGAAAATAGAATCAGCTAACGAGCAAATATTGAGTAAGGTCAATTACATAAGTACAGGTTGGCCGAAAAAGGTGCATGATATAAATATTAAACCTTTTTACTTCTGTAGATCAGAATTATCGTTGGAAAATAGTTGCGTTTTGCGAGGCCATAAAGTAGTTATTCCGACTATTTTTAGGGAACGGTTGTTAGATGAGTTGCATAGTCCTCATTTCGGTGTAGTTAAAACAAAATTAGAGGCTCGCGCTCGTATGTGGTGGCCTAATATAGATAAACATATAGAACAAAAAATTGGTTCATGTAGTTTTTGTAATGCACTGCGCAGCGCTCCGCCCCGCGCGCCCCTCGCTCCGTGGCCCTACCCCGGCGGACCGTGGCAGCGTAGACATGTTTAGCATTAGTGGTAAACAGTTTTTAGTGGTTGTGGATGCTTATTCGAAATGGGTGGAATGTTTTGTGATGACGGCCACAGACAGCGAAACGATCATCAGCACGCTGTGCGAGATATTTAGTCGTTTAGGCTTGCCTCATGTCCTGGTGACAGATAATGCTACAAATTTTTGCTCAAACAGGTTTAACGACTTTTGTGTGGCTAATGGAATTGGGCACATGACTATAGCACCATATCATCCTGCCTCTAACGGTCAGGCTGAAAATAGTGTAAAAACTGTTAAAAGAGGAGTCAAAATTATTTTAAGTTTTAATTGTAACCAAAAAGTTTTAACTAACAAACTTAATAAATTATTATTTGATTACCGAAACACTACATATTGCACGACGGGGTTTTCACCCGCACAACTTATGTTTGGCCGGCACTTACGCTGTCGTCTCGATTTGTTGCGGGCCCCAGAGACACACTCCGAAGAGATGTCGTCATCATCCACAGCTCACGATAATGTTTCTTCTGCGCAGATCTCACAGCATAAGCAGTATGCTGGCAAAAGGAAGCAGGTGTTCTCTCGTGCCGATAAAGTACTTGTTAAATGTTTTTATAAAAACGGAAATAAACATAGTTGGAAGTTAGGTGTAGTCGAAGAACGTATTGGATCAAATATGTATACAGTTTGTTTGTTAAATGAAAATTGTATTTTACGCAAACATATCGATCAATTACTAGCCTACAAAGGTTTTGACAATAATAATGATGATTTCGACGTTACAACTGTTAATGATAATAGTATTAGTAATGAAGTATGTTGTGAAACCATTCAAAACCAGAAAGTTCCAGAAAATGCATTCCCAGCAAGCTCACCGTCAGGCACTTGTGCCAACGTCACTGTTGGTGACATGTGTAGAAATAACGATACGCCGCTACCATCTGTTGTGGCAGCGGATGTTAATGTCGAATTAGAGGAGGGGAGTGAACAAGCTGATGAACAGTTTTTTGAAGCGGTCTCATTTCTGCCTACCGCGCCTATTGTTCAAGCCAATCCTAACGGTCAGCCTGCTGACATTTTAAATTGTCAAGAGAGACGTAGACTCCGGTACGCTTCGCGGAAAGGAACATAAAAGTTGAATTTTCTCTGTTTACATGTTTAGCTTCTAAGATAATATAAGTACCTAGTTATGACTATTATATAATGTACTTTTGTAACTATTGGTGGAGGGATTTGTAGTGTATTTTACAAATATTTTGTAGGTAGACGCAATCCAATGTGGCGTCAGTCTGTTACCGAGCAATAAACGAGTTGCATGGATATCGTGTTTTCCTTCATAGTTTACCTAAAACATAATAGTAGTATATGCATATTCTTCTTTTCGCGTCGTAAAGTTCAAAATAATATATATTTTATTACTCAAGAAACATAAAGTATGAATCATTATTTCTGTACTGTAAGTGTTCTGTGCCCTAATAGACTCATCTACTAATTTACATCCGCCGCCCTTTGATTATTTATTAATATTTTTAAATGTCGATGGAAAACGATATTCGTGATTATATTTCGAAACTCCCGCACTTCGTAGGTATTTATCAATCGGATTAGTAAATGTTAGTGAATTCTTGTGTGCGATTAGGAAATGAGCTGATGAGGCCAGTCGCGCTAATTTCTATGATATCACCAAAACTAAACCCCGACTAAAAGCCTGAAATATGTGACAAATATTATGTTACGAATACTCTAGATAGAGTCGCCCAACAGTTTTGTATGCGTCGCTTTGTGTCCAAAACACTAAATTTTTTAATTTTCACGATTGCCAGTATGTATGTTAAATGCCAATTCTTGAAGAAAAAATAAAATGTAAATATAGGTGTTTAAATTTTGTGTGTTATTTATAGACGAGATAATACTATATTATAATTTGATATTCAGTTTTCAACTACAACATGCAAATTCATTCGACTCGTCGTACATAAAAACAAAAATCATTAGATATCGAACGAAAATCATTCTCACACACTCACTGAATGAATGAATGATTTTCGTTCGATATCGAAGGACTTTTGTTCAATAACGAACAATTTTTATTCGACTTCTAAAATTTTAGTCAGATTAAGAAGAAGATCTACCATCAGTTTTAGCAAACCCTGTTTGACTATTTTACAATTAAAATATGTTATAAGCTTTTTCCCATACCAACATACAAAACCTTAAACGCAGTCGCTAGGGAATGAATTTTATAATCAAGAATGAATGACAAACCAAATAAATCAATCATTCCTAAAAAAAAAAAACAAAAAATCGACACGATGTTTTATATTTTTTGACTGTTCTACTGGCAACACCCGTAATCGACGCGCCAAATTTTAAGTCAAAATAAGAGGTTTGAATTAAAATTATTTTATCAATTAACGTATAACTCCTGAATGTTTTGTTTAACATGTGAAAAGTGATCGTAACATGTTTTGTGACTTTTTAGTAAATTTTTTGCATGTGAAAAATATACAGGAAGACATATTGGATTTGATATAGCAAGTTCCAACAAATGATTACTGTATGCGAGTCGGCAGCAGACTGACCAGAGATATTAGGTAGGTACTATGCTAGTTTGTATTACTAGTTTATGCCTTACTTTCAAACTAGAGTACTACTTCTAGATATTATATTTTCTATGTATTATGTATGTCGATTAAAAATTGTTCGACATCAAACAAAAAATATTTGACTTTTACTTTTGATTGTATTTATGTATGTAATATACAATATATGTGTAAGTTTGTTTTGATATTTTTAAAAAATCTTTTTTTTATATATATCAAAACAAACTTACACATATATAATATCCATATTCAATTTTCCGGAAGGTTAACTGGAAGAAATTGCTATTGCGTTAAGGCCGTCTTTGCGCAAGGTTATTTTTCTTGTAATTGCTTGTATTTAACAATGTATCCTTGTTGTGCTATAAAGAGTTTTTGTATTGTATTGTATTGACTCGACGATTTTGCATAACTCACACTTTTCAAAAATAGCACTCCAAGACTCCACACTGCTAGATAGATTTGTTTATTTGTTGCTACAGACATAGTATTACATAAAACAAAAATAATTAACACAAAAAGATTACATACATTGTATAGCTTACACAATAATATTATTATAAGGTAATCTAATGTGCTGCAGCAAGACAAAATGGCCGTAACTCAGCTAATATTCTGCACATAGATGATACAGAGACACTGATTTTCAGTTATTGCCAAGTCAGTAGTTACGGGCACTAAATAGAGTAAATAAATAAATAGAGGATTAACTGCTCAAAAGTAGGTCCAATGCAAAATGGTATATTATCACGTGCTTAATACCTACTAAAAGCCAAAGCGTTACGGGGATAGTTGACAAGTGACAAAATGCAGAATATATATAAGGAAAGACCACTACGGTAATAATAAATACAAGGATAGACCACTACGGTAAAGTGCTGAAATACCAATTTTCTGTTTTGTGTAGAAGTAAGAACTGCTATCTATCACTCAAAATCGATTATTAGCTTTTAAACAAAAATACTCCAACACAATCGCAACACCAATTTTTTCGTCCGGGTTGAAAAAGATGTGAACTTGTATATGTAAATTATGTTATGTAAGACATTGGAATCGTACTAATATTATAAATGTGAAAGTGTGTTTGTTTGTTTGTCCTTCCTTAACGTTAAAACGGAGCAACGGATTGATGTGATTTTTTGTATGAAGATAGGTGGAGACCTGGAGAGTGGCATAGGCTACTTTTTCCGTGACACAAACGCAAGTATTTAAAATTATCATACTCATAAATATTCAACGGAAATGTAAAAAGTTAATTTGTCATTTTATCTAATAAATAGTGGTTTCTTTTGTACCGCGATAGCAATTCACTTAGCATAACAAAACAGCATGCTATAAAACAAGCCAGCTTTAAGGTTGGTGTCCATGTGATTCAAGCTTTTCATGAAGAAATGGTAAGCTCCCTCTTGTTCCTTGTAAATTTCATAACACCACCGGGTCATGTTAATGTTGGTTTCGCTGTAAAAAGGGTTGAGGAGGTCAGACGGCTGTCGCTCCATTGTAATAACCAGTGCCGCCAAAACTAGGACCATGACTTACAGCGTACCACAGGACTTGCAGCGTACCACAGGACTTGCAGCGTGCCACAGGACTTGCAGCGTACCACAGGACTTGCAGCGTACCACAGGACTTGCAGCGTACCACAGGACTTGCAGCGTGCCACAGGACTTGCAGCGTGCCACAGGACTTGCAGCGTGCCACAGGACTTGCAGCGTACCACAGGACTTGCAGCGTACAACTAGGAAAAACGCTCATGGACTAAGAAATTCCGTAATAAGTACTACAATCCAACTGCGCCTCTATAATTTAGTGGTTAAGGCATTTATTTAAATAACCAGAGGTTGTGATTTCGATTCCTACTGGATATACACTTTATATAGTTCAGTCACTTTCAGTTTGATATGAACATTGCAGGCTAGAATCCCACTAATATTATAAAGGCGAATGTGTGTATGTTTGTTACTTTTTGTAGCTGAAACGGCTGGGCCAATTTTTATGAAATTTAATATGAATGTAGCTGAAACCTTGGAAGAACGTATAACGTAGTTTTTATCCCGAAAAGTACACGATTCCCGTAGTATTTGGTCAGAAGTCTGATAGTCAATGGCGTTTTATAAAGAAAGTGGCGCCACTGTATATAAAACGGCTGTGTATTGGGTCAAATTTACCGCGGGGTGCAGCTAGTCGTGTATTAAGAAGATGATTCCACGCTTCTTAAACGAACATTACCTGGGAGTACGGCAGTACTTCTGCCAATTCAAAACAAAAAACGGGGACACCGTACTATCTTTTCTGGGCATTTTTTACACCCTCTTTCGAGGTGAAGACACCTGATTTTTAGGATTCCGTACCGAATAGATAAAACGGGACCCTATTACCAAGACCCCGCTGTCCGTCCGTCTGTGTGTCTTTCACTAGGCTGTATCTCGTGAACCGTAATAGTTAGACAAATGAAATTTTAACAGATATTCATTGCCGCTATAAAAACAAATTCCACCCAAAAGATATAATTTTGTGCGGTTTTTATAGATAATGGTATAATAAATGTAATTTTAAATATCTATCCGACTCTCATGACCGTCAACTTCGCTCTTCTAATTCTCTCTTACTAAGTATTTCCCTATTTCGCACCAGTTTTATGGCTAATTCCTTCACTTTACAATCTACTCGACTTTGGAATGCTTTGCCTGTTGATATTCAGGAAAGTCCTAACAAATTTTTATTTAAAAGCGGGTACGTGCGCACATTTTGGACTCGCTCAGTTAATGAATATTTCTCAATGTGACCTGACTACATCATTGGTATTTGTGTAAGTATATGTATATAGGTATATATTTAAAATGAAACAGTATTTGTGTATGTTTTATGTATGTTTATGTAGTGTATGAACTTAAGCCTTTGATAAAATTTGCTCTTTAAGTAATACATTTTTTCCCCTTAACTTTTTTGAGCCAAACTATCTTTCCGTTTCTCCCAATGGTTGACTGGTAGAGAATGCTCTTAGCATTAAGTCCGCCAATTGTTATAAGTATATGTGTACTTTGTGGAACAATAAATAAATAAATGGTACCTACGGAAACCCTCGTGCGCGAGTCCACTTCGCACTTGACCGATTTTATTCTTAGAACTACAAAAACTTTAGAAACAAATCCATTAGTACAATAGGGATCCCGCCAAGAATCTCGGGCGAGATAATTTTTCAATTAAGCAAGTAAATATTTATGCAAAAGTAGGGGAGGGTAATTTGAATAAAATTCATTTATTTTATTAAAAGCTATCTGTTCCTCGCCGCAAATAAGGTTTTGTTTTGTTTTGTATTGTTGTTTGCAAAAAGCCTAATTTTGTAGCTCTTTATTTAATTAGCCTACTGCCACAGAATAGAATTGTACCTACTTGGGATTAAGTTTAGCTTTATACGAAAAAATAAAACCAGCCAAGTCCAAGTCGGACTCACGCCCGAAGGGTTCCGTAACATATTTTATTAATATTTCAATCTTCTATCCATTGCCGTCATTGAGAATGGAACTTTTGACTTGTTTCGATGCTTTGGTTGCCGTCATTAATATCGAGCAAACAAGGCAAAAACCACGCTTTTTGTACAGGTACACTTAAAAATTTGTTATTCTGTTTTTAATATATTCCGTTATCGCTGCAACATTAATACAACATCTGTCACACACACTGAATAAATATTCTTTATACTAATTATTGCAATTTATATAATAAATATCAAAGTTCAGTAGTGAAGTCAAGTCTGTTTAATAAAATCTAAAAATGAGTGCTTAATAATTATCTGAGTTGCTGGTGCGCATCGGCGAGTGAATTCATTCTTTAAGGTCCCAACGGAAGACCAGCGCTGGTAGTGCGCATCGGTGCCTGAAGTTATTCCTTAAGGTCCCAACCGAAGACCAGCGCTGGCTGTTTTGTCTGCTAGCTTATGCTGAGGTGGATCCTTATTTTCGGAAAACGTACTTGTTGTTCAATTTGTTGTATTTTATAACTTGACAGAAAGGACAGTGGACTCTTAGAACTAAGAGTCCCGTTTTTAACATTTGAGTACAGAATCCGAAAAAGCGAAATATATTCAACACCAAGTAAAGCTGCTATATAAAGTCGAACAAATAACTTGGAACATTAAGTACATCTGCCTGTTAATCGCTTTCAAAGCCATATACATTTATTTGTGCGGAGTCGGTTAAATCGAGCATAGTTCCTCACATTCCACATACTAACACACGAAGTTCATAGAATATTTACACTCGACGATCAGATTATTTTTAAGAGAACATTGATGAAATAGGCAACATAGGGATACGAAAAAGCCAAAAAAATAATTATTTATTTTATAGGAATTATGAGATTAATCTAGGGTTCTGGTATACAGCAACTGCCTACGTGGTTTAGTGGTAAAGGCATTTCTCTTAAGTCATGGGTTCGATTCCCACGGGAAGCTTACTATTTAATGAATGAATGAATAAACACTTATTGCACCATTTATACACTTATAAGAAAAGATACAGCACAGAAACCAGTTAACATTAAGAGAAATAAGTACAAAGGCGGACTTATCGCTATTTAATTACTCTGTTTAGCTGTTTCTAGTTAGGTTATGATGATTCCGTGCTTCGGAATGTAGATTAAGCCGTTGATTGTGGCTGCCATTGTGTGCCAAGTTAAAACAACTTCGACAGAGACCGAAAGGCGGCTCCGAATAACACTAACACCAGGGAACACAGGGTCGATTGATCATGAAACGCACTCGAAATGAATGAATTTAGCATCACACAAAATAAAAAACTGGCGCTAGGCGGCATATGAATGAATTGACGGTCCTTGTTCTCATGTACTGGACGGTTTGGCTGTGACCTGACCAAATGTATTAGCCATTATTAGTATTAGGCTTAGCCATTGACACAGAAGACCATTTTATTTCGGTAGCCAACAGATCCTTCACTAAAGCTTTTATAGAATAAAAGGTCAACTTTAAGCTTACAAGTCACTTTAAGCTTACGGGTCAAGACTATTTTTTACCGTTTGAGCGGTACTTAGAGCAATATTTCCATATTGTAAGAAAAACACGTAAATATTAATCAGTGGGTATCCTTTACCTTTATTATTTAAATATGCTTTCTTCTTAGCGAGTCGACTCTGGCAAAGTTAAATATGCTTTTGTAACCATGCAGTGGAGTAAAAATTCAATATCAAAATTAGAGCATTTTGTTCAAAAATCTGATCGTAACAAAATCGTGTCGTACACACAAAATGATTAGTGTTAACACCCTGTGGATTAAGTCGGGGTAATGAGGTGTAAAACCTTGTTGTTTAGTGAACTAGTTAGTAAGTTTATATTTTGAAATTCTGTATTGTTGTAACCCTTACATCGTTGAAAATAAGGTTGGGGATTATTTGAAGCGATTAAAAAATGGGCCTATGTAATTTGTTAGGTAATATGTATTTGAAATTGGTATATTATTTTCTCCTGGGGCTGGGGCTTTATGGTCTGGAAAAAACCCTTCTACCAGTACCGCCAAATCTAGAACCATGATTAAAAGCGTACCTAGCGTACCTAGGTTTAAAGCATAAGCCGAGGACGCAAATGTGAAAACACGCTTGGACAATGATCTATACAAACTAGTTTAAATTTATTTACTGGGGGCCAATTTTCAAAACATTACAGCAAAACATAGCACATGCTTACTGAAAACCTGTGTTCGTATTCTCAATCATCTCTCAAGTGACATTTCTCTACGCCCAGCATGGTCTTTCGGTCGACATGCTCATACGACTCATTAAAAATGTCAGTCAGTATTAATAACAGTGTTCTCTCTCTACTATTGGGAAAGAAACGTTTTTGCTCTCTACGGTCAGCTGTACAGATGTTTCATTTCACGGTCACAATGTAATTTAAAACCCTAAAAATCAATCTACATAAAATATTATTAATCGAATATGACTGGATCATAAACGTAAAAACGGAACGTAACATCCAAAGGACATTTGCGCAGTCTACAAAATTTTTATCTGACAGTATCGAGAGCAAGGTTAATTAAAAAATTTAAGATTGATCGAGATTTAGGATAGAGATTTGTCGAAACACGATATTTTATGAGAATCGGCCCCCACTGAACAATATCGAAATTTGGTTGGTGTTGCGAAAGTAATACTGTAACATTTGCAAACAAATTTTCAGTTTTCCGCCAAAACCGAGCGAAAGTTTTCATCAATAGAGAACGAAACACGAAACTGAAAATTGACAACATTTTAATTAACACCCACGTATTATTAAACACGCTGCCATAGAGTAACAAATCATCTTTTTATGTAGAATAGAGTGCAATGTTACGCATATATTTAATAATCCAATTATTAATTGACTGAGCGTAAGCGAAGTCTCCATTTCGAGACTGGCCAATTTTGCTTTTGTACGGAAAAATGTATGTTCCGGGCCTCGCATTTCTCAAAGGATCCCGGCGAAACTTACATACATACATACATATGCATACGTGTTCCTTGATTTATTTAAATTTTTTGTTGAGAGATTTTTTTGATTGGAGAAAAATGAGAGCAAAATGTTTATTTCTAAATGGATCTTTACAAAACTTTGCACGTTCTCTGATAAATTTGATTTCTTTTTTCGTCAAAGGCTTTTTTGATTGGGCGAAAAAATTGGTCATGACGGTTTTCTTCTAAACATAAAAGAATTTGTATAAATTGGAAATAACCCTTGAACCAAAAATAAAATTAACTTTAAAGTAACCCTGACAAATAAATTATTTATAATTATTTTAATTTGACAGAGAGTTGTTTCAGATTTCGTCTTTTAGACCTCTGCCGATGCACTTTTCGCCTGGTTTCTGAAAACGGGACATTTTCGCGTCCCGAAGCCTTTCTCGGAGACACCGGAATGGTGAGCTGCAATAAGTGACGGGGACGTATGGTCACATTAGGTATACCGCATACCATTAGATTTTAATAAAGTTGACGCTAGCGCCTACTTAGATAATTTTTTATGCTAAATTTGTGTAGCGCCCCTGGCTACTATGAATTTCCACACAAAACCTTAACGCAATCGCGTCTGCTTTCAATATATCTCATTATATCTATAGCAACGCTCTCTTTAATTGATGTAAACTCTATTATCCATACAAATGCGCTAACTAAATTTCAAGTAATTAATGCGCTTCATATGAAACCGGTAATAAAATATTCTGAATAGAATTGTGTACAAATTTTGACGTTGAAATGTAGGGTTGACAAAAATTTACAAAATAATGTTATACACTATCATGATAGTTCATGCTATCGGATATACTAGAAAATGGAAGTACTTAGAAGTGCCCTAACCACTCATTCATGTCGAGTAGATTGCACTGTCAATCTGCCTGTCAACTGCTTCTGTGGGCGTCTGCCTTTGACCTCAGAGGTGGCGGGTTCGACTCCAACAGGAAGCATACTTTGTTTAGTTTTTTCGAGTTTGGTTAGGACATTGCAGGCTTGAATCACCTGATTGTCTGATAATAAAGATGATTCCGTGCTGCAGAGGGCAGGTTAAGCTGTTGGTCCCGACTGCCATTTAGTGGTCGTGTAGAACATCATGATCCTATTGGTCTGATTTCCCTATTAAAAAGGCGCTCCAATGTAATAACCAGTACTGTCAAATCTAGGACCATGATCAAAGTGTAACCTGGGCTCCGAAGCGTAAGACACAGTAGGATGAAGAAAAAAAGAGGTTACACTGTCAATCGACCCTGTGCACCCTGGTGTCAGAGTATTTTCGGAACCAGCTTTTGATGCAACCACGTGGTTTCTATAACGACCACCTGATCGCAGCCGGTAGGCGCAGGTGGTAGGCGTACGCCTAAACCACTGAACCACGGATGTAGTTTTGGAAATGAAAATTAAATTAATGTATTAAACATTGCGAAAAATACCTAGTTTCACACAAATTCAATTTAACTATCCTTTATTAATTGCTAACCATTTGATAACAGTATTAAGTTTAAATACAACGCAATAAACTCAAATTGCTGTGATTATTTTCATAAATATTTTTTTTTTTTAATTAAAAGAAAAATGAGTTTGCAAACTTTTTCAGATCGTAAATTAACAAGTTTTAAAATATCGATCTGTCTTGTAATGATTGTTTGCATGAGCAACATCAATATTATTTTTAACTACAAATGTAAAACAAATAAAAACGAGATCCCCTGTGGTTCTTACGAAGAATTTCCATATACTGAAAACTTTAGACCTGAAGAAAATGCCATATTTTATCATGAAACATCAAAAACAGGTGCATTGACTATACGACAAGCATGTTGTATAGAATCATGTGCTAGAATGAATTCAAAATCTCAGATAAATGTTATATCTACGGAATTCAATGAAACTAATTTAAAATTTATCAATTTGTTATATGAACTTGGTAAAATAAATTTCTATAAATTAGATATTGTCAACTATATTAAAGGAACGCCAATGGAAGGTTTTGATTTTAATATTTTTTCAAAATCTCGTTGGCCAACGCAGGTGACTTCGGATGCGTTGAGATACATATCTTTATACAAATGGGGGGGGATATATTTGGACCTGGATGTGATGATAGTAAGGCCATTAAGATTTTTGGGGGAAAATTGGGCAGCTCTGGAAAATATGTGGCAAGTTGGTTCGGCAGCTATGTCATTTGCAAGAGATGATTTGGGAAGATATGTCGCTGACAAAGCAATCATGTAGGTACAATACTCTTTATTACACCAAAAAATCTGTCAGGCACAAAGCGGACTTATCGCTGCAGCAATCTCTTCCAGTCAATCTTAGGTACAGTTTAAAATATAGGATTTCTCTTCCAGTCAATCTTAGGTACAGTTTATAATATTGGATTTTTGTAAGTTATAAATATGAATTTCGTGCAGAAGGATCAAAAAAATAATATTTGTCTGTTTCGCAGAGACTTCATCGAAAAATTTAATGTATCGCATTATTCAAATAATGGCCCACGTGTTATTTCACGGGTCTTGGTTGATATTTGTAAGAAATCGCTAACTACGCCTAAATGCAGAGGTAGGTATTACATTTTTCATTTCATGTCACCGTGATTTTTTGAAATTGGCAATCAACAGTAAGCTTGAAAATAGCTTACTGTTGATTCGATGACGACCCGTATGTAAATGCCGTGTTGGCTAAAAGTTTGCACTTGGTTACGTCAGTACAGTACTACCAATAATTCTGAGACGTGGTTGGAGAGAAACCACGCGTATGTTGTTTGCTTTAATTTAGGAGCGCCTCAAATATGAGTGCGATAAATGGTATTAAAAAATCAGGGGTGTTATTTCCAAGCATCTGTCCGATGACTTGGATACATAGCACACGGGTACGCGAGCCCAACTTACCCGAGCTGCTACTGAGTCAACCAACCCATGTCCATCCGAGTCAGTAGCATCCTAGTACCTCATCCTTTCCCCAACTCAAACACTTCCCACCCTTCCTTAGCTTTAGAATACTTCCGATGGGCAGCAGCGTTGGAAGTACGATAAGCCGCTGAAACTGCGCTCGCCAACCCGCCTGCCAAGCGTGGTGAGTATGGCAACAACCCTTAATTAATGGGGAGGCCCAAGTCCAGCAGTGGACTGACTGCGGCTGAAACGACGACGACGAGATGGTATACGTCTAGTAGATCCAAGACCCATATATTTAAAATGTATGATTAATGTCGAATGAAAATCATTCGTAGGTTATCGAACAAAAATCATTCGACTCGCTGATATTGCGTGTGTCATACTTTCAAAAATAGCACTGTATGTAGCGTTACATTGTTTCTTCCGCTAGATAAAAGATAATGTTAATAAGTTTTTTAATTTATCCATTCTTATTTCAGGTTTCAAAATTTATGACAACCTAACTTTTTCTCCAGTTCCGTATTTCAAAGCTGGGTCATACTTCCAAGCAAACAAACTGAAGAGATTCCATTCAAATAGCATTTTCGGATATCACATGTACAATTTTGTGACAAAAGATTACAAAATTGAAAAGAATTCTTTCTATGCTAATTTAGCTAAAGAATTTTGCCCGAAGATTTATACTAGATTTATTGAGGAGTTTTCATACAAAACTAAGTATTTTAGGTGACATTTATTTAGCAACAATATAACGATCAACAATTAAAACTTTTAAGAATAGCCTTTAAGCATCTAAAATATAATAAGGTCAGCGAAAAAAAAATTTTTTTTTTATTTCGTTACAAAACCATAAAATAATCGTAGAAAGAGGCACTTATTAGTCCTATTTCTTTTTTCTTTTCATATGGCTCTTTCGTATTTAGCCAGCATCAAGTAAATTTTTTAAATTAAGTTGTTTAAGCAAGTCTAAAGTCACGTCAGTAGTTATGTGTAGTCAAGTCGAGTCTGAAGAGTCAGGCTAAGTGAAGTGGTAGAAAAACTGCACTTAGCGATTTCCAGGAGCTTTTAGCAACAAGCAAGGAAATCACATAAATCGAACACTTTATCACACAACCCTCACGCTTGTTTTTGAATACTTAACGAATAATAATCCACCATTATTAAGCACAAACACTCAAAAAAACACAAATTTTGAAAAATAAAATACAGCGCCTACAGCTCCCGACCAAAAGTCCTATTACTCCTATGCGTAGAAGAAAGGTTACAAAAACTTTTTCATTCAAACCATAGACAAGATATTAGAATGATATAATAGATGAAGATATGACATTGCTAATCGATTAATTTCATTGAGAAAGAAACGTCATTAATTTGCAAATAAACTATGTACTTTTAAAATTAAACAGGAGTTAGCTCATTGACCAAAAACCCGAGCAGAGAAAAATAGCTATATCAGAGGTTTCTATCTCTTTTTAACAGGGTAACCATGATAATGTTTTTGATTAGGACGAAATATTTTAAATTTGGTATTTATTGCACATAAGTTGCTAGCTAGATAGCTTAGCGAGACGTGATTGTTGGTGACGATTACGTGAGCTGAGCTAACAGCAAGTGCGGCAGTTGGAGTGGACACCACTTGACGTATTACGTTAAGCCGTTGGTCCTACTTGTCTAGTTAGCTTGTCTTCCCCGAGGGAGCCAATATATAGAGTAGATAGAAAGACATGTCTACGAAACGTATCTCCACGCTATGTGCCCCGTCCACTGTCACTTCAAAGAACTAATCCGCTGGGCTATGTCGGTGAATTTTGAACTACAGATCTCCTCATTTCCGATTCAATCTCGTAGGGAAACACCTAGTATCGACCTCTCCACAGCTCTTTGGGCGACCTTAGTATGTAAGTATACAAACTTACTTTTTAAATTTATGGCCAGTGGGTTCAAAATAACCCCGTGTAGACTACAGTTAATGAGAAACAAGAGTACCAAAGGGAACCATTAAACACTCCCGGTAGTTTTTCATCCCGCCTGCTATAGGGGTTGAAATTTAAATATTATTCTCAGGGGGGCCAATATAAAAGAGCTTAAAACGAGCAAATTATTAACAATTTTTTTTGATAAAGTCGGTTGAGTAAGTTCATTAATTGACGTCAATTTACTTATAATAAATAAGTTTACTACCATCGCACACGAGAACACTCTAGCGCTCTCTCGTTTCGGAGGCCAAGATCCACTTCGGGTCGCTGAGCCAGCGGGGTAAGTAAGTAAGTTTACTACCACTTCTAAAGCCCAAATGGAGAAGAAATTGTGTCATAATCTCCACTGCAGCATTTTCTTCAAAACGTCAATTTACAAAAATATACATCATGACGCGAGGTATTCGATTTAACATACTCAATAATAGCCCTCGGGTTTTGATTTGGTGTTGGTGAATACAATCGTGATTTGCATTTACCGCGATCGGCCTCTATGATTTTTAGGTACTAATAGTTCCCCGACAGACGCACATACCATTCTATCTCAGTCACATAAATACAATACAAATACTCATTAATTCTTTATTGCACCAAAAAATAAAACATTACAGAAACGTGTTAATAAAGGACAGTGAGGTACAAAGGCGGACTTTATAGGCCTTTTTTGCACTGGAGGTTGTGCTCTCTGAAAACGACAGTACCAACTATCACCAAAGATAACCCCAGCTACTTATCATACAAATCGTAGTCATAAATTGTGTTTAATGGCGGTTTATCAAAATAAAGATGTCAACGATGCAAACAGCAAGAATTATGAAGTTCCAACAACTTGGAGACTTAATTCGAACATCTTAGTAAATGTGAGCACCCCATTTGTGGACGATATTATGCTAAATGGCAACATTTTATTATGAAAGTTGTTACTATATGCCAAACCGATTCAAGCTCTTGGTATACTATTATATCTACAAAATATTTTTTTTTATTCAACTAAGTAGGCAAACAGGCGTACGGCCCACCTGATGTTAAGTGGTTACCGTAGCCTATGAATGCCTGCAACACCGGAGATGTCACGAGCGCGTTGCCGACCCTGATTTTAACTACCAAAACAGCTACGTTTACTTAATTCTTCTTAGCGAGTCAACTATGGCAGTTATTATATTTCTTATATTAGTTATTAATTTGTCGGTGGCTTCGTATAGGTCCCCGAGCGTACAGGTACCTGGGTACGCACAGCATGACAAGATATGCGTCATGATTTGAGGAGTGACACCACATTGGCAGGCATCTTCCTAGCTATAGCACCACCTGAACAAGCTTTCCTTGCTTCGGTTTACGATAGTCCGGAGTCTTTAAAAGCCATGGCAGGTCATATCCAGGACGGAGGCACTCCGATTGCGGAAGGGGTATGGCTGAAGGGTATCTCTCCTTCTTAACATCCACTCTAGATTTAGAGGCTTCGCCAGTTAATAGTCTGGTTTCTTTGACGAAGTTACGTTATCGTAATTTCCCCAGGTCTTCTTCTTTGCGAGTAGAAAAAGAAGAATGAATGAATGAAAACTTTATTGCACCATTTATTATTATTATTAATTGTGGATCACACTAGCAGCTTTAAGCTGATGCGTGTGCGTCTTCTTGTTTGGAGTATTGGTACTCGTGTCTGTGTAGTCTATCTTTGAAGCTGTTAACTGATGGTATGGTGCATTTACAAACAAAAGAAACACATAATTAAATCCAATACAACTTAACCATAACGAAGACCAAGGTGAACTACATAATCTATTTTTAAGCTTTATAGGTGCGTTAAAAATTTCAAAAAAACTATTCACCTGAGGGCATAAAGTTTTCTTTTGAGTCCAGGTTTATTTTGTTTTATTCTTCACTACCAGTCGTAGTTGGGTTTTGTTAATAACGCTTATGTGATTTTGTCCTATTGGCGTAGCAAAAGAGCAAAATAGTCACATAAGGTTTGGGAATACTACTTATATTTATTTTACTTGCTGTTTCCCGCAGCTCCGCCTGCGTCAAAAAGTAGCCTAGTTTGACCTCGGGTTTTCATCTATATTCATAACAAATCTCATCAAAATCCGTTCAGCGGTTTGGCCATGAAAGAATAACAGACAGACTTTCGCATTTATAATATTAGTATGGATAGTAGGGAAGTATAAATGGATATATTAAGGTATTAACTTTCTATAGGCGTCTTACATAGATGTTTATAAATTATATACCTCTGTACAAGAAACCCTTTCAAATTCTAGTTTCCACGGCAACTGTACCAACCTTACAACATATAATTTCAAACAGCTAAACTTGAATGTAGTTTCGTACTATGTTAGAAGCATACACTTTAGAAATCTACAATTCTACAGAGTTTGAAGTCAACTTGTTGTGCCGTTCTTGAGAATATGTCAATGTGGCTATCATCATTTAGTGTGAAAACTAGTTCCACTTCTAATTGTATCGTTTAATTGGATGGATAGGAATCTGAATCTTTACTTAAAGTGCCATTGCGACGCATGGAATATACTCGTACAATACCGTACGAGTATCATTGCGATTGCGATGCACGTGTAGTGTAGATAGCGTAAATAATGTATGATGAAGTCATAAACAAAACAGTCTTTACACATTTCGTCTTGTTACTTCGTCTACTGATCTTAAGGCGCAGTAACACTTAACCCTTCGATAATTGATATCACGATATTTGATTATAGTACGTACACGTAATGAAATAAGGTTGAAAGTGGCGATACCGGTTGGCCTGTCGCCAGTCTCCGTTTTAAACCCGTGTCTGCCATTTCAGTAGTTTTTTCGTCAGTTTTAATTTAATAATTATAACCAAATATTGTAGGTATCCCTATTGCTCATTAATTTATACTTTTGATAGACGCAAAAATGTTGGTAGTTGTCGCTGAAAATATCAAGTAATTCGCGACGAAACTTTTTCTGGATAAAGCTTTTTTGCTGTTTTATTTTGCTACGTTTTAAATACTTTTTTGAAAATATTTAAATGTAATCATTTATTTTGATCTTTAAACTGTACTTCATATTTTTTTCATGCAAGTATTACATGTATCATAAGGCTAACTGCGCGACGAAAAAATAGACGTTTTACGGTATTCCTCTGATGCACAGCGCCTTAATCTCGACTTCGAGATACGTGCAAGCACACCCCGGACACTCCATAAAATAGCGGCGAGCCCGATACCAATTGATACTACTTCGCTTCGGTTGCGCACGCGCAGAGTATGTGTGGTAGTCATCGCACGCGGCACAAGCTACATCCTTGCATTTGATTTGATCTCGATTTTTTACCCGAAAGTCTGTGCGGTGAGGTGCGATATCTGCTTCAGGTGGGATGGTGTCCGCACTGTACGTTAATACTATTAATTATTCTGTGATACAAATTTAAGTTTGTGTACACGATTATACGCTAAATTCGACCCACGCATAGACAATAGCCCCCCTCGTCTCTTTTTTTCACGTTAAAAGTAGATAAGGCGGAAAGGGACTAAACATACATTAGTTAATTTGGTCTAATTAAACGTTTGTTTATTTTTATGAATCAAGGGGTTATAATTTCAGTGCATCTTTATGGTATTAAACATCCCGTTGATATTAGACTCAGAATGATTCAAGTTCATCACGAATGCAGCCGCTTATCTTTCCGACTCCCGCTTCTAACTTATAAATTTAATGTCCTAAAGGATTTACGATGGAATTATAACTTTACAACTTTGACTTGTGAACCCCCACTAGTGAAAATGGAAATGAATTCAGCCGTTTCGTGGAAGTATTTGCGGAAAGCGCAAGGATTTATTAGGTAAAGTTCTTTCAGTGTTATAGCTACAAGCTCAGTGATTCTATTGGATTTTTTTACACAGACGCTAGCCAGTGCGTTAATTTGTTTAATAATTACCTTTTTATTTTAAGGGTATTCCAATCTTCGAAATTTCATTCTTCAACTGATTCATATGACCAAAATTAAACTTCACTTTCAACTCTGTAACACATGCTTATATGTAAGAAGGTATACCAAAGAATATATTTTTGGAAGAGGGACTCGTTTTTATGAAGAAGTTTTCAAGATATCGACGTTCAAACATTCATGGTACAGATGAATCAGAACTTGTTACATATGAATCAGAATCGAAATAAAATAAAAACTTCATATAGATTAGCTCAGTTTTTAATAAGAAAATAATCATATTTTAAGAACAACAATGCAAGTTAACAAAGTCATATTTTAACAAAACAAGTGTAGTCTTCTTTATTATACTTATTGACTTAGCTATTATCTTTCATAATAAAAAAATCAGACTTGCATTGACATTGCACTTGAAATGCAAACTTATCATCAGTCTTAATTTAATTAAAATGGCTTAGGTGGCTACTCGACCATACAAATCTCGACCACTGGCTGAGTTGAATATTTTCTGTTGTAATCTGCAATACTAAAATAACAGAAATCATATAGATTTTGACTTATAATTTTTTTGCATATATAACACGACCCACAGTATAAGACAAAAGAGGACACTTATTAGATTGAATCTAATTAGACGTCTTATCCAACGCTAAAATTTTCAATACCTACTAAATAAGCTACAGTGCATTAGCAAGCTTCATCCATTTTGGGTAAGGTCAGTATTGATTGTATCAGACGTCAATATTGGAGAATAACGTTTGTGCAAAGATCATGAAAATATGGAGCTGATAGTTGTAGTCCTTCGGAAAAATTATCTTATTGAGGGAAAAAATCTTAAAATGAGATTCTTCGATCATTATGATGCATCACATTTCGGACACCTATTAGTGCACTATATGCCAATGCGGAAATATTATTGCTTAATATAGAAATTTAAACAAGCCTAATGAATACATCACACATAGCGATTTTAGCGAGAACAACAACAATTAATACGCCAGTGACATTTAGTAACATTACACATCTTTGTTATTTATTACATTATAGATAGAAAATTGTGACAAGCAGTCAAACTATACGATTGCTTTCGCAATTTGGGAACATCCACAGTCAATTTTACGATTTCGTGAAAATAAAGTACTTGTGATGTGTGGCAACATATACAAATCTATAATACTTTTTACCAAAAATTAGCCATTAGTGCCTGTGGTGTATGCAGAAGTGTTGTGTGGAGTGCCAATAAACTTCATACTCTGGCTAGAAGAGAACTCAGTTGTAGTATGGACAACTGTTTAAAGGAAGCTATTTAATGTACGGTCAAAACGTTGGGTTTTTTACTATGTCAGAAGATTGCAATAAACAACAAAGCAAGGAGAAATCGAAGAAAGCTTCATGCAGCTCATTGATCAAACGTAGGTAATCTGTTATCGAAACCTAGACTGATAGATGATGACATCCTAATGACAAGAAATACACCAAAAGCGCTCTTTTTGTGCTGAATAAGGAAGAAAGAATTAATTTTATGATTCATATGGGGTTTTCACCATATGAATCAGGCACAGATAAATCAGAATTTTGCCTCCAATCACGAAAATCTCTTTAGTCATAAACACTGCAGTATTGTCAGTTTTTTACATAAATCTATGACCCAATAGCATCACACAAAACGCATATTAAAGTTTTAAAATAATAAAATAAATTTTATAGAGTGGGCATTGTAATCAGTATGCCACCTGAACCAAGAACATATGAATCAGATATTTACCTTCGTAACACCGGGATTTAAGCTGACCAGCCGCACGTCCACCTTCTAGCTTCTCCGTCGCACGACTGGCTTCCCCCCGCGCGGTAAGCTAACCTCTCATTATGGTAACCCGTCCAAGTATGGTCAAGCGCAGCTTAGGCCAGAGTAATCAGTATTGTACGCCGGACACTTCGTATTTATTTATTTAAAAAAAAACTAACTTAGTTTTTCATAATACACATTTTTTTTGTAAGAACACAATTCATATTCTTTCGATATTGAACGGGCTCGTTCAAGGTTCTTGTCGTCTTGTTAGGGTTTTCGTAGATAATAAAAAAACTTAGGATTAATTTAAATATCTTCCTTCGTCCCGTCGTCAGTCCAAAAAGATCAAGTCTAGTCCCTTCTTTTGTCTCTGTCAGTCAGTCTTGTTTTTTATAGTCATCAAGTCATAGAGTCATTGTCAATAAGGAGGCTGGACGCCGCAACATCCCCACCTCCAGTACCAGAAGGCTGGTACTCAAGTTGAGGAGTGGACGTCCAGCCGACACAGTTTAGTCACAGGTCGTGTGTAATGTCCTTGTCGCGTCCTCACTTGAGCCACACGGACCAGGCCGTCCTTGCCAGGATAGACTTGATCCAACCTGCCAAACCTGTGGCCAGGTTGCGGGGTAGCTGATCGTCAGCAACTACCACCACGTCACCTACTGTCAACGGCCGGCTGGCATCTCGGTACCATTTGTCACGTCGTGTCAGTGTTGGTAGGTACTCCTTGACCCAACGTTTCCAAGTCAAGTCAGCAAGTCGCTGTGACTCGCGCCAGGTTCGTCTTAAAAAGTCATGATCCGTAAAAGTTCCAAATGGGTAGTCAACAAAGTCACATTTTGCTAGTAAAAAGTCATTCGGTGTCAAAGGTAAGTCGTCTTCGTGGTCTAGAGGAACATACGTCAACGGTCTAGAGTTTATCATAAATTCTATCTCACTTAGTAAAGTTAGTAGTGTCTGGTCAGTTGGGGCTCTAGTCTTGAGCGTCACCTTGAGACACGTCTTCACGGACCTCACGAGCCTCTCCCAGCACCCGCCCATATGCGGTGCATTTGGAGCTATAAATCGCCATTCCAACTGACGGATGCTTCCGAACTTGGTAAGTTCATTGACGTCAATAGCTTGAATTGCTTGTCTCAGTTCCCTGTCAGCACCACGAAAGGTTGTAGCATTGTCGCTATAAATTACACTAGGGCAACCTCGGCGGGCGATCAACCTCCTGAGGCTCATCAGAACTGAACTGGTAGTCAAGTCATGAACGACTTCGAGGTGAATGGCACGTACGGTCAGGCAGGTGTACAGAGCCACCCATCTCTTTTCTTGTCTTCGTCCAGTCTTTACCAGCAAAGGTCCAAAATAATCCAACCCAGTATACTTGAAAGGCCGGTCTACTTCTTTAAGTAGAATATCAGGCAAGTCAGACATGAGAGGTGGACTAGGCTTGGCTCTCCTGTTTTTGCAGTACTGACATTCATTCCAAGTGCTTTTGACACCACGTCGTCTATTTATCACCCAAAAACGACGTCTTAACTCTATTAACACACGTTCCCGTCCATTATGTGCTGAGTCAGTATGATATTGCATGAGCAGAAGTTTCACATATCTATCCTTTGGATGAAGAATGATTGGATGTCTAAAATCCCTGTCGACATTTTCTGCCCCGCAGATCCTCCCACGAACGCGAAGGATGCCATCTTCGTCAAGAAAAGGTGTCAATTGTCGTAGAGAGCTTGCCTTGCGCACAAACCCAGTCTTCATGACACTCTCAATATCTTCTGAGAACATCCGTCGTTGGCTCTCTCTAATCCATGTGAGTTCTGCAGCTTTTACTTCTTCAGCTGTCAGCACACCCCGTCGTGCACTAGTCTTGTGTGTCCAAATATGAACCGCACGGTAAACCCAGGCAGTGCTCCTGATGAGTCTCCAGTAACGTGAAAACCTATTGTCAATATGCAGTTCAACGTCCTCTTCTGTCAATGCGCAAACTTTCAGCTCAATGTCGTCGGAGTCTAATGCAATATCTTTGTCTTCAGATGGCCAAAAACATTCTGATTCCAAAAGAAATGGTGGTCCACGTAGCCATCGTGCATTGTCTTCTGTGGTGGTATCTCGTGTAGCGTCATCTGCCGCATTTAAACCCGATGGTACCCACCTCCAGTGATGGACGTCGGTCAACTCTGAAATCTCGCTGACACGATGGGCAACAAAGGGTTTAAACCGACCACTGTCTGATCGAAGCCAGCTAAGCATAGTCTTAGAGTCAGACCAGAGAATCACCTTTCCAACGTCCATGTGCTGTTTCAAAGTATTGGCTAGTCTTGCACCCATCAGCGCGGCCTGCAATTCAAGCCGTGGGATGCTCATTACTTTGAGCGGCGCAACACGCGCACGTGCCATGACAAAAGCTACGTGCCATTTCTCATCTGTCGTCTTAACACGCAAGTAGGCAACGCTGGCAAAGGCCTTGCTACTTGCGTCACAAAAAAAGTGAAGTTCTGGAGGAACTTGTTTGTTGCGTGTATCTGTAAACAGCCAGCGTGGTAGCCGAAAGTTACTGACTTCACGAAGATCAGCCAGCCAGGACTGCCATTTCTCAAATTGGCTGGACTCAATTTCGTCATCCCAACCAACTTGTGACTTCCACACTGACTGTAATAAGATACGACCCTTCACTGTGACATAAAGTAGGAAGCCCATGGGATCGAAAATTGACATGGTCAATCTCAGTACCTCCCGCTTGGTGGGTCGTCTCACTCCTGCCTTCACGTCGTCACTAATCTTCGGAAACTTCAAATGAAAGATAAAGTCATCTCTTTCCTGGTTCCAGCTTACTCCAAGAACTCTCTCTGTCTGATCATCCTTGGCGTCAGAAAGGATCTTTTGGCTGCTTGGAGCTAGTTTGTCTGCTGGTAAACAAGTCAGTAAACGCTTAGAACTCGATACGAAATTGCGTAGGTTGAACCCACCAAAAGCATGAATGCGTACTACGTCATCCACTATTTTGATTAGATTGTCCTCATCATCAAAAGAATGGATGTAGTCGTCTACGTAGTGATGCTTGACAATTGCATCATACGCCTGGGGGTTCGTGGTCGCGTACCTACTAGCATTCAGATTCTTGACATACTGCGCTGATGATGGCGAGCATACAGCGCCAAATGTCATCACGTTCATGATAAAGGTGTCATTGTTCCACAGGATCCGTTGTGCTTGACGGTCTTCTTGTCGAATAAGAACCCTGTGAAACATCTCCTGAATATCTGCACACACTGCAAACTTACCAGTTCTGAATCCTAACAAGACTGCTGGCAATGATGTCAGAAAGTCAGGGCCACGCAGTAGAAAGTCATTCAATGACTTGCCATTCGTCTTAGCTGCGCAATCTAGGACGATGCGTAACTTATTTGGCTTGTTGGAATTAAACACTGCAAAGTGAGGCAAATACCAGATCTTGTCCGATGAAGTCGCTTCGTCAGGTCTTAGTTTGGAGATGTAACCTTTTTCCAAATTTTCTTCAATTTTTGCCTTGTACTGTAAAGCAAAGTCAGGGTACTTTACCATCTTTTTCTGGACACCTGTCAGTCGAAGCCTCGCCTGTGGAAAGCTATCCGGAAGCTTGACCTTGACATCTTCAGACTTCCAGAGTAGGCCAGTCTCCCACCTTCCCTCAGGCAACAGCTTGGTGGTCCGTTCCATAATATTCAGCGCCTGCTGATCCTCCCGAGAAAGAGGAAAGTCGTCAGTCTGCTTCACGCCAAATGATTCTGTGGAAAAAGATCGCTTAACCAAGTCGTGAAGGTCGTCGTTGTCGTTGCATATGTGTGTAAGACATTCATGTCGTTTGGTATTCCACCAAGTCCAATGTTACCATGTACAACATATCCCAAGTCAGTCTTTGAGATAATCGGTCCAGTCTTATGTCTCTGTATAACTAGTCTAGTTATAATTAGGTCTATGTTGTCTTGTCCTATCAACAACTCAATCTTGTCAGGTCGAATGTCAAAGTCGGTCACATAGTCAGTCACGTATGGATATTTATTTACATTTTTTTTATATACCAAAACTATTTACAGACAAATTCAAATTTCTTACAGAACGCAATGCGCGTTCTGTAATTTGTATTTACATTAAAAACATTATTTTCATTTACACCGCGAATTTTAAACGAGACGATCCTTGATTCAGGCTCTGTGGTGGTCATGCCGGAGGCGCCGCTGATGCGCAGGTTGGCTGTCGGTCCAGTGATGCCGGCCCTTTTCAACAACGCTGAGCTGGCCAGGGTCAGAGCGGATCCCTCGTCGAATAAAGCATACGTCTTTACTTCGCCTTTTTCTCCTGAAATTATAACTGGAGCTACTTTCAGTAGTACATGAGACTTCTTGTCATTGCATGTATTGACTGTCCTATCATTTTCGTCGTTAGAGTCCACGGTGCGCAGATCAGCGTGCAGCAACGTATGATGTGCTCGTGTACAGTCTGACATAGAGCACTTCGTCTTTCTCTTACAAGCTCTCAGTTGATGTCGGTCAGATAAACAGGAAAAGCAAAGTTTCTTATCTGTTACAAACTTCCAGCGGTTATCGGTCGTCATTCTTTTGAAGTCATTGTAGTCACTAAGGCGATGACTGTCATTACACAGTACGCATGTAAGTGTTGAAGTAGTCGCAGTCGCCACAGGCTTCCAACTTCTCCGATCTGGCTTTGTCGGCAGTGTTGAAGTGTTACATGTCTTCGTAGGTAGTGGTGCGACATAAGTGGCGGCATTTGCTATTGTCATGAGCCATTTCGAAACATGCGACATGGTAATCTGTGCATCCAAAATAGCGGCGTGCATTCCCCACTGGCATTTAAGTACGGATGGTAATTTGTTTACAATCTCTCGTATCAATGAAGGATTTGTTAGATGTCCAACCTCATTTGTCATTTTCATAGTCGCCGTGACATTCTGGACAGCTGTCGCAAATTCAATCAAATGATTTACATCGTCATGTCGAACGTCATGCATTTGATTAATTTTCAATAATAAAATTTCAATAATGTGGTCAGGTCTTCCAAATCGTAATTTCAATGTTTTTATTATGATTTCTAGGTTTGTAGCACTAACGAGCAAGGCAGAAACTGCGTCTCTCGCTCGTCCTTTCAGACAACGTGCTAGTCGTGCTATATTTTCATCATCGCTGTAGTCGCACAGCTTGGTCGTCGATACAAATTGGCTATAGAAAAGCGGCCATTCTTCAGGCTCGCCAGAAAATGTAGGCAATTCTTTTGCGGACGTCTGTCTAGATAATAATTTTGTCATTGTCTTTTCTAAACTATGTACATGACATGCATCTTTAGTCGAATTAGGATAAATAGGAAAATTATGGTCGGTACCTGGATTATATACATTATGTACAAGTGACGTCCGTGAACGTTGTCGAGATGCAAACGAAAGTCTGCCGCATTCCTCTTCCTCCAAAGCCTGCGTCTCTAAGGCTAGTCTTTCTTCGAGGAGTCTTTGTTCAATCCGGGCACGTTCTTCCGCCGCTTTTAGCTGCATGTCGAGGAGCCGCTGTCGTCGGGCTCGGACTACGGTGAGCTCGGTCGTGTCGGAGCGAGCGGACGGGGTCGGCGAGGGTGCGCGGCTGCCGAGGGCGGACTGTCGGCCCGGCCCGGGCAGGTCGACTGCGGTCGTAGCCGTCGGTGTCTCCATGGCTGTCTTTTTACCTGACCTCGTCTTTACCATAGGTGTGATTTAGTTTTTTTCTCGAAGGACCACTTGAACGGGCTCGTTCAAGGTTCTTGTCGTCTTGTTAGGGTTTTCGTAGATAATAAAAAAACTTAGGATTAATTTAAATATCTTCCTTCGTCCCGTCGTCAGTCCAAAAAGATCAAGTCTAGTCCCTTCTTTTGTCTCTGTCAGTCAGTCTTGTTTTTTATAGTCATCAAGTCATAGAGTCATTGTCAATAAGGAGGCTGGATGCCGCAACAGATATAATTACAATTTATTTTGATTTTTCAAAGGAAAAATGCGACATCGACAATTTTGTTCCAGGAAATGGGTAACGGACACGTCATATGAATCAGGAGAACAGTCTTAATTTTTTTTTATTTTGTACTTAGACAGTAATTATTTAAAAAATATCATTTGTTCCAGTTAGGGATAAAGATAAACTATGCATAAAAAAAAACACATGCCGTTTGATATGCTGGTTCCAGAAATATACCCACAGACATCGAAAATTTTGTCTCTGAAGAACTACCCTTAAATACTTGTAACAATATAACAATATAAAAAAATGTTTAAAAATATATAAAAAGGGTCATCCATCGACAGTGGAGTTAGACCTAGATTAGATTTCTCCGAAGAGAATCTTCTCACAATACGGCCCGTGTCCAGAAGTAGAAGTATTGCCTTTTGTATCTGTGCCTGGAGCCAGCTGCCAATTCAAGCCCGCAATATCCTAACCAAACTGGAAACAACTAAACAATGTATGCTTCCCGTGGGAATCAAACCCACGACCCCCGGGTCGAAGGCGACCACGCAGGCTTTTGCAATTGACGTGATAACATCATGAACATTGAAATCAAAAGTTGAGAAACATTTGTTGGTGACATATTAATGAAATATTGAGTTACGCTCTCCACTCTATGTTGCTTTAATATCACTCTTATTATGTAAGTTCAAAGTCGATTTTCGTGTAAATGTAAAGTTTAGAGTAAGTTTTAACAGCTGCAAAGGAATACTTGAGTTGTTTTTCGCTGTTTCGTGGAGTAAGTTTGATTTCTAAAACCATTTATTTTGATGTCGCCAAGTTATCATACTTATTCTATGTACAGTCACAGGCATTAACACATACATAAATGTGTCCAATTTAAAATCTTGTTTCAAAGACTTAAGAACCAATGTGTATACATGTCAATATACGTGACTGTGTACAGTGGTCAATGTAAAAGAGTATACCACTTTACCCTTTCGCGAATCTCGGACTCTATATTTACACCTAGTACATAGCATTTATTAAGAAATTGCAAGAAAAGTAGTATAATAAACAGCAATATTAATTTCCCACGTAAACTGTATGTTCAATAGAGTTTTTTTTTAAATGGAGGGATTGACCAATTCTTTTACAAGTTTTACGGACGTGGACACGAGATCTTTATGGACTATGTTCCTTATTTGCAACAAAGTTATAAGTACTTAGACTGCTGCGTTCAGAAATTAATTAGAAATTTTAACAGGCTTTTAAACTAACCGTCATTTTGGGAGCAATTTTGTTTTTTTTTTGTAAATTTTACGGCCCATCTTCAGTCTTTTAAGGCTTTTTAATGTTTTTCATCTTTTGAATCAAAAATAATAATAATGTAAATAGTTATGTATGATTGTCGATCTCTGCGTAAAGAAAATATCCTTTTATTTTTAACCGAGTCTCTCAGAAAAATCATGCTTATTTCATAGTTTCAGCGTTCGTGGAAGAAAGCACACTGTATGCGATCCTTTGTATTAGGATGATATCCCTCCTTTGAATTAGGATGGTATTTATCAATAGGCTAGTTTCTAGGGTCAAAAAACTGCATTAAAATTAGTCCGTCCTTTAGGGAATTAAAATATATTTGTGACGTATTTTTTCTTTTGACAATTGAGCGATAAATTATAAAGATATAACGCATCAAAGTTTAGGAGTTGGGGCTCGTGACGTCACATATTGCGAAAAAGTGTAGTACACTGTGACGTCACACGGAACTTTAATGCACCATATCTTTACCATTCTTTGTTAAATTTTCAGAAGAAAAAATGCGTCTCCAATATTTTTTGATTATCTAACTGACGGACTAATTATATTTTTTTAAGAATTATTGCCTGTCGATTACGTGAAGTGCGAATGTAGAAGGTTTTAAGAATCTGAACTTTTACTTTCATCAAGTCAGAATTAATAAAGTATGGTTGTCAAACACTGCGTTCATATTTTAACCGACTTTCTAAAATGTAAAGTTAGGTTCTTAATTCGACTGTTTTTATTCTAGCTTGCTACAAAATCTATTATTTTATTTGTTGACTCCGTCATTATGAGACCGATTTATTATTCCGAAGTAGGTATTACTGAACAATCATTAATAATGTATGAAAAGGGTACAATAGATAGGTGTCTATTCTGTAGTAGGTACTGATATTGCATATAGGATTAAAAGTGAAAACAGTTTTTTACAACAACTATTTAGTAGGCAAAAGAGTATTTGGCCCACTGGTGGCAAGCGGTTACCGTAGCCTATGGACGCCTGCAATGTCAGATGAACTTTACAATCTATGGTGAGAGATTATTTTATGCAATTTTTATTGGCGGCGGCGGCACGAAGTTTGCCGGGTCAGCTAGTAAATTTATAAATACCATTGTAACAAATTGAATATTCTTTCCCAAAATCACACACGTTAACAGACACGGGGTTGTCGACTCTGACGTCTCACCCCAATTTCGATAGACATTTCCCGAAATTGCCATCGACTTTGCTTGTCATGCGACACGTAAAGCGTTGAATAATTTGGTTTCAAAAGGAATTATTTTATTTCCGAAAAATGGCGATCTTTCTCCTCTTATTCTCTATTATTTCACACGTTCTGGGAACATTCACAGGAGTGGTATTTTGAGATTTATGAGTCGTTTAAAATCGGTTCGATGTCGATCGACTTCTGGACTACAGAGGTAGTCAATTCCCCATTTGCCTTAAATATTGACACTTGTGGCAGGATATTCGTACTAAATTATTCATTTAATCTTTATTGCATTTCATAAACACATACAACAACATAAAACATAATACAAAAGGTGAAATTAATGCCTAATCTAGCCTTCGTGTAATGTTTGTTTCATCCAAACATGTTTGCCTAGTTGCGTCCTCAGCTTACGCTTCTGAGCCTAGGGTACGCTAGGTACATAAGTGATGGCCCTAGATTTAGTGACATTGGTCATTAAAATGGAGTTACTGTTGTCTGACCTCCGTAACCTTTTTTACAGGGAACCCCGAGGTGGGTAAGTGGCCAACATTGTCAGATATTTTCAGTTCTTAAAGGATCTAACTCAGCCTAACGACTAGCATCTAGCGATAACAATCGGGACCGACGGCTTAAGATGCCTTAGGAAACATGGAGAAACTCGAGTAAAAAAATCACTAAATGGCGACCAATCCAATATGGTTCCGGTCTCGTCGCTTAACACGCGCATTCGCTACGGATACGCGCAGCGCGCTCGGCTATCGAGCTCCATCTGAACAGAATCTAGCATACGTGTAATATAAACATGACTATGTAAAATTCCCAACCATGAATAAATTGCCAGAATTGCCATTCAAAAACTATATATTAGCCTATATTTAAACTGTTAAAAAAGACACATTACCATACAATCCCATCTATCGTCGCGCCTCCATCCGCAACATAGCCCATTCCGTGGCCAAAATAGTTAAAATTGCTTTATGTAACTGTGCTCAGTATATTACAACATTTGGCGACTGAGCCAGCGCTGGTGTGGTCATTTTATAGTAATTTGCTGTTTCACATGTAATTTTGATGATATATTTGTGTAATAAACTGACACACAACTGACATACATTTTATCACGCCTGTTTCCCGTAGGGGTAGGCAGACTACGGATTTCCATTTGCTTCAATCCTTAGACTCCCCTCCCTTCCTCTACGCTCATCACTCTCGTCATACACACTCGTCGACTCTATTCCTATCTCCCTTTTTATTAGACTGACAACGTACGGCGCCAGTTTAAAAAAAAACTTATTCCGATTTGTAGATTCAAGTCTTTACAATCAATTTTTCCAAGCTAGATTAGTCACGATCTCTAATTTACAAGCAAATACCACAAGCACTGTACCATAGAGGGAGTAAAAGTGTGCTGTAAAAATCAATGTTTTGTGATAACATGTTTATTTGACATTGTCTCTGACTAATTCTTTTATATTTCTATGTGAATTAGTGATATTTTGTTCGTCATAGTGTTCTGAGGTCATCATTATTATCCCAGCGTTAAGATGTTGAGATGTCAGCTTACGCTTCGGAGCCTAGAGTACGCTGTAAGTCATGGTCCTAGATTTGGCGGCAGTGGTTATTACAATGGAGCAACTGCCATCTGACCTCCGTAACCCTTTTTACAGGGAAACCAGACCAACAGGAACATAACCCGAGATGTGTTAGTGGCCGACACTGTCAGAATTTTTCAGGCTGCCCAAAGGCATCTGACACAGACTGCTATCCATCGATAACAACCGGGACCAACGGCTTAACGTGCCATCAGAAGCACGGAGGAGCTCGATCTAGAAAATGCCACTAAATGGCGACCAATCCTATAATGGTCGCGTCTCGTCGTTGCTTGACACGCGCATTCGCTACGGATACTCGGGCCACGCTCTACTATCAAGCTCCTCAAAGTACTTGTTCTGCATTGCATTGCAAAAAAAGAAAAAAATGCATGTTTTACCGTGGGCATTGATCTCACGACATCTGGTTGTCAAGTATCCTAACCACTGGACATCAGAGATAGTAGAAGTGTGCTGCGGGTCTAAAATCGCCACTTTGCGCGAATCACAATATGATCACAACATGAATGACATTGCAGATCTTAAAATGGCCATAATTTGGCAGTTCATAATATGAATCACGACCAATTCATTTTATGCAATTCTGCTGTTTGACAGTTTTCTATGGAATTTCGTAAAATGGGTCACTTTTACAGAATTGCTTTACTGTCACATAGCAGAATCATAAAAAGTTAATCTACAATTCATTTCTCCAAATTTCACATAAATTTGCTCAATTGTGAGTGAGAATACTTTGTAATTTTGATTTTAGGGTAAAATTCGTCAAATTTTAAAACTGTTTCGATGAATTTTTATCATCTATTGTTGTTTAAATTCGTCAAATACTAATAAGGTTTCGTATTAAATTGTTATTACATAGGGCGCACTGTAAGTTTCCGGAACTGGCCACTTACATAAACAATATTTAAAAATTTATTGCAACATTTGAAAATAGAACTCTTTGGCTGTAGAATGCAGTTTGTTTCATCTGACTGTCTTTTGTTTACCTTGTGGCGCCATTTAAAAAATTGTGTGTCTGCATCAACATGGATTTAACTCGGGAAAATTTTCGTAGTATGATTTTCTACGATTTTAAGTGTAAATTGACAGCTCAACAGAGCATCGCTCGGCTTGAAACAGCTTTTGGCAATGAAGCACCATGCAAGACAACTGTTTATAGTTGGTTTGCAGAATTCAAGCGTGGTCGTATCAATCTCAGTGACGAATCTCGCGATGGTCGGCCGTCCACCGCTGTGACCAACAAAAACATCAATGCTGTGCGCCGTATGATTGAAACAGACAGGCATGTGACCTACCATGAAATTCGCGCATCCTTAGAAATAGGCATGAGTCAAATACAATTAATCCTACACAAACATTTGGGTGTGAGAAAGCTGTGCTCGCGGTGGATCCCACACAACTTGACCGAGGCTCAAAAAACGGACCGCGTCACTTGGTGCAGTGCCATGCTTACCAGATTCAATGAAAGTGCGTCAAATTTGGTGTGGGACATAGTAACAGGTGACGAAACATGGATTTATTGCTACGATCCCAAAACAAACCACAGTGATACTCTATAATCATGAAGTATAACGGGACTACCATGATATATTAAATCCATCTAAACACGAGTGAGTTGACGCGATAGCGCTGTATGGGATGTAATGTAGGGCATACATAACATCACTTACTCGCATTTGTTGAATAGAATTAAGAGGTCGTGGTAACCCACTGATATTATTCTTCTGCGTGCCAAAGTTAAGCCTCGCCGTTTAAAGTTAAGACTTAAGAGGCTTAGCTGGCCGACACATGGCACTTCTATCTACATAATCTATTTTCTGTGATCACACAAAAACAAAACAACCGACCTGACTAGGACTTTACGAAATAACATATCACTATAAAATTAGTTATAGTTTTAACGATATCTCAAAAATAAGATAGGGTGTTATATTTTTGTGTGCTAGTTACGCCTCTGTAGTCTTAACTTTATATATCGTTGGTAAAAGTGGGTTTTACTGTGGCACACAGGTAACGCTCACATAGCACTTCTTTAAAAAAGTATCGCCTTCCATTTCTTTACACACCGTTGTGCGCCATTTCAATTACTTATTCGCATTTGGATGGAATAAAGAGATGATAGTAAGCCAAGCCTAAAATAGATACAAAAATTAAGTAGGGCCTAAAGGACGTATATCCATAGCCGTATAACCCACATTTTTTTTGACATATGACACTAGTTGATTGACATTGACGGACATGATAGACTTAACGTTATTGCCACTATTAAAAATTATTATTTCAGTAGTCTTTATTTTGTTGATTGACGTACGCAAAACCCAATGTACGCACTTCAAATTAACAATAATCTTAATTTCCTGTTCCACAGTACGTTTATCATCAGTAATATCAAAGAATTAAACAAAAATAATGAATTGGTATATAATCGGTAAATAACCGGTACTCATTTTATTGCTATGGCAATAATAACACGACAAATGATTCACGAAATGAATTGAATTGTTGATGAATTGCAAATTAAGTGTGTCCATTTTACAAAAAAAAATAAGAATTGCCGAGGAATTGCTAGGAATTCACGAAATGAATTCGTTTTGATGAATTGCTCAAAGTGGCGATTTTAGACCTACTGAAAACTGTTTCTAGTCTATGTTTTGAGATAACAATGTTGGTCTGAACTTTGAAGTTGTGCCCGACTTATGCTTTTTATAAATTCTTTAATGTGAATCAGAGAAATTTTGTTCTATATCATAGTATTCTAAGGAAAGAACAAAAATAATATTTATCTGAAGTCGAAGACTTCCACTTAAAAAGATCGAGTTTTCGAATAAATTTACTTACTCCGACACCTTTCATAGATTCAATCCAACTTTTTCGATTACAAATAGGGAACTCCAAATCAGTTACTAGAAAACAATATTAAGTGTTTATAATATTAGAAAACTAATTATTTTTCTTAGATAATGGGACCTCATGGTACATTACAACGGATAGACGTAATCTATCCTCAATTGCAAACCCACACAGCCTTGGAAAGTAAATAAGCTATTAAACACTTAATGAAATACACTTTATTTGAATAATGTTCCCAATAACCTCTGTTCAAAATGGGTTTATAAATTAGTTCCCATTTGGTCCTAACGTGCCCTTTTTTGGGTACCTTTGGCAAACTGGGCACGTTTCTTACGCAGATAAGTGGAAAACAGATGTATTTGGTATAATTAATGGTAATGAAATAGGGGGTCCAGTAGACCCCTATTTATCATCCTGTGGTCAAAGGGTCCGACACGGAAATCACAAATTAAGGGATTTATAACCGTTTGTAATGCTATTATACAGGGAGTGAATACTTTGCATACAATCAATGTAATGAAGTTTATAATTAAAGGCAGATTTCAGAAGCAATCAGGTGATGACGCGTTAGTATGAAGAACGATGAATGAAAAGAATTGAAAACAGATTTGGCTATACACATTACGACTACTACGATTAGGTCGCGTACGCACATGCGTCAATGTGTGTGTTACTCGTAGCCGTAGGGTTGGTTATTAACCGTATCTGCCTCATAGACGTCGTCGCTGCGGCCCGAGCTGAATCGACATCCTTGTTGTACGAGCTTAACTCGCACATTTTGCCGGCACGCGGCCGCGTAAATGCAGGTCGCGTGTCAGCTGTTTTTACTTTTCATTTTAAATCAATTATCAATACAAATTGAGATACTATCGAGCAGTCGTCGAGAAAGGACCAGTCACACCCAAGTCTCAAGATGTGACATTTATCAAGAACAATATACCAGTTTACTATGTGACGTGGTCTTGTATCTCTACACCATCATCAACTTATCATCAGCATCACTTCATGTATGGTGTTATGGCTAACACCATGGCCTGCACCGTACATTTTGGCCCTTCGAGCTGGATCAGTTGGTGGTCGGTTAACCAACGCGGATATCCACTGGTCATCAAAACATCCTATCATTCTATCCAGTCACAGTAGACTAACTGATCTTATCATAAACCGAGCGCATGCTACTACTCTACATGGTGGAGCTAGACTTACCTTATCATATATCAGAAATAAATACTGGATTTTAGGCGGCATGCGAACGATTAAAAGACATCCCCGTACACTTGTAATGATTTTCTCTCGATTTTTACCTCAAATCAGCGCGTTGGTGTGTACGAGTATCTGTGTTGGATGGAAGGGTGTGATGTATGAGTGTCCGTTCTGTACCTTAGTACTGTTAATAATAATTTTGTGCCAAGAGTGCAATTTTTTAAATTTACGCTACCACGAAATACTCAACTAACTTTCATACATACATACCATCACGCCTTTTTCCCGTAGGGGTAGGCAGAGACTACGGATTTCCATTTGTTGCGATCCTTACAAATTTCCCTCGCTTCTTCTACGCTCATCACTCTCGTCATAGACGCTCGTCGATTACGGGTACTCCTGACATTTTTAATATGCCTGCGATTTGGTCGCAGTATGTTCTCCGAGGCCGGCCCTTCCCGACTTTTTCTGTCACCTTTTAATGTAAATACATTTCGCAAGTCTCCTTTCATCCATCCTTTCTACATGCCCAAACCATCTTAACATCCCCTTTTTCTATCTTTGTCACTACATCCTCATTCACCCCACACCTTTTCCTTATCTCACTATTTCTAATTTTGTCGCTCAGACGTACGCCACACATAATCCTTAAAGCTCTCATTTCCACTGCATTCACTCTGCTTTCATTATTTTTCTGCCAGACCCAACTTTCACTACCATACATAAGAGTTAACATTAACACTTGGTTGCATTTTTAGATACAACTCAACTAACTTTCAATCAATATAAAAATCGCAAACGGCCAATTCCTTATAAACACAAACACTTTAAACTCACACCCCTCTTTTTCTTCAGGGGTTCAAATAGAGTACATACCGAACGTCCATATTATTCCTACGTAAGTAGTTACAGTTAACATTTACTAAATTCTTCAGTAAACGTGAAAGCTTGGACTCGGAAGAACTTTCTTAATACTCTCAGATGGAGTATCGGCTAATTAAATTCAATTCTAAAGTAGAATTGGAATAGTTGTAAACTTGAATAGCCATGTTATCTTTCCTTGAGAAAAGCAAAGAGATTTTCATAGAAGACGATACTTTCAAACAATAATTAGTCGACTTTCTGATTAATTCGATAAAGCTTCTAAGACAACAGAGTATTAAAAAGTAAATCAAAACATTTATTTGTATACTAACTATTTTCCTTAAATTCATACCGATTTCATCAAAATCCGTTCGGCGGTTTGGTCGTGAAAGCGTAACAGACAGACGGACAGACAGACTATCGCATTCATAATAATAGTATGAAAGTATGGGCAAACATTTGCCACGGGTAAAAGGGTTGCAGTAGCAGGGTCAGATGGCAGTCCCTCCATTGTACAAGTAACGCCAAATCTACGACCATTATTTACAGCGTACCCTAGGCTCCGAAATGTAGGCTGATGACGCAACTAGTAATACACGCTAATATGAAGAATATTTGCCAAGGAAAATTTTTTTTTTTTTTTTTTAAAAGGTCTGTGTCTTGACGACTATAATTGTAAATTTATGTTGGTCTGCATAGATTAATAATTGGTCTCGCGCGCGCTATACTAGATACCGCGCTATGAAGAAAAATCAGTTTCTAAAATGCGGCAACTTTATATTGTAGTGTGTGTAAGATAATGTGCAAAGACGAAACAAGAAAGAGTTATTTCTTGTTTCGTCTTATTCTTACATAGTTTGAATATGCAAACTGGCATTTTGCTTCTGTTTTTAAGTTAAATTTATCTTGACGCCCAACGCACTTATCGATTGCGGCGTGACTGACGCGGGTATGCCGCAAGTACGCCTGTCGCATATAGCTGTAAATAACTGTCGCATATAAGCTGTAAATAATATAAATAAAACGTCGTTCCTTTTTGTACTCCTTTATTTTGTAAGTAGGTTAAGATTGTAATTCTCCTTAAACTCATTATCTTTCATGTCTTTTAGTTATACATCATTTGTTGTCAATCTGAGCGTTATAAGTATTATTATTGTCATGTACGATGCAACCATGTAACAGTAAATGCATATCAGAGGTCTCTAATTCTTGTCAATCTAAAGAGAACCATATGCATACACATTAAAGTTGTATATTGTTTGTACTTATGTATCCACGTGTTCGTCCTTGTATTATACGACACGTGTAACCTGAGGTTGACCTCGCATTTCAAATGTCTGTATCACAACTGGATAAAGAGTAAATGAGGGAGAGTACCTGCTCACGGGGTTGCGCATGCGTCGTATGGTTCATTTAATGTATAAAAGGGCACTAATTCGGTCCTAAAATTCATTCTAACAACAGCAAGCAAGTAATGAACAAGACAAGTGCGCGACCCTCGGAATAGTCACTCCCAGTTTGTAAATATATAAAATCTTTAATTTCAAAGTGCCAAATACCTATAAAATCTACAGTCCATTTCCTCAAGTTATCCTCTGTCATTCACGACAGAAAGTGGTCATTCTGCAGCCGGATACAAGTACCAGTGACCCACGGTGTTAGGTGAGCTGAACTCGCTCGGCTCGACAGCTTTAGCTGTATAAACATCCACCAAAGGTGATCGGCTTTTTAGCCTGCTCCCTGCGGTACCCCAAGGTGTGTGGCTCGAAGCACAGGCTCGCCGACCCTTGGGTTTAGTTCAGGTCCCTCAGACCTCACGTTGGCAGTGTAGTTGTGCGTCGGTCGGGAGGTCACGTACCCCCTGGCTTCTCCGTGTCATCTTATCCGTCGTGCAACAAAAGGACTGTGGGGGCGAGAGCCTCGCGTCCTTTCACCAAACTCAGTGAGTGACATTTTAGCCAAACAATAAGTGCAGTGAAAGTGTTAGTCGTAATTTCGCATATTTTTTATTCTTTTGTTTTTTTCCATTGTCGCATTTATTTTATTTTTCTTGTCTTTATTTTTTTCATTATTTCGCGTATTTTGTTCGTTGTTAGGATCATTTATTTTTATATAGGGATTTAAGTGTGTAAAATTAGGGTAAAAATGATGAGGTCATTAAGGTCTAGGGGCCCTCCGCCCACTCCCTCCTCACAAGAGGAAAGGGAAAAAACACCGCCCTCAGGTGACACCACTCCTGGTGAAACCAACACATGGAGCAAAAGCACCAGCCCGACCACTGACGCAAGTCAAAGTCAAAAAAGAGTAGAAGATGCAGTCGTGCCACCGTCTCCGCGACCGGAAGCGCTGAGCGGTGTTGTTGAGGATACGTTGCCTAATAGGAGTGCCCCGGGCACGGTAGTTCAAGCGCCGCGCTCGCCCCGGGAAAGCAGTGAGATAAGTGTATTGATGGCAGAGCTCGAAGTGCATAAGGCTAAGTTGGAACTGGCTCAACGGGTTGCGGAATCCGCCAATTGTAGGTTGGAGATCGCGCGCTTGAAAGTCGCGCAGTCTACCGACGGTGGAACGCAGCACGGGTTTAGTGAAGAGCACAGGGTGTCCAACTGGGTCGCACAACATACGAGTTCGAGGCCTGCTATTCAGGACGCTTATCAGGACCCGGGTCCTAATACGTCGCGAGACAATAATAGAGTCCGCACGTTAAACAACGTTATCACGACACCTCGGGATCGTGTCGTACCCGTTATGCAGCAGACGGTACCCGAGCTACCTACCTTTGACGGAAATATTTCCGAGTGGATCGCATTCCGGGCTGAGTTTGAAGATAGTGCTCCCATGTTTAGTGCCGTAAATAACGTAAGCCGAATCCGCCGAGCCCTCAGTGGCGAGGCCCGTACGGCCGTTAAAGCCATCATGTATACCGTTCAGGACCCATTTGAGATAATGGAGGCCCTGGAGAGGCACTTCGGAGACCCCGAAGAAATAGTCCTCACGGAAATTAATAACGTTAAACGTATGCCGCGATTGTTCGAAGATAACAGTAACATCGTAACCTTCGCCGGTCATGTCGCTAATGTTGTAGCGACCATTAGAGCTCTCAGGCAGGATAAGTACTTATATGCCCCCGAGTTAGTTAATAAAATTGTTGACAAACTTAGTTTAATTGTTCGGTACGAATGGAGTAAATACAGAACGTTAAACTCCAGTACACCGGACTTAGTCGCTATGGCTGAATTTTTAAATAATATCAGTAGTACCGCGCGAAAAATGCACTCGCGTCAAAATAAATCACGGGCTCACGTCAACATTACGAACAATAGTCAACGTGAGCAAGCGTCGGGACGCCCTCAGTCGCCTTACTATCAGCACGCGCACCGACCATCCCCACCATCAGTCGATTCAAGCAGTGACACTGAATACGAACGCGAGCGCGCGGTCAAACGACCGTCACGAACATCGGCTAAAGTCAATACCAACAAAGCGAAGGACTTCAAAAATTCACACAGTAATAATGATAATAAACCTAAGTCTGCACCCTCAGTGCAAAAGTGTGTATTATGTGGAAAAGAACATATGTTATCAAATTGTTCAGAATTTTTGAAATCCTCCGTTCAGCAGCGTTGGGAAATTGCAAAAAATAATAAGTTGTGTTACCGGTGTTTAAATTCATCCCATAAGCGACCCATGAGGTGCAAATATGTACCGTGTGGTGTAAACCAGTGTGAAGCAGGGCACCACAAATTATTGCACGGGTTGTCATCACAGGCAACTACGTCACGAGCTAACGTTAGTAGTATTAACCACGTAAGCAAATCGAGTACATTTTTAAAAGTCGTTCCCATCGAAATGACGGGTCCCCTAGGCGTCGTAAGCACATACGCCCTTTTGGACGGCGGGTCCACTATGACTTTGGTCGAAAGAGAAATCTCTGATCAAATTTGTCCCAGAAAAAGGGGAGATCCGCTCACAATAACGGGTATCGGGGGAAATATAATAAACGATATCGAATCCTGCGAAATAAATGTATCGATTCGTGGTCACTGTAGCCGTAATTTTGAAACGATGAAGGCGCGTATCATCACCTGTTTAAACATCGCCCCTCAGGCGGTGCCCCGTACTATGGTGGAGGAATGCGACCACTTATATGACATCGCGGACGAATTGTCGTACGAATCGGCTACCCCTACTGTTCTCATAGGCCAAGACAACTGGCATCTTATCGTGTCGCGACAGATTAGAAGTGGAAATAAAAACCAACCTGTCGCGTCGCTCACATCCCTAGGTTGGGTGCTGCACGGGCAGTACCTCTCCTCAAGCGTCAACACGGCATTCATAAGTCACGTTAAACCGGTCACCCCGGAAGACGTGATGCTAGAATTGATGAAACAGCATTTTAGTATAGAATCGTTAGGCGTGGAACGCAAAGTACCTAAGGCAGATCCAGAACAACGGGCAATAACCGTGCTGGAAAATACATGCAAAAAACTGCCGTCCGAAGATAGGTATCAGGCGGGCCTCCTATGGCGTAGCGATTCAGAGGCATTGCCTCACAATAAAGACATGGCTCTCCGTCGGTTGTATAGTTTGGAAAAACGGCTCGACAAAGACGCGCAACTTAAATCTCAGTACACAGCTCAGGTAAATAATTTGTTGAATAAAGGTTACGCGGAAAAAATGTCGTCTAGCCCACCGGTAGAATCGCCTCGTAATTGGTACTTACCACACTTTCCAACCACACATCCGCAAAAAAAGAAGATGCGTCTCGTTTTCGACGCCGCGGCTAAATACTGTGGTAAGAGCCTGAACGACGCGCTCCTAGCCGGTCCGGACTTATTAGAATCCCTTTTCGGAGTACTCATAAGGTTTCGGGAAGGTAAAATCGCCGTAATAGCCGACGTAGCGGAAATGTTTCTACAAGTCGAAGTTATCGAAAACGATCGTGATAGCTTACGTTTTTTGTGGAGGGGGGAGGACCGCTCGTCCCCGCCAACCGAGTATAGAATGAGGCGATTAATTTTCGGCGCCGCCTCCTCGCCTACTACCGCGTTGTACGTAAAAAACAAAAACGCGCAGGCTTTCGCGATCGAATTTCCTAAGGCAGCCGACAAAATAATCCGAAATACTTATATGGACGATATGCTCATCGCAATGGACGAAAGCGAAGAGGAAGCACGCGAAGTCGTCAACCAAATTTATAAGCTCAATAAGAAGGCTTCGTTTGAACTCCGTGCATTTGCCAGTAACGTACCCAGCGTGATTCGCGACGTTACCGCGGGGGGCTCCGACACCACCGTCATCGCCAAGAGCGACGTAGAACGTACATTAGGACTCAAGTGGAATCACAAATCGGATACACTGGGTTTTCAAGTTAACTTGCGCAACTTACCACAGGAAGTGTCCTGTAATGACGTATTACCAACTAAACGACAGGTAACCAGTAGCGCAATGTCGGTTTTCGACCCCACAGGCTTAGGAAGTCCTATTTCCGTCCTAGGCAAGGTCCTTATGCAAGAAGTATGGCGTAAGGGTATAGGGTGGGATGACATCATACCCCCCGAATTAAAATCGGTTTGGATTTCGTTTGTCAGTAACATTCAATTATTAAATAACTTACAATTACCACGTTACGTGCCCGCAAACAATAAACAAGTAGAAATACACGTATTTTGCGACGCCAGTGAAAAGGTTTATGCGGCCGCGGTCTATTTCGTAGCGACCGACAAAGACGCTAAGAGGACATCAACCTTAATCTCGGCAAAAGCGCGTGTCGCACCGTTAAAAACGATTTCCATCCCGAGACTTGAATTACAAAGTTGTGTATTAGGTACACGCCTCGCTAACACCGTAATTAGGGAAACGGATTACGTCATCACGGGTAAACACTTCTGGTCGGATTCACGCACCGTATTAGCGTGGATTAAGGCAGACCCGCGATCGTTCAAAAGTTTCGTAGCCCATCGTTTAGCGGAAATAGAGGAAAGTACTACACCAGCTGACTGGCACTGGGTACCTAGCGCACAGAACGTAGCGGATGACGCGACTAAGGGCGTCCCGAACAACTTTGATAAAAACCACCGCTGGTTTCACGGTCCCGACTTTATTAGGAGCTCAAAAGAGCACTTGCCTACTGACAAGTCCGACGCGACAGTAGCGCCAACGGGCGAAGAGCGAACTAGTAATAAGGTTACGGCCATAGTACATAGCGCTCAAAATAAGCAAGATTTTCTCCCGCCAGTAAATAGGTTCTCTAACTACATACGGCTAATTAGGGCTGCGGCTTGCGTCTTGGTCGCGGCGGAGGCATTCAAAGCTAAATTGCTAATAAAGAAAACAGAAACGGAAATGAACACAGGGCATGTTAAGTTAGCAGAGCTTTTATTAATTAGGCGTAGTCAACATGTATCCTTTCTTGAAGAAATAAAGGACTTAGAGGCTGGACGGCGAATTCACAAGAAATCACCACTTTTCAAGATTGCAGTTGTATTGGACAAAAACGGCATTTTGGTTTTAGACTCACGAATAGATAGAGGTACGGCATACACTCCAATCTTACACGCCAAAGAGGAGTTCTCCAGACTGCTGGTACAACATTTTCATGAAAAGTTTTATCACGGGAACCATGCCACAGTAATCAACGAGTTGAAACAGTTGTATTTCATGATCGGCTTACGAAGTAGCCTGCGATACATATGTAACAGATGTCAATGGTGTCGGACCTACAAAGGAACAACTCTCCAAGTTCCAGTAGGCGACTTACCGGCTGAACGACTTCAGGCGTATCAACCACCCTTCACAGCTACCGGCGTCGACTTGTTCGGACCTATGACCATCACCATAGGCCGACGGCATGAAAAAAGATGGGGAGTACTATTTACCTGTCTCACCACACGAGCGGTTCACCTAGAACTTGCCGCCGCGTTATCTGCAGCATCCATGATAATGGCCTTACGACGCATGGCGTCGCGACGAGGCACACCTACCGTCCTGTATTCCGATAACGGGACTAACTTCATCGGCGCAGAAAAGGAAATCAGAAGTGCCCTTCAAACCCTCCCTGAGGACACCAAAGCATTCACCTCAGTGAGAGGCATCATCTGGAAGAAAATACCAGCAGGAAACCCAGCCGCTGGAGGTGCCTGGGAGAGATTAGTGGGCAGCGTCAAATCCGCCCTCAAAATCACCCTCAAAGAGAAGGCACCCAGTGAAAAAGTACTCCACACGCTTCTTCTAGAGGCCGAGCATATTGTGAACTCGCGCCCTCTCACCCCTGTCAACCCAGACTTGGGCATAGAAGCCCTGACACCCAATCACCTTCTGATTGGGCGGTCATCCGCCTTACATCCTTTTGGTCGTTTTACTGACCACCAACTTTCCACTAAATCCTGGCAAGCCACTCAACTACTGGCCGACAACTTCTGGAAACGATGGATGCTGGAATACCGCCCACAGCTGGCCCTCCGAACGGCCAAGAAGGAAACACATCAGCTACAAAAAGGCGACGTCGTGATTATAGCCGATAACACTATGCCACGAGGAGTATGGCCAAGAGGCATCATCACCAAAACACATGCCGGTCCGGATGGACGAGTAAGAGTCGTGGAAGTCAAAACCGCTGCCGGCTCCCTACGCCGTCCAGCCTCCCGTTTAATAGTCCTATGCTCCGCTTTAAGTGGTGCTAGCGCACGTGGGGGAGACTGTCGCATATTGTAAAGATTCCAAACAGTGTTCCATAAATTTAAATTAAGTTTGTTTTGATAATGTGTTCGGCGACTCGTCAATAGACGGCGCTGTCTCCGATTTGAAACGCGGTTTAGTTTGTCGTTCGGATTTAATGACCCTATTTGGTTTTTGTATTGTTTTTAACCTCGCTTTGAATTACCATTCAAATAAATATTGTTTACGCTACTTTCTTGGTATCATTACCTATGGGTGTAACAATAGAACCTCCCCCGAATTTGTGCCGAGTTGTACAATTTTTGGTTCTTCGTTGCCGGATTTTAGTACCGGAAGGGGCACAATAGTGGATGTGCATTTTTGACAATTAATGCTGGACGAGTGGATTACTTGTGGTAACCAGCTTTGCGTCAGTCCGGGTACCAGACAGTGACGTCAGGTACAGAAGCAGCGACGACGTCATAGCAGTGACGTCAGGATATCGAGAGGTGCGAGGAGCAGCGACGTCATAACAGTGACGTCAACAGTGTGGTGACATCAGTAACAAGTAAGGTGTTCGGCGTGAATGTGAGTGAAATTTGAACCTTATCTCCTTTATCAAATTAACTTTGAAGAAATTATCTGATAGCAGTTTGTTTACATGGACTTAGAAAATTTTCGGACTCTTTTTCATTAACTTGTAAATTTTAACACTTTGTTTACATAGACTTAGAAATATTTACTAACTTAGAATAATTTAGTTGTAAGAAAAGTGGTTGAGACGGGGAATCCATGCCCGATTTTGCCTAGAATTTATTGATCTCAAACACTTGTAAAATTTTCAGAAATTTTTTAGGACTTAGAAAAATTCTCAAATAAATTATATTGTTGTTGTTTTGTTCATTGGAAATTATTTGCTCTAATAATAATTCTAGTTAGTATTATTACTGTTCAAGACTTGTTGTGTGGAAGTTATATTTTTAAACATGGAGGAACTAATTATTTTACAAAACGATATTCACAATCGTATTTCTAAGGCATACAAAAACTTTAAAAAGTCACCAAAGGATAGGATAACGCAAGGTTATGTCGAAACACGGTTAGAAACATTGGAGCAATTTTGGATGAATTGTAATGGAACTCACCATAAAATTCTTCAGTTATCACTTGATGATGGCACAGATAACAAGTACTTTAATGAAGATACTTTTGATGCAGTCGAAGAATTGTATACTATTTATAAGTCAGATTTAAAGCAGTTATTGTTAACATATAAAGTAACTCAAAAACATTCTTCAAGCACTGGTCCATCAAATAATAAGTCAAACGCTATTAAGTTACCCAAGATTGTAATACCAACATTTTCAGGTTTATATTCGGAGTGGGTTACATTTAGGGATCTGTATGTATCTTTAATTCACACAAATTCAGAATTGGATTCAGTTCAAAAGATGCATTATCTTAAGGGATATCTGACTGGCGAAGCAGAGCAACTTGTCAGGCAGATACCCATAACAGAATCCAATTATGCGAGATGTTGGGAGCTTTTAAATTCACGTTATAATAATAAGAAATTCTTGTGTAGTGCCATTCTCAAAAAGCTTTTGAGTCAACGAAATGTAACATCAGAGTCTGCAACATTGTTAAAGAATTTGATAGACAATACGTCTGATTGTTTATGCGCCCTTACGAATATAGGAGTGGATGTCAAGTCGTGGGATGTGCTTCTTATTCACTTGATGACACTCAAACTCGACTCAGAGACTCGAAAAGAATGGGAGATGCATATAAGTAATATTAATGGTTTAGATGAGCTTCCTATGTTTTCACAGTTTACTGATTTTCTTACTAAAAGATATCGAGCTCTTGAATTTTTGGAACCCAAAACGGGTATCAGTAAGCCTTCTAATGTACAGTCAAACTCAAATAAACCTAAAGTTTTTCATGCAACTGAGTCCAAATGTATATTTTGTAATAACGATCATAGGATTAATAGTTGTAAGGAATTTAGTAAAGAAGATGTAGACAAAAGGAGAAAATTTATAAAACAAAGTTCATTATGTTTTAATTGTTTTGGTCACCACGCTGCTAAGTTTTGTCAAAGTAATGGGTCATGTCGCATATGTAAACGCAAGCATAATACGTTGCTTCATCCAAGGGGTTCTAATTCTATTGTGGGAGGTTCCGTTGGGACTACTGGTAATTCAACTTCTGCGGGTTCTGATAATTCGAAAATGGTTTTCGCGTCTACTTCTGGAGAGGTTATTAAGGGTTCGCCTACTAAAAATGAGGCATCTTCATCTGCACCGACTGTAGATACTCCAGTTGTGACCTGCTATTCGACTGGACAGATGCCTAGTCCAAGTCAAGTTCTTTTAGCTACGGCTCTGGTACGGGCTGAGTCGTCCATAGGGGAATGTCATATCATTAGGGCACTACTTGACCAAGGTTCCCAAGCGTCCTTCGTCACAGAAGCAGTTGCTCAGTACTTAGGTCTTAAAAAAATACCTGTACAGGGACATTTCTCAGGATTGGAGGGTAATAAAAATGTTATGGTTAAATACATGGTACAAATAGACATACGGTCAAGAATTAATTATAGTACTAAAATTACTGTTCAAGCATACGTGCTTAATACAATCACTACTTTCCTCCCTAGTAGGAAAGTAGTTGCATTGGACTGGATTGAATTAGACAAAATCTGTTTAGCTGACCCACAATACCACACGCCTAATAAGATTGACATCTTATTGGGTGCTGAGGTATACGGCCAAATAATACAGAATGGGATAAAAACAGGGCCTACGGGTACACCTATTGCTCAAAATACTTCGTTTGGGTGGATTCTGTCGGGCGTAGTACCACAAACTCAAAATAAAAATATCGTCACTATGCACACATATATAGAAGACAACGAAGTATTGAAGCGCTTTTGGGAGATGGAAGCAGATCCCAGGGAAAAACAAAAGATCTTATCGCTGGAAGAGCAGCGATGCGAGGATTATTTTGCTGCTACAACCACACGAGATTCGGAAGGTCGATATGTGGTTAAGTTGCCTTTTAAAGATGATAATGCTCCTGTATTTGATTCTAAAGTTATTGCAATGAAAAGATTAAATTCGTTGTATTCGAAATTCGAAAAGAAGGAAAGCTTCAAACAGGATTACTCGAAGGTAATACAGGAGTACCAAAGGCTTGGTTTTGTGGAGATTGTACCAAAATCAGACAGAGAGAAACAGGAATCGTTCTATCTACCACATCATGCGGTAATCAGAACTGGTAAGGAAACAACAAAATTAAGAGTAGTGTATGACGCTTCCTGTAAGGATAAAAATGGGACCTCATTAAATGAAACTCTCATGATTGGTCCTACACTTCAACCAGAACTCAGACATCTAATTATGAGATGGAGAACTCACCCTATCTGTCTTTCTGCTGACATCATAAAAATGTATCTCCAAGTGAAGGTTGCTCAAGAGGATGCAGATTATCAAAGGTTCCTGTGGGATGAAAAGTGGAGTAGGGATGTGGGATATGGAAACGGTGATCAGGATACTAAATCAAACAAACAGATGCAAGAGTATCGTTTATTGAGAGTTACATTTGGTACTGCAGCCGCTCCATATCTAGCAGTGAAGGCGTTACAACAGCTTGCTCACGATGAAGGGACTCTGTATCCAGCAACATCTGAAAAAATAAAAACAGATTTTTACATGGATGATCTACTAACAGGATGTCAGACAACAGAGGAAGGGGAAAAGATCTACAAGGAAATGAACGCATTACTACAAAGGGGTGGATTTCAGTTACAAAAGTGGACAACAAATAATGAGGAATTACTGGAAAATCTAAGGAAAGAAGAAGGAAAGGAATTAGGAAATGAGGTTTGTCTAAAAACAGATGAAATGGTAAAATTGTTAGGACTTACCTGGAACCGTAGAACCGATGAATTCCAATACACGGTGAATCTTCCTCCACAAACCGGACCTGTAACAAAAAGAAAAGTATTATCGGATATTTCGCGGCTTTATGATCCCTTGGGGTGGATTGCCCCAAGTGTTATAACAGCAAAAATATTTATGCAGAAATTATGGCTAGCAAGTATAAGCTGGGATGAAGAACTGCCAAGCCATTTATTAGCAGAATGGAAAACTTATCGTGAAGATCTGCAGAATCTTACCAAATTCATTTTACCTCGTTGGGTAAACACGAGAAGTGATGATAAGCTGGTTGAACTTCATGGCTTTGCGGACGCTTCTAGTGCTGCGTACAGTGCAGTTGTCTATTTACGTATAATAGACTTGAATGACAATGTGCATGTCAGATTGGTAACCTGTAAAACAAGAGTGGCGCCGATAAAACAGTTATCAATCCCAAGGTTAGAACTATGCGGAGCTACATTGTTGAGCAAACTTCTGAAGGAGGTTTCTGAGATTCTAAACATCGACAAATCACGGATGCATGCTTGGTCTGATTCCGAAGTGGTACTGGCTTGGTTGAGTGGTCATCCTAGCAGGTGGCAAACTTTTGTGGGGAACCGCGTGTCAGACATTTTACAAATTCTAAATGGAGATCAGTGGTCTCATGTGCCATCTTCTCAGAATCCTGCTGATTGTGCATCAAGAGGTTTGAATCCATCTGATCTAATGGAACACTCCATGTGGCTTGAGGGTCCAGCAATGCTGCATGAGAAAAATGTTAAATATGGTAAGCCTAAAATAAGAGAAACTAATGTAGATCTGCGAAAAGTAGTGCATTTTACCGGAACTGACAATTCGTTATTCTTAAGGTACTCAACGTTGACTAGGCTTGTAAGAGTTGTGGGGTACTGCAGGCGTTTCTTGAGACTTAAAAATCGAGTCTCTTCTGAGAACTGCAGTACTTATCTTACGTCTCGGGAACTTAATAAAGCAACAGAAATATGTATCAAACAATGTCAACGGGAGCACTTTGAAACCGAATTGGATTTCTTGAAAAAAGGACAGTCTAATAAAATCAAGGGACCTTTAAAACCGTTAAATGCTTTTATTGACAGCAAGGGTTTATTGCGAGTTGGTGGACGTTTGCAGAACTCTCAATTGAGTGAAGGTCAAAAGCATCCAATTCTTTTGCCTAAAGGATCTCATCTAACTCAATTGATTGTTTCTGACGCTCATTTCAGGACCCTACATGGGGGCCCCTAACTCATGCTGTCATATTTGCAATCCAAATATTGGATTTTGGGAGCGAAATTATTGGTTAAATCTTATGTGCGAAAGTGCATAACATGTTTTAAAGATAAAGCATCAACTATGACTCCCCTGATGGGTCAACTACCTGCTGCCAGAGTTACCCCTTCCAAACCATTTACCTGTAGTGGTGTTGATTATGCAGGTCCGATAAATGTAAGGACAACTAAAGGCCGGGGTTATAAGGCCTATAAAGGGTACATTTGTTTGTTTATATGTATGGCCACTAGGGCAGTACATATTGAAGTTGTCAGCGATCTGACCACTCAAGGTTTTCTGGCAGCCTTCAAAAGATTTGTTAGTCGTCGTGGAGTTTGTACAGACATCTGGAGTGACAATGGCACCAATTTTGTCGGGGCGTCTCGAGAATTGTCAAATCTATTCAACTCTGAAAAGTCTAGCATGGCTAATGAAATAGCAGAGTCGTTAGCGACCAATGGGACGTCATGGCATTTTATTCCTCCCCATAGTCCGAATTTCGGCGGCTTGTGGGAGGCCGGCGTTAAATCCGTTAAGGTTCACCTGAGGAAAGTGATAGGCGATCTTACTCTAACATATGAGGAGCTATCTACAGTCCTAGCTCAAATCGAAGCGTGCTTGAATTCAAGACCTTTGACACGTCTTGAGTCCAATACTGACAATATCGAAGTCTTGACGCCGGGTCATTTCTTGGTGGGCGGTCCTTTAGTTACCCCTCCAGATTACAATTTTGAAACTTCAAACACCACAAGTCTCCGTAGATGGCAATTAACTCAAAAGATAACCCAACAGTTCTGGCGACGATGGTCGCAGGACTATTTAACAAAATATTTATATAGATATAGATGGTCTTACCAGACACCTGAGCCTCAAGTTGGGGACATTATTTTGGTAAAGGAAAGTAACTTACCTCCGTGTAAGTGGCTTCTTGGTCGCGTGGTGTCCAAACATCCTGGTTCCGATGGAGTCACACGAGTTGTGTCTTTAAGGGTTAATAACTCTATTATAAAACGCCCCGTGTCAAAAATTTGTGTGCTTCCATTGGCAGAATAAAGGTTGTTATTTTTGTTTTTCTTTTTAATGGTTTATTTCAAGTTTTTGTTTATTAATTTTGATATGCTCACCTTAGGTTTGTATAAAGAACAATTACTATTGTTCTTGGTGGGCGGAATGTAAAGATTCCAAACAGTGTTCCATAAATTTAAATTAAGTTTGTTTTGATAATGTGTTCGGCGACTCGTCAATAGACGGCGCTGTCTCCGATTTGAAACGCGGTTTAGTTTGTCGTTCGGATTTAATGACCCTATTTGGTTTTTGTATTGTTTTTAACCTCGCTTTGAATTACCATTCAAATAAATATTGTTTACGCTACTTTCTTGGTATCATTACCTAAGGGTGTAACAATAGAACCTCCCCCGAATTTGTGCCGAGTTGTACACATATAGCTGTAAATAACTGTCGCATATAAGCTGTAAATAATATAAATAAAACGTCGTTCCTTTTTGTACTCCTTTATTTTGTAAGTAGGTTAAGATTGTAATTCTCCTTAAACTCATTATCTTTCATGTCTTTTAGTTATACATCATTTGTTGTCAATCTGAGCGATATAAGTATTATTATTGTCATGTACGATGCAACCATGTAACAGTAAATGCATATCAGATGTCTCTAATTCTTGTCAATCTAAAGAGAACCATATGCATACACATTAAGTTGTATATTGTTTGTACTTATGTATCCACGTGTTCGTCCTTGTATTATACGACACGTGTAACCTGAGGTTGACCTCGCATTTCAAATGTCTGTATCACAACTGGATAAAGAGTAAATGAGGGAGAGTACCTGCTCACGGGGTTGCGCATGCGTCGTATGGTTCATTTAATGTATAAAAGGGCACTAATTCGGTCTTAAAATTCGGTGGTGATTCTGCGTTCTGATCTCGGTGCGAACGGAAGTGCTGTCGCGGCGCGCCCCTAACCACCGATTCATTGTGTGGAATTTGCTATCCGATCCAGTGTGTCTTCGTTCGTCGACTCAGTGATTTCGAACTTCAGTGTGGGACGTGTTTTTACTCTGGGGAGCGGATCTCTGTGGCGGCGTTCGTCGATCCCGCTGCTATCGTTTAGTGCGATTAACGACCCGGCGTGCCCTTTTCAGGGCGCAAAGGAAACGTTCAACCGTTTTTCCACGCCTGCACGACTTCAGTGCGGTTGAAGTCCCACATTTAGTTGGGCCGTTCGGAAAACAAATTGGCCTGCTTTCTAACGAACGCAGGCCGAGCTGGTTGTTCACCGAACGTAGCGCGGACCCTGGCGCTAGTCCTTTGACCCCTTCAGGGTCTCGGGCGTAAAATAGGTTGGGCACTGGACCACTGGCCTTGGGGGCTTCCCTAGTCAACCCAGTGCATCGGTTAGGTAGTGTTAAGTTAGGGACACACCTGTTAGCCCAAACAAGGTTGGCAACAGACCCATTCAGACATCACGAAGTAGGGCCTTAGGCACACACCTCTCTGTCTATACCCGGCAGAGGGAAGCCCTTAGGATCCCGAGTGCACCCCTCGGGATACACCCCCCTACTCTTCTGTGACGCTACGCGTCACCGTGTCGCCGTAATGGCGACACAGCCCCCGCCACCCGATGAGGGCCTTTTTCTAAGGTTCCTCACGGAAAAAGGAATTTCATGCAATGAGTTCCTGCTTTACAAGCAGGCCTCCACCTCTCTAGCCACCCCGATCGCGACCGCGACCGCTACAACAACCCAAAATAGGTACGAGTCTCTTCCGGTAGAAGAGCCCCTCCGTAACCTAAACCCTCCCGTTCGCGATTCGCCGTTATCGCCAATGCCGGACTCTCCGGTACGCGGTACAGAATCCGACTCAGACGATATGGAGCTCAACCAGCCGAGCCCACGTCCCGTAACCCGATTCGCGTCCTCTGATGAGGACGATGACTTTGAGGAAGTCAAGCGCGGCAGAGGTAAGCGTCAACGCTTGCCTACGCCAAAATCCTCCCCGAAAAAAACAGCCCCCTCCCAAGACGGCCAGGAACGTCAACGGGAAAGCTGTCAGGCCCCCGACGCCTGCCCCCTCCGCCTCTCATGGCGATGAATCTTCGGGCGCTACGCCCACGACCGTCCCCAAAATAAAGGCCCCACCTCCGGTCATTATTCACGGCCCCCAACACTGGGAGGCCGTTTCCAAGACCCTGAACGAGCGTCGTATTTTATATACGAAAGCTCAGAAATGCGCACAGGGCATTCGCGTTTCGTTGCCTACAGTCAACGAACACCGTGCGCTCACCTTCTAAATGAGCGCCGCATCGACTGGCACTCATATACTCTGGAGGAAGACCGCGTCCTTCGCGCCGTTATTAGGCGCATGCCAGTCGACGTCTCTGTCGACTTCATAAAAGAGTCCCTAATGGACCAAAAATTACCAGTCCGGGAGGTCCACAGGATGTACCGTGGCAGATCCCCGCGAGTACCATATGATATGGTACTCGTAGTTCTCGACCTTTCCCCAGAGGGGAAAAATATCTTCAAAATCGAGAAAGTTGCCGGGCTTACCGGCTTCTCTATCGAACCCCCCCGCAAACGCGGAGTCATCGGGCAGTGTCACAACTGCCAGTACTACGGGCACTCAGCCCGTAATTGTCACGCGCGCGCCCGTTGCGTAAAGTGCACGGGCGACCACGCCACTCGCGATTGCGAGCGCACAAGGGAGTCTCCGGGCGACCCCGCTTGTGTGCTCTGCAAGCAATCAGGCCATCCGGCCAATTGGCGGGGCTGCTCCAAAGCCCCCAAATCCAACCCCTGGCATTCGCAGGCCAGACGCGTTCCCGCGTCGCCTCAAAATGCCCGCCCAACCCAGGCCAGACAGGCCGAACTCAGAAGCAGCCCAGCTGACTTCCCAGAAATGAGGACCAGAACATCCGGTCCCCTCTCCCCGCCGCCACCCGCGCCGGCTAACCCGTCCCAGCGAGCAGCTGCAGCGGCCTCGGCACCCGCAGCTCCTCGTCCCTCTAAGGCCTTAAGCCAACCGCCCCCGCCCGCAGGCGTGGCCCGCGCAGCACCCAATACCGCAAGGTACACGGGCCCGCGTAAGGCCACCGCCGAAGAGGCGTCTAACATAGCCTTAGAGGTCCTGGACTCTATGGCGTCAGATGACTTCGAACTTCTCGAGGAGTTGGGGTACGCCCTCATAGCCGCCGGCAACAATTGGGTTGCGCGTGCGAAGGTTATGAGGGGGTACCACGACGTTATCAAGAGGTTGCAGGCGGTCCAGATCCCCGCGCATCTTCTGCCCTCTAGCCATCCGTAATGGGTAGTACAGGTCAGAGGAACAAACCCCGTTCGCTGACCGTGGCATTCTACAATGCCAACGGATCCCTCCGCGATCAAAGGACTGAAATTGCTCAGTACCTCACCCACCATCAAGTGGACATCCTCCTAGTGCAGGAGACCTTCTTGAAGCCCTCTCACAGAGACCCAAAAATTGCGAACTACAACATCATTCGCAATGATAGATTAGACAGGCCGAAAGGCGGAACTCTAATCTATTACAAGAGGTCCCTGCACTGTTGCCAATTAGACCCGCCAACCTTAACGAACATGGAATGCTCAATCCTCCGTATAGCGATGACCGGCCACTCGCCGATCAACATCGCTTCCATTTACCTCAGCCCCTCCAAATCTCTGCTTGAGAGTGATCTCCGAGCCCTATTCGCCATGGGAAACGCCGCCATCTTAGCTGGCGATTTCAACAGCAAACACACCAGGTGGCATTCGCTAACGAACTCGACGAACGGAGAAACCCTCACGAGACTCGAAGAGTCTCTGGATTTCGACGTTGTAGCACCCCTGGCCCCGACCCGCTATCCAATCACGGACGGCCAAAATCCCAGTGTCTTGGACTTTGCCCTACTAAAGAATATCACCCTTCAAGTGTGTTCTTTAGAGGTGCACTCAGACCTGAGTTCGGACCACAGACCGGTCCTCCTACAACTAGGACAGACTGACAATGGGCGTCCCGCCCATACAAGGACGATTACTGATTGGAAGAAACTCGCAAGAGTACTCAACCAATCCTCCCCAGACCTGGACGCTATCCCTGACAGGATAACGCCCACCGAACAGACAGACTCGGCGATCTCCTCCCTCACCAACCACTTGCAAGCAGCCATTAATGACTGCTCCAGGCAGGTCCCTTCTGTAGATCCGAACCACAGATTCGAACTGCCGGAAGATGTAAGGAGGTTGTTGACGGAGAAAAACGCCGTAACAAGAGTACATGACCTCTATCCCACCGATGAAGTCCGTTCCAGACTTCGCTACCTGCAACGTCGAGTTAAGGAGCGAATGAAGGAATTAAGAGACGAGCGGTGGGGTGAATTCCTCTCTGAACTCAAACCGTCACATGTCACTTACTGGCGTGTGGCGCGAAGACTGAAGTGCGATCAGATAGCTTCAACTCCTCCTCTCAATAGACCAGACGGCTCCATCGCCTTTGATGATGACGAAAAAGCTGAATGCCTTGCAGACAGCCTGGAGAGCCAATGCTCTCCTAGTCGTGAGCCAGTAGACCCCGATCATGTAAAACGTATGGAAACGCATGTAGAGAGCATAGCTGCCTCTGCATCGAGTCCACCCGTTATCGCACTCCCACCCACTACGATTGACGAGGTACAATCGATAATAAAGTCCCTAAAACCCCGTAAAGCTGCCGGAGCTGACGGGATATCCAATGGCTTACTAAAATGCCTCCCTCAGACCCTACTACTGCTGCTAGTGAGCATCTTCAATGCTTGCTTAGCAAATTGCACGTTCCCAGACGCCTGGAAACAAGCAACAGTAATAGGCATCCCCAAACCAGGCAAAGACCTGAAAAACCCGTCCTCATATCGGCCAATCAGTCTTCTGAGCTGCATTGGTAAGATATACGAGAGAATCATTTCAGCCAGACTCAAGGATTACATTGAATCCATGAATCTGATTCCCGACGAGCAAATGGGCTTTCGCGCAAAACACTCTTGCGTGAACCAATTGCACCGCCTAACCGAACACATCCTAGGCAACCGCCGTCGCGGAAGACCCACAGGAGCACTCTTCTTCGATGTAGCGAAAGCGTTCGACAAAGTTTGGCATGTTGGCTTGGTAGCCAAATTAGCCGTAATGGGCCTGCCGGACAGTCTCGTGCGCATCGTACGGGACTTCCTGTCGAACAGATCCTTCCGGTACAAAGTTGAGGGTACGCTCTCCAGCCCCAGACCCCTAAGAGCCGGAGTCCCGCAAGGCTCCGTGCTTTCCCCGACCCTTTACTCGTTGTACACCAACGATGTACCCCGCACCCCGCACGTGGAGTTGGCTCTATTCGCTGACGACACTGCGCTATACACGTCCAGTCATAGAAAAGACATCATTTCCAAACGACTGCAACAAGCGGCCGATGCCCTTGGAGCTTGGTTCAGGAAGTGGCGCATCGAGGTGAATCCGGAAAAGAGCGCAGCAGTGTTCTTTTCCAAGGATTCATACGGTGCAACACGTCCGCCAGCATGGAGTACGGTCTCGCTCTTAAAAACGATAACTATGTTTGGTAAACCCATTCCATGGGTGAACCAAACAAAGTATCTGGGCGTTATCTTTGACAGCAAGATGACCTTTGGAGCACACATCCAAAGAGTTCGCAACAGAGCTGCATTCTATCTAGGCAGACTCTCTCCCATGATCAGCAATGTAAAACTGTCGCTTAGAAATAAGCTGACACTTTACAAGCTAGCCATCCGCCCTGTCATGACATACGCGAGCGTGATCTTCTCACATGCAGCTCCATCTCTCCTGAACAAGTTCCAACTCATCCAGAATAGGTTCGCACGCAGAGCCACGGGATCGCCCCCGGGCCTGCGTACACGCGACCTACATAGGGACCTTAAGCTACCATCCATTTCGAGATATCTCAAAGAAACGTCTCAACGTTACTTTGAGAAGTGTCCATCCCATCCGAACCCGTTAGTTGTGCGGGCTGCCAACTACAGCCCGGCGAAAAATGTCCCTCTGCGGCACAGACGCCCGAGGAATGTTCTCTTTGACCCTGACGATCCCATTACGGTGGCGAACCTTCCCTTCGAAAACCCCTCGACTCAACGGAGTCCTGGGTTTTCCATAGGAACATATAACCGCACCCGCCGGCGAGTGCGACGTAGTAGGAACAGTAGACAGTATACCAGGTACCAGAATGTACCAGGGCGCTTCACGCCACCGATAGGTTCTCAGTAGGCCCTTCTGGCACAATAGTGTCGGCCCTTATGGCATTGAGCGTTTGCTACCGCTCGCGAGTTTGCATCGCTCGCTTGATCAAAGGCAAAGCCCATGGCCGAGGTTCGTCCCAACTGGGAGCCCCTTGTGCATTTGCCGAAAAGGCTGAGTGGTTAATAGCCCTCGCCTCAAACTGTCCCGCTGTAAATTTAAAAGCTCACAGGAGCTAAAATTGTAGGTCAATCAAAAAAAAAAAAAAAAAAAAAGTCCTAAAATTCATTCTAACAACAGCAAGCAAGTAATGAACAAGACAAGTGCGCGACCCTCGGAATAGTCACTCCCAGTTTGTAAATATATAAAATCTTTAATTTCAAAGTGCCAAATACCTATAAAATCTACAGTCCATTTCCTCAAGTTATCCTCTGTCATTCACGACAACGCCGAATTCGCATAGTTTTAGTTGCCGCATTTATCTAGTACGCAGACGGTCGAGCGCGCGCGAGACCAATTATTAATCTAACGTTGGTCTGGTTTCTCTGTAAAGAGGATCTTTGTGATTAGATAGCAGTTGCTCCATTGTAATCCACCAATCCTGACGTGTCCTAGGCTCTTAAGCGTAAACTGAGGACGAAACTCGAAAATACGCTTGCATGACGAAGAATTCAGTAAGTATAGTACTTTAATTATCATAAATATATGGCATTCATCCTGCATAGATGAAACCTCTATGTCTAAGCTTTATGCAGCTTTCAACGGCTGAAGTTCCGACATTCCACCGGGAAAACAGCGAAGTGGATTTTTGTTTACCACGTGAGATAGGGTCTGTACAAATTGATATTTTTTAATTTATGTGACCTGAAATTAATAACTAAATGCATTTATGTGTTTTGTAAAACGATTTTTGCATATGTACAAATCATAAAAAAATTCAAAGGGATTAGTTTCCCTTATAAAACATTAACTAGGAAAACTTATACCATGGGATGAATTCGGGCGGCCTGAGTTTACTAAAGAACGCTGTCTGCGAGTAGATATAGGCATACGTCCACCTTTTGTATTTTTTTAAAGTGCAATAAAGATTAAACGAGTAAATATACCTTAAGTCGTGCGATAACAATAATATAATTTAAACGTCTTTCAGATAAAGTAGTCGGGCCCTCTCAATAATAACGAGATTGAATTTCTCATCTCGCGAGCAAACTGTGGAAATTATTATGTCGCCTGCACCGCCAGACTACATCCAAGTCGATTGCTCAATTTATCAATACTGCCTTTACGGCAAAGATTTGGTAAGTACAGAAGTGATTTTTTATTATTTGAGATAAAAATACCTACATACATTGAGAAAGGAAGGCTTTTTTCCGTCTGCGTTTTCGATACTCTTTACATATCTATCATCACGCCTGTTTTCCGGTGGGGTAGGCAGAGTCTACGGATCTCCATTTCCTATGATTATTACAGACCTCCCTCGCATCCCATACGCTCATCACTCTCGTCATATACGCTAGTCGATTACTGGTACTTCTAACCTCTCCCTTTTATAAAATGTCTGCGAGGTCACAGTATGTTCTTCCAGACCGACTCTTACCTACCGATTTTTCCTGACACCTCTGTTTTAGATATACCATTCGTAAGTCTCATTTCATCAATGCTTTCTACATGCCCACCTTTTTACGCTAATAAAAGAAATCGAGCATCGTAGAAGCAACATTGCAATGGCATCCTTAAGCCACGTGACAAACACGTTTGGGCGAAGATAGTGTTTCGCCTTCCGCCTTTCTGAATTCTTCGGTTTGAAGCCTCAATACAACGGACATTCTGAAGTATGTTAAATCTATGAAAAAAGAAGCCGACCGTCGATTTATTTGGAACGGTCCCTGTATCACTTCCGTAAGGCTCCGTGGTAAAGATATTGCGAAGATTACCCGCCGTTTGGTTTCCGAGCTATTTCCAGATGATTTTTGAGAAATTGAAACATACATAATGTAGGGATTTTGTTTATTCAAGGAAAAGACCGTTCGTATGACGGATCTACTGTAAGTTGAGAATGCCCTAAGGTTGGCTGGAACAAATTGCAATAGCGATAAGTTCGCCTTGTTTAAATCAATATCAAGTTGTATATTTTTTGTTAATGGTACAATAAAGAGTACCTATATTTATCTATAGTAAAGGTCGCAGAATATTTCAAGTTTCAGCATTAGTTAAAATAGTTAATCGAATCATGGATAGTTAGATCAAATTAGTAGATTATCTCCAAATAAATGAACCTATCTTCATAAATTTTAACATAAAACCGTTATTTCTATCGCTTTATGAAAAACGCTTCAAAAACTGAGAAAACATAAACCTCTTTTTTCGTATCCGGTAAAAAGTCGTCCGTGACAGTTTCAAATCGTAAACTAAAACACGGGAACTTTTACATTCGCTCATCAGGTTATTTCAAACATACCTCTAATTGATATTTGTTTTGTGAAACTGACCTGAATGTATTCCGCCAGTCGTTAGGAAACCAAATAAGGCCTAGGGGTCAATTCCGCTGATAAACTTTAAAAGACCATGCAACTGATATTTAATTACGACTTAATTACGATGCATTTTTGATATGCTCAATATTGATATTTTGAATCTCAATTTAATTGCAACTAAAACGTAATTGAATGGTAATAGTAGAAAAATGTAAATAAAATAAATAACAGACTACCGATTATTGAAAGAATTGATGATTTTTTGATTAGCAAAATTTTCCAGTTGCAGTTCAATGGCATGCCAGTGGAATACGATTGGTCTTAAAATTTGTCACGTCAATTGGATCGCAATGACAACGTCAAAAGTTGTCATTGCGATCCAATTACGATTCAATTGGGTATTGTACTAATTTTTATTTTTTCTTTCATATTAATATTTTATTTCCAGAAACAGAATTATGAAAGAATTTTTGTAATCCGTTCAAAAATAAATAAGTTATAAGCCTTTGAAATTCGGTGGAAGGGGAAACTGTCAAAAAACAAGAAAAGGATGTACTGTGTGAGCTGTGACGTCACTGCCACTCGGTTTCGTGCGTACAAAAGAGATAGCAAGATGTCCTCACCACGCTCCCACTTTTCTTTTAGAGAAAACTTTAAAATCGAATTACTGCCTTAATTATCAACCAATTTTGTTGTTGTTTTCAGAATCAGTTACTTTTTAGTGTATATTTTGTTTAGTTTAACAATATTAACCAAGTATGAATACAGTCAAGTAGCCTATTGTACACTATGTAAACTAAGAAAATTGGCACCCTGTTAGGACGTCCAACTACTTTTACCCGTCGATGGCGAACTATATGAAATATTATAATTTCAACCGGTGTGTATCTCTGTGTTCCGTCGTGACTAAAAGCCAGCTTAACCTATTATATGTACAATAAACAAATACCGTAATATTCCTCATTTTTACTCGTATAGTACATACGCTACATTAAAATTTTAAAAAAAATGTTTTTCTCTCTCCAAAACGTAAGTTAAGGTTACAAAGGCTATTTAAAAAAATATTCATCTTCGTTTGCCATAAAGTGCTAGGCTTTTCCGTACAAAAATAGAAAATGGCTGATTATGATGTTTTTCATCCAAACATTCGTTTTCAAATCATTAAATTGACCAACAAGTAATTTATTTCTCTTAAACCCCATTTCGATTTCACGGGTTTCCTTTTTTACGCTCTATAGGTTACGACCACTAAACCCCAGTGTGTACCCCTGTAAAGAATTAATTTACCCTAAACCTGGAAGGAGGGCGAACTACCCCAGTAGCGTGGAAACAACCACAAAATTCAACCCTACATAAAGGTGCGGTCACATTTAGAGAGTTGGACCTTGGCAGGGTTTTTGAAAGAAAGCACACTTTGTTTAGTTATTATATATATATAGGGACATTGTAGGCTGGAGTCACCTGATTGTCTGATATAATGATGATTCCGTGTTTCGGAAGGCAAGTTGAGCAGTTGTTGATCCTAATTACTATTTCGGTAAGAGGCCGAGAGGTGATCCCTAAAAACGCTGTCACTAGGATATTCAGGTTCGAATGCCCATGTTTTGAATGAAAAAATGTGAATGAATGAATGAACCGGCAAGCGCAAATAGAAAATGCCACTAATAGCGACCAATCTAATATGGGTCGAGGTTCGAAATCGTTACTCCTCATAATATGCATAGACAAGTCAAATTTTAGACCCCCAATTTTGAACAGTGTTTTAAAAGTGACAATATACGATTTCATCAAAAGTTAATCAATTATGAACAGTAAGTAGATATAGTTCAAATATTTGAACTTCAATTTAGTGCTAACCTCATGATTGTAGTTAACTAACTGAAAACAAAGGTTTGAACTAACGAACCGTTTTGCTTTGTGTTCATTTGCTGATAAAACTATTATAGATCCCAGTTAATTAGCTGGGTTCATGATAAGGGTATTGATTGTTCATCCAAGCGTATTTGCCAGTTGCGTTCTCAGCTTACATATTCTGATGCAGGGTACCCTTTAATTATGATTCTACATTTCGCGGTACCTAGTTATTATAAAGAAACGACCACCATCTGACCTCCGTAACCCTTGTTACAGGGGCATTAGATTAACAGTCATCATCATCACAGTCAGTTCATTTCGGGACATAAACCTCTTCAAATGATCCCGAAATGACCGGTTAGAAGCGACCTGCATCTAGCGTTTGCCTGCGATCTATTTTAGGTCATCTGCCCATTTAGTCGGTGGCTGTGCTAATGGCCAACAGCCTAACGACTGCCATCTACTGTTAGCAACCAGCACCATCGCATTCTGAAGCACGGCGAAGGTCACGATAGAATTGGCTCTAATGACAACCAATCTAAGACGAGCTACGCTCTACTATCAAGTTCATCAAGACTTGCATTCAAAAACTTCGCAATTATATAGGTAAAACAAATGTATGTTTTTTCTTCAAGCTTTTTATAGTATGCAACATATATGCTGGTTTTGTTCAAACCATCTGCCGACCAGACAAATATAGGGTTGTCAACTGCCAGTTGAAAGAAATACATATTAAAAAAAGGGTTGTCCCATTCGTTCATTCATATCGAGAGGTACATGGTCAATCGACCGTATGCACCCTAGTTTTTTCTATCCTAGTTGGCTTTTGTCGTGGTTCCAATACCACCTAAGAGCACCTAAAGGGTTGGCCCGAAAAGGCTCAGTATTTTTATTAATCCTGCCGTACCTTAGTGATGAGTCCATCTGTGGTCCATCGATTAATGCGTTTGTTTGAAGACCCAGAAGTTACGAGCTCGACCTACGGAAAGCATAATTTGTTGAGTTGCTTCCAGGTGAAGGGCATAGCAGGCTTGATTCCCCTGATTGTTTGACAATAAAGATGATTCCGAGCTTGACGCACGTGAAGCCGTTGATCCAGACTGTCCTTTTATCATCATCATCATTGGTAATTGGTCTAGTTGTCCGGTATAAAAGGTTATAAAATTTCAGACGGCAGTCTTGTAACAACTCGTACCGCCAAATCTAGGACCATGACAGCGTAGCCTAGTTTCTAAAACTTATGTTGAAGCCACAACAGGGAAACACATTTAACCAAAGAAGCGAAATCTGAGGATACAACTGGGATAACGTTCAGATGATTAGAACCTGGGTCTCTTTAAAGCTGGAGTTATTAATGAGAGCTATTATAAATAAGCCGCATCTGTACTAAAAATCAGGTGGAATCGTAGTGCTGGACATTTTTACGTAAAAAAATTATAAAGAAATGCCATAGCTGCTTGTGTCAACCCTAGAATAAAGATTACAAACCGCTTTGTGGCTTTGCCTCGCGGATACTCACGGTATTTCAAGATCCTCAGGCCTTTGCTTGCGTTTTGTTTGCGACTTTTGTTGTCGACCATTTTATTGTGAATTTAGCTTATATTTTTACAATACTATACAAATACTCTTTGTTGCAATTTTTAGAAATGAGATGATCCATAGGAGAACAAAGATTACCGACATAGCCCAGCGGATTAGTTCTTTGAAGTGGTAGTGGACGAAGACATAACGAGGAGAACAGGTTAGCCTATGGGACAGAAATGTTCTCCAATGGCAATCGTAGCATAGGACATCCACCGACTAGATGGTCAGACGATCTGAAGAAGGTCACAGATAGGTGCTTGATGCTTACCACTTCTAACCGGTAATTTTGAAAATGGCGTGGCCGATGAGGGACAGGACTCCTACCTCTGGCTTGCCTTAGCCGGCCGGCCAGAGTGGCGTAATAACGGGGAAAACCCGCTCACGAGACAACTCGCGATGGCGAAACCGGAGCCGCACCTCTCGGCACCCTTAGCCGCTCATTCCAATGTTGCCCCTCTGTTGCCAAACGCGGCAACTATTTGGGGGGCCCATTCACTGAGTGGCGAGTCACGGCCTGCCACTTATTGTCAGTAATCATGATTATGGCAGGTGTCCGAATCTCTATTACAATAGCCCAGTTTCATTTCCATTCAAACTTCATCACTATATTCCATATTATATCCTTTTCATACATTAGAAATAGTTCCTACTCCTGCCAAGACCTGTTCATGGACATGTCATCTATTGATATAGCCGAGGACGGGTTTTGGCAGGAGCATCACATGACATCAACTTCACCAAAGGGTGTACACGTTGGATCCATATCCCCGCGGAAGCCTCTCAAAGAACCGGGGCAACCGGTGAATCCCAAGCAGAGATACATAATAATAAAAACTGTTTATTTCACCAAAAAACCAAAATACAGATTACACAAAAAAAAAAATGTCTATGTACAAAAGCGGATTTATCACAAAAGAAATTTCTTCTAGGCAACCTAATAATCAAAGGAAATGTATACAAAAATAACACAGGTAAGGTGCAGAGAGAGAGATGTTGATAATCTAGCATGGGCATGGAGCATGGGCTATTTTTCGACGTTTAACATCTTGAGTATTTCTTTCATTCATCTGTCTAACGCATTTTCTCGATAACTGGAAGGAAAGGCGGTCGTAAGTGTTATTCTATCTAACAGTAGATGCTCACTTAAATCATTAAAAGTTTTTTGTTAACAAAACAAAATTTTGACAAAACCAGACACTCGACTTTAATGATGCGACACAATTTATATCCAATTAAACTGGCCGTATAAAACTCAAATTGTAAAAAATGAGTGTACAGAAGTAACAACCCACCGAAACACTCTGGTTTGGCAAAGCTATAGATGACGTTCTTGCAGATAAATTCGCAATCGGCCGATTAATGGCGAAGCAATAATAAAATTTCATGTCATATTATATAATTATTATTGCGAATATTTTAATTTATTTATAACATGTACTTATGTTATTCCATTTATGTAAAGACTAGCTGTTTCCCGCAGCTCCACCTGCGTCAAAAAGTAGCCTATGTTTGACCCCGGGTCTTCAACAATATTCATACCAAATTTCATCAAAATCCGTTCAGCGGTTTGGCCGTGAAAGCGTAACAGAAAGACAGATAGACAGACAGACAGACTTTCGCATTTATAATATTAAGTATGGATATTGATTTTTCTAGGACATTCTGATATTAACTTGCGATTTGACGCAAATATTTTAACTATTCCACTAAAAGCATGTGTAAAAATTCAAAAGTATTAGGCCAGAAACAAATCGGCATAGACCAAATCAATGCTCACTATGACAAACGTCGCTTGGGTTCAATAAGTGGATGACAAACTAAACACTTTTAGTATTGAGAGTTTTTTTTCCATTTTCTCAACTCTTATAATCAAAAAAATGAATTTACACTTATAAAATGTAGCCGGTAATGTACCAACAAGGCCGTAAAAATGGCAGAAAACTCGTCAGGTAAAATTACCAACTCGTCGGAAGGGCATTGACATCGACACGCCAAGAAAAAGATGTCAGTTCTATACCCTCATTAATTTCCACTCAAATGAACTCTGAAAACTTTGTACGTGTCTCGTTTTTATGACTAGCGCCAGGTGTTCACATGGCCGGTACATTATTTATTAAGCTGGGCCGTGTTTGAGCAAAGCATTAAGTGTCTGTAATAATTGATGAGAGTGTATGCTCGCCTGAGTATTGGGGTGTACAAAGTAAACGTTAGGGTTGGTTTAGACGGATGCAGTGCTGGCAATCTAGAAGCACACCCCGGACACTCCATACAACAGCGCCGATATTACTACTACTACTACGATTCGGTCGTGTACGCACGCGCGTCACGTCAATTTGTGTGTCACTTAAGTCGTAGGGTTGGTTATTTGCCGTATCTGCGTCATATTTGACCGTCGCGGCCGCACGTCGAAGTGTCAACCTTGCATTGGTTTACTCTTGATTTTTACCCTTAATCTGCGCGGTGAAGTGCTGTATCTGTTTCGGGTGGGAGGGTGTGAGTGTCCGTTCTGTACGTTAGTACTATTAATAATTCTGTGTCAGTAGTGAAATTATCTTTGTAGACGCGCTCATGGATACAAAATTGTTTGTGTGTGTGTGGGTAAATTTCGTGTCCATGAACGCTACTGGATTGCCGGCACTGGATCCGTCTAAACTAGTCTTTAGGGTTTTATTACAAACACAGGCGAATTACGTGGGAGTTTGTACTTAGATTGTATTGTTTAGTTTTTTTCGGCCGCCTTGGAAATAAGATGTTGATTTTTCTCATAATCCCTAATTTGATGCGATATGCAGTTTTAATGATACTTTTCAATCCCTCTTAAAACTTTTAAAAACTTATGAAGTTCAGCCCGACCGGTTCGTCCGGTTTGTCCGAACAAACATCATACGCGTCCATTTGCTGTAGAAACCATGGAGTAATTACAAAGAGGAGATGCCGTAATAAGCGTTTTGTAAGAAAGTGTTTGTGATGCTACACGGGGCGGAAGGCAGACGTGCGGAGTGCATGGTTTCGGCCGTGGCTCCAATTATGGAGCACGCCAATGATCATATTACTGTGCCATTTCAAACGGCATCTCCTCTTTGTAATTACTCCATGGTAGAAACTCATAGACAACCTTAAGGTTATATAAAAACTACACTAAGTACTTTACAATACCGAAGTGATCATATGTCAGAGAATATCCCAGCTGTGCTATGCAGTAATATATACAGCGTAATCTAAATTTGGGATCGCAGTGGTCAGTCCAATTATTTATTCATTATCTGACCGTAACTCAGAATAGCATAGATTTACCAGCTTACGTTATCCGGTTATCCAAAAAACAACCATAAGACTGAGCAATAAGATTCAAAAACAAAAATGTATATTTATAGCCAGTGTTTTCTGTGAGAAGGTTTTTCTGTAACATAATGATTAAGCAATTGTATCGCTTATACGCCTTACAGCTGAATCTGATAAGAGTAGAAAAGCGAACTCATTAAAAAAATATTAGAAAATTGCTAAACTAGTATTTTTGTAAACAGTAGACGTCGCCAAAATTATCTTCTTTGTATTAGTATGATATACCTACATGTATGTGATTTAAGAATTTAAAGTTTTTACGTGGGGCGCACTATAAGTTTCCGGAATGAATATGAAAAAATACTATTAAAGGTACAAAATTAATTTATTGTTTTTCAAAATAATCTCCCTTGGCGTCTATGCACTTTTTCATTCGATGAAACCAGTTTTGAAAACTTCTGTGCCACTCCTCTGTGGTGACCTCTGAAACGTGTTTTTCATACTCCTCGACAGCCTCTTCTGGTGATGAAAATCGTTGACCGCGTAATTGGTTCTTAATTTTTGGGAACAGAAAAAAGTCACAAGGTGCCAGGTCGGGACTGTATGCAGGATGACTCATGAGTTCTACATTTTTCGCCTTCAAAAAGTCGTTTGTCTGTCTGGCCGTGTGAGAACTAGCATTGTCGTGGTGCAGGATGATACGGCGTTTACGGTTATTTTTACTGAGTTCGTCAATAACTTCCGGCAAACAAATGGTCGTGTACCAGTCACTATTCACTGTACGACGATTCTCTAAAGCAACAGTAGCCACGTGTCCAGTTTTATTAAAAAAAGAAGCAATCATCCGCTTAGATGCACTTTTCACGCGCGCCACTTTGGTTGGTTTCGGCTCATCTTGAAAGACCCATACGCTCGATTGCTGCTTTGTTTTGGGATCGTAGCAATAAATCCATGTTTCGTCACCTGTTACTATGTCCCACACCAAATTTGACGCACCTTCGTTGAATCTGGTAAGCATGGCACTGCACCAAGTGACGCGGTCCGTTTTTTGAGCCTCGGTCAAGTTGTGTGGGATCCACCGCGAGCACAGCTTTCTCACACCCAAATGTTTGTGTAGGATTAATTGTATTTGACTCATGCCTATTTCTAAGGATGCGCGAATTTCATGGTAGGTCACATGCCTGTCTGTTTCAATCATACGGCGCACAGCATTGATGTTTTTGTTGGTCACAGCGGTGGACGGCCGACCATCGCGAGATTCCACGCTTGAATTCTGCAAACCAGCTATAAACAGTTGTCTTGCATGGTGCTTCATTGCCAAAAGCTGTTTCAAGCCGATCGATGCTCTGTTGAGCTGTCAAATTACACTTAAAATCGTAGAAAATCATACTACGAAAATTTTCCCGAGTTAAATCCATGTTGATGCAGACACACAATTTTTTAAATGGCGCCACAAGGTAAAAACAAAAGACAGTCAGATGAAACAAACTGCATTCTACAGCCAAAGAGTTCTATTTTCAAATGTTGCAATAAATTTTTAAATATTGTTTATGTAAGTGGCCAGTTCCGGAAACTTACAGTGCGCCCTATGTATTAGATTACTTACCGATGAAAAGTTATTCCTTTGCACTTTGCCGTGTTCCTTAAATTATTGCTACAATACCTCACACCAAGGCATTTTTTAAAGATTTTCACAGTGTTTTTGAGTTTTAATTGTCGGAAGCACAAGGCCCGAAACGACTAGCAAGCGACTAAGTGAGTTGCGGTACGTGTACCGCAGTTGAACGGGACGAAGTAATGACGTGCGGTGTCTTCTCTAGTACGTTAGTACATATATCTTGATGAAAACCAAACGTTTTAGAACCATACGCTCTTATTTCGGCTGTATTTATTTTAGCTTGCTGCAAACAATTGATCTGTGATTTATTTGATGACTCCTTCATTTTGAAACCGATTTTTATTCCAAAGTATTAAGAACAATCGTTAAAAAATATTAGGTAGTAGGTACTGTGTTGAAATTGCAAAGGAAGTGATAAAAATGTTAAAACATTTTACACACACACAACTATTTAGTAAACAAACGAGTGTTTGGCGTTCTGATGGTAAGCGGTTACCGCAGGTTATGGACGTCTGCAATGTCAGATAAATTTCCCAATCATTGGCGTGAGTTGCGGTGATAGAAGAATGATTTCACCATGTAACTTTTATTGGCGGCGGTACGAAGTTTGCCAGGTCAGCTAGTCAAAAATATAAATTTCATTTAATTGAATCGCTTAGACGCTTGTCTGGGTTTGGGTGATATCTTGTATTGCCAAGTTAGATACGGCTTTATAGGGTTTCGTACCTCAAAAGGGAAAAAAGGACCCCTTAAGTCTCACTCTTTTATTTAAATTGTTCTGGGTCTTGGGCATTCATCTTATTATTGGCGTATTTGTTGTATAAATAACACTATTACAATGTTCAAAGCGATTATTACATTATTTTCCCAGCTTCCTGATACGGAGTCATCCCATTCCTGGATTTAATAAACCTGGACTTTAATAGGAAAATTCCGTCACGACTACCAATGGAGCTCGCCCATTGTAATTTTATTATTCCTTGAAATTCCTCTCTGTCCCCTATTTTTCTTTTAGATTCCTTCTAAACGTATTATTTAAATTGAAGTATTTTTATTGTAACATCCGATATGGAGTGTAAAATTATAAAATTACTAGCTTTTTCCCGCAGCTCCGCCTGCGTCATAAAGTAGCCTATGTTTGACCCCGGGTCTTCAACTATATTCATACCAAATGTCATCAAAATCCGTTAAGCGGTTTGGCCGTGAAAGCGTAACAGACAGACAGACAGAAAGACAGACAGACTTTCGCTTTTATGATATTAGTATGGAAGTATGGATTAGATATCAAAGGATTTTCATCGAAGTTTTTAATAAAAGTCGCTCGAATCGGTGAATGGAACGTTTTAATTCGACATGTGTGTCATACATTTCAAAGATAGGTTCCGGGCCGTCTTTTTGTATGCACGATTATTACGTGCATGGTTATCGAGCTACTCGAATCGCTGACAACCCGACAGAACAAAGCAAAATTGTTTTGTCGGATCATCGGCGTTGAAATAAACAATGCTGTATTTATGATAAAAATGTATGCTTGTCAAAAAATCCACGTATAAAGTTTTTGCGTATAAAACTTTCCAATGTAAATATAATGGAAAAGTAAAGGATGCAAAGACACGGGACCGGGTTTGTTCAAATGTTTGTGCAAACAATTGTTGTTTGGTTTAAGTCATAAGAGTAATACTCACTTCCGTCCGTGCATGTACCTTCTCTTCTGATTAATGGAGTTTTTGGACAAGAAGTAGACATTCTTTTGGTCTTTCTTGCGAGCATGTTTCCAAGTAGTATTTTAGCTTACGTAGGGGCTCAGAGTACGCGTTTTAGCCATGATCCCAGATTATAGTTAGCCATTGAACATGTGATAAGGGATAGGTAAATGAAAACATTTTCGTAACAGACATGTTATTGTCTAAATTCAATGTTAAAAGCGTTTAACAACGTAACGTGTATCAATTTCATGTTCATGTATACCTATGTTTGCACAAATAAATTATTTGATTTGATTTAAGTTTTATTTTGAATTTTCAAACAGTTTTCGAAGCCTTAATGCATTTCTGGACAATAGTCAATGTTCTCTTTGTAATTTATCCATATATATTTTTAAAGCACGCTTTAACGATTGATTTTATGTAAATTTGATTTGTATTTACCACCTGACTATCAAGCCTTAAATACATAAATGAATTAATTTGGTGGTTTAAGATTTCCCCGCTTCTCGCCTATGTTTGTGCCACAGTTTCGTCCATAAGCTCAGAATACCGCACAAAAACTTTAGGGGGATTTACCCGAACGCGGCAAAATGAGAGAAGTTATGTGTATTCTTTTACTTACTCACTTTAATACTTCGACATGAAAATACGCGTGTTATGGGATGATAAAGTTTTTTTTATTATTTTGTCTTTTCTCCTCCTGATTTGCGAGTAAGCAGATTGTATGAATAAGTTTCTGTTTTTCTTCTTCTTTGCGAGTAGAAATGGCTATTATATATGTTTGGTTACCTTCACAGCTCTGTCGTTAGCCTCTAAATCCTCAGCCGTGCAGGAAAATAGGCAATTGGGGCATTCCAAAAGGTGGGCCATAGACTGGACTGGACAGACCCATATAGTCGCACAAGGAATTGCTCGTTTATTTTTCTATGAGAACGTTTTCGGATTATTCAGTAGCACTTAAGATTTTAGCTAGAATACCCGGCGGCATATAACTTGGCAAGATGTGGACGAGTCAAACCCATGCCGTTAATTATAGATAAGTATAACTTTGTCCCCCTCACATCCTGCCAACATACATGGATACCTATAATTTATTATTGTAATGGTTCTTAGTCACCCCGATTTACATTTTCCATCTTCGAATAGCATTTTATATATTTTCATGGAAACATGGCATTTTTTCATCATCTACTGTGCCATGCATACAGAAAAAACCAATCCATACTAATATTATAAATGCGAAAGTCTGTCTGTCTGTCTGTCTGTCGGTCTGTCTGTCTGTCACGCTTTCACGGCCGAGCCGCTGGACGGATTTTGATAAAATTTAGTATGAATATAGTTGAAGACCCGGGGTCAAACATAGGCTACTTTTTAACGCTGGCGGAGCTGCGGGAAAAAGCTAGTTATTATAATTGTTTCTGTACTCGGTCTACAAAATAAAGCACAATTCGTCAAACCCTGAAATACCTACCGTTTATTACGCCAAAGCATTCCAATTATTGCAGGCATGAGAAAATAAATTATTCTACCGATATTCATTTTGTAAGTCATAAGAGCTAGCGATCTCACCGTAACGATGTTAATTTGAATATTTTTATTTAAAATTCCTGAAAATAGGAATCTCCGCTAATCTCTTATACTTAACAACTTGTGAACTGATAATCTTATATTTACGGCAAAGGAGAATCTAAAAATATTTTTCATTGCCACAGTAACTGGTATATCTGAAGACGTCATCGTTGATTCCGGCTGACATTTGGTGATCGTCAAAGGAACCACGTCAGATGCCGAAAGGCGGTTCCGAAAAACTCTGACACCAGGTTATACAGGGTCGATTGATCATGCAACCTACTCGGTATAAATGAATGGAAAAGACTTAGATTAAAAGTTTCATTTCGTTCCTTGGTAAGACGCCGAGCCGCCCGTCTTTTCTTTTTCGTCCGTGTTATGCCGCATTCTGTTTAAATTTTTTGTGCACATATATAAATTAGGATAAAAATACTGTCGCCTATAACTTAACCTGCGGCTATCCGTTGTTATTAAATTTGAAGCATAGCTGTCCCTCAGATGGTAGGGAACCCGATAGCCATTTATCATGGGCTACAAAATACCCGTGACGTATACAAAAAATATTATCAAGTTTCGGTCCGGCGATACTAAGGGAGGCTGTATAATGCTTATTGTTACGCAGAGAGCGTAAATAAGATATATTGCACGGCTAGATTTTATTACTATTTTTATATCAAGAAGTATTCTTCTTCTTCTTCTTTGCGAGTCGACTCTGGCTGTTATCAAACTTCAGAGGACCAAAACTCTATGTAAAAAAAAACTACTATTACACTACTAAGGCCTAAAGATTAGAAAATAATAAATATTTTTGATTTAATTTGAAGAAATATACTTCGTTTAGATGATTACTGTTTTGTTATGCACTTGCGGGCTTAAATTACCTAATTACTGTTATTGATGGTAATAGGCTAATTTCCAGGGTCAAAAGACTAACATTAAAATTAGTCCGTCATTTAGGGAATCAAAATATATTAGTGACATATTTTTTCTTTTGTCAATCGAGCGATAAATTATAAAGATATAACGCATCAAAGTTTAGGAGTGGGGGCTCGTGACGTCACATATTGCGAAGAAGCACTTTAACGCGCCATATCTTTACCATTCTTTGTTTAATTTTTAAATGAAAAGATACGTCTCCAATATTTTTTGATTATCTGACTGACGGGCTAATTATATTTTTTTAGGAAACTAGCCTATTGTCTACTTCACAATAAATAAATTTATTAAATAGTTCTCTCATGTCACGTTCTAATGGTTACCTAGCGTCAATATTATGAGATTATCAAATACAATCGACTTAAATTACTATACGGGTACCACCAATTCCAATTAGTCGGGTTATATTTTGCGACATGTCAATGATGCATGGTACAGGAACGAGTCCGGCTCTGCGAATGTTAACATTTGGTCCGCCATTTAATTTTGGTGACAGGTTTCACTTTTAAAACAAATAAATAAGAGAAAAATAATACAATTAATCAACCACTCAAAAATTTAAATTCTCTCTAAACATAAAAATATGTCACAAAAAACATTTTTTTCTTTCACTCAAATGTTGCGAAACCCTGAGCATTTGTTAACATAATTTATATCCTCTCGTGACGGAGACTATTATAACTACTGAAACAATTTATGTTTTTTTTTTTTTTTGAGATTTATTACTCACAACTGGTGAGAAGACGGATATTCACCGAACGATTTTCGTTTAACGTAATCGATGAGTCACAGATTAAAAAAAAAAAACCATTCATTTCGAACGTTTTGAAAATTTCTAAAGGCGCGGAGACCAAACCACAAATCGACCAATGAACGCTCGCCAAAAAATACAGCAACGTGATTGGTCAATTCAATCAAGTAAAAAACACAACTTTAAAAGCACAAAACATAACGTATTCAGAATCACACGCTGAATCCTGTTTATGTTATATTCAACACAGAAGGATTACAATATTGAATGGGATATGCGTCGGGGGCCGGGAAAAACTCGGTTACTGAATAATTCAGTCTCAATCACAGGGCAACTCGTTTATTCATGCGCCGGCGCTCGGACGACCCATTTACATGTTTCTGCTGATTTTTGTTGTGGACTAAAGATTTATGCTCACATACACATTCTAATCTATCGTTCGTACGATTGTTATTTTTACCAATAGAAAATATTTTAGTTACATTTTTACGACAGAATTTACTCACGAGTAGGGAATGCAATCTCGTTCCCGCGAGATCTAGGTCTTTTTAGCGAGATTGATCTCGGACGAAAAAAGGGCGAGATCTCGCGAGTTTAACGAGATTATTTACAATTTTTCGAAATCTATGGGTCCGATTTCGGATTTTGAGGTGTCGTTGGATTCGTCTCGGCTAGACGGATCGAGTGGTGTGGAAATCAAAAAAAATTGAGAAGAAAATAAAATTTATAAATTTGCTTTGTGAGCACAATCGGTGCTCCTAAACGACAAAACTACCAATCTCGCGAGGTCTCGAAATTGGCGAGATCTCGCAGTATTGTTATTCATAAACTCGCGGGATCCCGCTTGAACCCCAAAATGAGCAGAATTAATATACTTACAATCAATATAATATAATGCAAGTGTACCAATTACGAGTTATAGGGAATGGTAGTAAATTACAAGGTATTACTAGCTACCAGGCGAGCTTGCGATTGATTCATAAATCATAGGAAGCAATTAGTCGACGCACTTACGCTACGCTAGGCGATTCCACACATCCAACACAAAGTATTTTTTGTCGAAATATAATTATCTTAGCAGGCCGATCGCAGTGATTGCAAATGACTAACATATTTACCAAAACCAAACCACAACAGAATACTGCATTTTTGAGTACCTGAATCGGCTGAAAATAGTTCGACTAATCAATTATATCGAATAAAAATAATTCTAAATCGAACGAAAGTTATTCGAAGTTTAACCCTCACGACCCTAAAAGTAGACCTCAAGGAACTTAAAGGTCTTGTAGAAACGATCAAGAATTTTGAACGTTAAATTTTTAGAATTCCGTACCTTGAAAGGAAGAAAACGAATCCGTATATGATCACTTTTTGTCCGTCCGTGTGTCTGTCAAGACCTTTTTCTGAGGAACATGTGGAGGTATCAAGCTGAAATTTATATCAAATACTCAAGTCTACTGCCCCTTGAAGCTGTGAAGAAAATCAAACTTCTAAACCAACGCAATCAAAAAATACAGCCGTTCATGCCACAAATCTCCGCAAATTTTCGACACTCGCAAGGTTATCAAAACCTACTTCCCGTGAACTCAGAATCTTGAAATCTGGTACGAAGCAACGTCTTATAGCACATATAAAGGGAAAATTGCGAAAGCCGTAAATTTTTAGTTACATCATATAATAAAAATATTTTTAATAATTTTAAACTTACTTCCCCTTTCCTTGAGAACGCGTAGAGTTATTAAATTGACTCTTTAAATGCAACAAAATCACACTTCTATGTCAACACAATCAAAAGAAACAGCAATTTAAGCCGGATATTTTCAAACTCGCAACTACTATTTATAGAAGCCAGAGATGTATTTCCCAAAAATAGCAAAAGGTATTAGATATAATTCCAAAAAGTGCACGATAAAAACAAAATGTTACTGCATGGCTGTAGCTATCTATAACAAAATACCGGACCCGATTGAAGATGTTCCTTTCAATTCGTTTAAACAATAATTATTTAAATGGTTATGTGAGCATAGATTTTACACGGTGCAGGAGTTTCTCAATTTTAAAGAGGAATCGCTAGACAAAACTAAGTATGATAATGTGTAATGTAAAAACCTATGATACTCTTTGTTAGTTATATTAATGCTTGACATAAAATTTGCATATATATATATATATATATGGCTGTATGAGATCATTATTGTGTAAACAATCTTTATAAACCCTATGCAAACGCAAAGTTATTCTATTCTACTCGCAAGGAAATCAAAACCTAAAGGGTACTTCCAGTCGACCTAGAATCTTGAAATTTGGCATGAATCAATGTTTTATAGCGCATATAAAGAAAAATTTCGAAAACCGTAATTTTTTTGCTTGTTTTGTTTGATTTTAATAACGACAACAGTAGACGTGGAAATATTCACAGAACAGTTAGATATATATTCACTTTTAATATAAATAATGGAATTAATATAAAACAAATATTTAAGGGGGACTCCCATACAACAGAGGAAGATATTTTTTGCAGTTTTTTTGGTACGGAACCCTTCGTCTGCGAGGCCGACTCGCACTTGGCCGGTTTTTGATAATTGATGACTGTAATTTACCTTGTATATATTTATTTATATATATATATATATATATATATATATAAATATATATATATATACACACACACACACTTTTATATATACACCTACTTACCCCCAAAGTTATACTTCGCTACACCCGAAGTGGATATTCGCCTACGTTAAACAAGAAAGCACCAGAGTTTTATAAGCTCCCAAATCTCCTTAAATTATGTATTGACATTGTATTCATTTAGTTTTTGTAGATATTAAAATCAAGACCAATTTTATCAAAATCTGTACCCAGTAAGTAACTCTCAGAATAGAAGAAAATGAATTGCTACTTTTATTTTTTCTTTAAAATACCCACGGGAAAAGAGGTAGTAATCTATTCTTAAGACTGTGGCGACACAATCGCACAATAATTACACCACCGACGCAACAGATGGCGCTAAATAGAAAAACAGAAATTCCCATACAAGACGCGTATGGCGGACTAATCGCTCAATTGAAGTTTCTACGGATTGGAGCATATATACAACCTCCGACAGTACATCGTCGGAGCAGCGTTTCCCCAGGCATACCACCTCGCCTTGCGGGAAAAATTTCCTTTTGCGGTGGTCGAGCATAACACCATCGCTCCCGCCGTATCTCCAAAAGACGACACCAAACTTCTTCTACCGGACCTCATTTTATCAGAGTCGGAATCCATACGGCTTACTTGTATACTACTATACTAGATATACTATAGGTATTATGTGCATCGTAAACTCGATGCATTTATGACCTTAGATGTAAGATACGTGCCGTTAGTATAACCATTCGGCTACAGACCACTGCGTATAATTTAGGAATGATAAAAGGTAGTAGAGATCCTGGTTGACCAAGCTACTAATATATTCTAATATTTGATATGAATGGAAGGAATTTTACCGACAAGAGCCCAACCCTGAAATTTAAGATGAGGATGATGGTAGCGCTCCACAGCTTTACGTCAAAGTCGTTGATCACTAGGATAAAGAATGGACATCTACAAAGGGTATCTTTTATATTCAGGATTACGAGTTGTCTCCCGTTTTCAGGGCTGTCTGCTCCCAGAGCGGAGACACAAATAATCAAATGGTGCATTGTCTACTCCATCTAGCTTGGGGAGTCAAGGCCACTAGCAAATTAACTTGTTTCGCCCAAGGAAGCCAACAGAAATGACTCGTCTTTATAACAGCTAGAACATCGTTTCACACTGACGGGGATTGGTCCGTACGCGATCCGCTCCGGATAGAACCCGTACAACGTATTGTACTTGAACATCATTTCAGAGCACTGCGGGTGCTTTCTGTACGGGTCTCCCGTGCACAGTGGCCCGTGAGCCTCCCGGACAGTTGTCAAACCAGCCTAAGTATGTGCATACCACACATATGAAAGATTGAGGTAACAAAATTTTCAATAATACTCACATGAGTATTATCGAAAATTTTGTTACCTCAATTTGTACATACGTCCACTCGTTCCAACTCCCATAGCTATACCAACCGTGCCAAATTTCTTGAGACCACGTTGTACTTGCTCGCGACTCTTTAACTATCATAAAAGTTAGTCGTCTACCTGACGTAATACCATCCCTATTTTCTAACGCTGTTGTCGACGGTGTCCGTCATCAGTCTGAGAAGTTTTGACTTTACAATTTTACCTGGTCACCCTACTTGCAGTATACGTTAAGGCTCAAGGTGGCAGTAAACTAAACTTGGTCGTAACGGATGACAGAAGTGGCTTTAAAACCAATACATACGAAGCAGATTAATTCATTTTTCATGAGATAGATACAATGTATGTTACTGCCTTAGTCTAGTGTTAAAGAAGTTCGATTCCCACGAGAAGCATACATTGTTTAGTTGTCAGGTTAGTTTAGGTCGGATAATAAAAATGATTCCGTGCTTCCGTAGGTACGTTAAGCCGTTGGTCCCGGCTGCCATTTGGTGGTCGTTAAAGTAACGTCGGAGGCCAAGAGACCATGTAAATCATTCGAAATGAATGAATGAATGTATGTAATGGTCATACAAATTCTGCACTCTAACTCACTCAGCGGAAGATCCGTTTCCTTGCTTCTTCTTCTTCACTCAAAAAAAATACATAACAAATGCACTAAATAGCCACAGGAAATGAGGGGTAGTAACGATTAGTGCACTGAAACAAATTCATTTGTATGTATTTCTATGACTCGCCGGTGGCACAGTGACGAAATTCGCCGTGGCGAATTGCCCCGTGGCCAGGCTGTTAGGCCTTCGATCACCGTAATTGTGAAAACACGTCCATGCGCATCTATTGACATAACTACAAGCCAAGGTATTTTTGTTCTGTATTAAAAACAACATGCAAACTAAAAAATGGAAAGGAACAAATTTCACTTTTAATTTTATTATAACAGCTTTGAAGCTACTCGAACTCCAAAGAAATTTACTTATAAGCAACCCCGGACCTGAACCAACCGTTCGATGTAAGGTTTATTTAATATAGTAGTATTATACTGCGCGTCAAATAGACTATTTAATAAGGCAAGCTGTTGATTAAACCATATTAGATCTAAGGGCAACGTATACTAAAAGGGAAGCGAAATAACAGAGGTACTGGATAAAGCTGAATAGAGGTAGGACTTTTTGTAAGGAGTAGTCCGTCTGGGGAAGTACCTCCACCCTACAGAAGACCGCAGCCAAATAACACTGTGATGCGGTGTTGTGTTCCTGCTGGTGAGTAGGGTCGCCAGGCTCCAGAGGGGTCGCTGTGCGATAGTGATAGCGGACAGGTCGGCAACGCGCTCGTGACATCTCCGGTGTTGCAGGCGTTCATAGGCTACGGTAACAACTTACCATCAGGTAGGTTGTTATCGTAGCCTATGACGTACCAGGACCGTACGCCTGTTTGCCTACTTAGTTGTATAAAAAAAAACTCAGAAAATTTTTGTTTGATTGGCAGAAAAGCCTTAATGCCTTTCGTATTTTATTTTTAAATGTGCAATAAAGATTAAATAAATATATATAAAATTCTCCACACAAGAATTCCCAAACTATTTTTAAGTGATTCGTATTAGTGAATTAGAGGTTCTGTTCTTCGAGATAGCATGGCTTCGGTACCAAGTTTTTTTTCGTTGTTAAGTGATTCGTATTAGTAAATTTACATAAGGACGTATTATTCGATGTTACACTTTTCGAAGTAAAATATCACACTCCTGTACTGATGTAAATGAGACAATGCAGTGTTCATTCATTCATTCATTCAAAATCTATGTAATGCGCCAGTATCCGTCGATCATAAAATATCACGAGCGCTCGGTTCACTATTAAACACACTTTCGTACCCATTACCCGGGTATCGTTACCCGGGTCCTGTACATCGGCCCGGTTATACAACATTATATATTGTAGTGTACATCGAGAATCATAAAGGTAAATGAGGGAATAATTTTCAATCCTAATAGGTTCAATCCTTTTGAAAAATGATGAAGCCATAGTTATATTTTTTTATTTATGGAACAATTATTATACATTATTTTTATTATATCATCATCATCATCATATCATCAGTACATGTACATACTGGTGTCAGAGATTTTCCGAACCACCTTTCGGCCACCATATGGCAGCCGAGACCAACGGCTTAACGTGCCTTTCGAAGCACGGAATCATCTTTATAATCAGACAATCAAGCGACTCAAGCCTGCAATGTCCTAACCAAACTGGAAACAACTAAACAAAGTATGCTTCCCGTATCTACCACTAGTTAGGGACCAGCAAAGCGCTTTTTTTACAATTCTTCATTCATACTGTGTTCTTTACACCGTGAAATTTTAGTCGTCTTGGACCCATCGTCCAATAACTCTATTCATGCAACCTAACAAATTTCCCCAAGGAACATAGCTCGAAACATGAAAAACAAATTTGGACTTCCCATAGTAAGTTAGGTCACGTGATGAGACATTTTATATGGGAGGTCCAAAAATTTACTCCATATTTCGACCCATGTATCTTGGGGAAAATTGTTCAGTTGCATGAATGGTGTCACTGGACGATGTGTCCAAAACGACTAAAATTTCACGGTGTATTTACAAACAGTTGCCAGAAATCATATTTAAAATAATAGTCTGTTACACTACAACTATGTTTAAATTTAATATTATTTATAATTGAATTCATATTTTTATACCCAGTATTAATGACAGAACCCCAAAAATACAGGTCCTAAGCAAATCGGGACATTGAAGCATAAAATAAATTCACATTAAGCAAAAGCCTTTCATACTATGAATGATAAGTCTTCTCAAAAGAAAAATACGTTGCTATTCACGTAACAAAAAACAGACATTTTTAAAAATGCCGCAAAATCCTGCGTTACAATGCTTACAAAAAGAGAGACCCATTCATTCGGCATTTCTGAATTCCACAAAGGCATGTAATTCACAAAAGTGCACCCTTGGTACATATTTCAATCCGCAATCTTGAAAACTCACTGTTACATGCGAAATGAGCAAAGAGCTAGTGGCAGAGTTTCATGGACTTTTTGCTTGCTTGTAAATATTGTCTTTTATTGCATGCGGCGAATTAAATAAGCTCGGAGTTCTCAACAGTGCAAAGCGATTTTTCACGCCGCAGCTTAGACTGCTCCTATATAAGGCGCAAGTGCAGCCACAGCGTGAGCGGGAGCACCTGAATGTCAGCTTAAGCCGTTTGACTCAATACAGAGACGCGCTGTCAGAATTGCCGGAGATCCCGTGATTACCTTTGAGTCTCAGGAGAGACTTCGCTTCCTTATGCGTGTTCTACCGCTTGTATAATGGGCTATGCTCGGAGGAATTGTTTGACATAATGCCAACAGCTTTTCATCCCCATACTTTGGTTCCCATGTTATCGCGTACAGTACGCTTCAAACGGAATTTCCTCCCTCGTACACTGCGGTTATGAAATGAACTCTCTGCCATGGTTATCCCTAGTGACTATAACATGGGAGCCTGCAAAAAGGGCGTGAAAAAATCCTTCAAGGTCGGCAACGCGCTCGTGACATCTCCGGTGTTGCAAGCGTTCATAGGCTACGGTAACCACTAACCATCAAGTGGGCCGTACGCCTGTTGGTCTACTTACATGTATAAAAAAACAATATTGCGTAATAAAGAGAATATCTATAGAGCGATACAAACCACTGGTCTGATCTTAATGAAATTTGGTATGAAGATGGTTAAAGACTCGGGGTCAACCTGTAACGATACGCTTGCATCGTTACTCATTTTCAACCATACTTTTCATTTCATTATCATCCTTCATCACATTTTCATTTAAAAGTTATTTCGTATTTCGAATCATCTTTTTTTTTATCCAAATTGTTTCCACGTCATCTCATCACTTTCCGTATTCATCTCGTAAGAGCAAGAGCTCCATTTCTATTTTGTGTATTTTTTTATTATAAGTACCTTCAATTTTTCTTTATGTGATTAATGCGCGGAAATCAGTAATAAAATAAATATAGCTCTGTGAAAGCTATGATTTGTGCATTTTCACTGAAGATTTCACTACAGGCAGAGAAGCCAGCCACAAATCATAAACTGCTAAGGCACGTAAAGCCGTCGGTCCCGGCTGCAATCTGGTAGTTGTTAGAGGAACCACGTCAAGTTCTAAAAGCGATTCTGTAAAACTCTGACACCAGGGTATACGAGGTCGATAGATCATGTAGGTATGTAATTTGTTCTAACTCACAGCACGCATTGGGAAAATGTAAGTGCTGTCAGTGTTTGTATAAAATAAATAAATGTAACCCACTTGATAATTATGATCGGTCAATAAACTCCAGAACTAACAAATTTAGTTGCGATTTCCACAAGTAAACAGAAGAAGTATTTTAATACGGTTTTTATCAATATTTTATATACAAAAAAAGGCCTATAATTTTATTGATAACTAACTACTTTAATTATTATGTATCTCCGCTTGGGATTCTCGGGTTGCCCCGGTCCTTTGAGAGGCTTGCGCGGGGATATGGTTCCAACGCGTATAGGCCCTTTGGAGAAGTTGATGGCATGTGGTGCTCCTGACCAAACCCGTCCTCGGCAGGCACCACAGGCACTACAGGCAGGTGGAAAGTTTAAGTTCTTAATACATTTAGGTTGTCTAAATAAATTGGGTTAAATGTGACAATTATTGTTGCAGGAATCAGAAAACTCTAGCTGTTTAAAAGCATGGCGGGCCGTTGCATGCTATAATCAGTAAAATAATAATAATAATAAATAAAGTGAATAATAAACACTTTATTGCACCAGAAAAATGCAATTTTGAGACACATACATGTAGACATAATGATGTGCAAAGGCGGCCTAATCGCAATAGCAATCTGCTACAGGCAACCCTTTTTGTAGCAAAATTTTCAGGAAAAGAGATTTAGGGATAGTATAGAAACATAAGCTAAATACGATAGTATAAACTTACTAAAATATAGTTTTTTTTAAAACAATCAACATTCGAATTGAATAATTCACAAATGTTAGTCGTGGGCTCCCATCCTACACAGCTTTGATTTATGCTGACACTCACAAATATTGCTCCCCTGCGACTCACTAACTCGCAACTTTTAAGTGGAAAGTTTGGATCATTATGAGTCGTATCGATTATTACTTAGTCTGAATAAGTACGTAATGAAAGCTATCTGATACGGAATCTTCTTAATCCGAACGCTTCTTTTTTTTTCTTAGAAACTCACAGAACTCAGAAAATTCAAAGACAGTACCTACTATATTTGAGTTCTAAAAAAAATCAGTTTTGCCAAACGCTCCTTTGTCATGCGAGAAACATGATCGGACCACCTAAGTTGTCGCCGTTTGATAAGAAATATGTTAAAGCTGATGACCGAAGTGCGGCCACACTTAAGATGAGCCCATGGAGCAATTACAAAAAGGAGATGCTTTTGGAATGGCGCAGTCATGTGATCACAAAAGTGGGCGGAGCTTGTCATTGCTCGTGCTCCATGGTTGGAGCCACGGCCGAAACCAAGCACCCCGCACGTCTGCCTTCCACCCCGTGTAGCCTTACAAATACTTTCTTACAAAACGCTTATTACAGCATCTCCTCTTTGTAATTGCTCCATGGATTAGCCGGCCACACTTAAGTTTAGCCGGCCAAACCCAAATGTAGTTGCAACCTCCGTTTATTATTTTAATCTTTATTGTACTATATACAAAACTGTAGAGCTTAGGTGAACTAATGCTAAGAGCATTATCTGACAGTTGACCTTTGGGTTCAACAGAGAGCTTAATGTGGGTGTAAAATTTATTCTACGCATGCTGTAACTCGGCCGTACTATGTACTGTTTAAAGTTAATCCTACTACAGTTTTCATAAAAAACGAATTTAAATCTTTATCCCTTATGGTCCCTAAAACAATCAATACCACGAAATAAATCAATGCAAAACCATTCTATACAATTTATGGCCGGAGTCCTAGCACGTTTATATTTTAGGGCCCAATCCTGAATCCAATATGGCGACCGTCAAACATGCGTCAACTCGTAAAGTGAATAATAAAAGGAACAAAAATGGCCGGATTCGAGCTTAATATTTAAACACAATCACTAGGGTTATTTATTCATGGAGTAACGTCATTTCTGAGGCTGTAGCTTCGTCTGTACAGTTTTCATTTCCCATGGATAAATAGACGTCTTTGAGGTCTTTTCAAGGTTCTGTAACCAAAGGATAAAAACCATATTAGAAATTAAAATTAGAATTCATTTATTTCAGGCATCATGACAATATTATCAATAAAATTCAATTCAAATAAAATTTAGCACAATAGTAAGTCAAAAATAAAATAAAATAATTAATTAATTAATATAAAAGGGTATTTACTAAGACTTCGCTGTTCGTTCGTCTGTCCGGCTATCACCAGGCTTTAGCTTATGATCCGTGATGATAAGGCAGTTGAAATTTTCATAATATTTCTGTTGCAGCTATAACAACAAATGACAAGAAAAAGAAATAACTAAATATTTAAGTGTACCCCTATACAAAAGGCATGATTTTTTAGGGTTTTTATAGATAAGACAGATGTTTAAGAGAGGATGGACATTTTGTAAGGAGTAAGTCTGGGGATGTAGGTACCTCCACCCTATAGAAGACCGCAGCCAAATAACACTGTGATGCAGTGTTGTGTTCCTGCTGGTGAGTACGGTCGCCAGGCTCCAGAGGGGTCGCTGTGCTGATAGCGGACAGGTCGGCAACGTGCTCGTGACATCTTCGGTGTTGAAGGCGTTCATAGGCTACGGTAACCACTTATCATCAGGTGGGCCGTACGCCTGTCTATCTACTTAGTTGTATAAAAAAAGAATTGGTACGGAAACTTCGTGTGCAAGTCCGATTCGCACTTGACCTGCTTTTTTTTCTGAGTAAATCAGCAGGACTACGGCCGTAGTGCAAAGTTGCAGGTCACCTGCAAAGTGATCACTGTAGAGTATGGACGCCTGCAACTCCTACTGGAGTATCAGGGGCATATTGTTTAATCTGTAAATGGAACTGTCTATAGGATACTGTACTATATTGTAGCAGACTCAAAAAGTTTTAAATAAAGAATCGGCCTCAGTACAGTCCAGTGGTTAAGATGTTTGCCTTCAAACCTTTGAGTTCGATTCCCATGGAAAGCATATTTTTTCAAAGTTGTCTCTTGTTCCGAAAACCATTTCATTGCTTCCTTCTCTATTTACTCTTTACTTTATTTCATTTTAGCTATTCTGAGACCCAGTGCAGAGCAAAAGCATCTCGCCTCTTTTTTCCACGCGTCCCTATCCAGTGCTATTTCTTTCCAATAATAAATAAATATTTTATTAAAACATCCCGTGATTACAAGCGGTATTGAGCCTTTGAGTCTGAGGAGAGACTTCGCCTCCTTATGCGGGTTCTACCGCTTGTATAATGGACTATGCTCGGAGGAATTGTTTGACATGATGCCAACAGCCACTTTTTACCATAGCACCTCTCGCCATCGTAAAGGATTTCATCGCCATACCTTGTATCCCATGTTATCGCCTACAGTACGCTTCAAACGGAATTTCCTTCCTCACACTGCGATTATGGAATGAACTCTATGCCATGGTTTTCCCTAGTTACTATAACATGGAAGCCTTCAAAAAGGGAGTGAAAAAATTCCTTCAGGGTCGGCAACGCGCTCGTGACACCTCCGGTGTTGCCGTACGCCTGTTTGCCTACATAGCCGTAAAAAAACACCGTGAACAGCTTTATCGCACAACGCTACAACGTAGCTCATCGTAGCATTTTCGTAGCATATTGTAGACGTCCACGCGAGTTGATAAACCTAGGTTTATTAACCTATGAGTGAGTGGGACGAACCCATACCAATATTTATTTTAGTATAAGTTTCTCCCGCTCACATTTAGGTCAACTTACATGCTGCGCATTGTAGTAATAATTTATTTACGAGTGGTTATCGTATACCGTGTGGTTTATGTTGATGGATCCTGCACTTCCTGGTGTTGCTTGCTGAATATTCGATTTCGTCTTCTAAATATTTAACAAGGCCAGCGTTTTGAGTAAAAAATATTCAATTAAATGAAATATTGGTCATTTATATTTGTGGAGGAAGAGGAGAGGAGAAATGTAAGGGAAGGAGTGTAGGGATAGTAAACGAAAGTATTTTTAACACACAGCACTCTATTTACATAAATATAAAAGTCCACAATAGAAATAAATAAAGAAGGAGTACGATGAGCAGAATAGGAAGAAATAAAAGTTACTTTATACAATAAAAATAAGCAACGGAAAAATTTACAAAACCAGTTGACAGTAAAATCAAAGTCCAAGAGAAAAATTTCTAGTTATAATAACAGCCGCCAGAAAGCGCAGTTGCCATGGTTGCACGGCGGAGTCTGCGCTCTAAGGCGAACCGTCAACTGCCATCATTCAAAGGACATTAAGAATGAGAACAAAACTATGTACATAAAATTGGCATTGGCAAAACACTAAAATTAAACATTATGTACAAAACTAAATTAAACCTTAAATCAGTGGCACCACGCCACATATTCATTAAACGTCATTTGTAATGACGTTCCTTTCTTAATGTTCATATTAGAAAAATAAATAATATGGCATTTAAAATATTCATATGTCTTTCTTTTTATTTTATTTTTATCCCCTGTTTTATTCCAATAAAAAACCTTGTGTGTCGAAAATACAGTTAAAAACTTGTACCAATTTAATAAATATACGTATTCACAATATAGTTATTTATTCGTAAAAAATAAGGTACCTAATATTTTTTTTTTTTACTTTCAAAACTAGAAATTAAATGTCAATTGAATATGTATTAATACTAAAAAAGGTGACGACATTTCGAAGTAAACAAACATTCTTTCACGAATCATTCTTTAACGAAGCCAACCTCTGCTTTGAAACTTTCACGAACTTTCGCGTACTTTCAAGTGTTTCAAATAATGAGTTTCTTTGGCGCTATTCACTGTGCACGTGTTTTCTAAACATTTCATGGTTCCGTGCCTTGGAAGCGTTCCTTTTTCGATGACCCTTTTAATCAAAAATAACCTATTTCAAGCATTTATTTCATTTCACCTGTAAGACCATGACCATGTGCAACTGCCTCCGTGGTCCAGTGGTTATGGGGTTCGCCTTCGACCAGGGGGTGGTGTCTGATAATGAAGATGATACCGTGCTTCTGAAGGCACGTTAAGCCGTCGGTCCCGGCTGTGTGATAGTCGATAAAGAAACCACGTCAGAGGCAAAGAGGCGATTCCGAACAACTCTGACACCAGGGTTTACATGGTCGATTGACAATGTAACATACACGAAATGATGATGACGAGGAAATTTTAATTATTTCCGTAAAAATTTCGATTTTCACGAAGAGCAATCAATCTTTTTTTTATTTCCATTTCTTTATGGGCATTGAAAGCTTTATTTACTTGAATTTTTAATATTAAAGCGATTCCATGCTTCAGGAGGAGGTAGTTGTTAAAGAAACCACATAAAGGTATAGAGGTGGTTCTGAAAAATCAGACTCCAGAGATTTTGTTTGAGCCGTAGGTCCCATCTTGTTATCTGGGTGCAATACAGAATTTTTATTATTATTATTAATAATAATAATAATAACCCCCCCAAGGGATCACCTTGTCGTGGTGGGGGGGCTTACGGGAAGAGAAGCATTTGACTCATTCTTGAGAGAATTTGCAAATCTACCTGAACATCTAGGTAACTTCTCTTCCTTAACTAACGGTCCTAACCCAATCTAAGGTGTACCCAACCGTGCCGAGAGATGCGTGGCTAAGGGGGGGCTTAGTCGTGAACGGTGGACTCCCGATACCGGGCGACCTCGGGATGTAATTAATGCCTCACCTCTGCATGCGGGGCTCTGTAGAGTGTCGACAATATGTATTCCCTAGCTTCTCGTGGGTACAAAATAGAAGGAGTAAACAAAAGATATTTTTTAAGGTCTCGCCCTAACAGGTCTCGAGACACATCCAGCGATATCGCTGAAAGTAACGAAGTAAGTAGGAGAAATAATGACAGCGTGAAGTCGAACAGGCGGACTCTCGTTGGTCAACAGGTACTGTCTGCCGATGAAGAAAGTGAAGTATCTTCACATATTAATCCCCCTTTCTCATCACTTAGTTGTTCATCATATAAACCAAACTCTTCTCCAGCTCCGTCATACAGTTCAACGCCAGAGAATGTTGTACAGGAGGTATCTAGTGCCATTGATTCTGTACCCACCTCTAGCAATCAAAGTACGCGAAGAAGTTGGTCTATGGACATGAATGTCTTTATAATTCGTACGTACTTAATGCTCACAAACTTAGAAACAGACTTAAATACTTATTTGGAACCACTGCATACAAAATTTATAGAAAAATTTCCCCACATGGATGTAAGTCGCCAAAGAATTGGTGACCAACGACGGGCAATAGTTCGTAGAAAACTTTTTCCACAAGAAATTCTAGACCAGATTTACAGGGAAGTAGAAACAGAACTAAATTCAATAAATAGTAGCATATTACAACCACACCCCACTTTACAATTGTTGGTTAGCTCAACTCAAAATCCACTTTCGCCCTCTCCATGTATACAATCTCGCATACCCAACACAAGCACACGTTTAAAATGGTCAAATGACATCAACGAGTCTATTATGAGACATTATTACAGAATTACAAATCTAGAAACAAACCTTACTGCTTACAGGCCAGTTTTACATCGCGCTATTATTGAACAATATCCACATTTGGAAAATGTAAGTGAACAAATAATATCCGATCAAATGAGATTTATTATAAGAAGCAAGAAGATAAAAGAGGATAGATTAAAACAAATTAGAGATGAAGTATGTTCAGAACTAGAGGTTCTGAATGTAATTAATAATGATGATGCTAGGCTGAACGTGACTATCGAGGAAAGTTCTCATTTATCTACGATAGAGCAAACTACACCACAAAATCAGGAAAATGCTGTACCGATGTCGAGTGAAAATTGCAATGATGATTTCGAGATTGTGAGGAAACTTCAAGTATTGCTAGACGATAATATTACGAAATATAAGAATATGGATCCAATTACAAGACCAAAGCTTCCGAAATTACGTGGTACAAAGTCGTTGTTCAATGTAATATTTCAATTCAATAAACACATCTTACCCTCAAAATTAGCATCATTAGAAACTATAGCCGATACTCATACACTCATTTATTGCACTGCTATGTCAGTCATGGAATACTTTAAGATAAAAATAGGGATATCAAATGCTTCACAACGAAAACGCAAACCGAATTGGCAAATCAGAATAGAGAAACAAATAGAACAGCTTAGAAGAGAAATAGGTAGATTAACACAATATATAAATGGAAATAGAAGTAGAAATTTAGTTAGACAAGTAGAAATCATATTAGAAAATAACAAAGTTCATAACACACATGAAGATAATAATAGAACACCTCACGACTACTTGGATACGCTAAAACAAAAACTTTCAGTAAAATGCAATAGATTATCAAGGTATAAAAAAGCGCAGGAACGTAGACAAAATAATCAATTTTTTACAAAGAACCAAAAACAGTTTTACCGAAAACTTAAAAGTTCAACTACAGTTACACAGACACCCAGCGAGTCTGTATTGGAAGATTTCTGGTCGAGTATATGGTCACAAGATGCCGTCCATGATGGTGAAGCAGAATGGATTACCAAAGAAGAAACTAGAGTAGGAAATGTTGCAGCTATGGAGTTTGAAAGTGTCGATGCAATAGAATTACAAAATACCTTACGTAAAATGCAGAATTGGAAAGCAGCTGGCATAGATAGCCTACATAATTTTTGGCTAAAAAGACTAAATAGTTTGCATGATATACTCGCTACACAAATTACCGAAATTATTAAAGGCTATGCCCCTCTACCAATGTTTCTATCTAAAGGAATAACTTACCTTTTGCCGAAATCTGAAAATACAAATGATCTATCCCAGTTCCGACCAATCACTTGTCTTCCGACGTTGTATAAAGTAATCACCTCATGTATAGCAAACAGAATAAATAAACATATAGAGAACAATCAAATATTAGCCGAAGAACAGAAAGGATGTAAGCGGTTTCATATGGGATGTAAGGAACAACTTACGATAGATTCAGAAATTCTTAAACAGGTTCATAACACTAAAAAAGATTTATACGTAGCATATATAGATTATAAAAAAGCTTTCGACAGTATTCCTCATTCATGGCTTATTAAAATTCTTGAAATATATAAAGTAAATAAATCAATAATAAATTTTCTAAAATCTGTTATGGCTCATTGGACAACTACACTTAACTTACATACTAATGAAACCGTTGTATCCACATCTGAAATCCAGATAAAAAGGGGAATTTTTCAGGGAGATTCCTTAAGCCCTCTATGGTTTTGTTTGGCCCTAAATCCATTATCACATGAACTTAATGAATCCTTACGTGGTTTTAATATCAGTAAAGATACCGACACAACTTTAGCACATATTACGCACCTTTTATACATGGATGATTTAAAACTTTATTCAAATACAGATACAAACATAACAGAATTACTTAATATAACTCAAACATTTTCAAACAGTATTAAAATGGATTTCGGGCTAGACAAATGCCGTAAACTTAATATTAAGAAAGGCAAGATAGTGAGTGGCAACTATAGTATGTACAACAATGAACAGATACAAGCAATGAGTAATGAAGAATTATATAAATATTTAGGCTACAAGCAGGCAAGACAGATAGATCAAAAATGTGCAAAAGAAAGATTAAAAAAAGAATTTATCCATAGAATACATAAACTATGTAAAGCACTACTGAATAGCAGAAACCTGTTTAAGTCAATAAATAGTTACGCAATACCAATATTGACCTATTCGTTCGGTATTATCAGATGGTCCAAATCAGATTTAAAAAATTTGGAAATAAAAATTAGAACAATACTCACATTCTACAGATATCACCACCCAAAGGCCGCTATAGAACGTATGACATTATCCAGGAACGATGGGGGTAGAGGTCTAATAGATTTGAGCTTATTACATAATAAACAGATTCACAGTATATGTAGATTCTTTAATAGAAAGAAATCAACTAGTCCTCTCCATAGCGCTATTTGTGCAATAGATACTAATTATACCCCCCTTAACCTAGCTGAAGATCAAACGGAAAATTTTAACATCTTACAGTACACTCAGGATAAATATCAGGCATGGAATGAAAAAGAGTTACACGGAAGACACCCCAAAGATTTAAGACAGCCTCATGTAGATAAAGAAGCATCCAACAAATGGCTTGCCGTAGGAGAGCTTTTCCCAGAGACTGAAGGTTTCCTCATTGCCAATCAGGACCAAATTATTGCAACGAAAAATTATAGAAAATTCATTTTAAAAGATCCAAATATTACAATCGATTTATGTAGACAATGCAACAATAAACCAGAAACTATCCAACACATTACTGGTGCATGTAGTAGACTAGCTCAAAACGACTACACCCATAGGCACAACCAACTTGTATATATTATTCACCTAAAACTAGCTTTAAAATATAAACTAACAGCGGACACAAATACACCATATTACAAATATCTACCGCAAGCAGTATTGGAAAACAATTTTTATAAACTTTACTATGATCGTACTATTCTTACAGATCACACCGTCCACAACAATAGACCAGATATTACACTAGTAGATAAAATTAATAAGAACTGTTACATTATAGATATTGCAATTCCCAACACTCATAATATTCAAGTTTCAATTTCAGAAAAAATAAGGAAATACACAGAGTTACAGGAGGAAATTAAAAGGATGTGGAAAATGAACTCAGTCTTTATAGTGCCTATAGTTATATCCACCACAGGTGTTGTACCAAAAGATATCTTCAGACGCCTTGTCCAATTAAACTTACAGAAAATTACATACTTAACTTTACAAAAAGCTGCAATACTAAACACTTGTAGGATAGTCCGGAAATTTCTTCAATTAGATTCAGATAATTTAAATAACATACCGTCTTAACATTTCTTAACAACTGTATTAGCACTTGGCTAGCCGCCCGTGCTATTACAGAAAATACCAGGCCAGACCTGAGCACAATTTGTGAAAAAACCAAAATAATAATAATAATATAACTCTTTATTGCACCAAGAAATTAAAATTACAAAATTACATAAGAGATTTGCAATGTACAATGGCGGCCTTATCGCTATAGCAATTTCTTACAGGCAACCAACGGGTAGGATTTAATAAAATAACATGGGTAAGGCGCAGACATAATACACAGACACAAAAATAAAGAATATATACGTTAATTTACACTTAAAAAAGTAATTTAAAAGTTAATCCATACTTAACAATTATGCGTTCTATATACATTCAAATACATATGTAGACACAAGTATTGCACAATACTTATTGCAAACAAGACACAGGTTTATCAAGCGGTTCCAATGGTGAGGTAAATAAGTTGTTACCATAATCATATAGATAGGAAATGGACTTTAACAAGTGACTTAAAAACGGGAAGAGTTTGAGCGCGTCGAATGGTAACCGGAAGAGAATTCCATAACAGACGACATCAGAGCAGGAATGGAGAATACCGAGGTTACTGTTTTGGTTTTGATTGATTTCAGCAATGCTTTTAATACGGTAGATATTTTATATACTTTTGGCCATCCTCTCCCGGTGCAATATCTCATCTTCAGTGATTGACTGGTTTTCTAGCTATCTTCGTGGTCACCGGCAGCAGGTTCGCAATGGGCAGGATACTTCTGGCTGGTGCGAGCTTGATGCTGGTGTTCCGCAGGGCGGTATATTGTCCCCAATTTTATTCTCGATTTTTATAAATCTCTTGTCTTCAGTATTGACGTGCCCTCATCATTACTACGCTGATGACTTGCAGCTTTATACACAAACCGATATAGATCATATCGACTCTGCTATTGACTTAATAAATAACAATTTACGTAGTATTCTGGAGTGGTCTTGCAGCTTTGGAATCTCGGTAAACGCTAAAAAGTGTCAGGCCATTGTTATAGGAAGTAGTGTTCAAATCAATAAATTAGACATTAAATCGATCCAACCCATTATCTATAGTGGAACTGAGATTTCGCTGTGTCATGTAGTCAAGGATCTGGGTCTCTACGTGGATTCTACACTGAGCTGGCAGTATCACATTACTGAGGTTAGTCGGAAGGTATTTGCCTCACTACATTACCTACAACGTTTAAAGAATTTTTTGCCTATCAAAGCGAAAACTATGTTGGTCCAGGCCCTTGTAATCTCGATAATTGATTATGCTGATGTGTGTTTTCTGGACATAACTGAAGAACAATTAAACAAATTAGACCGCCTTCTTAACAACTGCATCAGATTCATTTTCTGCCTTCGTAAATACGACCATGTCTCGAAATACCGTTCCTAGCTTAAATGGCTTTCAATCCGTCAACGCAGGAATCTCCACATTCTTTGTCAATTGTACAATATTCTAAATAATGCCTCTTCTCCAGGCTACCTTAAAAAAGACTTCCAACTTTTAAGTTCAACTCACGAAAGAGCCCTGCGTTCTTCAAATAAGTTAACTCTCGCCACTACTTCTCACCGTACTGGGTTCTACTCCAACTCTTTCGCCGTTACGGCTGTCAGACTCTGGAACGCGCTTCCCGAATCTATTAGGAGTGCCTCTAGCCGCGATGGTTTCAAGGCTCTGGTATTCGGACATTTTCTCACTCAGCAAAGCAACTGATTAAATGTAATTAACCATACTTGGTTTAATGACTTACATCGCATCTGTATTTTATGTAACAGTATATTATATGAATTTACTATATATTTATGTATATTTATATATTATGTGTATAGGTGTATGTATTGTTTATGTATGTTTATTGTATTATAAAATGTATGGTTGTGTAGGTTTATTCGTATAAGTATAGATTTTACAAGCCGTTCCCGTGGTATTTTTAGTACACCCACATTTAAGCTCCCTGCTTTACCCAAAGGTTGACTGTTGATTGAGATAATGCTTTTAGCATTAAGTCCGCCTATTGTGCTTTATAAATTGTAATTTGTACAATGAAGGTTAAATAAAATAAAAATAAATAAATAAATAAACGGATTGCTTTGACAGTAAACGAGCGGGGAAAAAATTCAGTAAAGTGGGCAGGTGTCACTAACCGTAGGTTACACGAGCTGCGTGTTCTATTTTGTTCTTCACTACAGAACACAACACGATCTTTTAGATATTGAGGAAAAGAGGGATTAAAAAGAATAGAGTAAAGCAATGAAAGGGCATGTAGCAACATGATTAAGGGCCAGTTCAGACTAAGAGGAGCAAAGCGGAGAGAATTTTTTGACGGCACTCGAAATTCAACTCTAAAACTATTACTAAAACATACATGTTTGAACACGGCGAAAAATGCTCGCGCGTCCTTAAGATATACGGGTAGCGCCACGCGTACTTTTTAGTAATAGTATGTATGTATGTAAAAACTTTATTGTACAGAAAGAACGTTCTAACAACAGAATATAACACAACTAGAGGCGGACTTATCCCTGATAGGAACCTCTTCCAGGACCGAAAACCAAAGGAAAAAAAGAGTACATGGGCATCAAAGAGTGTACTGTACAATAGATACGATAAATATACTTAAATGTAAAACGAACTAACTTAACCTAAACCTAAGTCAACTCAAGTCCGAACGCTCAAAGTATTCCTTCACCCGGTAATAGTTTTAAAGTTAGTTTTTTGATTGCCTTAAAAAAATTCTCTCCGCTGCGCTCCTGTTGGTCTTAACTGACCTTAAAGGACTCTCTGATCGCCCTACGGCTTAGTGTATATTGAAGGTTAAGTAAATTAGACAACTAAACAATGTGTGCTAACAGTGTGTCTGCAGACAAAAATATGAACCACAAAGGCCCTCTGTTACCTTATATCTATCTTTAAGATCTACTAGTGGCAGTAATTATTTAAGATATTTGAACCTACGACCTTCAACTTATAAGTCTGCAGTATAATTTAACTTTAAAACCATTCCATCTTGATTCCCGAGATATTTAATCATATTTGACGGCGTTGCTAACCGTTAATATGTGCTTATTAATTTTATTAAAGTAATTAATGAAATAAGGCCTCCGACGAAGGCGTATAAGTATAAAACATAAGTTATCACTCGTTCGTACAAGGGCGAGGTAGGGATTGCAAAAAAATATGCTACAATTTTAAAAAAAAATTGAATTATTCACAATAAGTTTTTTTAATATGGTAATTTGGACCAATACCACATGTTCGTGTATATTTTATTTTGTTATGTTTTTATTTTGGTAAAAAAATTATTGTATAGTAAATGAGAAAACAAACAACTAGTATTTTATTACTGTTCCGCCTTTTGTTAATTTTCACTTATTTATTCTATCTACCCCCTAAGGTTGACTGGAAGAAATTGCAATAGCGATAACCCCCGCTTTTGTACTCAATTGTCTAAATGTATTTCTTTTAATTTTGTGATTAGTACAATAAATTGTATATCTATCTACCTTCCAGAATAGTGTTAAAAAAATACTTCTTCTTACAAGTAATTTACAGTAACCACTTGTAATCAGATGGATCGTAGGCCTGTTTGTGTAAAAGTAACACAAAGTACAGTACCAGAGTAAGGCCCAGAGGAATTGAGATGGACGTCATCCATGGCGGTTTCTTGCTCGTTGCCCAGAGGGCAAAATTTAAATAAATTATCTCACACAAATTACTAACACAGTTAATAAGATTATTTAATACTAACATGTTTATCTGAATCAAATGTATTTTATTTTTATTTATTTTATTATATTTAAAAAATACTTCATGGAAGCTATAATTTTTTGCAAAGTTTCACGACTTGCTACCTAGTCTAATAACATTGCACATAGTGTGTAAAACAAACCAAATTTTCGCCTTATTCTGAAGTTTACTTAGAGGAGGTGAAATTACTGACTTACAGGTGGCTTACTATCACCTCTTTATTCCATCCCCATGCGAGTGAGAATGCGAGATGTCGCTTTCTCACTCGTATTTAGATGGAAATTAGAGATAATAGTAAGCTCCCAGGTCTTGCCTACAAGCAGCGCGCGAGTATCCTTAAATCAAGATGATGTGTCCACAATTCCGCGTACCTATTCTACATGGACTGTATGCTAACAACCCATTTCATGAGAAAATATATTTATACAAGTAGTATATATTTATCACTACCGCGATAGCTTGAGAACCCAGATTTTGACTTCAGACACAAGATATCTCCACTGTTCACCTCTCACCTCCTGCCAGTCGGCTCTTTGAACGGCTTCCAGGTCATTCACGACTCCAGCAGTATTTATTTAAACTTTATTACATACATGTAAATGGCGGAGGTAAAGCCGTGGGCTTATCGTGGCAGTATCTATGTACTTTAGTCTAAAAAAATTATGTATGTTTTATGCCAATCGTACCCAAGTACAAACCATTGCGTATTTAATGCTCGAACATATTTTCAATTAAGGGCAGAATCTAATTAAATCGCGTAAGGAGTTGTTTTCAACTTCTACAAGTTTGCCTGTACGTCGGCACGTACGATCAAACCAGTTTAATTAGACCTTCCAAATTTCAAGACAGCCAACAAAACGGTCTCTTTTGTGGGGAATCAATAGTCAAACGGGGTGCTAAGTGTTTGGTTACATCGAGCAGCGGGTCGGAGCAAATGATCTCGCTTAAAAGTTTTATGTATTCCGTATAAATTCCATTAGAATTTTATGGTTTTACATTTAAACAGATGTTGGTTACGAGATCTCGAGGTTTGATGAATTGAGTTGTAATTGTTAGTATTATTATGAACATTTGATTCAATTATGACAAACTTGGTCGAATTCTTATGTTTTTTGCGATTGTTATAGATTGGATTAAACTATTTTTATACGGTTTTTATCGCGTCTATTACTTATAGACCTAACTTAACTGTTTCTCTTTCACCTCGTAAGGGTTGAATGGATGAGATTGCCTAGCAATAAGTCCGCCTTTGCTCATATTATGTTGAAGTCAAGTTAAATGTTATATTATTTGTTACTGTATGTGGGCAATAAAGATATTTTGTATTGTACTGTATTGTATAGATTTACACCTAATGTTTAAACACTTTACAGCGTTCATGACCGCAGGTTGACTAAGTTTTGTCTATTATTAATTACATTTGTCTGTGATGCCATAAAAATACAAAATTACTCCCTATAATTTTATTACAACGATTCACGTATTATTGGATCAGAGTATCCAAGGGTCTTGTAGTCAGTTGTTAGGGTCATCGTCATTAAGGCCATGAGGTGGAGAAGGATATCCAAAATTCCTGGCAACAACTGCTACCAGATCGCAAGAAATGACGTCATCTCGTCTCAGAGGTCAAGTTCACTTTGGATCGTCCAGGCGTCTTAGATAATCATGAAGCCCTCCGTTGAGCATTGGGCCTTTTTCATGGTTGCCAAATTGGTAAACTTAAACATGTTAGCTGTAAACCACTACGCGTGCTGGCGTTACCTGAATTCCTGTAGGTTACCTGGCCCATTGTCCTTGTAGAACCTGGTGTCAGAGTTTTCGGAACTGCCTTTCGGTAACTGACATGGTTCCTTTAACGTCCACCGAATGGCAGTCGAGACCAACGGCCAAACGTGCCTTCCGAAGCACGGAATCAATCATCTTTATTATCAGTCAGTGAGGTGATTCAAGCCTGCAATATCCTAACCAAACGAGAAACAAGTAAACAATGTATGCTTAGAACCCATGACCTCCGGGTCTTAGACCTTAACCACTGGCCGACAGAGGCAGTTTTAACTTGATGTAATTTTAATAACGTCCATCTACTGATTCTAAGAACAATGTGACATCACAGACATTATGTGAATTGTGAAAATTCTCAAGAGTTATGTTTACAGTGGTTTTACATTGTGAATGACTGAGACAAATGAGTCGTATTTGTAAACTGAGTAGCAGATGACCAGCAAACGTAAAGTGTTGGACTGTTGGTCGTAGTTTTCGTACTGTAATTGTGATGGACAGAAGGATCTGGTATTTGTTTTTTCTTGCTGTTATTCCAGCCTGTGTAAGTACATACATGATAAACTTATGAAAGTTCCTATTCTATACGTTAAAAAAGATATTTTCTGATAGATGGCAGAGACGAGTCTATGTCCATACTAATATTATAGGTGCAAAAGTCTGTCTGTCTGTGTAAGTAATATTATAAGTGCAGAAGTCTGTCTGCCTGTTACGTTTTCACGGCCTCTGGATTGATTTCGATGAAACTTGGTGTGGACATAGATGAAGACCCGGGGTCAAACATAGACTAACCAGACAATTCCACCTATTGTGCTTTACAAATTGTAATTTGTACAATGAAGGTTAAATAAATACATAAAATTTATATCTAGATGTTTGTCTGCATGTTTGAACGCGCATCACACAAATTCTTCTGCAAATAACTTAAAGCAATTTCCGTTGCTAAAAGGGTAAATTAAATTATTAAATTCTCCATATCAATTTCACGATTTCTATTTCCATAAAATCGCAGTTGTGTCATTTGTGTTGTTTCCAAAAATAATGTATATTTCTCATCAGAATAATAAATAATTATCACCTATTAGGATATCATGACACAAAAAGATGAGTATTTTATTTCCTTATTAAGATATCTGATGTCCCTTCTCACATAGATCAGTCTGTACAGTATCTAGAGATCTTACCGATTTGTCCTACTGGTGGGACCAATAACCACCATGTTTTGTAAAGACCACGGGTACCAATAAATTACAATATAAAACAAAGCTTGTTAAGGTGGGGCTACAGCTCCGAAGATGCCTGCCAGTGTGGTGTCTCTCCTCAAACCATGACACATCTCCTGTCATGCCCTGCGTGTCCAGTCCTGCACCTGCATGCTCGGGAACAATCGGTGGCGGAGTTTTGATTCTCAGAAGTATAATAACCGCCGAAGTCGGCTCGCTAAGAAGAAGAATACAAAACAAAAGCCTTTATTGTTCTATTTTTTTTATTCTAGAGTTCATGGCACCCGGTTGTGGACAGGAGAGAAGAACGAGACATGAGGAAACCGCACTTCCACTCCAAACGTCACATGCTGCCCAGTGACAACGAAATTAAGAAAAGGACCACGACGCAGAAACCACGGGAAATGAGAAAAAAGGTAGTTTATAAAAAGTTTGTTTTTGTTTGTTTGCAATAACTTTATTGCACAGAAAATAGCTTTACAGTAAATACAGAAACTAAATATAAATGCAACGGCGGACAAAGTTATAATACACTACAGACTGCTGCCTACAGTTGCGTTATTATCTTTGCTTACAAAGTCAGATGACACGGGGCGACAGCGGCGAGAGTTCGAGGAGACCCGCTTCTCGTGCCGCCTTCTTGAACGATGCCCCGCTCACGCGCGACTTGCAGCCATATTTTTGCAATGTATGACTCACGTAATTTCGGTGATTCGAATGATTTTCGTTTCGTCATAATCGCTGAGTCGAATGTTTTTTATTCGATTAATCGATCGTTCAAAAATAGGGATGCTGGCCACTGCCCGCTGATTTCGTGTCTGCAGCCTTAGGAATCTCTCTCAACATTATCAGATAGCCGATACGACTAAAATCTCCATTGACTTGATCTCGATGGGAAAATAATGAAACCAAAATTGTAATACTTTAGAACTTCTTCTTCATCATCATCATATGCGTCATCTCCTACGATACGTAAAAAAGAGAAAGGATTTCTTATATTCAAGCATTTTTTAGCAGATACAAGGCTCCGAAGTGACCAGCGGAAGACGTAACTAGGAAGGCACTAAGATGAGAAAGTTCTATGTTCAAGCAATATACAATTCGCCATAATTATTGTATTAAATTAGTATCACGTAATGCATTGTTTATCTAAGAATTATGCTATTCTCTGAGACAAGATATAATTTAACTAATACCAAACGTAGACACTTGAGATCTTGAGAGGTGTACAATAGCATAATTAATGATGTACTTAGTAACATTTAGCTGTCTTGTGGATATATCACATGACATATATAATTGTTTCATTATCGGCTGAACTACTTTCGTCCAAAGTTTGAATTGTTTAGAAAGATGAAGTAAAAAAATATATGAAATATTAAATTGTAAGTGGTATAAAAATAACTATGCCTCTGTGGTCCAGTGTCAAAAGGCCCAGGACGTGGGTTCGATTCCCAAGAATTTCTGTCCAGTTTTAGGACATTGCAGGATTCCAAGAGGCAGAAATAGGAAAAAAAAAAACCAGAAAGTCTTGGTTTGTATTTGTCTACTCAATAGTTAAGTAGGTAATTCTTTGTTAAATGAAACATTTATCATCAAGCAATCCTACTTTTACTTAGTAAAGTGCAATATAATATATTGTACCAAAGAAACTCTTAAATATTTTCAGTCCTCCGGCCATCTCACTCCACTTGACGAAGATGACATGGAAAACGATGAATTTGTCTCAGTAGCTGTAGGTCCTCCACCTGTCCGTCCAAAACCAAGCAAACTACATTGGAAACCTAATACAAAGTCCAACAACAATGTTCCAAATACAACCACAACGAACTTAGTAAAAGATATCCTTTCCCAATTAGGAAGAGAATTGCTATCCCACCAAGTAAGCGAAGACTTTGTTTTCGGACAATACGTTGGAAATTCAATGAAAAATTTGACAAGCGATCTCAGACTAAAAATGCAACATGAAATATTAGATGTGATTGTTAAATATCAGAAAGCTTATATTGGTGATATTTGGAAGCCGGAAGATAAGCTGATGAACAGTATTGTTAGTTCTAAAGACAAGAGAACTACAAATGAAACTGAAGAGGGCTGGCCTGATTTCACTAATTTGGCTAAAATTGTGGGCTAAAATGGAGAGCTGCTAGGAATAGATGAGAAAGAAACATTTGTGCATGATATTTTAAATATTAAAGTGATTGCATTTTTAATGCTTTTTCAATTTGATTGGCAAGCTTTTTCTTTTAAATATACTTATAGCTACACAAAGGAGGAAAGACGGCGGTTCCATTGCAACAACCAGAAACATGATTAACAGCGTACTAGGCTCTAAATCATAAGCCGAGGAAGCAACTGGGAAACGGCGCTTGGGCGAAGAAGACTAAGACTTAATTACACCACGAGTATATTAGTGTAATCAATTTTTATACCAACCTTCTCTATTACTGACATGACAAATAACTTATGTAATCGATTCTTTTTATTGACATTATAATTGTAATTTAAATTTTTCAATAATTCAAAAATTTTGACATCAATAATTGTATTATTTTGCATATGGTGCATGGTGAAATATGTAGATCCAAATTCAACTGTAACATGAAACATTAATCTATTTAATTACTATAAATATATATGTATAGTCTCTTAGATCTTATGAAATGACTTACAGGATTGACCATGTGGTCCACTACCAATGATATTAACGCAGGATTGGTACCGGTGCATTTGGTGTACAAATATGTTTTACATAGCGAAATAAATATTGTTAATGATACGATATTCTATGAACTTTTTAAGCAATAATAGATCTTCAATTTAATAAAAATGTAAGTAATAGATTCCAGTTCTATTAACAGCGTGTCTACCAAAAATTCACAAATAAAATTATTTCATTCTTTCACAAACGTAACAAGTTATGCAGTGAGAACAAAATGTTTCATAATTTTTTGCAACATTCACCTTCATTGTTTTGCACCATCCGCAAACAATTCACTAAATAAAGAGGGCACCTCAACGAAATAAAATTTAAATTGAAACCCGGACAACTAGTCTCCGCATTTAGCGATTTCCAGGGACGGTCTAGGCAGGGCGCAATTTAAAATAACAGGGCGTCAGTCCCCTGCCATTAGTTAAGCACTCCATTCAGAGAATAAAGAGAGCACAGAATGAAAAAAAAACAGTAACTACACTCCCAAAGTAGTGGAAGCAAAAGACTACAATTCTTCAAAAAGAAAATCGCGTCGACCTAGTCGCTTCAAATTTGTAACAATGCTATTTGCCTATGGAATTTATCCTGTGGAGATTAAACATTTACATCCACGTTTCTCAGCCAGCTAGTGGCGGCAGGTCTATGAGATTGTGCATGCCAGGAAAATAGCGAAGTGGACATTGGTTTATTTGTTTTATGATGGTGGTTAGTTTTACTTGTTCCTATTGAAATATATTCAGTCAAATCTGAAACGTCAGAACCCAGCTGTAAATCGATTCATATGAGTGATTCTAAATTCCAACTGAAATAAAATCGTTGAACGGCTTGATTTCTTAAGTTGTATGTTACAATGTTTTTCCCAGTTAAATTTAGGATAACAAAAAACACCTCTGTAATTTTTTCCCGTCATAATCTATGAGTGTTATTATTTAAATGTATGTAAATTAAAAAAAATCAATCAATCAATCCATCATTTATTTATTTGTTAAACATAGGTACATAATTTAGATGTTTTACAGAGTATAAGACGCACATGTTTTGTTATATTTGCACAGCATACAAATAAGTATTTAATACTAATATGGTTACAGGCTCACAGCCAAAACAATTCCAAATTTAAAGTCAAAAATATAAATCTCATGCACAAACAATATAACAATTAAATAAATTAAAATATTACGGTTTAGTTTTTTACCTATAATACGTTTGTGCACGAACAATTTATCCTTCTATTTTTTCATTATTTTGTGGTCCAGTGTTGTTTATTTGCAGCACCTGCATAATTGTGCAAAAATGCGCTCGACTATTTATTTAGCTATTCACAATTCGTCAAACGTTTTGTGTAGCTTAGCCCATGGAGGAGTTTGTAAATATAAGGCTCAGTTCAGATAGAACATGTATTAATTATGAAATAATCTTAAAAGTATCTTATACTGCCTAGTTATCTAGAGATAACGACTTCTAATGCCAACCAATCTGAGTAAGGCCACAGAAACCGTTGCTTGACACGTATGATCCTTAAGCAAACATGCATACGTGGCTTAGCTATTAAGCTCTTATATACATGTTTTTTTCCAACCCCTACTTCTATCTTTTTAATTATCTTTTCCATAAACAATTAAAGAAAAGAAATTCTTTTTTGCCCTTCGCGAACTAAATACAAAGTAATTAAGACGGTAACAAACTTAGCGAGTTCAAAATAAAAAGTAAAAGACAAACAAAGATAGTCGAGTCGACACTTAAATAAAAAGGACCCTTTGGTAAATGGGTCGAGATATTTACCTATAGTATAAAATATCAACACACAGTAAGTTAGAACCTTACATTACGTACACTTAAAATGCATTTTAATTGTATATCAATGCGCCCGTTCGGTTTGATATCTGAAGTTGCCTCGCCTAGATGTAAAACGTATTGCAAAATGTGACTTTAAACTAATGGTAGGGGGCATGTATGGACTAACAGTAGATGGGCGCCGCTGCCCGGCAGTAGTTTGCATGAACTAACAGGTAACGGGAGCACACAAAATTACTTGGTAAGTACTTGTGTTTGATATTACTATTTGTATGCTTTTAACATGAAGTTTGTCTTTTGTATAAGTATTATAATGTATTGTCAATACATTTTTACATCTTCTTCTTCATCTAGCGTCTATTCCTAGTTGCGTCGTCAGCTGACGCTTCGGACACCAGGGTACGGATTTAATCATGGTGCTAGCTTTTGCAGTACAGGTTATTACATTGAAGCGACTGCCGTCTAACCCCCGTAACCATTTTTAATAATGAATCCAGGCCTAAAGAATATGTTGTTAATTTAACGACCACTAAATGGCACCAAATACATTTTTTCATAAATTAATAAATACTATCGAGTAGCTGGCTAACTTGCGTACTCGAAACAATTTTGCGTATCATTAGCTCGACTATGGTTGGTATTTGTGGTATTTCCTTAGAAAAATAAATTTTGATTCCTATGGACAATTCTATTGAGGTAATTTCATGTTCTTCGCCTATATTAAATAAGTAAATAGGCCTGTGGCATTGTTGTAAAATCAATTTGCATTATTTATATCAATACTCCATGATTATACGGTTGCTATAAATGACTAGAGGATTAGTTATGTATGTGATTGTACAACAATCACATCATATTAGTGCAACATAATTTAACAACCTTACTAGTAAACTAGTTAAAGTAAAGTTAACATTCTGTTTCTTTTTATTTGCTCCTGTGTGCCGTGGACTCATCATTGAAATAAGAATCGATAGAAGTACCGTAGCGTATGAAAAAGTTAACTGGCCTGCTAATGACAGTTCTATATATTCTTATTTCTGTGGGCGTCCCGCCAGGCGAGCGGTATTCGCGTTAGTGTGAACAGTCCTTCAGACCAGCTCTTTTTAGGCGCGCCGATTCTATCAGGCTACGTCAGGATGATGGGTGTATTTTCTTTTACACACATACATATATACATACCATCACGCCGTTTTCCCGTAGAGATAGGCAGAGACTACGGATTTCCATTTGCTACGATCCTTACAGACTTCCCTCGCTTCTTCTACGCTCATCACTCTCGTTATACACGCTCGTCGATTACGGGTACTCCTGACATCTCCTTTTTTAATATGTCTGCGATTTGGTCGCAGTATGTTCTTCGAGGCCGGCCCTTACCGACTTTTCCTGTCACCTTTGATTTATAAATACCTTTCGTAAGTCTCCTTTCATCCATCCTTTCTACATGCCCAAACCATCTTAACATGCCTTTTTCTAATGATTTCTTATGTTTTCGCGATTGTTATTCTTTCAATTCATTAAATTAAACTATTTTAATACGGTTTTATCGCGTTTATTACTTATTTATTTACACCTGACTAACTTAATAAAATCGCAAACTCGGAAGCAGACTGCAAGACCCTTAGATACTGTGAGCCAATACTGCGTGAATCGGAATAGTTCCCAATAAAAATTTCGGGCGGTAGTTTGTAATGTCGTATCGTTATGATGTCATATCAAAGACAAATGTTAACTTGGTCTGCCTGCGACCATGAACGCTGTAAAGTGTTTGAAATGTCAGGTGTAAATAAATAAGTAATAAACGCGATAAAACCGTATTAAAATAGTTTAATTTAATACCTTTTTCTATTTTTGTCACTACATCCTCATTCACACCACACCTTTTCCTTATCTCACTTTTTCTAATTTTATCGCTCAGACGTACTCCACACATACTCCGTAAAGCTCTCATTTCAACTGCATTTACTCTGCTTTCATTATTTTTCTGCCAGACCCAACTTTCACTACCATACATAAGAGTTGGCATTAACACTGCTCTATGAACAGCCAGACGTGCATTTTTAGATACAACTCTACTGCTCATAAAGGAATGCAATGCCCCATTTACCCGATTACCCGCAGCCACTCTTTTTTCAATATCACCTTCATGCTTTCCATTTCTCATTAACATACAACCCAAATACACAAATTCATTCACTTGTTCAACACTTTTAACATTTACACTATGTATGTATTTTCTTTTTTAATTAAATATATCTTAGAGTCTGTGTCGTTAAATCGTACACAGGTTTTTATGACAAAGCACATGCGAACCAAACACCACCAAATTCTTTGTGGTACCCCCCGCCATCCTGACATTTACATTGAAGTGTTAATTATTAAAATGAATCTTAATTACAAGAATGTATTATCATCTCATTTAATCGTGGTTTTAACAACAAAAAAGAAAAATCAAAAGTTTGCAATCAAATTAATGAATAATAGACATTCATTAAGCGAAATTAAAATTCTGACACGAAAAAGCATACTTAATTGCCTTCAGTCCGTCGCATAAATCCTCCGCCATCTTATATTATTTTTTTATTTCTTTTTTCTTTAATTCAAAAGCGATCTCTAAGTATCCGGCGTTTCTAATTAGGGACGTTGGTAAAGTTTTATAATTGGACTCTTGGTCTGACCCTCTTTTGAGACATGGTCACACTGAGTGACCGAACCGCTGATGTTTACGACTTAAGAATAGACCACTTCTTCTCTTCCCAACAAGCGTAAGGAAATGATGGAATTCATAACTTACGTCATTTGTCGGTGTGCTGTCGGATATTCAATCAATCAATCATTTATTTATTTGTTAAACATAGGTACATGATTTAGATGTTTTACAGTGTATAAGACACACTATGTTTTGATATTTTTGCACAGCATACAAAAAAGTATTTAATACTAATATGGTCACAGGCTCACAGCCAAAACAATTCCAAACTAAAGTCAAAAATATAAATTTCATGCACAAACAATGTATGAATTAAGGTGATTATAGGCGATTAATAAACATGTCATATAGATAATTATGCAATAGTAATGTCAATACTTACAAATTGTCATTAAAAAAATCTTTAACGCTGTAGTAACATTTGTCAATTAATTTCTGTAGAAGTTGCTCCTTAAACAGATAAGTATTTAAATCCTTCAGGTCATTTGGTAACTTATTATAAATTTTTACCGCCATACCCAGAACATTTCATATATTACAAATTCCCAAATACGTTTAAGTATGAATTTCTGAAAGGTGGACGCCGAAAACGGGGAAGACCCAAAAAGCGTTGGCGCGATGACCTTCTTCACATCCAAAATTGGTGGTGGGAGGGAGATGGGGAGACCATAGCCCAGCAGTGGGACGTAAAAGGTCATTAAAAATATAGTACTTTCGATGTTTTGACAGTGTTACAATGACCGTACTCACGGAACGGTACCTTCGTATCACATTATGTCAAGTTATGTAAGAAATTGCTATTGCGAGAAGGCCGCCTTTGCGCAAGGTTATTTTTCTTGTAATTGCTTGAATTTAACAATGTATCCTTGTTGTGCAATAAAGAGTTTTTGTATTGTATTGTATCTCATGAACGGAAAACAATAAGACATTTCGATCAACAGTCACTCTGAATCAATAGCTTAGGATGATGGGAAACCGGTAGCACGATTACCATGATACTGCGGAACAAACTGACATATTTTATGTCTAATTCATTTACCTTACAAGCCACACGGCTCTGGAATGCTCTACCCGATGACATCAAAGAGACCATTACTAAATTCGCTTTCAAAAGAAAAGTCAAAATTCACCTCACTAGCATAATATCACCCTAAATCGTCATCTTTTTCCGTTTTCACCTCTTCTTTTATGTATGTTTATGTATGTATATGTATAGTTATGAATATTGTATGTAAATCTATGTATGTTTATTTAGCAGTTAAGTGTTTTTTTTGTTTTGTTTTTTCTCTCATTGTATTCTAAAATAATTCGCGCCGCACATAACTTTTCTGTTTTTCCTAATGGTTGACTGGGAGAGAATGCTTTTAGCATTAAGTCCGCCAATTGTAAACTTGTGGTACAATAAAGATTTATAAATAAATAAAATAAATATTGGAAGACAAATTAATTAATGGAATGCCTAACGCACACTGTTTATCAACGGCTAATTGAAGTGTGGACGCAACTACAAGCATACTATATGTGGTTAGAAATGATTCGCTGACAAAATTAATGTCTATGGTACACTAGCTTTTTCCCGCAGTTTCGCCTGCGTCAAAAAGTAGCCTATATTTGACCCCGGGTCTTCAACTATATTCATACAACATTTCATCAAAATCCGTTTTGCGGTTTGGCCGTGAAAGCGAACAGACAGACAGACTTTCGCATTTATAATTAGTATGGATGTGCATGACACAAAATATCTAAATGTACTTTTTATGTATGTAACTATAATTTCACTGCTTTAAACCAATGAGATTTCTAAAAAATTGGTCAATTTAGGCGACACCTTATAGCAACAATCATCATATCGACTCTGCTATTGACTTAATAAATAACAATTTACGTAGTATTCTGGAGTGGTCTTGCAGCTTTGGAATCTCGGTAAACGCTAAAAAGTGTCAGGCCATTGTTATAGGAAGTAGTGTTCAAATCAATAAATTAGACATTAAATCGATCCAACCCATTTTCTATGGTGGAACTGAGATTTCGCTGTGTCATGTAGTCAAGGATCTGGGTCTCTACGTGGATTCTACACTGAGCTGGCAGTATCACATTACTGAGGTTAGTCGGAAGGTATTTGCCTCACTTCATTACCTACAACGTTTAAAGAATTTTTTGCCTATCAAAACGAAAACTATGCTGGTCCAGGCCCTTGTAATCCCGATAATTGATTATGCTGATGTGTGTTTTCTGGACATAACTGAAGAACAATTAAACAAATTAGACCGCCTTCTTAACAACTGCATCAGATTCATTTTCTGCCTTCGTAAATACGACCATGTCTCGAAATACCGTTCCCAGCTTAAATGGCTTTCAATCCGTCAACGCAGGAATCTCCACATTCTTTGTCAATTGTACAATATTTTAAATAATCCCTCTTCTCCAGGCTACCTTAAAAAAGACTTCCAACTGTTAAGTTCAACTCATGAAAGAGCCCTGCGTTCTTCAAATAAGTTAACTCTCGCCACTCCTTCTCACCGTACTGGGTTCTACTCCAACTCTTTCGCCGTTACGGCTGTCAGACTCTGGAACGCGCTTATATATATATATATATATATATATATATATATATATATTATTTGTATAGGTATATGTATTGTTTATGTATGTTTATTGTATTATAAAATATATGGTTGTGTAGGTTTATTCGTTTAAGTATAGATTTTACAAGCCGTTCCCGTGGTATTTTCTGTACACCCACATTTAAGCTCTCTGCTATACCCAAAGGTTGACTGTTAGATAATGCTTTTAGCATTAAGTCCGCCTATTGTGCTTTACAAATTGTAATTTGTACAATGAAGGTTAAATAAATAAATAAATAAATAAACAATGGTCAATGTGGTTAATGTGAATGTGATTAATAATGTATCTTAAAAATAAAAGTCAGATCCGACTAGTCAGAGTCTTAAAAGGGTGATGTTAAGAGAATCCGTAATTGACGAACGTAATGAGTAAGGAACCTCCGCAGGAAGCGAGTGATGTCTGTCATGTTAAGATCACGAGTGTAGAGGAAGCAAGTGAGATCTGTAAGGATCGTAGTAAATGGAAATCCGTAGCCTACGGTAAATAGGCGTGATAATATTATCATAACGTACATATGTACGTTATAGTCAGATCACATGATACTCAAGATAATTTACGTTATTGTAATGAAATATATAAGGTGGATTTAAATTAAATACAAATACTTTCAGGGCTAAATAATTAAGTCATATACAACAGATTTATGTTGGTTTCATAAATGTTTACACGCTAGTTTTCGAGAACATCAAACTTTTATGTTTTACTGAATAATTAAGACATCCTGTAGTTGTTTTTCTTTTTTATTTTAGTTCTATTTTGCTGGCAATACTGGCAGAAGTTGTAAAACTCATTTTGTCTCTGTCTATCACAAACGGAATGAGGAAATTAGGAAATAAATTCCATCAAACGTAGTTTGGGGAGAGAGCACTGATAGATTGTTACGATAAATAATTAATCTAGTGCGCTTTCAGTTATCTAAAAAAAATGTTAGGAAAATTAAAATTAAAACTAGCGTGTAGATTTTTAAAATTTTGCTCTTGTAGTTTTCCTTGGCCTTAATAAACCACCCCTTAAAACATTTGCACTTAATTAAAATCCACCTTATATAAATGACGGAAAAGCAATTTCGTAGCGTACAGAACATATCCTTCTTCTTAATCTTGGCGGTTTGGTTATTTATAGAGCCTAGGCTTTCATACTTTATATGACAAAGTCATATACAACCATATTGAGGGATATTTTTTTTTAATTTGCGCTCGGTGTATCTTCATCTTTTGTCAAACTCGGTCTCGTTAATCCTGATTTATTAAATTATTTTACCACTAATTAGGATACACTAAATTGACAAGACTAATATTTCTGCGGCTTGGCTTTGCTCTCTATTGTCTTAATATTTGTACTAATGATGGACACACGTGGCATTTTCAACTAGACAACTTTACAAAATCCTGTCAGCTAGTCAGTACATTTGTATAGGCGTCGAAATTTATTTTGGTTTTTTTTTTGTTGAGTTTCATGTACCCAACTACCAAATTTTAATGACATGTACCAACACAATGTAAAAAATTGCGCAATGGTTTCAAAATCCTGTTTAGAAAACCTGACTGTTACACTTTCAGTTGTATACCTTACAATGTAGCCCACTGTACACGTACAGTACACACCTATTGTATCGTACATAGTACACCCGAGCTCTCAAATTGCTTTAATTTGGATTAGTTGAGTCTCGGATAGGACAGTGGGTATATTCAGGAGGAGTTGAGGGTGAGCACCCAGATGAAATATCTGGGGCTCATCCTCGACGGACGATGGTCCTTCGGCCCCCACTTTCTCGAGTTGGGGCTGAGGATCATCAGGACGGCTGCTTCGCTCGGCCGACTCCTTCCCAACCTGGGTGGACCGAGCGAAGCAGTGAGAAGGCTGTACTCTGGCGTCTGCCGGAGCATGGCGATGTACGGTGCCCCCATCTGGGTGGACGCCCTCACCGCGACGAACAAACGCCTTCTGCGACAGGCGCAGAAGGTGATCGCGGTGAGGGTGATACGGGGGTACCGTACAGTGGCCTTCTCTGCGGCCACGGCCCTCGCGGGCGACCCGCCGTGGGAGTTGGTAGCGGAGGTGCTCGCCGAAGTGTACCACTTTGTGGCGAATAGGAAGGAAATCGGCGAGCGCCCTTCGGCGGAAGTTGTGCGGCGGGTGCGCCTGCGAGCGCAGGCGGAACTCGTGCGGAGGTGGGAGGCGGACCTGGCGCAGGCAGCGTTCGGTGTCCGAACAGTGGAGGCCCTGCGTCAGGTCCTGGAGAAGTGGATGATGAGGCGGCGCAAGCCTCTCACCTTCCGCATGACGCAGGTGCTCACCGGGCACGGTTGCTTCGGTGAGTACCTGCACCGCGTGGCCCAGAGGGAGGCCGAGCCTCGCTGCCACGACTGTGGCGAGGCTCAGGACACCGCTCAACACGTCCTTGAGCGGTGTCCCAGGTGGAGCCGGCAGCGCCAGGAGTTGGCCGCCGCGCTGGGCGGGACGGACCTGTCGCTCCCGAGTGTCGCCAACGCGATGCTCGAGAGCGACAGAGCCTGGAATGCAATGGCCTCCTTCTGCGAGGTCGTCATGTCGCAGAGGGAGGCCGAGGAAAGGGACCGCGAGGACGATCCCCTCGCGGACCCGATCCGGCGGCGGAGAGGGGGGGTGCGACGCAGGCGCTACTTGGCGCGCCTGGAAGCGCCCCCGTAAACGGTGGGACTGGAGCAGTCCCACCCGGCGGCAGAGGTCCTCCAGGTGTCGGAGGACCTCTGAGAGTGGTGAGTCCGGTTTCTGGTGAGAAACCGGCCAGTCGCAGAGGCGTCTTGTGTTAGTCAGATCCGAGGCGCCTCCCTGCAATGCGGCCGACGGCACCCGCAGGGGTTTAGTGGGTAGTCTGGGCCGTCTAGCGGCCCAGGAGTCCCACACTCCGTGCGTAAAAGCATTCCCCTGCGAAATCAAAAAAAAAAAAAAAAAAAAAAAGGACAGTGGGTATATGGAGAATGGATTTCTGCAATTGGTCGTTTGAGGGTTTACTTACCTATTCTCCCTAGTGTTGCTTATCGATAGTCGACGAAGGTGCTTATTGACTACCAAAACAACCTGGATCCTATTCCTGTTGGCGTGTTTTCCTGTAAAAAGGGTTACAGAGACGGTAGACCAACGGGAATATGACCCGCAGTATGTTAGTGGCCAACACAGTCAAATTTTAAGACTGCCTAAAGGCATCTGACACAGCCTAACGACTGCCATCTACCTATAACAACCAAGACCAACGGCTTGCCTACCGAAGCACGGAAAAGCTCGAGATCGACTAAATTGCAACCATGGAGTAATTACAAAGATGCCGTTTGAAATGGCGCAGTGATGTGATCATTGGCGCCTCGCCGACACTGCAGTGGGCGGAGCTTGTCATTGCTCGTGCTCAATGATTGGAGCCACGGCCGAAACCAAGCACCCCGCACGTCTGCCTTCCGCCCCGTATAGCCTCACAAACACTTTCTTACAAAACGCTTATTACGGCATCTCCTCTTTGTAATTACTCCATGATTGCAACCAATTCAATACGGCTCGCTTCTCACAGTCGCTTGACATGCGCATTCGCTACGGAAACGCACGTCTCGCTCGACTAGTGACTAATTGTATGACATCAAACTTTTATTAATTTTTATTACTATATTTTAATTTTTATTTTATTTTAATATTGCTGTGGTCATTCTTGTGGTCACAAATCTTACTAACATAGATTAAGTATGTACTAACAAATATGGACCCATGTTATCTGAAAATAAAGGATATTTATTTTTATTGTTATTTTTATTTATTTATTTATTATTAGCGGCAACAAAAATATATTTTTTACGTACGTTTTTTTTTAAACGGGTGCACCAAACGCACCAACACTTTAAAGGCAGATCGGCCTGTTCTATTTACATAAGTGATCTACACGCCGTTCATACGAAATTAATCATCCAAATGCTGTCACCACTGAAAATCTTGAATGTTATAAGTATCTTCCAAACGCACCACGGCATCATATTAGTTTTTAGACTGTTCATAGTCTCTTAATTTTGTATATATAGTAGTATTTTTTGTAATAAAGTTAGTGTTCATTTGCGATTGGAGTTGTTATTTTCTCTCCTCATCGTACCCCACTGCGGCCAAGACACCCTAAGCCGTTACTCTGATCGGTCCTGTGAGCCTGCAGGATCGGCAGTGGGTTCTCCAGTACACTCCGGAGGTGGTGTGACAGTACACCAGAGTAACCTCTGTACCAGCCCCCAGTACCACTAGTGGCGCCATTCATCACTTGAGACCATTGGAGGCTCTCATCCCTTCCTGAGCCTCCCCTTGCTCTGAACGTACGGATTCAGTAGTGAGGTGGACATTTCCAGTTACAGCGTCCCCCCACTGCGGCCAAGACTACCTTAAGCCGTCATCCTGATCGGTCCCGTGAGCCTGCGGGATCGGCAGTGGGAACTCATTTCCTGTGTACATTGCACTACGTACACAACACCCTTTCCCTACCCCCTATCCGTCTGTAACCGTAGGTCGCATGGTTACAGATATCCTGCACTATCTATATATTTATCTACTACACCGTATGGTTAGGGCTAGGGTTAGGATATACATACATACACACATATCCACTTACACATTATACATTTTCCACATCCACAAGGGTGTTAGTAGGAATAGGAGGAAACCTTAGGGTTTTGTACGTATAACGTCGAGTATTGCGAAAAGACTAGCTCGGCATTATACAGGTACAGTGTGGAGTATCATGTTGTCCTTGAATCAGTCTGTCTAAATATCGTTTAGTTGACTGAACCATAACCCATGTTTAAACGGCTTTACCTACTAAACGCACCAACGTCATCATGGCAGACCAACTTTTTCAACTCCCATAAGCGACCTATACGCTGTGGATACTAAATAAGTCGGTCTAGCGATGGTTTAGTCAATACGTTGAGTGCTACCTCTTAATCTTTAACTTGAAATAACGATTGCATATAGAAAACCACTTTATCTAATATATATTCTTCTTGCAGACTTGAAAAAAAAAGCAATTTGTCTCATAAATTCAAAGCGAATCGCGAGACATTCCCAAAAAAGCCAGGTGCTCAATGAATTTTAAAAATGGAATGTCAATACCGCTGTTTAATCTGTGACGACATCAGCCGTCACAATGTGTCGAGTTTTCGACAGCTCTCCTCCGTCGCCATTTTGAATGGAGGCCGGGGGTCTAGGGGGGTCAACCAATATTGATGGCGCTATTGTGCCTCCCGTTTTAACTAGATGCACTTTGTTCCCGTGCAGCGTTACGATTCGGCTGACGTGTGATGTGTTTCTCTCTAAAACCAAATTACATTGACCCCTTTTACCCTTCTCTTGTAATAAGAAACAGGACTCGCAGGGGAGACTTCATTGACAGCCGCGGCTCATTGAAATTTGGCTATCGAACTGACGATTTCAATCTAACAACTGCGGTTGTTGTAATTCTTATTAGCTTGTGTTAGAGTTGATTTTACCGTGATTTATTGTTTAGGTAGTGGAGTAGGGCTATTATTTCGTGACTATTGAGAATGAGCTGTCGATGGTGACGTATTGTAGGCTTTTCACTGTTCCATCGCAAATTTGAATAGCGAAACTCAGCGTATTTGGTAGTTGTGGAGTTCCTAAATATCGATAGAGCTTTAGTTACAGACAATCTCTATTACACTTTATTCCTAACTAGCTTTTTCCCGCCTGCGTCCATAGCCTATGTTTGACCCCGGGTCCTCAACTATATTCATACCGAATTTCATCAAAATCCGTTCAGCGGTTTGGCCGTGAAAGCGTAACAGACAGACAAAAAGACAGACAGACTTTTGCATTTATAATATTAGTATGGATTTGATAAAGCTGAAGTTTCCTCTTTAAACTGTAGATAATATAAAAAATATATTTTTTTTATATTTAACTAGCTATACCTGAGGCTTTGAACAGAAACCTTTATAAATTTCGAACCTCCCTTCACTTTTTATTTACATAGTTGAAATCCATATCTCTTATATTTACCATTCTTTTATATTTCAAACTACCCTAAGGTTGCCTGGAAGAGATTGCTTGACCGATAAGGCCGCCTTCTGTATACATACTGTGTTCACATTTTATGTAACATATTTAATTTTTATTTTCCTGTGTGCAAAGAAGTGTTAAATAAATAAATAAATAGGTGAAATAATTGAAATGTTATCTGCCTATAAATGGCTACGCTTCGTTTGCCTTAGACCCTACAAAATCGCTTCCTCTTATCACTTGCCTCACTCCCATTACGCCCTCACTTGCTTCTCCGTATAAACGGCATTTTTCCCTTTTTATTACAGTTTGCTTTTAGGCGCAATTTTATAGAGCTTCTTGGCGGCAATTATGTTTCTAGCGAGTCTTAGCATTAGCGGGATGTGAAATGGAAGGAATCTGTTTGTTTTGTTGTGGAAAATACGTGGCTTGTACTAAAATTTAAAAATGCCTTTGTGGTCCAGTGGTTAAGGCCTTTGGCCCTGAGGTGACAATACAATACAAAATATCTTTATTGCACACATACATAAACAAACAGTTGTAAAATTTGAAAAGTTAATTGTCACGGTTTCTACTTAGGTTTGGCATAGATATTATAGGTTTGAATCGCCTGATTGTACTTCGAAAGGCATGTAAAGCCGTTGGTTTCGGTTTTTATCGATAGATGGGTCTGGTTTCCCTGTAAAAAGGGTTACGGAGGTCGAACGGCAGTCGCTCCATTGTTATAACAAGTACCACCACATGATTACCAACGTACCGTAGGCTTTGAAGCGTAAGCTGAGGACGCACCTAGGAAACACGCTTGGACATCCATATCCATACTTCCATCCATACTTAATATTATAAATGTGAAAGTCTGTCTGTCTTTCTGTCTGTCTTTCTGTCTGTCTGTCTGTTACACTTTCACGGCCAAACCGCTAAACGGATTTTGATGAAATTTGGTATGAATATAGTTAAAGACCCGGGGTCAAACATAGGCTACTTTTTAATGCAGGCGGAGCTACGGAATACAGCAGTAAATATTGATAGAAAGCAGAGCCCATATGGCAATGCTAGTTAAAATGTACTCATAATTTAACGACGGAAAAATTGACAAAAAATTCTAGTTTCCCGCCGTCGATGTGACGTCACAGCAATATTTGTCCATTTGGATCCGACGGCGGCCATATTTTTGCAGGAATTTTGCCTGAGAGTTGGGAATTCGAGTTATGACAGCATAACCCAATTAATTTATCGCGACTGGCTAAAAAGGAAAATTATAGTGTCGGACGTTTCCAATATGAAGGGTAATGAATACGTTACATAACTTAAATGTAATTAAGTGTAATACCACGTCCCTGAAATTTTGTAAGTACTCGTACAATAATTCATTCATACATTTTTTGTCATGTCAGGAGTACCCGTAATCGACGAGCGTATATGACGAGAGTGATGAGCGTAGAAGAAGCGAGGGAAGTCTGTAAGGATCGTAGCAAATGGAAATTCGTAGTCTCTGCATACCCCTACGGGAAAAAGGCGAATGATATGTATGTGCATCCAATCCAACTTGAACTACATTTAGTAACGTTTCGCTTAAACACTAATCTGAAATCTACATACCTAATTGTATATTTGAAACGCCATTTTGTTACGTGAAACTATACCACTTTTAATAAAAAAATAAGTGAACACGAAGAAAAATGATCGAAACATTCTCATACAAATCAACAACAACAACAACAAATACTCTTTATTGCACAACAAGGATACATTGTTATATACAAGCAATTACAAATAAAAACCTTGCGCAAAGGCGACCTTATCGCAATAGCAATTTCTGCCAGGCAACCTTTCGGAAAATTGAATAAGGATATAAAAGATTGTGCGCGGTAGGTGTTAAAAAGAGAACGTGGTTTCAAAATAACTCTTCTTTCTTCCAAAACTATATTTATGTTCAAATTTATTTGAAGAAATGTTTTATTTAAATACCGATTTTTTTTTATACAACTAAGTAGGCAAACAGGCTTACGGTACATTGAATTTTTAATATAAATATTAACCAAACTAGTACCATTTGTCTTGTGATAAAGGTAAATTACCTGATTGCTAGATGTTATCATCGTCTAAATAAACAGACTTTAGATCATGGACACCCATGACTCACACATTGAGATAAGATAAGGTACAGAGGAAATCTGAAGGCGTCGGTACTATTATCTATTCTAGGCAAGTCCTTGATATAGATCAAACTACAGAATTAATATCGCTAGAATATCGTTGGATCAAACAAATATGTAGGTACCACAATGTGAAATTCGAAACTTGAATAAACTCATTGAAAGGTAACTTATTTTCTTTTTTCTTCATTTCCTTTGGCTCGGTTGTTCGGCATGTCGAATGTTAAATATCGTACAAAATTAATTCAAAGTTAACCGAAAATTATTCGATATCAAAGAAAAATCATTCGACTCGCCAATCACACTTTCCAAACATAGCACTGCTTTTTTTACATAGGGGAAATGCATTTACGCACAAAGTGTGGGACTCCCAGGCTGCGTGCCTGGACTATCCACTAAAACCCCTACGGCGTTTCCGCCCCGGCTGTTGAAGGCGCCATGGGGTCGCGTTAGCATTCTACCAAGACGCCCTCCAGCCATGGCCTTACGGCCACCCCCACGCCCGTCCCCCAGACGAACATCCATTCTCCGTCTCATAACAGACGGCGGTGAAGTGGTCTGTTGGCAGAAATTAGCCGACAGTCAACAAGACCCCGACTACCAGGGAGTTATTAACTGTAAGCCAGAGTGCACCGTCCCGAATCCCTTGTCAGTCCGCCCTCTCACCGGATGCAATGCTTTCAAACGCTCTAGGAGGTTCCTTGCCCAGCACCCCAAATATAGCACTCCCTTTTTTTTTTTTTTTTTGTTAACGGAGGGGAAATGCATTTACGCACTGAGTGTGGGACTCCCAAGCAGAGTGCCTGGACTACCCACTAAAACCCCTCCGGCGTTTCCGCACCGGCTGTCGAGGGCGCCATGGGGTCGCGTTAGCATTCTACCACGACGCCCTCCAGCCATGGCCTTGCGGCCCCCTCTGTTGGCCTTTCGGCCACCCCCCCAAATCGGGCAGTGGCCCATAAATGGACTACGTCCGTCCCCCAGACCCACATCCATTCGCCGTCTCATCATAGACGGCGGTGAAGTGGGCTGTTGGCAGAAATTGGCCGACAGCCAATAAGACCCCGACTACCAGGGAGTTATTAACTGTCGCCCAGGGTGCTGGCTTGACTTCGCCAAGCATGACGCACGCCTCTGACAAAGGATTCTTAAAACTGGACGAAGTGGAAATGTAAAAGTAGGAAAGCGGGTGCAGGCGGGAAAAAATTGTTTCACGGTGTATAAACATCATGGTTTTCCCTAAACAGTTTTATTTGTTTTAATTTAAATAAAATTCTTAAAATATCGTTTAACGATACCGACGTGTTATTTTAATTTAATTTTTCCTCTCAATACCATTACATGAAATTTTACTTAGTTGATGAGTAATAAAAAATTAGTTACGCCTTTTGAGATTATTCAGTTGCGACTATAGAGCGTTGCAGCGTACACGTTTGTCTGTGTTTTTATTGCGTGATTGGTTGATTTTGCGCAACGTCTGAAGGTGATTTTTTTCAACTCATTTCATTCGATCATTTGAATGAAAATGTTCTTCATTTTGATGTTTTTGTTCGGTGTTGTCTCGTGTTGGGGCCCTGGTGATTTTGAAAAATATGGACCGATGCATTTGTCGCTACGTTATGTAAAATGTAAGCTATTTATGCCTTTTTTTTTTGTATTTTTAATTTTTTCGGTCATACATGTACATTATGTTGTGTTTTTGATTACTTTGGTTTGTGGTATTTCTTTTTTTTTTGTTTTATGTATATCAAATACTTACTTGGCAAACGCAATATACCTATTTATTACATTTATTGGTAAAATTATTATTAGCCTAAAAGATTATTAGAGAGATTATTAATAATAATAATCGCTAGTAAACTATTCTTAATCATTCAAATCATAAATTCCTAAGATTCATTTTTACTGCTCCTGGAACCAGCTTATGGAATTACACATAGACAAACTTCTTATAATAATTATAATAAAAATAGATATTTGCAAACCAATATTTTATTTAATTGGAAGCCCAACAACTTGCATAAAAGGAATACATATAACAAATTAAAACAAACAATCTTTTAAATGTAAATAAATACAATATTATACATTCAAGCAAGCAAGCTGAATACATTCACTCATCCTCTTCTTATAAGACCTGTCTATGTACATTTTATGTAATGTATCATGCAAATCAATTATTTGATTTTTTCTCGTAGTCTGTTAAAATATTGCAGGAATGTGTATTCAAAATAGAAACTTTGAATTTAGATATACAAGTATCGACATAACAAATATAACGTTACATAAAATATATGCAAGTAGGTTCTTAGGTATTTGTAAACATTAAAAACCTTCGTATTTACCGATTTAATATAATTTATCAGACAAAGATCAAAAACATTAGGTACATAAATGTATGCCACCTCTTCATGGTCACAGATTATTTGTAGATACGCATCAAGTAACGCTGCTTGCCTAAAATACTATAAATAAATAAATATATAGTCACAAATCACTGTAAGTAAGTTTGAGGTTGTTTTATGGAATACTAGCTGTTTCCCGCGGCTCCGCCTGCGTCAAAAAGTAGCCTATGTTTGACCACAGGTCTTCAACTATATTTTATTAAAATCCGTTCAGCAATTTGGCCGTGAAAACATTACAGACAGACAGAAAGGCAGACTTTCGCATTTATAATATTAAAATATGGAAGTATGGATATTAGTATGGATAGTATAGATAAAGAAGAAGCTAGTATATAATATAAAGCTGAAGAGTTTGTTTGAGTGCGCTAATCTCAGAAACTACTAGTCCGATTTTAAAAAATCTTTCAGTTTTGAATAGCCTATTTATCGAGGAAGGCTAAATACAAAAATTATTCGTCTAGCTAATTTTGTGTGAATCACACTCTGAAAAATAGAACACCGGACAGTTTTTTGTGCATTTAGAAAATACCTAAATTCACAGCCAATTTGTCAAGGTCTCATTAACAATTACAATTGTGACAGTTCATTGTTACGTTGACAGTTTAACTGGGCGGATGTAACGGGTTAGATCATACAGAAATTCTATTTTACGACGTTTTGTGATGAGTGTTGGCACGAAATTTTTATTTTTTAATAGACGACTGTATAAATTTACTTTTCACATATCCATACAAATATTAAAAATGCGAAAGTCTGTCTGTCTGTCTTTCTATCTGTCTGTCTGTTACGCTTTCACGACCAAACCGCTGAACGGATTTTGATGAAATTTGCTATGTATACATATAGTTGAAGACCCGGGGTCAAACATAGGCTCCTTTTTGACGCAGGCGGAACTGCGGGAAACAGCTAGTTTTTCATATATTAGACAAAAAATAAAACCGTTGAAATGTCCGAAGAACGAATACATTTTTCAAGGGTTTTGTACCCAGAGAGTAAAATACATTTTTTTATAGATGATGTATTTCGGTTGCAGCTATAACAACAAACAATAAAGAACAGAATAAAATAAATATTTAAGGGGGCTCCCATACAACAGACATAATTCTTTGCGGTTTTTTTATATAATGGTACGGGACTCGTACTCGTACTTGATCTTATTTATGTTTAATAACAGAATTCATCTTATGATTGTTTACTTTTTCAGGTGATCACAGCAGAGACCTTGATCTTGATGTCAGCCAAGTATACGTATATTTCTACGATTTCTCCAAAACCTTCGTCGGTACTTACGCGATCAAAGATGCCGCCAAGCAAATTCTTTCAATTCCAAATCTTGACAAAAAAAGAAAATTCATTATATTCAACCCTGGATTCCGATCTAAAATCACAAAGAAAACTGAAGATAAAATTAGAGAAGCATTTCGTAAATATCCAAACAGCTTTTTAATCATATTGGACCATTCACAATACACTAACGACAGTCAAGGAAGTAAAAAAAGTTACGAAAGATCTGTAAAATACGTCCACTATATAGGTAAAGAAATTGGTATTATGTTGGCTGATTTGCAAAAAGGTGGAATCTCTTCAAAGAATATGCACTGCATTGGACATAGTTTGGGCAGTCAAATGTTAGCTCATACTGGTGAGACCTTCGTTAATATTACAGGTCAAAATATTGCAAGAATTACAGCATTAGATCCAGCTGGACCTTGTTATTCCAACAGCTTGATTCAAGAGCAAATCAGATCAGGTGTGGCTGAATACGTAGAAGTTTACCATTGTAACGCTGGTATGTTAGGAACGACAAGTGTCTTAGGAGATATAGACTTTTTTGTGAATAAAAACGGAGCAGTTCAACCTAATTGTAAGACACCTTACATACCAGGAATACTTGATTCAAGCAAAGCTGCTAGATGTAACCATAAAACTTGTATAAATATGTACACAGCTACTGTTGATCATCCCGAAATGTTTTTGGCTCGCAATTGTGATACATACAAGGAATATAAGAATGGAATTTGTTCCAGAAATAATGTAACTATTGCTGGTTTTTGGAATCCCGGTAACGCTACTGGGATTTATTATTTTTCAACTAAAGATTTTATATAGGTACTAGCTGTTTCCCGCAGCTCCACCTGCGTTAAAAAGTAGCCCATGTTTGACTCCGGGTCTTCAACTATATTCATACTAAATTTCATCTAAATCCGTTCAGCGGTTTGGCCGTAAAAGCGTAACAGACAGACAGACAGAAAGACAGACAGACTTTCGCGTTTATAATATTAGTATGCCTAAGTATGGGTAAGGATGAGATACCTGTACTAATTGCTTTGTATTAAGTCATTTCTCTAATTTCTGAGCAAAATTTTTCACTAAATTGGTTTATAAGGTCAAAGTACATCTTATCGTATAAATATATTAAAAAAATATCATGATAAAATCAACCTTCTCATTTCCTTTCAGTCACATCTCTTCGTCAGAAAAATACATTATAATATGATTATTTAAAAAAATCATGTTTCTTGCTTAATGACGACCCGTGAAATAGAATAATCAAAAATGTTATAAATGTGAGAATAACTAGTCAAGATCATATTTTAAGGGAAACCGATAGGTAAATGTGTAATTTCTAATTGTAATTTAATTTAGACGTAGTTTAACCGAGATCTTACTAAAAATTGGTTTATTTTCTTAGATTATTTTTATTATCAAATACGATACCACTGATGAGATTTCTTTATTTATTTTAAGTAATATTAAATCTTTATTTAATGAAGTATGTACCTTCTATTTTTTTAAATATTTTTCTTGATATAAGTTTTACAGTGTTATTTTTTAACTCTTAGTTTTTCTTATCATATATTGTTCCACTGGTCTCTTCTCTTTAAATAATTATTTTAATAGAAATAAAAAATGTATAAGTTCTTTTCCTCAATTTTTTTGTATTTAAAACGTTTCGGTACCCGAGCCCTTTATCCTCTGATTGACAATTCACAAAATTCCCACTATCCATAATACCTACTCACTGTATCGTTTTCTCATTTACAATCACTTCTGCCTATAGATGTGATTTCTTAAAATTCCCACTTTTTGGCACACAGAATCTATTGACCCCACTGATACCAGGGTGTAAAAGGTCGGTGGACTATTGGAGTAAATCCCATACTACATTAAACTTATTGCAAATCGCTCGCTTTATGAAGTACTAGCTGTTTCCCGCAGCTCCGCCTGCGGTATACCTATAGCCTATGTTACTCAGGGTGAATGTAGCTTTCCAATGGCGAAAGAATTTTGAGATCGGCACAGTAGGTTTTGAGTTTATTCATTACAAACATACACACAAAAATACAAATCTCTCCTCTTTGTAATATTAGTGTAGACTAACATTGTAAATACACTATTTCTTTTCCAAAAAAAAAAGAACCTGTAAAAAACTTCTTTTAAAATATTTAAAACTATATATTTATTGTAAATCACAATATACGTAAAAGAAACCGACAGAAAAAAATTGACACAATGCCATTAGTGATATCCAAGTCACAAGGTTAAGGAAACATGGATTTGGGAATTCCTACACTAAAATGATTCGTCATTTTGTCGACTTGTGTTGTGATACACAATTGTGTAACTTGTTTTATTGTAGGGGAAATCCTTTGTTGGATGTGCAGAGTGTCACGGAAGGACCGCATAAGAAACTCCCGCAATCGGGGTAGCCTTCGTGTCCGTGAGTCGCCTGCGATGGTACGGTCACGTCTTGCGTAAACTGGCAACATACGTTGGGAACAAGTGTCTGGCCATGCCGCCTCCGCCGGGGCCTGGTAAAAGGGGCGCGCCCAAAAAGAGCTGGCTTGACGTCGTAAAGCAAAATATGCGTGCAAATGAACTTTTTGCCAAAGATGCTGAAGACCGAGCGAAGTAGAGACGTTCGTGAAAGCTGACCCAAGGCTCCGAAGCAAACAGCGGAGGATGCAATCGGGATAACGCTAGAATGATGGTGATAAAACCCTTTCTTGTGGTTCAAGTGGACCGAAAGCCGTCAGCCAGTGAACATCAAATTTTTTGGTCCGCTATTAAATAATTAATAACTGTGTCTAAAGTCCTTAAAAACCAGTGAAATAAGTGCAAAAGTGAACTTTAAGACTCTATAGATCGAACTGTGCAACTTTTTCTATCAAGTGTCGGCTGTGGTAGTTGTAATTATTGAAATAATATAACTCGCTTGGTGGTTTGCTACAGACTGACATTTATTTATAGACAGCAACAAAAGGAGTAGGCAGGTTTACACTTGTATAACAATAGATGGCTCTAGTAGTATGATATTTTGTTAATAAGTTACAATTTATTTATAACAGTAATTACTAATTTAAAATCATTACCATTTAAAAGGCAAATTGAATCGTAGCTACGAGTATAACGGCTGGTTAGTCACACAATCAGCTGTCGCTCACCTGTTAACTTTGAACTTTATTTACATCTCCGTTAAGCACATATTTGGATCTACAGTCTTCAGAACAGTCCATGTCGTGTGCTGGGTGCTCAAACAACTGCACCATTAATGACTTGTACTTGGCCTCCGACAGAACAGTTCAGGTAGCTTCTTACTGGGTTGGGAGAGTGTAATACCATCGACACGTAAAGAAGAAGAAGAACAGTCCATCATTATGGACGTATCTTTCGGTGACCAGCGTGGCCTGGATAACACAGCACATGACAGTACCTTGGGTCTTACGGACGGCCAAATTATATTAGCTGAGTTTAAACAGTTTCGAGAATAGCTTCGAGAATTGACCCGGCAGGTACAGACAGGTTTAGCCCTGGCAGTAACAAACGTCGTGTCTAAGGTCGAAAATTGTGATGTGCGTATCGACGGATTGTGTGCGCATGTTGAGAGATTGGAGCGGAAGCGGCTTGGGAACTCGTCTGAGGGTGCGTCGTCGTTGTCGTGGTCGTGTCGTCGTCGGCGTCGGTGGGTAAGGAAGTGCCGCAGCTGAAGACGGAACTTAATGAGCGCGACCAGGATTTATTGTTTAACCACTTGGAAATATCGTGTATTCCTGAAGAAAAAGGCCAAAGTGTACCTCATATTGTGAAAACCTTGGGACTTAAACTAATCAGAACACATCTTGGCGTTTCAGCTGGACCAAAAACGGCAGGATGTATGTACGACAGCACGCCGGTGAGAATGCACCCCGACATGGGATCTCTTGTCAGGCAGATCTTGAGCGAATTTTTGGAGTGAATCAAGTTTGATCATTATAGGGAGAAATTGTCTGTCGACCTCATTATTTCAACTAGATAAATTAGGTACTTATTTTCAAACAGATGAATGTAGTTTCTTTGAGAATTTAAAGTTGCTCTATAATACATTACACAACACCTACGGTTTTTCTTATTTCACTGACGACGTATTTATTGCTATGGAAACCGCTGCAAAAAATTAGCTTTGTTTTCATATGATTTTTTAATTCTTTTCCTTATAATTTGTCCTATTAGTGTCATTACACTCGCAAATCTATTTGTTGACAATACTGTACCAGTTGTTACCTGTTATTAATATGAACAGCTATTTGTTGGCTATAGTTATGTTTATGTTATGATACGTGCCACAGTGACACAGTGCAGATTTGGTTTTTGATAAATACTATATTTTCAGCTAACTCACTCACTGACGTATTTCTGTAGTTTTGTCTTTAGGTGATGATTGCTACCAACGTTTTATTAGAATTTTATCAAATCAAATCAAATAATTTATTTGTGAAAACATAGGTATACATGAACATGCATGCATTTATATGCATGAATTAATTCAACTAGCTGATAATTTTAATAGCGTACGACAATTATATTTTATTATATAGTCAAATTTACTATATCCGTTTCAATCTACTAATCAAATCTAATAATCTACTAATTTTAGTAAAAAAATTAAAAGTTGTCTCTTTAAAATCCAGGCTCATTAAATACCGGCCAAGACGATTTTCTTATAGCTATGGATAATTTTCAACCTGACATTAGAGCTGTAAATAAATCGTAGTTACCTGAAGGGCCGCAGGCGCACACACGATCCAGTCCACGAAATCCACCCCCACACACGCAAACAATTTACTCATACATTCAAATAATTGTTTGTGTGTGTGCCTGTGAAAGCACTGGATCGCCGCATTGGATCGTGTGTAAACCAGCCTTACGTGACACGCCGCGACTTTTTATGTAAAAACATATGCAGGTTCGGTTTTTAAGGCATGCCAATATGGAGGTCGAGCACGGTTAACTACGGAAGTTAATGGACGTCGACTGTTGGTTGGTACTGCGTATAGGCCCGATTGGATTAGTATACACTCGCTGATTGACTCCTTGACAGAAAACGTAATTTAATTTTCTTAGTGTACCTATACAATCTTGTTCGTTTAGGTAGCTAACATGTTGGAGCCCCGTAAGGATGATACTGAACTAGAACAGGTCGGGAATTCTGCCACTCATCTTTCAAAAACTGCGAATACTTTGTTGGATGTCGCGTTGTCTGCACTGATTGCGCAGTCTGTGTAACATCAAGGGCGCTCTTGGACACGCAATGATAAATGTTAGTTTGATGTTAAAAAAATATAAAACTTCCGCCGCGACTCAACACATAGGCCTTTGAAGAAAATCAACATGGATTATTTTAATAGGGAGTAGGGACTTTCATTCCATTGATTGGGAGTCGGTGAAGGAGACGTCTACTGTAGATGAGATGGTTGAAAAATTTAATACATTGCTTTTAGGGCTGCTGGATGCACATGCGCCAATTACTTCCTCCAGAAGCAAACATGACAAGTCTCTGCCATGGGTTACTGACACAATTGGGTATTCTACTAATTTTTATTTTTTCTTTCATATCAATATTTTTATTTTCAGAAACAGAATTATGAAAGAATTTATTTAATTCGTTCAAAAATAAATAAGTTATAAGCCTTTGAAATTAGGTGGAAGGGGAAACTGTCAAAAAACAAGAAAAGGATACACTGTGTGAGCTGTGACGTCACTGCCACTTGGTTTCGTGCGTACAAAAGAGATAGCAAGACGACCACCACGCTCCCACTTTACTTTTAGAGAAAATTTTAAAATCGAATTACTGCCTTAATTAACAACCAATTTTGTTATTGTTTTCAAAATCGGTTACTCTATAATGTATATTTTGTTTAGTATAGTAATACAGTCAAGTAGCCTATTAAGTTTATGATAAAATTACGGAACGAAGCGCATGATACATGCACATATCGTCAAACTAAGAATCACATCAAAAATATTACAATTTCCTTAAAAAGTTAGTTATATCTAGCATAGGTTACAACCACATTGTTAACTCAAACACTGGTTACGGTAAAGTGTTCTGGAAGAATATCAAAGAAAAAGTTTTGATAGAGTCTAATAAGAACGAATGTCTTCCAGAGGAATTTAACTATCCAAATGACATAAACAACCAATTTTTAAATATTCCGGGAAATTATATAAAAATCACTTTTAATTAAATACGACAAAGTACAAACTCATAAATCATTTGTAAGGCAATACAATATGAGCAACGAACATTGAGCCATCAACTATTCTCGGAGTATTTAATGAAATATCTCGTAACCATTCATAGGGAACATCGTCGAAAATGTGGAGTGACCCGAGTCATAAGTTGATTTTCTGCATAAAATATGATAAGCATAGTAGTAGTTTAAAAGTGAACACAGATGCATTTAAAAATTGCTCACAGATATTTAAAAAAAATGAAAACTAAGTAATTTATGTTTATGTTTTTGATGCGTGAGTGATGAAATGGTACGAGTCAGTTTAGATATCACTGTCAAATTAAGCACTTTAGCTGCGTTAAAAATGATAATATTGTTGTTACATTTCTCAACCAACCTTAAAATGGCATTAAAATTAGATCGGTATCGATTTTTTTAATTTTAGGGCGTTTAACGCTCGCATGTGCTTGAACTTAAAATAATCATCATCATCCTAGCGTGTATTCCTAGTTGCGTAGTCAGCTTACGTTTCGGAGCCTAGGGTACGCTGTAAGTCCTGGTCCTAGATTTGGCGGAACAGGTTATTACAATGGAGCGACTGCCGTCTGACCTCCGTAAGTCCTTTTTACAGGGAAACCAGACCAACAGAAACATGACCAAAAGCTTGTTCTTAAAATGATACTAGATGTTTAAATCTGTTAGCTTGCTTTAAGTTTCCTGTAAGACCACTCGATCCTGCATATTAAAAGGCAAGAAACTATCACTTTTTCTTTCCGCTGTCATCTGTTACTTAGACCTCTAGATATAATAAAGACCATTCAAAGACTATTCCAATGAAATTCCAACGTTATTTTGCTTTTCAACCTTCAAATATAATTAATAACAACATATAGCAATATATCCAATTATAATAGAAACCAGAACGCTTCGAGACAAAATTTGTTATTAGAAGTGACATTTTGTTATATTATTTCACTTGTGAAATAATATAACAAAATGTCTCTCCGAATACTTACGAAATTATATCTTGAGACTAGTCATCATGAAACGCCTTTAAATAAATAAAATTTATAACACAGTAGATTATACAGTTTGAAAACAATTTCAAATAACTGAAATTATTAATCACTAGCTGTTTCCCGCAGCACCGCCTGCGGTATATAGCCTATGTTACTCAGGGTGAATGTAGCTTTCCAACGGTGAAAGATTTTTTTAAATCGGTCTAGTATTTTCGGAGCCTATTCAATTCAAACAAACAATAAAATCTTTCCTCTTTATAATATTAGTATAGATATAGATAATCATAATCATTTATTCTTTTGTAAACATGTTGAATTCAAGATGGTACATTAAGCACATACATGGTTGCGTTCCAAGTTTAGCAATTAACACATTCGTTTCCAATTAATTATAACAATGATTTTCAATTGTTTAAGACTAATATGTGCATTTCCGGCACTAGTATTATAAAATTATAACCTTTGAGAAATGTTTTTTGTAGAATCCACCACTCATTGATAATAATTTCAGATTTCTGTTATTTTTAAGTAATTCCAGGAGAAAAAAGTTGCATATACCTAAGCTGCTTATTTATATGTAATTTCAGTTATGAAACGACAAAGATCAAAAAAAAAATCTAAATAAATGTTTTATCATTTAGCAATACAGAAAACAAGTAGAGAAGAAAACGAAACGTTATTTTTCAAAACAACAAGCTCCATAAAACATTCGTAAAGACAATGCAGACCGTCGGGACGGCAACGGTAGTGCTTCTAGTTTTATGACCAAAGAAAAAAGAAGACATAGTTTTGCTAAGTATTTTCTCGAACCAGATCCCGATAAGCCCGTGAAAAAGGCAGAGCACTTCTCGGGAAAAATATGACTATTTTGTCGTCAACTGCCAAGAAAAAGAGTTAAGAAGTAAGTTTACTATAATTTCATAACGACTCTTTAACATTTGCCATAAATTAATCACTTTTTCTGCACCACTGATTGGTTGACTGTTAAAAAAAGCCTACGGCTTTAAGTCCGCCATTTACATGTCATGTTATAAAGTTAAATAAATAAATAAGACCCGAACCAGAAGCCCGTAGGATGCAAGTAGGAAAACGCTTATCAAAATGTTTATTCTATCCAATTTATTTATTTTGACATCCCAAAGTTGCATAGCAAAACAATTGCATTAGAATTCAAATACAATTCAAAATTCATTTATTCTTCACAATTCACAATATTATTTAAGTAGCAGAGTCTCACCAATGATAACAAACATCTTTATAAGCTTTAAAATGACAATTTGATTTAAATCCTTTTTATTATTCCATAATTAAGAAGGTGCCTTTTCATCTAATAAATTTAAAAACAAAAACAACGGTCAATATGATCATAGTCCTCTAGTCTAGACAGTTTATTTATTTATTTATTTAATAAGGCAACACAACAGACACTAAGTACAAATTATACACAGTTTTTAAATAGTTACAACCGAACCAACTTAGCATCCTATACGTGTATGCACGAGTACTTAAGCGAAGACAATATAAACCAAGAATACTACTACCTACATAATTAAATAATCCATTAAACATTTTACCAAGTTGTGATTATACTTTACAAAATAAAGTACGTAAATTGTGTATCACTAGAACAAAAAGTAAAGTACCTACCCGAACTATATACTAGATGTAGTGCCAAGGATGTCGTGAATACTTTTTTGTACTGAGTCGGTTATTAAAGATGTCAATTTCATTGCCAACAGAGATCTCATCATATTTCCGACACATTCTCGCTAAAGGATTCGAAAATGAGACATTATTTTTGTAAACAGGAAGAACAAAGGTAGGCAGTGCGCGACGTGGATTATATTTTATATTAATACTGATCTGAGAGAGCAGAGCAGGCGAATCTATAATGGAATGAATCAGTTTAAATAATGTAATTAGATCAAGTTTATCACGGCGAGCAGCAAAACTCACATCACTATTGGCCACTACATGTATATGCTCATAATAACGCTTGCATTGCATAAATTATAAAAAATTATGAACATGTATACTATTACATTTTCAAAAAAAAATAACAATTAAACAATGACAAAGGCGTAACATAAATTTCGATGGCAAAGAAAGATTTTTCTGATCTTACGCTACGCCTTTTGATAGCAAGGAAATATTTATCCACAATTCCTACTTTCTCTTATCAATAACCCACTGAGATGCACTTAAACAGCATACTTGACGGCCAGACACCAGTCCATTGTTTCAAAATGCATGCCATTTTTACTTTACAGCACTTTTGCATTATGTACCTATGTACAGTTATACCAATGGAAGGGTATGAAAGTATTTGCCCGCAAAACATGCACCTTGCTTAAACAAGAAACAAATAAAACTGGTGGTGGTGCTAGACCACCAACTTCTGATGATTCTGTCATCGAAGTCAAAGATTTGTTGAATCCTGCAGAGTTGTTAAGAGACGATAATCCATTTGATTCAGATGGGCTTGTAAATAAGGTCATATTAATTAATTTTCATATTTTTTTACAAATTACTGCATGTGGGTGCTTTACTTCATATTGTTTTTACTGTTTTTCAGTATTCAATATACGTCAACCATGACATCCATGACATTTTATGGACACAGAGGCTAGCAACTGCGTTAACAATTTAGTATGTATTATTAATGTATTAAAACCTATACAGCCTGTTGAGAACTGAACCTTTTTTATTAGTAAATACTCTGTCTAATATATATATTTTTTTGTTGGTTGTTATAGAAACAATTTAAAACAGTCATATCAAGTACTCAAAAAATATCTACGTGTTTTATTTTCCAGCCTTAATATTAGTCCACAAAATATTAGTTTTCTACATTTTTTGGTCCTTCGATTGCATTTCAAATAATAGATTTCAAAATTTCCTCAAAAATGATTACACGTAGTGGAAAAAAATGTGGTGAACATAGTCCTGTAATAAATCAACAGAGCGGAACTAGCGAGCCTTGCGGTACTGTACAGGTAACACGTGCTGATACTCATAGTTGTAGCACTAATCAATCCTCAGCTTCGTCTAGGACGGTGCGCAAACTTGCCCTCCAAGCAGAGCACGCGCGCCGATTGGCTAATATGGAGGCTGAGCGAGAACGTGTAGCCATGGAGCGCGAGCGCGCTGTGTCTGCCTTAGAGTTAGAAGCTCAAATAGCAGAACTGGATGACTGCAACACTAGCAGGCACAGTTCTACGAGTAGACTTTCTAGACGTGCTAGATCCGTACGAAACGAATTTACAGAGCCAGTTCAGGATGCTCACCCTAATAAATCTAAAATTATACATGATTGGCTTATTCAGTGTCCTACTATACCTAATGTTTCGCAGAGTCAGGAGTTATTTGTTTCCGAAATACCTAACGTGAGCACAGCCTCCGGCCTTCCTGTGGTCGTGAGTACGGAAGCACAAGCTACCTTCACGACGGCGCCGGTGAGTTCTCTTCGGCCCACAACAGCGCACGGTGCGCCTCCAGTGGTCATACCAACAGCGGTCTATAGCCCAGGCGCCCCAGTTTTGCCGCATTACATTGGAAACACTCCATGCACTAATAATAAAACTCAATGCGATAATTGTAACATTAATAAACATGACAGTAGGAACACACATTTACACAATGATATGCAGAACCTCGCCCGGGCTATCGCAGACCTCGCTGCCAAGAAACAGAAGGTAAACAATATTTCTCTTCCTATTTTTGATGGAAAGCCTTCTGACTGGCTAATTTTCAAAAGGGTTTACGATAGCTCAAAATCCGACTACAACGACGCTGAAAACCTGGCAAGATTAAGCTCAGCTCTTCGGGGCACTGCACGAGATGCCGTATCTATTAGATTGGTAGCAGCAGCGGATCCCGAAGTTGTTATCTCTCATTTGCAGCGTATGTTCGGTCAAAGTGAACTAATTGTTCTAGAAGAAGTAAATAAAATTAAGAAATTTCCAAATCTTACTTCTTCGGAGTGCAAGGAAATGATTACATTTGCTTGCAAAGTACGTAATTGTGTCGATACAGTCAAGTTACTTAATCAAGTAGAATACTTATATTCCCCGGAATTATCAAATGCTATAGTTGGTAAGTTGCCTTCTTCTTTACGAGATCAATGGGTTCACTTTGCCTCTAATAGTTTTAGTACCGCATTTACCAAGTTGGAGTTACTTTCTCAATTTTTAGATCACGAAACCGAAATACAGAATAAATTTGGATTTATTGAGAACTCAGATTTGGTTAGCGCTACTAAATTTCAGAAAAATAGGGGGAAATTCGGTAGTACTGATTGTCATGCTACTACTTCTACTGAACCAGAGTCATCTTGTGACAAAAGTCAGAACAAATTACAGTGTCAATTCTGTCAGTTGACAAACCATAACATAAACACTTGTAAAAAGTTTTTAGTTTTGTCAGTCGACGAAAGATGGCGCTGGGCAAAAGAAAAGAAAGTGTGTCACCGTTGTTTAAAAAAAGGTTCTCATAAATATCGGTTTTGTAAGGCAAAAGACGCTTGTATGGAGGTGTCATGCAACAAAAGACATCATAAATTATTACACCGATCTTCGCAAGACGTGAACTTAGCCATTGAGTCTCAAGACATTTCTACCGCTGTACCTGATTTATCTGATTTGGATTCAGACAATAATCATCCACAAGTTGTTACTCATACATTCATGACTCCTAATCCATATGTTTGTTCTTTAAAGCCCTTACTTAAAATTGTAGCAGTTACAATTAGGGGTCCCACTCGTTCATTTAATACTTACGCCTTACTGGACGATGGTTCTACTGGAACCTTTATAGATTCTAAAACGTCCGAATTTATAGGTGCTCGTGGGCCTAACACGCCTCTGAGAATGGATTGTGTCGGCGGGTTGTCTAAAGAAACAATAATTGAATTAGTCAGTTTTGATATTTGTGGTAGAAATTCTAATTCTTCTCATTTTTATCATATTAAAGCGAGATCGATGAAAAATCTTAACTTAGGTACACGTCAGACGGTTTGCAGCGATTTTGTCAAAACATATACTCACCTTTTAGATATTTGTGACGATGTAGTTTATGAGGATGCCCAACCTACTATTCTTATTGGCGTTGACAACTGGCATTTGACTATATCAAAAGAAACTAGATGTGGCACTAAATCTCAACCCGTAGCGTGTCGTACGGCTTTAGGCTGGGTTTTATATGGCATGGCTCAAAGTAAATCAAAAAAGGTTGAATTTATTAACCATTGTGCTTTGGACGATTGCGATGAGATAAAATCGTTGATAAATGAATATTATAAACTAGATTCAATAGGTATCATGCGTAAAGAACGTTATTCGGCTAGTGACAACAGAGCCTTAGCAATCCTGGAGAACACCGCTCAACGTCTTCCAAACGGTCAGTTTGAGGTAGGACTTCTATGGCGTGAAGATAATCTCGATATTCCAGATGGTAGTTATCATTTAGCATTAAGTAGGTACACTACTTTAGAACGAAAATTTGCCAAAGATCCACAATATGAAAGTAGTTATCGCGCCAACGTCCATGCTACTATTGACAAAGGTTATGTGGAGCCATGTACTTCACCGCTGAGCCCACGTACCACATGGTATTTACCTCATTTCGGAGTTACAAATCCAAACAAACCCGGGAAACTCCGTATAGTTCATGACGCTGCAGCCAAATGCAGTGGCGTAAGTTTGAATGATATGCTCTTGTCTGGCCCTGATTTATTGCAGTCACTCTTTGATATTCTGTTACGGTTTCGTGAAGGTAAAATCGCAATATCTGGAGACATACGCGAAATGTTTCCGCAAATAAAAATACGCGCTCAAGATAGAGATGCACAACGATTTCTTTGGCGTGAATCTCCTGATTCTCCTATAACAACCTTTAGGATGTCTTCCATGATTTTCGGCGCGGCTTCGAGCCCCTTCACGGCCCTTTATATTAAAAATAAAAACGCAATGGAATATCAATCTAAATTTCCTGACGCAGTAAACGAAATCATTAATAACCATTATATGGATGATTTTCTTAGTAGTTTTGAGAGTGTAGACACTGCAGCATCAGTTGCAAGAGACATATTTTTTATTCATAAACAAGCTGGGTTTGAAATGCGCTCTTGGGTGTCAAATTGTCCTAAAGCCCTGGAGTTCATACCCCCAGAGATGCGAGTTCACAATACCGAAATTAATTTGGGTAATTCTTTTAAAGTACGAACATTGGGTTTAATTTGGTTTCCTTTAACTGACGTAATTGGCTTTAACATTAATTCTACAATACATAACATTCCAAAAAAGCTTACTAAACGCAATGTTTTATCACACCTAATGAGTATTTTTGATCCATTAGGGCTATTATCTCCAATAACTATTAGAGGCCGCATCCTATTACAAGATGCTTGGCGACAGAATTTAGGGTGGGATGAAACATTGCCTAGTAGTGACGTTACAAAATGGAAACAATGGTTTTCAGATGTATCTAATGTAACCAAATTTCGAATTCCAAGATGTTATGTCAATTCGTCAAACTTAACTGTCGGGCAAAGAGAATTACATGTGTTTTGTGACGCTAGTAAATCCGCATATGTTGCAGCTGCTTACTGGCGATTTTTGTATGATAATGGAGCTATACATATTTCTTTGATCACTAGCAAAGCACGCGTGGCTCCAGTTAAATTAGTTTCTATTCCTAGGTTAGAATTACAGGCTGCGTTTATAGCAGCTCGGCTTGCCGCTTCTATTGGAAAAGCTAGTATTAATAAACCGACTGTGCGTTATTTTTGGTGTGACTCAAAAAATGTCCTTGCATGGATTCGAAGTAAAAACATTAATCTCAAACCATTTGTGGCACACAGAGTAGGTGAAATTTTGGAAACTACCTCTGAAAACGAATGGCATTGGGTTCCTACTAATGAAAATGTCGCCGATGATGCTACTCGTTTTCAGACTGGTGATGTAAGCAATAGATGGTTTGAGGGACCTAAATTTCTATTACTATCGTCCAGTGACTGGCCAGTGGAGTCGCACAAGTCTAATGTAAAAAATCAAGACATATTTTATTAAGAATGTACATTTCTTAATGTTGATAGTGAGAGTAAGATTTTTTTAGTTGCTAAACCAGAACGTTTCAGTTCTTGGTTAAAATTTCAACGGGCAACTGCTTTGGCTCAAAAGTATTTAAGATTGTTAAAGTTTCGGTGTTTAAAAAAAAGTGGGATAGACATTAAAATGATTGTTTGGTTAGATGGTTTTATAACTCGTTTTAATGTAACAAATACTGGTAACTCCACTAATTGGAAACCATTTTCTCCATATCCATCCGCAGAAGATTTAAATAGAGTACGTCTTCATACTTTCATCACTTGTCAAAGATCAGCATTTTCTTCTGAATACAAATGCTTACTCAACGGAACTCCTCTTCCGACAAGCAGCAAACTGCGAAAAGTTGAAGTATTTTTAAGTGAAGATGGATTAATGCGCTTGAAGGGTCGTGCCAAATTAGTTGAAGATAATAGTAATTTTGTTCAACATCCGATTATTCTTAACGGAAACTCTAAAGCCATCCAACTACTAATCCAATTCTATCACCACAAATTTGCACATGCTAACAATGAAACTATTTTGAATGAGCTGAGACAACAATTCCACATTTATCGTCTGAGAAGCATTATTAAGAAAGTTGCCTATCAGTGTCAATTTTGCAAAAATCGTAAGGCTATCGCATCCATACCCCCTACTGGTGATCTTCCCCCAGCTCGTCTTGCACATCACAAGCGCCCGTTCACATTCACAGGACTTGATTACTTTGGACCTGTAACTGTTAGCATAGGAAGACGCTCAGAGAAGCGATGGGTAGCTATATTCACCTGTTTGACTGTAAGAGCAATCCACATTGAAGTTGTTAATAGCCTCTCCGCAGATTCTGCTGTTATGGCACTTCGCCGTTTTATAGCAAGACGTGGTACACCATCAGAGATTTGGAGTGATAATGGTACCTCATTTGTCGGGGCAAACAATGAGCTACGACAATTTTTTGAAGCTCCCATAACTATATTTGCAGCAAATAATAATATAAAATGGTGCTTCATCCCACCGAGAGCCCCTTTTATGGGTGGATGCTGGGAGAGACTGGTACGGTCGGTTAAGACTGCCCTTAAAGTAACCTTACCTTCTGCGAAAAGTTATCGCGAAGAAATACTCATCACAGTACTTGCCGAAGCTGAAGCTATAATAAATTCTCGACCACTTACCTTTGTAGCTGTTGAAGCAGACGAAGAAGCTCTTACGCCTAATCATTTCATCCTTGGATCTAGTTCTACAGCGGCACATCCTCTAAAACTAGATGATCGAGATTTAGCAAGTAGGAAAAATTGGATAAGAGCTATACGCCTAGCAGATATATTTTGGAAGAAGTGGATTCATGAATATCTCCCGTCTCTGTCACCTCGACTTGTGAACACACCCGATTATAAAAATCTAGCAGTGGGGGATGTCGTGGTAATAGTTGATGAGAACCTCCCTCGAGGAATGTGGCCCAAAGGACGTATATTAAAAGTATACCCAGCTAAAGATACGCGTGGCCGACGTGAATACTGAAGGAGGTGTACTGAGAAGACCTGCTAGAAAGCTAGTGCGGTTACCAGTATTATATATAGATAATGCTTAGTTTTAGTATAGGTTTTCATAACTTAGTTGAGGGGGGGAGAGTGTTGAGAACTGAACCTTTTTTATTAGTAAATACTCTGTCTAATATATATATTTTTTTGTTGGTTGTTATAGAAACAATTTAAAACAGTCATATCAAGTACTCAAAAAATATCTACGTGTTTTATTTTCCAGCCTTAATATTAGTCCACAAAATATTAGTTTTCTACACAGCCCCTGGCGGATAGTAAGGTAACTAAGAAATTCCATATTAAATCTTAACGCGTTCTCTAGCGTCTGCGTTAATAAAATCTCATGGTAGAGGTACTGAATGCTGAAGACCGGGAGAAATGGAGGAAAAAATGAAGGAGAACAGACCCTGGGCTCCAAGGCAACAGGTAAGGCGCTAATATGAGAAGAAGACTAGCTTTCCGTTTCTCCCAATGGTTGACTGGTAGAGAATGCTCTTAGCATTAAGTCCGCCAATTGTTTGTATATGTGTACTTTGTGGAACAATAAAGTTTTAATAAATAAATAATAATAAAGACTTAAGGCTGTGATGTACGCCCTTTATCCTATTAATCTATACTCCGTGTATACACGGTCAATCAACCCTGTATACCCTGGTGTCAGAGTTATTCGGAACCACCTCTCGACCTTTGTCGAAGTTTTTTTACGACCACCAAATGGCAGCGGGGACTTTCCAAAGCACTTAATCATCATTATTATTAGAAAATCATGTGATTCAAACCTGCAGTGTCCTAATCAGACTGAAAACAACTAGTATGCGTCCCATGGAGATCAAACCCACGACCTCTGGATCTAAGGCAATCGCCTTAACCACTGAGCCAGAGGGGGCATTAAAACTACCTCATGTTTTTAAGAGAATATGTATAAATATTCAGATTTGCATGAGCAAATTCTTTGTATAAATTCTTCCTCTGATAAAGAACTTTTTATTGGTTATTAACAGTGTAAAGTCCCAGCTATGTACCCTGTTCGCCATTTACCTACCTCTTTATATAGGTACCACTTTTTTTTATTTAAAAGCATAGACATGCAAAACAAGGACAGTGCAATATTATGCAGAAGGAACTGCACTAAGTGCACGCGATGCACCCGGCAAGTGTCTGCACTCGCGTATATCATGTTGCACTTTGTACAGCTTAAAAAGCGGAGCTTAAAGCTTTTTTAAACGGACTTATTTTACCCGGGAATGGAGAAGCTATGGATTGGTTAGTTATTAAGGTTCCCAAAGAGTAAAACAAGACCTTATTACTTAGATTTTGCTGTCCGTCCGTCTGTCATGAATCTTGCGTGATAGTTATATTACATAGTTGAAATCATTACAGATGATATTTCTGTTATGTATGTCCGCTATAACAACCAATACTAACTTTTTTATTTTATACAACTAAGTAGGGCCACCTGATGGTAAGTGGTTACCGTAGCCTATGAACGCCCGCAACACCGGAGATGTCACGAGCGCGTTGCCTACCTGTCCGCTGTCAGCACAGTGACCCCTTTGGAGCCTGGCGACTCTAGTCACCAGCAGGAACACAACACTGCATCATAGTGTTATTTGGCTGCGGTTTTCTGTAGGGTGTAACGTAACAATTCTAACTAAAATAAACCTGTCTTATTTTTTTCTTAAATTGTCTAATGTTCAGCTTAACTTCCTTAATTTTATCTTTCAGAAGAACTTTCTCTTGACAGTAATAATCACAATAAAAAAAGAATCAGCAAATCTTCTCATCCGTTCACGCGTGATGCCATACACGACCAACGGAAATAGGGATTTATTTTTATAATATAGAGAGATGAGATAAATGGAAACGTTGAGAAATCATAACAGAAATTAATTTTCCTTTCAACTGAACAATTTTTCAATCTCGGCCAGTCCGGTGGAGGTGTTAAGTACTCAACTAATTAAAGGTTCAAGGAAACTCGAAGATAACTCCACTAAGTAGGACAGACTTAAAGTTATGAGACGGTAAATCTTAGGAAAAGGTTACTTGGTGGAAAATTGAATTTCGTTTACATGGAGAGTCGAAAAGTTCAGATTTTGTAGAAATAAATGTTCAGAGCTTGTTTTTCAGTTTTGGTTGTGAGTTCGATTCCCTCGGTAAGCATCAAATCACATATTTGCATTTTTTGTTTATAAATTTTGATAGAATACATTATGTAACTCTTCGTTGTCTCGCACCCTTAACCTAGGCATCCACCGCGCCGGGGCTGTGGAGCATGAAGAAGCACACGGCCTTGGCAATTAGCGGTTATGATGTAGATACCGTGTGGTTTTTAGTGGGTCCAAGTCCCACATAACCACCCAGCTTCCCGTTCATTGGCTGGGTGGTAGGTGAAGGCTTTTTCCACATGTTAAAAAAAAGGCATACTTTGTATTTAGTTGTTTCTAATTCGGTTAGGACCTGTGGTAGGACATTGCAAGCGATTCGGATTTCTGATTGTCTGGTAATAAAGATGATTTCGACGTGAAGTATTAGTAAAACTTTATTCCTTTGTAAAAAAAAAATATTTTTTTGTGCCACGAACAAATAGTGACGGAGTTTCCGCGAAAACATAATTAAATATTACTTATAAGCAACAGTGTTTAATTTACTGGTAAGCACTGGTATTTTAGCTTTCATCTACTATTCTTGTCACCTTCCTAGTTTGTCTGGGGTCGGGCCTGCTCGTAACGGCTAAGATTGTCTGTCCTAGGTTGTCGTGGAAATGTTCTTCATATCCCTCTTCGTATCGGACTCTACGGTATGGTCATTGCCTTCTTGGCAGGATGGTCTTGGAAGCATGGAATTTTAGCATTCATATTATTTTTATTGCCATACTTTAGCGTAAGCAGAGGCAACTGCAAAACACGCTTGGACGAAGAAAAAAACTCAATATATTCTTAAGTAAGGTAGTGAAACTACTCGATGTTACCACTCATCTTAGCGCCTTTCTGCTGCATCCATAACTGGTTGTTTCAGAGTCCAGGGTCCGCTAGTGAAACTACTTTGCCACGAATTGACAGCGCGCAAGTGATCTCCAGCGTAAATAAGCTTCGTACTACAATGACGCACAGTGAGCGACATATAAAAGTGTACCTCAGGTGTAAATGAAAAGTAAACATATTTTTAAGTAGGCCACTGTACTGACCGGCAAACGCAACGCAAAAGTTGTCTGCGTAAAGAAGTACGAGACAGAAAAAGTTATTTTTGTTTTAAGCAGATTGCGATTTCTAACTGTACTTACACAATGTCTCATGTAACAGGAGCCCATTTAAAAAAAATAAAACTCACGCAAAATCGGTGAAACGAATGAAAATTTTTCGACTGAAAAATAAATATAAATATCATTCGATATGAAACGAAACGGTTATTCTCCAATTCCTTCGCTGTGACGGCTGTTAGACTCTGGAATAATCTTCCTGAGTCCATTAGAACAGTCTCCAGCTGTGCCAACTTTAAAAGGCTTGTCTACGAGTACTCTCGCGGTTACGGGAGCAAATTTAGGCAGTTAAACATGAGTAAATTTTGAGTTGCTGCTATTATTTCGTTGACATAAGTCTTAAAATTAACTGTATTTTGATTATTATTTCATCATAAATATATAAGTATATTATGTAAGTACCATAAGTAAGTTTATTATCATTGCAATTTTTTGTATTTATAGCTATACAAATTTAATACCCACATGACGATATCTGAACCCAAAGGTTGACTGTTAAATAATGCTTTTAGCATTAAGTTCGCCTATTGTGCTATACAACTGTATTATGTACAATAAAGTTTAAATAAATAAATAAAAATCACTCGACTTACCGATTTTGCATGAATCATACATTTCAAAAATAGGGATACTGATGGAGATCATCCATCAGTATTGAGATCGCGATCAACGGCCACTCTGAATTCATAGCTTAGGACGATGGGAAAACGGTTGGACGATAACCATGATACTGCGCGACAAAATGATATATCGAAAGACAAATTAATTAACTAAAATGCCTAACGCACACTGTTTATCAGCAGCTCATTTAAATGTGTCATATTTTAAAAAATAGGGCTCCGGGACCGTAAAATAAACAACACAAAACCGTAATATCTCCCCATCACTCACCGTAACACCTAAGCCTAAGCTTCAAACCAAGTTAAAGAAAATCCCGAAAAAATTATATATAACGAGTATTTTCATAATTGTTAGTTAAAATTTGTGTTATTTAGTTGACCAAGCGAGTGAAGCGAGCGAGAGCTACAAATCAAGTTGGGGCGAAAAACATTGTTTGTGTGTATGTTTGTATGTTTCTATGTATGTTCCGCGATAACTCAAGAGCCGTTAGTCCGATTTCGATGAAAATCAAAAGGTGTATAGGAGACATGCATAGAATTTTCAAGTTCGTTTGACATCGGTTTAGTAGTTTTTAAGTTTTTTAGTTAGTTAGTTTTTATCAGTTTTTAGTAGTACAAATATTTCTTAATAATTACAAAGCCGTTGGTCGGATTTTGCTGATATTTAAAATGTATGTAGAAAACTTTTAAATACATTTTATTTATTTTTGACCGAGTTTTAAAAATAGGAGGTTTTGATGGTTATTTCGTATTTGTTACCTAATAACACCGTTGTTTATAAGCCGATTTTAAAAATTGTTTTTATATTTTAAAGTGTAAACTTTTAGTTTATTCTCCTGAAATGTAATTTTGTAAAAAGTTATAAAATGTAAATAGCTGAAAAAATACCTAGATGATCGTTTCAATTTCAATTTTATTTATTGGCATACTAAGTGTTACAGAGTGATCTTAAGTAATTAAAAGTGCTTACAACTTAACAGGTATTGCAAATAGGAATGCAAAATATACAACATATTGCAAATAGAAATGCAAATTATACAATGCAAAAATTTTTGTACCTCTATTATTAACAAGTGTACATAATCACACTTATTTTATTACTTAAAATTTTACTGTAAGTTTACAAAATAAAATGGTTCAACAAAACAAGAGCTAAACATGAATTTGTTTACGAATTTTTATCTTCTAAATATTGATCTACTGAATAGAAAGTCTTATTTATTAGGAATTCTTTTAATTTTTTATTTAACGAGTTGTACTTTTTTTTATTCTATATACTCGTAGTTAGGTAATTTATTGTATAATTTTATGGCCATAAATTGTGGGCTACAAATCAACATTTTTATTCTTGAGTGAGGTAAGTGTAATTTATTTTTGTGTTTTGTATTGATATTGTGTGTTTCATGTATTTTTTTTTTTTAATTTTGAGGTTTTTTAGGACAAAAGAACAAATGTCATGAATATATATTGATGGTAGTGTAAGTAGTTCATATTTTTAAAGTATAGTTTACAGCTTTGGGTATTGTCTATTTGGGCTATGATTCGAACACATTTTTTTTTTACAATAAAGAGCTTTTGTATATTTACGCTATTTCCCCACCACATTATTCCGTACTTGAACCAAGAAGAGGCATATGCGTAGTAGGTTGATAGCGCTGTTTCTATATTGGTGCTTTGTTTGATTTCAAATATATGAATTTAGATAATTTAGTTTCTAGCTTTTCTATGTGTATTTTCCAATGAATGTGTGTATCTATATTTATGCCAAGTAAGTTAAATGATTCTACAATTTCTATTTTAGAATGTTGAAAAATGATATCTATGTGAATAGGACTTTTATTATATGGTCTAAATTGGATAGCTTTGGTCTTTTTTATGTTTATTTGCAAATTATGATCATCTAGCCATTAGTGTATATTTTTTAATGTTGTATCAATTAATGGTTTTAGGTAAATTTCATTATCAGTTTTTAAAAGTATAGATATGTCATCTGCGAAAAGAACTGGCAGGCTATTATTTGAGTTGACGGTTTTCGGAAGGTCATTGATGTATAATAAGAAAAGAATGCAACCAAATACACTACCTTGAGGTATTGAGCATGTCAGTGTTTGTGGTTTCGATCTTATTAATTGTGTATAATAATTTCGTTCATTGTGGTATTCAATTTGGACTATCTGTTGTCTATTGTCAAGATATGATTGAAACCAAGAGTAGGCCGGACCTCGTATACCAGAACCATATAGCTTGGATAAAAGTATTTTATATGATACTTTATCGTATGCTTTAGTCATGTCTAAAAGTAAACCCATTGAGCATTTTTTATCATTTATGTGCTGTAGTTTGAACATATTTGTATACTGCATGTGTAGTTGACTTAGTTTTTTGAAATCCATTTTGGCTAATATCTAGAATGTTATATTTCTCTAAAAATGTATATAGTTGGTTACTTATTGCTTTTTCATATATTTTAGAAAATGAAGTCGGTACGGCCAATGATCTGAAGTTACCGGGGTTTGTTTAGTCATCTTTCTTATGTATTGGTCGAATCAGTAATATTTTTAATGCATCTGGGAATAATCCTTCATTAAAGCTTTGGTTTATTAGTGTAGTTAGTGGTTTAGCTAGTTCTTTAGCACATTCTTTTATTAGGGTTGGTGGGATTTCATCGATTCCACAACTGTATTTGTTTTTCTTTGTTTTGATTATATCTATGATATCCTCCTCTCTTACTGGTTGTAAAAACATTGTTGTTATTGGAGTGTTTATGACAGAGTGTCCATTTTGATTTGCACTTGCAGTATTTTTACCTATATTTACAAAGTAATCATTAAATGCATTTGATATTTTTAAAGGACAGTCTTCTATTTCACCATTTATTTTAAGTTTAATGTTTGCATACTGTTTGGGTGTACTTTTTCCTGTTTTAGTGTTGATTATTTGCCACATTGTTTTGTATTTGTTTTCGGATTGTTGTATTTGTTTCATGTATTTTAACTTTTTAGATGAATTTATCGATATATTTTTTTATAACTGTGTTTTTTGTATGGTTAAGGATAATTCTGAGTAAACAAATAATATTTGTTTATTCAAAAAACAAGAAAAAAAAATACTATACATTTACTGGGACCAACTTGAAGATATTTTGAAGTCGTGAAGTAATCTATAAGGGTGGCGTGGTCCCGGTTGTAGCCTGTTATCTTCGGCTAGACTTATGTTTAGACGGAATTGTTTCGGCTAAACCTACCGATTCGATCTCTTTTGACTAATATTAGGTGCAGGATAATTTAATACCGTTTATGACTGATAATTTTAATTTACCTATTCTCTAAGTAAATCTGATCCAAGTAGTCTATAGACATTTAAAGACTAGAAGTGTCACTTGCGTGTTGCCAACCTTCAAACATTTTTGTAGGCAAACAAGCATACGGCTTGTCAGGTGGTAAGAGACCGTAATAGTCTAGACTACTGCAACTCCTGGAATCTCACATGTGAAGACTCTTGAACAATTTAGTTGGCAAACTAGCATACCGCAACCCTAATGGTAAATATCGAAGTATTATCTATAGACTACTTCGGGAGAGTGATTTTTATCTCCACATAGATATATGTTGCCGGTGTCCATTGACTTAGTAGTCTTAGTGGACCTCTTACCATCAGGCCATATGCCTGTTTTCCTACTAAACTGTTTGGGGGTCTGAGTGGTCGGCAATGCGCATGTGATACTCCAGGTGTTGCAGATATTTATAGACTACTACGACTTCTTATTATTAGGCGAGCCGTATGCCTGTTTGCCTACTAAATTGTTTAAGGGTTAGCAATGATATATATATTATATATAGACACCCGCAACACGTGACCTTCCACGTGTTGCGGGTGTCTATTGACGTCTGCAACTTCTTACCATAATACACAACGTATGCCTGTTTGCCTAATAAATTGTTTAATGGTCCACAATGCGGATGTGACTATCCAGGTGTTGTAGCTGTCTGTAGACTACTGTGAAATCTTACCATTAGGCGGGCCTTACTTGCCTACTAAATTGTTTAAGTAGTAATGCACACGTGATACTCCAGAATATGCAGGTGTCTATGGACTACTTTGACCTTATAGCTAGTTGATTTTTTGTCTACAAAATTGTTTGAAGGTCGAAAACACACAAACTCTAACGTCTTGTTGAATCCTGTCTATATAAATAAAATAATCGCGAGGTCTATGTTCGCGGCGAACAACTAGTAAATACCATTAAATGTTAACAGGGGCGCCTGTTACCATTGTATTTACTTAAGAAAAATGGGAATAATATTCACAACCATAAAAAAATGTTTGCGGAATCTTAACGGCCTCCGAGATAATTACAAGAACATTTAACATTTTTATGTTTTCTAATGTTCACTTACCGAAAAAAATATACTTCTTTATAATAGAAAAAATGAGTGACCATAAAAATAGACAAGCGTTTGTTATGCCTATTAAAACTTAAATCTTCTTTACCTCTTTCTTTCTCAATAATATTAATATTGAAAGCGTACTATTTAAAAATCTGGGAGATAAAGGACCTTAATATATTTTAGATACAATAGGCCAAATCAATATTTGTTTATTTTTATTTATTTCATGTACATTCACACAAATCTATTAAAATCTTTAACATTAGGAAGTCTTGGTAGAAGGGTTCTACGTTTTTTATTCATATCCTTTCATAAGATCTGCGACAGGAACTTTTTTACTCATGTGATTAGAGTATTAAGTCTGAAAGGACTAAACAGAATGGACCGAAACCACTGGTTATCGTTAAGCAGACACGTTTAGGTAGTCTGAAAAATCTGAATCCAGATTGATCCCACATTCGTGTATTTTCCCTGTGAAAATGTCAGGAATGAAGTTCAGACAAAACAGTGCCACCAAACCTTTTACACTTCGGCGTTTTCTGTGTACTTCTACATTCTCCATAACCATAGATTATTTCAAAAATAGAACCCTAGAATTGAGATTTAGAAACAGAAGATTCTTTAGCCACCGACTTGGAGATTTCTGGCCAGTACGTGAGAGATTTTTTTATGAGGTACAAGACAAGACCGTTTGCAGTATTTTAAAAATATTCAGGTTAAATTGCTTGTTCGTGAAACGTAATAAAACTCGCCTTTTGTTTGGCCGTCACGTTTCTAGACGTTTGAATTTTATTTTTATGTCCCCCTGGACCGAGGTGCGCTTTATTCTGAAGGTGTTGGAGGATAAAATTTTATAACCCGCGTTAAGTTTCTTCCTTTTTCAGTTGGTTAAGATAATGTTATTGGATTTGGATGAAATTGGTTTCTGGTGAAGAGCCATAACTAAGATATTCTGTCTACTACACCACTTACGGTAAACATGTGAAAAAGTCCGGGAATGAATATCCCAAGCGGAAAAGTCTATTCCATTCCATGAATTATGTAGGGGATATATTCAGCATTCTTACTTAGATTAGAGCACACCCTAGGTCTTTTAAACCTTCAACATTTAAAAAGTAGAAGTCATGCCTTAAATGAGGTGTGGTTGGCATAAATACTACTTTTATAATGGAAATATTTAAGAATATTTTAACAGACTTGCAGGAAAATATTTGCATCATAATAATAAAAAAGTCGCGCAAAGAGGCTTAAGCTTAAAAGTTATGACACTCGACTAATGCATTCGAAATTTGAAAAGTTAATTTTCTTTTCTTTCCAGTACTGGCCACTTACAAAGATAATAAAAATTACATAGATTATGTAAGGATTTTGCCTCTGTTAAACACAAGGTTTCCCGTATATGGCAACGTTTCTCTATTTCAACCCCTGACGACAAGGATGAAAAGTATAAGTTTGACGTGTCTATGATATTTTAGTATTATGATTTTAACAAACCCGAGATCAGAACCATTTTTTTGTTCAATAGATTACTTTATATATAAAGATTCCTAACTATATTTTATGACGATATCAACTAAAGAAAGTCTGCGGGATACATCTCTTAGCAACTTGCAACAGAAGTAGCATGTTTTGACTCGTGCAATCATGACGACAAAAGTCACATTCAGCTTGCACTTCAAAGTCTAGGGTACATTTTAATTAAGTATAGTCCTATTTTTGACGGTACTGATCATACAATAACGGCAAGAGCCTAGCTTTTAATGTATGCCATCTCACCTCCGTAACAATTTTTAAATAAAAAAAACTAGGCAAATTTATGATGTGCTTTAACGACCACCAGAAACCTGCAATGTCCTAACCAAACTGGAACAACTGAACGAAGTATAGCTTTCTGTGGGAATCGAACCCGCGACCTAAGTTATCCATCTGAACTAGAGTCAGTGTGATGAAATTTTAAGGTAATTTTGTAAATTTTTGATCTAATGCAAAAAAGCCTTTCCAAAATTCAATATTCATGGACCATCTGATATTTATTTGAGGCACGTTGACAAGCCATCGCACAAAAACAATGAAGCATTTATAAAACGTATAAGGGACTTTCCACATGCACACATTTCATTTTTACATAGAAAAGCTTATAGCTAACAGGTCAGACGCGACAGCATTGTCGTCAAAATTAGGTCCGTGATGATTATTTCGTAAACAAAATTAGTACTTACCTTATCATAAACTAGCTATTGCCCGCGGCTTCGCCCGCCTGATCAAAAGCGATTTCCAATTAGGTTTGAATCACTTAGATTATAATATGGCAGGTCTCTCAGGATCTTCTTTTTATTTATTTAAAAGATTATTACACCAATAGGGATTGATAGTATATCAGATTTTAAAATGGTTGTTATTTTCGTAGTCAGCAACCAGAAAAACCATGCCCATGTCCCCCATTCAGGGGCTGAATTCTAAAAACAGGTAACAAATCATTTATGAAAACAAATAATCTTGTGAAGTTTTACCCCCTTTGGGGGTGAATTTTAGAAAATTAATTCTTAGTACAACCCTTGATCAAAACAGAAACCCACATGCCAAAATTCATTGACAGATCAGTGATCGTTTAGGTTTTGCATTTTCGGCGTTTGTCCCCCTTTCCCCCTTTTAAGGGGGTGAATTCTGAAAATCCCGAAACACGTGTTTAATCATTTATCAAAAGAAACCTTGTAAAGTTTCGAATAAATCGGACTAACTAATCTCCTTTCCCTATACATACTTTGCGAACCAGTTTGACCTCCTTGATTTTGAAAAACCTTTCTTATCTGAGCACTATGTAATAATATAAAACTTTTGTTCAAATTTCACGTTTAGCTTTTATGGTTTAGGCTGGGCGTTATATAGATAGATAGATGAAGCATTTTGTGATGTTTTTAAGCATATATTGAAAAAAAGCTGATGGTAAATAAATGGTAAAGTATAAAAAAGGGGCAGATTTTTATTTTATACTGTGTGACGTCGACGTGATGTGAGCAGGACAAACTTATATTAATCTAATTATCGGTATGGGTTCGTCTCACTCACACTTTGCCAAGTTACCTGCCGCCGGGTATACACGCAAAAAAGACGAATACGAGATTAAGAAATAAAATATCTTCGACATTTTTTTTTCACAAGCCTCGAGTTCATTTATTATGGATTGAAAAGTGTATCATTGTACTAAAAACAATCACAACATTTTGAATTAACCCTAACGATGGTACCGCAGGCCGCAGGGAGCCCACTCGATTTGCCGCTCCACTGTTTTCATGCCATTCCCTCGTCGGCACCTGAAATTTTTCATGCCAGTGTGAACGTATTAAATCTACCATGAACTGTTTATACGCACTTTTGCATATTGAAATGAACAATGAACTCATGTTAAAAATATTCATTGGAAAAATTTGTTAAGTGACACGATTGTAATGATAATTAGCTACGTGGTCCATTAAAGGCGTTCGGCTTCAACCGTGGGTTCGAAAGTAGAATAGTATACTTTGTTTAGTTGTTTATAGTTTGGATAAGACTGCAGGCTTGAAGTACCTGATTGTCTAATAATAATGATGATTATGTAATTCGGAATGCACTTAAAGACGTTGGTCCTGGCTGCCATTTGGTGGTGGTCCAAGGAACCACATCAGAAGCCCAATGGCAGCGATTTTGAAAAACTCTACAACCATAACTTTACACCAGGACGTATAAAGTACGTATTTCGATTGACCTTCTCGGTATGAATGAATGAATCGTGTAATATCTCAACTGAAATGAAATTGCCTCTCCGTTCTCATTACGTACAATAGTCATTACCCGGGAGATGCGGCACTTGATTATTTTCCCGAAACACATTAGCGAGTGCATGTACGCTGCAATTTATGAGGTTGTTTCCCCCCTGCTTGCTATTAAGCTGCTGTTTCAACGACACCTTATTCATTTCTTTAAATTTTCTTCACATGCGCGGAAATCACATTTGGATCTTGACAATGGAATTTTTATTGTTCTCTAGTTTGACGCAGGCGAAGGGTTAACTTTTTGGTTCCATATTTTTATATTTTCTGAAGCGCAACTTCTAAATGTTCTTCGAAAAATCTGTCTTAATTCTGCTTGAAGGAGGCGCTCTGTATTATCCTGATTATGACAATATATCAACTCCATACCAGTTTACTAATAAGGTCGTGTTCCTGTTAATCTGGATTCCTTAAGAAAATGCTTAAACGACAGTTGCTCCACTGCAATAATATAAATATCTTGGACCAATGATTTAAAGTGTACTTACCGTTCAAATATAAGCTGAAGATGTGATTGAAATTGATGAGATTAATTGCGAAAAACTTCACTAGCCATTTCTGTTAAATTTAAGGAGGAGGGTCTTGCTACATTTTAAATTAAATTATTTTAATGCGTCTACCTGTGACCATGCAACCTGCAAAGTGTTTGAAACGTTAGGTGTAAATAAATAAGTAAACAACGCGATAAAACAGTACTAAAATAGTTCAATTTAATATGTAACAATCGCGAAAATATAAAAAAAATCATGAGATTTTATGTTCGATTTTTATGTTAGTAGACATTGTTTTTTTTTATGTAAAAAAAAAACTACAACGTCGCTTCTATGGAATCGTAGCCTAAGAGACTTATTTTATGTGAAGCAAAGCGGTTGGTATTGTAATGTATGAATAATAATGAAGTGGCGATGAATATTCGTTTGTACGGTAATGATACTGCAATGCGTTAGTAGATTAAATCTGATGCTTTTACACTTATTGTTACTGTCATCAGTACGGAAGATCTTTGAATCAAGAAAATGTCATATTCAGTTGATAAACATTTGATACACATTAAAGTCTGTCACGTACATTATAAACACGTAGCTTATGCTTAAGTCCTTTGCTGTACTTACGTGATAGCTTTCTCAATAAAGATATATTCTATTCTATTCTATTCCATTCTATTCCATTCTGTTCCATTCTGTTCCATTCTGTTCCATTCTGTTCCATTCTGTTCCATTCTGTTCCATTCTGTTCCATTCTGTTCCATTCTGTTCCATTCTGTTCCATTCTGTTCCATTCTGTTCCATTCTGTTCCATTCTGTTCCATTCTGTTCCATTCTGTTCCATTCTGTTCCATTCTGTTCCATTCTGTTCCATTCTGTTCCATTCTGTTCCATTCTGTTCCATTCTGTTCCATTCTGTTCCATTCTGTTCCATTCTATTCCATTCTATTCTATTCTATTCTATTCTATATATATCTCAGTTGGCCATTACCATAGAATTGTTAATAGTACTATGTCATTAGATACTTTATTTGCCTAGCCTTAATTTACATTGTAGCCATTCCGACTAAACTAGAAGAACGTTCCCGATAATTTTATTTATACTTGAAACCACGATGAAGCATTTTTATCACGTACTAGCTGTTTCCCGCAGCTCCGCATCTAAAAGTAGCCTATGTTTGACCCCGGGTCTTCAACTATATTCATACCAAATTTCATCAAAATCTGTTCAGCAGTGTGGCCGTGAAAGCGTAACAGACAGACAGATAGACAAACAGACAGACAGACAGACTTTCGCATTTATAATATTAGTATGGAAGTATGGAAGTATGGATATGGATAAGTAAACTACGAGTAGCTGACCCGTATCGCCGCTAATAAAGGTTACATGGTAGTATAATTCTTAAATCACCGCAACCCTCGCCATCGATTTGGTTATTCATCTGACATTGCAGACAGTACGCTACGGTAACCGCTTACCATCAGAATGCCAAATACTCGTTTAAAAAATAAAACTGTTTTCACTTCCTTTGCAATTTCAACGCAGAGCCTACTACAGAATAGACACCTATCGAGTGTACCATTTTCAAACAATATTAACGATTCTTCAGTAATACTTTGGAATAATAAATTCATCAAATAAATCACAGATCCATCAATTGTAGCAAGATAAAGTAAATACATCCGAATTAAGAATCTAACAATACTTTTAGAAAGTCGGTTGGAGTTTGACAACAATACATATTTATTATTTCAGACTATCAACAAAACTTGTCAACAAAAGGTCTGTCAAATCACATTTTACAAAAAAAAATAAAAAATAATATGGAGCCAAATGTCTGAAATATAAATACTGTGACTTTGTATCATTCCATAAATTAAAATAAAGAAAATAGAAGATAAAAAAATATCTACGGGTGTCTGCGGAGCCCCAAATTCGCACAAGTATTGAGACGACTCTGTCATTGTGTTTGGCAATGTCATCAGTTTATGTGATTTTGCGACGAAATTTTATGGTTTTTCAGGATAAATTTTCAGGTTAACCATTATAATTTACTTAAACGTAATAACGGATGAATTCTTTTCGGCGGGAAGCGATGACGAAAGCTCTCTGCCTCGCACGTCCTCGCCACCAACCGGATTTACAAGACAATCTCCATCACGGGAAGACACATCAAGTGAAATCATCGAAGATTCGCAGCGATTACCACCGTCACTGGATCAATCAACACGTACTGGACCAGCCATAGACTTTTATATCACTTGTGACCTGTGTTCCGATAGGCGTCGTTTTAAAGGGCGTCGAGGCCTCAAAATTCACAAAGCCAAATTTCATAAATCTTCCAATGTTACGGCACCACTTACAAAAGACAATCCTTTCTCGCTAACCCCACCTTCTCTAAATTCTAAATTTTCATTCGACCAATACCTACGTCAGCTAAATTCAAACGTTCGGATAGTTAAAAGAATCCCAAGAGGAGCTAGAGTATCTCTAGCCAAATCGCTGTCTGCTGTTTTACAAAACTGTATGATTAATCAATCTTACAAACCACAATCATGGCAAGACTTACTTACGTTTTCTTATCATTACCTTCATGTCCCCCCATCTGATAACAACAAATCACTCACATCATTATTAAAGCTAAACTGTTCCAACATTCATATCAATCATATCATAGATATTCCATATAACCCCAGAAAGCCATATAATCTAAAAAAAACAGTCGAAAGTAAAGCAATGGATGGCGATTTAAGAAACGCTGCTAGAATTCTTTTCTCTAATGATACTCTAGCTCCTAATAATGCCGATACACTGAGAAGCCTTCGTGAGAAACATCCAAACCTCTCGGCTCATTTAGAAATCAAAATTGAAGATTCTCTGGAAGCCATAATGTCGTTCCCCAATGGCTCTGCAGGCGGCGTCGACGGACTGACACCTCACCATCTCAAAGATCTGATTGGTGCGTCCGCTGGCGACGCCAGTAGGGCATTGCTGAACGACATAACCAAATTTTGTAATTTTTTATTCACTGGACATATATCAGAAGATATCAGAGAGCTACTGTTTGGAGCGCGCCTCTGCGCTTTCAATAAGAAAGATGGAAGTGTGCGCCCTATTGATACGATGGCTCCTTCCCGCCTCAAGGGAACAGTCTCCAAGGCCGGAGCCGCGGCGGAGGCTGCAGAGGGTGCCAAGCGGCGCAAATATGAATCGTTATCTAGTGATTACATATTTGCTCCGCTTGGCTTTGAAACGTTCGGTCCATGGGGGCCCAGCATGAAATCATTTTATAAAACTTTGGCCCCACGACTGGTCGACTACGCTGGTGACAAGAGGGCCGGCTCATATCTCGCGCAAAGAATAGCAATTGCTATTCAGCGCGGGAATGCAGCTACGTTCTTGGGACTAAGCCACACGGACACCAGTTTTTATATTTTTAAGTTTTTAGTTTTAATTTAATTTTAGTTTATGTTAAATTGAGTTGTTAGTGTAGGTTTTTAGTTCATAGGTTCATATAATTGTAATTATTAATGTTTTGTACTATGTTATTTTTCAGACTTGACGAAATTAAATCGTTAAATTCTTAAAACCTAAACCTTCTACCTTCGCACTTCTCGTCATCGACAGGAACTTTATCCTCAATGTATATCATTCTAAAACAAAGGATTGCGTACAGTAATGTGGAGTACATAATGTGGATAACACTGTTTTATCGAGAGACTACAATATGGGGTTTTCAAAAAGGTCGTGACAGTATTTCTGAACGGTCGGCAATGCTCCCGGTGGCGTCCATGGGTGCGGTGACCGCTTACAATCAGATGGGCCGCTAGGTACTTTTATTTGTTAAAAACTACTTGAAGAAGATTAAAAAATTGAAGGACTGAAGAAGAGGAAGGAATAAAATGTATAAAAAAATAGTTACATCTTGAGTTCGACAATCACACTGGTCTATTATTTTTGACTCAAAAGATGAAAAAATTAACAAATGCCAATACTCGTATCCAGAGCCGTAAAACATAAAAAAGTATCCGGCAGCTTCTACAAAAAAAATTCTCCCAAAATGACGGCTATAAACTGCCGTTTATTACCATTAGAAAAAAAAAATACAGCTGAGTTACCTATCCTACTCTTTTTTGAAAGTCGGTTAAAATGTCTAATTAATTTCAGAATGCAGAGCATTTTAAAATTCGTAATTTATATTTTTTCAACGCATTTGCTCATAAAGTGTATATTATATAATTGTAATTTAGCCATTAATGGGGTTGTAAACAACACACGTTTATATTATAATCGCACTTGTAAAGTAATGGTTTCCACGGTACATTTTTTCAAAGTACGCCAAGAGGATTTTAATTCTCAAACCAATTCATTGTTTTTGAAAAAATAAACTATTTTAACTTCCAAATGATAAATCAACGCTAAGTTTCATATTTAAGTATATTTATTTTACTGAACATAAGTCGTATTGGACTACAAATATTAATTTGTGTATAAAAATTAAGAAGGGCTATTAAAGGATTTGTATCCATGGCAATAAAACTCATTGCTAAAAAAAAACACTATCAAGGTTTGTTTTGTCTGTATCAGTGGCGCCATTTTTGAATCTATTTGTTTTTGTATTTAATTTACTATTAACAAATGTCAATTTAATTTAGTGAAGAATACCTAAATTTGACTCCGACATATACCTACTCGTAATACGAAGCCAGCCGAAAATCGAATGTTGATAACTGACTATAGCTAGTTCACTTAAATCTTCAAAGGAAAATATAATAACGAAGCGTGGACGAAGCTTTAAAACAGAATCAATTATTTGGAGTTAGTATTTGGACTATAGTTACCTATCAATGCATTATCAAACACACACGCCCCATTTTACTTTAATTGTGTATCTAATTGTGAAAAGTGTTCAAAGTGTACCAACAAAAGTTAATGTGAAGAAATGTTTTGATAGAACTTTTATTTATTGTGGGAATAATAAAAAGTTTACAATATAAGTGTGTTTTCCTCGCAAATGTGTTGAAAATCGTCGTATGTTAACTCGTGAGCGAAATTGGTCATAGGCTCGCCTTCTATAGGCACGTATACCGCCTCGTTACACGAGTAACATTCATTTATATATATATATATATATATATATATATATATATATATAGAAGACGATAGATGATAATATATATTAATAACCAAGCCAATAGCATACTAATACCTTCCTCCTATTCCCAAACCCAATTAATTCCAATTTCAAAAACGGGTAAAACGGGACCCTATTACTGAGACTTCGCTGTCCGTTTGTCCGTCTGTCACCACGCTGTATCTCATGAACCGTGATAGTTACAGTTGAAATTTTCACTCATGATGTATTTCTGTTGCCGCTTTAAGAAAAAACACAATAAAGTAAATATTTAAGGGGGCTCTCATACAACAAACGGGATTTTCCTGCAATCGTTCTTCAGGGTTTTTTGGTTTCTAAAATAATTTATGTTCTTTCTTTCTTACTTGCCAGTCTATCTAGGATTTCCAGGAGTACCTGTTATCTAATGAGATCATAGATTTAGAATTTTCTTAGAGACACGAAGTAGATCGCAAGCAATAAAACGCTAATCGCGTTGAGGTAACCCCTTCGTAATTAGTGCGACGGAAATAAGTGCGAGGTTTAAGGGTTATGTCGGTTTTATATCGAATTTTATGTTTGTTTTAACGAGTCACCTTAATTAGTTACCTCATTACGCTGGTAATGTATTCTATATATGACCGTTTAATGACTAAACTATGCAGTTTAGTCATTAAACGGTCATATAGAGCATTAATATGCATTAAATTATTGTCTAACTCATGCGAAAGTGTTACCCAATTATAATTTAGCTAACTGGGTTTTGATTATTTTAATTATTTACTTACTTATATACATACAATAAATAAATAAAATATTTTATTACAATGAAGCGAATATCGTTATATTCAGTAAACTTTTTACAGGAAACCCAGGCTAATAGAATTATAATCAGGGTCTAACACTGTCAGATTTAGGTAAAGGCACAGCCATCATAAAAGTACACTCGAGGGCAGATCAACGTGACCCCCCTCCCCCCAATTGTACATCAAAATCAACATTAGCACTCTACTAGAGCTTGTTAAAAGTGCTTAAAAGATTTACGTGTTTTGCTAAATTGACAAAACAATTTATTACAATTAATGCAAGTACGTCACATTCATATATCAAGGCTGCAATATCCACAATACATTACTAAAGTGAATTAGGTACCACCATCACTCAAATATAGCCCAGTAACATTAGGAGGTAAATTCTCAAATTAATGAATTATCTCATAATGAATGGCCGACATCCATTATTCGGAACCTAACTAATTTACCGCGAAACAATGGGAGGTGCACAGTTATTAATATTGTTTGGTTATGAGGTGCTTTGTGAACTAGTAAATAGGCCTTAAGGGTATTCAATTGTTTTACAATGAACAAATTTCATCTAGTCTGGAATGTCTCAAGCTTTCAAACAACTAAACAAAGTATGCTTCCCATGGGAATCGAACTTGTGAACTAAGTCTGTAGATAAAAGAAGAGTTGTTAACTCTTCTTCTGCATCCTAGCGTTTTTCCGGTTGCATCCTTAGCTGTTTGCCTCGAAGCCCAGGTTTCTTGGTAAAAGCCTTAACCTTGTCAGTTAGACTAAGGTCAAATAATAGCAGAGTTTCCAACTTTTCTTAGCGTATTCTTGAATGAATGAATGAACACTTTATTGCACCATTTACAAACAAAAGAAACACATAGTTAAATTCAATACATCTAAATGTGTACAAAGGCGGACTTATCGCTAATGCAATTTCTTCCAGGCAACCTTAGGGTAGAAATGAGCTGCGTTAAAAAAACACTTGGATGAACGGTGCAAAAAGCTTAATTGTTGATTGAAAAGATTGACTTTTAAATAAACAATTATGTACTGCTTTATTTTTACAAATTTTGTTGTTGTCTTCGAAATCGGTTACTAATTCTAATTCCGTGTGAAAATATTGTCCAAATGTGAACACAGTCAAGTAGCCTATTATATGGCTTGACTCCCAACCTTGAAAATAATATTACTGTTGCCATAGAAGTCAAATAAACCCAAATATAGTGATCATTCACTACCACAATTTTCACTAACCGCAAGCGATTAGTAGTTTGTATATGTGGTTTTGTGTATGATACTGCCGGAATTGGAAAGCCTAACTTTATACCTAAATTACAAGAGTTGATTAGCCATAAAGTTAGGTAATAGATGTTAATTACCAGTAGAGTATTGTCCATTATGTATTTCGATTTATTGTTTTATTTTCAAGTTTTGAATCAATTTTTCAGTATTATATTTGCTTTTCATGGCAACCACGGGAAGAAAACTTATGTACAAGTGATGTGAAGGCTCTTTTTCAACATAAGCCAGATAGAAGTATAATATTATGTAATAGATCATACGATCATATCAAATGGAAAGTCCTTAGTATGTTTCATATCTCTGCATTCCCTTCATATACGGGATACAGGCGTAATGATATATTTGTATAATGCATAGTCGAAGACAGATAAACCTAATCATTCAGCCATTACGTTGTGTACGGTAATGAGGTTTCGCTACCCTTCATCTGCGCGGAAACCATATTTAGTTAATAACTAAGCAAATTTTATTGTTATTCAGTTTGTAGGAAGCGAAGAATACTTCTGGTATTGCGGTCGTCATCCATAGGCTGCGGTAACCGCTTACCTTCAGGAGTGCCGCACACTTGTTTGCCTACTAAATCGTCAAAAAAGTATCATTTTTTTAAGTATCAACTTAGGCTTATTTTGTTGAAATATGTGTAATTTATTTCGCCATAAATACCTATAATACCTTTCTCATCGCCATCCCAAGTCCCGGACCCGGATAATTAAACCTGGATACAACCGTTACAGCGATTACAAGTTATTTATTTATAGCTGTTTTAAAATTATGCTAGAGGATTAACTAAGCTTTAATTAATATGATATAAGGCTAATTACAAAAATAATACCGGCCAACCGCAAGTCCGGATTATTGAAATCCATACAGTTTGTACGTAACAGAAACATTTATAAATAAATACTTTATTTATTTTTAACAGCGGCATCGACAAGAATATTAGTCGAAGAATAACGACAACAAAAATACATGGTTTTATTAAAATAATCATCTATCACGCAGAATAGACCACTTTGGCGCTCTCTCGTTGCGGAAGCCAAGATCACTTTGAGTCGCTGAGCCAGCGGAGTAATACCTAGTATAACCATTTCAAATCTGTACTTATCCATATCCAAGTTCCCATTCGCCTGGCGACATAGACAGAGAGACAACTTTGGAGTCCCGTCACATCATTTAGCGCACGGAACCTTTACTGCGATGGCGCTAAAACCTAGAGTGGACCTTGGCTCATGAAAAGGCATTTTGACTGAACACTCACACCCTCCCATCCGAAACAGATACCACACCTCAGCACGCAGATTTAAGACTGGTTTACACACGATCCAGCTTTTACGGACACACACACAAACAATTATTTAAATGTGTAAGTAAATTGTTTGCGTGTATCGGGTGGATTTCGTGTCCGTGAAAGCACTGGATCGTGGGTAAACCAGCCCTTACGGTAAAAAATCAAGGTACTAACGTGACCATACGTTCCGTTTTTAACAGGACCGTCCCTTTTTGCGGTGCACTGTCCCGGTGTGCGTACGCGACCGAATCGAAGTAAGTATTTGTAATAGGTGTCGAGTTCGCCGCTATTGTACGGTGCGTGACTGAACCCGAAAAACCACTAAATCATTTGCTGTTCACTTATTTTTCGTTGGCATAATGCAATCTGTTAACAAAATTAGCGCAGTGTTTTAGTTTCACGTTACAAGTAAAATATTTGCAAACCACACGACCGGACCTAAACTAATGTAGATCATTGCCTGGCCATGTTTGTTTGCGGTTTTAGTTAATTGTGTTGGAATCTGAAAATATTAGGTCCATTTATAGCTTGTTATATCGATCAATGAATAGAGAGGTATGGAAACAGAAAGGCTTTTGCCCAGCCGTGGGACCAAAACAAAATATTGATAAATGGCTGTTGTTAGGCTGTGTCGGATGCCTCTAGGCAGCCTGAAAAATCGGACTCCACTAACACACATCGGCTCATTTTCCAGTAGATCTGGTGTCCTTGTAAAAAGGCCCGATTATAATAACCAATTATCTTCATAATTATGTGCACTTTCCAGGAACATTGAGAATATCTTCTTCCATAAATAAAAATTGAAAGTTTGTGTTAACCTGAGGACCATTGTCACTTTCGAGTTAACGTGCTGCGGTCTATAAATTGTTTTAGTTCTTCTACGAAAATTCCAAAAGTAATTTATATGTCGATAGATTCAAATTAAGAACTATACTAGTATAATAACGCTTCCGTGGGTTTTGAACAGCAGCGTTTACAAAAGCGACCGAAAATACTTTAGTTTGTAACTGGTTACAAGAAAAGAGATTTTTTTTCTTTTATAACCGATTACAAAATTGAGTTACGTAGGCGGCCGAAAGGATTTGAACGACCACCGCGATCACAAAGCACTTGCCTAGACCAAGGAATTTAATATTGAAATAGGCATGGCAAACAAGGGAATTTCCAGTTTAAATCGAAGTTACCTTGCAAGGCAAAGTTGTCATTGCCCTGTTTAAATGCAAATTGAGACGTACCAATGGAACAGGCAATGGTTGACATTATAAAACAACTAAAGTATAAAAATAAAATCAATTTTATGAGAGAAAGAACATAACTAAATAAGAATAGAATTTTAATTCAAAGTCATGCTGAAGTAGCTGAAATTGTCGGGTCGGAATGGAATAATTAGGACTTTATTAAATTGAGCCCAAATTTATTGGACTATTTTGACATTTTACTGACTGGTCACTAACTGCCTCTGTGTTTATTTATTTAATCTTTATTGCGCTACATACAAAAAATACAAAAGGTGGACTTAATGCCCGTGCTCTAGTAACCACGGCGGTTGCCTTGCACGGAATGCATACTTTGTTTCGTTGTTTCCAGTTTTATTAGGTTTGAATTACCTGATTGTCTGATAATCAATATAATTCCGTGCTTCGGAAGGCATGTCAAGCCATCGGTTCTTGCTGTCATTTGTGGTCTTAAAAGGAACCATGTCAGAGGCCAAAAGGCGATTCCGAAAAACTCACACTTTACAGTTTACTTAGGTTTACAGGGTTGATTGACCACGTAACCCACTTGATATGAATGGATGCGTAGAAAACCTGGAAGAAAAGGTAAAATTGGGTCTCATGCAAGACCAAAGTTTCGTAAAGGAAAAGTTCTCGACATAGCTCAACGGATTGGTTTGGCATTGGCTTACTCAGCAGGAATTCTGTAATGAACGTGAATTGATATTGCTAGACTATCCCGCCTTCTATTTAAATTCTAAAATGTTTGCGGTACCTTTTGATTTTTTTATGATAAGAATGCACATTTAATCAACAAGGGCTTAGCCTCTCCACCTGTAATGTTCCGTGTCAAGATGTAGCATGCTTGACGTCTAATTCAAATGGTAACAACGCCATTTGTTCACAATTTCCACGTATCGCACCGCACCGCAACGTTCTAGCTTGTAGATTGCCTAATTTGTTGCATTTACGCCACTTGTGCTCAAACTTATACACAGATTAAGTAGTCGACTCACTCTGCAACCCGTGTCCCCAACGGACAACTTCTTGAAGTTCTCGAAAAATTGATGATCTTTGTGGCGTAATGGGTAACACGCCTGCCTGCTATTCAAAGGTCCCGGGTTCGATCATTATTATACAAAACACAATTAAACAACTGAAAAAAGTATAAATAAACAAACGGGCTTATCCCAATTAGGGATCTCTTACAGTCAACCAACAAGTGACAGGAGAGGATATGCATACCGAAAGGGTAGATGTGTGTACAATATAATTTTATTAATAGAAAATACATTAAGTAAACCTACAAAGATAAAATAATAATACATTTAAATACACATATAATATACTTTTAAACGTTTGACTTCAGTAGAGGAGAATTCGAGAGTATTGCTTTAAAATAATTTAGACTTTGTGCCATCCTAACTCAGTCCACATATAAATCTGATGCACTGATTCTGCAGTCGCTCTAATTTGTTCCGTTGGATCCAAATAAGCAACGTCAGCATAATCTTGGACATAATCTAGAGTAGGAATCAACAAAGACTGCGCTAATAATATTTTTTTTTGAAAAGAGAGAAAATTTTGTAGCGGCTTAATGAATGTAGAGCTACAAACATTTTACGACCAACATCATTAATTTGTGGTAATCTAGAAAGGGTTTGATCGAATATAATGCCTACATTTTTAACAGTAGAAGAAAAAGGAATAATATTAACGTCAAGAACTAAATTAGGAAAAGATAAAGAATTTAATTTAGAAATGAAATATGAGCTACCGATAATAATGGCTTGAGTTTTATTTGGATTCAACTTAAGTCCAAAAGTGCGTGGCCACGATGTAATATTATTAAAATCAGAATTAATAACAGTAACAGCGCTATTAAAGTCATCAAGAGGAGTAGAGATATATATCTGCAGATCAGAAAATAAAATTAAAGAATTATATGTCAGACAACATGGGTCCATACCATGGGTATTTTTAGTACATACTTAGTCTATGTTTGTAACCACAAGTAATATTAAAATTATTACATGATTACAAAGGCGATCACAGATGTGTGTGAGCCTCCATTTTCACTCTTCTAACCAGACATCGCCATAGCGGGGTCGTGTATTTGTCCGCTAGAGTGCTCAGGATGCTGTTGCAACTGTAAATATTGACTCAACGATTTGTGTTTTATTAGAAAAGTGGAATTTGAAAAAAGTTTGAGAAGCACTGCGTTCCCTAGATAATTTCACGGGGTGCGCTCCGGTCTCAGCACCGAGCCGGATCGTGCGATGCTTAAACTTAGTGTGTGATGTAAATTAAATGTTGCTAGTGAAACATTATGCTTTAGTAATTACATGCATTCACTCTGATATCACTCACTTTGAACTTTATTATGTTTTTATTTGCCTTGAAGAACAGATTTTTAATATTTTTCTTCGTCGTCGATGTCCGATTACCTTTTGTGAAATTTAGATTATTACAACAATAGGCTACTTGACTGTGTTCATACTCGGGCAATATTTTCATACGAAACAATATGTACACTAAAAAGTAACCGATTCCGAAAACAACAACAAGAAGATTGGTTGTTTAATAAGGCAGTAGTTGGATTTTAAAGTTTTCTCAAGAAGAAAAGTGGGAGCGTGGTGGGGACGTCTTGCTATCTCTTTTGTACGCACGAAACCTAGTGGCAGTGACGTCACTGCACACACAGTGCATCCTTTTCTTATTTTTTGACAGTTTCCCTTTCCATCGAATTTCAAAGGCTTTTAAGTTATTTATTTATAATCGGATTTTAAAACATTTTTCTGTTTTCAGTTTCTTGTAGTGCAATGTGTGATATGAATGATAAAATTAAATTGAGTAGAATACCCAATTATGTCACTCTTACTGCATTGTCCGATCTCAGCATGGTCCTCGATGGTGCACTCGTCTAGGCAAGACGGACAATGGAATATACAGGGATTGCAATCCGGAAAAACGGATCCGGTAATCCGGCGGATCCGGCATCATTTAACGCAGTGATTCCCAAAGTGGTCCAGGTGGACCCCCAGGGGTCCACGGGAGACTTGCTGGGGGTCTACGTAGGCGTGAACAAAAAATGGGGGTCCATAAGATGTTAATGGGGGTCCACGAAAATTTATCTGCTTTTGATAGTAAAGAGCAAAAATGTAAGCATAGTTTTTATAAGGGCCTACCTACATTGTTTTAAGTACCTATCTAAGCAGATAATATTTTAATAAGGCAAGCGACTGTTACTTGTCCAAACTTGTGTATTCGATATTACGTACAATTTCGTGTACAGACTTGCAAAGCGCTATCCGCCCGACAATGCTTAATGCTTGTTCAGACATGAACTTGATCAACACTATAAATACTTGATGCCAAAGGCAACCAAACGCATTCATTTGTTTCCGGAATTTCGAAAACAAGGCGGAATTTGGAAAAAAGTTGTGAGAAAATTTATATCTGTGTTTGCTAGTGCCGGAGAAAAGTAAGTAACCTACCTTTTTTTGTTATAGTACTTAAGTATTTTGTTTACGTGTACTAGTCGGTTGATCACAACGGCCTGTATAGATAGGTAACTTAGTAACTTACAGATATTTTAATTGTCCTCTTTCGATTTGAAGACAAACACAGCACGTTTTATTCAATTGTTTTTTCACGAGAGAAGCACTGCCTCTCTAAAAAGGCCGAATAAGCAATATTGCAGAGCAATTAATTTTGTAATTTTTCTTGCAAATAACTACTAATTTTATAAAACAGTAATTTCATAATCATGTTAAATTGATTTTGAAGTAACTATTTTATCAAAACTATTCCTTTTCGGAAAGAGCGAGCGGTGCGCGGGCGACGGGAAAAGGGCGGGGCTTGAACTTCGATGCCTGTTTGTCACGTTTTAACAATGAAGCCGCAGACAAAAAATACGCAAATACACGGAGCGCGTGAACTCATTGATTTAATAAAATGTTAGTTATCGTTTTTATGGACAATTTTGGGATTTCGACGTTTATTTTTTCCTACACAAATATGATCAGTATTCGATACTGAGTACACTAATTTTTATTTATACTATTAAAAATTAGTGGTAAATTATGTACTTTAAAATTGATACCGTTTTGTGAAAACGTTTGTATTTGTCTCAGCGGTTTATTAGTTGGTCCCTTTACAAGCCGTAATTCTATTTCCGCGTGCTGACAAAGGCTGCGGTGTGATACCTATATTCAGAAAAAAACTTGGTTACTAAAACATTTTTTTTACAGGTAAGGTAACTGACACGAAACATGGCTACAGCAAAGAAAAAATGTCGACAATATAGTGTCGATTATTTGAAATATGGTTTTGTTCCATCAGAGGCAGACAAACAATTGCCCATGTGCCTATTATGCAACAAAGTTTTGAGCAATGACTCTATGAAACCATCAAAGCTCGAAGATCATCTAAAAAGGTGTCATACTGATAAAATAGGTAAAGATTTAAAATATTTTCAAACATTGAAAGAAAAATATGGAAAGAGACCCACCATGCACAGTATGTTCGCTTCAACATCTCAAAGTAACGATGATGGCTTGCGGGCATCTTACAATATCTCATTACTTATAGCAAAATCTGGAAAACCGCACACTATCGGAGAACAATTAATTTTACCCGCTGTTGAAGAGGTTTTAAAAACTGTTTTGCACAAATCTCCATTTGACGTACTAAAAAGAATTCCATTAAGTAACAATACTGTGCAAAGACGCATTGATGAAATGAGCTCTGATATCGAAAGCTTTTTGTGCAATCATCTGCAAAAAACTCATTTTTCTATACAACTGGACGAGTCAACGTTACCCAGTAATGAAGCATTACTATTGGCATATGTCCGATTTATTGTTGAGGAAGAAATTCACGAAGAATTGCTATTTGCCAGAACTTTGGAGACTGACACTAAAGGCGAATCAATATTTAATGTCCTGAGTAATTTTTTTACGGAAAAATCGATCCCATTTACAAACATTATTTCAGTGGCAACAGACGGAGCTCCTGCAATGGTCGGGCGATATCGTGGGTTTATAAGTCATCTCAAAAGAATTATACCAGGACTTACAGCTATTCATTGCGTAATCCACCGACAACATCTTGTGGCAAAACATTTAAGTGACAGGTTGAACCAATCTCTTCATTTTGTAATAAAAGCTGTCAACAAAATCAGAAGCAATGCATTGAATACACGTTTATTTGCTCAATTGTGCGACGAAAATGATGAAGACTTCCAACGACTGCTCTTACATACTGAAGTACGCTGGTTGTCGAAAGGTGCATGCTTAACGAGATTTTACTCTGTTTTCGATTCCATATTAGAGTTCTTAGAAAGTAGAGATCCAGATTTAAAAGAAAACTTGATCAAATTCAAAGCAGACATTGCGTATTTGACAGATTTGTTTAAAAAATTTAATGATATTAACTTGCAGTTACAAGGGGACAGCCTGAATTTAATAAAAACAAAGGGGATAATTTCGGCTTTTCTTGGGAAATTGAAATTTATGAAGCAAAACATTAGTCGGCGCGAATTCTCTCAATTTCCAAACTTGTCGCAGGTAGAATGTATTGATGAGGATATCCATACCTACAGTCAACATTTAAGTGCCCTGCATGATGACTTCAAAACCAGGTTTGAAGATATACTGACGATGGATATACCACCATGGATAATAAATCCATTTGATGAAACGGAAGTGGCCAATGTTGTATTACATGAGGAGCTGCTCGAGCTAAGCACTAATGAGGAGCTGAAGGTGAAATTTAGAAAAGGCTACCCAACATTTTGGCTGCAAGCAGAAATACCCGAAAAATATCCTGGACTGTGGGAAATCGCAAGGAAATTTTTAATAGCTTTTCCCTCGTCATATCTTGTCGAAAGGAGTTTTAGTGCCGTTACAAACCTCTTAACAAAAAAAAGGAGCAAATTAAACATCACAGAGCGGGGGGATTTGCGGTTATTGCTCACAAAAATAAAGCCAAACATTGATCGTTTGCTGACACTCCATCAGATACATCCTTCCCATTAATTAAAATTATGACCTGAACCTATATTACCTTAATATTTTTTTCTTGTAATTCTATTCTTTTAATAAATAAAGTGATATAAAATGTACCATTTTTCGTTTTTATTTTACATATCAAAATATAGGGACAGAACTCAGAAGTGACACAATTTTTATTTTTTGGCGACTTTAAGAATGTGGTAGAAATGTAGCAGCAGGGGGTCCACCGAAACCAGTAAAATTTTGAAAGTGGTCCACGAGAAAAATAAGTTTGGGAACTACTGATTTAACGGTTACTGTATCCGGTACCAATATACCGGATCCGAAGACCGGATCCGGTGCTAGCAGTTTGTGGCAAAGTAATATAGCTGTTGCTAGAGTAGGTACTTTAAATGCGACACAATTAACAATATTTGTTTTCTACGATCTTTTTTTCAAAATCAATATTGATTTTCTTTGAATACTTATATTTTCTTACAATTATTATGTACTCAAAATAATTATTTATCGTAAGTTAATTAAACTAAAGAGTTCTAAACTCATTATTGTGATAAGACAGATAGTCTTAAATACCTATAAGACTTATTTGTTGGCATTCTCAAATACTTTAATGATAATGATTTTGATCTCATTTCAGTTAATTACATAAGGTTAATTGTATCTATTAGATATTATAGTTGATAATTAATATTGTTACTTATAAATTGACCTATCTATGAAAGTGAAATCTAGAAAGACTGAGTTACTCGTTACGTCGTAAAATTATTACTAGTTACCTACACTACTAAATTTTAAATATTTTTTTTGTCTATTTGTCGTAATATTGGTTAGGAAATAAAGTCGATTTTATATATTTGTGATTTATTTTTTATAAACTACCTTCATATAAGTGCAGTAATTGATTAATTTACCTATTTTGTACGAAAAAGCGAAAATCATCCTGATTTGTTCAATGGGAATCCGGTCGTATCCGGCCGGACTGAAAATGACGCCGGATTGCAATCCCTAAATATATAGTCCATGGTCTGCGCTGGATGTCCACCTATGCACCGAGTTACAATCCCATTCCCATTGTCTGTTAAACCCACAGAAATAAAATTAAGTAAATAGAAGTGTCATGTGGGCGTTTCCTGTATGCCCAAGCTAAGCCTCTCCATATTAAGTTAAGACTCGAGAGGCTTAACTTGCCGACACGTGACACTTTTACCTAATCATATTTCTATTTTAAAATCCCACCATTACGCCTTCACAGCAACCAACATGGGTTGGACTATAGGAATTTTACAGTCTACGATCGCACATTATTTCGAAATTTTTAGAGTTTCGTACCTCGAAAGGAAAAAACGGCAATCCCGCCGCACTGGATCGTGTGTAAACCAGCCATAATGGCGGCTCGCGGCTCGCAATGCTGCCACAGGTACGAGCCGAGACGAGCTACGAGCAAGATTTCATACCGGTTGGATCGCCGACGACTTGCGCGACGGTTTTAAAGTACGCGTATTTACGGTGACACACGGGCGAAAAAGGTCGTCGAGCCATAAGTTCGCGTACTTACTCGCACGTCTATCACCCACTTTATAGTACAGATAAAGGCAAAATAGTGGTAACCGTAAATTTTTAGTTACATCATATCATATTATAATAAAAATATTTTTAATAATTTTAAACTTACTAACCCCTTTCCTATTGAACGCGATACCTATACATTTGTACGGAACCCTTGGGGTACACCACAGGCGGTATGCATCGTTGCCTAATTACTAATTTGTTTAAGGGTCGACAATGCACACATGACACTCCAGAAGATGCAGGTGTCTATAGACTACTTTGACCTTTTAGCTGGCAGGCCGTATACTTGTTTGCCGACAACATTGTTTTAGCGTCTGTCGACCCGCAGGTGACACTCCTATTTAGAACCTACTACATTAATATAATAAAAATAATCGCGAAATCTATGTTCGCAGCTAACAAATAGTTTAATTGTTTCCAGCAGCCTTAAATCATCTGATTGTGTAATAATAAAGATTATTCCGTGCTTCGGAAGGAACATGAAGCCGTAGGTCCCTATCGCCATCAGGTAGACGTTAAAGAGCTTGATGATTCTATTGTCCTGGTAACCTACATTTTTATCGCACTATCTCAATTTATAGCAACAAAAACAATTTAGCAACATAATTAATCATATTAAGAGCTCCAAAATAATATAATAGTAAACTGTAGGAAGAGGGAGTTAATATAATTTAAATTTAAAGCGAGTGGCGCTGGCGTCTAAATTCAGCAACAAACTGTATCAACTTCTACAGAGTTCTGCGGTCGGCCCCTACTAATGTTTTCAGACTAAAAATTTTACTGCGTTCATAGCTGGCGACCTATTTTTATGTTAAATACTCGTAAACATCGTTTTTTCTTCTTTTTCTTGTACGACACTTGGCCTCTTTCTTTCCTAGTGTCTGTCGCGGGTCTGCTGGAAGAAATTTCTTTTAGAAATAAGTAGAACCCTTGTACACAGTTTTCCTAATGTTAAGTTTCCAATGTATATTTACAGCGTGAACATGAAATAAATAAATAAATAAAATCGTTCGTCTCACCAAACATCATTCGATATCGAACGAAAAACACTGAAAGTGCAATCACGAAAACGGTAGAACGCTCTCGCTCTAGCTTAATATTTTAAAACTTAATATATCGCATTATCTAACAGTAGATAGGACACTCCGGAGCCTGGCATAGTGCCTTGTTTACCCCGTCTTGGGAAGCCAAGATTACGAGCAAAGATCAACGATGCCGAAGACCAGGCAAAGCGAAGACGTAGACAGAAACGTAGGAAAACGGACCCTGCGCTCCAATGCAACTTGCTGACAATAATGTAAACAATGGTACAACTGACAAGGGGTCTTGATTGGAGAGTGATGCTGTCCAACAGTGGTGGCCATTGTAAGAGATTGAAAAATTTGCAGCCCTGGCCACCAGCGGTGGCTAATGTGAACTGTTATAAAAGCTATTCTCATTGGCCACATAGGGGACAGTGGGAATATTTCTTAGAAGTTATAATGTAAGGTATATTGGACAGTGGGAATAATCGCAACCACAACCGACTCTAAAATGAAAAAGAGGATATATGGGACAAAGTAGCCAACAAAAAAATAACAGGAGACGAAAGACGAAGAGATATAGGACACTTTAAGACTGTTATCACTACCACATTCAGAATATTTGTTCGTTTCACATAAGAAACTTTTCCAGACAGAATCGCTTTAGGATAAATTTGCTTTTTCTAGTAACAGTAGTAGGTCTTCGGTTTCCACATCTACCGGCACAGATCGACCTCATTACGAGCTGCCTAACTCAAATAATTGAACGAGTTCCGTTGAAAAATAATGTTTTCTCTGTAGTTTAACTTGTACGTTAGCTTCTAAATGTACGTTCAGTGGAAATATATCTTCGAATGTAGAGCTAAATATTTCACGATTTTTCAGCTATATCAAGACTTTAAGTCTTCAAACTCAAATATAAATATCTATAATATAGGTAAGTATACTAAGAAGTTGCTTCTGTAAATTACTTGATCTTTTCGGCTATTGTCACCTCTATTGCCCGGTGATTCACCATATTTTAAGTCATCCATGGTGCAAGAGCTGGGTCTGTTGGGGCATAACAGGAGGTAAGCCATAGATTGCACAGGTCCACAGGACCACTATTTGTAGATGGAAAAGCCCAAAATAAGCACGATTCTCCTGACATTCCAACGCTAGTCCTGGAGTGTGTTGAGTAACTTCCAGACTGCTCATTGGAAGGTTATTATCAGGCGGAAGCTTTTTCAGCCGATGGTTAAGTTATTCATGATGAGGTGTAGGCCTAAATACGAGTAGGTATATATTTAAAAATTTGGCCTCACGAATAATTAAAAAAAAAAAATTGATGTTGAATAATTTTCTTCAATGGTCTTAGAATCTGCGTAAAACATGCAAACGTCATTAACAAGTACCACGCTTTACAAATTACAAATACAAAACTCTTAATTGCACAACAAGGATACATTGTCAAATACAAGCAATTACAAGAAAAAACCTTGCGCAAAAGGTGGCCTTATCCCAATAGCAATTTTTGAAATTTGTGTAGTCGTTTTTTTTTTGCTTGTTACGATGAAGTATTTACTCTCTACGTATTCTACTTCTCTTCGTAAGTACGTTATGTATTTCGAACACATCAATCCCTATACTGAATAAACTAATTTTCATAATCCCAACTCACGCGATCTTTCTCATCTTTAGACAGATGTCCCGTCATGTTTCCATGTCGCTTGAGTTGGGGAATATCCTAAGAAAACAGTAAGCGCCTGGTAGAATAACAATATTTCACTGCACGCCATCATGTCGCTTTGAAAAATTAAATCTGGGCTAAGGTTTTTATGTTTAGATATTTAATTGATTCAGGCTTTACTTTGAGGAAGTTAAAGTTACAAGCACTTACCAAACTATTTTCCGTGCTTCTATCACCAGTTAGTTCATGCAAACTATTGCCGGCCGGCACCCACCAACTACTATTAGTCCCAACATGCCCGCCACCATAACAAACTAATGGTGCCGGAGAATTTGCCACTAGAAACAGATTTGAAATCACGATTTCGATGTCTGTTCGTCCCTTTATCGTCTTTTACAACATCAACGGTGAAATAGGAGTGGTCTATTCTAAAGCCGAGTGCTACACGGCTTTTACATACATTTGTACGATCAGTACTTACTCGCATATGATACGTATAATATACGCATCACACATAAATCATCTTTACGCTATAACTTTTGTAGCTGACTTGATTTATTCTCCTTAGCTCCATAAGCTTATACTTATTTTCTTGACACATATTTTACATAAAGTACAACCAGTAGTTTCAGCCTGAAAAAATCTGACAGTCCTGAAAAAATTGGTCGTTAACACACCTCGGGTCACGTTCCTGTTGGTCTGGTTTCCCTGTAAAAAGGGTTACGTAGCTCAGACGGCAGTTGCTCCATCTGACACAGCCACACGACTGCTATCTATCGATAACAACCGAGACCAACGGCTTAACGTGCCTTCCAAAGCAAGGAGGAGTTCGAGATAGAAAATGCCACTAAATGGCGAACAATCCAATAGTGGTCGCATCTCGCCGACGTTTGACACGCACATTCACTAAAGATACGCGTAATCGAGCTCCTCATCCCAAACACGCAGAAGTACAGTACTTGTGTATAAAGCTATGTAACCATAGTTTGGACTCAAGGGGAACAACCTTGACTTATAACCGCCATCCTTTCTTATTCTAGATGTCTTTATGGAGATACATAAATTGGGTGAAATAACTTCCCAGATATAATCCACCCGCGATCCCTCACACGGAGAGGGCCATTTGTTATTTCTGAGGTTATTTTTAGTGTCATCAAAAGAAATGACACTTGTAAGATCACCTTCTAAATCCAAGCATGTTTTCTAAGTAATCCTCAACTTACGCTTTTAAGCCTTGGAGTACGCTAAATCGTGAGCCTATTTCCAACTTATCATCAATTTACTGCCTCGGTGGTCCAGTGGTTAAGACGTTTGCCTACCCGCAGGTGGTAGGTTCGATTCCCACGGGAAGCATACATTGTTTAGTTGTTTTCAGTTTAGTTAGGACATTGTAGGCCTAAATCACCTGATTGTCTGGTAATAAAGATAATTCCGATCTTCTGAAGGCACGTTAGGCCTTTGTTACAGGAACCACGTCATCGAATAGCGGCACATGAACAGCTACTTAGGTGGTATGTTTACAGTATGTTATTTCATTTTCATTTCACCAGCATTTCTGTCAAATCCTTTCCTGAATATTATAGGACTTTCCCTCCCACTGTTTTCCAAACTGAACAATCAAAAGCTGCGTACATCCAAATCTTTTCTGCAAGCTTAACTAGATTGTCGAACTATCTAGCAAATACAACCAGCTAAGACACCAATAAAAACACCACGTAGTTGGAATCATTTATTTACACATTTCAATAAGAAGTTAACGGTAATTTAAAAAACTAAAACACCCGACTGCCTTTCATCCGGCATTCCGAATCCAAAAATAATACGCCATTTTGTTTCTTGTTTTTTTTAATTTTATGTACCCAGTGTCCCTCTAACAGTAAATTTGAATCTAACGACACCTCTCAAGCTAAAATCCATCGAGCCATTTAGGCTGCAGGGCGTGCCAAACAATTATACATACAAACATACATACATATATACATACCTACATACATGCTGTCGAAATACATAACCCTCCTTCTGACGCAGTCGGGTAAAAAAGAGTTAAACTAAACCGTCTATCAGAAACTATCAATCAACGCCATACCCTTCAGTCGACGCGTAAAAGACACCAGTAGCATTCCCAGGGTTCCAATACCCAGCAATGGTTATCTCATTGCCTGCACACCGTCCTTCCATGAAATGGTCGTAGGTGTCACAAGCCCACGCTGAATACCAGGTCGGATTATGGACAGTAGCTGTCCAGTACTTCACGCATGCTTTATGACTACACTTCGCTGAATCCGACTCTCCTAGCCCTGGTATTATACCACCATCACAATGAGGCTGCCTTTTACCCTTCCGATTTAAAAAGAAGTCCGCATCAGCTAATACAGCTGTGGTTCCTAACCCTCCGGCATTGCAGTGGTACACTTCCACGTACTTGCCAACACCTGAACGTATGTGATCTTGAATAAATCCATTAGAGAAGCAGGGACCAGCTGGATCTATTCCAGTAACTCTCCAAACTTTCTGCAGAGTCGCATTAGTGTATGTTGATCCAGCATAACCTAACATTTGGCTGCCTAAACTGTGCCCGATGCAGTGGATCTGATCTGATGGGAATCCTCGGCTGTTAAGATTAGCCAAGAACTTTCCTAACGCTCTTCCAATATAGTAAGTGTAAGTAACAGACCTTTCGTAGCTTTTGATCTTTCCTCCTCTGGCAGATGTGTATGGAGAATGATCGACGATGATTAGGTAAATATTAGGGATATCTTTAAAGGTCTGTCTGACTAATTCCTCAGTGTTTTTGCTAATGTGGGACTTGTAACCGGGGACAAAGAAGATAAGCCGTTTAGTTATATCGAGGTTGTAGGCAGAGAGAAGATTGCTGGCGGCCCCATCTATCGGATAGCTGATGTTGAAGTTATTTTGGAAATCGTAGAAAAAAATCTGGACTTGGCTGATGTCAAGGTCAATATTTTTGTTGTGGTCACCTGAAACGATAAATGAAGAATATGAGAGTGTGAATACGACTCGATTGAATTACAAGTAAGTTGGATCGGAACGATTTATTTATTTATTTGCTTGCAGAAATGTAGGTGTCAAATATGTATGGAAAAATAATATGAGAGGCGTGTTATTCCGCATTGTTGGAGAAACGAAGTCCACTGCTTAAGACAAGCAGTAGTTATAGGAAAGAAATACCGATTGGGTATAATCGCTATTTCTTATCTCTGCTAAGGCAGACACAGACAGGTGAAAAATATATATATTAAAAGTGAATATTTTTATGACCTCTATTATTTTATGGTGTTTTAAATATCTGATAAGCGAGGTTATAGAAATACTTCACATTTCTCGGTGATTTACTTTTAGTAAGACTTTCACTTCTCAAACATATGTAATGAGCAACCAACAAATTGTTGCAAAAAGCGATACATGCTACATAATCTGAATTCTATAAGACAGTAGATAACCTCGCATTCAATGTTAAGGTCATTGTAAACAAACTGTTTACTGCTTTACACGACCATTTGTCGTATTTACGAGCTGTCCGGTTCATTGCTCGAGGTAATGTGGCTAGAACTGCAGTGCAGCGTGAAATCATAAATAATGGGGCTATTAATCATTTTATAAGTTAAAATTTATAGAATGTTATAAGGTTATGTCTGTTATGAGAATTCGATAGACTAGCGTGTCCTGGCTCTATACCTGCACCTTATAAAATCTCGTGGTAGAGTTTAAAAACACTATCAAATTTTTGTTTTGTAGCAACTATTACGGACCAATATTTGGCCTTAAGGTAGCCTGGAACCATGGCCTTCCTACTTTGTACAGTCTATACAGTCCCTATAAAACTACGCCAATTTGCGTACGAAAACTAAAGCACATTTTTTGAATTCACACATAAGGTCTCATATCCACCAGATCGACCTAATATATGTGATTAGCATTTTTTACTAATATGGCAAGCAGATAAGAAGTAAAAGAAATTAGGAGAATGAATGAAGGGAGCAAAGATAAAGTTGAATGACATATTATCTTTAGACATACATAACTTTTACTTTTTTATTATTTTCCAACCCTTTTAGCTCTGAGTTCTCGGAGTTTCCTGTGGCACAGGTTTTTCCTTTACTTATTTTAGGAACAAAATTACTGAGTATGGTTTCTCCCCTCAAACTATGGCGCATCTGCTGTCGTGTGCTGGGTGCCCAAATACCTGCACCTTGAATGACTTGTGCTTAGCCTCTGAAAGAGCTATTCAGGTAGCTTCTTTCTGGGTTAGAAGAGTGTAATGCCATCGACACGCACAGAAGAAGAACCTGTACACCAGCACTAACCTACTTGTATACTATTTGTCAGGAGGAAAAAAAAAGCTTATTTATTTATTATTTAGCTCAACGCTGTTATTCCCCGGTATTTTCCTTAAATTGTATTTCGCTAGTGACTGTAACTTTTTCCTTAAGAACATGCATTTTCCTTGTAATATTTGCTTTGATCTTTGAAATAAATATTTTGATTCTGTTACATGAGACTAGTATTTACTAGCAGCTTTGCTCAGAAAGGACATTGCGACATTTTGGTCCAACCCCTCAACAACGTTGGAAGTTATGCCAAATGAATGGTTCCAAGTTGGATAAGTATATTCCTTGGAGTTTGGATTCCAAGGAATATACTTAATTTTATATTATGAAGACTTAGTTGTTATATAGCGCGAACATGGTGTTTTAAAACATTTTTAAACCTAAGAAAGCATAAATTCTGGACTGAATGGACCTAGACTGGAAGGATTTCATAGACTGTCACTTCATTTAGATGACAATTTTGTTGATGTATAAAATATTTTATAATACGTTACAGCATTAACGTAGAGGAACTACGCAATATATAAAATAATAAATGTGTACTATATAATTACCGATTTTTTTATTAAAAGATGTACCCTTTCGCTTCACTGGAACCTAGTCTCAAATATATCATCGCTAGGTGTCCATTTTCATTAGGTAAGTACATTTTTATTAGTAATAAATGACTCAAGGAAAGTAAAAAAAACACCATGTTGGCGCTTGATTTCAGCTTGGTGCTCGTAGAATGATCTATACTTCAAATGCTTTCATTTGTCATAGTTTATACCACTGTTGATCAAAGTTGGTATTTGGACCAGAGTCCATACATTTTTGCCCATGGTCCTTTCAGAAAGATTGGTTCCGTAGATAAAACTTGAAGAGATAACAAACAAACAATTATAGAAACTTGCTTTTTCTTTAATAATTTTAGTTAAAATTAGGATGTGTGTGTAATAGACGTGGGCTCATATAAGCAGTCAATAGACATTGACTCTATGCCGGGTAGATATGTAGGTAGTTATTTGTAAAGAATGAATTTCGCGAAAGCCCTACAGGAATTGGAGCAGAGCTGCGTTTAATATGAGTTTATCTTTAAGTAACACAAATGACAACAATAACACAATATGACTACAAAAGAGATTTTGCTTGCTGCCAAAATGTTTCTGAATGCTGTGTTCACCTGTAATTGGGTTGCATGCTAGCACATTTCTGAGAATGTTTATTGTATGTTATGTACATGTAACCTGTTGGTGTACCAAAACTTACATAAATAAATAAAAAATAAGTTAAAAATATCACAACTAAAATGATATTCTTAACCGACTTAAATAGAAGCGTAATTCTTTAACCTGATTGACGATAACCTTACCTAAACACGATCAAAATACGGAAACTAAATCAAACACCACAAATTGTTATGTAAACATGACAACAAGAAACTAGTTTCAATTTACAAAATCAAATAACTGCAAACAAATTCGCACTTACATGTAATCCAATCCGAATACAAAAGGGCGCGAAACGGCTTGAAATTAGCGTACACAGTGCTAAAAGCCGCGATGAATATAAAAAAATAAAAAGTGGCGGCCATTTTTGATAACCCGTGCGACCGCGGGCTCGGCCTGACTATAATAAGATGAATAAATGATACATCGTTAAAGTGGTCGAGTATTGGACATGTTATGAGTCATTTTCTGTATGTAGTCATATTCTATAAACTATGTAGAAAGTATGACCACGAATCAATATGTTTTTTTCTCATGTACTTACAAGAAAGGTCATGTACCACACATTTAATTATATGTTCATAAATGAATTATTTCAGCATGTATAGAATCCATAACATTTCGCGGCAGTTAAACGTCACTTGCGTCTTAAAAGATTTAAAAAGTAAACTTATCAATTTGTATAAAGGATCACATTTTCAAACTTTTCGTACAGTCAGCGTCAAAAGTGCATGCATATTTTTTTTGATATAAATCTATTTTGGATTTTGCATTGTTGACGATGACCATACATAAATTGCTACAAATGCTGTGCTTTGCAGATACATTGGATAGAACTTTTTTATACAAACGCCTAAATCTTCTTTTGCCTAAAGTTCTTACGCCTCTGTCAACCTACAACTCCGAACTAAAAAATGTCTTTACTTTTAATGAGCGTTCACCTTTAATATGACGTCATCGATCTTTTAATAATCCAGTCATCAGCTTGTTAAACTCTCGACCCGTTATATTAGAGGTAGTTGATTGGTATCATATGTAATTACATAAACGTGACTACCTTTTGGAGTTCCGCACATAATTCTTCTTTTTATTAAGTCTCTGTTTGTCATTCGGCTGTATCTTACAAACCATGACAGATAGAGACATAAAACTACCATATATTATGTATTTCTATAGCTGCTATAAGAGAAAATACTTAAAAATAACTTCAGTTCTTAATTAAGAGCTGTGTCGTGACAAAGTTGACAATGTAACTGGGAAATGCGCTCGGATTCACGAGGAGCAAAATTGAAATATCGCACTTTAGCGGATTATTATAATAGAAATTAGGTATGTTTGATCTATAGATCCATACTTGCTTAATATTAAAAGTGCGAACGTCTGTCTGTCTGTTATGCTTTCACGGCCAAACCGCTGAGCGGATTTTGATAAAATTTGGTATGAATATAGTTAAGACCCGGGGTCAAACATAAGCTACTTTTTGACGCAAGCGGAGCTGCGGGTAACAGCTAGTTAATGAATAAACCCCTGCTCTACCGTTGTTAAAACTATGGTGTCCTCTGTTTTGAAAAACAGGACCTCAATTTTTTAATCTCCTACTCATTTAGAAATTCTGATTCAATCGAGTTTTTCATTCATTCATTCATTGATGCAAAAACGAGTGGTCTTCTGCCTATGCCTTTTTTATTTGCAAATCATTCGGCATTCGAAAATAAGAGTTCAAATTTACGAAAAAAGAAAACGAATGAACAGAGAGCATAAAATAAACGTTCCTTATAAACGTTTCGTCAAGTCCTAGTCAAGTCTAAAAGTCTAGACGGTAGTCAAGTTTAGTCAGAAAAATCAGGCTAAGTTAAGTGGTAAAAAAAACTGCACTTAGCGATTATTAGGAGCTTTTGGTAACAAGCATGAAAATCACATAAATCAAACACTGTATCACTTCACTCTCACGCTTATTATCAAACACTTTGCGAATAATAATCCACCATTACGAAGGCGACACTGAAAGTCTTTAGAACTGACCACTTTTAAACAGTATAATAAAAAAAATAAGTTTAAATTTTGAAAATGGAACTCTTTGCCAATATTATTGAGTATGTATTTTATTAATTTGTCATTTGTTTTACGATTTGGCGGCAAATTGAAAATTTTCTGTGTCACGTCAGCATGAATATAACGCGAGAAAATTTTCGTGCAATGATTTTTTATGACTTTCGTTGTCATTTAAGTCAACAAGAAAGTTATGATGGACTTCGATTGGCCTTTCACGATGAAGCCCCATCTCGTGCCACTGTTTACAACTGGTTTAATGAGTTTAAACGTGGTCGCACTAATCTCACCGATGATCTGCGTGAGCGGCGGCCTTCTACGGCGACGACTGAAGATAACATCAGTGTTGTGCGGCGTATGATAGAGACTGACAAAAGAGTGACCTATCAGCATATTCGGGCAAGTTTAGGCATCGGTATGAGCCAAGTGCACAAAATCCTGCATGAACATTTAGCGGTCAGGAAGCTTTGTGCCCGGTGGATACCTCACGATTTGACCGAGGCCCAAAAAATCCGTCGTGTTGATTGGTGCCGTGAAATGGTTCAAAGATTTAACGGAGGTGACTCAAATGCTGTGTTTGACATACTTACGGGTGACGAAAGCTGGATTTACTGTTATGATCCCGAAACCAAAAGACAGTCTGCTCAGTGGGTGTTTCCTTCCGAGGAGTTGCCAACTAAAGTGAAGAGAGGTCGAAGCGTAGGAAAAAAGATGGTGGCCTCGTTCTTCGGAAGGACCGGACATTACGCGATAATTGTTTTAGAGGATCGAAAAACAGTTACTGCAGAGTGGTATACTAACAATTGTTTGCCACTTGTCTTGGAAAAAGTTCAGGAGAAACGACCTCGCAGTAGGATCCTCCTTCACCACGACAACGCCTCGTCGCACACAGCCAGGTGAACGATCGACTATTTGGCGACATCAAACGTGGAATTACTAGGTCACCCGCCATATAGCCCCGACCTCGCACCTTGCGATTTTTATTTATTCCCAAAAATAAAAGAAAAACTTCGAGGAAAACGTTTTATGGACGCCGAGGAAGCAGTGGCTGCGTTTCAAAACGCCGTCGAAGAGACCCCTAAAGACGAGTGGGCAAAGTGCTTTTCTCAGTGGTTCCATCGGATGCAGAGATGTATTGACGTAAAAGGACACTATTTTGAAAAGATGTAATAAAAGGAATAACTTGCTAGTGTGCTCAGTTTTTGATTTTCTAAGAACTTTCAGTTTGACCCTCGTATTATGCACAAATACTCAAAAAAATACAAATTTTGGAAAATAAATTACAGCGCCGATACTGCTCTTCACAGCTTCCCGCCAAAAGTCTTCCTTTCTCAATGCGAATGAACCATAAGTAACGACGATTTTTTTACACTGGGCACACAAAATAATTTCAATTGAGTCACAAATTTCAATAACAGATCTCGAACAGTTTTACTTTAATTGCAAATAAGAATAAAATAAAGGCGACGACGTTTAATTAAGAATTATTTCCGCTCGAACTCCTAGACTTCGAAAGGAGACAATTAGAGCCTTCACAGTTTGCCGGTGATTAAAATAACTCCGTTGCGACTTCAAACCAAGGTACCTTTTTATATATTTTCTTTTTTTTAACTTAAAATTGACACTTGAAAGAAATGTTCATTTAGGTTAAAGGTCACATCTGACTTCATCTTGCACAAGTTACTTACAGTGTACCATAGGCTTTAAAGCGTAAGCTGACGACGCAACTAGGAATACACGCTAGGATGATTATGAGGAGCACAAGTTAAGAGTAGGAATAGACTTAATTTATTTTGTTATTAACAAAAAACCATCACTCCGTGCACATATACATAGAGTAGGTAGGGTATATAATTAATTGTACCCTATCAACTTTGTGTTTATTTTTTAATTCACTAGAAGTAAGGTTTTATTTGTTAATGTTATTTTGATAGCGAATAGTGGTAAATGTTATGCTCGCTACTAATTGACAATTACATAATAAGTATTATAACAATGTTTTAAAAACACTGTTAAATTTAATCTATAAGCGTGCCTAAATAAATAGATTCTTACCTGTGAATTAATGAATGAAACTTTATTTGCAATAAACATGCTAAATCGACACAAATAATATCTTAGATATAAAAGATACAATGTAGGATATCACATGTTGTGAAGGAACGCGTAGTTTCGGAACCGCCTTTCGGCCTCTAGTTCATTTAACAACTACCAAACAGTAGCCGGGACCAACGACTTAACTTACCTTCCGTAGCACTGATTCATCTTTATTAAGAATCCGACAATCGGGATCTCTATTTTTAAAAATACATACATGTCGAATGAAAATCGTTGAATAACGAACAAAAGTCCTTCGTTAAAGATATTATACCTTACTGACATTGTTCAAAATCCCTTTATAGTTCAAAATTCTCCTAAACTTGATAGGTTATTAGCGAAGCGATTAGCGGTTTGAAACTTCGTGCATTTCTATTATCCAAAGTTCAATGATTACAATAATTACATCAAGCTTGTACTGAAATTTGGTTATTAACTGAAGTTTAGATCGACAAATTACATACATACATACCATCACGCCTTTTTCCCGTAGGGGTAGGCAGAGACTACGGATTTCCACTTCCCTCGCTTCTTATACGCTCATCACGCTATTTAAGCTGCAATAACACATGGAGTGCTATTTTTGAAATCTATGACATAGGTATGATATATATATGTCGTACAAAAATTATTCGGCTCGCCTATTTTGCATGAGTCACACTTTTCAATATGTCAATGAGATCACTATTTTTGCTTTTTTCTGTAAAGAAGAATAAAGTTTAAAACAAGCTAATTATTATAAATAAAAAACACGACTGACTGCTATACAATTCATATTTTTTATACAAACATCAATTTAATTTTATAAGTTTTATATTTCATTTTTGTCACAAAAATACATTAAATCATATAAGTTATATACATTTTTGAAATATCCTTTTAAACCTCTTCATTTTGATAATCGAATGGCTATTAGGTTACTCAGAATTTGTTTATTGCGTATATAGTCCGCCATTTTGTATTTATGATGACGTCACATACCCTATGACACTCGAAAGAAAGCAAGAAATCTAAACACAACCTCTTACGTCTATATCCGTTAAGCCGTTCTTGACTCATGGTGGAATAAAATCACAGTATGACTACGGGTACATATCATATGTATATCCTCGTAATCATACTGGTACGAGTATGACTATGATGTCTTCATATTGTAAACAATGTTGCTAATTTCCCATATGTGGGCAATAAAGATGTATTGTATTGTAATTTCTCGCTTGCTCCTGAAACAGTCTGTGAGTCAAACATGTCTTCTTCATCTCGTTTACCTTGTCTCACTTTGTTATGTGGGGTAGCACAGTATGTTAGTACCTTCCACTTTCTCCTATCTCTATCCATTTTCTTCTCAACACTCTTCCTACTCATGTTCTCTCTGATACAATACAGCCGCCTCTTTTTAGGTCTTCCCCTATTTCTTGCTCCCGCAACCATCAAATGTAGCATTTTCTGGGTAATATGGTTATCCTCCCTCCTCACAATATGGCCGTACTATCCCAACCTACAGCTTTCTAACTTTTCATTCATAGGTGCAACTTTCATGCTTCCTCTTATTATACTCATTCCTTATTTTATCTAATCTAGTCACTCCACAACTGTGAGTCAAATATATGTATATAGTGTACCGTAATACCGTAAAATACAACCTTACTGCGGTAGTGCAGGTTTGTTTATACAAATAAGGTTAAAAATAAACAAATTTATTACTCTGAATTTGAAAAAAAATTTGCTTCGAATTTTTTTCTCCAGCTACTTATCTTTTTTTAATTAATAAATAGGATATATTTAATATATTTATAAATTATTATCATAAACTAACTTAAAATGTTGTTTATGATAATAATGAGAGTTTATAACTAACCGTCTTAAAATTATTAATCTATGAAAAGTTGTGTGAACAACGCCGACAAATATTTCACTTCGCTTGTTTAGTAAAGATGTGGTGATATTTAGCATAATACACACTGAAGCAAACCTACGTCGGCAGCTTTTTTCGGCGGCTTTACTCAAAGTCGAAAATTTTTGTCGGCGGGCTGTGTCGGCGGGTTTGGTATCTATTGCGCTTTACATCGCATCACAATTCTCATGCACATAACCTATTACTACTAAATTTAAAATTATTTAAAATAAATAACAAAGAAATAAAATAATTTATGTTTTATACCTTTGCCATATTTGTCATTCTTTTAATGTTAACATGCACAAAGAGTGCCACATGCAGCACAATTAAGCTGTTACAAAAAAGAGGGATTTAGCTTGACACATACTTTCATGTACATTTAACCTCGTAACTAAAAATATCCTACATAGAAAGGCCCTAAAATTGAACCTTGAGGGATACAATAATATAATTAGACTAAGAAAACTAACAATGAGTGTATTGTTGTTCTATTATATAACAGTCTACGATTATAGAAATACCACTTTTACGCAATACCAGTGACACTAAATTTAAGTTTATTTTTAAAGATTTTATTAGTGACTCATAATGTAAAATGCATTTTCCAGATTCAAGTTTTAAAATTGTTTTTCATAACCCTCTCGACATAACATAATTGTAACTTATCTAGTACTAATCTTGCACTTTACACACAATAGCGTACTTTATCTTTTTATCAATCATCTTTGATAGGATCACATATATTTGATAAATAAGATTAAGAATGTTATAAACTTCATGTTGTCACAAAGATAGTATGGAAATAAATTCCGCAACAAACATAGTCCTATTCAAAGAGATATTTTCAATGTTATTTCTATCGTTGAGCTATGCTTACATTTTGAATTTTTAAACCAAATTTTTGTGAGAGATGCTGACAACTGGCAGCCATCGCGCAGAATAGAACACTGGCACTCTCTCGTAAGGAGGCCAAGATCCACTTCGGGTCACTAAACCATCCGAGTTAGGAGTAGTAAAGCAAATTAATATGGGATATTACAAAATTTCAAGAATATAGACATAATCAATCTTAAATATAATTATGTACAGTGATATAAACTGGTGCGTTATTTTGTAGACAACATTTATAATTGAAATTATTAAATAATTCATAAAAAAATTAAATGTTTATGATAATATTACTTCATAGAATATACAAGATAATGAACAGTGTGCGTGGATCACAGCTGCGCTGCTTGTGGAGCCCCCGCGGATCGGTTCGGTCACCATGGACTCACTTGTTCGTCGGGCGCCGGTCGCCAAACCCGCCATGCAGCCATCAATGACATCCTACGAAGGGCGCTCGTTAGTGCCAAAGTACCCGCAGTTCTGAAGCCTCAAATTGTGCGGGAAGATGGCAAGCGCCCTGACAGGATGTCATTGATACCTTGGAGGATGGGTCTGGGACGCCACGTGCTCCGATACTATGGCAGCTACGTACCTCCCAGCCACCAGCAAACAGGCCGGTGCTGCGGCGAACGCCCGCGAACGGTTTAAGGCCAATAAATATAGTTGTCTCGGCACTCAGTACGAGTTCACAGCCTTTGGTGTCGAGACACTAGGCTCGTGGGGCGCCGGTGCGCGGGGTCTTCACAGGGAGATCAGTAGACGCCTAAAAGAGGCATCGGGTGAGCCTCGCGCGGGCAGCTTCCTCGCTCAGCGAATAGCCATAGCTATTCAACGCGGGAATGCTGCCTGCGTGATGGGAACTCTGCCCAGGGAACCTAATCTAGATTACATTTAGTTTTTTTTTTGTATTTATTATTTTTAGATAGGATAGTTAGTTTTAATTTTTATATGTTTACTTGAGATAATGAATATACATTCATTATAATTTTTAAATATTGATTTTTGTTTATAATGTTATTTATTAGACTAATTATTGTAATAATTACCAATAATAGTTTTTTAGGATTCCGTACCTCAATACGTAAAAAAGAACCCTTATAGTCTCACTCGTGTCCTCTGTCTGTTCGTCTGTCACAGTCAATTTTCTCCGAATCTACTGGACTAATAAAGTCTATAACCCGAAGGCTAATTAAAAAAATGTATTATTTTAAAATATGGAGACTAGTTTGGGGGGGGGGTAAGTAGTCAATTAAAAAAAAGTTTTTCGAACTTTACTTTTTGATATATCGAACGAAAAGGCTCAGTTTGAAGATATTCATGATATTTTTTTCAGTATCCTTTAGGTCAATATTTTTGGAGTTATTTAGGAAAGAAGACAAAAAATGGGCATTCCTCCGCCTAGACTATCTCCGAAGGGGGTTAAGTGTTATTTTTTACAAAAAGTTTTTTAATCTGTACCGTGCGATATACCACACGAAAGGGCATCTTGTGGCCATCTTAAATATATTTTCTTCAAATCTGTAAAATCATCTGTTCTTATGTTATTTAGGAAAGAAGACAAAAAATGTGCATTCCCCCTAGGCTATCTCCGAAGTTACCAGACTTATAATTTGGAAAAAAAAACAGAATGTAGACCTTGTGATAAACTTTGCAATAATTAGAAGCTCGTCCTATGAAAGGGGAGGTAATTTTTGGGGGATAAAGTGGTAAATTTTTAAAAAGTATTTCAATGTGCCGTATGAAAGGTTTCTTGTGGCAGTCTCACATGTATTTTTTATAATAAATGTTCATTTATTAATTACTAAGAGAAAATTAAAAAAAAAAACCATTGCCGCCTCATATCAATATTAATTTCGCCAAGTTAGCTAAGATGGAATTGTCGTGGCCGTAAGAAGCTGGGTCTTCAAAGAAAGGTTCTGGGTTCAAATCCTTGTTTTTAGGGTTCCGTACCTCGAAAGTAAAAAACTGAACCCTTAAAGGATCACTTGTTGTCCATCCGTCCGTCTGTCTTTCAAGACCCTTTTTCTCAGGAACGCGTGGAGGTATCAAGCTGAAATTGATATCAAATACTCAGGTCTACTGTCCCTCGGAGCTGTGAAAAAATCAAAAGATACAGCAGTTTATGCCGCAAATTTTCGAAACTCGCAAGGGAATCAAAAACTACAGGGTACTTAACGTGAACTCAATCTTGAAATTTTGTACGAAGCAACGTTTTATAGCAAAAACTGTAAATTTTTTATTACATCATATAATGAAAATATTTTTAATAATTTTAAACTTGCTACACTTTTCGTCGTGAACATACAGATTTGTACGGAACCCTCGGTGCCCGAGTCCAACTCGCACTTGGCTGGTTTTTTTACGAATATTATTTAAAATTTCGATATTAGTTAAATTAGAATTTTGAATGAAATATTATTAGTTGTCATATTTTCATTATATGTAATTAATAATGTTATGCGAGGTCTGTGGCTCGCTCACTGTTATGGTCACTGTATAACCTTAACTTGGTTGGGTTTCTGTCATAAAGTCGTCTTTGGACACTCAGTCGTTTCTGTCATAATCTACTCTTTGATAGGTTTGTTAATTAAAAATAATAATCATGAAAATCATTCATTTGTGTTTATGTTAAATATGTTTCATTCAAGTAAATAGTAGATGAATTAAAATATTTGAAATAAAAATATAAAAACTAATTATTATTTGAAACATTTTCTACGTTACGAAATTCTTTGAAACTTCTGTCTACAAAATAAGGGTACACCATATAAACTAGGTATGCATTTATCATAACTATCACTTTAAACTAACAAATGGTCGTAATCTTAAAAATTATTGATTCACTACCAACTTAAATTATCAGGAGTGCTATTTCTGAAAATCGTGACGCATAATCGTCGTTATTTTTTGTTCAATATCGAATAACTTTCGTTAGATATCGAATGTTTTTTGTTCGATATAAAACTATTTTCATTCGACATGAGTCATGCATTCAAAAATAGGGCCCTAATGTTCTAATAAAGCTAGCAGCTTCTTAACTTATGAGTGTTACCTAAATTATTTAACTATCTATTTCTATAAATGCGTAGTTTCTCCCGTTTCAAACGATGGATACGATAGATCCAGGCCCTTCAGTTTCTCAATGAGGAACTGTTCTGCTTGGGTTTGCATCTCTTTGTTGAAGTATGCTTTCCAGCCTCCTACTTCACCTGTAATATATTTCAAAATCTCGTTAGAAAAAGTACAATACAATACAAAAACTCCTTATTGTAACAAGGATACATTGTTAAATACAAGCATACAGTATAGTATACTATTTTTATAATTCTAGGCAAATAATCCATATCCATACTAACTAATATTACAAATGCGAAAGTCTGTCTGGTTGTTACGCTTTCACGGCCAAACCGCTTTTATGAAATTTATTATGAATATCGTTGAAGACCCGGGGTAAAACATAGGCTACTTTTTGGTGCAGGCGAAGCTGCGGGAAAAAAGCTAGTTCTTAATATATATACCCATTTGGATGTGGACACTAGAGACGCATCTGACACCTTGAATATACGTTTTGTCAACTTTTATCACGTCAAGTTTTTTTGTTTATTAAATTCAATTTAGTTAAGCAAATAAATTGAATTGAATAATATTGAATAACATAACACAATAAACAGAATTTCAAAATCGACTGAAAATGAAAACCATTTTTGTAGCTAGATAATCAAATAGTGAGTTTAATTTATCTTTGTTTTTATCTTCAAGTATTTACGTTATAAAATGTTATAAAGATAACTCAACTTTATTCATTTTACATGCAACACTATGACACAATATTATTGAATTCTTGAGTGCTTTGTTGGTCCAGAATTGAAGGTTGTCCTGCAAAATTTATGATGATCAGATTAAGTCTATCAGTAACATTTGAGTGTGAAATGGAAAAGACTAAGAAATTAGCAAATTCCAAATGTATACGGTATGACTCAACAAAAAGTAACATCTTACGGCTCCGTTAAGCTACTTATTCATAGAATTAGGATTGTCTAGATTAAAACCATCACATTCTTAGCTTTCTGCACCGCTCGTTTAAGTTTTTTTCTCTGATCCGTTCTACCATAAGATTGGCTTGAAGAGATTGCATTCGCGATATCCGCCATTGTACTCATTTCTTTTAATGATAATTAGATTCAATGCTGTATTTTTTTCTATGTATGTTAATGATGCACTAAAGAGTTCATTCACTCGTTCACAAAAAGAATCCAAAATATGAAGCCTAAAATGAATTCCCTTACCTTTTCGTATAAACTGCACGTCCCCTTCTTTTTCTCCTGTGGTGTTATTGACAGACTTGTTCTTCTGTAGACTGTCAAAGCTGAGGTGAGCTGCCAGCCCGCTGATCTCTTCATCTGTGTACTCTTTGCCCAGGAACGTACATATCTTGCGGATTTCTTTTGGGAGTTCCTGTATATTTATATCCATCCATACTTAATAATATTATAAATGCGACAGTCTGTCTGTTACGCTTTCACGGCCAAATCGCTGAACGGATTTTGATGAAATTTGTTATGAATATAGTTGAAGACCCGAGGTCAAACATAGGCTACTTTTTGACGCAGGCGGAGCTAAGGGGAAACAGCTAGTACAACAATAATTAACGTTAAATCGTTGGTCCCGGTTATCATTTAGTGGTCGTTGAACGCTGACCTCAAAGATGATGACGACATTGAGAATTTGAGAGGGAGCGAAGGGCGCTGGCGATGAGAACGAACATGGTAGCTCGCAGGTTTGCTCGATGTTCTCCAAAAGTTAAAGTTACTCCTTTATTGCACCTTATTTTATGCCTATGGGCTCAGTATAGCAAAAAATCATGTACGGCGCGAGTAAATACAATAATGCATTCAGGGTGCTGATAAGGCTACCAAGACACTGTAGTGCATCAGGGATCTTCGCAGAAAACCGCGTTGACTGTTTTTATGTCACGATGCGTAAAAGATGCGTATCCATGGTGCGTAGAGTACGTGCTAGTACCAACAGCATCCTGAGCATGATTGCAAGTTGGCTGGACTGTGCTTATGTCAATCACTGCTGCTCAATCTCAAATGGGATTAAGCGACATTTAATGTCACTATTTTTTATTTTATTTCATCTTTTTGAAATGTATTACTAACACTAAGTTAAGCACTTTTGTTACTAACCAAATGGACTAAACGTCTGAAATTTTTTTTTTTTTTTTTTGTTATTTAAAGAAACCACGTCAGAGGCCAATAACGGTTCCGAAATCTCGGACTGGGTCAATTGAGCATGAATGAATATAAATATAAAACAGTCAAACAAATTTTTGTCTCACAGACATAAGGATATTGAAAAAAGTCGTAAGTAGGTATCATAAAAATAACGTTATCACATGTCTAATTGTGGCCTTTTTTGTATTTTATGAATCCAATACCACCATGCTATTCGGTGATGGACAGACGAAATAGACTGCCAATCTGGGGCATATTGATGGTTTTTTCTGCTGGGAATATTAATTAAATAATTAGGGTTAATTAATTATGCCATGTCCGTTATGATATCAGAGTTTTGTGCGAATAAGATTTCCTACTATTAGTGTTGAAATCTATGATTAAAGATGAACTTGTTTCGAGTAGGTTTTTAATGGGACCACCCTTTAATTCCTTCTTGTTTGGTCAAGTCTACTTTTTGTAATATTTTAAAGTGCAATAAAGATTAAATTAATTCAAATTATTTATCAAGGGATAGCCATCGCTATTCAGTGCGAGAAGAAACTGAAACTGTTTACCAATACTCGATTAGTCCATGAACGGTTGGTCAACATAAATGCTGCCTACGTGATGGGCACGGGCACCCTTTAGGTTTTATTTAGTTTTTAATTTTTGTTAAGTTATTTATTATTACTATTATCTATTTAAATAAATAATAAATACATACATAAACCTGAAAATCTGATTCTTATTAAGAGTCTATCTAAACGAAAGATTTGACATTATTTTACGCCATGAGTCATGAGTGTGTTTCTCCTTCTCTTTCTGATCCAAATTGGAAGGTTTACTACGATTCTATTAGCTTATTTCTAGACATAATTGATCTTGATAAGTTGAGAAGGGTGCAATCTGATATGGTTGGTTTTTTCGTCGAAAAAAAAAACAATAAATTACCTTGATCAGATCTTCGTAGAATACAAAATGTAGATTAGGCTCGTCTCGCCTCATCCAGGCTTCGTTTGTGTGTGCTACGATTGGGGTCCATGGTACTGAAAAATTAGGTCCCATTTACTCACAAGCTATAATAAGACTATGCCGTCTATTCCGCTTTCGAGACGAGATTAATGGTAAGTTCGATCTTAGCTATTTATATGGCCTAACTATGTAACAGTACCTGACGTAAATTTTATGAAATCTATGATGATTTTAGATAAATAGTGATTTTGTCATGAAACCCACAACCTCCAGATTAGAGGACAAGCGTACTATAAAGGTTCACTGAGGTAAGACAAGAAATATTGGCTATTTCTTAACACTTACAGATATTACGAAATATTTATCAGCATTTTCCTAATCTTCTGTCATATAAAAATGAATCTCTACTTTACTTTGTCATCGCATCACGCGTGAACGTATGAAACAATTTCGCCAATTCTTTTTTTGTGTTATCATGAGAAGGTTCATAAAGAAGGTAAAATTATAGTTAAGACAGTCAGCTAGTCTATAATTATATTCGTATATATTTATTTAAGTACATCATATATGGTAATTATATTAAATACAAATTTCTTTCCGCCAAAAAATATGTTGTCTTATCTTACAAATTTTCACCCACCAAGGGGTTGTACCCATTGATGTAATATTTTTTAAGTTTATGTTTGTACTGACCCCGCGTCTTCAACGATATCCATACAAAATGTCATCCAAATCGGTACAGAAAAAAAATAAGCACTTTTCGGATGAAATTCGAAACACGACTACCTAGTTCAATTCAATTGTTTTATTTCCCAGATATGGGCAAAAAAGGTTATATTGAATTATTTAAGTTATGAAATCAAGTGTTAAAAATATACTAACACAATCCTTTCATAAACGCTTCCCAGAATTCGCTGAACGTAGTCTTAATAAAATCCTTCATAATCATCTTATGTAAATAGAAATATGATACGGCAACGTCCCTCGGGTCTCTCGCTACATAGACCACTTTAGAAGTTTTAAGTAAAGCAGGGGGCAGCAGCGAAAGCGGCATGTGGGTCTTGATGAATCTAGGAGAAGGTTGGTCCTCAATGATCTTCCAACTTGGCTTTTTGATCGCGTGTCCTAACCCTTGGAAGTTTTTGAGGTTCATGAAGTTGGCTTTGATAAGGAGGTAGGCTATTTTCGGAATGTGTATTGTGGTTCTGTAACATAAAAAATACATAAACAGAAACTCTTTCATTAATATTTTTTTTATTTACTGAATCAACAGTACTTAGTTTATACAATATAGTTATTTTTAGTTATTCTTAATGCCAATAACAAATTCATATTTCTGATACAAAACATTTAAGTACTTAAAAACAAACATGTAAAAATTATCAAGTTGCAAATTCTAGCAGAAACAATGACGAGGTGAAAAGAAGATCATTCAATAAAAAATAAAAAGTGATGAGTATGCATCATGGGTGTATGTGTGTGTACATACATACATACATACTCGTCAACACGATCGACTACGGATTTAGAATAGAATAGAAGAAATAGATCATCATTTCGTATAGGTTACATTGTCTATCGACTAAATACACCCTGGTGACAGGAAACCGCCTCTCGGTCTCTGAAGAGATAGATAATAAATAGATTTCTACTTCATACGATCGTTACAGACCTCCTTCGCTTCCTCCACGCTGATCACTCTCGTCAATTACGGGGTACTCCTAACATCTCCTTTTACAAGATGAATCAATATCAGAATCATTGCTGATTTTCATTGATGTTTGCAATTTGGTATCTTTCTTTAAAATTTATAGAACAATTCATAAGTTCTGCAAGCTTTAAGATGCACACACATCAGCTTTATATGCTAAAAGTGTGATTAATAATATAAATAAATAAATGGGTGGGATAAGAGTTTGAATTGAAAAAATATTTTTGAATCTGTACCTTTACCTACCCTGTAAAGGTTTTCAAATAAAACAAATTTTCCAGATTAGTGAATATGTAAAACGAATATAATATATCGATTGTTCAATGCAGTTTTACTCGTGACTTAGCATATCACGTCAATACGAAATACCTGCATCACCCATAATACCCAAAAATTGCTTTATCATCGTCATATCAATGTACATTGTACAATCCACTTTAACAATCATATCGTTATTTTTATCACATATAAAATCCGCTCTAAGAAATTTTATAACACCTATTGTTTTGAAATGATATGAAATGAATTTATTTGCGGGTTTATATGGTAGAATACATGTTAAAAACCAAAGGGGACCAGGAGTCCTATTTTTGAAAAAATATGACTAACAAAAGTCAGTGACTCACCGATTAAATCAAATGAAAATTATTCGATATCGAACGAAAATCATTCGACTCAGCGGTTTTACGTTAGTTATACTTTTCAAAAATAGGACCCCTGAGCCATTTTGGCTTATAACATGTATCTACCATATAAACCATATAAACATGTAGCGTATTCTTAGGACCTTTGCTGTACTTACGTGATGGCTTTCTCAATAAAGATATATTCTATTCTATTCTATTCTATTCTAAACCCGATTCCACCGGAGACTAAAAGAAATACATAACAAATGAACTAAAAAGCCATGGGAACTGGTGACTGGCGAGACGAAATGCGGAGTAGTAACGATTAGTGCACTGAAACAAATGTATGTTTTTCTGTTTAGCGCCGTCACCGGTGCCATCGCGAAATTCGCCGTGGCGAATTGCCCCGTATCCAAGGCCACCGCAATGTCTCTACCACGGAATTTTATTAACACAAACACTGGCAATAGCATTAACAATTTTGTATGTAGTATGTAAAGCGCCCCTGGCGGATATTAAGGTAACTAAGATACTCCATACCACAAAATCTTGTGGTAGTAGGAGGTACTGACAGCTTAGTTATAGGTAGTTCGCCCTCTACATTATTGTAATGAAGTTAAATAAATAAATAAAAATAATGTACTCACTCTAGCATTGGAAACCTTTCGAATAAAGGCGTCTGTTTTGCTTTCTCATAATCCAAATTATTTTGTACCAACCATATTAGTTCTTGAACCCATGTCGTACCTAAAAAAATCATAATACATTAATTTTTTTCAAAAGAATTAATTTTTCCCGTAAACTATAACCCGTGTGAAAAACTGAGACGCGTAGGTAATCATGCCTGCAAAGCATTTTTATAAAGTATTACTATCGTAAAATTGACGAGTCGAATAATTTTTGTTGGATATGGAATTATTTTCGTTCGTTAACGAAGGATTTTTGTTCGATATCGAAATATATTTATTCGACATTTATATCATACACTAGCCGTTTCCCGCAGCTCCACCTGTGGTATATAGCCTATGTTACTCAGGGTGAATGTAGCTTTCCAATGGTGAAAGAATTTTTGAAATCGGCACAGAAGTTTTTGAGTTTATTCATTACAAACATAAACACAAAAATACAAATCTTTCCTCTTTATAATATTAGTGTAGAGTGTAGATTTCAAAGATACCCCTGAACACAAATTATGCTTCAGATAGGTGTTGAATCTACGACCTTTGGGTTCAGGCAAACGTCCTAACCACGGGATCACAGGGGCAGAAAACTAAGTCTGTCTTCCTATCTATGTAGATGAAGAAAATATTTTATCATAAAAATAGTTATTTACATTATCTTATATTGTTCACTCAGTCATTGTTCAACACATGAAGGTTCACAAACTCACGATTCTAGATAGTAATCTAAGTAGGTTACGCAATAAACATGTCGCTACGCTAATTTCACAAAATCACATAAATATATTAAGCAAACAACTAAAAAATATCAGTTTTTTTATATGTTTCTTTACAATTTGAGAACAACTTTTACCGACGTTTTACAGTGTGTTTAGACCGTATATTAACCACTTTTAATAAAAAAAAGCTTAAGTGAAAACAGACAAAAATGTTTTGATCTACCATAAAAATCAAATCAGCTAACCGGATGTGTGGGAGGTCTAAAATTTTACCACGGTTTACACTTTGTCACAGAAAAACAGAAAAATTTACTCCTTAACCGACTGCACAATTTAGTTTAAGTATCCCTACAACTTTTTTTTAATTGTCGTTCGTTGTCGTTTCAGCCGCAATCAGTCCACTGCTGGACTTAGGCCTCCCCCAAATTGAGGGGTTGTTGCTATACTCGCCACGCTTGGCAGGCGGATTGGCGAGCGCAGTTTCAACGGCTTATTTTACTTCCGACGCTGCTGCCCGTCGGAAGTTTTCCTTAGCTAGAGAAGGGTGGGATGTGGTTGAGTTTGGGGAAAGGACGAGGTACTAGGAAGCTAGTGACTCGGCTGGACATGGGTTGACTCAGTAGCAGCTCGAGTAAGTCGGGCTCGCGTACCCGTGCGTTATGTATCCAAGCCATCGGGCAGATGATTGAAAACAACACCCCTGACTATGTCACAATCTATGTCTAATTCCATTTTTCAAAACTTTGCCTCCTGTCTAAAAAGTCTTCTATAGTCAAGATGGTATATCAACTGACCTGATCTAGGAAACGTGATGACCCAAACATCATCAGATCTGACTTGCAAATTGTATATTGTCTGCGCATACTTCCTGAATAAGCCCGGCATTACATACTCGTTCTTCCCGCATTTCACGAAGTTTGTGTAACCTGAAAAAAAAATACCATACGCTCAAAAGATGCATATAATGAAATGAAAATGAGTACGTCAACTATGCGATTTTATTGACGCAGATGCTACTGCGTTGACAATTTTGTATAACAAATCTATACAGCGCCCCTGGCGGATAGTAAGGTAACTAAGAATCTAACGTCTTGTGTCATAGACCAAGACGTTTCGGGGCGTTGAACCAATGTAGTAAGTAGATCTTAACGTGGTCACTAAAGTATGCGTAAATAAAATCTCGTGGTAGATGTACAGAAATAACGAAGCCAGACAAAATACGGAACGATAACATCAGAGGTTATTTTAAGGTCGCTCCAATAGGGGAAAAAATGGTGAAGGATGACGATCCTTTTGACGATGAGATGGTTCGGTCAACAAAAATCACGCTGTTAAAAAATCCTTGGCTGTTCCGAAGGTGAAAGGTACTGCGGCCTGCAACGTGGAGGATAACGGGCTGAACGGTTGTCATCCCAAACACCTTTCGACGGCTACCGTAACTGCTTTTCGCAACTGGTTGCTTACGAGGACTTTTACTATTTACCGGTAAGAAGTTGCCATAGAAAAACACATTCCTCACAAACTCACCCCGTAGAAACAAACATAACAGTATAATCTTATCTTTATAATCTTAACAGTTTAATAAAATCCTGTAACATTATTCTCGTGATTTTATGTAACAAGTCTTCCGATAACTTTTAAACTTACGCATTGCATATTTAAAACATTTAAATTAAAGGATTTAGATTTAGCGCGTAAAATACCTCCATACTTCCGACGTTTCAACCGTGTTACAACGGCCGTGGTTTTTTTTTTATTTTTGTATTAATTGATTATTAATATTATTTTACGACTAATTCAAGAGGATATTTCTCTCTATGGAATGTTTTAGGAAAATACCAAAATGTTATGTCATGTTGTGATATCACTTGCCTAACTGGATGTAACTGGATCATAGATAACAATTTACCTTCGAGTTAAGTACGTGAACAATATCAGTTAGATTCGCTTGTCAAAATGTCAATACCCATACACCATTCGGTTGCAAATCAACAACAATTGTCGCTTATCTCAGCGTTTCAAATCATTCGACTCACTGATTATGTCGAATCGAATACATTCATACTTAATTTTTTATTATAATATGTATTAAAAGTGCGAAAGTCTGTCTGTTACGCTTTCACGGCCAAACAGCTGAACAGATTTTCATGAAATTTGGTATGAATATAGTTTAAGACCCGGGGTCAAACATAGGCTACTTTTTGACGCATATGTCACAATAAGCCGGCTGCCATTTGTTGGTTGATAAAGGAACCACATCAGAGATCGAAAGGTGGTTCCAAAAAACTCTGACACCAGAGTATACATGGTAGATTGACCACGTTACCCTCTCGATATGAATGAATTACTATCGAAATCGAATATATATCAATCCAATCACCGGTTTTGCATTTTCAAAAATAGCAATAGGTCGTGGTTTAGTTACCGCGATTTGCATTCAACATTCTTAAAGATATTCAACATTTCAAAATTGTAACGTTTAAGGTTCCGTGCCGAAAAAACATGGCAACAGAATTCTATGTCTCTGCTTTTTTGTCTACGGGATCTGCATCTGTATCTCATGAATCTTAAGAAATAAAGATTTGCCATGTTAATCTCTGATTATGTACTTCAGTTGCCGTTTTGTCTACAAACTATAAGTTTTTTTAAAACAAAACGCACAAATGCGGAGCATTGCACAAATACAAAAAAACGTCGATACGATGACTCTACAACGTTCAGCCAAAACATTGAACAATCTTGCTACAAAAAAGTTAGACAACTGTTTAACATGTGTCTAAAAAATGCCACCTAACTACGTGTAACTACTAGTCTAAAGTTAAACAGGGTATAGACATGGTTTTAAGTACTCTAAGTGTAGAGTTTAGACTGTGTTTAGGTAAACACGTGTAGAACTAATCTCTAACTTTGCACTGCGTTTGTGAAGCCAAATTTTAATTTCATTTTGAAAAATCAAGTTGGTTATGTTTTTTCGAACATTCATCATCATAATTTCGTGTTCGTAGATAACATGGTCTATCGACTATATGCACCCTGGTGTCAGAGTTGTTCAAAAACCGCCTCTCGGCCTCTGACGTGGTTCCTTTAACGACTACCAAATGGCAGCCGGGACCAACGGCTTAACGTGCCTTCCGAACACGGAATCATCTTTATTATCAGACAATCAGAATCTGCAAAGTCCTAACTAAACTGGAAACAACTGAATAAAGTATGCTTCCGGTGGGAATCGAACCCACTACCCCCGAGAACATTAAGATCACAGGAAGTAATCTTGTGATTTTCTATTAAACTGTCCTATATTTTTGCGCATTTCGCACATAGAATTAAATATATATTTTATTACGGTTATTTATATCGCGTATAAACAACATATTTATTTTACTCCCGACTATTCAAACTACCCATCTACTATATGCGAACAGGAACGCAGTATAATGTTTATTTATTTATTTAAACTTCATTACAAAACATATAAATAAATGACTTTAAGTCCACCATTCATTTAGGCCTAGTGCTGGTAAAATTAAAAGTAGTTATAAACAATTATGTGGGAAGCGTGAAAGAAAATCACTTACAGTTTTTTTGATAGTTATGATTGAAAGTCCATTTTCAAACCCATAAAAATTGCACTACATAAACATTTCCGGCCACACGCACAATTGTAATATATACTATTGTATGTATGTATGTATAACTTGCTGCACGAATAACCATGCAGTCGGTGGGCGTTCTTTACCAGTCAAGACAACTATAAGATGCCATGCCTTGTCCCAGCAGTGCATATGATTTTAATTTAATGACTAATAGTTAATTAAAGGTTGACGGGTGTGCTAGAAGGACCTTAATATTTTGCCAATTAAAAGAAAATTATAAGAATTTTATAAATCATAGGCAGAATTGGGCGTAAGTATTGCAGATCACGATATTTCAGTATTTCATGATTGCTAGATTTTTTACGTAAGCGATTTAAATATTTGGAATTTAATTTAATTTTAGTATTTATACATTTGCATACATTTTATATCTATTATAATCTAATAAATTAATTGTAAATGTAAAGATTAATTGCAAAAAATATCAACTAGTATAAATATTTGATACGATCTTTTGTTTTAAGTTACGCAATTTCAAATAAATAGTTAAATTTAAATCGAAAATTGCAGTCACCACAAAATTTTCTTTATCATTTATTCATAAAAAAAATATTTTTTTAACGTTAATAAAAAATAAATGCGACGTGATTTCTAGGACTTTACAAAACTTCTTAAAATACAATTTAGGTACGGAAAGCGTTTTAAAAAAAAACGTACCCCCGGCAAATGATACACATAACTAAAAAATTTCATAAATGCACACTACCACGTTATTTTACGACACGACACTAGCCACAGAAAACATCAACTGGCATCGTTCCACTACACTGACCTGTTAGACATTTCTTTATAAGTCTACTTTCCTCTGGCGTAACGTCTCTTATATCATATGGCAAGTCTAACCACGGCGTCATAATAACCTGCTTATTGACACTGCCTAAACGAAACTGTCAACGGTTGAAATAATGCCACCTTTTTCAATAGAAAATAATCTAATCTTGTATCGATTCATGGGCTGCCATGTAGGAATTCAAATTGGCGATCGTTTAAGCCATTTCTGAATCATTTTTGTTATTGTTTGTGACATAACAATATCGTGATAGCGATATCATTGTATTGATGATAGATGAACGGACAAGGTTATTAGCATAGATTAATAATTGGTCTCCGCGACGCGAGCGCGCGAGACCATTTAATAATCTAAGGTTATTTATTACCAACAGCACTTGCATAGGTGATGAGGACGTGATATCAATTCGAGTGCTTAATTCATTCAAATAAATTTAATCAGTAAGTTACTACATACTACCACAGAAGGCAACTATTTTTGTAAGTCTGACTCACTCAGTACCGAATGGCATTCCATTAATTTCAGTGTCGATGTTCATCTTATGTACCATCCCCCAACTGTAACACCCGTACAGCGTTGTCTGAAGCCGTGTACAAATACCTGAAAATTTCGATAATATTACCCAACCATAGATTTCTCCAAAGGACATTAAGGTGTTACCAGTCAAACGTTCTAATAATAATAGTAATATTTAGGATCTACAAGACACGCAAAGGCCGCTTGGAGAAATGGCAAAAAAATATTATGACAAACACGTATTTACCCGTAAAAAAAGCATTGACGCTTTGTAATTTTTTTCTTTTTACATCACGTTCATGTACGAAACATATCGCCATGATACTCAGTACATTAGGCTACTTGACTGTGTTCACATTTTGACAATATTTGTATACGGAACAATACATACGCTAAAAAGTAACCGATACCGAAATAAACAACAAAATTGGTAATTAATTAATGCAGTAATTAGCATTTAAACTTTTCTAATAAAGAAAAGTGGAAGCGTGGTGGGGACACCTTGCCATCTCTTTTGCTCGTACAAAATCAAATGGCAGTGACGTCACTCCACCATTAAGTGCGTCCTTTTCTTGTTTCTTAACAGTTTCCCCTTCCACAGGATTGCAAAGGCTTATAACTTATTTAATTTTGAATGGATACAAAAAAATCTTTCAGTTTTCGAATTCAGGAATTTATATTTTGAATGTAAATAATAAAAAAATATTGAGTAAAGTAGCCTATTAAATATTTTTATTGATTTTCGAAAGTTTAATACAAAAAACACCAAATTCATTATACTGGGACACAATGGCCTTCTAGTAACTTAACACGGCGGCATAACGAAAGGCGGTTTCCAAAAACTCTGATACCAGGGTGTATAGGGTTGGTCGATGGACCATGTAATCCACTTCGTAAAGATCGCTCGATTCAATAAGAATTAATGAACATGATATTACTTGATTCACTATCTCTCTCTGGCGATTTGAACTTAGATTTGGTCAACTCGATTCCACTCTTCGTGTATCTTTTTATGTAGCAAAAAAACCAATTAGGTATGCTAAATCTATGGTTGTTATCAATCATTGCCATATAACATTTAGTATTAAAAATTTGAAGTTCGCAACTAATTTTCCAGCTCCATTCCTCATCTGATTTTCTAACCGGGGCCACTCAAAACTTACTACACTTCGGTAAAAGATGCAAATATAAATAGATTGATAACTAATTTAGAAATTAATAGCTGCTAGAAAAATTACTCGTTACAACATAGATTTATCATCATCATCATCATTTCGCGTAGGATACATTTTATATCGACCATGTACACCCTCGTGTCAGAGTTGTTCTGAATCGCCTCTCGGCCTTTGACGTGGTTCCTTTAACGACTACCAAATGCCAGCCGGGACCAACGGCTTAACGTGCTTTCCGAAGCACGGAATCATCTTTATTATCAGACAAATAGATAAGATAGTAGATTTATAGTATGTATGTATAATGGTAGACCAACGGCTTAACGTGTCTTCCGAAGTACGGAGGAGCTCGAGATAGAATATGCCACTTATTGAGGACAAATCCAATACGGGTCGTATCTCGCCGTCGTATGATACGCGCATTCACTGCACATACGCGCGTTGCACTCGGCTATCGAGCTCCTCGAATAACAGAAATGCCCATCTGGGAGCACGGCAGTGCCCCCGCCAAGTCAAGCTAAAATGCGGCACGGCCGTACTATCCTTTTCTCGAAGCAATTCAGGCCATTTTCGACCCCCTATAACTTTGTTGCGGATAAAATTAGAAGCCTGTTTTTTTAGTAACCAAGAAAATATTATATAAACACAGTATATTTCAAATTTCATTTAATTTGAACCAGCAGTTTAGAAATTATAACTTATCAAAGTTTCTCAATTTTGTCATTCACTGATTCACTGACTCACTGACTGACCGATCATCAAAACTCAAGCATAGAAGCTTCAAATTTTGAATACAATTAGTTTTTAGTGTATTAAACATTTGCAGTAAATTAATCCTTCTTCATACAAGCGTGATTTTCCTAGTTGCGTACTCAGCAGCCTAAGGTACGCTCTAAGTCATGTTCCTCGATTTTTGAGACTGGTTATTACAATGGAGCGACTGCCGTCTGACCCGAGGTGTGTTAGTCGCCTACACTGTCAGATTTTTTTAGGCTGCTTATAGGCACCTGACACATCCTAACGACTGCCATCTATCGTTAACAACAGAGATCAACTCTACTACTATTTTATTTAATACACAGATTTTCAATATTGATATGATCACTATAAAATGTTGTTTAAGCTTATTACATAATAACATAGGGCAGGAGGTCCCATCAGTTGGGGCTGAATAAATAAACCGACTTGGTATAACATGGCTCTCACAACTTTTTACGGCAGAAGAACTAAGATGCTCGGCTTGGTATTTTTTACAAGTTTTTTGAAGACATTTTATTATTTCATGACAACATTAGACAACCTTCAAGGTCAGTAGAAATAAAAAATATAGAAATACATTTGTTTGGACGTTTGTACAAACAAACAGCTAATCCAGGCTCTTATAAAGTGTGCCAAATGTTTAGGATGATAATATTTGTACTTGTCACAATGATTACTTACGTAGATCTGTTTAGTCTCATAGTATAAAGTAATAATTGTTATCTTGTGTCTAGTTAAAGACCTAATTATATTCTTACTTAGGTACTTCTACGTCATCATGATAAGCATAATCCTGGTTTTAGTAGTATTTCGAAATTTGGGTCCATTGGTATATTTAAATTGAAAACTTTCCTATTTACTCCATTACTCCAAAATATATTTTGATTTGAGCCAGTACAAAATGTTAAACAAAAATAGTTTTACCTGCTCCTTGGCGTCTCTGGTGCACACGCGCCCAACACACTAGTAGCGTATACACTTTGCATAGCTTAAGACATCATCTGCGACAGAAACGAACTCACAACACTAAAATAAGGACCGAACAGCTCTTTACCTTGATAAAGTTTCCACTTAACTATACTAAGGAAATGGTAGTAATCATTGATCGTCTCCGAGGGCGGCTACTACTACTATTTCAATTTTCATATTACTTAATTTTTCTGCCTCTATTGGAACCATGCAATATTTATTGTCTATTAAGTCTTTGGTCAATGGTTCCGACACACTACGCAATTCGCATTTCAACGCCTTAAAATTAATAAAAATAAGGTTCAAAATGCATTAATTCGATTGCTGTGATAGTTTTGTAAGACATTGAATCTCACTTTAGAAGTTTGCAGGAACCTTCTACAAGTTAAATGACTAATTACCCCTACTCGATGGTTGTACTCAATTGGGGATTAAAAGTTTATTTAATACCTCGATTTTAGTTTTATATCTGTTGGTGTTATTTCGTATTTTAGTTTCGTAGCTTCTACTGGTGGTGTCCAGTTTAAAGAAGAGATGGGTCGGGCTCATGAGCAGGAGAGAAGATGGCAGATGGGCTTGTAAAATTTTTAAAAGGAGACCGAGAACTGAGCGAATGCACATCGGGGAGCTACCATCAAAATGGACCGAGACGATCTCTATAAATCTATGGGCAAAAACTGGATGCGAGCAGCAAGAGACCGGAGTATCAATTCTCTTATTTTACATAGCGCACAATAGAATCATAATTGGATCGCAATGGCAATTTTTAACGTTTCTGGTATTTTGTTACTACTCGTAATTGTAAGACCAATCGTATTCCATTGGCATGCGATTGAACTGCAACTGGAAAATTTTGCTAATCAAAAACCACCAAAATCATAAATACTCTCAATAATCGGTACTCTGTTATTTTTTTATATTTACATTTTTTCTACTATTACCATTGAATTACATTTTAGTTGCAAATAAATTGAGATTCAAAAATGTGTTAGCAGAATATCAATATTGAGCATATCAAAAATGCCTCGTAATTGAGTCGTAAAAAGCCTTATTAATAAACTTAGACTAAAGCAAGAATAACTTTACTCCAAGTTTTAAGCTTGGAGTAATGATAATTCGTATTAATAAACATGGAGGAACGATGGAGTAAACTAATCCGAGCGTACTCTCGGAGTAAAAGACACTCCAAGGCACCATATGGTTTAAGGACGGACTAAACATAGAATATGGGTCTTTTTGTGACATTTTTTGGCCATTGAATTCACAACCTAACATTTTTCGGCGTTTATTTTATGTTATAACTTCATTATGTGTTGTTTATTTTTGCATATTCTTTCTAAAGTGTGATGTTGTTTGTTTATTGTGCTAAAAAGAAGGACAGGGATAATTTTATTGATGATTTAAGAGTGATAGATGAAATAAATGAGATCGAAGATCAAATGCTATTAATGAGGCATGTAAAACATTACAAAGTACGTTGGAAACCCCTACAATTAAAAAAATAAAATTTCATTTACAAAAATCTTCCTGAACTGCCGTTTGACTATTGTTCTTTTATATTTGTAAAAAAAATATATTTTAAAATATACAAAAAAGAGGCATCCATAGGTAGCAGAGTTTGAACCAAGCTGCTGGTGGTCAGGGCTCCAGAGAGAGGAATCTTCTCACTATGCCTTGGCCCAACTGCCAAGCGATTGTCTCCCTAGATTACGAAATTTCAATCAATCAATATAGGGTTTATAATTCAAAAATGGAGTTCCTGATCTGTGACTAGATTTACAATTACGGAATCATCTTGTCATTTTTGTAAGTCATGAATTTTCTTAATTGTACAAAAAAGATATATTTATCGATTGTATTTCTGCACCGCTGTTTGCTTAGTCTAGTTATTTCTTTTGCTGAAATAAATATAAATTTAAGGGATAAGTCCGCCTTTGTATTAGTTTACTTACAATAAATGAAAACTATAATTTTAATCAAATATTGCAATAAAATGTTCAATATTTCTTTGTAGAATTTCTGTGCAATGTAGAGCATTTTATTCATTTTTTTTAGCTGTAATTAATTATTTATATATACTAATTATTGTTTTTTTAAAACACTACTCTACTACTCGGTACACGAGTATACACGTACGGTGTTTCATCAACCGTAATCCCCGGTCGTTAGTCTCCTTATCTGAGCCGTTGTCCTTATTTACTATTGTACATTACATTACGAGTACTCTGCAGTAAAGCTACACATTTGCATAAGTAAATGTATTTATTTAACAATTCACAAATAGGCCATGAAGCTGAAAGAAATTTCTTTATAAAAAGTAAAGTCTAAAAATATTGCACCAAGTTTTCCTAATGTTAAGTTTCTAATGTATGTTTAACAGTGTGTACGGGAATAAATCAAGTTTTGCTGGCCACAGATGTTTATTTTTATTTAAAAAAAAAAAACCATAAACCGTACAGCGAGGCAAAGAGAATATGAGCTGCAGAATTTAAGCATGTATGTTGCCTCGATTTTTATATAATTTTTAGGTTTATTTTACAACTAGCTCTTTCCCGCAGCTCCGCCTGTGTCAAACAGTAGTCTATGTTTGACCCCGGGTCTTCAACTATATTCATACCAAATTTCATCAAAACCCGTTCAGCGATTGGCCGTGAAAGCCTGACAGACAGAGAGACTTTCGCATTTATAATATAAGTAATATAGTAAAATTAGTATAGATGGATAGTATGGATAATATTTAGGCTGGTTTCATAAACTATTATATTCTAATTATTCGCTCTATGTTAATATTTTTTATGCTTCATTCTAAAGAAACTTATTAAGATTTGCTTCATTTTTATCCATGTATGTATTTTTTTCTATGTATGTTTTTGTATTGACTTGACCAATATCAATATATGTATGTTATGCATGTCAACGTTCTAACAATGGCTTTATATCCTAGTATATTCGAGCCTAAGGAGCTCATACTCATAAATAATCTCAGGCTGTATGTATGTCTTGATATGCTTTCTGTCGCCTAGGGTGTACACACATAGTGGCTAGAAGTCCGTTTGTACTGTGACCATGTCATGAAAATGGTTTAAATAGTACAGGGAATGTTATTGGAGTATTATTAGTAAACTTTTAATAAACAGCGTGTATTGGTTTGTTATAATCGCAATTATAGTTCACAACGTACGTTCACCGACCACTAGTGATGTCCTCTGTCACTAGTGTTGCTCTCCCAACACAGAAAAGGTGTATTTTGTCCCTTGTCGGACCAGACTTATTTAATTCAATAAAATTCTGTATTTAAATACAGATATAATTTGATTTTTTATATGCGAAATCGGCAAGCTTGTATGACAAGAATGATGAGTATGGTGGGTTGGAAGGGAAGTCTGTAAGGAACTGTAGTGTGATCATAGTAGTACGTAAGGTCAGCTATAAGTATGCAATGAGTAAAGTATATATAATTATTACGTGGCAAGTGAAAAATCTTCTAGATCATATGAACGTTAGTAAACGGGGCATAGAGCTACAAGAGCCTCCAAACCCGGTCGGATACAGGGTTACTTTAAACACCAGCAAACATTTCAAAGGTATTTTACCTCCCTACCTATTTTGTACTTTCGATCAAGTGATACATTATCAGATGTCGGATTTCTAAAACAATATGTTGTTGTAGTAAAAAATAGCCAATTGTTTTAAAAGAACCCTGTTTAAATATATCCTTACAACATTTCAATAATAGTCTAGTAAAGCAAGCGGACCCGTAAGCGGAAAACGCTAGGATGAAGAACATTTCAAGACACTCTGAAACTCTGATCCATACTAATTAATCTGTCTCGAGACGCTAATGAAGTCCCATTGTTATAACATTTATCATGAACATTGGTAGACGGAGCGATATGTTATGGGGGTCGCTGGGATGGATGGATGCGGTAGTCTATCACAGCGTTTTGTCAATTGAATCCAGTTATCGGTTCTTTGTCCGGGATTCGCAGAAATATAATAAATTAGTCTTAGCTCTAAATGGGGTGCATTTATTACCAAAAGCACAAATTACATAATTCTATATAAGATTATGCAAATCAAATAAGTATGATTGAAATCCGTTAAATAATGTTACACCGAACTCTCCCCCTCTTTCACCCGATCAAAAAAAAATCTATTTTAAATAAATTAACGAACACCTGTGTCAAGTTTCGTAAGGATCCGTTCAGAAATGGGAACTCTGGTACGGAACATTAATTTTTTCGTATAAAAGCAAAATTGGCCAGACTCGAAATGGAGACTTCGATTACGCTCAGTCAATTATTTAAAGTCTGACCGCACTTACGCAGAGCAAAAAAGTAACTACTCTCCAAGGGCAGGCCGCTTCCGACCGATCCTTTCAACCCCTAGACCACCCAAATCTGACTAATTTAAATCATCATTCCTGGGACCATTATTTTTCGTGTGGAAAAGGCCTTCGCCTACCACCCAGCCATGAACGGGAAGCTGAGTGGTTAAGTGTTACTTGAATCCACTAAAAAACCACACGATGTCAACACCTACCGCGTGTTGCGGGACCATGTGCTTACTCATGCTCCAAAGTCGCAGCATCATCCCTGGAACCATGCAATAAGGTCATCAGACCATCTGTGTGGTGATGTCCTTTCTGCATCTTAACGTTTTAACGTGATTTTTTTAAATTTTACTTTTCTGTAAAATATAGGCAGTAGTTTTGTATTCTTAAGACAATACATCAAAGACAAATGTTAACTTAGTCTGCCTGGGAATAATTACGTGACAAGAAGTATTTTTTAACATTAGATTGAATACCATATCCACCAAGTTAGTGAGAGTTGTGGCAGCATCCGGCTGTCCTTATCTTTACTAATGCCCTGTATTGTGTGTAATGGTTGTTCCCAGCCTTGTGTGATATTGATAGTCGCGTAGAGTCGCATATACCATTACGTAGAGTAATGCCTAAATGTTGTTACATGAGATTTACATCTCAATATATATTTACCTGGGTATACAAGTATCTCTGTCGTCTATTTGCCTGCAGCCCTGGGAATCGTGGGATCGGAAATGGGAAACAATTTCTTTACCGTTTTCAACTTCTTCCTTCTTTTTCTTTTGTTTTGAAGTGCGATAAAGAGTTTATAACTAATATATCATCACGCCTGTTTCCCTTACGGATAGGCAAAATGGATTTCTATTAGCTTACAGCCCTTACAGACAGTATGCTTTGCTTAATTGTTACCGGTTAGGTTTGGAAATTGCAGACTTTAGTAAACTGATAGTATGATAATAAATATATGATTCCGTACTTTGGAAGGCACGTTTAGCCGTTGGTCCCTAAAGCACATCATGGTCCCATTGGTCTGGTTTACCAATTGTAATAAGCAGTACCGCAAGATGTAGGCCCAGGGCCCTAAAACGCATGCTGAAGATACCAAACATTTATTTCTTTATATAATGGCATACAACACAGACTACTAGATTAAGGAGCAGTACTAAATCATAATCCCAAATAAGCATGCCTAAACACTTTAAAAAAATAATATCACAGAAGCATAGACCGGGCGTACAAGAAAAGTAAAAATTCCTATTTTTACTTTTCTTGTACGCCCGGTCTATGCTTTAAGTTTGCCAACCAACTGAGGATGTAACCGGGAACTCACTATGATGAGGAAGAAGACTAACATTTTTCTACACGTTAACAAACGCGCAGTATATATATATATATACTTCATCTTCTCTAGCCATTTCCTTCTCGAAGCCATTCCTACTCATGTTGTCTCTCATAAAAACAGCCATTTCTTTTTTTTTGTAATATACTCTTACTATTTATTCTGTGACGAACGCCACCGTATCTCTTACTCGCTCTTGAAATATTTGAGAGATAAAAGAGAAAAAAGCCAATTTTAACTAAAATATGTTTGTCTTGTCTATCTTCTTCTTCTATACTATAATAAAAGAGTAGAATCGACGTGTCTGTACATTTATTATTTTGGCTAGAAAATATGAGGGAACGACTAAAGATAAATAATAGATTACAGAAAAATGTTTTATAACAATCTTGTCTGTCTGATCACGCTAATCTCAGAAACTACTGGACAGATCGAAATTTAGTTTTCACAAACTGATTGGTCTTAGCTCAGGGCAACATCTAACCTTCGTTTCATCAAAATCGGTTATCAGGAAAGAAGATTATCATCATTTAAAGATTTTTTCAATTTCCCCTGACAAAATTTTCATAGCAAAGTAATAAGCGGAATAAGAAGTAAGTCGTCAAAATCACATAATTTCAGCATTTTCCTTAGAGTTGTTTACTAGATTATGAAGAAGTTGTCTCGGTCAATCGACCCTGTATGCCTTAGTATCATTGTTTCAGCTTTACCTCAATGTCAATATTCTATAATCTACATCTACATATAATAAAACTGTACTGTAAGTTTAATTCTGTACACATTTCTATAAATGTAATAAAACTGTAGTAATTGAATAAATATTTATATATATTATAATAAATATTGCAATGAAAATATATTACTAGGGCCCCTTCACATCGGAACACTACGCCATTCGGAACGCCATCTTCTGTTTGTAATTGGTCCGTGGAATCTTTATAAAGTAAGAGAAGCCAAAAATATGATTTTTGGAATTTTTGTCTGTCTGTTATGCATCTTTCACGCAAAAACTACTGGACAGAAACTTTTTTATTAAATAGTCCTACATATAGGTAATACGCATTAATTTTACCAGTTCTCGAAGGACAAATACCAGCTTAAATTGACTTTTAAAATGTGTGGTGCGCATACTATATTAGAGGTCAAACAACATTGGACATTTCCTTTTCGTCAGAATTTATTTTTGCTATTGCTTTGTAATTGGAGTAATTATTGATAATGGTGTTCATAATGTGAGTTATTATTAAATGTATGTCATTACGTAGTTAATTAAATGTTTTTCATTCATTCAGAACGAGTGTGTTACATGGTCAATCGGCCATGCACATCCAGGTGATAAAGTTTTTTTTAGAATTACTTTATGGCCGCTGACATGGTTCCTTTAACGACCGCCAGATGGCAGCCGGGCGAGACCAACGACTTAACGTGCTTTCCAAAGCACGGAATCATTAAGCATGTGTTCAGAATTTGGTTATAAAATACTGGAGGGCAATCGCGCTAAATGGAAAGACATTAATGTAACCAAAACCTCGCCTCTGACTTGGGTTCTATATTATGACTTTTCAGTCATTCTTATAGAGTGGGGTTACGTGGTCAATCTACCCCTGGTGTTAAAGTTTTTCGTCGTCAGAATTTTATTCGGAGAGCCTTCGAGCTCTAACGTGCCTTCTTTATAACGACTTTTCAGTCATTCACATTGAGTTGCTTACATGTTTAATTGACCCTGCACACCCTGGTGTCAGAGTTTTTTGGAAACGCCTTTCTGCCTCTGACGTGGGTTCTTTATTATGACTATTCAGTCATTCTTATCGAGTGGGTTACATGGTCAATCGACCCTGCACACCCTGGTGTCAGACTTTTTTCGGAGACGGCTTTCGGCCTCTGACCTGGTATGACTCTTCAGTCATTATTATCGAGTGGGTTACACATGGTCAGTCGAACCTGCACCCCTGGTTTTAGAGTTTTTTCGGAGACGCCTTTCGGCCTCTGATGTGGGTTTTTTATAATTACTTTCAGTCTTTCTTATCGAATAAGTTACACGGTCAATCGACCCTGCACACCCTGGTGTCAGAAGTTTTTCGGAGACCCTTTCGGCATCTGACGTGAGCTCTTTATTATTTATTACTTTTCAGTCATTATTATCGAATAAGTTACATGGTCATTTGACCCTGCACACCCTGGTGTCAGAGATTTTTTGAAGACGTCTTTCGGCATCTGACGTGGGTTCTTCATTATTACTTTTCAGTAATTCTTATCGATCAGTTACGTGGTCAATTGACCCTGCACAACCTGGTGTCACATTTTTTTTTCGGAAACGCCGTTCGGCCTCTGACGTGGGTTCTTTATTATGACTCTTCAGTTATTCGTATCGAGTGGGTTACACGGTACATCAACCCTGCACACCCTGCTCTCAGAAATGCCTTTTTTTCGGAAACCGCTTGAAATATGCCCATCTTTGAGAAGTATGACTCACCATATATGGAAGTCGAAGCAAGTGAGGTGAGTCAAACAAATACTTCTCAAAAATAGGTATATTTCAAGGACAGCATTTATGCTTGCTACCAACTGGTGGTTATCAATGAAACTTTCACACCCGAATCATGATTTTATAGGTCTGGAAAGAGTTTATGGGTGAATAACATTCATATAAAAATCACGATTGTTTGACTTTTTCTTTCATGCGAAACAGTATTCAGTCGCAATATTTTACATAGCGACCTCCTGAACATTTTAAATATTGATAACATCAAATATTTTGTGTAAATCTCTGCAATGACGGAGAATAAGATTAATAAGTAACGAAAATAGGTATAATCGAACATTACGCGGACGAAGTCGCGGGCTCAGCTAGTTCTTCAATAAAATTGAAAGGGAATAACATAATTCAGTTAGTTAAAATGAGTTTAACAAGTGTTTTTTATTTTGTGAATAAACGACTTAATACTACTTTAAGTAGATATACCTACATACATTTGTTTTTTTTTTTTTGATTTAGCACAAAATGCAACAAGTTATTGTTACTAATAACAGCATCATACTTATAAAAAAAAATTATAAACTTGAAAACATATTTCGGTCAAAGGCCTAACTAACCAAATGGAAAATGCCGCCAGCCTTTTTGGTACTTTAACAAGCGATTACTGTAATTGATGCACTTTTAGGTTATTTTATATAAATTAAGAGTTTTTTTGGTCACCTGTAGTAATTACAGTTTTATGTAACTTATTATAAAATTTGTTTTTTAATATTTTAGACTTGAAAAACATCTGTTGTACCAGACGATACTTCAGTGAATTAAAACAATAACTTAGCTAAGAACTGTTGTGAAATATTCTTAATGAAGAAATTAATGTAGAGTCACCATCTGTTATTTTTGAACTTGGACAATATTAGCACAAAGTTACGATTTAATTAAAATCCAAATTAACAGCCGTCCATTTTATATAAGGGCATATTAGTAAACGTAAAATCCTCAATGTGCTTTCTTTTTGAGATGTCACAATAGAATGACAAATATTAAAATGGGTTATGATGTGTTAGGTATATTGTACATGCATACGTCAAATACATAACCCTCCTTTTTTTGATTTGCAGTTGGATAAAAGCAAAAATAGGTATTTTACTGTAAGATCTTTTTATGTAGTCTAGGTGCAATAAAGAGTTTTTATTATTATGTATCTCCGCTTGGGATTCACGGGTTGTCCCGGTCCTTTGAGAGGCTTGTGCGGGGATATTGATCCGACGCGTAGAGACCCTTTGGAGAAGTTGATGTCATGTGGTGCTCCTGCCAAAACCCGTTCTCGGTCATAGCAATAGTTGACATTTCCATGAACAGGTCTCTGCAAGAGGAGGAATTATTGTGTATAATTTGTGTATGAATTTGGGTGGTTTAAATCTGGGTTATTATATAGGAATTCGGGCACCTGCCATAATCATGATTACTGACTATTAGCGGCAGGCGGTGACTCGCCACTCAGTGAATGGGCCCCCCACATAGTCGCCGCGTTTGGCAAAAGAAGGGCAACATTGGAATGAGCGGCTAAGGGTGCTAAAAGGTGCGGCTTTGGTTTCGCCATGGCGAGTCCCCTCGTGAGCGGGTTTCCCCGTTATTACGCAATTACGTGCAATACACTTCCACCCTCGAGCATATAGATCTTGCGACTCCACTCTGTCCGGCCGGCTAAGGTAAGCCAGAGTTAGGGGTCCTGTCCCTCGTTGGCGTTTACTCCGACCTTGACGAAGGGAGACCGAAGGCGAGGGACGGCGGCCTCCCCTGGGAGCACTCAGGTCCGCGGTGTCACCACTCACCAACCGCTCGCCACAAGCTGCCCTGCGGAGACTGAATGCACTGGGAAGAGAACCCAGTGGGCGATGGGGTCGTCACATCTCTATGCCTTGTCACATCCCTACGCCTTATTATTATTATTATATTGGTGTTTCTTTTTCTCAAGCCCTTGCATAGACTTAATATTTAAGCTTTTGTAGGGCCGGAGCCCATACAAAGAGGCTCTTACTAATTTAAAAGGCTGATAGGAATTTTCGGACTATTCGACATGTATTTAATATTATGGCCTTCTGTATAATTATATGAATCACACTCCATAAGAGTGTGTGGTATGACGCCTTTTGTTGAGATTACTATCGATACAGTTTTGACAGTGTTTACTCGCCATTGAGTTTTGATCTCTATTGCAAGGTATATTTAGCTATCTTTTCTGAATTAGTTATTTCAAGGTTGTGTGTGTCACAAACTGCAATATCTATTAAGAACACAGATTTTGTATTTTTATGTATATCCGGTCTATTGAAATGTACAGTTTTATCAGTTAATATGGTTCTATCCTAGTATATTTATTAATCATTATTTTATAAAATGCAATTTGGCTGATATTTATAGTAGGGTATTTTCTTTGTTATAGAATTACATTTGTAGGATAAATTTTTGTGAACTATGGCAGCTACTTGATCATGGCGATGCTTATAGTCTGTTTGTACTATTGCGTTGCATGCGCCGGTTAAATGCTGTATCGTCTCTGATGCGCTGTGACATCGTCGGCAGGAATCGGTAGTGAGGTTGAGTGAACGGATTATATATTTCTGGTAATTACGGGTATCTATTATTTGATCCTGGATGGTGATTATGAAAGCCTCGGTTTCAGGGAATAGATCGCCATGACGTAGCTCAGCGTTGCAGTTCATCGACATGTGTTTGTTGTAAATCTTTCCAATGTCTACCATGCAGCGATTTTTGTAGCCATAATGCTATTTTTTGCTTATCATCTTTGATATTTTCGTTATTTTGACGATTGAGAATTGTTAAATTTAGCGGGGTATATTTTTTATCTGTATGTACAACTTTGTAATGTAAGATAGAATGTTTTGCTTTAGGGTTACTCTAGTAACCTGTTTATCGTGTAGGTTAGTTATATCTATGATTGCTCTACCGCCTTCAGATCGCGGAAGAGTGAGTCGATGGATGCAGGCTCGGGGGTGATGTTTACGATGATGTGTCATGGATGTATTAATGGTGCGTTGTAGCTTAAGTAAATCAGTTTTGGACCAATTAATTATACTAAACAAGTATGTGAGGACTGGAATTGCGTAAGAATTGATGGATTTTATCAAATTACGTGAATTAAGCTTTTTTATCAATTCTTCTTTAGTTTCTTTTTGTTATATTTGACGTAATTGTTCAAAGGCTAAATATTTATATGTACTAGACTGGTCTAGTGATTCGAAGCAAATTCCTGTTTCCATCACATAGTCATTCGGCACCACTATCCCGTTTTCAACACAACATATTTTGCACTTATCTATTGCGAACACTATTCGTATATCATTGGAAAACTTTTGTGTTATGTCTGCTAGAGAGTGTATATTTTCTTTTTCGTTACTATAGAGTTTAATATCATCCATATACATGAGATTATGTGAGTGTTAAATGGCTTTGACCCGAAGTTATTTCATCCATACTAATCCATATCCATACTAATATTATAAATGCGAAAGTCTGTCTGTCTGTCTGTCTTTCTGTCTGTCTGTCTGTTACGTTTTCACAGCCAAACCGCTGAACGGATTTTGATGAAATTTGGTATGAATATAGTTGAAGACCCGAGGTCAAACATAAGCTACTTTTTAAGCTGCAGGAAAATGCTAGTATCCTATATTTGAATTATTTAGCAGATTAGATAGGGGATTGATTGTGGTTGGGCGGTTTTTTAAACACATCCATACTAATATGTAATAAGTACCTCTATAAAAGTACTGGCCATCAAATGGGATATCTTAAAAAGTTAGTTTGATTTCCGAAATGCATGTTGATGGCTATCTCGCTGTTCTCTTTACACCTGAGGCATTTTGGCTTGATGGAAGGAGACAGCGAATCTGGGGCTGGCTGAAGTTTCCCGTCAGCTCCCTTTATTCTTTGTGAATCATTTTACCCAAAAGCTGCTTTTTGCGTCGCACCATTATTTTTCTGAAATTGTGCTAACTGAAGTCCAATTAATGTGTGAAATAGTGATTTACCGGCCGCTACTAGGAAACAGTGAAATGTGGACTCCTGCTGTAACCTGCACCCTCGTAGCGAAGACATTTCCTCGCCGGCCTTGAAGTAATCTGTTCTCTGGAAGACAGGTCAGTTTGTCCTTTGTTGTAGATAGTGCAGAGTAATTGCCAGCAGGATATATTTCGTAAATTGGCCCGTCCACACGGGGTAACTCAGAGCTATTCTCGCCTAGGATGGGCTATTCTACACGCGCATCCATATTACAAGACAGAACCAGAGGGGGCTGAGGGCGTCTCCCTGGAAAATACCTCTTTTAATGAGAATAAAATCTGATCTTATAATTTGGATATTCAACTGTTGGACCTGTGAACGAGGAACCCGACACCATGCTGGGACTTCCTCAAGACTCCCTCCCGGTGATAGAGTAGGTTACCAGACTTTAGGGTTGTCGTACCCTCTCCCTCTCTTCGGACTTCAGACAAACCCACTATGTCCCATCGTAACCTACTCATCTCCTCTTCCACTTCCTCCACCTTGTCGTCCAACCTCATCGTCCGGATATTGTGTGTTACCAGGGCCAAGTGTCGTCGGGGGTGGTAGCCGGGTCGACTCCGGGGATTCTTCGCACCCCCCGCCCCGCCGCTACCGTGACCGCTACCGGAGCCAGGAACAGCGGGGCCGCCGGGCACTGGGGGCCTTATCATTATACTGTCCGTCATTTGGAGGTTGATGCCATACTCGCCACGCTTGGCAGGCAGGTTGGCGAGCGCAGTTTTTGCGGCTTATCGTACTTTCGACGCTGCTGCCCATCGAAAGTATTTAAAGCAGGGGAAGGATAGGATTTTGTTGGGTTTGGGGATAGGAAAAAGGTATTAGGATGCTACTGACCCGGATGGATTTGGGTTGAGTGAGTAGCAGCTCGGGTAAGTCGGGCTCGCGTACCCGTATGCCATACTTCAAGCCATCGGAAAGATGGCTGAAGATGAACACCCCTGACTTAAAACAGAATCATATGCTTTGCGGTAATTAATATACATTGTATTAATATTTTTCTTTTTCGACAATGAATAATTCATCACCATTGTGTCTATTGATGAACGAACGAATGTATAGCACCTATTAAATCTAAAACTACATAACTTAATCACATACTTATTCGAAACCTATTTCACCAGGGCATACCCTGAAACAATAGTGCAAGTGACGCGATGTAATCGCATCTTACGTTTGAACGCTCTGGCGCTCAATAGATACTGGCTTGATTCTGGCACTTGCAGTGAAGTTGGCTGTTAAATACTGAGATACAGTATAACGGTCTATGGTTAGGAGGACTTGGAATTGTGCTGAAGTTAGCTATAGCTAATTGTTATGCGGTTTCGCCAACCGATGTATATAATATCCCGATGGTTGCTGGAAGAGAATTATTTTAGCATTAAGTCTTCGAAATGTTTAAACATTTTGTTGACAATGAATGATTATCTTAACATATGTTCTCGTCTCGTCTCATCTCTTATCAATATAGTTTTAAGAAACACATTATAGAACCCCAGCACCAGCAACAAGGGTTATTTTAAATACAACAGTCAAGCCAATTATAATCCATCTAGATCTATTTCACAAATAAAATATATTTAACTGTAGACCTGAAAATCACTAACATTGACAAACTTGAACTCTTTTCGAATCCGAATACGTTCATGTTGACATTATGTTTAAAATTCTCAAAAGTAAGTCTGTTTTTAAACGCAGACAAAGGGTTAGCTGAAATATTGATAACAACGTTTGTACAACTGGCGCTATAGAAACTAGTTCCAATTAAATAAAGAAGTAATAATTCAGAGCAGTACCGAAACGCAGCTAAGAACAAAGGCTGAATTCAGTTTTAAAATAACGTAGCACAAGTCAAAGGAGAATGGAATTAATTGAACAAAGTCGGGGGCAAACCATTTATCTTTTATCAACGCAATAAAATGGCGCGAGTTGAAATTTCTCCTTGGAACTACTTGTACTTTGTCTAAGTAAAATAGCTAAATAATACCCTTTTTCAATTATTTTGTATGAAAGTAATGAACTGCCTCTGTGGTCCAGTGGTTTCGACCTAGTGGGTTCGATTCCTACCGGAAGCATACTTTGTTTAGTTGTTTCCAGTTTGGTTAGGACTTTGCAGGCTTGAATCACCTGATTGTCTGATAATAAAGATGATTCCGTGCTTCGGAAGGCACGTTAATCCGTTGGTCCCGGCTGCCATTTGGCAGTCGTTAAAGGAACCACGTCAGAGGCCAAGAGGCGATTCCGAACAACTCTGACACCAGGGCGTACATGGTCGATAGACAATGTAACCTACACGAAATGATGATGATGAACCTATGACCTAGTTAGGCTCTCGTTAGGTGGTTGGATCAAGGGTCGGATTCAGAAGGAGGTCATTCTTGCCACGGCACAGATTGTGAAGAGATTCCTAACTTTGGAGCCCTGACCAACTTTCTCAATAATGTTTTTTATTTATGTAAGTATTATACTTACAGTTTGGGAGAGGCCTATGTCTAGCAGTAGACTACCTGGGGCTGCACTTCAGCATGATGATGACATTACCAGAGATAAACGGCGCCAGTTACTGTTAGTCTATGCCTGAATTATACGTCCATAAGGTACGACTTTCATGCAGGGATTTCAAACCATTGGCCAAATTTTTAAAGTGTGTGTTTAGTACATAAAACACTTTCACAAAACAAATAGTCGCACACCGTAAAAAAATATTTCGACCTCGTACACAAAATTATTTTAACCGAATACTATTTATTAATGAGGTGGAAAATATATTCTTGTTTTTTTCTTATTGACAGTGACCAAACTAGTTTGATGTACTGTGGCAATGGTTTGAAAAAAAAAAAAAAAAAAAAACAGCTAAAATGTAAAACCAACAGGTTTATGTACATTTTGCTGAATAGTTTACAAAACATGGCACAGCGGGCGCCATTATCAAAACCTATTTATCCCAAGAGTGACATTTAGAACTGCAGAATGAAGAAAAATGTACAGCTAAACAATGTTGAATATTTAAAATTATTTTTCATTTGTATTGAAATTTGCTATTCAGGGGGGATGTATCACATATTAGAAAGAACATGAATAAATAGGATGTATATTGTGCAGTAGAAATCTAAGTCCGCCATAGGTACTGATTTCTCTTTTGTGATTCAAACGAATTCTTCAAGAACTCAAATAAAATTTTCTCCTAAGAATTTTCTTTGATAGTCATTCACAACTCTGAGTGCGGCTGTTAACTCATTTGTGTTAGTCATGGAAACCAGTAGTACGTATATTTTTTTATTTTTTTTAAGATTTTTCCCAACTAGTAAAACCGTAGTTAGGAGGAGTTTATTCACCAAAGCCTGGAATCATTGTTCAGAGCCCTTGTTTACACAAAAACGTATATTAAATTGATTGCTGAAAGCTCTACGCTGACCAGAAGCCCTATTTTTGAAATGTATTACATACTAGCTGTTTCCCGCAGCTCCGCCTGCGTCAAAAAGTAGCCTATGTTTGACCCCGGGTCTTCAACTATATTCATACCAAATTTTATCAAAATCCGTTCAGCGGTTTGGCCGTGAAAGCGTAACAGACAGACGGGCAGACAGACAGACAAATTTATAATATTATAGTATGGATAATGTCGAATCAAAATTGTTCGATATCGAACAAAAATGATTTAAGTCGCCGGTTTTGCAAAAGTCACACTTATCTAAATGATGGCTTCTTCATGGCTTCTGAAATCGAATTAGTGTTTACAAATTCGTGTACCACTTGCTCGATCCTGGTGATTCCAGGATTTACAGAAATTAAGAGAGTAATCAAGTTCACGCACAAGAAAAATGTTACAATGTCATGGAGAGAGAACAAATTTTCTCACATACATCCAGAAGTAATGGGTAAAGCCTGATTCCGTATGTACAGCAGGCCGTACAGAAAAATATACCACCTGCAGTGAGTATGTAAAGATATGATAGTATACTTTTCTATGCCGAACACCGTACACACATAATCCGCCATCACTCTTGGCCATGCGTGACGTCCTGAAAAATGACACAGGTTCAGCTAACAGGCGCGTCTCTGCTTAGTTTATTTGGCTATTGGATTGAAGTAAACATTCCCTTTTATTAGTGAGGGCTTAAGACACGTGACAGGTTAAATACTTATTTACGTATATACAGAATTGGCTTGCATTAATACTTGAAACTGATAATGTGAAAGCATTGTATCTCCCTATTTTCATGTGATTCTAAAATTGCTTTTCCTACTTGACTACAGGATGTCATCAATTTTCACGGAAATTTCGATGTACTTCAGATACTCCTGCGTCAGAGGCTCATGAGTAATAGTATCTATAGCATGGCACCAAAAGTGTATAATAAACTGTCTCGGAATTTGAAGAAATTACCCCTAAATAAATTTAAAGCTCATCTGAAAGAGTTGTTGGTAACCAAATGTTATTATCACTTGCATGAATTCTTTTCTGACAAAATGTTGATTGTGACTTTAAAGGACAGCTGATCTAATTTTTGTAAAATAACTCGCATTTAGTTTCTGGTTTTATATTGTTTTGCATGATTTTGTTTGGATGATGTGTGACACCACTGACTTCACTTTTGTATGCCTAGTAGGCTAAACATGTATGTGCTTAAAATTTTCAATGTACCATCTTGAATTCAACTTGTTTACAAAAGAATAAATGATTATGATTGGTTTTAAGATGTAGTAGTTTAGGTTTCAAGTTATAAACTGATGCTGAAGAATAAAAAACAGTTTCAATTCCCAAAAAAGGGTTTTAATCAGGTGATGGGGCTAAAAATAAGAGTTTTTATAAAATTATTAGTAGAAAGTTCTATTCAGTCTGCTCATGAAGTATTGTGTTTTTTTTTTAGTGTTCATAAATTTTTGATAAATTATTTGTATTCGTCTAGAACAATAAGAAGGGAACGCTTTTCGGTTTCGATACTCTTTGGTCTAAAATAATGTAAAGATCCAAATTTTTGCCCAAATAGACGCTGTATGTCCAAAACTCAGACCAAGGTAGCAAAGTCCCCTAAAAGATTTAAAGTATTCATTATATAAAGCAACGCAGGCTGATTGTTCCTTGTTAGTTCCTGCTTCCTAGTTCCCAACTACAACGGTTTCAAGATTACAGAAACTCGTGTTTCTAGCGTTCACTTCATTGTTTCATTTGAGCTATTGTTTGGGAGATCCCGAAGGAAAAGCAATCTGAAAAATAAAGATTGTTTCATATTAATAAAAAAAAAATTTTTTTTTTCCGGAAAATCCGTTCTCTTCTTATTTTTTTATATAGCGAAACATTATTGTTCCATTAGCGAAAATTTAAAATACAAATGGCGGGCATCTCTACCAGAATTATAGAAAGTAGGCACCTATGGAGAAAACTTTAAAAAATAAAAATAAGACAATGCTACTACACTTCATAATGTCCAGTAGGTTTGAGATTTCGTTTACTGAAGGAGTATTATTATCTTTCGCTTTAAATATGCGAAGACTGATGTAAATTATAGTCAATTCAGAGTTGCAGGTACATTAGATAATGAACATAGCATATTGTTTCTTTTGGAGGGTGGGACAAATTTTACAGAAATCTGGCATCATACATTACTCTGAAGTCCCGTACTTCCTAGCAGAGGTACTCGGTTTTGAATAGACCAGTCCACACTATGAAAATACTTGGAACTGATCATATTCAGTAGCACATAGTTTTGTAAACATTTCCCAATATCCGGCTTCCATTTACTGGAAGTGGATGGACTAAGTTTTCATCTTACAGTCAACAAAATTGATAAAATAAAATTACAGGAATAAGTGAAGTGCATTGAATCTTCATGCCTCTAAATTTGAAACCGATTGAAACGTCGGAATTATGAAGAAATTATAAGATTATCGTTGAGAAAGGAACGTCCGTGTGCGGTTTTGATGCTCTTTGACTTATAACTACCTAAGAATCGTATTTCCATATTGTTTTAAAAGTCCTTCAAATAGATATTTTAAAGTTATTTTAAGTTAATACCCATAACAAGCACTCTCCTTTTAAATTTTCCAGCATTGTGCTCCATACTTAATCTTTCTAAAAATACCAAATATAAGAACTTAACAAATGTCTACTCAATTTCCGTCAAAAACGTACAAAGGCCCGATAGTTGAACCGAATCTTACCACGGCTTTGTAATTATCAACTGCTTGAAACTCTTAATGAGGAGGCAATGATCACTCTTCGTAGCAATTATCTCGAAAGACAATTAGGGCGGAATTCGCTCGCGCAAACCCGCCGCTTTTCATTGCCAGCGCTCATTACACCGGATGACACTTCAAAGTAATCTCACCTTTGTTGCTCACCCACTTTGATCTCGACACGGATCGATTTGAATTTAAAGCCATCTTGTAATTAAAATGGAGTGTTGAAGTGTTTCATTTGGATTTTACACTTTTGGAGAAATTTCATTAAAATAAATTCATTCACTAGATTTTATGGTCTCATGGCCTTTCAGAGCACGGAATCATCATTATTATCAGACAATCAGATGATTAAAGCCTACAATAGCAATGTTCTTATAAAATTAAATAACAACTGAACAAACTATGAACAGGGGAACCTACGACCTACCAGGTCGAAGGCGATCGCCTTAACCACTGAACCACACATAGCCCAAGTGCTACACTTTTCAAATAAATTTTCAATAAAATTTTCATAGGTAGTTAATTCAATTAAATTGCCTACATCACTTTTAAAAGAAAGCAGTAACATAAGGAGACACCATGGAGCAATTACAAAGAGGAGATACCGTAATAAGCGTTTTGTAAGAAAGTATTTGTGAGGCTACACAGGGCGGAAGGCAGACGTGTGGGGTGCTTGGTTTCTGCCGTGGCTCCAACCATGGAGGACGAGCAATGACAAAGCTCCGCCCACTTTTGTGTCGGCGAGGCGCCAATGATCACATCACTGCGCCATTTCAAACGGCATCTCTTCTTTGTAATTGCTCCGTGGGAGACACACATTTTCTGCCTTCTAATATGAATATATTGTGGATTTGTCTATCGACCATTTGGTATCAGAGTTATTCGGAATATAATATGATGTAAGTATGGTAAAAAGCCAAGCATTTTTGACCCTGAGTGTATCTACTCAAACGTGGTAGATGGATCACCGCAGCTAGCAGTGACCCTCCAACGACTTGACTTCCGAAACACTTAACATCATATTATGGGATCGTGGTGAATGGCTGGACAATTTTATATAAAGTAACCTATAAATTGACGTTTTTGGAGAAAATGCTGCAGTGGAGTTTGTGGTTTTTTATCCACTTGTGCTTTAGCAGTAAAGGTAGATAAACTTAATATAAATAATTTTGAACGTAAATGAGATAAGAGAATCCTTTATCGTTATAAATGATTTCATTTTACTTAGAAACTTAAGATAAAAATCCCACCAGTGGCCGCCTGGCGACCAATCCAAATTAGGCCACGCCCTCATGTAAGTACACGCATGCCCCGATATACTATCGAACTCATTAACAATTGTTCATTGACTCAGTCTTTTCTGGGGCAATCCAAGCTGACTAGTAGGCAGCTGAACGTATAAAGATAGTTAGATATTCAATTTAAGTTGGTCATGTTGGTAGGTTAGGTTCTTACCATAAACTAAAGAGCATCGTAAAAACGTTCTTTTCTCAATACATGTCGATGCCGAGTTGCACTACGATTTCTCAATGACTTTTTACTTCTAACATTGAAGTATTGATAACCTACCAATTTCTATACATTTCAAAAAGTATCGAAACCGAACACGGAATAGTCAAAGTAACTTTCTCAATGATACATTTTTTTGTAATCTGACCTGTCTGAGAAATTCTATGTTGACAGAGAAGTCGTTGACACATTTGCATGGGACGTTTGTGATAACAACATGTGAATCATCTAACATACCTAACTCAAATCATATGCCGAATTAATTGTCAAGAAAAACCGTGTTTTAACGCAAATCCTACTTCAATCCCTGAAAACTAATAAAACTTACATACAATTTCTATAATGTGTTTGACGTAATTCTAGATCCTATCGGATCACGGGCAGCCCTTTTATGCCACAGACTGTATCTTTCACTGAATCCAAAGATGAAAACAAGCCCTTCGTATACAAGATTCTCAATGCAGAAGATATGTCGTCCTGTGAAATAGACCAAACCACAACAATGAGGGATTTTCAATATGATGTTGAGCAGTTAATAAGTAGTGTTCGAGACCGACCCTGTATTTGGGATAAAACTTCGAAAATTTATAATGATCCCTTACAAAGAAATACCGCATGGGAGGAGATTTTCAGCACTTTAGATAAAAAATATAGCGAAATGCCCACAGAAGAGCAACGCTGGACGAAAGACACAATAATTTATAAATGGACGACTTTACGCGATGGATTCTTCAAATCTCTCAAAACAAAAATATCAAAACCTAGACGTCAATATATTTGGTACGATCAACTTCAGTTTCTCTATAAAAACATCTGCCAAGGAGGGTGCATAGATTGTGGATTCCCTAATTTCGCAAATAAGTGCAACATGTGCCCAAGTAGGTGCTGCATGTGCTACAGCGACTGTTTTCATTGCCCAAGTGATTATTGTATAGACATCGAACTGCCCACTGTTAGAAAAAGATCAGTAAACGACAGAACTAAGGAAGAAGATAAAAAACCTTCGTCTTTGAAGGCCAAAAATGAAATCAGTGAGGACGATGACAAAAAGCAGACTGCAGATAAGAAAAACGTGAAAAATGATGATAGCGATACTGACGAAACACCACCCGCAACAAGAAAAGATAAAAAAGTAAAGGAAAAAATTGAAAGCAGGAATGAGGATGACAACCAGCCAGCTACAAAAAAAAATAATACAAGAAAAAATAACAGAGAGAAGGAAAAATTTGAAAGTAGTGATTACGACGAAAAACATCAAACCAAAAGAAAAAATAAAAAAGAAAAATATATAATTGAAGATAGTGATGAGGGTGAAAACCCGACAGCTATAAGAAAAAATAAAAGAGTGAACGATAAAAATATACCCAAAACCGATGAAAACATCGGTGTTGTAAAACACCATAAGAAAATAGTTGCAGATAGCGATGATGAGAACACCTCATCGGCTATGTTAATGAAAAACAAAGCAAGAAAAAATGGAGACGGTGAATTTTTACACAGCAAATCTAAAGAAGATTCAAGAAAGCGTTTAAGAAAAGCAAAGCGGGATCATGTTTCTGGGACTAGCACGCCTAAAAGTAAACAAAATAGTGCTAATCCCAGTTCCACAGACATTATTAGCTCCGAGGAATCAGAATTTAAGTTTTTAAATGAGGATGAAGCATTTTTTGCAGCAGTAATGCCGACTGTCGCGAAATACAATGAGGATGATAAATTGACGTTTAGGATGGGTGTACTGGCTGTAATGAAGAAAATAAAGGATAACCGAAAATAGTATTACTACCTGTATAGTATCTACTAGCTGTGGCATGACAGGTACAGGTCACACCTGTACCTGTCTACTCCAAAACAACGGATTAAAAGTACATTTTTAGCTCTCTTTGTCAACATAATCGCTACTACTACTACGCTTACTAGGTTCAAAATAGATAATAACTAAGATAAACTTTTTCTCATTTATTTGCACAAATTAAGTGGCAGACGTTAGTTGATAAATTAACGAAATTAATCTTATAGTCATAAAACAGCAACATGACGGTTGCGGAAAGGAATGTCAAAGATTCTTCTATTTCATTCTAATGGCTAGTCTAAAATCAATGTTTATGTTTACAAGTCCCCAGTTGTTGATAAAACCACCAATGTCGCAAACAAAATAAATAGCTCGGGGGCAAAAATATGTGCCTAGTAAGCGCGCCATTAAATTAAAGAAGTACCATACTTTAACATGGCCTACCGTCGGAAATATATACTGCGATTTGGACTAAATGTGATATTTTAATAATGCATAAGTTAAATCTTTGAAAATAATCATTTCCATGAGTTCGAATTATTGACACTAACATAGATAATCCTAAAGCTCCTTCACAAACCGAAAATACTAAATATATATTTTTAGTGAATTCCCTTTTTTTAGTAATAGATACATATTTTTTTTTTTATAAACCACAATTTGTTTATTTTTTTAACTACTTTTTTCTATTAGTTTTGCAAAATATGGTTTCCTCATTCATTGTGGATCTATCTACGAAAATTCAATAAAACAATAACATTTTAATCCATTTATTTATTAGTTTCATTGTAAACTCATACACTTGACCTAATCGTCAACCGTTTATAATTTACGTTATACACTTCATACATCACGAAATGAGACTTGGCAATAACTCCTTCATACATTGTACAGTGTGTTTTCATAAAAATAAAATAACAAATTACTTATCAACAAAAAATATGTTGAAAACATACCACACAATGTAAAAAGGCTTCAAATAGTGAATGTTACACGGTCAATCTGAAGCATCATTATTTATCTACAAATGACAGCTTGTCACACCGGCATGTAAGTTGACAAGAATGTGAGCGGGACAAACTTATACTTAGGTTTGTCTTAGGTTTGTCTCGCTCACACTTTGCCAACTTATATGTCGCCGGGTATACGTATGGAATATGTACCCACGTGCGCGTTTAGCACGCATGCGGGAGTTAAGTTGCGTGCAATGGGTGCCTTTTATGATAGATTGTAGCAATCCAAAAACAAATGAATAAGGCGATATCCCGTTTACTCAATTGTATATGGATTGCTAAAAGATTTCGTATTGTATGGCAGCGCATTCGCATCGTAGGAAATACTGAAACGCTTGCGCACCAAACACGCACGCTGGCGCAACCCCGACTTTACTAGAAAAGGGTGACCTAAATTTTTCACATTTTATGATCTTCAATATGCTACATTCCTTGCTTCATTTCTGTAATGTATTGATCGTGTAACATTTAACTTACTTAATAATAAGTTGACATACTCGGGCGCACCATAATTGACTTGAAAAAGCAAAAAAACAGATCATTACTTTAAAAAAAAACAGGACTCCAAAATATATGGCACTATTTTTAGTCACAAACGTAATCTTAAAGGCAATCGTTATGTAAAATAGCAAGTACCAATAGATTTTTATTTTTTCATAAAATTAAATTTTTTAAAACAACGTCAATAAAATTGCATTATTTTAGACAAGAAGAAATAAAAATAAAAGGTTGTACTTATTAATTAATGTGATCTGAAGCATACTCAAAATGAGTAATTTCAAACTTATTTTACGATATTATAATGACTGGTAACTTAGATTCAGCATTATGAATTAACGCAAAATCGTCTAAAATATTCAATATCTATATCGGCTGCTAAATACGGTGGGTGTCAAAATCAAATTTTAAACATTTATTTACTTTTATCAGCTTAAAACAAAAAGTACAAAAATTGCTACAACACTAAATAAAAAAAAAAAAACATTTTGAAATATATTTTTTAGACTATGACCAAGAGAAGCGCAGCGAAAAGGATTTTTTTAAGCCATACGAAAATCAACTTTATAACTATTTTCTCATCATCATTTCGTGTAGGTTACATTGTCTATCGACCGTGTACACCCTGGTGTCGAGAGTTGTTCGGAATCGCCTTTCGGCCTTCTGACGTGGTTTCTTTTGGCTTGCTTTTGCCTTTATAAAGTGATGGAAGACAGATGACTGTATGATAAGATGCGAATGGTTGAGTAAGAGAAATGAAATTAAGGAGGAGTGTTGAAGAAGTAAAACCTCTGTAGAGTTTATTCTTTAATTTTCATTTTTTGAATTTATGACACCTGTCTTCCTTTAGATCCTTGGTGTATAGTGACTCATATTTCTCATATGTCTTTTACCGTTCTTTCTTTATTATAATAAATATCTTTATTATAACAGTCTATATTTCTCATGATAACCACTACTCTGTTGTTGGTGTAATTATTACACCAACACGATGCCGAGTTGCACTACGATTTCTCAATGACTTTTTACTTCTAACATTGAAGTATTAATAACCTACCAATTTCTATACATTTCAAAAAGTATCGAAACCGAACACGGAATAGTCAAAGTAACTTTCTCAATGATACATTTTTTTGTAATCTGACCTGTCTGAGAAATTTTGTGTTGACAGAGAAGTCGTTGACACATTTGCATGGGACGTTTGTGATAACAACATGTGAATCATCTGACATACCTAACTCAAATCATATGCCGAATTTATTGTCAAGAAAATCCGTGTTTTAACGCAAATCCTACTTCAGTCCCTGAAAACTAATAAAACTTACATACAATTTCTATAATGTGTTTGACGTAATTCTAGATCCTATCGGATCACGGGCAGCCCTTTTATGCTACAGACTGTATCTTTCACTGAATCCAAAGATGAAAACAAGCCCTTCGTATACAAGGTTCTCAATGCAGAAGAAATGTCGTCCTGTGAAATAGACCAAACCACAACAATGAGGGATTTTCAATATGATGTTGAGCAGTTAATAAGTAGTGTTCGAGACCGACCCTGTATTTGGGATAAAACTTCGAAAATTTATAATGATCCCTTACAAAGAAATACCGCATGGGAGGAGATTTTCAGCACTTTAGATAAAAAATATAGCGAAATGCCCACAGAAGAGCAACGCTGGACGAAAGACGCAATAATTTATAAATGGACGACTTTACGCGATGGATTCTTCAAATCTCTCAAAACAAAAATATCAAAACCTAAACGTCAATATATTTGGTACGATCAACTTCAGTTTCTCTATAAAAACATCTGCCAAGGAGGGTGCATAGATTGTGGATTCCCTTATTTCGCAAATAAGTGCAACATGTGCCCAAGTAGGTGCTGCATGTGCTACAGCGACTGTTTTCATTGCCCAAGTGATTATTGTATAGACATCGAACTGCCCACTGTTAGAAAAAGATCAGTAAACGACAGAACTAAGGAAGAAGATAAAAAACCTTCGTCTTTGAAGGCCAAAAATGAAATCAGTGAGGACAATGACAAAAAGCAGACTGCAGATAAGAAAAACGTGAAAAATGATGATAGCGATACTGATGAAACACCACCCGCAACAAGAAAAGATAAAAAAGTAAAGGAAAAAATTGAAAGCAGGAATGTGGATGACAACCAGCCAGCTACAAAAAAAAATAATACAAGAAAAAATAAAAGAGAGAAGGAAAAATTTGAAAGTAGTGATTACGACGAAAAACATCAAACCAAAAGAAAAAATAAAAAAGAAAAATATCTAATTGAAGATAGTGATGAGGGTGAAAACCCGACAGCTATAAGAAAAAATAAAAGAGTGAACGATAAAAATATACCCAAAACCGATGAAAACATCGATGTTGTAAAACACCATAAGAAAATAGTTGCAGATAGCGATGATGAGAACACCTCATCGGCTATGTTAATGAAAAACAAAGCAAGAAAAAATGGAGACGGTGAATTTTTACACAGCAAATCTAAAGAAGATTCAAGAAAGCGTTTAAGAAAAGCAAAGCGGGATCATGTTTCTGGGACTAGCACGCCTAAAAGTAAACAAAATAGTGCTAATCCCAGTTCCACAGACATTATTAGCTCCGAGGAATCAGAATTTAAGTTTTTAAATGAGGATGAAGCATTTTTTGCAGCAGTAATGCCGACTGTCGCGAAATACAATGAGGATGATAAATTGACGTTTAGGATGGGTGTACTGGCTGTAATGAAGAAAATAAAGGATAACCGAAAATAGTATTACTACCTGTATAGTATCTACTAGCTGTGGCATGACAGGTACAGGTCACACCTGTACCTGTCTACTCCAAAACAACGGATTAAAAGTACATTTTTAGCTCTCTTTGTCAACATAATCGCTACTACTACTACGCTTACTAGGTTCAAAATAGATAATAACTAAGATAAACTTTTTCTCATTTATTTGCACAAATTAAGTGGCAGACGTTAGTTGATAAATTAACGAAATTAATCTTATAGTCATAAAACAGCAAATATGACGGTTGCGGAAAGGAATGTCAAAGATTTTTCTACTTCATTCTAATGGTTGATGATAAAACCACCAATGTCGCAAACAAAATAAATAGCTCGGGGGCAAAAAGATGTGCCTAGTAAGTGCGCATTTAAATTAAAGAAGTACCATACTTTAACATGGCCTACGGTCGGAAATATATACTGCGATTTGGACTTAATGTGATATTTTATTATTTATAAAACCAAAAATAATGCACAAATTAAATCTTTGAAAATAATCATTTTCATGAGTTCGAATTATTGACACTAAAATAGATAATCCTAAAGCTCCTTCACAAACCAAAAATACTAAATATATATTTTTAGTGAATTCCCTTTTTTTAGTAATACATTATTTTTTGTTTTTATAACCCACAATTTGTTTATTTTTTTAACTACTTTTTTCTATTAGTTTTGCAAAATATGATTTCCTCATTCATTGTGGATCTATCTACGAAAATTCAATAAAACAATAACATTTTAATCCATTTATTTATTAGTTTCATTGTAAACTCATACACTTGACCTAATCGTCAACCGTTTATAATTTACGTTATACACTTCATACATCACGAAATGAGACTTAGCAATAACTCCTTCATACATTGTACAGTGTGTTTTCATAAAAATAAAATAACAAATTACTTATCAACAAAAAATATGTTGAAAACATACCACACAATGTAAAAAGGCTTCAAATAGTGAATGTTAGTAGGGTATTATTGGGGATTTCAAAACAGGTAGTTTTCATCACACCGCTCATTTCATTCGCTCAGTGTGATTAAAACTACCTATTTTGAAATCCCCAATAATACCTTTGGTTTTTCAGTTATGATCCCTCGTATAAAACACCTTACCTAAAAATAAAATAAATATAATTGCAAAGTTATAACGCTTCATTTTGTCAAGATATAGCATAGGCAACAGTCAAGTTGAATAGACTGTCTAATTATGAAATTTATAAAACAAAGAGAATCCTTAAAGTTACAATGTATTTGCCCTACTACGCTGACGAATGGGGTTAAGAGGCACGGTAACTTATTGCCGAATACTATTCGTTGCATTATATGCGGTCCATCCAATTGTGGAAAGACAAATTTAATGATAAGCCTATTGTTGCATGAAAATGGTCTACGATTTCATAATCTGTATGTGTATTCAAAATCCTTATACCAACCAAAATACTTATTTCTAGAAAAAGTATTAACTATGGTGCCTGGGGTATCGTTTTACAAATATAGTCATAATGCTGAAGTGTTGAATCCGCAGGAAGCTGCTCCAAACTCTATCATAATATTTGACGATATTGCCTCTGAAAATCAAAATAATGTACGGGACTATTTCGCTATGGGACGTCATAAAAATATTGACTCTTTTTATCTTAATCAAACTTATACCAAAATACCGAAGCAACTTGTGAGAGATAATTCCAATCTCATTGTATTATTCAAGCAAGATGATGTAAATTTAAAACACGTTTATGAAGAACACGTGGGTTCTGATATGTCATGGCACCAATTCCGTGAATTGTGTTCCATTGTATGGAAGGACCTGTATGGTTATGTTGTAATAAATAAGGATTGTCAACGAAATAAAGGATGTTACAGGATGAAATTTGATACATTTATAGTTATAGATTAGCATTCATAAGAAACTGTCATGATGATAACAGCTCAGTTTATGTGAGAATCTGAACAAGAACGGATTATAAAAATGGAAAAAAATCTAAAAGAACAAATTGTGAAATCCGCAGCGGCTGTAAAAAGAAAGGTTCGTATGATAAGAGATACAAAAAATGATAACAATATGGCTTTAGAAACGATATTCAAACCTATAGTTGATCCAATTAATCAACTTTCAAGTAAAAATAGTAAACAAAGTAGAAAATATGAAGAAGAACAAGAGATCAATTACACTAACGAAGAACCCGAAAGGAAAATAAAGAAATTAAGTGAAAATGAAGAATCATTTTTTAGTAAAGAAAATTTAAATGAATCATTTGACGAGGAAGAGCACGATGAAGAAAACTTTGATTCTCTTGAACATAATTCTAACAAAACCCTTACTGTATCACCCTCCGAACATAACATAAGTGACGAGTCTTTCAAATCACTTCGCTCATCACCGAGCTCTAAAGATCATACCTATCTTGATGATATGATGATGTCTTGGACATCCGAAGTACTAACCGATATTCCTTTTGGGATCAGACATGATCGCGGAAAAGTCTTGCTAGGCAACACACGTATCTTTGATCAAGACCTAACATGGAAAATAGGAACTCATATAATTAAAAAGTCACCAGGCTTACAAGAATTACTCTTTAAGAAAGTACCAAACTTGGATGTAATAACAGAAGAAGATTTACTACATTATAAATTGCTGCTTATTGAAACCAATGCTCATAGACGTAACTACGACCCGAAGAAACCTATTAATAGCAACAAAGGTTTCAAATACCTTAACATCATTAAACCTCTATTTAAATTTACAAGAACTCTAACTACTAGTACCGAGAGTCTTTCAGAGGGAGCAGGTATGAAACTGTTGAAAAATCTTTATAAAAATACTGATTTGGTTTATTGGAATGATCCGAATGAGTTGGTAGAACGATTAAAATTATTGTTAGGATCTCGGGCAGCTGGCAACACTGGATTAGACAACGAAATTATTGAAATTATAACAAAATTACAAGAAGCTGGGATTGTGAATGTAGAACTTAAAGAGCATTCACCAGGAAAATTAAGCAGTATTATCTCAGTTCTCAAATAAAATTGACGAGGACAGTATCGAGAATATTTTAAAGGAACTACAGGAAGCAAACATCATCGATAAAATTATATAAAGAGAATGCATTGAGTAATTTGAGCAGTCTTCTTATAATATTCGATGTTTATAGTTATTTTGCAATGAATATAGACAAATTTGGTCACCACATTCATAAGCGTTTAAGACTTTCTGAATATATTGACAGTCTTAACAATACATTAACAAAATCGGAAACAGGAGATTATAATCTAAAACAAGCAAGATTGAAGGGATTATTACATCCAGAGGAAGACAACGACGCTGTCAACAAAGCCTACTTAGATAAAGAAATTCAACATTTAAGAGCTGAACTAAAACAAATCCAAACGAATTTAAAAAATTATCTTAGTGTTTTGGAAAAAGTAGTTTCGTCTAATGTGAGTTCCAGGCACTATACAAAAATTGATACAGATTCAGCGAATTCAAAGTTAAATAAACAATGAATAAACAAAACATAGTTGACGAGCTCCATAGATCAGCGAGAAGGAATTTCCCGCGTCGTTGTACGATCATAAAAGGCATAGACGATTTATGGCAAGCTGATCTAATAGACTTACAAAAATATGCACAGTTCAATAAAGGATACAAATATGTATTAGTTGTTATAGATGCTTTATCAAAATATGTCTGGGTTGATCCCATAAAAGCAAAAACAAAAGACTGTGTTACGAATGCTATGCAGCACATCTTGACTGAATCAACCCGAAAACCTAGTAATTTGCAAACAGATTTAGGTAAGGAGTTTTACAACGAAAACTTTCAAAGATTGATGAAGAAATATAAAATAAATCATTATTCTACTTATTCTGTAAAAAAAGCATCAATAGTTGAACGAGTAATAAGAACACTAAAAGGTCATTTATACAAATTATTTAGTCTTTGCGGGCGGTATCAATGGTTAGGCAGTAATTTGAAATCCGTTGTTCAACGTTATAACATCACACCTCATAGAATAACAAAGTATAAACCAATAGACGTAAATAAGTATAATCAGACTTTGGTTAAGGCTAATATAAATAAAACTCAAAAACAACATATCACGAAATCTCTGTTTCATGTTGGTGATCATGTTCGTATTAGTAAGTATAAAGGAGATTTCAGCAAAGGTTATACCCCTAACTGGTCAACTGAAATATTTATAGTTAAAAAAGTTAACTGTACGAAACCACCAACTTATCAAATAGAAGACAGACATAAGCAACTTATTTTAGGAACATTTTACGATTACGAATTACAGAAGACTAAGTTTCCAGATCTTTATCTAATTGAAAAAGTTATAAAAAGAAAAGGAACTAAATTGTTTGTAAAATGGTTAGGACTTAGTGATTCCGAAAACAGTTGGGTTGACAAAAGTGCACTGTTGCAGTAATATAAGTCAAGTAATGGGGAGTTAAACATCAGTTTCTGCTTATTCATGAAGGAAGGAAGTGGTATTATTAACAGTTTAATTGATAAGTTACCGTTTGAACTACATTTACCTGGATATCAGTTTTGCGGTCCAGGAACAAAATTACAGAAAAGGTTATTAAGAGGTGATCGAGGTATTAACGAGTTAGACAGAGCGTGCATGTATCACGATATTGCTTATAATAACAGAGATATAAACATTCGACATAACGCTGATTTAGAACTTCTAAACATGGCAAATCAAAGGTTAAAATCCAAAAATGCTGGTAAAAGAGAAAAAATCGCCTCCTGGGTTGTAAAAAATGCTATGAAAGCTAAACTAAAAGCAGGCGCAGGAGCGCAATCATTTATGAAAGTTGTAAAAAAAATACATTCTGGTTTAAAAAAAATTAAATGTAAAGATAAAAACACTGCTATTAAATATGCGTATGCAGCTGCAAAAAAAATATTTACAAACAAACGTGGTATGCGCTTACCACGCTTTATACCCATTCCTAAGTGTGGTGGGTTTTTGCCTTTGATTCCAATCTTTGCTGGATTGTCGGCTCTCGGTTCACTAGCTGGCGGGGCAGCAGGTATAGCAAAAGCTGTAAATGATTACAAAGCCGCTAAACAGAATCTTCAAGAGTCTGAGCGTCACAACAAAACGATGGAAGCAGTTGCTCTTGGGAAAGGACTATACATCAAGCAGAACAAAAAAGGAGCAGGGTTATATCTGAAAGGTCCAAAAAACTAATGGAACGGCTACCCAAGCGACCACTTACTAATTTCGATTTATTAGAGTATGCTAACGATATACCTTATTTTCGTGGTGTGTTTATGAGAGATACTTTGCCTACGAAACCGAGAAAAATAGAGTGTGCAATACTCAACCTCGATAGTTGTAACAACCCTGGAACTCACTGGGTAGCCTACGTGAAGCTTGATAAGTATTCTGAATATTTTGATAGCTTTGGGAATCTAAAACCACCATTAGAGTTAATAAAATATTTGCAAAATACGTCAATTAAGTATAATTACATTCAACATCAGAACTTCGGTTCCACGAATTGTGGACATCATTGTTTGAATTTTTTAATAGATTTTTGGAAAAATGTATTTAAGTGAATAATAAATAAAAAAATATATCAGTACTAACATGTCTTTCACTGTATCCATAACTGGGGTGGGAGGCTCCTTAACAACAAACTATTCACCGACTCTAGAATTACGTGGAGATTATGAATGCGGTCTTTTATATTTTTCTACATTTAATTCGATTCCTAATATAGACGAGAGAAATAATAAATTCTACTATGGAAATGAAGTTATCGAGATCCCAGAAGGATCTTATGAACTTCAAGACATTCAAGATTTTTTAGAAAGTAATATTAAAAATGGTTCTTTTAAATTAACTTGTAACAACAATACACTAAAAACTAACATTTTCTGTTCCGAAGATGTTCATTTCGAAAAACGTGATTCAATTGGTAGAATTTTGGGATTCGGAAGAGAGACTGTGAAAGCTAATAAAATTACCGAATCTCGCTATCCTGTTAGCATTATATCAACTACCCTCGTGCGCATCGAATGCGATGTAGTGAGCGGATCTTTTGTGAACGGAAAAGCTAGTCATATTATTCATGAATTTGTACCCAACGTACCACCTGGTTATCGCATTATTGAAATTCCCAAGAACATAATCTATTTCCCAATCAATCAAAATTCAATTACTGATCTTAATATAAGATTGCTGGACGCTGAAAACAATCAAATCAATTTACGCGGTGAGGAGGTTCAGCTGTATTTACATTTTAGAAGAAAATGATTAATTTTAATAAAAACCCTGTTCCATCTTCTCTTCAAGTCAGTTTCAAGAAAACATCTCAGAAAAGAAGACCTCTACAGTCTTTACAGAAGAAACTTTCAAAAAATAACCAAGAATATTTGAAATTGGTAGGGTTATTAAAATGAATATTTTAAATATATCTCAACCAACAGCCTACGACAACAGCGTGGAAAGTTTCGAATTTCATTCATACAGGCCATACGTGACGAGTTTCAACAAGAATGATGAAATCCGAATACCTATTAACCAACAAGACTTGAACATATTACCATCTCTCAGCACTTTGTATATTGAGGGTAAAGCAAACTTATACAATAGTAAAACTAAAGAAATACTGTCAAGTGTTAGCTTTGTCAATAATCCTGCATTATTTCTATTTCAAGACATTCGGTATGAATTAAATGGAGTTGAAATAGATAGAATAAAAAATGCTGGTATTACTACAACCATAAAATCATATCTTTCCTTAAATGAAAATGAATCTAAATCTGCAAAAGTGTGGGGGTGGTCTCCTACTGGTACAACTAATGTTCATAACGGCTCATTCTCTGCTTCAATACCATTAAACAGAATATTGGGCTTCGCGGAAGATTATGAGAAAATCGTAATAAATTGTAAACATGAGTTAGTGTTACTAAGAAGCAACAGCAACCTTAATGCATTAAAATTAAATAGTGAAGAAATTGTTGACGATATAGTTATTAATAAAATAGTTTGGCGAGTTCCACACGTCAAAGTATCAGATCGTGAAAGAATTAATTTATTGAAACATCTAGAAAAAGATCGTGCTATAACATTAGCTTTTCGGAATTGGGATCTGTATGAGTACCCACTACTCCCCAGAACTCGCAAACATACTTGGGCAATTAAAACTACATCGCAAACTGAGAAACCGCGGTTCGTTATAATTGCGTTACAAACCAATCGTAAACATCAATCACAAATGTCAATGGCAGAATTCGATCATTGTAATGTTCGTGACATTAGAGTATTTTTGAATTCGTCGTATTACCCTTACGAAGGATTAAACATAAGTTTCTCAGAAAATAAGTTTTCTTTATTATACGAACAATATTCAAGATTTCAACAGTCTTATTATGGCCGTCGAGCAGAACCATTGATGAGCTTAAAAGAATTCAAAGATATTGCTCCATTATTTGTAATCGACTGTTCCCGTCAACAAGAGACTTTGAAGGGCTCTATAGATGTGAGAGTTGAAATAGAAACTGACCAAGAAATACCTGATCAGACAGCAGCATATTGCTTGATATTAAACGACTGTATATTTGAGTACAAGCCCTTGAGTAACATTGTTAAAAAGATATCATGAGCTCATATGTTTTTGTTGATATCCAAGGATTTAAAGATGACAATAATTACTTTATATTAAAAGAATTAGCAATAGCTACCCAAGAGTTTACTGAAGTGTTTTTAGTAAAACCTCCTTATTCATATACATATTTAACTAAAGAAGAAAAGAAACGCGTTCGATGGATTGAGCGACATAGAGGCATAACTTGGAGCGAAGGCTATATCGACTACAGAGAGTTCAAAAGGATAATTAAACACATTTTAACAGATAAAACAGTGATAATGAAGGGGCGTGAAAAGCAAAGTTGGATAAGTAATTTATGTAAAAATTGTTTTTTACTGGATATCGAAGAAGAAGGCAGCCCCAATTTCTCTATATTATATAAAACTTATTGTAAACCTGAAATTAAGTATAACTGTCTCAGTCATCAGCAAGTGTGTGCACTAAAAAATGTAATTTGTATTAAAAAATGGTATTATGATAATTGTATATTGTAATGACCAAAATTAATCTCTTAAATAAAACTTTTTAAATTAATATTTTTTTTCATTTATTGACTTAGCAAAAAAATTAATGTGTAAGAAATATTATAAGCCGTAATATTAACTAGTCTCAGTTTTTGGTGATGCTCTACTGTGATTATAATTACTCTATCTACATCATAAAAATTTAAAACAGCGACATCTACTGCGTTTATACTGAATCATTAAATGAATAAAAGTAAATATTAATTTGATCCAGTCAAATGCTAATAGATGGAGTTTTTTGATTAACATACAAAATTTGGTTTACTCTTTATTCTATATTCATAAACAAAGCTTATATTTTTACTCTTAGCCTAAAGGATAAAATTAAAAGTAAAATGATTGATTTAATATTTATTGATATAAATCACATTCTAACTATATAAGTAACTAATTATTGAATTTTCTTTATTACAAATAAGACATTGTTCTGTACAGATAAAACGTAATAATATTATAGAAACCTTAAAAAAGTAATTTACAAAATATTTATAAAACTCATATTACATACTAATTAAAACTAAAATTATCATTCGCTAATGTTTTTGCGATTTTATTAATAACATTTTCTGTGAGATCCAAAATATCGTCGACGGAGTCTTTTATGAGATACTGTGCATTTAATACCATTTTTTCCGAAACATCTCTGTTTACCAAGTCATTTTCTATGTCAAATACTTGTATTTTAATTACTTTTCTGGGTTTTCGATGCTCTTTTCTGATAACATAAGATGATGCTGACAATCCATCCATTTTTTTTCTCAACAAATCTTGTCGTTGTTCTTCCTTCTGTTTTTCAGCTGCTCTATTTCTTAACATTTCTTGGTAATACTCCTCCGCTTGTTCATAAGGGTCCTGAGCATCTTGAGAGAATAGTATCATTGTATCTTGAGAGTCAGACATGATCTGTAAAACAATGAATATTTTAATTTTTTACTAAACATTTTACATCATAATTAACAAAATTTGATTGTAATACTTACATTGCAATACCGATCAATTTTGTAAATTATAGATTTGATATGTGCAGCGTGTTAGAACCTCGTCTGTTTTAACGCGACTGACCACGATATGCAATATAAACTCGAATATCGGATTTCAAACTCCTGACAAAACAATTATTTTTCATTTTCGCAAGCCTTATCATATTATGCTGACATTTCAATAAAAGGTGATGCAAACAATCATGTCTTTACACGAATCGAATATATATGAGTTATTGAATTATCAGCATATTTGGCACTAAACATGATATCAAGGTTATGACAAAGGAAATTCAAATACATTTTATTATTTATTTATTATTTATTCTTAATATATTTTTATAACAAAAAAACTATAAAGTATTTAAAGAAGACTTACAATAATTTTCATACACTTATACTAGCCAATTAGTAAATTATATTCTAATATAAAAGAGTGTTATGTCCCCATGCCAAAGTAGAAATTTTATCCTTAAGTATAATTCTTTTGTCATCATTTGAAGACAAGGCTACTTTATTTACAGCTTGAGTAAATATTTCATGTTTAAGCGATTTAAATAATATATTTCTTTTACGCACAATCTTATTATACAGTAAAACATCATTGTAGTCATTAAAAGTTAGATCTTTTACAACTGCTTTCTTAACTCCTTTAGCTTTTTTTACAATTTTGTTTTCGGTTTTTAAACAATATAACTTTGACCTAAGTCCCACAAAGGAAATTATTAGAGAACCTGCTGTTTCATCTTTAAATAAACCAGGTATTTTTTTATTTTTAGGTATAATAGCAAATCTATTATTTTCATCATAATTACTTGTATCGAGATATGATTGAAAGTAAATATTCATATCTTTATATACATCTTCAGTTTCTATTGAATACAAAAAACTGTCAGTATCGGTATAGCATAATTTTAACCTTGTATCATAAAATGATTTCATGACCGAATAGTGGAAATCATACATATGATTTTTGGATATCTCTAGAACTGTGAAACCTATATAAATAGGTTTATCTAAAATAACAGTTTCAGGTTTCATTTGTACAGCTACAAAATTTTCACTAAACACTGTATTATTCTTAAAATTAGGTCTTGATATTAATTGTTCAGCGGAGTAGAACTTTTTTGTTTTATTTCTATCATCGTTCCAACGATTTACTAGATAAATGTTTACTCTTTTTTCGGTATCTTCTAGCGTTTTACCGAAAATGCTATTGTTTAATAATTTAAAGAAATCTTGTTCAAATGTAGAGTTAGCTTTTTGTCGAAATTCTGTATTTAAATCAATATACTGTTTCAGAAATGGTTGTTGTTTAAACTTGACCACTCTATGAATTTTTTTCAAAATAAGACCATTTTTTAAGCATGTTTTAAGATGTATATAATGAATAACATATTCAAATTTGTCATACAAATTTGGAATTAATTTAGGATTTTTAGAACCTGGGGGCGTAAATTTCTGTGGACAAAATGGTAAATCATTATGCAAATCGTGCAAATAATCCGGATATTCTAAGTCTACCTCTAAAATATACCCATAGTCTGAGTCATTAGGTACGTTAACAATATTAAGACTTCCAATTTCAACTTGATTCATCAACTCAAAATTTGAATATGGTAAATGTGAGCACATTGCATAACCGTACAGGTTGTTACAATCGATATATAACAAAAAGTTATCAGGTATTTCCGAATTATACCCGGAAATATATTTGTTATTCGCTGTGGAATATCTTGTAGGGCATAAACACACTCCACCGCGAATACCTTTTTGAATCAGTCGGATAATTTCTAGATTGTCTATTAGTTGCAGTTTGACTTTTGTTTTAAGCAACATTGCATCAAAACTCAAACCTGGTGCGGTTAAGTAAAATGCAGGATCCAATCTATAATTAGTTTTACAAGTTTGGCGAAATTTTTCAAAAACATCTGCTAGTAATATTACGTCTGTTTTCAAGTACAAATCAGTATATTCACCTAAATTTTTAATATTAAACATTGACCAAACAATTTTGGCGTGATTGTAATCGGATTCTGAAACAATATCATTTATTATAGTACTATAGAAACAGTCTCGCGGTGGTAATTTCTTTTCCTTATAACAATTCCAGTCCGTCATGTATTCATAAGGATAAACACCTTTACGAGTTAGTAAATCAAACTGTTCTTTCTTTGGGTAGAATTGAGATAAATGGACAAAACTGGCTTCATTCAAGTTGCTTACAAGCTTATCTAAGCTAGTACCTAAAAATTTAAAAGTATCCACAAATCGAACTGGCAAAAACTCCTGACGACCGGTTTTCACAAATTTTGTAAAAGATATGTAATTTTCTTTGTTTTTTGCTATTACTTTAATTCTGCCCTGAGATTCTCCCAACTGTTTAATAAAAAGATGACTGTCATACCCAGACAAATTATGAAAAAATACTGGTACAAATTTTGGTAACCTGTATTTAAGATTACAATAAGAGTGAACGGCCCCGCGAAACTTTCCAGTTAGATGACAATGATCTCTTACTTTGTTGTCAAAAAGTAATTGCTCACAGATAAAGCAGTATTTTGCAGTATCAAATTGTCTTTTCTCTTCTACACTTAATGGAATCATCGGAATAGTTTCTTTCAATAATTTATTAATTTCCGTAACATCTTCAAATAAATATTTCAGAAATTTGTCAACACAATCCTGCCCGCGATACGATACGTATTTATTGCGAGAGCTATCAAACGAGCAAACAATATAATAACCAAACGCAGCAGGCACATGTTTATGTAAGACTGTAGTGTTCACGTTATGCTTATTGTCACCATATTTTGGTTCTAACAATGATTCAAAGTCTGCGTAGATTACAAAAGGCACATCTTGCATCCGATCATAATGATTAAATTGGATGTAAGTATTCGAATCAGGCAAAACAGTACGTACTCCGCTGCAAATATGAGAATTGAATAATATTTCTTTATTAAAAAATATCATACATTCATCACAAAAATAAATTTTTTCCTTGTGTTTTGTGAGCTGTGATCTGACTAATTTGCTTAAATCTTTTATTAAACAATAATGTTTTTTTTCTCCCTTTTCCAAAAGTAATAAATTCACATGGTTCTTTCTTTTTTGTCGAGTCTTGTAAAGGGGTCCCACTACTTTATGGTTATTTACAAGACCGTATATGTTAACGCTTATATGAGTATTATTTCTCTCAAAAGTCTGAATATCTTTGAAGCCGACCGGAAACTTGATATCTCGAATGTTAAGTATGTTTTCGTAACTCGGATATGAGGTTATTCTATGCGCGTTATTTTTGGCGGGAAATAGCGCTGCCATTACACACCACACGAAACATAACGCATCCCCATTTTGTATATTAATACAAGCGCGTTTAGATTTAATACTTTTCGGCAATTCAATAAATTGACCAACTCTCAATGGATTATATTTATTAATATTGACCTCTAAGTAAAGATTACGTATCAAGGTCCACCCAGAATCTTTTTCCTGAAATTCAGAAATTTTTGTTGAAATTATGTCAATCATGTTAGAATAATAATCCTTAAAATCACAATCATTTTGAAATATTTTGTTTTGGGTTGCAAATGATTTTATGTCGGTGGTGCTATTTTTAGGTAAATTAAACTCCGCGAAAAATTCAAAGTTAACTTTTATACAATGAAATGTAGCCTGTCTAGCCGAAATCAATTGGTGTACACGAGAACGAAGTGTGCGCAAGAAGTCAGCGGGGGACACGGGGGACAAGTCTGACTCAGACTCGAGCACACGGTCCGCGTTTAGAGGTCTCACTCTATATGAGGCGATTCGACTTCTGAATGCACTACTTACTTTCTCAATACCTTCACTAACTTCTATTGAACTATTGTTTTTGTGGATATTACTTCGCAAGTGTGCAGATAACGAGCTAGACTTAACAGATATATCACACACTGTACAATATACTGTTCCCTTCCCCATTGTACTTATTCTTAAAACTAAGTGATTGCTTATTAAAGATATTGTTCTATTTAATTGACTACTTGCAATTAAAAGATGATATCAGAATATGATAAAAAATTAATTAAAACTCATGAATAAAATGGAAAACAGAATAAGTTTAGATTTATTTAATTATTGCAAGTTATTTAATTATAAAAAACGAAATTGGCATCGGGGCATAATAACCTAATAAAAATAAGTATATTAATAAAATGAAATAAAAACTTTTATTTGTATATAACATAAAATAGGTACTTAATTATAGAATGGTTCGCACACTAAATAATTTTTGTTGCAAAAAATTTACCCTCTTCAGTAAAGAGGGGCTTGCACTTATTAATAAGCTCCTTTGTGAGCATCAGTTGAGGGGAATCGGAATTCCCCTGAAATTTTAGCGCGACTACCGCGTGTTCCCAACGGTCTTTGGGATCGACCTTCTTTATATCAGCAACATTGTATACTTTTAAATCTATAAAGACATCGCCAGCGAGGTTAGCAGTGCGGCGCAGGACACCGTCTGCTACACGGCGCGACAGCACTGACAGCAACGGAGGGATCTTCTTAGCGGCGGCTGCTCGCTGGGCTTCCGCTTCCTCCTCGCTGTCGCTGTCGAGTTGCCAAGCTTTCTTCAGGCGTTTAGCCTTGGATGCTGGCTGTGCTCGACTTATCACCCGCTTCGTAGCTTTAGGTTCCTTTTTCTTATAACTGGAAACAAAACATACAATTACTTATACTAGAAACCGGGACCTCGTGAACAGTAGACAGGTATGTTAACCATTACACCACGGAGATTACAAGTATAAAGTTTTGATTGAACACAAACACACGTAGTTACTATCAATTTAGAATAATCAACACACACACACAACTGAGAACACACAGCCGAGAAACTAGTGATTGCTAACTGGGAATAGATAACGAAATTACATTAAACAACAATCATACATACATCAAGCTTGCAGCGGATACTTCTTCGGAATCTGAGGTGAAATCTTCAGCGAGCTTCTTCTTAGCCTGCTTGCAACGTTTATCGTAATACTCAGAGTCGGACCTGAAATAAACATGATAAATCATTTAATAACTCGCTAGACATAGTTACTTTATTAAAGATAATTTACACATAAATGAATATTATAAGTATGTTAAGAAAAATGAAATGATTTAAAATGTACTAATAATAATAATACCTATGTTAAAAAACTTACGAACATGATTGCAATGCAACGAATCTTCGTGTTTCTAAGTGTGGGTGGCACGCAGGACAACTGAGCGGCACAGTGGTAGGCGCGTAGGCAGGCAGCTGGCACAAGCACTCAGCAACCGACTAACTGCTGGTGGAACAACAGTAGGCGGGCTTCGCAACCAGGGCGGGCGGTACGACAGCGTCGAACAACGTTCTCTCAGTTATGAAAATATTTAAAGTTCACAACTATTGGTACGCGCGAATTTAAAGTAGATTTTTGCTTAATCGCTACTTTTTTTCAGGAATGGTCAACCAAGAATAAAAGCTATATTTTTACTTGGGTACATATATTTTATTTGAAAATATGCAAAGCCATCAAAAATTTTAAGTACCAAAATGTTGATGACCACTACATTTAATGTAAAGTCAGCATAATTTAATAATTATTGATAAATAATTTAATATCTCAATATTAAAAATATAGAAGTCAATAACAACGTGTAGTATTGCATAATTTCCTGTGAAATCGAATACTCAAAGTATGCCGCATGCATATGCACTATATGTAGGCATGTTATTCATGTTACTATTTACTTGCGTCATTATAAATAATCATTTATTTTGCTACCCATTATCAAAGAGGGTTATGTTTTTATTGAAAGGCTCGTCACATACAGAACGATAATTATCACGCGGCAAATTGCTTAGCGGTGTAATGATACGACTGGTTACGATTACCATTACGGGTACGATTTTATATTCTTACAGTAATTTACTACTTGATGTGCATAGAAAAAATTTTGGTTGGAGTATAACGCTTTGTGAGTTACTGTTATTCCTTCATATTTCGAGTAATTATAAACTTTTGACATATTTCTGTTATAAAGTGCTGTATGTACAAAATATTAAAAAATATTCCAAAAACGGTAAAAAGATAATATCGTAATCGTATCATCATAAAGTGTATAAGTGGTTATTTTCCCGCTTAATAAAAGACGTTGTAGTGTGCGAATAGCCATAAGTTACGAATATGAAACCGGAGGTACAGCCGTAGGCAGATAAAAATGTACTTTTACATATGGTAATACCTAGTACACATTTGGTCGGGTTTATATGCCGTCGGCTGTACACAGGTGTCGGCATACTGAGCAAAATTCAAGCACTAGTACTGAACTAGAGTTTATCGATAATTTCCGAAACTGCTTGACCTTTTTTGATGAAATTTTATATGTGTATTCAGTAGGTATGTCTGAGAATAGGTTGTAAACTATTTTATAGTGCAAAACAACGTTAGCTGGGTTAGCTAGAAACGATACAATAACTTCTCATTACTATTATACAGTAATATCATATACTTACTTATTATTTATAAATATGTAAGTGAAAATGTCTTCTAAAGTAATAGTTATACTACACTACGGACAAATAACCACAGTATTACAATAGTTTATAAATTGATTAGCGATCTTAGATTTTATTCAAGTAAGTACTTAGTAAAAGTCAATTCTTTTTTATCGATAGAACAAAATGCTATGAGCACAACACTTACACAATGTGCTTCTTACTTACTCCTTTTATCATTACCGTAATAACCATGATCGTGTATCGTTGTTACGAAACGAAGTGGATAAATTTATTGAATTCCTATTTTAAATTAAAGAAAAGCCTCTTTTGTTTTTTGATAAAGGAAATATTTGTTCTCCCGGATACCAACAGTCGAATTTGGTAAATATGTATCAGAAAGCGAGACATTCTCAATATCGGTCGCGGTGGGTACAGAATTGTCCATATTTAATGGTTTAAACTGAGATTCACTGGGTGCCACCAACCAAATGGTGAACGGTACGACCTAATCGAGGCCAGTTGAAAATCAGTGTCTTCCATTGACCTGGCTATTCAAGTACCAATGTCCTAAAAGGTGATAAAGAGTAATCTAGTTTACTGGGTGCCACCAACCAAACGGTGAACGGTACGACCTAATCGAGGCCAGTAATGGGATAACTCGGCGTCTACCAAGGGCGTCCCGAAGATCATTTGAGACACTGATCGTTAGTAAGATGCCAACCAATTTGATCATCGGTATGAGCAATCGGCCTGGGCAAACGATTTTCCTTGTTCATCAATTATTAATCACTAGAGTAATATGTATTTTGGTTGCAATATATTTATACTATTAAAAGTTGTTTAGTGTGAAAATGTAACAATCTAGTGTAGTGTGAACAAACAGCAATCGGATCAGGTGAGTCAAATTATCCTATTACTTATGCATACCATTTTACCAAGCGCCGTTGACTGATATTCCGTATTTTTTGAAAAACCAAAGGTATTATTGGGGATTTCAAAACAGGTAGTTTTCATCACACCGAGCGAATGAAATGAGCGGTGTGATGAAAACTACCTGTTTTGAAATCCCCAATAATACCCTACTAATGTTACACGGTCAATCTGAAGCATCATTATTTATCTACAAATGACAGCTTGTCACACCGGCATGTAAGTTGACAAGAATGTGAGCGGGACAAACTTATACTTAGGTTCGTCTCGCTCACACTTTGCCAACTTATATGCCATATGTATATACGTATGAAATATGTACCCACGTGCGCGTTTAGCACGCATGCGGGAGTTAAGTTGCGTGCAATGGGTGCCTTCTATGATAGATTGTAGCAATCCGAAAACAAGTGAATAAGGCGATATCCCGTTTACTCAATTGCATATGGATTGCTAAAAGATTTCGTATTGTATGGCAGCGCATTCGCATCGTAGGAAATACTGAAACGCTTGCGCACCAAACACGCACGCTGGCGCAACCCCGACTTTACTAGAAAAGGGCGACCTAAATTTTTCACATTTTATGATCTTCAATATGCTACATTCCTTGCTTCATTTTCTGTAATGTATTGATCGTGTAACATTTAACTTTCTTAATAATAAGTTGACATACTCGGGCGCACCATAATTGACTTGAAAAAGCAAAAAAACAGATCATTACTTTAAAAAAAAACAGGACTCCAAAATATATGGCACTATTTTTAGTCACAAACGTAATCTTAAAGGCAATCGTTATGTGAAATAGCAAGTACCAATAGTTTTTTTTTTTTTGATAAAATTAAAATTTTTAAAACAACGTATAAAATTGCATTATTTTAGACAAGAAGAAATAAAAATAAAAGGTTGTACTTATTAATTAATGTGATCTGAAGCATACTCAAAATGAGTAATTTCAAACTTATTTTACGATATTATAATGACTGGTAACTTAGATTCAGCATTATGAATTAACGCAAAATCGTCTAAAATATTCAATATCTATATCGGCTGCTAAATACCGTGGGTGTCAAAATCAAATTTTAACATTTATTTACTTTTATCAGCTTGAAACAAAAACGTACAAAAATTGCTACAACACTAAATAAAAAAAAATACATTTTGAAATATATTTTTTAGACTATGACCAAGAGGAGCGCAGCGGAAAGGATTTTTTAAGCCATACGAAAATCAACTTTATAACTATTTTCTCATCATCATTTCGTGTAGGTTACCTTGTCTATCGACCGTGTACACCCTGGTGCCAGAGTTGTTCGGAATCGCCTTTCGGCCTCTGACGTGGTTTCTTTTGGCTTGCTTTTGCCTTTATAGCCATGGTATTAAAAAAATACAGGAAGAATTGTAGATAAATGTTAAAACTCCAACTGAATACCCTACCCACTAGTTTAAATGAAAAACGCGGACTCGTAAAACGTTAAGCCCTTGAAATGTCACTTTGAGAACCATAACATTTTACAGCGGTGTAACTAGGATTACAATAAGTGCTTTAGTTACATTGAAAATCGTGAGCTTACAATTTAAATATATAATATTGAATTGCGTACTGATTATGTGCCACAATCGATTTAAAAAATAAAACAAAAATTGTAGTGTTTGTGGTCCATAGACGTGTTACTGTAAATATCACTGCAGTAACGCATAGCAAAACAAAAATTACATTTGTGCCATACAACACTGTATTTCTTATATGATTTGATTTAAAACCGCTTTACATATCCCACATAATTTTAGATAAGAAATAATTTTAAAAAAATCGTGGTTATAACAGTCCAAATATAAACTTTGCTCTTGCAAATAAGAAATGGTAGAGAAACGTAAAATGTAACTGATGATTTTAATAATCAATATTTTAACTTGACGTGACACTACATTGCGACCCTGCGCAAAAAAAAAACAGTAAAAAAAGATATCATACAACATGCAATTCGGTCGCATGCGGTAACCTATCCTTAAATATAATCTTAACACTAACTAGGCGTACTTAGGTTAAATTATGCATTATCTTTGGCGAATACACTGCTTACGGTACCGAATGAGAAACAAAAATATATTGATCATAAAAAACGTACGAACGTCGTTGTAAAGTCTCACAAAATTCCCTATTTTAATACTGAATTATAAAACTGTAGCTCCCGACAACTATGACCCTGACCAGATAAAGCGATTCTCATGAGATTCCATAAATATTTAAGGCATTAAAGTAACGCAAAGATCAATAGTTAACATTTTTCATTATTTTTTTGGTAAGTAGATATTTCAATGGCGTTTGACAAAGTATGACATCGAGTATTTTTTACTAAAGCTATTGTAAAACCACTAACCTCTAGCAAGTCAACATATTGAATAAGATACCACAATTGATACAATATTTAAGTTGGTTTTTATTGGTTTAGATCAAAATTGGATACAATGAATATTATGTGGTAAAGGTATGCCACAAGGCTGCATGTTTTCACCTATATTTTTATTTTATTTTCTCGCTGATATTTTCATGCAAATCGCTTTTTCTGGATAGGGTATATGAATAAAAACTGGTACCAATTACACTTACTCATATACTACGTTAGATATAGCGAGATTATTATCATTAGGAAAAGTGATTGTGAAAACTAGAAAGACTTTTCTTATCAACAAGTATACCAAGAGAGATACACAAAATGTATTGTAATAATTGCATAGCAATGTCAGAAAATAATTTTATAGGCATAATTCATTGAATTTAGTTGAATTATAATTTAATCGAAAATTTCATTTCAAGCATAGTAATCACAATCAACTTTCAGAATTTTTAAAATTTTAGAATTACACTTTTGTGGTGTTTTAGAGAGAGCAGTACTTTTTCCTTTAATATTAATAGCTAGAATTTATACAGACATTCTGATTATTTGCTCAAATGGCAGTTTCGTTTTGCACCTTATAAACATAGAATTAAGTTTAAGTATTGTTGCATTACACGATTGCTTCCTAACAATTCCAAATTTCTAAATTCACACACCATGGAATGCTTAAATAATGTTATTTCATTTACAATTAACTTTACAAATTATCTGTAAATAAAATAAGTTAGATAATAATATTAAAAACTTAATATGTACATTAGGTCCACGCTATATTATCTAGTAAAACTTGTCTTTTTAATTATATACTAAAACAAAATTTTGCTCTTTACTTTTTCTTTTATACTTAAAATAAATTGTAAACTATATACCAAAGAGATTCTACATAAATTTTGTTTAAATGAATTCCTAATATTGGTTGATTGTATATTCAAATTTACAATTCAGAGTTAAAAAGTTGACTCACACAGGCAGACTACAAAATCATAGTATAATCAAGTTTATAACTGTATGTACATGTAAATAGATACAATTTAATGTCTACACTTAGGCTCCCGGCCTTTAATATTTATAAAGAACATGCCAGAGATGTTTCTCCTACTGTTTGGCATCTCATGACCATGAACCTTTTTCATAATCAATCCTTAGGTTTCATAAAATACAAGCAATATTTCGATCGACAGCTAGCATATTAACGTTCTAAAATAAATGCTAAGACATAACTTTTGGGTAGATAGAAGTGTCACATGCAAAATTACTTATTTTTATAGCTCTTTCTCATACATAAAATATGCTGCGACCAAGTTTATCTTCGTGCATAGTAAAATAATATAAACATTACTTAGATTTGATAAAACCGTTATAACTTAATGCTTTTTGCTTAGCATCTAATTATGACTTTGTGACCGAAATATTACGTATTCGCTACTGACCCAATCTTCATCCTTACAACCGACATTTAGCACTATTCCCCTTTCTTTAAGGTTATCTTAAATCTACGTTGAGCGAAAACAGAGTCAAAAACGTACAGTCAGAATTTGCAAATAGCAGTGCATTTACAAATCGTTATAACGAAAAGTATTCGTTATTGGTCTTTATCGTTATTAACACAGCCTTAATATGGACTTTACATGGGAAACATGTTTTTCATCGAAAATCGTGGTCGCGATTTAATTAACTGCATTTTTAATACTTGTACAATTGCTTTGTATAACACTAGGCCTTTGTTTTAAATAATTATAAAATGACATATTAAAAAAAAAAATGCGTGTGCTCATAATAAGAATATTGCTCAGCAAAATACTTTTAGAAAATCGACAAAAACGTTAAAATTAGACCACCGATACTTCGATCACGGATTATTTGAGCAATCAAATGAATGATTTGATTCAAGTGTTTATTGTGCGATCACGGTCACACTTATTTAGAAAAAGACATACTTCTAGTCTATACAAATACTCATCACGTGTTATTCATAAAAATGGACGAATACTAGGAAAACCCGTTTTATTTTACCTCTTCTTTATCTATATTTCATAATATTGAAATAACAAAACATTTACTTAACAAGTTTAGCAATTCATTTTTATGAATAAAACGTACAGTCGACATCGATCGAAATCGAAAAATGTACACTCTATATATTTAACTATGATGAGCATAGTGAACATTCGAGTGTATCACGAAATGGCGGCACGTTCACAAAATGGCCGACATTTGATAACCACTTGTAAGCGTTAGGTCTGCATCGTGTTACTGTTGTTTTAGTAACGTCATAGCGCATTATAAAATGGCGTATCGTTCACGAAATTCACAATTCAATAATCGATCGAAGGTGTGCGCATTAGGAACGCATTATGTTATTAGTGCCTTAGGCGGGGTTTCGATGGGCGAAGCGAACTGAGAATTAACACAAAGCTTGAACGAAAAATAATTGTGATTTGTTTTAGTTCATTTCACCCAGCTCCACAGATTGAAATGCTATTGCCGCCTCATTCTGTCATTAATGATGACAAAACGGCGACGCGTTCACAAAATGGCCGATCTACAGTTCAGTGACCGCGTAAAGGTCCCGTTGGTCGTGATGCTGTTGTTGCTGTGTGCGTTCCGGCCTGCGTCTGTGTTGCGTTGCCGTGTTAGCTTGTTGTTGTCTTCTAGGGCGTTGTAGAGAGCGGTATTCTAACGCCGCGGCGGATAGGGGTTGAGGTTCAGCTCGCCTAGGTGGTCTTACGGTTGCGTATTTGTCTTGTTGATTGTGTTGGTTAGTGTTTTGGGTGTGTTGGTTGGGATTTTGCGAGTGTGCGTGCGCGGGAGGGGCGGGTGCGGGTGAGAAGGTGGCGAGGGAGGGAGGGGGGGCTGCGGGGCGCGGGCGGGGCGCGCGCGGTCCGAACGACGCGTATTTCGGGTCGAAGCGGTTCAGGCTGGTCGCGCGACCGGCCTGACCTGAAATGGAATATGCTCGTAGTTAGCTAAATGTACAATGATTAGCATATATAATATAACGTTTTATTGCACCAGGATAATACCGTAACATAGAATAAAATGTTCAAAAGAGGCCTTTGGTTTAAACGGAGGAAATAGTATTCTGTTTATTATCAAAATAAATTAAAATTTAAATAAATTAAAACTTAAATAAATTCGGCCTGGCTCTTAAAATTATGTTTATAGCCCACATCTATATGTTGAGGTATTATTGGTTAAGTTGTTAAATTCGACTGACAACGACTTCTTGTTGTCAATCACACTCTCTTTCCATCTTCCTCTGCAACACTTTTTATAGGGCAACCAAACCAATAGAAACATGACCCGAGATGTGACACAGTCTATCGATTGCCATTTATTAATAACATTCAGAAGCACGGAGGAGCTCGAGATGGAAAATGCCGCTAAATGGCGACAAATCCAATACAGGTCGAACTTCCACATTGCTCGGAAATCGTCGGGGACGGCGTTCAACTATCAAGCGCCTCGTGAAATTCGATAACTTTTACTACCAAATATATCCAAATTACCTGCGTTATGTTCGTGAAGCGCGCCCCCCGGCCGGTCTCAGTAGAAGTCGTTGCTTTCAAGCGTCTTGCACTGCTTGCTTAAAGTCGCGTATTTGCCGTTGTGCGGCGGCCGGCCGAGCGTGTGACTGCCGCTTAGAGCCGCTGCAGCGCTGTTGCCGCTTGAAGCACCACGTCCGAGCGTGGCGCTGCCAGACATGCGCGACCTGGACACAGGACTGATACACCTTAATTGTGTTTATTACTGTCCAAAACTATTTTACTGAGAACATTTTAAAGATACTAAAAGAACAGCAGAAAATGGCGTCTTTTAATATTAAGTAACACATAAAGTTTGGCTACACCGATACACCTTAATTGTGATTATTACTGTCGAAAACAATTTTATTGTTTGAGGGTATTTTAAAAACAAGAGAAAATGAGATGTATAGAGACATAAAGTTTGACCACTTTCATAAATACCTGTGCGGGTCGCGGTCGGCCAGGTCCATCAGTTGCACGGCGGCGCTGTAGGAAGGCGGCTTGCCGTTGGGGAAGGCCGCGGGTCTGTCACGTGACGTCACAGCAGTAACATACCTGTGCCGGTCGCGGTCGGCCAGGTCCATCAGTTGCACGGCGGCGCTGTAGGAAGGCGGCTTGCCGTTGGGGAAGGCCGCGGGTCTGTCACGTGACGTCACAGCAGTAACATACCTGTGCCGGTCGCGGTCGGCCAGGTCCATCAGTTGCACGGCGGCGCTGTAGGAAGGCGGCTTGCCGTTGGGGAAGGCCGCGGGTCTGTCACGTGACGTCACAGCAGTAACATACCTGTGCCGGTCGCGGTCGGCCAGGTCCATCAGTTGCACGGCGGCGCTGTAGGAAGGCGGCTTGCCGTTGGGGAAGGCCGCGGGTCTGTCACGTGACGTCACAGCAGTAACATACCTGTGCCGGTCGCGGTCGGCCAGGTCCATCAGTTGCACGGCGGCGCTGTAGGAAGGCGGCTTGCCGTTGGGGAAGGCCGCGGGTCTGTCACGTGACGTCACAGCAGTAACATACCTGTGCCGGTCGCGGTCGGCCAGGTCCATCAGTTGCACGGCGGCGCTGTAGGAAGGCGGCTTGCCGTTGGGGAAGGCCGCGGGTCTGTCACGTGACGTCACAGCAGTAACATACCTGTGCCGGTCGCGGTCGGCCAGGTCCATCAGTTGCACGGCGGCGCTGTAGGAAGGCGGCTTGCCGTTGGGGAAGGCCGCGGGTCTGTCACGTGACGTCACAGCAGTAACATACCTGTGCCGGTCGCGGTCGGCCAGGTCCATCAGTTGCACGGCGGCGCTGTAGGAAGGCGGCTTGCCGTTGGGGAAGGCCGCGGGTCGCGGCAGCGTGCGGCTGGCGGCGCTGCTGGCTCCGGACGATAGGAAAGGCGCTTGCTCTTCGCCGGTGCCGCTGCGTCTAAACAGAAAAGCGAATTAAGCTCCTTTCAAACTGACGCAAACCCCATGCGCGGGACGCCCACAGAAACAAGAATACGAGTGCCTTGAGCGGGCCAGTTAACTTTTGCTAAACGCTATGACACTTCTACCTATTCTTATTTATGTGGACGACCCGCGCGGGATCCGCGTGAGCTTGAATAGAGCTTTACTTATAAATCTATACTAATATTATAAAGAGGAAAGATTTGATTGTTTGTTTGAATTGAATAGGCTCCGAAAATACTAGACCGATTAAAAAAATTCTTTCACCGTTGGAAAGCTACATTATTCCCGGTTAACATAGGCTATATTTTATTTTCAAAAACATTACGGATTCTTAAAAAAACTGCAATAATGTAACCCAAGGTGCAAAAAAAAGACCTAAAAATTGCTTACATCGAGTGCGCTGCGAAAACTATTGATGATAGAACAAAATAATGTATTACAACTTTGCAGAACACATCATTATCTACAAAAAATGTCGCGACAGCATATGTCTGACTATTATATTTATGTCACAATAAGTGGTTTTTTATTTTAAAAATTTAATTAAATTGCCGCCGTTAGAAAAGGGTCTTTATTTCTACCTTCGTATTAATCATATCAAAATAAATAACTTCATATTCAAAAATGCTTCAATACCTTTATATAACTTTTTGAATTAATCAATTCGGACTTTCCATTTGAAAGATATCACGAGTTCAAAAAAACTATTAGAAAAAAGTCGCGTGGCCGCCGCGCGGTCGCCTCCCTACGCAGCGGTCGTGTGTGGAATCGAATAATTTTCGCTTGAAAATATTTTGGATTCGTTTAGTAGGTATTTAAATACAACAAAAAAGTTTTTTTTTTAACTAAACAAAGTTCTTTTCAGAACTAAACCCATTTTTTCAGTAAATACTAGCTGATAATAAATATATATTGTACATTTACAATTTTACATTTACAACTTACAATTTAACAGCAGTTTAATTTTTTTTATCATTTTAAAATGCCCAAAAGATCATATGGTATAACTTTGTCAAGCAAAAAGTTATATAACGTTTTTTGTCAAATGATTGTTCGTCAAACGTTTTTTATCTCACGATATCGACGCGTAAGTGTCGTTAAATGTATGATTATATCTAACTGTACATTCTGTGTTCTCAAGGAAGGTTAACGTAGGCAGGCGGCCGATCGTAAAACATTCCAAAATAACAATAGGAATGGAAACACCAAGAAGAGAAAGCGCCATGGAAGCGGGAGCTGAGGACGAAACTGGGAGAACGCTAAGAATTTTTGTAGTAAATTATAGATTAGTATTTCAAGAGTTTAATTTTACGTACACTATACACTTTTACCCCGTGGAGGGAACTAATGAAAATTATTGATTATTTTTCTGGTGTAAGAATAAGGTTTCTTTTTATTCGAAAAGATCTCAGATTTTTAGGATCAGCCAATTAATTTTTAAAAATAATCACATTTAATTCCCCTGAAAAATTGATCTTGATGGCTCTATGGGCATATGCCTATGCTTTCGATCTTCCTTGGAAATACATTCGTACATTATTTATAGGTTACTAGCTTTTTCCTGCAGCTCCGCCTGCGTCTTTAAGTAGCCTATGTTTGACCCCTGGTCTTCAACTATATTCATACCAAATTTCATCAAAATCCGTTCAGCGGTTTGGCCGTGAAAGCGTAACCGACAGACAGACAGACTTTCGCATTTATTATATGGATAAGTATGGATTGGGAACTACTCGGCTTCAGAAAGATCTATGTAGCCGGTTTTGAAAGAGATGGATAATGAAGTGTTTATCTTTAACTTACTACATACTTTGTATAACCCGGACGAAGTCGGGGCGGGCTGCTAGTAACTATAAAAATGTTGATTGGCAAAAATACAGGTTTTCATTAAATCAAGTTGTGCCAGGAGACTTCGCTCTTTTATAACTTATGGGGAATAAATTGGTGCAAAAAGATACGATGAGCCGACCCCAATTGGAATGGGAAAGGGCTAAGATCTTACAATCTTATAGTAGATACAGACGTATCTACTTAATACGAGTATATACACAACAAGTTGGTAACACAGTAATGCCTCTGTGTGCAGACGTGTATCAGACTTGGCGATGGTGAGACAGCGGCACAGTATCTACTTAGGAGATATATACAGACACTAAAGTAACATTGACCCCCGTATTCTTAAACATAACCTTATGGACATCCTTCACTCAAACTCATTGGAGGGCGCCTTAAGGAAGTCCTCGAACTTTCCTTGAAAACGACATTCTTAGTTGGTTGCTTGAGCAAACTTTAATAAGGTTATAATAACAATTTTAAACACAAAAATTTAAAATTACAAAAGAATAGAGTAAAAAATAAAATAAAGTTTACCTGTGGCAAAAACCCGTTTTTTATCCACTTTATTTCATTTCAAGGACGCCTCAAGGTACCTCTCGACCAACCTTATATTTTACAGTTCGATACTCACCTCCAATGAGAAATCATCTTAAGTCAAGGAGACTTGTAACGACTAAGCATACTTATTGTGGACTGTAGGGGTATTTTCGTTTTTCTTGGTAACGAGTCGTTGAATTAAAAATTATTTGTTTCTGCAGATCTTCTTTATTTCTCACTATACACAATTCACTTATTCACTACTATTTATGCTACATATTTACAAGTATTTATCCTAACTTACAACTATTCTTAACATTACTTATAGGCGAAAGTGGGCAGCCAATCACAGGCCGCGTCGCTCCCCCCGTACACGCATTGAGTGATACCGCTGCGTGACTCATCCGGTCGTATCAATCGGTGAGCGGTATCAATCTTTGCTGCGTGTACTAGGCGCGTTCATTGAATGCGACGCCCTGATTGGCTGCTGGCGGCCGCTCCTATTTTGAAGCTGCTGTCCGCAACATCCTCCCCCCGGCGAAGACTCGGCGGAGCCTCTTCTCTGGGCAGGACGGCGAGCTTCGACGTAGGCCGCATGAATGTTCCGCCTCTTGTTTTTATCTCGGCGTTTCGTATTTCTCCATCGGGGCCGGGGAACACTCGTTCGACGATTCCTCTCGGCCAGGTGTTTCGAGGTAGCGAAGCGTCCACCACTATGACGAGATCTCCTTCCTTTAGTGGTGGTTTTTCTTCTCCTTTCGATCTTCCTCGTGCTACCAATGTTGGGAGGTACTCTCTCACCCATCTTCGCCAGAATTCATTGGCGAGAGCTTGGCTAGCACGCCACATACGGCGATCACTGGGGTTGCACGGTCCCGGGGTCGGAAGGCCAGTTGATGTGCCAATCAAAAAGTGATTCGGGGTGAGCGCCTCTGGGTCGTCGGGCTCAACAGGAACATGGGTAAGCGGACGTGCGTTGATGCTGTGCTCCGCTTCTGTCAGCACCGTATGCAGTACTTCTTCCTTTGTTTCTTGTCGTGTAGTACTGCTCCTAACGCCACTTTTACGGAGCGTACCAATCGCTCCCATGCTCCCCCCTGGTTCGGTGCTCCGGGTGCGATGTAGCGCCATGTGACTCGATGCTTGAGTCCATATTCCTCCAGGGCAGGCTGCCACGCGGCGTAGGCGGCACGTAGTTCGACGTCTGCTCCTTTGAAATTCGTCGCGTTGTCGCTGTAGATTGTTGAAGGCCATCCGCGCCTCGCTGCCATTCTCCTCAGTGCCATAATTGCTGAGTCCGTTGTTAGGCTTCCCACAAGCTCGATGTGGACGGCTCGCGTCGTGAGGCACGTGAAGAGAGCACCCCATCTTTTTTCGTTTCTTCGGCCAATTGTTACTGTCATGGGGCCAAAGTAGTCGACCCCGCAGTTGGTGAAGGGTCGGTGGTACGGATCCAGTCGTGCTGCAGGTAGATCTCCGAACGTCAGTGTGCTGGGCTTTGCTTTTCTTATTTTGCACAGGGCGCATGTACGTTCGACAGTACGTACGGTGGGCCGAAGTCGCAGCATCCAGTAGCGCTGTCTTAAATCGTTGACTACGCGCTCTCGTCCCGCGTGGCCGGCGTTAACGTGTTCTTGTAGCACGATTAATTTGGCTAACGGATGTCTTCCGTCCAAAATCACGGGCCGCTTTGTGTGTTGCGGTGATTGGGCGGCGTTTATTCGGCCGCGTACTCGTAGCAGGCCGTCTTCGTCAATTTCAGGGTCCAGTTTTGCGAGTCGGCTTGTGCGGGCGATTGGTTTGCCAGCGCGCAGACGTGTTAACTCGTCCAGGAAGCTGTCTTCTTGAGCTTGAGCAAGCCATAGTGTCTCGGCGCGGTTGATGTGTGAAGCGTTCAGCTTTCTATCTCGTCGCCGGCACTTATCAATGAAAAGTATCATCATTGCGGTCGCTCGTAGTAGACGATACAGGCTTGAAAACCTCTCTATTTTTGGTAGAGGTCGTCGTTCGGCATCTGATTGCACCAAGTTGATCATTTCTTGTTCTTCATCTTCGTGGATCGTGATTTCTTCGGGCCATGATTCTTCTTTTTGTCGCAGGAATGAGGGCCCGGTGAACCACTTCATCGGGGCCACCTTCGCTTTGGCGGCGGCGAGGACGACGTTGATTGTTCCGTCGCTGTTTTCGAGACGCCAATACGCGGCTGAGGCGTATGCGTCCTGGCTGGCATCACAGAACACGTGGAGTTGCTTGCTGACGACGCTTCGGGCTTCATTGTAGCATCGTGGCAGGCGGAGCGTGGCAACTTGCTCTAGATTTTCCAGCCAGTCCATTATTCCGTCGGCGTGTTCTGTCGGAAGCTGCTCATTCCATCCAATTTGCAATCGCCATAATCTTTGCAGGTAGATTTTGGCACTTATTGTAAAGCAGCTAAGGAGTCCCAGTGGGTCGTAAATTGACATGACCGCACTGAGAGCTTCTCTCTTGGTCGGTGCGCGACGTCGTGCTCGTACATCTTCAGGGACTCGAGGCATCGTGGTGTTGAAGCCGAGCTTGTCTGCATTCGGGTCCCACACAAGTCCAAGTGTCTTGTTTTCATGTCCCAGCTGTGTCGTCGTTCGTGCTCGCAGCTCGGAGGGCACATCGTTCAAGGCTCCTTCCTTATTTGAATTCCAGCTGCGTAGCTTGAAGCCAGCTTTTCCGTGGACTTCAATTACTTCTTTGATCGTCGTGATGGCCTCTTCTTCTGTCTCGTAGCTGTTAACGAAGTCGTCCATATAGTGGCTTTCAGTTATGGCTTTGAGAGCCGCAGGATGACTTTGCGCGTGGACACGTGCGTTATGATCTCGCACGCTGTGGGCCAAAAATGGTGAGCACGTTGCGCCGAAGATCATTGACGTCATCTTCATTTCTCGTGGCGGGAGCGTTCGATCGGAGCCGTGCCACAAAAACATCTGCGCTGCTTGGTCTTGTCTTCTTATTTTCACGCGCAGGAACATCTCCTCTATGTCTGCTGAGATGGCCACAGGCATTTCTCGAAACTTGAACAGTATGCCCAGTAGTGATTGTAGCAAGTCTGGGCCCTCTAACAGCTTGTCGTTCAGGCTCGTTCCGTATGCCTTTGCTGCTGCGTCGAAGACAAGTCGTACTTTTCCGGGTTTGTTCGGGTTGTTCACGGCGAAATGTGGGAGGTACCATTTGTGTTGGCACTCCTTTTCGGACCCGTCGCACTCCACAGCGTACCCCTTTCTTATCAAATTTTCAATCTGGGCACTGTATTCTCTTGCGAAGTCTGGGTCTCTGTCCATCTTGCTCTCGATGTTTCGCAGCCTTCTGAGCGCGTTGTTGTAACTGGGCGGCATGGTAGGCTCGTCTTCTTTCCATATCAGCCCAACTTCGTAGCGGCCGTTCTTGCACGTTACGGTCTTGGCGAAGATGTCGAGTGCTCGTTGGTTCGATGGCGACACTTTGGTTGTGAGTGTCACGCCTATTGCATCGACTTTAAAGTGCTCTTCGACTTGTTTGTGCAATCGATCTTCATCTTGCACGTGCAGGTGGAGAACGGAGGCTTCATCCTTGTAGATGACACTCGGGGCGGTGCCATGAATCACCCATCCCAGCTGAGTCTTCGAAGCGACAGGTTCATGTTTTCTGCCGGTTCTCAGCTCGCGGGTAACGATCATCTCCCAGTTGTCGGCGCCAATGAGCAGCAGGGGTTTAGCTACGCCATAGCTCAACTCGTTCGCAGGGAGGTCTTGAAGATGCTTGCATTCCAACAAGCGTGCAGGGACTGTTTGGCTCGCGACCATCGGCTTTCACGTGGATCTTGACACGGTGGCTGTCGTTCTCACGTCGTGTCGTGTTGACTCCGTGAATGCGGAGCGGTGAGGCAGGTCCGCGCGAGTCAATGTTTCGCGCGAGCTCTGCGTCGATCAATGTTGTGGTCGATCCTTCATCCAGCAAGGCGTATGTCTTGATATCACCTCTTGGGCCACTCACTGTCACAGGGCACACTTTCAGCAGTACCGTACGCTGATTGGTTCTCGTTCTCACTGAGAGCACAGATTCATTATTTTCGGGCGTAACGGTACGCGACGCGGGCGCGGGTATGCGCGCGGGCGCAGGCGCGGGTGCGAACACGGATGCGGTGCTAGCAGGCGCTGCCGCGTGCAGTAGCGAGTGGTGGGGGCGTCTGCAGTTGTCGATTCCGCACGGCTTGGCTCGGCAATTGAGGCGTCGATGCATCTTGTTTATGCATTTGAAGCATATCCTCTTCTCCTTGATCCACTGCCATCGTTGCTCCGTAGTCAGTGTGCGGAATTTCTCACACTGTGGGACTGTGTGTGGTCCCCCGCAGTGAAGACACTGATCCTCTTCGACATCGGCGGTCGCTGAGTATGTCGCGGCTCTGCGACTCGGTTCATGTCGCCGCGCTGCGGGTGCGTTGCCAGTCGTCTTCATACTTCGCGATGGCGTCGCGGCACTCGGCGCGTAGGCGTGTTTCAGAGCCCGATCTGCTTCTTTCATCAGGAACTTTGACATCGTCACTATCTGCGGGTCGTCGTGCTGGCTGTGTTCCTCGGCGTAGTCACACCAACGTGAGCGCAGGTGTGGGCTCAGTTTCTCGACGACTTCTCGTGTCAGCCTGGGATTGTAGAGATATCCACGCTGATCGAGATCACTTAGCACATGAACTGTGTTCTGGAGTTTCACTGCCAAGTTGTTTAGTTCGGCCGCGCTAGTTTCCGGGCGCGGAAGTCGCTTGATTTCATCCAGGGCTTGGTCGACTATCACTTCAGGGCGACCGAAGCACTGTTCCAACGTCTTCATGATGGGTTCCGGATCTTGGCTCGTATGCAGCATTGCTCGTACCACGTCGCGTGCTTCTCCTCTCAGGCTGTTGCGCAGTCTCGCCATGTTCTCGATGTTGCTGAATTTGTAGATGGCGGCAGAGTCTCTCATGGCTGCTTTGAAGGGCAACCATTCACCGGGCGCTCCGGAGAACACAGGTAACTCTGTGACTTGTCTCGGCGGCGCACGAACTCTTGCCATTTGCGAGATAGCTTCGGCGAGTTGTTCGATTCCTCTTTTCGTGCTGAGGCTTCTGTTATGGGCAGGCGTCGGCGAACGCGGGCGTTCATACTGCTGCTGTCTCGGAGTTTCATCCCATCTTGTTTGCCTCTGTCTTGCTCGGCGCTCCTCCGGTTGCTCGTGCTGCGTTACGTGCTCCCCCCGTAGTGAATGAGCATGGTCGGCGTGCGTTCGTGCCGGCGTGTCCATCCGCGATGCGATCGGCGAGCGGGGCGCAAGCTCGGGCTCGGCGGCGGCGGCTGCAGTGGCGTATTCTCGCTGCGGTAGTGAACTCGTGCAGGTAACTTGTTCAGTGGCGGTTGGCTCGTTTTGGCTGAGCCACCGGTCGACTCGCTCGTGGATGCTGGCCGCTTCGCTCTCTTCCGCTTGAATGTTCTCGATATCAAGCGCCAACTTCTTTTGTATGAGGTCGGCTTCCAGTCGCAGCTCCCGGCGTCTCAGCTCGGCGAGCTTCTCTTCTGCGGCGAGTTCAGCTTGCTTGATACGGACGGCTGCACTAGCGGTGGACATGTGAGAGCGTCCTGAGCGGACGGACCCGGCGTGGGACCGTTGAATCCGTCGTGAAGTGTGGGCGAAGCTTGTGGTCTGCTCTTCAAATGTGGGTTCCAAGGCTGTCATCGTGGGCTGGATGGCGGTGGATTGCCTCTCTGGGATGCGACGCCCGGCCCGAGTGCTTCGTTCGGTAGCGCTCGGCGATCTGGGTGGATCCTCGAAGACACGTCCCCGTTGTTCCTCTTCCCCGGACTGGCTCCTTGTGACTACCATTTTCTTCGCTGCTTCAAATGTCCAGAGATGTTGTTCTGGATAATCCGGCTCGAAGGACCAAAGATATTGTGGACTGTAGGGGTATTTTCGTTTTTCTTGGTAACGAGTCGTTGAATTAAAAATTATTTGTTTCTGCAGATCTTCTTTATTTCTCACTATACACAATTCACTTATTCACTACTATTTATGCTACATATTTACAAGTATTTATCCTAACTTACAACTATTCTTAACATTACTTATAGGCGAAAGTGGGCAGCCAATCACAGGCCGCGTCGCTCCCCCCGTACACGCATTGAGTGATACCGCTGCGTGACTCATCCGGTCGTATCAATCGGTGAGCGGTATCAATCTTTGCTGCGTGTACTAGGCGCGTTCATTGAATGCGACGCCCTGATTGGCTGCTGGCGGCCGCTCCTATTTTGAAGCTGCTGTCCGCAACAATACTAATGAGGTGGAGTAAGGTTGAGTCTAGTTTGAGTGAAGGTTTAAGAATACGGTACCCCAAGCACGATAATTTGCAAGTTTTGTAACGTAAACGTATCGAGTAGTCGACACGATAATTATCGGAACACAACGAAAGGTGGAAGCACGAAGCACTATCGTAATCGTATCGAGACTTCGACACGATAACGTTAGTGACGTCATGCTAATGTAATAATGGATGGGCAAAATCGAATGAAAGATCTTAAAATTGAATGAACTAAGACTATATCCGTAATTAATGATTGAAAAAAAAATGTGATTTCAGGGTATATTAAACCTTAAAATTCTTCGAAATTTGATGCAAAATCAAAAATTGCAGTAAAAGTTTATACTCACTTATAATAAACTGTTTCGTTGTTTAATTTATTTAATTGAACTTTCTGTTTGGTGAGACTGCCGTGCCACGGGCCGTACGTTTCTAAACGATCGACGCGTAGGTATCTAGCACTTGAGACGATAGCAAAGCTCATTCACTTATCACTTCAAGGGCAACCTTTGTTTTGAAATGAACTTGTGCCGTGAAACTTGTGATTTATAAAAAGTTTGGACTTATTTTATTTACTTTAAATGGATTTTCAGTGGATATTTCTGTGGATACTTGGAATATATTTTTTGTATAGGTTATAAAGAACTAAAGTGTATATTCTGTATAGGAACTCAAAAAAATTACGCTGGTCATATTTATTTATTTGTAAACAAAGTGATTTTTAAATAAACTGTGATGACGTAAGTATGTGCCTTATTTTTGTCAAATTCTTCTTCGTCCAAGCATATTTTCCCAGTTATATATTCAGCTTGCGCTTCAGAGCCTAGAGCACGTTTCAATCATATAACAATGGAGCGACTGCCGTTTGCACTTAGTAACCGTTATTAGGAGGCTCAGCAGTGGACTGTCAGCGGCTTACATGATCACGATGATGATGAAGCCTGCATGTTCTAACCAAACTGAAACCAACTAAACAGAGTATGCTTTCCGCGGGAATCGAACCCGCGACCTCGGGGTCTTCAGACAAATTAACCACTAGACAACAGAAGCGATTTTTGGCAAATTATATGCTAGTATAAAATAAGAAGATAAAATATTTTTCATATAACCATTTCTACTTTAAGAAGATATTGTGTTTGTACAAGTGGAACAATAAAGTATTTCAATAAATAAATAAGATATTAAATAGTACAAAATAAGATGTCGAGGGGTACTTCTTGTTTGAATTAATCATTTTATAACAAAATGTATCAATAAAATCACTTTTATTATTAAGCTTCCAAAAAACTCTGAAGAATGTTTTCTCACTGCAAAATTTTAAGTGACAAAATTTTCGAGTAACTCGCAAGCCAGCCTTCGACAATTACGATACCGTACGTCATTTTAAGCATTTGTGCTCGCAACTTGAAGCCGTTTGTATCTTCATACAAACGGCTTCAAGTTACGTTACCTATTCGATACGAAGACGATTCGAAACCTAATGTAAATATTTGTGCTTCGAAAACTAGTTCCAATTACGCACACTGGAGGCGCTGTTTAAGTGCTCATACTAAATGCTTACGTTAACAATACGAAAGTTTTTTCGATAGTGATTCGTGCTTGGGGTACGGGTGTAAGAGTTTTTTTAAGGGTTTACGCAATCCACTACAAAAAGACGTCAGGCACAAAAATGAGAAACAGGTAGTTTGTCAATAATCTTATTATATGCTGAGTGGGACGCATTATTCTAATATCGTCAAAAGTAAACTTTGTTTGACCCCGAGTCTTCAACTACATTCATACCAAATTTTATCAAAAGCCAGACATACTTTCGCATTTATATTATTTATATGGTTGTATTCTATTTTTAGAACTAGGACATTACTCACTTAGTGTTGATGTAGATCCAAGCATGCGAGTCGACTAGCACGATCGCGGTGAACAGGAAGCCGGCTGCCACCGCCGCCAGCAGTTGCAGCGATAGAGCCTGTTACACAATTTGTAACAATAACATTTTTTTATTTGGAAGCGTAAATAAAACATGGACATTGGTTTCACCTCTCCAGCTCGAAAAAAAAGTTCATTTACCGCAAAATAGATAGAGGATTAAATCAACTCAAACTGACATTGAATTCATAAAGATTTCGACCTATAAACTTTTTGTAGCTGGAAGGGGGGCCGCAGAGTTGAAAGTTTCTGTGAATTACGCGTTAGTAAAGATAATTAGTTTGTAATCTGTTTGTTTGACAGTGTACACATGTCTACATGTTGCCTGCATATACCTGCAGCCCGCTGTCGCAAGCAGCGCGAGCACCAGTCACGAAGTAAGCGCGCGCCATGCGACACTCCAGCGCTCCACTCAGCGACACCAGCGCGCGCTCCGCTTCGCCAGTTCCCGCGTTTAGTGCGCCCAATGTCGGTTGAAGCACTGTGCACAAAATGTTTCATTTACTTTTATTTGCTTGAGATCTACGTCATGCGATTCGGTTATTGTACAGAACAAACGGAATTTAAAGATTTACGTCGGTCGCTATGTGATTTTAACGACTTAAATCAAGGCAAGGCACGGGCGACCAAACGGCGCGCTGTTGACGGCACATGCCCTGTTTACTTCTAACCCTCCAAGGTATAACAATCATCTAGTTTCCTTAACCTAGATAAAGGTACTAACTATGTGCTACTTTAGATATAATATACATCCCTGTTTAACAATAAAAAATGCATTCAAGATACAACCTTCTCCGAATGTGTATCAATGTATAGCCCTGCACTCAACATCACAGCGCGTCGCATCCAGCGAAATCAGTGCCCTTACCATCACCTCTAATAGCAGGGCAGAAACGAGTGAGTAAACGAGATGTCGCCTTACAGCTTGTATTGCGCCATCTCGTTCACTCACTCGTTTCTGCCCTGCTATTAGAAGTGATGGTAAGGGCCCAGATATGTTTCAATTTACAATATTGTCATATGTGTTGTCACATGTCGTGTCTATATCTACTACGAGTAGATACTGTGCGCTGTCTCATACACAAATTTATTTATTATAAGGAAGACCAACAGTTTATATCTATACAATAGGTAAATAACTTAAACAATTTAGAAGCCAATTATCCTTACAAATAGAAATAAAAGTTGATGGAACAGTCGCGTGCGACATGGCACTGAGTACAGCCAGTGTAATAAGTGAGTGTATATCAACAAGGCAATTACAAGTTTTCATCGATTATTATTAAAACAATTATTGGTAAACTACCAATAACTTTACAGGCACAACACGCCCAAGTCATTTCAGTATCCTAATCACACAAGGTCACACCCCGGACACTTCATACAACAGTGGTGAGCCTGATACCTATTACTACTACTACGATTCGGTCGCGTGCGCACGCGTCAATTTGTGTGTCACTCATAGGGTTGGTTATTTACCGTGCCTGTAGTCGTCGCACCAGTCGCGCGACAAAAGCGTAATCCCTGTATAGTTTTGCCTCGATTTTTAGCCTAGATCTGCGCGGCTCGGTGCGGTATCTGTTTCGGATGGAAGGGTGTGAGTGTCCATTCTGTACGTTAATAATATTAATAATTCTGTGACATGGTCTGAAACTCACCAGGATCGTTGAACAATTGCGGCGCACCGCGTGACAAAACAGCTAAAGCTTGTCGCACGGCCACTACTGCCCGTTGAGCATTACGTAGTTCCGCAGTTAGAACATTCTCTCGAGACACCTTGCATGATAGGTAGTAGTGCACCATCTGTGAAATAACATCGTCTATGTTAAAAACATTGCTAATGAAAACTTTTAGGTTTATATCGGTTCATTTGGGAAAAAGACTGCAGTGTGAAAAATCACGCGCGCGAACTCTGTTTGATCGTAGTTAAAAGAGTTTATTTTTTTAATAAGTGATCAAAATGTTTTAATCATTTTCATCATATCGAGCGTGTTACGTGGTCAATCGACTCTGTATACCTTTGTTTTAGAGTTATTTGAATCGCCTTTCGGTTTCTGACTGTTGTTCCTATAACGACCACCAAATGGCAGCCGGGACCATCGGATTAATCTGCTTTCCAAAGGAGCACGGAAATCATATCCATTGTCACACAATCAGATGATTCAAGCCTGTAAAGTCCTGATCAAACTGGAAACAAATAAACAACAAAATATGCTTCTCGTACGAATCTGGACCTCAGAAAATATTTTAGAAAAGCAGATTTTTTTAAACAAGATCCTCTTTGTGTCGTAGAGCCATCGCAGTAAGTGTTTTTAATAGTTTCGCTAGCACTCTACCAGACGCCGCCAGCTGGCAGTCTGTACAGCACACACTCACATCGCTCGGCAGCACGACGGCGTGGCTCGCCAGCGCGGCGGCGGGATCCTGACAGGCGTCCGCGGCCGCCACCGCCACCAGCAGCAGCACGGCGACTGCCAACCAGCACGCTACCAGTGCTAGCAGCGCGCCCACACACAGCAGTAGTAGAGCTCGTCGCGATCGTCGTGCTGCGGCGGCTAACAGTGCCACGCACACCGCGCCGCCGCAGCACCAGCCCGCCATGCCGCCCGCCCAACGCGCCGCTTCCCACACCCAAAGACGCTGCAACAATGTTATGCAATTGATCATTTGAGAACAAAATACTCCTACGAAGAAAGTTCCGAGTTTGAGATAGTTGTGTAGTGAGAGGTTCTTGAGGTTTGTACTTCTGGACGTTCGGTTAAACGCACAGTTAAATAAGTTAAAGTTTATTACAGTTAAGTTAAAGATAAATACAAGTTAAAGTTAAAAAGCTAGTTCGTTAAGTTATAAATGAGTAGTTAAAAAGAAGTGACTAAATTAATACAAAATCATTGTTTATATTACGCGGCGCAGCTGACGTAAAGTGCCGCGTTAGCAAAAACCTTCATTGTGCGGTCTTTGACCGGACATGTGCCAAAGTTAACTGGCCTGCATAAGGCACTTCTACATATTCTACAAAATAACATTATCATACAATTTTTTAAACTGGTGTCACTCCCCGAACATACCTATTACTATTACTAGGATTTAGACAAGTAAACACGCATCAATACGAGTATGTAAGTGGTGGTTGTATAATAAGAAACAATACCAACGGTCCTTGACATTATGTAAGACACTTCACCGCAATCGTTTTTATTTTGATATTAAACAATAGATAGGACAACAATATGTTCAACGATTTATCATTTAATAGAAAACCAATATAAATCCCACTACAAAAGTGCAGTTTCAATGTTACATTACGAACAAACATTTAAATCAGTTTTAAGGTATTAACGATAATGGTCAACTGATTAGAAACAACAACCAAAAACTATAAAAAACAATATTTTTAAGTATTTGTAATTAGTATTGTTATTTACGAAATAGCTGCTATCCTCAGCCTACCAATAGTTATAATTAATATTTAGTGGCGTATCCCTTATTTTCAATAACAGCTCAGCAACGACATGGCATTGATTCAATCAATTTCATAATTTTTTTTAGGGGAATTGAATTCCATGCTTCAACAAATCCATACTAATTTTATATATTATTTATTATCATACTCATACTATACTATATACTATAATATACTTACTATATTAATATTATTATAAATGTGAAAGTGTGTTTGTTTGTCCTTCTTCACGTTAAAAAGGAGCAACGGATTTTTTGTGTGGAGATAGTTGGAAACCTGGAGAGTGACATAGGCTACTTTTTTACGTGACACAAACGGAATTCCACGCGGTCGAAGCCGCGGGCAAAGCTAGTGCTTCATATAGTTCGTTTTAACTGGTGTTACGGTTGTTTAAGACTTTCTTTTTAACAATATACCAGAGATTTTCTATCGGGTTTACATTCAATTCAATTTGCTGGCCAGTCTATAACGGATATACGCTGTTCGCTAAGGAAACAATTGACGCTATTAGCCGTGTGTTTAGGGTCATTGTCATGCTGAAAGATCCAGGTTATAGGCAAATGATCGTCCGAGTAGGGAATCATTGTGTTCTCTAAGATATTTTTGTATTGCCATTGATCCTTTAAGTGGGTCTTTTTTAGCAACACGATAGATCTTCTCTGGGACAGGTTTTTCTTGGGCGAGCCTTTCTAAGAACATTTTCAACAGTTCCATGTGTTTTATAATGATCAATTGCATTAAAAACCTTCATAACAGAACAATTTAAATGCTCAGCTATTCTTCTGTATGCCCACTTTTGATCTATATGTAAATTAACAATTATTTACCTAGTTGACGCGTCACAACTTTAATTTTTGGTAATTTTGAACACAATAAAATTCAGATTAAATTTTGAAAAGCCGCCAAAATAATAGAAAGAGCCAATGTTGTTCTCCAATTTAAAAAAAAGAGCGAGCTATTGATGCTTTTTTCAAATGTTTCTAATTAGGCATCCAACCAAGCGGCCAGTAACAGAAAATAAACTCCTACATGTGTAAGACTAATTTTATAATTAAAAGATATGTTTTATTTTTTAAGCATTTAATGAGTTTTTTATTTTAATTGGCTATATTATTGCATGATTATTAATTATTGAATGTATATATTTTTCACGAACATTTGTACGTTGAAGTTATACTTTCTTTATTCGTATGAAGTTTTTCTAATTATATAACCACCACTCATCTACACTAATATTATAAAGAGGAAAGATTTGTATTTTTGTGTGTATGTTTGTAATGAATAAACTCAAAAACTACTGTGCCGATTTCAAAAATTCTTTCACCATTGGAAAGCTACATTCACCTGAATAACATAGGCTATATACCGCAGGCGGAGCTGCGGGAAACAGCTAGTAAATAATAATTCTGTACGATAATACTATTAAATAATAATTCTGTCCTGATATTTTGTTCAAGTCTAAATGTCTGATTCTATGATTATGTTAAATGATTTACAACGAAAATAAATTTTATAAAAACACTCATATTTACAGAGATTATGAAGGAATTGAAGGAGTCCCGGCAGTGGGACGAAATATATATTGAAAAACGTGTTATATGTACAAACCTTCATAAAAGCATCTAAATTCAGCGCCGCAAGGGGTCTCCTCAAATTATCAGCAGCAGAAACCGCTACGCTCGCGTTGTTCCGCAGCGTGGACAATGCCCGCAACAAAGTGCCCAGGGCAGTCTGATTGGCCACGGGCATGTCTAGGGCATCTGCCAATCGGGCGAGCGGGGCACGAGCGCGGGAACCCATCGTCTCTTCTAATATGCTCGACTGAAACAAATTATACGCAAAGGAATAAATCATTTGCACGGACATGGCCATCAGCGTTTTCGGAATTTTCCTAGTACAAGAAAGAGATTCGTATTAAATTGTAACTAGCCTTTTAAAAAAATAAGAGAGAGAGAGAGAGAGAGCGTACACGGGACGACCAAGTGGATACCGACCAGTCGGTCGTCCCAAGTACCGCTGGAGAGACGAAGTCGTGAAGCACCTGGAAGCAAACTTTGTCAAGACAAAGAGCCCACTGGCGGAAGGTTGCGCTAGACAAGTAACAGTAGAAACCTCTTGTGTCGAGGGCCAAGATCCTCGTTGGGTCGCTGCGCCATCACAGTAAGTACCCTATTCAAATTAAACTACTTCTACTACTATATGTTTATATGGGCACTACAGTACCTGGTTCTTGACAGTGTTGACGAGCGCGGCGAGCTGGTTCCCCGCCTGTATGCTCTGCAGCATCGCGTTGTGAAGGTCGTCGTTTCCGAAGAGACCGACGCCGATCGCGCCGCAGCATAGCACCGAAAGAATCATCAGAGTTATCTGTTAACAATACAACTCAAGATTGATTATCATTCATAGAATACAGTTAAAGATAACGGTAATTTAAAAAACTAAAAAAACCCGACTCCGTTTCTGTGTAATTTGGGAATGAAAAAAAAAAAAAAACTCTCGCCATTTTGTTTTTTTTTTTATTTTGATATAGACAGCCAAGTAAGCCCTGCGTAATTTTAAATGTTCTAAAATTTCCAAAACAAACAATTTCATGGAACTACGAACACACTAATTCCTATTTTTGGCTCCAAATCCGTTCGCTATATCTCATTAAAACAAACACGCTGCAATAATAAACCGAAGAGCGAATTACATTTCGATATAAATATGTTCAAAGCAATCCTTGTACGAAGCATTATGGTTTCCACACGCGAGCCATATGGAGCTGTTATTAAAGCACTTGTAGGAAATGTTTGATTGCATTCACAGCTCTCTGCTACTTTATAAATAGGATCTAAATGTGCATTTGTTTACAAATGTAAGTGCGAGTGTACAAGAAACTCGACGTCGAAATGAGTCTTCGTCGATTTGGTGAAATTAAGCCTGGAAAGGATTTGGCGAACTTATGTACATATTTATTAACAACTAGCTGATTTGACAACAAGGTTAATAAAGTAGCCTTTGTTTGACCCCGGATCTTCAACAATATTCATACCAAATTTCATCTAAAGCCGATCAGCGGATTGACCATGAAAGCGTAACAGACAGAATTTCCCACTTATAATATTAATATGGATATTATACTACCGAAAATTCAACTTTTGGACTGTGCAATAAAACGAATTGCTATGACTGTGCAATGAATGAATGAACACTTTATTGCATCATTTACTTTATAGAGTAGTCATCTGTGGTAGTCATGTTATCGCTTTTGTTATCATCAACTGATTGCTTTGGATCCTAGGGTCAGCTTTCTTACTTTTATTCTTCCACTTCGCAGGATTAAATATAATACCTTCAAAGCAGTTATACTCCTCGGCGGCCTCTGCTTCCTGTCGCAGCACCTTGTCATCAGGTATATGAGGAGCACCAGCATCGTCAGGATCAGCCAAGCACCAGGTATTGAGCCGAGGATGCCCAAGCTCTGAAAATTGTTGTGAATATGTGTTATTCTGTTGTGGCGACCACATAATGGTTGGTATGACATAAAGGCATTGCTTTGGCAAGGTTGCATATTTTAATAACTTGAAGATGTATCTTACGCTAATCAATAACTATTATAACATTGCTATACCGGGCTTTTGCCAACACCGTGGTCAATGTACAGCATGCAGTATAAACAAACACACTGTTGTTTAGCGGCAGAAACAGTTTAGTTTGACGACCATGATGCGAGTGGCAATCTCAAAGTTTCACAGGCTATGATGACGTGATCAGAATATCTATAAAACCATTTGTTTCCCCATAAACTAAACGTTATTAGTCGAATGCAACTGTGGTTGAAGAGTTGAAGTCGTTGGAACTTGAAAGTATTAAAATCTGTAGTCATGCCACCAATCCTTGAAACCTGACGAAGAAAAACAACAAGCAACTCTAAAATGGAGCTGGTCGGGACACTTTGCTAGGTGGTTCGACGATATCACAAAAGCAACAACTGGATTGTGGTGGCAGTAGGTACAGTTAGCTGCAGTAGTAAGTACTGATGATGATGAAACATACCTCCAAATATATTGGCGAATTGGGCGCGAAAGTGTCATTGACGCGATGCAGTGTGACGTTGATGTGTGGCAGGGAGTGCAGCAGCCGCGAGAGACGCGGCGGCGTGAACTCGTCCGAAACGCCCGACGCGCCCATCGCGACTTATCACCTAGTCACCTGGAAAATAAGGCACATATTTGAATGAAACTCGATGATAATTGTACGGTAGGACTAGACCATGCACAGATTAAAACGGAAGCGTTCGCCAAGGAGGCGGCGCGGGAAGGGGTCTCCTCGAACTCGCGCCGAAGGCTCAACTCTCCGGCATTGTCGTAAAAGAGCCTTTAGAACATCTACCTTCCAAGACAAGATACCCACTTTTCTCCTGACCCGACGACTTTACTAGTAATCCACTTGGATTACTACAGACGACGACAATAGTGACCATAACGTTACGCGACAACTGGGTGCCGCTTGTTTAGGTCGTCAAGAGTTTGAGTATTCTACTCAATTTATTTTTATTATTCATATGAAACATTTCACTACCAGAAACTGAAAACAAAAAGATGTTTTTAAATCTGTTCTAAAATAAGTAAGTTTTAAGCCTTTGAAATTCGGTGGAAGGGGAAACTGTCAAAAAACAAGAAAAGGATACACTGTGTGTGCAGTGACGTCACTGCCACTTGGTTTCGTGCGTACAAAAGAGATAGCAAGATGTCCCAACCCCGCTCTCACTTTTCTTCTTGCAAAAACTTTAAAATCCAATTACTGCCTTAATCAACAACCAATTTTGTTGTTGTTTTCAGAATCGGTTACTTTTTAGTGTACATATTGTTTCGTATCCAAATATTACCCAAGTATGAATACAGTCAAGTAGTCTTCTGGTCTGTGATTTATTGAGAAGGTGGCAGATTTTTGAGGTTTTTGATTAACTAACGTTAAATGCTATTTGGTGACGATCGTGCGTGTCAGACAAAGACGAGCGTGGCATTACTTGGATTGGTAGACATTTGTTTCTATCCGAAACTCCTCACAAAAAGTCTACAAGTATACTATAAACTTTGATAGTTACCGCTATAACCAGAATATTGGAGGAGCTCACGACGTCATGACTGACTTGCACGCCGCCTCATCGGGAATTCATCTGGAACAAGCACAAAATAATAAAATAAGTACATTGCATACTTGAAGCTATTGGTGTTGGGCAGAGTTAGACTCCAGTAGCATGAGTAGGCGCGGGACGATAAGTTTGCATGACCCAACTGTCGTCAAAATCACGCAAAAGTATTTTAGCTAATCGCATATGATTTATCTATGACAACGCGCGCGAAGTGGAAGTGGAAAGTAGTAAGCGGTCCCAGGGCTTCGAAACAAACAACCAGATGAGGCCGCAACTGTAAAAACGCTAAGAAGCATAAGATTCAACAACTATAAACTCGAATGCAAATCTAAAAGAAACATTAAAACATAACAATGAATAATTCAACTGCAACTATATTATCTTCGAAGACAGCACAATTAAATTGCGCACGTGTTTTTTTATTATGGAGAGACAGCGAACACGAATGACAATGCAATATCATCGCACACGTCTCAATATCAATATTATCAGCAAATAAACGTGCATTATCCGAGATCAACAGCCGCATACACATTACGAGTGACACACAACAATTTGTAGTGTGTCCTGGCCAATTGCCTGACGAGCAGTACACAGTGTTCCCCGAAGTCGTTCAGTCGTTATAGTCATTGTGGCTTTGGGTTCCAAGGAATTTTGTTGACACTTGTTCTGAAGACATTAAGGCATTGTTGGACTCAAATTTGCTAAGTGGTGCTTCAAAAATATGCAAGATTTCTTTGCAAATTGTGATGAGTGATGTGCTGAACTGTGTATGCTTTTTGGTTAATGACATATTACAACACATTAAAGTATATGCGATATTAGCGAGTATTAGTGCAAAGTGCGAGTATTAGTGCAAAATGATATAAGATTTGGAATTGAGCCTGACTTTCATTCATAGAACATGCTAAGCTTGCAATTGCCATCCTGTAATCAAACCTTAAGGCTATTTGTTTGTTTTTTACATGGCATGCAAAGTAATTGTTATATTGAACTTGAAAATGTATAATTTCTATCTCTAAATTAGTATGATGCCTTCCATGACATGACAACCAACAGTCAATTCAACCGTTTTCGACAACATGGTTAGATGGAATGGGGTTTTATCTTTTAGGACTAGCAGTTATAATCAAAATAAAATTATTTGTAACATGAGTGAAGATTGTGGCAACTAGAGCACACGAATCGCTGATTCTTTGCCTCTCTTTCTTTTCATTGGATCATGTGACTCAGACTGTGCTTCTCGGCAATGCAATTTTTATATAACTTCAGTTTAAATAATGCTAAACTTCAATGTTTGGTTCTTGTATGTCTTTAATATGGAAGCATTATTCCATAATTGGGTCAGTCGTAAAAACCAAGGCTTAAGTAATACAAATCTCTTACGCAAGCACACATATCCTGTTATTTTCTTAACAATTGTCCGTCCAGGGGCCTAATATTATTGCATCAACAATCTGAAACTAACTACTAGACACTTCTACATACAACTGGGGTTATCAATATAGGTCATCTAAAAATGTTGCCATGCCAAAATTCAAAATTCTATGGATGTGTATCTAATTCTCATTAACTAAACCTAGTTAAGCACTTCTTTTATTACATCTTAAATTATGTAATGCACATTTCTTTCCTCTGAAATTTAAGGAGTTTCATTTATTAATTACATTACTTTACCATCGTAAACAACCTCATCCATTTTTAAATCTGCGGGAACAGTAAATATGCAATACACATTGTCATATGGTTATTAATAAGTAAAGTCTTGTTCAACCCTACATATAGCCACATATATTGGGTTTGCTCCATTTCGAAGACCATTTTGATCATTGTTATTACTTTCGGAGCCATTCTCACCCACGGTAACCACTTCATTCGTCTCGAAAGTCATATCAATTTTATTTTGATTATATTGACCCGATTACAATTTTCGAAATATTGAAACATAAAATTTATTTCGTCATTATTCTTTGCTATGAAATGATCTTCGGATGCTGAATGAATACTAGTCATTAATAAGACATTCAGTTATCAACTAACAACTTACAAACTGACGACGATTTACAAGTCTAATTTCTGTATCACGTATATTCAGTAAAATCATGAAATTTCCAATCTAGTTTGAAACACAGTATAAATTAACACACATGTTAACAAGTTCATGATATTAACCCAAGTCTGAATCAAAACTGACAATTGTCTCAAGTTAGGACCTAACCCTACACTCAACATCATTTATCCTTACGTCTCCCAGGGAGCAAGCTTACATTCCGCTGACAGAGGGATGACCTTTACCGGAAATGTGAACATTTTAACAGAAATAATCAAATATTTTTTCTTACGAACGCTTTGGATTTAAAAATTTCAGTACCAACAATGGTATGGATCTGCATAGATTATTTTTAAATGTCATTTCGGTGCCATGAAAATTGTATATCAATGTATAGTACATTAATATAGAATTTTCGTTTTCTTTTTAACAAAGTCCCCGAAAATATCTGCGAAATATCTGCGAAGTTGTCGAAGTTACGATCATCTTTTGCACACAGTTTATTGCAGGACTGACACTGGGTCTGAAATGTACACTTTACTGGATTAGTTAAAGTTACAAAAACATGATGGAAGACCAAATGCTACTCGTAAATATGCTAATCGGTCTCTATCAGAGCCTGTTTATCAAATCCATTGCATATAAAACAATCTTCATCAATTAAACACCTGTCATTTCGCGTGATCGACTAATCCCGTGGTATTACCATCAGAACTGTCAAAGTGATAAAACGAAGTTGACGTGTTGCGTCAGAAATAACGCTAAAAGCTTTCATCGACAGCCACCCACGCTGCGCCACGACCGACGTCAATGTGTTGTCTATTACGATAAACAGATTATTTTATGAATTACTTAAACAAGATTCCCGCACAAAAATAGAAACAAATCTTCTTTTATATTCATATTCGAAAACTTGGATCAAAGAAACATTTCAAAGAAATGAAGGTAAAAAAACGGTTTTGAACTTAATGTTGCAAAAACGTTTTTCTCTTTAGGACGATCAAAGCAAAATAATCCCAAGCAAAAAATTACGGACAGTAAAGAAAAAAAAAAATTTGACCGAAGACAAATAGATCGAATCAGATTTTTGTTAATTTCGAGTATTCAAAGTTTTAGATATTCAATGATAACTAATACCAACTCATGGTACTCGTTCAACTCCAGATTGCGCATTAACAATCATTTACTAACGAGATATAAATTGCAAAAATAAACAATGACGAATATGTGTTGTAATAGTCATTACAGATAATGAATTATCAACTTTAGGTCTCCAGGTCAGATCACAAACAGTGTGTGTTAGTCTCTTGACCATTTAACATTAAAATGAAGACTTTATTATGGATTACATTAATCAGTTTCTTGTTGTATGCTGCAAGTGAAAACCACTTCTTTGGAGTTAAAACTCCGGACTCTAAACTGATTTATAGGAAAAGAATATTCTTGGAAGCCTTTCCTTTTAAGAAAAGGGTGGATTATTTCGAGTTCTCGGAATCTCCTGAGCCCATAAAGGTAATATACTTGTTGTGATATATCTAAAATTTATAAAAATCTTAAATATAATGCACTTAGTACATAAGATTGTGGTCCACAAGATATTTATGCCTACTTTTAAATTACCCAAAAGATATGAACAGTTTTTGTGGAAAAGCAATAAAAGAGTTAATTATTTAAAAAAAAGTTTACCATTTGCCTTATATCGTCTTTATCAACCTTATCTTGACATTGCCTATAAGTAAATTGTGGAACTTCAATAGCTACTATGAACTGCTTCCAAAATATTCCCAACAACACACAACAGACGAATAGATTTTAATTTTTATGATGTTAAGATGTTTCTTTTCCACTTCCAGGCTATATACTGCTACGACTACCAGAACAGCGAAGCCTCCGTCAACTGCACAGACGGTGGTGTCGGATACAACTATGTGACACTGAGACTGAAGAGTCAGCGAAGTTACAGACTCGACTATGCCATTGAAGTCTATGCGTGACGCTTCTTACTTTCGTCTAGTCATCACTGCCGTCATGATTTTCAAGATATTGGAAGACAATTGAAAAATCTGACGTGACGTGCAGACCAAACGTTGGGCCCATTTCAACTCTTCTCGTAATTCCATTGGTATGCATTAAAATGAATTGTGTTTAGTGTGCCTTAGCTGGAAACAACTACGCAACGAACGTTAATAAAATAGGAGTACATAGAAATAATAAGTGCGACTCGCAAAACGCAGTTCCTAATTCTACGTATGCGTAGAGTCCATTCTTAGTACTCAACAAGATTAAAGAAACGAAGATATCATCATGGGTATAGTTGTTCCCCGTGATTGTTCCTGATCTTACAACGCGTCGTCGGTCGTCGTCAAAGATATCTATCGAAAGCCGAATAATGCCTTTCTATTTATATATCCTTTTATATTGACTAAACAGTGTACGTGCATTCTCTTGATATCATGATAACATCGTGCATACCTAGTTTCTTTCAAACTAACTCTACACGAGTTAAAAAAAATACAATACAGACTAGTGCATTTCAACAATTAATTTCGATAACTTTATAATCTTGATATGTGATTGACACTTGTACGTATGGTTCAGACTAGGAGTCATACTACGTTAGGATTTATTAAATTATTATACTTCCATTTTGTTTTATTTGCTGAACGAAAAACAAATATTATATATCCCGATAAATACTTCATTCTTACTGGACTTATAAACGCCATCAGGGTATTGAAATCAAATTTAGGATTGGATTGACGAAACAGTAAAATTCCTGGATTTGGACCTTGGGTTAAATTTTAACAGGGTTTTCTTGAGGGTCCAACTAAAGCTTGAATTTCTCAACCTCATGGGACTATGCCCGCTGCCCGGACGATTTATGATAAAATATTCAGTCGAAAAATCCCTACAAATTGCCAAGGCTCAATTGGTTCAAAATTTAATCTAATATTAGTGAAGAAAATATAGAGATTGATTATAATTAAGTAAGTACGTAGTAAAAAAATTATATAACAAAAACAGGAAGATGCGGACAAATAAGCTGGGCCCTTACTTGATAGTAAGACCTCCTAACGCAGGTCAGAAACGAGTGAGTGAACGAGATGGCGCAATACAAGGTGAGGCATGGAGTAATTACAAAAAAAGGAGATGCCGTAATAAGCGTTTTGTAAGAAATTGTTTGTGAGGCTACACGGGGCGGAAGGCAGACGTGCGGGGTGCTTGGTTTCGGCCGTGACTCCAATCACGGAGCACGAGCAATGACAAGCTCCGCCCACTTTTGTGTCAGCGAGGCGCCAATGATCACGTCACTGCGCCATTTCAAACGGCATCTTCTCTTTGTAATTACTCCATGAGGTGAGGCGACATCTCACTTGCTCACTCGTTTCTGCACTGCTATTAGAGACGATGGTAAGGCACCTGAAGCATACGCGCGTGGAAGATGTGACGACATCTATAAGATAAGTTAGGGATAGCCTCATCAGTATAGCAGAACATTTCTCTAATCTCTTTGATATGTGAAACAGGGAGTGCTTTTAACACGAGTGTTATTTTTTTTAAAGTATATCTCACTCAAAACTTGTAAATCGAATGATTTTCTTTCGATTTCTAACGATTTATATTTGATTCAGCGAATTTGTGTGAGTCATTGATTTCATAAATAGCACCAGATTTTAAATGAATAAAACCGACGATGTGTAATAAGCAAGTCGTCTTGTAGTTGCTTTCAATTAAGCTTCTACTTGTAGAACTAGTCTCTGACTCACAGCTTTCCTCGAGTCTAGGTTAACTTGGAAGGTTCCCATAGCGCCGTGTCGTTTATTTTTATAATACGGTCAACTAGTTAATCAACAATGTTGTTACTCTACTTTTTAGGGTTTCGCATAGAAACAGTGGACAACACTGTCCGTCCGCATATCCTGCACTGCAACAAGTATTTCGCCTTTTATTTATGAGTAAATTCTTGTCGCAATTTTCATCGTTTTCAGTGTTTGGTTTTGACGAAGATCCTATCCAGATACTTTGAATTAGCCTTTAAGATTTTGAGAGATACGGTCTATTTTGAGAGATCTGTCTACTCAACTTGAAAATTATAGACTTACTAAAACGGATCTTTTTTTGAACATCATATTATTAAAAAAAACATGTTTTTCAGTTCATTATAAGGTAGAAATCGAAAAGGCTGGAACGGAACCCTAGGCGGGTGAATCCAACTCATGCTTGACCGGATTTTTTCTTCTAAATATGTCTAGGAAATCCTTGGTTTTCTAAAGATTCTTTAGCTAGAGCAATTGCAGTAATCGTTTCCTTTTCCATCTATGATGGTAAAGATGTATGTTGTAAGTTCAATCTAATCTAACATTTTACGGACTAATACAGTTAGTCAATCGATCAATAAAATCATGTTGAACATTAACCATAATAAATTGATCAAAATGCTAGGAAATTGTGTTCACAAATCATACTCTCATAAACGGCCACGAGTTCACGACTTGGTAATAAAGATATCCATATGACCCAAAGGTAAAGTGCGATCCGCCGTGCAGTACAGTCAAATTCAATTAAAATTCGAAACAAATTTTTTTACTTAAAAAAAATATAAAAGTATTTAGTTGTTTCTTATCTCCTGGAAATAAAAATTGATCGTGACTGGTGACAGTTTATAAACTAGTCCTTCGCCATTAGGTGTCAGAGAGGTATCTGACACCATATACATAGACCATAGTGTGTCGTCCAAAATACGGACTCTTCTTTTACGTCAGCTAATACGGTATTGATACGATACGTTTACTTTCTCAATCATTCTAATCAGGATGGAAAACAAGAATGGCAAGAAGTCCATCCGAAAGAGCCGAGCACATCTTCACGATAAGGCTGATGATTCAGGTAATCCAGATCTGTAGTATTCTATTCAAACTAAAAATTATTACGCAAATCATTTGGGTTTATGAGTCTATAGAGCCGAAAACAAAATATTTTAACGATACTAATATTATAAATGCGAAAGCCTGTCTGTCTGTCTGTTACGCTTTCACGGCCAAACCGCTGAACGGATTTTGAAAAAATTTGGTATGAATATAGTTGAAGACAAAGGTCAAACATAGGCTACTTAAAGACGCAGGCGGAGCTGCGGAAAAAAGCTAGTTTATCATAAAACAAAAACACGATACAGAGTAACATTATTACTTCCCGATCAGAAAGTAGCAAAACGTCCAACAAGCGCAACGTCTAATGAGCCATTTGCTTAGTTATCTAATTGGCAATGTATCGAAACTATCAAATGGTCCATTTAAATTAGTACAAAGGTGCTACTTATATCAATGCAGAGGATCTCTTACAATAATAGAGAGAGGAGGTAATTAATAAAGGCAGACAGGCAATATTACTACAACAATACTTGCAGATAAAAATGTTTGCCAAAGAAATTTAAGCAGGAGTGGACAGATTGAACATGTATTAGTTTTACCAAGATGCCTAAGTAAGTAAAGTACATTAGGGCCTCGTACTAACGGCCTTGTGTTAATATGGTATATTACTAAAGTTATGAAGATTGTAAAAAAATTGCCCTTTTTTAATAAATTCTTTTCGGGGATTCTGGTGAACCAATAGCAAAGAGAAACGAGGATTGAAAGTGACTTATATGCGACCGAATGTATCCAGTGAAGTAGGCACACGGTATGGGCTATATCTAATCTGGAATTTTGCCGGCAGATATTTGAATTTTATCTCATGAGATTTATGAATACAAATGCGACTTTCATACTAATATCACCGACTGACCAGGTCGCAGGTTTTTGTAAGTCGGTTGACAAAAACACAAACAGAGACGTGAATTATAATAATGACCTAATAATTTTGGGCGATTTGGACCAGCTTAACACCATATGGTTATGGAAAGAGTAAAGTGACTAGAAGCAAAAATTTACCATATACAATTTTACCAATATAAAAAGTATAAAGCTCGCACGAGTTCGAGAATCTGAGAATGACAGTGGCCACATAACTCTTCAAAACAAAGAGGAGAACGAAAATTTTCGACCTGTTGCTTTGTGTTTAAAAAACATTAATTAATGCTGATATCCAAACAGGAGCATGCAATTTGGCAATTACTAACGGTACAAGTTCAATATCGCGCAAACAACTAATGTACACAACATTTGCTCCTAATGAAACCATGGCATCGACGATCATATCCGTAAAAGAATAAAAAAAAGTATCTAATTAACGACCTGTACAACAGAGATCCCCAAAATTACAAAGAAAAATTAATTCAAAACATAGAAGGAAAATTTTCAACTTGTTGCTTTAAAAAAAATATTTAATTGATGTTCCTACCAAAACACGAGCGTGCAATGTAGCAATTACTAACGGTTCAAGTTCAAAATCGTTCAAACAACTAATGAACACAACATTGGATCCTAATGAAACCATGGCATGCCAAATAAGGGCATAGGGAGTTGCACAACGCACGCCGTTATGTGATCTCGATTGCACTATTGTTGCCAACTCTCCGGAGGGCCGAATTTCTAAAGTGAAATAGTCGATAAGAATCTTTGTAAAGGTTATTGGAGTAAAATTGTTGATTGAAATATTGAAAGCTTGCTTGTTTATAAAAAAAACAAGCTTTAAAAGGTTAATAGAACGTAATAAAATAACAATGGTGCTCTATCTATGCAATTATAACTATTAATAAAAAGATAATGTATGCAGATATTACGTTTGTATCTAGGCGATTGAGTAGATCAAAGCTTTAGGCACAAAGTAAGGAGGAATTTCCTATTCTGTGCTTTAAGTTCGCCTCAGTTATATTTGTTATGGGTATGCGTACGCGAGCATAAGCTAACAAATAAATTCTCCACAAGTACATACAAAATTATTTTACAGTTATACATAAAACTTATGGGAGCACTGGAGATACGAAACTTAGCCGAAACCTGTATTTTGGGCCACTAGGTCCTTTAAATAGACGCTTGAATAGAAAAATCTGTGTCAATTTCTCCTAGGTTCCTATTGAAGGCTAATAACAAACCATTCATGCTGGTGCACAATCAATCATTATATACAGCAGATACTGATCTAAAATGATCATTAGTATTGTTTATGGGTAGACTTTCTAAGCTGACCTTTTTATGGTGTATGGTCATTAATTGCTTCATATATGCATTTGAACTCTCAATTACTCATTCAGGTATATAAATTCATAAGACTTTTACATCCAAGATCAGTCATTGTGGTGTCTGACTGGTATTTTGGGTATACATAACAAACTGTCGAACGAGAAAGATTTCTTGGCTGAATATTCTACGATAATGGTACAAAAGTTACTTAAAAGTTCTTCGTGATCGCTTCATAGTTTTCTATTTATTTATTTAAACTTTTTTGCACAAAATACAAAAAAGGTTTTCGTCGTCGGAAGAGATTTCTTTGAAAATAAGCAACGGGACCCTTGTACTAATGTTCTGTTATATGTTGTATGTATCCTGTTTGACTTACTGTGTACATGAATTTAGTAAATAAATAAACATTGACCTTATTATGTGCCTATTCGGGTAAATCCATCCAAGAACTCACGCCTCACTATCTTTATGAACCTTGATCACATATTTGTCACACAATGGCAGGCTTATCAGCATCTGCATTCACAATAGGTACAATACTAAGCGCTTCGCGACATGCAAAGATATCAGTCACCATTCATACACCGTGTAAAGTGTAAATACAATTTGCTGTTTGCTGGGCCGCTGGACCACATTTAAGATTGTCACGAAGATTGCTGCTGTATATATCTTCAGGGTTAGAAGGGAAGAAAGTAACTATTTTTAAATATGGTATACGGGTGCCAATTGGTGCTATCACTGATTTTTCACATGTTAAATATACACATGGTGGTCATATGTTGTTGGTATTGAAGTGAACAAGAGAGCATTCACGTAAATAGATTTTTATAAGCCCTCAATACAGTAATAAAATTATATGTCCTGTTAATATTAAGTCCACCGATTGTGCTTTACAATAAATAATATTTGTACAATAAAGTTTAAATAAATAAATATGTTATATATATAATTGTCGGACGAAATCTATTCATAAAAGAGTTAACATTTTAAATAAGATACTATGATGGATGTAGTATCTAATTTCTACTTTTTTCCTTCCGATATCATATTTGATACTTAGTTCTCATCGTTAGTATCCAAGTTTATACGGTGATCCAAAAATGATTACTTACTGGAATACCTAAATGTTAACTTTGAAACAGTTTAACAAATACATAAATTAATCTAGCCGCACATTATCCGGCAAATTTATAGGTATTTAAGTAGAGCAGTGGCATCTGCCGGCACCAGAGAGCTGGCCGCGCTGCCAACATCCGGCTCGTACGCCGGAAACTATCGAGAGCCGGGCCTGACATTTATTTGTAGGTCATAGTATAATTCTGCGAGTATATTCCCTTCTCTCTTACCCACATTCTTTCTTTTACAGCGCTTTCCGGCTCTCGCTCATTTCGTCCTTAGCTGGTTGTACAAGAAGCCAGGGTCCACTATACAACCTTTCTTTGAATTTGGCATGTTTAAAACAGTCTGCCTGCGCAACCAACGAATACGTCAGCAGTCGGAGAGGTACAAAAATGCCACATTGTCATGTAACTTTACCGGTAGGTAGCATCGTACCGGAGAGCTGGCCGCGCTGCCAACATCCGGATCGTACGGCCGGAAGCGATCGGGAACCGGAGAACTTAAATGGTGATTCCGAAAACTCCGACAACCAACTCAGCCGCGTCAAAATTCAGCTGATAACAATCACACTGATTTTATTAGTAGGTTGGTATGGTAAAGCAGTTATTGTCCGTAGAACAGACATCTTGATCATATAGTCGCTAGGTTTCTTCTTAAAAGCGTAATTTTAATAAACGTTTTCATGTCTTTCACTGCAATGAGACATTGCCTAAGAATTTAATAATGGTCGCAAATACTGGATAATGGACGCATCGGAACTAATAAGGAGCTTTAGAAGCTTAGCGGGATTCCCCGGTCAACGTCGTATACGGGGAAATGCTTTAGTACAATCGATAGCCTTTTACAAAGGAAGCACGAAGTCGGTCGCTTCGTGATACCGACACGACGTAAAAACGACTACATTACCTAGTGGTTCCTTAAGAAATTATCAAGCTGAGCATAGTATGACTAAGGTATGCGTCGGGTCACGTCAGTCGTGGCGCCATATGGATTTCATTAAATTAAATAAATATAGTTTTGCATATACTAACCTGATTCTTGGGGCATTGCAATGCCTAATTAATCTAGGTACTTTCAAGATTGTATAATAAATGTAAAAGCCCTAAGGTATACTCATTTTTAGTCAATTTTAAAAACTAAGTAACTATATGATGGAAGAAAGGAGGTCACATTTCTGTGAGCGAAATTTGACATACCCAATTTTGCTAGAGGAAGAGGCAATGAAAATATAATGTGAACAAGGCAGCCTAATTGAATGTCCCAGATAGACTGTCTAGCCTGCTTGAAATAACTAATGGACCTGGAATGCTCTGATTCCCTGATGTCTGATATAATTTTGTCATTCGGTCGGTTGCACTGAAAGACAACCCGATTGATTTTAATTAGTTCATAAAATGTCTTATAATAATTTCCAAAAGAGAACAATAACAAAAACTTCTAATAAATATAATAAATTCTATGTTCTTCAATTTCATCGGATGGCAATATGCTGAGTTAGGACCTTTTTTTGGGAACACACAACTTTTTTTCTAATGCTTTTTCTTTTATGTATCTTTTTTTCTTTTTATAAATTATTTTCTTTCTTTCTTTGAGTTATTCTGATGATGTTGCAGATTTTACGTCTTTCCGTATCCAGTACTGACAGTAGGATTAGTAAAATTCCCGTACTCTCATTTGCACCATTGTTCAGGGCCATTGATCATGCAATCGCAACCAATTAGTTTCATTTGGGTTTTTATCAATAAAAATTAAGCCCCTTTCGTCACAAAAACGATATTTCCAGCGTCTATTATTATAATTTTCACAGCTCTTAAGCGGATAAAGTGGCAATTTGACGCGCAAAATGTAGGACCGAGCCCGTAATTAAGAAACTGGTAATATTTTATCAGGCACTGTTAAAATGAATAGCCCTCAGGCTGTGGACGACTGAAGGACGCATGCGTACTTAGTTGGAAACAGAAATAATAGGTTTATTTTCATCGCTTCCTGTTTCACAAAATGTTATCCCTTTACTCCCTTTATTATCAAATTTTTAAGGTTCACTCAAAATCAGAAACGCCATGTGACTGCTTAACATATGATAAAAAGAATTTAAATTTAGAAAAAGATTTTAAATCTGTAAATATTTCTAATCATCATCACATCAGCGGTTCGTGGTTGAATTTACTCAGCACTTCAAGGTTTCGACCTTGAAGTGCTGAGTAAATTCATACTATTGTGACCATCTTTTTTAGATTTTTGCGTCTTACAAAAACGTTTAACCTAACACGGGTAGGGTAGAGCCCAGATTAACATGTAAGTCACTTTATTACTAAATTTACGTTAAGCCGTTGGCCCCGGCTGCCATTTGGTAGTCGTTAAAGAAACCATGTCAGCGGTCGAGAGGCGATTCCGAACAACTCTGACACCAGGGTGTAAATGGTCGATAGACAATGTATCCTACTAATACTAATGATGATGACTAAATTTTATCAACAGACGAACCTCGGGACAGGGCTTGCTATTATGAGTAACCAGAGAAATTAGGTAAAGAAGTTCAAGGCTTCTTTAAGAAAAAATAAATAAACTTTTTTGAAAGTAAAGCGGATTTTGATAAAATTTCGTATTTGAAGACCCGTGGTCAAACATAGGCTACTTTTTGACACAGGCGGAGCGGCTGGAAATAGCTAGCACTTCATATGCAAGCTTGTACTATCCAAGTCTTCGAGACAGAGAAAGCTAGCACGACTAAGAGTATTAGGGATGGTGCTTCCACCTTATTCGTCTTTCGGAAAGGGCTCAAATTAGAGATTAAGACTAATGATCCTCGAACGAAATCGAGAATGCTATATCTGATATTTCATATGCAAATTACTTTCCACGTTGTAAGAGTACACGGTCGCTCCGTCTCCGGGCGGGAGCTCAGGGCGCAGCCTCCGCGCTATCGAGCGGCCGCGCCCGAGCCCCACGTGCTCCATTCACCGGCCGGCTTACCACGTGAGTTTTATGTATTTTGATAGGTTATCTTGGCACCGTGGAGCAATCCGTTCTCATAGAATTAGGAATGGATTCCAGCGGAGTTATTGCTAAGCAATCTCTTCCAGTAAACCTATGGGACCGGTGTTGCTATAGAGAAAAAGCAACACCGGTGACCTCTTACCATCAGGAGGGTCGTATGCCTTTTTGGCTAATTAATTATCGCACATACTTATATAGTGGTTAGGACTATTAAAAAACACATGGGTGAATCATCTTCGAAAAAGTAATGTTCGCGTGGGACTTACACAAGCAAAACTAGGGGTTTTATAAGTTAATAAAAAATATGTACTGACTAAAATTAGTTATTTTCGAATCACCATCATTGTTTCTCGTGTTTAAATAATTTAACTCTCTACTTTAATTAGGATAATCTTACAACTTTAGAAATCCGTGGTATAGTAAACTTGCACACCTTTGTCAGAATCGGGATAAAGGAAGGGTAAACCATTTAATTATGTCATGTAATAGAACTTCAGACGATGTTGGTGTCATGCCCTGTGGTTTATGGATCATGTTATAACGAAGAGTTTCTCAAAATTTGCATGTAAATACTGTGGAGGCTGTGGAGCCTTACCCTTATCTGTTTTTAAGCTTCGACGAAAAATTAGGGTGCTTAATTTGATGTGTCTGTGTTTTTGTTGCCTTTTTATGTCATTGTAGCACCTAAATTAATAGGTAGATTTTGATGCAGTACTTTTGCTTGAATTAAATAATATTTAATGTAGATCATTAATGATGAGATTTAATTGAGATTTAAGACCGGGTCACGTAAGATGCGTGGCGTGGGGATTAGGCGTTTGAAGATGCTCTTGACTTGGCAATAGTCTTAAGCCATAGGATGCAAAAGCGATCTTTAAGGAAGTCAGCGAACGTATAAGGATGAAATAGCGACGATAATTAAGAAATAATGATAATTAAAAAGAACATTATAAGATGTGGGCAATAAACTCTAATTGTATTATATTATATGATCCTGAATAGTACTGAAATTATAATTTGTATACCTTCTCCATTTCCACTATTATACATAGAGCACAATGAACCATCAGAAACAACTGCGAAAAATTGCCAAGAGCCGCCATTAATCATTCAATGAAGCATACAAACATTGAACTACAAAGTTCAATTAACCGCTCCAATTTCCAACGACAATCACGTCATTCGTCAATTGCCCAGCAAAGAGGATAGGATCAGGGTATCCTGGACCTATGGGAATGGTTGGGACAGAGAATTGTGAATTAGCTGTCAGACAACTAGTTTTAGGAACGCTATCGAAGCAATCAGAAGACTAATTAGTGAAATACAGAGTCAACTGGGTCCACACCATGGAGGACCACACCACACTCACCCGCGCGTATAATGGACGACATATACTATAACTTTTTTTACTCATTGTAAATATTATTCTTTTTAAAAAGGTCCTCATTAGAGTTATGTCTCCAAGCAATCAATTATATTAGTTTCCTTAAATACATACACAATTTCCATATTGGAATTAGAAAATTGAGAATAAAATGATTTCATGTATTTGGGTACCTATTTATATTGTAAAATCATTGTAAAACCTACATTTTATGCAAATAAATATTTGATTGATTGATTTATTGATTCATATTCATACACCATAGGCTTGTAATTATGTTCGTGAAATTGTGACCCATAGATCTATACATCTTGCCCCTTTTGGATCACACATACTGACTTAATTAGAACAAGGGTCTAAAATATAAAAACTCACATTTCCATAATCCGTAACATATAGAGTTCCACTTTAATGCGACACATTCTAATGTCGCATTGTATAAGCAATAAAAAACAACTATAAACGAGTTCACCATGACTAATACAGAGGGAGTTGACACCATAAACACGGGACAATGGCCAGAAAACTGTGCGACTAAATCGAGGGCGACGTTAAGAACTTCTGAAGAAACAAATGATAAATGATGCGTTTATGTAGTTATATCATCATATTTTAAGAAACCTAAAAATGTCTTGAAGTATCAAAGAAATTATATTAATAACAGGGATGTAAAATCGTTGCTCTTGACTGTTACAACTGGAAAGTTGTAAACAAAATTTTTCAATCAATAATCTTCAGATTTTTTAAATGTTATTTTTAACAAACAAAGAACTTCAGTCTTATCAAAAAGTGTGTGACACAAGTTCTTCGCAGACTCGCTTAGTTGGAAAACTTTCCCAAATCCTCATTTTCACCTGTGAAATCCCGAAAACTTCTTGTGCAGTGTCCACGTCGTTTAAACTTTACACAAACTTTTGTTTCAAAAGCACTTTAAGCGTTGTCTTTGAAAAGCCATCTTTTTTTAAAACTGGGAGTCGGGACACTTTCACATTTCACATACAGAGATATAATATTTTTAGCTTTTGTTGTTTAAAAAAAGTAGAGGGAGATAGGAAGGAGATCATCATTTCGACGTTCACCTCAAATACTCTCCGACGCCTAAAATTGGGTAATCCGTACATCATTATCTGTAGCCCTTTGCAAATTATGCCTGGTTGTGTCTTGTACGACTCCTTTGTGATCAAAAAACGATACACTCGAACGTCAATGGAACGTGAGTTCCCAAAAAAAGTAGTCTTGTACGTCCTGGGAACTAGCATGCCTGACAATACATTCCTTACTAAAAAGTCCATGTGTAATCGAAATATTGTACTAATGTTTAAGAATTCGATTAAAGATGGCGCATAAATAAATCCTTTATCTGTAAAAATAAAAAATCGAGCTATGGCATTACAAGCGCCATAAAAAAAAATTATGTCAGGCTTTTTACATTCCGAAGAGCTTCTCCCGGCTATCTGTATTTATGAGGTAAGTTTTTAACATGGAGCAATTACAAAGAGGAGATGCCGTAATAAGCGTTTTGTAAGAAAGTATTTGTGAGGCTACGTGGGGCGGAAGGCAGACGTGCGGGGTGCTTGGTTTCGGCCGTGGCTCCAACGATGTAGCACGAGTAATGACAAGCTCCGCCCACTTTTGTGTCGGCGAGGCGCCAATGATCACATCACTGCGCCATTTCAAACGGCATCTCCTTTAATTATGATGGTTTATTTTCTTGTAGTGTTGTTATATATCAAAATGATCTTGAAAGTTTTTTCTTTACGTATATGTATTTTACTGCAATTTCCATAGATATTACGTGTAATAAATCAACATGAAAAAATTGTCACTGTTTGCTTGGCATATTGCCGACTTTGTATATTATTTTCCAATATTTACATAGTTTCTTTTATTGAAATATTAGCAGAAACCATTACTATGGTTCTTTATATAATTTATACAGCCCAGTTTTATAAGTTAGATGCAAATAAAAGTTTATATTTTTCAATAAATAAGCTTTTTTCCATCTTTGTTCCGTTTGATTCTATATTTGAGACTCCGTGTACCCAAGGACGTTTGCGTCCTATTGACTACTATTGATCCATTTTGATTTTTAAACTGATTCGAACAAATATTTAGATTTTAATTGTAGTATTTCTATTTTATTTATTAACAAGGGATGACATAATCATGCTTAAAATAGCCAGTAAAAAGGCTTTATATCGCCGCCATCTTGGAAAACTTAAGACTCGAAAAACGCGTCTAATTTTGTGAGGATTAATGTTATTTATCAATTAATTTTGGATACAAAGACTAAGAAAGTTCTAATATGATTGGTATTATATTAAAGATAAATGAGACTAGTTTAATTTAAAATATAAATAAACCTAGTAAGTACCTAGAAGATTTCGTGTAATAACATAATGAAAAGATTAGGAAAAATAAATATTTATACGTTATGGAAAATTTTACATTTTATTTATTCTTAAAATTCAAATAAAGTATAGCCCGACGAGGAAAATACCTGACATGCATTGGCGTCGCTACTGATCGCGTTTGTGGCAACATGTATGTCATGTAGCTATGTGTCATGTGAACAACAAAATTGACAATGTCAGTCAAATAAATCGAAATTAATCCTTAAATAGTAAAATATACTCATCACTTAACATATCACTTTTGACTCATTACTATGAATTATTTTTGTCATTTTGATAAATAAATCGTAAGAATTAGTTACACTCCCGTCTCTTTTTGGCTGATGACGTTGAGATGACTGAATGTTATATAAATGCTTAGTTGCCAGTAGAAGATATTAGTTCCAATATATTTCCGCAATATGGCAAAGCCTGCTAATAAATAAACAATTACAATTTGTCATTACAATATACTTTCACCTCTTCATTACAATTTTTTCATTTGATAGAATAGAATATATCTTTATTGAGAAAGCAAAGCAAAGGTCATAAAAACATATGCTACATGTTTATAATGTACGTGACAGACGTCTCAATAGGTGGCGGCTCAGTGATACGCTAGACATGCATGATTGATGTTTCTAAAATTAGCATCTATTGCGTTTTTTGTTGAACGGGAGTCGGGAGCGGCGACTAAACACACCGGTCGCGAACTCGGACGTTTGGAACTTTCGCCACAAAGTAAGGAAGGAGGAACAGAGACAAAGGTGCCGAAGAGAGTTGAAAATTTATGCCGATTCTTGTAGGGTTGTCAAAGGATAGTTAGTTTAAATACCTAAAACCATTTTGATTTTTGGTGAGTCATACTTCTCCAAAATAGCACTCCAGTTGGGGAATGTTAATATATAATACTAGCTGTTTCCCGCAGCTCCGCCTGAGACAAAAAGTAGCCTATGTTTGACCCAAGTCTTCAACTATATCCATACCTAATTTCATCAAAATCCGTTCAGCGGTTTGGCCGTGAAAGCATAACATACAGCAGACAGACAGACGGAAAGACAGACAGACTTTCGCATTTATAATATTAAGTATGGAAGTATGTATATTATTTTGGAAGTATGGATGGATATGGATCTTATCTAAGTACTAACACAGCAGAAGTTCAGTAGCATCGAATAGTAATAGGTTGAACATTCACAGTTGAGCAGTGGGGAAAAAGCGAAAGGAAAGTATGTAATCGAACGTTACGCAGACGAAGTCGCGGGCACAGCTAGTGTCATAATAAGATCAAATCATTTTTGTACATTACAGCTTAATAAAATCTCTTCAAAAAAAAAATTAAGAGCTCGATAGCGACGTGTCAAGCGATGGCGGGTCGCGACCCGTATTGGATTGGTCGCTATTTAGTGGCATTTACTATCTCGAGCTCCTGCATCGGAAGGCACGTTAAGCCGTTGGTCCTTGTTGTTATCGAAAGATTGCAGTCGTTAGGCTGTGTCAGATGCCTTTAGGAAGCTTGAAAAAAACTGTCAGTGTTGGCCACTAACACACCTTGGGTCATGTTCCTGTTGGTCTGGTTTCCCTGTAAAAAGGGTGATGGAGGTCATATGGCAGTCGCTCCATTGTAATAACCAGTGCCGCCAAATCTAGGACCATGACTTACAGCGTACCCAAGTCTCCGAAGCGTAAGCTGAGAACGCAACTAGGAAAACACGCTCGACGAAGCGCCTTAATAAAATCAGAAGAGCACGGCACCATTATTTCAGCATGGAAAGAATAAATCATTTCAAGGTAAAATAATGATGCCGTAATATAAATGCAAACAATCATGATACGATCAAAAATGTAACATTAAAATATTTTAAAACAGGATTAGAATACAACGCATCATCTTAAATCTATATAAAATATTGAAAGCACTCAGCTGGTGACTACTTTTGGATAAGCGAAATACGATTTCCCGTTTCTTTTTTTTTATTATTCATACACATAGCGCAGTGAACCATGTTTCGTATAATAATACTTAAATATTACTATACTTATTCAATAGGCTAATTGACTGAATAAAGCCAGATGTAATAATTTATTTATTTTACTATTTTTTTTTATTGTTCATATGACAAATTTGAGTCCGTGAATTCGAAACAGAAAGAATTTTTAGTATCCGTTCAATATTCTATATGTTATAAGCCTTTGAAATCCTGTGGAAGGGGAAACTGTCAAGAAACAATAAAAGGAGGCACTGAATGGTGAGTGACGTCACTGCCACTGGATTACGTGCGTACAAAAGAGATAGCAAGACGTCCCCACCGCGCTCCCACTTTTCTTCATTAGAAAACTTTAAATGCTAATTACTGCTTTCATTAATTACCAATTTTGTTGTTGTTTTCGATATCGGTTACTTTTTAGTGTATGTATTGTTCCCTATAAAAAAATTGTCAAAATGTGAACAGTCAAGTAGCCTATTGTACTTATTTAATCGTACGCTGTTCACGAATCACTCATCTACTATTACCTATTTAATTGGCTTTCGCGGCCGCGCGCGGTGGACGTTTGAGTGGGTATTAAAAGATTTTGGATTTAATTTGACCAAAACTAGTTTTTTTTTTAATTTGTAATTATTACGTGGAACGTAAAAACTGAATCGACGACTCGCTCGCCACCATATTCAATTCAATAAAAGTCGGCAATCATCAAAGCGATTTGTATCTTGACGACAGCTGCTCGGAATAGGGATCGCGTGCTTCTATTGTGCTGAATTGTGGTTTATCATTCAGTAAGTTGTTGCCCGCTATTTAGCTGGCTCTTCTTTTCGCAGGGTTTTATTTTTTGCTCTACAGTATTTGTCACTGAAAGGTCAGCCAATTTCGGTTAGGTCGTTAAGTAAGATGATTACCTTCTTCTTTCCGAGTCGAAAGCTTAAAAAGATATCTAATATATAATATTGTTTCTCCAGAAACGCGCCACCTCCGTTACACTTTCCGTGGCCTCATGATGATTACGAAGATAATGACCTGAAACAAAATAAATAAACGTTTAAATTTAACCCTTTGATAAGATACATACATGCTGTTGTTTTGATATCATAAATAGAAATTATTGATCCAGAAATCGAGGAAAAAATAAAATGTCTAAATCTGGCCTCACTCATCACTTCACCGAGACAAAAATAAACAATACATCGTATCGAATTTGCAATTAGCATATTTTTGCCAACGAACATACGAACAGTAACCCCATTCATCATAGCAGAAACAAATAGTTGTGCCAGTTTTGGCCGCCGGGGTCGTATGTAGTTTATTGTTGTGATGCCCATCTGATAGCGAAATGGGACAGGCGGAATGCAAATGTAGATATTGTTGTACAAAGTCTTTCATATGACTTTATACAACATATGTGGTGTTACCAATGCTTCGTATTAGTCGGATCCAAAACATCATAGACAGGAACGATTATGAACTCCAGTGTGTCTTCATCTAGAAATTTAAGTATTGCCAACCTAAAGCAATGAATATATCAAACGACAGATCCAGTAGAACAGACGCTATAAGATTGCAAACTGTCAAAAGCTGAAAGTGTAATATGGCATACGGACAATAAAATGGTCATATCCGTTTGATGCTGTTCTAGACATGTTGATAAGAATGTAATGGTTTATATCGATCTCGCAGGTACAGGCGAATGTCATTCTAATTTTAATCGGTTCAGAGTCCATAAACTCGTAATGTTATTTTGGACCATCACTAATTCCACTCGTTCTGATCTGACCGGTTATTGACCAAATCGATAATTCGTTGTCGGAACTACGTGAATAACTAAATACTGAGAAGTACCCTGATACCAAGTCTTTGAAATGCGTACTTCCTTCCGTACAATATTGAATTTTTATATTGGGGAAAAAGCTCTAAATTCAAATTTAAATCATTTATTGCGTTTCATATAGTACATTAACAGTTCTTATCTAGGTACACACACTGTTTTCTACTCGAATCATAATCAAATATCCAAATCATTACTCGTGACTGAGTCTCGTGACGTGATACCGAGGGCAATATAATTTCGTATCGAATTTTATATGCATTCAAACAAAAAGACAGCTCCATTACCCGGCGCCTTTTAAGAACCAAATAAATCATGCGTGCAAAGACCACAGGGTCCTTGTCGTCTTTCGCTGACAATAAAGTTGAACTGGTTGATATTTTCTAAGCTATGAAAAATAACTTTAATTACATAATTATGAACCTGGTACTAAATATTGACTGTTCGGTTAAATTAAGAACTAAAACTAGAGTTATTTTTTTTGACATTGGCTGTATTTTTTTTTTCTTTTCAAATTGGCTCTCACTTTCGTATTTAGCCAGTAACAAGTAACAGCTTTTTAATAAAGTTGTTTAAATAAACAAATATAAAGTCAAGTCAATAGTTAAGTCAAGTCGAGTCAGAAGAGTCGGGCTAAGTGAAGTGGTAGAAAAACTGCACTTAGCGATTTCTAGGAGCTTTTGGCAACAAGCAAGGAAATCATATAAATCGAACACTGTATCACTTCCCAACACTCACGCTTGTTCTTGAACACTTTGCGAATAATAATCCACCATTATTATGCACAAACAGTAAAAAAAAAACTCAAATTTTGGAAAATAAAATACAGCGCCGATACCGCTCTTCACAGCTTCCCACCAAAAGTCTGATTTTTTTTTTTTATATATATATACAATTAAGTAGGCAAAATGGCATACGGCCCACCTGATGGTAAGTGGTCACCGTAGCCCATGAACGCCCGCAACACCAGGGGCATCACGTGCGTATTGCCGACCCTTGAGAAATCCTTTATGGCCCTTTTTGAAAGACCCCATGTTGTAATCTCTTGGGAAAACCATGTTGGGGAGTTCATTCCACAGTCTCAGCGTACGATGTGCGACTAAAATTATAATTATATGTCAATAAGTTAGGGCTAACGCAAAACAAACTCTATAATAAATAAATCTTAACTAACGCACTGCTATTTAAAACATAAAATTACAAGATTAATTATTAGGAACGTCGTCGGAAGTATATGAACTTATTATACGCACCTGAGTTTTTTTATTTATTTATTTTTATTATAGTTAATCATTAAATGGTGCAAACTCATTCAATTCCAAGTAGAAACTTGGAGAAAAATAAGAAAAAACTCAATTTAAGCGCATATTGTGCACAAAATGACAGGCTAATAATTGACTGTCATTGTGTGGCACTCTTGACGTGTTTAATAAATACGTCACACGTACACGATAATTATGGATTATTTTATTTATATCTTTCTCACTTTCGTAGTACACTTTTTGTCATTAATACATAATTTTTAATTGTTAAGCATTTAGTTCCTAGTGCCGTCAATGAATAAAAGATTTCATTAGTAGGAAAATCTCGCGTATAATAAATATTAACTATAAAATTGGGCTAAAAGGAGGATACCTCTATTTACTGTATGCGTGTGTATGAAATCTCACACACCGAACACGGCGTAGCGGGACGTGCGCGTTACCACACTATACCGAGTCCGTCGTTTGGTGGCCCTAAAGGGCACTTAAATATATGTATATATTTTTTTAATGATACCTCAATAAGAAGTTTATTGTATGGTTGGTGGTATTTCGGTGAAAGTTCACCATGGGTATCACCCGCCCGCATTGGTGGGCGGTAATTTATGTCATTTCCAAAATAAATGTTCAAAGTCAATTGTAATAACATCGTTCTTTGTCTCTGTGGCAATAACAATAAATTATATTGGTAATTATTGTTTTCAACAGTTTTATAAATAGCTTTTTTAATAATAATTACAGGTACTTATTGGTTTTCGGTTAATTTTAACTACAAATTAATTACAAAAATGTAAAGATAAATGCTATTTGATTTGGGAGCTTAATTTATTTTTTAATTTTAACACTTTTAAAGGTTTCTCTCTGTGTGGGCTGCTCTGTGGGAAAAACCTCTTATTTTTTTGTGATTTCTTCACTACAGCAACAATATTCCGAAGAATCAAGCAGGCAGACACAAGCTTCTACCCATCGGCCAAGACCTACAGAGTAAAAAGGATTTAGGATATAATTCGTCATGTCTGAAAGTTGTTTCGATTCATAATGCGAATTTTTATCACCTACTGTTGTTCCAGTTAGTTTTGCTAACGGACTAACTGTCAGGGATGCCAAAGACCGGGCGAAGTGGAGACGCAAAAGTAGGAAAGCGGACCCTGGGCTCCGAAGCAGACAGCTGAGGATGCAAACGGGAAGGCGCTAAGATGATGATGATGTTGTTCCAGTTATTCATGTGTCAAAATGAATTTATTTCGCCAAACCATGTAAAGACCGCCATAGACTCACTGGATTCCAGTTTTGTTTCATGCGATCTGGACACACTCGGTACCTTTATTACCAATACTTTTAATAATTTTCAATCTAACTTTAACGTCTGTCATATTAACGCTCAGAGTGTTCCAGCGCATTACACAGACCTTGTGGAGGCTTTCTCATCAGCATGCTTGAGTGCGATTCTGGTGTCTGAAACCTGGCTTAAACTAACGTTACCTTCAACCAGCTATTCTCTGCCTGGCTTTGTCCTCATAAGGAATGATCGCGTTGGTGCAGGTGGTGGTGGTGTTTGAGCCGGACCTCCTCAGGGAAATAATCGAGGGCCTATTTCCGTCGGCCTCTGGCTTTGTGCCTCCGAGGATGTCTAATCCCGAGCGGGAATCACCCATGGTCGATGTGCCTCCGGTCACGGACTCTGAGTTCAACCGGGGAATAGAGCGCCTAAGGGCCTGTAAAAAGGCCCCTGGCCCGGATGGCGTCCCCGGCATTGTTCTGCCGGTGGCACTTCGGCACCTCGGGAGCCGCCTGAGAGATCTGTTCGACGATTGTCTGTCGACGGGGCGGTTCCCGAAGCCATGGAAGGAGGGCAGGCTCTGCCTTCTAAGGAAGGAGAGCCGGCCTGAGGACTCCCCCTCGGGATGGAGGCCCCTGCTGATGCTGGATGAGACTGGGAAGATGTTCGAGCGCATAATTGCTTCCCGGATCATCCAGCACCTTGAGGGGGCGGGGCCCAATGTGTCGGACTGCCAATACGGCTTTAGAGCTGGGCGGTCCACCATTGATGCCCTGGGAGCCCTGAGGACATTCTCGGAGGAGGCAACTGAGGAGAGGGAGGGGGCTGTGGCTGTGTCGCTAGACATAGCCAATGCGTTCGGCTCCCTCCCCTACGAGGTGATTGAGGAGGCACTTCGATACCACGGAGTGCCTCCCTACCTTCGTGTGATCGTGGGGCACTACCTAACCGGAAGGGTAGTGCTCTACGAAGAAAGAGGCGGAATGAGGAGAGAGAGGGCGATGACCTGCGGTGTTCCCCAGGGGTCAGTGTTGGGGCCCCTGCTGTGGAACATCGGCTATGATTGGGCCATCCGCGGGGTTCTGCTTCCCCGGATGACTGTCATCTGTTACGCGGATGACACGATGGTAGCTGTCCGGGGTGGCGATCTGGAGGGAACCCTGAGAAGGGCGGCGGTCGCAGCAGACCTGCTGGTGACGCGCATCAGGCTGCTGGGACTGAGGGTGGCCCTCGAAAAGTGTGAGGTCATCGCCTTTGGAAGAGGCAGGAGGTGGCGTCCGCAGATCGGAGCGTCCATTCCCATAGGTGGAGGAAGAGTCCTGGTGAGGCCCAACATTAAGTACCTGGGCCTCATCCTGGACTCGCGCTGGGACTTCGGGGAGCATTTTAAACAATTAGCTCCCCGCATAGTCGGTGCAGCATCGGCCATGGGCCGGCTGCTGCCCAATGTTGGAGGGCCGGGCACCCCGTGCCGTCGCCTTTATGCTGGCGTAGTGCGCAGCATGGCACTTTACGGGGCGCCCATATGGGCGGACAGGCTCTCCAGAGCCAACAGGGCCCTGCTTCGGAGGCCGCAAAGGATTGTGGAGACGTACTGGGAGCGGGCGAGAGTGCGAGCACGCGGTGGTGAGCCTGCTCCCAGAGAAATGAGGGCGGTCCGTCAGCTGGCCGTGGATAGGTTGAGGGAACGATGGAGAGTTGAGCTGGAGAACTCCCCATATGGTACTCGGACCATAGGGGCGCTCCTCCCATCGTTCCGGGAGTGGTTAGACCGGAGGCACGGCCGGTTGACGTTCCGGATGACGCAGGTGATGACCGGACATGGGTGCTTCGGCCATTACCTGCATCAAATAGGACGGGAAGAGAGCCCGGTCTGCCATGAGTGTGGGGAGCCGGATGACACGGCTCAACACACTCTGGCAGACTGCCAAATGTGGGCACCGGAGAGGGTGCGGCTGGGAGTTGAGTTCGGGCACCTGGACCTCGCGCTGCACAGCGTCATTGCAATGATGCTGTGTGGCGAGAGATACTGGGATGCGGTGGCCTCCTTCTGTGAAACTGTCATGTCACAGAAGGAGGCCGCTGAGAGGGAGCGCGAGGCGAGAGCCGACGCGCCCCGCATAAGGCGAGGCCGAGGAAGGGGTCGACGGCGGGCGCGCTATGCCCGCCTCGCCCAGCAATAGCCGGGCCTTAAGGCTAAGCCGGAGGGCGTCGTGGTAGAATGCGAAAGCGAACCCATGGCGCCCTCAACGGCTGGTGCGGAAACGCCGGAGGGGTTTTAGTGAGTATTCCGGGCTGACTAGCAGCCCGGCGAGTCCCACACTTTGTGCGTAAATGCATTTCCCCTCCGAAAAAAAAAAAAAAAAAAAAGGTGGTGGTGGTGTAGCTATTTATCTGCGCAGCGACATTAAATACCAAACCATCTCTATGTCCCCATCAGAGTACACGGGTGGAACGGAACATATCATGTTAGAGATCACTGTTAAGGGTGTTAAGGCGGTTCTTGGAGTCTTCTACTGTCCCTCATCCAAAATCAATTAGTTCTCTTCTTTTGAAGCTATCCTGGAGTCTGTCTGTTCAGATTGCGCACATCACATTATCCTTGGTGACTTCAATACCTGTCTGCTCAAGGCTGACTCTAGGGCTGCGAGATTGTTGAATATTTTAAAGTCTGTAAACTTTACAGTTCTACCTTCTGGTTCTACACATTTCACCGACCATGGTCCCACTCTACTCGATCTGATAATTACTTCAACGGATAAAAATGTGGCAAGTCATGGTCAAACAGCAGCTTCTTGATTTTCTCATCACGATTTGCTTTACATTTCTTACAAAATCAAGGTACCGAAAGTTAAACCCATGGTTCTACATCTTCGCTGTTTCTCCAAAATTAACAATACAGTTTTGCTGCGTGACGCATGCGGAATCGATTGGAATCCCGTGTTCGCCGCCGTTATAGTTGACGATAAAGTTTCTCTATTTAATGATTGTATTTTGTCACTGTACAATACTCATGCACCCGTAAGAACCGTTAAAATACGCCGTCCACCTGTGCCATGGATTACCAATGGAGTTCGTATGGCCATGAAACGCCACAACTATGCTTTCCGAAGATTCAAAAAGGAACGTACTGATGAAAATTGGTCGCTGTATAAGGCTGCAAGAAACCGCAACCAAATGTGTAGAAACGCTAAACGCCAGTATTTCTCTGATAACATTGAAAATGTCTCTCCAGCTAATCTAAGGAAATTCTTGAATTCTCAGGGCATAGGTAAAGTGCAGAAAGATATATCTAAGTGTCCATTTTCTTTAAATCATCTCAATAACCACTTTACATCGGTGGCACTTCTAGATAATAACATCAAAAATTCAACAATTTCTTCTGTTCTTGCCATGCCCGTCTCTGACGGTGGGATATTTGAATTTGCCGCAGTCACTGAGGATGTGGTCACCAAAACCATTCTTTCCATTACTTCCAACGCTGTTGGCCCTGATGAAATAAGTCGCAAGATGTTAATCCCTATACTTCCCTGTGTTCTTCCTGTCATCACGCATATAATAAACTCCAGCCTTTCAGAACATCATTTTCCTGCTTCATGGCTGCTGGCCTACGTACGTCCTCTCCCTAAGATCCCTGATCCCATCAATTTTAGTGATGTCCGTCCTATTTCTATCCAACATTCTAGAGACTTCAGCTTTCAGGCAGTTAACTGAGCATTTGCAGAATAACAATCTCTTAAATCCCTTTCAGTCGGGTTTTAGACCTGGCCACTGCATTGCTTAGAGTAACAGACGACATCAGAGCAGGAATGGAGAATACCGAGGTTACTGTTTTGGTTTTGATTGATTTCAGCAATGCTTTTAATACGGTAGATATCTATATACTTTTGGCCATCCTCTCCCGGTGCAATATCTCATCTTCAGTGATTGACTGGTTTTCTAGCTATCTTCGTGGTCGCCGGCAGCAGGTTCGCAATGGGCAGGATACTTCTGGCTGGTGCGAGCTTGATGCTGGTGTTCCGCAGGGCGGTATATTGTCCCCAATTATATTCTCGATTTTTTAAATCTCTTGTCTTCAGTATTGACGTGCCCTCATCATTACTACGCTGATGACTTGCAGCTTTATACACAAACCGATATAGATCATATCGACTCTGCTATTGACTTAATAAATAACAATTTACGTAGTATTCTGGAGTGGTCTTGCAGCTTTGGAATCTCAGTAAACGCTAAAAAGTGTCAGGCCATTGTTATAGGAAGTAGTGTTCAAATCAATAATCAATAATTAGACATTAAATCGATCCAACCCATTATCTATGGTGGAACTAAGATTTCGCTGTGTCATGTAGTCAAGGATCTGGGTCTCTACGTGGATTCTACAGTGACCTGGCAGTATCACATTACTGAGGTTAGTCGGAAGGTATTTGCCTCACTTCATTACCTACAACGTTTAAAGAATTTTTTGCCTATCAAAACGAAAACTATGCTGGTCCAGGCCCTTGTAATCTCGATAATTGATTATGCTGATGTGTGTTTTCTGGACATAACTGAAGAACAATTAAACAAATTAGACCGCCTTCTTAACAACTGCATCAGATTCATTTTCTGCCTTCGTAAATACGACCATGTCTCGAAATACCGTTCCCAGCTTAAATGGCTTTCAATCCGTCAACGCAGGAATCTCCACATTCTTTGTCAATTGTACAATATTCTAAATAATCCCTCTTCTCCAGGCTACCTTAAAAAAGACTTCCAACTTTTAAGTTCAACTCACGAAAGAGCCCTGCGTTCTTCAAATAAGTTAACTCTCGCCACTCCTTCTCACCGTACTGGGTTCTACTCCAACTCTTTCGCCGTTACGGCTGTCAGACTCTGGAACGCGCTTCCCGAATCTATTAGGAGTGCCTCTAGCCGCGATGGTTTCAAAGCTCTGGTATTCGGACATTTTCTCGCTCAGCAAAGCAACTGATTAAATGTAATTAACCATACTTGGTTTAATGACTTACATTGCATCTGTATTTTATGTAACATTATATTATATGAATTTACTATATATTTATGTATATATATTATTTGTATGGGTATATGTATTGTTTATGTATGTTTATTGTATTTTAAAATGTATGGTTGTGTAGGTTTATTCGTATAAGTATAGATTTTACAAGCCGTTCCCGTGGTATTTTCAGTACACCCACATTTAAGCTCTCTGCTATATCCAAAGGTTGACTGTTAGATAATGCTTTTAGCATTAAGGCCGCCTATTGTGCTTTACAAATTGTAATTTGTACAATGAAGGATAAAAAAAATAAAATAAAGGTTCTGATTGGACATGACTACGAAAAGTTCTAACTTGCCAAGCCTATTGGCCACTTCAATTTGTCAATACGAGTATGTTAACATGTTGCGATTCGTTAAGTCTATTTTTAGTTCTAATTCGTCAAGTGGCTAGCTCAGGTCGGGTATCAAAATATTTGATTTTTTGATTTGATTATTAGACTTAAAGAATTAGAACTAAACTGGCTTAATAAAGAACTTTTTGAAGTTGAAATAAGACGAAAGTCTATGAAAAATATTATAAGAAAAGATAGATTTTAAATTTTAAAAAATGTGAGATGGACGGGTTCAAATTGAGATAGATGGACGAGTTCAATTTTGTTCTGAAATTGGGAGATTTTTTGCGCGTTAATCTAATTACTTGTACGCAGACTGATCAGCCCAATTTCGTAATTATTATTCCTCTATTGGGTTTATTATCTTCATTTTATAATCCAACTGTACCGTAACGGGTAAACGTTTCATGACTCATAGTAACTGTTCACGCCGTTAGTTCAGCCGTTCATGTTCAAGGTCGAAAATATTCGGCGTTTAAGGTCAAGGATAGAACAATGGCTTTAGGTTTTTATATTGATTATTTTAGACTCTATTTCGATGTTTCGTACGCAAAGAGTTTGCTTTCGCTGTCCAATGTCCTTTCTAACTTCAGTCTATCAAATTCTAACGTAGGTGGATCATCCAATTCATCACACACATCACAAATTAACTCTATTGATAAAGACAAGTTTCAATAAATAATCTATTTTAAATGGTTTAGACCTGGTTTGCTAGAGAGGGACTAAAACCGCAAGGTTCTGTTATCGCAAAAAGAAAAAAAAAAGCGGAAGCCTGCGATATCGCGGATCAGCTGAGCACGTGGCCGCTATTTCCGGAAAGGTCAACCACCCGGCCTTGCCCCGTGCAATCGGATTCGGAAGCCGTACCGTACCGTACGTATGTTTGGTTACAATATTGACATAGTTCGCGTAATGTATGTAAGTATGTTGTAATAGAATTGGTTTCCGGCTTGAGTTTTTTTCCATGGAGCAATTACAAAGAGGAGATGCCGTAATAAGCGTTTTGTAAGAAAGTATTTGTGAGGCTACACAGGGCGGAAGGCAGACGTGCGGGGTGCTTGGTTTCGGCCGTGGCTCCAACAATGGAGCACCAGCAGTGACAAGCTCCACCCACTTTTGTGTCGGCGAGGCGCCATAATGATCACATCACTGCGCCATTTCAAACGGCATCTCCTCTTTGTAATTGCTGCATGGTTTTTTCACAAAGGAACTAAATGTCTTATTAATTTATCTTTCAGATAATTCAATTAGGCCTTGTTTGCAGTAATTGTTGTTTTTTTGATTAGAGTGACCCTCCTCACACGCCTTTCCAAACTGTATGTCCAAACTGAGATAACAGAATGCAAGGAGGAGGAATAGAACATAAAGCCGCATTTCCACCGACAAGAAAACTTCTACAAGAAATGTCTTAGAATTGAGCCGACAGCAACTTCTAATTAACTTGCAACAGCTTAACCTTACATTTTATAAGGCGCTGGTGGACAGACCACGGAGCACCCGTCACATTTCATGCAGGTGAGGAAGTTGCTATTCTCAGCCTTAGGGGTGGAAAAGCGGCGAATCAGATTATAAATAACTTAATGAAAAACCGATGACAGAGATGACCCCCTAAGAATCCCAATACATATCATTCTAAAAGCCACACGAATACATATTTAATGTCGTATTGCGGCACCAGCCATCGATCAGATATCGATTACGTGCGGAGCATACGGACTACTTCTGGCCTGCAACAGAAGACTTGTGACGTAATGATGTACTTGACATTTAAATTGTGAATTTCAATGACATCATCATTGTTATTCTCCTTTTCGTTTCCTTTTATCCTTTGCTCATATTTTGTTTAAGTTTTTGTAATTGTTAAATTATTTGTTACTGTATATTTTATATTGTATTATCTGGGGTCGGGGCATGTCTTTTCCATCCAATGTTACCGATTTCCCGCCAAGGCCCTTCTCGTGCCGGAGGCCTGACAACATATACATTTCACATAAAAACATTGTCAACATTAAACAACATCAATTACGGGAATGAAATATTTTACTGACCATCCTCACAGGTCGTGTAGATAATCCAGTATACCACATTTTACAGAATAATTCAAAAGATTTTTGTTTAATCTCATACAAAGAATACGTTTCTTTAAGACGATGGTAAGTGGCCCGTAGCAGAACGCTTGCAACATCAACGGTGTCACGACCGCGTTGCCTACGTTTTAATAATGGTAAAGTTTTCTGAAGGACCTACGGAGCCTGGGAGTGACCGACTGGCAACAGCTGGAGGTAGACCGTAAGAAATGGCGCCTTCTCATGTCGGAGGCCAAGATCCACTTTGGGTTTCCGCGCCGTCGAAGTAACTAAGTTTTCAATCAATCATGTCAAATCAAAGTCTAATCTATTAAAAGCGGGAAAATTGATTGGTCTACATTTGCTGCTGAAGTGTTTCACCCTTAGACTGCTTGAAACTTTATAACAATAAAAAATCCATTGTTATTAAACAAAGCCGGTTTATGCGCACTTGGAGAGTTGTGTAAGCAGATTTAGCAGAAGAGCCGAGAGAGACACACCTTCTGTAGCACAAACATGTTCATGATTTGGTCGTGAAGACTAATCTAAGCCAAACTTACAAAGGCACGAAACTAACCGAGGAAAATAAAAAGAATAATTTAATGTGTAACAATCGCGAAAACGAGACAACAACATGTTATGTTATGTTCTATAACATTTTAGCTCCACCGGTTGGTTGAATGGTAGAAAAAACATACGGCTTTAAGTCCGCCATTTACATCTTATATAAATAAATATATTGACAATTTTGTATCAATTTAAGCAAGTTGAACAGATAACAAGGTTGATCACCTTGATGTTATTTTAGTTTCTAACAAAAATAACCTTACGTTACCAAACAGAAATAAAAATCTAAATCACAGAAATAAATAAGCCGGTCCGAACCATTTAAATAAACATCAATTAACTACTGGAACTTGATACATTACCGACAACCAAACATCAGAGCTGTCGTGTCGTGCATCGTGTAATTAGAACCATTGACGGTTGCAATTAACATGTAGTTTTTTTTTTATAATGTGGAAATAACTCGCTGTTAATTTCCAATGACTATTGAATAGATTTGATTAAATGTATTTTATTACATTCCTGACTGCGATGGCTCAACAAGCTCTTGGCCTCCAACTTTAGATCAAAAAATTTGGGTTAAATTCGGAAAAATTAAAATAAGGAAGCTAAGAGTACCATGCGAGCAGCATCGGCTATTAATATTATGGATGCAGATGTTATTAGAAATGGCAGACGAATGACGACATTCCCCTTGACGACATATGCCAACAGTGCACGCGGATCAAGTCGAAACACAAAATAATTCTTATTGACGTGTCGATTCCATTCCAAGATTCGGTCAGACTCTTTCTGGAAAGTGTTCTGACACATTTACAGCCAAGGTGCAATTAGGGAGCCTCCCCAAGTTATGATCAGTCGACATCCGATGCAGCTCGATAGCTTGTTCTCGGTAACGCCGAGCCTAGTGAACCAATCCCTACACCACACTAAAATGACCCCAAAAAGAGCAAAACTAATTCAAAAATACTAAAACTATTTATCACTGTACGAACTGGGCTACCTGAGGACCGTTATTATTATTACAGTTTTCAGAGTTTTGTTTTCGTAGAACGAAGCGGAACGTTCAGTATGCCGTGAAATCGACCCGGTTGTCGACAAAAATAGTTATTTTGTAGATGCTTCGGCGCGACAAATTGTAGAAGCAGATGGTGCAAAAGGTCAGATGGAAACAATAACGATCTTACAAAGAAACTACTAGATGCCATTAATGAACTAAATACAAATAGGTTACTCAGGTCAAAATGGTTTGTAGATGCTTCGGCGCGACAAATTGTAGAAGCAGCTGGTGCAAAAGGTCGGATGGAAACAATAACGATCTTGGAAATAAACTACTAGGTGCCATTAATGAACTAAATACAAACAGGTTACTCGGGTCAAAATGGTCAAGCCTTTATCTATTTACCTATTAAAATTTTATTGTTATACCATACAATGGTATACCACAAGTAAACATACTTATACAATAGACAGACTGCATGCTAAAAGCATTCTATATCAGTCTATCATCAGATGAGAAAACAGAAAATTTGTGCGGCGCAAAAAGTATACTGACATGAAAACGAAGCATAAAGCCAGATTTAATGAATAGGCTATTTATTTTACTTAATTTTTTTTTATTGTTCTTATCACAAATTTGAGTACCTGAAATCGAAAACAGAAAGAATTTTTTGAATCCGTTCATATAAGTTCGTATAAGCATTTGAAATGCTGTGGAAGGGAAACTGTCAAGAAACAAGAAAAGGACGCACTTAATGGTGGAGTGACGTCACTGCCACTTGATTTCGTGCGTACGAAAGATTTCATTCATTAGAAAACTGTAAATGCTCATTACTGCTTAAATTAATTACCGATTTTGTTGTTGTTTTCGGAATTGGTTACTATTAAGTTTATATTTTGTTTCGTATAAAAAGATTGTCAAAATGTGAACACAGTCAAGTAGCCTATTTGAGAAACTACAGGACCACTTTCCTTTTAGACTTTACAGAAACAGAAAAATTATATTTGAATATATACGTACCATATTTTATTTATTAATTACTTTATTGTACCAGAAATAAAACAAAATTTTCATTTCAAATTTGAATGATTTAGTTATTTAAAAGTAAAAACATGCCTCTACGGTACAACAAAGAATTAATAGCAAGGTACCTACTACTAAAGTTAAAGAACGTGTTGTAAATTTTAAAAAAACCAGAACTACGAGATAAAGCATTTTTTGGAAAAAAAAGAAAAATACAAAATCAAAACAACCGGCATGTTATTCACGAAATTATGTCTGCAAAAGGTTGATTAAAAAGTCTAATTAGCATTTAGCACGTCAGCATCTATTTCCCGCCTTTTTTGACACTTCAACAAAGGAACACTAATTAGAGAGACGGAAATGTGTACAAAGGCTTACTCGACGACTCGGAAATTGGGAAATTATGAAGTGCCACAGGACTGGAAACTTTTGAATTTACGATTTAAGTCGAAGATAGTTTTTTGAGGAATTCGACATAATTGTTGTATATATAATAAGTCTATTTCGCAAACTATTCCCATAATGAAAACATGACAATGACAAGATGGAATTTCAGAAACATAGAGAATATTATATTATAAAAAATATTATTAACATAATGAAGACTGTAGAGAGCTTTTTCAAATCAAGGCTTGTAGTTTTGACGCTAGGAATTATGAATTGATTCTATATGGGTCATCGTGTACACAAGGATATAAAAGCATAAAAAGGCAGCCAATTTAAATAGTGTAATGCCTCCGTTGCGTGTTGCGTGCGGTCGACGCCCGCTTTAATCAATTTCATAGTACAGCCTGTTAGGTTTAACATAGCTGCATTTATTTATTAAACTTACCTTTTAACTGTATTTGCTGGTAATTTTTAGGATTCTTCAAAATGATTCTAAAACGGAATGTCTACATCGAACAGGGTGACTTAAATATAAACCAAATTTTCACAGTGTGTGCCTGAAACTGAACCACTTTCTAATAAATAAAAATAAGTATAAACCGAGAAAAAATATCAACGCACGACGCACATACCAACGGAGAGCCAAAGAAACTTAATTTGGGAAAAGGTTTGGATATGATAATTATTACTTACTTAAATGCCAAATTGTGAATAAACATACAATGGAAGAGAATGAGAGAGAATGAGAGAGAATGAGAGAGAATGAGAGAGAACATGAGTAGGAAGGGCGTTGAAAAGGAAATGGCTAGAGATAATGGAAAGTGGAAGAAACTAACATACTGGGCCCCACATAGCAAAGTGGGACAAGGTAAAGGAAGAGAAGAATTTGATAAATGTTTATATTAACAATAGTACAAATGAAACAAAAAACGGGTCGTGATTTACTTATATGCAACATTATCTAAAATTCCTGCTCGGTAAAAGCCTTCATGTTACCGAAATAGACCACGAACACAATATACAGTATATTATTATATTATATTCGCTACATAACTCCTATATGTCCAGGCTATTGTGCCACAACAATAATATTTGGGCGCCATTGTTAAACACTATCGTTTAACTTTAACTATACGAAATGCGACCCTTGAGATTGGTATTTATTTATTTCATACAAAATACATTCTCATAACTACAACATATTTGAAAGACAAAGGTCCAGAACAGACGGCGCAACGCAATAGGCTACTTGACTCAATATTTTTTATATTATTCATATTTAAAATTTGATTTTTCGAATTCGAATACTGTAAGAATTTTTTGAATCCGTTTAAAATTTTATAAGTTATGAGCCTTTGAAATCCTGTGGAAGGGGATTACTGACAAGAAACAAGAAAAGGAAGCACTTAATGGTGGAGTGACGTCACTGTCACTTGATTTCGTGCGTACAAAAGAGATAGCAAGACGTCCCCACCCTCTTTTCTTCATTAGAAAACTTTAAATGCTAATTACTCCTTTAATAAATTTAGTTGTTGTTTTCGGCATCGGTTACTTTTTAGGGTATGTATTGTTCCGTATAAAAATATTGTCAAAATGTGAACACAGTCAAGTAGTAGCCTATTGCAACGAAACTGCGTCATCTCAGTTGGATTGAAACTTTTAACAAGACACTCGTGTTTGCTTTTCATCTGAGAAAGAGGGAATAACTACAACTCAACATTGATCATTTCAAATCTGAAGTGGTTTGGCAAAAAAGAAAATGTTAACAATGTAGTTAGAGCGTAATTAAGATCTCCAAAATTCCTTATAAAGCATTCTATACATTCTTACATTTCAGAAAAATACAAAAACGTTAAACCAAAACTTTTCTTTCATTTTAAAGGCCTAGATCCGCATCGCATCACAGTAGTAATTCAAAAATATGATCTAAACATGGTTATGGATTCAGAAACAAGAGAGACTCGTCATATGTCTATTGGAAATGAACAAGTAATTAATATATTTGTAAGAACAAGAAAACCTGAAATCGCAGACCATTTATTTGTACGAATACAAATGGTTCGGGATTTCCCCAGTGATAAGAAATTCACATGAATTATTCATTTCACAAAACATGAACATGAAACAATAATATAGTATCTAATGTATTTTCAGTGACAGCAAATTAATCAGTAAATGTTAAATGCTGTCAGATATTTCTCGCTATCTATAAACGAATGTACACTTTGTTGCGTCATTTACAATAATAAATACATTATTGAATCGGATTAAAATGCGGCCTTATCTAATGCAATTTCTTCCAGCCAACCCTATGGTTTCTGAAGTAATGCTTTGCCAAGTCAAAAATCGAATCTAAGCTAAGGAAACCAAGAGTTATCTGTTGATATCTAGTTTAAAATAAGTATTGACCACGCTTCTCATCACCCTAATAAACGTGAAAATAATAAAGAAACCTTAGCAAAAACCTCTTGCTGAAAAAACTTTATCGCTTATTTGAAATTTCAAACAATAACATGGATGATAGGTATATTGTCATAAAAGGGTACTAAAGAGCCCTTGCAAAAAGTAACATACGACGTGTTCGGTGAAATATTTCAAAGAAAAACGCAAGTAACGTTGGGTGTGGGTGTTCGTTTGGGACCATACACGGCTTCAACAAAAGTGCACGTGTGATTCTTGGGAGAACTCTAGCAAAAAAAATCATCATGTAAACGAAAACATACCTTATGAGTGACATCTTAAGTATTATTAAAACTAGCGAAGACATCTTATGAGTCAAAGTTCAATCTGATATGCCCAAAGGACTTTAGTGTATTGTTTTAGAGGTGAATTTTGTTTGGCTTGACATGAACTAGTTTTTACCAAGTCGTATGTAATATTGTGGGTGCGCGGGGTGCCCTTGTTTATAGGTGACGAGGTTTTGTTTCCGCGGCTCGGGTTGCCTTTTGTGTGGCCGTAGTGTTTCCACTTTTGTTTGTAGCATTTCTTACATTTTGTAGTACGCCATTTTGTAGTACGCTGAAATTTTTTTCGTTCAACTAAGTGTAGAGCTGCTATTTTTTTTAACTTTATCAGTTACTTAAATATTCTTTTTTTTGGAAATTATTCGTTTTAATAGAATTTCTGTTAATTCCATTGCAGCCTAACTAATCATTTTTATAATGGTTACTTATGAGATAATGATTAATTTCAATTCTAATCAAACTTTAATTTAAAAACTATATATCATCTGCCAATGTTTAATAGGTTTTATACGATAAAATGTCAATGGCATCTTTGATGAAGATGTTAAGCGACCGTGACCTCTGATGATTTTTTTTTACTAAATGGGCATGTGTTTACACTAAAGAAGGCATGTATGGTGATTGGTATAATATATTATTATGTTTACATAGCGCCATTAAATTAATGATGAAAAAATATGGTTGGGTCATCCCGAATTCCCGAAATAGGTTTTGCGAAGTGAACTTACACTTGAAAGCGGGACGACATCCGGTACATTTTCATTCCAAATTACAAACACTACATTACAAACTTTGCAAAAAGTATATATTGTCACCCGGACCATAATTACGAATTGGTTGATACCTCATTTATTAATGTCTGCTTAGTTATACAGGCTCTACGTATTTAAACATAAAAAAATAGTTCTATTTGGCTTAGCTGTAGTCTGATCAAAAGAAGTAGCGTACATTATTTGTAACCAAAATCAACACTCTACAGTAAACTACTCTCCTCTACTTCTATTTGGCTTTGCTGTAGTCGGATAAAAAGTAGTAGCGTACATTATTTGTAAACAAAACCAACACTCTACAGCAGACAAAAAGTTCAGGACTTCATTTAGTCTTCCCAAACAAAATCGGACTCTTGGATTATTTCTTTTCATAACCATATTTCTTTTATAAGAGAAATAAAAGAGACCGAAATTAAAACCGACCGTAGCACTTATTTGTGAATGAAAGGTATTTGTTCAATAATAATGGGATTTATGTTAAAAAGCTGCCAGATTGAAGTGCTTACATAATAGATCATGTTTTTAGGAAACTTTAGCTTGTAAATGAAATAAACAAATTATTCGCGTGATATAGGTATAAATCGTTAGACTTCTTCAATGTGTTGTTGTGACACAGAATTTTTAACGCTTTTATTGCTTAAAACCAAAAAATATATATTATGCACGTAGCATACTTTAAAAAAAATGTAAACACATGCAATTGGAATACAATCTGGCAATGCTTAAATTTAGATGTAATGATTGTATTCTGTGTTTCAAATCAATATTGATTTTACACCAGGTAACGTTTCAAACAAATACTTTACAGTATTCATGTTCGCTGGTAGACCTTAAATAAATTGTTTAATTATATGAGTTCTTCAAATATATAATAAAAATAATAAACTAGCCTACTAGTTTCCAGGGTCAAAAGACTAACTTTAAAATTAGTCCGTCATTTAGGGAATCAAAATATATTAGTGACGTATTTTTTCTTTTGTCAATTGAGCGATAAATTATAAAGTTTTATCGCATCAAAGTTTAGGAGTGGGGGCTTGTGGCGTCACATATTGCGGAAAAGTGTAGCACACTATGACGTCACACGTAACTTTAATGCGCCATATCTTTACTATTCTTTGTTTCATTTTCAAAAGAAAAAATACGTCTCAAATAACTGACGGACTAATTATATTTTTTTAGGAAACTAGCCTATTCTTTTACCGGACATGTATTCTTTCTATAGCATCAGACGTCACTGCATACGTACGAAATATATCAACTAACCTGCAACAACAAAAGCGTAAAATTGATACAGCATTTAAAAAAAAGAATGTTAGACAGGAGATAGTTTAAATAAACACTCGCTGAGAGATACTAGAAAAGTCATTTTTAGAGGATATTTTACCAATGCGATACAAAATCCTTTATTGCACACAAAATTACATAAGACAGGACTAGACCTAAAATTGAATGAATTAGGTAAATTACAAATAGGTTAAAATAAAATAAGTAAATGCTTTGACCAACACAAATCGTGCTATAAACCCTATCGAACCATCAGAATGTCGATCAGGTGATCCAGTGACATAACCCAGTCAGTACCGTGACCGCAGCTATTCCGGCCATCCTAACTAAACTGGTTTCCGAATTACCATACTACCGGTAGCAGATCGAGGCCGACAGATTTTACACGCGGCTATTGGAATTCATTAATATTAAACCATTGATGGTAGCGAGTAAGGCGTAGTAGTTTTCATATTTTTCTGTGACCCTAACATGAGATTTTGAATAACTACAAAATTTGATATAACTGAGCTTACTCTGCACATCGTATCCTAATCCTATAAAAAGTTTAATCCTTGCTGATATTAAAAATGCACCTCCAACTCCCCACGCTTTATTTACTAGACGATTCTTTCTAAAACGTCGTATTGAATAGTTATGTAGTAGTTACTAAGAACATCTAGTACCTTTCATTACAGATAAAGTAAAATGTTAGATATTTTTTAAAGCGTCCCTGCCCACCATCTTCGCATCTTTTTCAATCTTTTCTTCTCTGCAATTTACTTCTTACTCTAAAATAAAACACTTATGCAACGAAGTATAAATTTATAAAATCAATAATGATTAATGCTTGATCGACCCAAGCTTCACTCGAGTTTAAATAATCGGAGTAAGATTAAAATACCGGGTAAACAAAGAGGCTTATAATGTCTCACTCATGTCAATCGTAAATATTTACTGAGTTTAAAAGTTCAATGAAGATTTGTACGAATATATCTTATTTTAATAAAGCAAAAGGTTATCCAGTCTCCTTTAAATAAAACAATAAACAAAACCAACAGTCGTAACATTTGTAGCCCAAAAAGACGTAGGGAATAAGTTAAGTTTCCCGGGCGAGTTCATTGACCTGCCTTATCTGGACACCAACTTATCTCCCGCATCTCGCGCCTACTTAATCGATGTTCCGGATAAAATGCCAACCTTATTACGTATGTTATAAAGCGCAGTTTGACCTTATTCCTTTTTCTCGACATTACGCTCCAGAGACATAAGCGATAGTCGTGCTTAAATCCTAGACAGTAAGGTAGTTGTTCCCAAAACATTTTTCAGGAATTCGCAAATTCAAACCTAATATTTGTCTAGATTAAGTTTTATTTGAACAGATTTCGATTTTGAAGGTTTCCGGTTTGTTAAATTGTGTGAGAGCCGATCGATATAAAGAATCCATTTACTGTCTACTCATTCGATTTCTTGTCTGTGATGTAAAAACAAAAAAAAAACTGAAATTCTATATCCCCGTCTGTTAAACTATGCTTTTAGGACTTCGTCAAAGAAGAGATTTACTACAGAGCTGTGAGCTACGGCACTACACCAACGTATATCAGAGTGTGAGTGGATGCTATCAAAATATGATTGGCGGGAGTTTGGTCCCCTACCGACTTCCCTTCATTGCGACCTAAAAATAAAGACAAATGGATCACAGCTACGACAATCGTTGATAGATAGATAGATATCCTCTAGTTGAATATCAGAAGAGCGCGTTCTAAAAATAAAACTTGAAGACCAATTTTCTTTTTAGTGTCCGATAAGGACTGATTCTTGTGAAGAGGTTCGTAAAAGCTTGATAAATTTCAGTAATATTCACAAGTAGTATTATGGCGAAAATATAACATTATATATGGTAACTAGCTTCTTCCCGCAGCTCCGCCTTATATTTGCATTTATAATATTAGTATGGATATCACAGCCTACCTCATCTTACAAATAAATTTACAAATTATTAACAAAAATCGTGGTTTTTAACAGATCTCTTTTAAACCTAGTAAATGAAAAAATCTGACTATGCTTCTGTTTCTCATAACTAAAACCTAAGAAATAATAAATACGTTATTTTCCATCAAAATCGGTGGTCTCTATAGTAGACTAATGCATAGTCTTGATTTTTTATCAGTCTTGGTTGGGAAGGATATTCAATGTCAATGCAAAACCGGGGATGATCTCCGATTGTTTATGAAAGCCAAGGTTATCAGTTATCACAAGAACGGTTATTACTAGTGATGTGCCGTTCCGGTAATATTGCCAAAAGCCGGGAATATTGCCCGAAGTGGAAATCTTGGGAATATTCGTTAAATATGGCCAATATTGGAAGGATTGATAATATAAAACTAATTACATAAATGTACCTCACCATGTTATATAGGTTGTAGTAAGAAAATATTTGTCCTTCATATAAACTACCAACGCTGTGGGAATGTTCCCAGTAAATTGCCGGAAAGTTGCCGCAAAATTCCCACTCGGCACATCTCTAGTTCTTACTGACCTTTGATAACTTGGCAATGTAACTGCTATTGGTAAACAAGTAATGTAACCAATTCAATGAATTCCCATTAATTACGTTTGTATAAATAGTTTTTCTCATACTTTAGTTGTTTAGGAATAATAATAACATAACGACTAAGCAATAGAGTATAAAGAAGACAGGGTGGAGACCTTTGAATAAAATGTAATTTTAACTAGATAAGAAAAATAAGCAGTCAAGAACTTGAAATAATACCAAAAAAGCCCTATCATATACAGAATGTGAAAATCGTTGTTCACGCATCGAAGCCCTAATCGCTTTCCTTTCTCGCTTATATCTCAATACATTGTACACAATACCCGAAAATCGTATCGTAAATCAAAATTCCGTCATTAGGAGCGTACGTACCGGGAGAACAAAATCTTCAATATCCATACCAAGGACTAAAGGCCTCTTACTAAGCAATACGTGTCGCAGTGTGATGGCTCTCGTAAAACTGGCGACCCCGTCAGCTGTCCAGTTAGCAAAGAGCTCTGATTTTTCATAGCGACTCTCAGAGTTGAGTAATGTTTGGTGAATGAGAACGGGGAAGGGTAGGTCAAAACACAGTGGCCGTAGAGAAGGCAGTTCCGGGCGGGAGCTCAGCGCGCAGCCTCCGCGGTATCGAGCGACCGCGCCCGCGACCCACGTGCTTCATTCACGGATGCAGCATCGAGTGTGATCCATCTTCATGGTGAAGATGATGAGTTAGTATTTATATAAGAATATAAAACAATAACAGGGAAAAATTTAGGTTACAGTTTATTGTCAAAGTAAATTGAAAATTGGCGCCCAACGTGGTGCTGGCAATCCGGTACCTGTTTTGGCGCCCATCTTAGCAATGAAATGAAAGACAATCTTGAATTAATCTTCATTACTATGATCTCATTATTTACTTAGAACTTACGCCGTGTTTGCTACCCTGATCTATTTTATTTATTTATACAATAAAATAACTATCCGGATAATTAGCTCATGCTCCTAGCATTAAGTTCGCCTTTTGTACTGTACACATTGTATTTTGTGCAATAAAGTTTGAATAAACTCGATTGCATAGAACTAAAATATAAAAGCATCCTTGAATATCTTATGCTCAATATAGCTCTACACACAATATTTGGTTTAATTTATAATCACGGCACAGATTAGAAACGAGCAATAAGATACGTCACGCTCCTATAGTGATTACGATGCTTCGTCGAAAGGCTTAATAGCAATTGAGAAGACATTCCGCAGAAATCCCTTCAGTAATAGCCCTCAATACCAATGACGGCAGCGGAAATAAAACTGACAGTATATCTGCGATCATGTGAATAATTTGATACCGTCATAAAGCTGTCTAAATTTCCCGCGAAATAGAGTTCAAAATAGCATATCTAAACATCATTCCCCTTAGCCACAAGGAGCAACGGTGCAAGGCGGTTACGTTGAGCTATCGTTTTGCTCCTATCTTTAAAAGATACCAAGAAGATCAAATGTCAGCAATGCATTAAGTCAATTTCCAAGGTTTCTTTTTTGAAGATTTCTTTAATCTTAATTGCTTTTAAGTTAAAAAGAAAGAATTAATTAAATTTTATCATCAAAGCACAAGATGGATTGAGGCAATTTACATTCGATTATTTGCTTGAGATAACTTTTAAACGAATTACCAGTATTCCGTGATGAAATGTGTTTAAAGAATGACAACCAAAAAAAATTACTTTATATAATACTAGCTGTTTCCTGCAGCTCCGCCTGCGGTATATAGCCTTGTTACTCAGGGTGAATGTAGCTTTCCAATGGTGAAAGAATTTTTGAAATCGGCACATTAGGTTTTGAGTTTATTCATTACAAACATACACACAAAAATACAAATCTTTCCTCTTTATAATATTAGTGTAGAAAAGCTATTGAATCGTTACTAATATTTTGGGTTCACAAAGTTTTCGCAGCATTTCGCCTGTGAGAATTTCTGATCACAGACTGTCTTTTTAAGCTAAAAATTTAGGAGATTATTGTACTATTAAATTTCGTGTACGCATGATCGTGTGTGATTAGTAAATCTTGTAGAATTAAAATGGTTGTAGTGACTATGATAAATCTAACATACTTGTTACTGTAATTACAATATTTCGTCGATATCATACCATGAAATGCAATTAGTGTGAATCAGTCAGCAGACATCATATAACGTCCATCAAAATACATCTCTCTGATTTACTGGACCATATAAAGTAAAGGACATTTGGCAAATTGCACTGGGATGCAATGTAACTGATTGAAATTTAAATGATAAGAATCGGAATTACTCTTTCAACTTTTAATGCAAGTCAATTGTAAGTCAATATTGCCCAATATGTTTTAAGAGCTTATTGCGTATCGATTTAAGTATTTATTAAAATAAATACATCAACGTTTTTGCCAAAATAAGTCAATTGTTAGACATAAGCTTCCACAGAACAAAAGTCTACACTGACATAACAGGTTACAAAATTCATTCATTAACCATTTTTCTTGACTTGGCTAGATTGGACCATTTGTCACGTGGATGTACTGTACGTATGCATGTTAAAACTTTAATAATACCATTATTTGAACATTACCAAGCCAGTTAGTGAATCAGATTGCCATTCATCTTGTTGGCAATACATCGTGTAGACATGGCATTACATCTTACGGTTGTAGGAAGGTGTAATTGATCGCTACCAGCGATATCCTGGACACGGAGGATTCTGTATCTGTAGCTAATTTTAGACTTAAGACATAGCTCGTTAGATACACATACAACAACGATATAGTTGCTAGATTTCAATGGTTTTATATTATTTGTGGGTGTTTTTACGGCTTCAAATATTTTACAACGTCCAATCTTTTAAAGCGCTTATTATAACATAGCATATGAAACTCTTTCAACACCAGAAAAGTCACGAGCGCGTTGCTTTGTAGATAGATAGATATAACTACTCCTTATTGTACCATTCACAAAAATCTTTAATCATCTTGATACTAATTTAAAGAATGTGTACAAAGGCGGACTTATCGCTATTGCGATTTCTTCCAGCAACACTTAGCTCCCCCTTGTAGCCATTTGTCAAAACCACAAGGTATCCATCTCATGTCAAGATTTTACCAACAAAATTGTAATTAAAAATGTCCCAAGTCGACCCAACACTCAAATAGTAAATGTCGTATCACGTACGACCTCGTAGACTAGTTAAATTTAAAATTTACGGGCGGCAAAATATTTTATCGGAAACCCGGCACTTCGTCTGCGGCAGCCATGCATGATACACGAGTAGTTTCTGTCAATTTTCCCTCGAACGCGACGCTTTGAATTTAGGATTTCTACGGAAACAGTTTTATGAATATAGTTAAAGTTAATAGTTTCCTAGTAACTATAAATATGTTTGGAGTATCCGGGACATTACTCCCAAATTATATGTTTGCGCGTCTGCTTGCACTTGCAGCACCGTTCAGTTAAAATACTTCCTCTGCCTCTCCTAACTAGAGAAAATGGCGATTATGTTGAAGGCTTCCTCATTTTTAACTCGGCGGAATAGCTCCGCTTGCTCTCCCAGTTCGATTCATGGATATTCTGTAGCCAGAATTTTCTCTTTCTCACCTTTCTCCTTCCAGCTTTATTCATCATAATGACATTGGTCCCAGAACAAGACCTAAATACAGATATTCGAAGTTTAAAATACTGACCCTACTATTTAAATAAAATATACTCGCGCAAAATATTTACAAAGAGCAAAAATAATTCATTCCGAGCTCAAAATTTCGAAATCGGAAGCTCGCAGCTCTGAAGATGACACGGGCCAATCAATTTGATTAGTTCGATGAAGCGAATATATTCCGGCACTTCGAATACTCTGCGCCGATTATACGTTGAACATTTCAACATCGATACTGGACTCTCCAACAAAATTTTCAGTTCTAAAAATGATAAAATCAATTCTCAATTTTCAAACTTCTATATAATCTCCTCTGCAACTAAGCAGTGTGGCAGATTATGTGTGCCCAAGTATTTAAAGACCGGAAGCTATAAGTACGACAGATACATAGACAATACCAAATAGGACCGGACGTGGAGTGTATTGAATCGTTTCCATGTTAAGGCGAGATTCCAAATATGTCCGAAGATAGATACAGATAGGAAGCAATGTCCTACGGCACATGTGGCACGCTGGGTGAATTGTAAATTAATAATATATCTTTAGAATATTTACTACCCGATTACGGGCATTACGGCACGGCAAACTACAAACGCGGTGTGTGACGGTAATTTTAATTAAATTTGATATGCGATCACCTGGTACAAGTTGTAGCGTGGCTGCTTTTCAGAGGAGTGGCACAGAACGAATGATTTGATTAATCATGTGACGTCACGATCCCGGAATCGTTTGGCAACTAGGGATAGACCGTTCAGACCATTTGGACATTTTTTTGGGGATTATAAATGCAATTTTTTTTAAATTGTCTGCTATTCATTAATTACCGGCAGAAGAAATCACGCAATTTTGTAATTCTCATATTTTTTTGCTATTTTGCTTCCTTTGTTGGTACAGTATTAAGTACTGTACCATAATACCTGTACTTGTACTGTAAAATAATACATTTTCACACGAAATATATAGAATAACATAAAACGTTGCTAAGTAATAAGGCATACAAGTGTTCGAATCTTCAATGTCAAATTGTGGTCACATTGTTTAATATTATTATAATAATAAACCTTTTAATAATAATAACCTTTTTATCGTAATGAATAATAATTTATTCATTACGATAAAAAGGCAACATCAATAAATGAGTGACGTCAGTGATCATGAACTCACAGATTGGTCATCCCAAATATTACAAGTTGAAGGTCATAAAAATAAAATGAATGATCAGGAAGTAATGTTATAAGAAAGACGTACTTATATAGACTTCAATTTATACGATGTTTTGATTGATGGAAAAAAATAATGTATTGACTATCCAGAATGCGGCAACTTATTCGGACAGTGTGTGTAAAACAATGTGCAAACATTGTGCAAGTGGCTGCCTATCAGACTACGTCGTGATTTACATATCCTTTCCCTTCTTTACTAAATTCTATTTAATCCTTTTACACCTATGTATCTAAAAAAATTGTTTTAAATTCCTTAGTGAGATCAATAATCGCAACGTGCGTAGCGCTAATTCTCTTCATCTGGCAATCCCTGACCACACTTCTCGTTTTTATGCAAAGTCCTTCACGGTTCAGGCTATTCGTCTCTGGAACTCACTCCCGGTAGATATTCGTAAAGCACAAACCATCGCCTCCTTCAAAGATTTAGTTAAGTCTCACTACCTTTCAAAAAGGTTCAATAAGCTTGTCTCTTTTTTTTATGTCACTACTGTCCTACTTATTTTATTTATTTTAGTATTTTATTAAGGTTTATATATACAAAATATCTATGTAAGTTTATTATCTGTTTTGTTGTAGATAACATCTTAGCTTTCTGCACCGCTCGCTCAAGTTTTTTTTTTTTCTCTGCTCCTTTCTACCATAAGGTTGGCTGGAAGAGATTGCATTAGCGATAAGTCCAGTCCGCCTTTGTACTCATTTCTCTTAATGTTAATTGGTTTTAATGATGTATCTTTTCTTAAATGTATGTAAATGGTGCAATAAAGTGTTCATTCATTCATTTAAAGATGTTAGTGTGCATCGATTATGGTGTTGCCAGCTACTTGACTGGTGCCCGACCAATGGGAAAATTATTAGTCGGGCGCACGAGACCAATTATTAATCTAAGGTTTAGAGAATATCCATTGTGATTCAGAAGGGAAATGCTGCCAGTGTAATGGGTACCTTTGAACCAGGTGCGTTCTTGAGTGGCATATTTATATATAAATTATTACTAATTTTAGACCAAACAATCTGAAATTTTGCCCTCTTGACTATGTAGAAATTAGAACGCACAAGTACAACATGTCAGGATGGCCGGGTAAGTCGGCGCAAATTAATTACTGCCTGATTAACGATCAGAACATATTGCATACTGATGCCAAAGTACAAATTAATTGTATTCTGCCAATTAATTCGGACGGTTAATGGCTCTGACAATGATATGTGCGCAATATGGAAGCAAATTGGGGAAATTGACTATCGAGAATTGAGTGCCATTTCAGTATTTAGACTTCTCAAATATTTATCATTATCTGATGATAATCGGGATGAATCCCAACATTATACAAGTTGCATTCAAAGCTGGAGAGGAATCCACTTAATCTGGGTTCTATAATAAAATACTACTATCTATTCCATGGATGTATGGTGGTATTTCAATACAAGTACTCCAAAGATGTACCAGACAATGTAACATAAATTCTCATTCCATTGAATGTAACCAGGCCGTATCATTTACTAGATAACATCCAGTGCGCAAATCTGCGATTATCATGCCAATTCATGTCTATGGCTAATGCCATGCCGGGACAAATAAATTGGCACTATAGAGTTGCGATAATCTGTGAATCATGTTGAATGCTGCTGGTTAAGACCTTCTTTTTTGTACGAACAAAAAGTAGTAGTTTCGTAAAATCATAGAACTTTGTAATAAGAAGCCTTGAAACTTGAAACAAACTTGCGAAAATAGCAAAATAAGAGGATTCGCTAATCAAAAACAAATATGCACAGTGCCTTGAATTGCGATGCATTAGTAATCACATCATCAACTAACCGCACATCGCATAAAACAGTTGCCACGCTACCATACCCTGTACTGTACAGTCACAAACATTAATATGCATAATTGCAAATTGTGTTAATTTTAGAGCTTATTACGTTGACTTAAGAATCAATGGTTCTCGATGTTTGCGACTGTGTGTTCATCACGATCACGTCAGGATGCCACTGGTAACTCGATACATCGTTTTAACGCCGTTATGCAATTGCCTCGAGATGATTCGATTAGCGCACTGAGATTCGATGTACGCTGACATGATTGAAAACACAAAAAACTACATCAATTGTTTTTTAAAATACCCAGGGTCACTAGGGATTGGTCTTGCTTGTATTGCGTACAAAGGGCGACAAAGATCAAGTAGACATACAATAGTCAGATAAAAAGTACTGCGTTGTAAATTATTTTAAAACTATTTTTATAGGTCATTTTACAGAATTTGCTTACTGTAAACAAACAATCCCCAGCGGAAGCTGAAATCTTCCTGGAACAAACAACAATGGACTGCACAAACGCTTGCTATCAGTTAGGGACGCCGCCCACGCTAGTACACGATAAGGGTCGCCATTTGCAATTATGTCACGTTAGTCACTTTGTAACAACTGTAAAACTAAGTTATAATTGCTGAGAGTAAGAGGGTAGGTAGTCTTCTTATATATTTTACCCAGCCCAATACTTGACCACCTCTATTGCCCGGTGATTCGACATATTCAAAATCCTCCATAGGGGAAGAGACGAGACTTTTGGGGAACAGCACCACAGGAGCACTTGCTGAAAAATCCAGTCCACCACCAATCTAGACAGAGGTTCTTTTTAGGACAAACCAAATTACATTGTAAGGACCAAACTAAACGTCAATGCTTTCATTTGAGCAAAGATTATTTGGCTTTTTGCCGATGAAAAGGACCTGATTAGAAGGAACACCTTAATGTGAAAACGTAAATCAGTTCACGTTGATTTATGAACGCATTGAATGGAAATCGTTTAAAAACGCATCGTCATTTTGGTGTTGTTTCATAAAGGATTTTCACATTGTACAATTTGCATATAGTTACTTATTACTCACTAACTTTTTCCCGCAGCTCCGCCTGCGTCAAAAAGTAGCCTATGTTTGACCCCGGGTCTTCAACTATAATCATACAAAATTTTATCAAAATCCGTCCAGCGGTTTGGCCGTGAAAGCGTAACAGACAGACGGACTTTCGCATTTATAATATTAGTATGAATTAGTCAATAAAATTGCAAATAAAAGCCTAGACTTCACTTCAGGTGAGATAATGCATTTATATTGTCATCCTGAAAAATTTCGCAATAGCTATTTTGCCCAGTCGCAGTCATGAGATGACCAATGTTTAGATCTCCATAGATATTTTGCCATAACTTCAATGTACGGTTAAGATGGTTAAGACCCCAATTGTACAACATAATGGAGGCGCTAAAACGGAACATGTTTATAATATAACAATGATCACATGTGTGTGTAAAAAAAAAAAAAACAATAAATGTACACAATTTATTGAACACGTCACGGCTTAGAATGAAGTCTTCTTTATTCGACAGGGTAAAGTTGATAACCTTTGCAGCTTTGGGGTCATGGATTAACGACACGAATGTGGCCAAGCTGCCGTCTATTACAATTCTTTAAGAGTAGTTTTAAGCTTTTAAGTTCATAGATATTTAAATGGAACTGACGAGGACACCATAAAAGACGCTTAGTCGGATGTTTATATGACTTTAAAGGTCTACCTGTGATTTGATTATTATTCCAAAATAATAGATAAATAACTAACTTAATATGGTTTTATCGCGTTTATAACATACTAGCTGTTTCCCGCAGCTCCGCCTGCGTCAAAAAGTAGCCTATGTTTGACCCCGGGTCTTCGACTATATTCATACCAAATTTCATCAAAATCCGTTCAGCTGTTTGGCCGTGAAAGCGTAACAGACAGACAGATAGACAGACAGACAGACTTTCGCACTTATAATATTAGTATGGATTTATTTTTTCACCAACCGTTTCAAATACTTTACAGCATTATTCTTTAAAAAAAAAAAAAATGTTCATAAACCATATTTCACGGCACAACATGTATCAGCTGCAACAATTAGTTGTTAGGCAAAATAAATGGTAAAAAAGTATTCTTCGAAGGGCAAAAGCGTGCTGAAGTGGAAGAAGAAAAAACATGGCTATTTTTATGACCGGCCGCCTACCTGCGTATATTGAAAATTTATTGTGGAAAAACTATTAAGTTTTGTTAAATACTATGACACACTAACTAGCTACCTACTTATTTAATCCATAAAAGATATACCAATTGCGAAAAGATAGGATTTAAGGGGATTTGCAGCTCGGACAGGTCTAAAATCATGTATTTGATAATCACCCTTTTGTAGGTAAAAATTTGATCCTTATCAATATCAGTCTTGTTGTCGTGGTGATCATTTTATAAGTGTTAGTGGCAAGCTTCACAACACGTCGCCACTCCTCTATGATGGCCGCCTTCCTCGTACATTCGTGTAATGGTGATGAGTTAGTTGCCGCTCTTATCTGGTCAGTTCACCTCATAGGCGATCTTCCTCTTAAAATCTTGGTAAAAACTAGAGGATCGCAAAAACCCATCTCGTTGATTTAAAAAAGGCGCTTACAGTACGCGCGAAATAACTTGGCGGGTCTGCACTTCGCGCAGAACGCTGCGCAGTAGAAAACTTGTATGAAAACGTGAATGCGCGCAGCGCGAAATGACAGTGACAGCTAACTTCCGAGCCGCCAAGTTATTTTGCGCAATCTATACGAGACGTAATGTCGCTACCTATTTTCTAAAACTGTTCTCAAGTCTAAACCCCTTAGTAATTCTTAAAAATTAACGAACATGCAATAGTTAAGTCCATGTTAACTAAATTAAGTTTCATCTCGTTCTTTTACGTCAAACAGAGAAGATAAAAAGGGACTTAGCATATTTTAGTTAATGTAGGCTTATCGAACGTTCGTTATTTTTTTTTAATAAGGCGGTTATAGTACCCGACAAAATCGTAAGAACTAGTTACAAAATATATACAGGTAAAACTATTTTTAATAGAGCTATCGAGGATTACACGTGTTGCCGCCTACACACACACATCTTTATTTATAACAATCACAGTGAATGGTATTGTGTAAGATGGAATAGAATGACCTATTTGTAATTAATTATATTCATGTTTCAATGTATATCTATTGCACAATTTGTTCATTCATGAATTAATACAATAATAACCGCCAATTGAAAAGTCGTAAGTATATTGCTTAGTTCACATACGATACAGACACTAAGTAACTAGTTAGTTACTATGAATGAATGTATTCTTATGTTGTTAGGTAACAAAAATGACTATATTTTTTAAAAGTGTGTACTGTGTATCTAACTATGTGTTATTTCCCGGACCCCGAAATATGAACCATTTTTAGATTCAAAACGTCAGATTTTTAAAGGCATATGGGTTATGAATGGCTTATCTCCCTGTGTGAATGAACTTAGGAATGTGAAATTCGCTAAGTTCATTCACCCCTGCGAAATAAGGTCAAGTCTCCCGTCTTACAGCCACCACCGAGATACCGCCTCTATTGAGACACTAACGATGTGAGAACTGGGTTAACGTTGCTGAAAAAATCTCGATTGCGAAGGAGTATACAGTAACAAATGCCTAGCATTTGATAAAGTTAAGTTTAGGAACACACTACAATTGGGTATTCTACTAATTTTTATTTTTTCTTTCATATAATTTTTTGCCAGAAACAGAATTATGAAAGAATTTTTGTAATCCATTCAAAATTAAATAAGTTATAAGCCTTTGAAATTCGGTAGAAGGGGAAACTGTCAAAAAACAAGAAAAGGATGCACTGTGTGAGCTGTGACGTTACTGCCACTCGGTTTCGTGCGTACAAAAGAGATAGCAAGACGTCCCCACCACGCTCCGACTTTTCTTTTAGAGAAAACTTTAAAATCGAATTACTGCCTTATTTAACAACCAATTTTGTTGTTGTTTTCAGAATCGGTTACTTTTTAGTGTATATTTTGTTTAGTACAACAATATTATCCAAGTATGAATACAGTCAAGTAGCCTATTTTAACCAACTATAGACGGCAGTACATCGACCCAAATATTCCCCAAGAGTCTTGGCCACCTATAACAAGGATCTCCACTTCGATCTGTCTTGCCAGGCGTAGTTAGTAAGTAAAAACACTTTATTGCACCATAGATAATTAATCACATACGAAGATATGTTGTGTGAGGATAGTCGAATAAAACTGCTTAATAATCTCTTGAAATTTTATATTTGTGTTTACTCATCTTTTTCTCATAACTTATTCACTTTTCAACTATATTATTTTCTTTTCGAAATTGCTGAATCAATCCAACCTGCTCATGCCTCACATCTGTCAACTGTCGAGTCCCACTTTTTTAATTAGTGTTGCCACACAAAATGGCACAGTCATCTTTTACAGATTCTTTTAAAAATAATAATAAAATCTATCAAATCTTACAATTGTCTGTAACAAAGATAGGCGGCCTTATAGCTAGTGCAATCCCTTCCAGGCTACCTTTAGTAGCCAACGCTCCGTGGTAGCTACTATCTATTCTGGGGTGTCGTACCTCTAAGCAGAGAAACCAAGGCAGTCTTTGTGACTCCAGCGCATCTAGTAGTCTTCTTTACAATCCAAAAGATGGCTTTGAAAGAAAGTTTAGGCAAGAACTTTATTGCCCAAAGTATTCCAACTTTAATGCTGTCATATGTTTTCTCGATTGTCATACAGAATAAAATAACTAAATACGTCTACCACCGAACATGAAGTTTGAAACGTTAGGTGTAAAATAAATCCATACTAATATTATAAATGCGAAAGTCTGTCTATCTGTCTGTCTGTCTGTTACGCTTTCACGGCCAAACCGCTGAACGGATTTTGATGAAATTTGGTATGAATATAGTTAAAGACCAGGGGTCAAATATAGGCTACTTTTTGACGCAGGCGAAGCTGCAGGGAACAGCTAGTATGTTATAAACTGTAAATAATAAGTTATTTAAATCTATGTTCTCTAACTTTATTTGCTGGAAGATCAATCTACTTTCTACTTCATCCCATGTTACTAACGAAATTGCTTAACATCATAAAACTATGCAATTACAACTATTTGAGCTCCACCGGGTGTCTAGAATTTATTATGGTTTGTGAGAGGGTGGAAATCCAATCAACTCCCCCTCGACTGCTCAATGTCGGCTCTACAAATGTTATTAACTCTGTTTACTCCAAGGAATTTCAACGGAATGGACTTGTAAACGTATATTTATGTCATAAAAAATTAAAAGTGAGTACACGGGCCAAAAAAGTAGGTACCTATATCATACCTTAGCATTGCACTTACAATTTAGTTATTTTTCTATGTGGCCCACTGTACATTGAAAACTACACTGATTTGAAAAAAGATTCTTGGAGAAACATATTATCATCGCTGTGATACCCTACCAGCTTAGTGTAGAGATAGCAAGTAACTAGCCTAACTGACTATATAATGTGAAAAATTACTGGTAACTGAATGTTAGGTCTTTTAGCAAATTTTGAAATTTTTTAGCTAATTTTGGAACCGCAGGGAGAATCTTCATCTAACTAGTTTATAAGCCTTTTTGATATTTTTTTATACAAACGATAGAATTTAATAGGGTAAAGATAAGCAAGCTTAAAGTGCAAGCTTATTGCATTTGGGTCACATGAGAGCGCGCTAAAATAAGGTTATCTCCGGTTATCTTAGCACTTTTGCAATGTTAACTGCAAACAATTAAATGCTGATAACAGCTTTTTGTGCAATAACCACGCGTGATTATGGTTGGAAGGTTGCAGTAGGTACCGAGCGAATTGTTTGATTGACTGTACGTACATACCTACTCAAATATCAGAATTGTCGGTGATATGGTTATAAAAAAAATATTTTTAACAATTAACTATTAAAGAACTACTTTACATTATTTTGGAACCTTTTGTCGTTAACACGGCCTAGCATACTGTAGAGCGTTTTATAAATGAAATGATTTTAACTAAGGATATTGTTTATCCTAGCGTTTTCAAAGGTTGCATCCTCAGGTAGGCTGCTTCGGAGAACAGGGTTCTCTTTCTTACATTTACGTCTGCACTTCGCCCGGCCTTCGGCATCCTTTATGTCAACTAAGAATGCCGAAGACCAAAGACAAAATATATGCAATATTCTCTATCTACATCAATTATACGATGTCCCACATTAAGTGCCCAGGAAAATTAACGTTGAAGATTAACAAAAGCGTGAGACGCGTCATTTTTTTTATTAAAATAAATAGTTCACATAAATTAAATAAAAAGCCAAGCGAAAAAGAATATATAAACGATTGTTCCCATTTTTCTGTGAGCATTTGTCCATCATGTCCATTTGATCATTTTTGTATGGTATTTTTATGTGTAAGTCAATACAGTTTTTTGTATAATAGCCGCCTAAAAAACATTGGTCCCTTAAAGATATAATCTTTTCATAAAATACACAAAAATCATATCCAAAACTTAAACCAGTGTAGTATTTAGTCCACGGTTTTAACCTGATTTTTAATTTGATTAAATGTGGTAAAAATATGTTTTATTCCCTATATTTAAACAAGCTCATTATTTCAATATCATAACACCAATCAATAGATCGTTTCCAAGAAATTAAAAAACAAAAATCGTAAAAGGTTCAGTTCTGATTTAGTGCAAGGTGGTCCTTAAGATACAACAGTTTCTAAATTCCCCGGGCTAAAAGACCAAGAGCCGACAAACTAGTGCCATTTCACCGCGCACAGGACACGTCCTTTCCTTACCCTACTACTGTATATGTCGATGCATAAAATAAATGAAGATTAACCGTTGTGTTTCTGGATATAATTTATCAGTGGACAAATATTTTTTCCCGCCACAAGTTTCACAACGCTGGCATTTAGCTTACGCAACGTGTTCAAGACAGTCGAGGCTGAACTGTTGACTCTTTTGTGATTGATTCTTCAGTTGTTGCGAAATTAACCACTTTTATATTAATTAGGGCCAGCTGGTACATTTAGCCAATACAATGTGCGTGTGGCCATTTTTCTTTAGACATGGACGAATGTAGTAGACCATGGAGCAAATACAAAGAGGAGACGGTATATCGACTGGTGCACGGTTTCGGTCATTGGCGCAGTAACGTCGGAAGTGGGCGTAGCTTACGTCATTTTTCGTTCAACTGAAAGATGCGTGACGTGGAGCGAGCCCTAGTGTTTTTCTTATTTTTCTAATTTACGTTTCGTTTAAGCTTAGAATATTTTGTAAAATATTTTAAACCATTTTGTTTAAGTGTGTCAATGCTGTACTGATAAGGGATCAAAAAAGTAAATAACATATTTTCGAATTTATTTCATTGATTTAGTGTTACACAAAATATGTGTCTGTTTTTAATGTTCAAAATATCTCTAATATGAAGAAATATAAATATTATTTTGAAATTTTCGACTAGCGACATCTATTGCTAAGTAGGGGGGATCGTCAATAGGGGCTCCGCACGGCCAAACCGAGCTCCCTTAACGTCTGCCCTCCGCCCCGCGTAGGCTCACACATTTTTTGTAAACACGCTCTCGATACGCCATCTCCTCTTTGTTATTACTCCGAGTAGTAGACAAAGTTCTAAATAACCATGAAGAAGAAATATCTGATCTTCTAAGCAAGCCGATTAGTTATGGCAAATATATTTGCGGCCAAAACTGCAAGGAACAAGAAAGATATGTCACGCATGATCAGAGATTTACTAATCTTCTTTTTGATAAAATCTTACGGAATTTTGTTTAAATATTTTGTGTAAGGTACAGAAAACTAAACACGTTCCGCGAACAAGAACTAGTCTTCAACTTAGCGAACGCTTTTAGATAGAGCTTTGTAAGAACTATCTATCAGGCATTTGTTAGTATCGGATTGCAGAAGAATTATGTACAAAAACTGACACAACAATGAAGAGAGGAAAACGTCGTCGGCTCCGAGACGATCTTGGGTCTCTGGGTGCAGGCGGGAAGGTTAAGATGAGAGTCAAAGGTCCAGGGCACACGAGTAAGGAATATCCCACCAAAAACATTCTGTAAAAAACTAGCCAAGTCTCGATGGAGCTGCTTGTTGATCTCTAAAAAGTAATGAAATCTAGACAAAGTCGTGCCAAGTCTAAGGTTCCTTACTGCGATTTCTTTATTATTATAGTTAATGTTGTGTGACTTGACGACACAGTTTTTTTTCTTTTTAGGAGTAGTTTTTTTATTATTACAAATCTTTCTTATCTTTTTTTCCGGTTCTGATTCTTGTACAGTAGCAACAGTTTTTCGTATTTGCCCATTCACGTTCATTATTTATTATTTTAGACGGTTTAGACGGTTTAATTTCTGAAAGATCGGCGCGGTATTTACGCCTAAGCCGGTTGTATTCGGTAATCCCTTGAGCTTTTATACTTTTGAAGTCAACATTTATGGGGTGCACCCCATGAAGATTGGTTACTCGTGAAAGCGCCACGTAGGCTTGGCCACAAGAGAATATGGAGGTGCCAATGTCCATGAGGGTATTTTTTAGACTTAGACTATCCATAGACTTAGATTAGCCACACAGATTGGGAATTGTTCTCTGTACACGTATGCCCGGGTAATGATCTCAAATGTTGACTTAATAGGCAATAATTCGTGAATCAAATTATTAGCGAATTTTACTACTAATTGTTTAGACTTTGTTTGGTCTTCGGGTCCCACCTCACTTTTTGTACAACGCCTATCGACCTATTCACTAAACATAAACTAACATCAATGTTTCTCCTAAGCATTACTTTAGCTCCCTCTTTAATGATTATAGTTTCTTTCAGTCCGGCAGTTATCGACGCATCATCTTCATATTTTTGTAAACACGCCCGGGCTTTCGTTATCATACATTTTGAACAATCCAAGGAATCTTTAGCAACTAACTTTATCTCGGGGCGCAGAATCGCTTTTAGTATAAGTATAAAAGCCAATTTAGTCTTATCCAGAGTTTTCCTTTAATTTTATTTATATGCAGAAGGGGAGGCATTCGCCCAGCAGTGGGACGCTGTGTTGCCCCACTACGCTGGATTTTTGCAATAACAGTCGATTTTTTTATGTACCAATAGTAGAAGGGGGCATTACCATATCTCTAATACAGCTGAGACCAGCTGAGGGTTCTTCATCAGATACTTCAGACCTTCGATTTTTGACATCAAATGAAGCGGCCCACCAAGTTGAATATTTTTGGTAAAGGCGGTATGTCGATCTCTAATAGTTTGGTTGGGCTCTTGTGTTTTCTAATCAGGGTCACCAGGTACTTCAGATCTTCGATTATCCTAGTTTTATAGTTTTCATTTTATGTGGCCATTAAACCCTAACTCGGTACCAAATTTCAGCTCTCTGAGTTTATGGGAAATACTAGTTCTATTCTGATGATCATGACTGTCATAAATGCGTAACTTTGCTTTCGCTTAACTTCAGAACTAAATGACCTGCAGACTTGAAATTTTGGATTTTAAGTATGTGATTATAGTTTACTAGATGTCAAAAATTTCAGCGTTCTGGTCTTATCCAGAGGTTCTCAAATAGGGGCCTGAAAATGCGGCGAAATGGTTCCAGTAAAGGATGGTACGGCAGTGTTTGCTTCGCGCTCGACTTGGCGGAGGCACTGCCGTGCCCCCCGATATTTATTGTACTTAGTCATTGCGTATGACATTCATCCAGCTTGAACCAAAACTATAGCTAGTTAGTTATTACAAAATAAGTAATAGTACTGCCTCTATGTATGAAGGCTTTTTAGACCAGCCTTCGGCGGCGATTGTGAGTTGGTGAAATTCAGACATTCTATGTACCTACTTAATAAGTAGGTTAGGTAATAAAAAATCAATCTTTTTCATTTCAGTGCCAAAATTTACGAAGATCGTATGAAGTATTTTTTTAAATATAACTAAATAATCCAATCGGTCGGATCGGATCGGATGAATCGGTGCCGAAACCGACCAATCTAAACATGTGTGCGTGCATAATATTGACACAGCTGGGACGGAACCGGGGCGGATCACTATTCCTTGGCCTTTACAAGGCTTGTCATTATTGCGAACACCGATCAAGGCTGTTTGCTATTGATTAGCGATGTCTTTATAAGACTTTGACCTCCTTTGGTCGCATAGAACGGACGTCGGACAGTGATGATAGTATAGATGATGCAATAAACTATAAATAACGTAATACTCAGCTGATGGGGATCTAATATGTATCTGTAAATTACGAAATCGATTAGAACTGTCTCGATAAAATTTTATTAGGAATTTCCATTCAAGCGGCAAGACCTTTTTGCTTTGGGACTTATGAAGCGCTCTGCAATTTCATTGACGCGATATAAATATATAGGAATCCATGATATGGTAATTGGAAACTACTTTGTTAAAAAACTGGTCAAGTGCGACACCGACTCGCGCACGAAGGGTTCCGTACCATTATCTATAAAATCGCAAAAAAAGGCGCAGCGTGTGTTCCATGCTAAACTGCCGTGTATGTTCGCCGCTATTTCAAAACCAATCGTCTCCAAGTCCTGCGCTGGTTTGCACAAACAAAACGCTCCGAAAAACATAACCCTTCTGTCGCAGTCGTTTAAAAAATACTTCACTACTACGATAGCTCAGCGACACAAAGAGGATGTCGGCCTCAACACAAGAGATCGTACACTGTTCAGAGCAATCTTCTGCCAGTCGTCGGTCCGAAAAAACAAACTTAACTATTCGAAATATAATATTCCCGAAATATAATCTCCGTGACTTTTCCACATAAAACTACACGACGCCCTCGGCCGTGACTCACTGGGGTGACCATAGGCAATATAACTTCACCCTTATTTATGCAGCCGGGGGCGGCCTTGGGGTGTAGTAATTAACGCGAATTGGGGTGCTATTTTGGGAGCCCTATGACGATGATGTGACGTATCGTGTTTATTTATCATGGTATCAGTTCCGTGAAATCCTTTCGGATCATAGACAATCTTGCATTATGCAATTGCAAATGCTAGATTAAGGCTGTGGGTGTTGATGCTTTAGATGTTGTATGTCCGTTAAAGTGCAGATAACCAGGGATGAAAACTGGTATAATTCAGAACTGACTTTTGGAGCCTATAGTTAGATTTAGCCAGGTAAAAACAAATAGTAATTTTAAAATAGTTACTTGATCAAAATTGTTGTTTTCGGGTTAGGACGTTTTCTTTTTTTTTTGGGTATATCATGGTAATGATTGCAGTAAAATCGTGGCAGAAAAATGAGCTGGAATATTTAAATCAGGTTTCAGACAACTTCCGATTTAGAATAGAGGTTTTGTTCATAGTATTGAACCATTAAGTATAAGAAAAGACTTACTGTTTTACTACAAAAAGTTAGACATCTGTTCAACATGTCTAAAACAATGCTAGCATAAAACTATGTTTTTCTATAGTAGGTAGGTATAAAGATAAACAAGATATAGACATGGTTTCAATCTTTGTTGACCAGTAGTCTAAGAGTACCTACTTTAAACTATAGTAGATAAACGTAATTTTATGATAACTAACATTTTTTTAGACATGTTAAACAGATGTCTAACTTGCATCCTTGAACGAACCTCCCACGGTTTTTCCTAAAGACTACACCATGAGGTCTTACAAAACTTTCGAATGTAATAGATAGTTACTTACGATATTGCAGGCATTCATAGGCTGCGGTAACCGTTTCCCAATATTAGTCTTGTTGTCGTGGTGATCATTTTATAAGTGTTAGTGGCAAGCTTCACAACACGTCGCCACTCCTCTATGATGGCCGCCTTCCTCGTACATTCGTGTAATGGTGATGAGTTAGTTGCCGCTCTTATCTGGTCAGTTCACCTCATAGGCGATCTTCCTCTTAAAATCTTGGTAAAAACTAGAGGATCGCAAAAACCCATCTCGTTGATTTAAAAAAGGCGCTTACAGTACGCGCGAAATAACTTGGCGGGTCTGCACTTCGCGCAGAACGCTGCGCAGTAGAAAACTTGTATGAAAACGTGAATGCGCGCAGCGCGAAATGACAGTGACAGCTAACTTCCGAGCCGCCAAGTTATTTTGCGCAATCTATACGAGACGTAATGTCGCTACCTATTTTCTAAAACTGTTCTCAAGTCTAAACCCCTTAGTAATTCTTAAAAATTAACGAACATGCAATAGTTAAGTCCATGTTAACTAAATTAAGTTTCATCTCGTTCTTTTACGTCAAACAGAGAAGATAAAAAGGGACTTAGCATATTTTAGTTAATGTAGGCTTATCGAACGTTCGTTATTTTTTTTTAATAAGGCGGTTATAGTACCCGACAAAATCGTAAGAACTAGTTACAAAATATATACAGGTAAAACTATTTTTAATAGAGCTATCGAGGATTACACGTGTTGCCGCCTACACACACACATCTTTATTTATAACAATCACAGTGAATGGTATTGTGTAAGATGGAATAGAATGACCTATTTGTAATTAATTATATTCATGTTTCAATGTATATCTATTGCACAATTTGTTCATTCATGAATTAATACAATAATAACCGCCAATTGAAAAGTCGTAAGTATATTGCTTAGTTCACATACGATACAGACACTAAGTAACTAGTTAGTTACTATGAATGAATGTATTCTTATGTTGTTAGGTAACAAAAATGACTATATTTTTTAAAAGTGTGTACTGTGTATCTAACTATGTGTTATTTCCCGGACCCCGAAATATGAACCATTTTTAGATTCAAAACGTCAGATTTTTAAAGGCATATGGGTTATGAATGGCTTATCTCCCTGTGTGAATGAACTTAGGAATGTGAAATTCGCTAAGTTCATTCACCCCTGCGAAATAAGGTCAAGTCTCCCGTCTTACAGCCACCACCGAGATACCGCCTCTATTGAGACACTAACGATGTGAGAACTGGGTTAACGTTGCTGAAAAAATCTCGATTGCGAAGGAGTATACAGTAACAAATGCCTAGCATTTGATAAAGTTAAGTTTAGGAACACACTACAATTGGGTATTCTACTAATTTTTATTTTTTCTTTCATATAATTTTTTGCCAGAAACAGAATTATGAAAGAATTTTTGTAATCCATTCAAAATTAAATAAGTTATAAGCCTTTGAAATTCGGTAGAAGGGGAAACTGTCAAAAAACAAGAAAAGGATGCACTGTGTGAGCTGTGACGTTACTGCCACTCGGTTTCGTGCGTACAAAAGAGATAGCAAGACGTCCCCACCACGCTCCGACTTTTCTTTTAGAGAAAACTTTAAAATCGAATTACTGCCTTATTTAACAACCAATTTTGTTGTTGTTTTCAGAATCGGTTACTTTTTAGTGTATATTTTGTTTAGTACAACAATATTATCCAAGTATGAATACAGTCAAGTAGCCTATTTTAACCAACTATAGACGGCAGTACATCGACCCAAATATTCCCCAAGAGTCTTGGCCACCTATAACAAGGATCTCCACTTCGATCTGTCTTGCCAGGCGTAGTTAGTAAGTAAAAACACTTTATTGCACCATAGATAATTAATCACATACGAAGATATGTTGTGTGAGGATAGTCGAATAAAACTGCTTAATAATCTCTTGAAATTTTATATTTGTGTTTACTCATCTTTTTCTCATAACTTATTCACTTTTCAACTATATTATTTTCTTTTCGAAATTGCTGAATCAATCCAACCTGCTCATGCCTCACATCTGTCAACTGTCGAGTCCCACTTTTTTAATTAGTGTTGCCACACAAAATGGCACAGTCATCTTTTACAGATTCTTTTAAAAATAATAATAAAATCTATCAAATCTTACAATTGTCTGTAACAAAGATAGGCGGCCTTATAGCTAGTGCAATCCCTTCCAGGCTACCTTTAGTAGCCAACGCTCCGTGGTAGCTACTATCTATTCTGGGGTGTCGTACCTCTAAGCAGAGAAACCAAGGCAGTCTTTGTGACTCCAGCGCATCTAGTAGTCTTCTTTACAATCCAAAAGATGGCTTTGAAAGAAAGTTTAGGCAAGAACTTTATTGCCCAAAGTATTCCAACTTTAATGCTGTCATATGTTTTCTCGATTGTCATACAGAATAAAATAACTAAATACGTCTACCACCGAACATGAAGTTTGAAACGTTAGGTGTAAAATAAATCCATACTAATATTATAAATGCGAAAGTCTGTCTATCTGTCTGTCTGTCTGTTACGCTTTCACGGCCAAACCGCTGAACGGATTTTGATGAAATTTGGTATGAATATAGTTAAAGACCAGGGGTCAAATATAGGCTACTTTTTGACGCAGGCGAAGCTGCAGGGAACAGCTAGTATGTTATAAACTGTAAATAATAAGTTATTTAAATCTATGTTCTCTAACTTTATTTGCTGGAAGATCAATCTACTTTCTACTTCATCCCATGTTACTAACGAAATTGCTTAACATCATAAAACTATGCAATTACAACTATTTGAGCTCCACCGGGTGTCTAGAATTTATTATGGTTTGTGAGAGGGTGGAAATCCAATCAACTCCCCCTCGACTGCTCAATGTCGGCTCTACAAATGTTATTAACTCTGTTTACTCCAAGGAATTTCAACGGAATGGACTTGTAAACGTATATTTATGTCATAAAAAATTAAAAGTGAGTACACGGGCCAAAAAAGTAGGTACCTATATCATACCTTAGCATTGCACTTACAATTTAGTTATTTTTCTATGTGGCCCACTGTACATTGAAAACTACACTGATTTGAAAAAAGATTCTTGGAGAAACATATTATCATCGCTGTGATACCCTACCAGCTTAGTGTAGAGATAGCAAGTAACTAGCCTAACTGACTATATAATGTGAAAAATTACTGGTAACTGAATGTTAGGTCTTTTAGCAAATTTTGAAATTTTTTAGCTAATTTTGGAACCGCAGGGAGAATCTTCATCTAACTAGTTTATAAGCCTTTTTGATATTTTTTTATACAAACGATAGAATTTAATAGGGTAAAGATAAGCAAGCTTAAAGTGCAAGCTTATTGCATTTGGGTCACATGAGAGCGCGCTAAAATAAGGTTATCTCCGGTTATCTTAGCACTTTTGCAATGTTAACTGCAAACAATTAAATGCTGATAACAGCTTTTTGTGCAATAACCACGCGTGATTATGGTTGGAAGGTTGCAGTAGGTACCGAGCGAATTGTTTGATTGACTGTACGTACATACCTACTCAAATATCAGAATTGTCGGTGATATGGTTATAAAAAAAATATTTTTAACAATTAACTATTAAAGAACTACTTTACATTATTTTGGAACCTTTTGTCGTTAACACGGCCTAGCATACTGTAGAGCGTTTTATAAATGAAATGATTTTAACTAAGGATATTGTTTATCCTAGCGTTTTCAAAGGTTGCATCCTCAGGTAGGCTGCTTCGGAGAACAGGGTTCTCTTTCTTACATTTACGTCTGCACTTCGCCCGGCCTTCGGCATCCTTTATGTCAACTAAGAATGCCGAAGACCAAAGACAAAATATATGCAATATTCTCTATCTACATCAATTATACGATGTCCCACATTAAGTGCCCAGGAAAATTAACGTTGAAGATTAACAAAAGCGTGAGACGCGTCATTTTTTTTATTAAAATAAATAGTTCACATAAATTAAATAAAAAGCCAAGCGAAAAAGAATATATAAACGATTGTTCCCATTTTTCTGTGAGCATTTGTCCATCATGTCCATTTGATCATTTTTGTATGGTATTTTTATGTGTAAGTCAATACAGTTTTTTGTATAATAGCCGCCTAAAAAACATTGGTCCCTTAAAGATATAATCTTTTCATAAAATACACAAAAATCATATCCAAAACTTAAACCAGTGTAGTATTTAGTCCACGGTTTTAACCTGATTTTTAATTTGATTAAATGTGGTAAAAATATGTTTTATTCCCTATATTTAAACAAGCTCATTATTTCAATATCATAACACCAATCAATAGATCGTTTCCAAGAAATTAAAAAACAAAAATCGTAAAAGGTTCAGTTCTGATTTAGTGCAAGGTGGTCCTTAAGATACAACAGTTTCTAAATTCCCCGGGCTAAAAGACCAAGAGCCGACAAACTAGTGCCATTTCACCGCGCACAGGACACGTCCTTTCCTTACCCTACTACTGTATATGTCGATGCATAAAATAAATGAAGATTAACCGTTGTGTTTCTGGATATAATTTATCAGTGGACAAATATTTTTTCCCGCCACAAGTTTCACAACGCTGGCATTTAGCTTACGCAACGTGTTCAAGACAGTCGAGGCTGAACTGTTGACTCTTTTGTGATTGATTCTTCAGTTGTTGCGAAATTAACCACTTTTATATTAATTAGGGCCAGCTGGTACATTTAGCCAATACAATGTGCGTGTGGCCATTTTTCTTTAGACATGGACGAATGTAGTAGACCATGGAGCAAATACAAAGAGGAGACGGTATATCGACTGGTGCACGGTTTCGGTCATTGGCGCAGTAACGTCGGAAGTGGGCGTAGCTTACGTCATTTTTCGTTCAACTGAAAGATGCGTGACGTGGAGCGAGCCCTAGTGTTTTTCTTATTTTTCTAATTTACGTTTCGTTTAAGCTTAGAATATTTTGTAAAATATTTTAAACCATTTTGTTTAAGTGTGTCAATGCTGTACTGATAAGGGATCAAAAAAGTAAATAACATATTTTCGAATTTATTTCATTGATTTAGTGTTACACAAAATATGTGTCTGTTTTTAATGTTCAAAATATCTCTAATATGAAGAAATATAAATATTATTTTGAAATTTTCGACTAGCGACATCTATTGCTAAGTAGGGGGGATCGTCAATAGGGGCTCCGCACGGCCAAACCGAGCTCCCTTAACGTCTGCCCTCCGCCCCGCGTAGGCTCACACATTTTTTGTAAACACGCTCTCGATACGCCATCTCCTCTTTGTTATTACTCCGAGTAGTAGACAAAGTTCTAAATAACCATGAAGAAGAAATATCTGATCTTCTAAGCAAGCCGATTAGTTATGGCAAATATATTTGCGGCCAAAACTGCAAGGAACAAGAAAGATATGTCACGCATGATCAGAGATTTACTAATCTTCTTTTTGATAAAATCTTACGGAATTTTGTTTAAATATTTTGTGTAAGGTACAGAAAACTAAACACGTTCCGCGAACAAGAACTAGTCTTCAACTTAGCGAACGCTTTTAGATAGAGCTTTGTAAGAACTATCTATCAGGCATTTGTTAGTATCGGATTGCAGAAGAATTATGTACAAAAACTGACACAACAATGAAGAGAGGAAAACGTCGTCGGCTCCGAGACGATCTTGGGTCTCTGGGTGCAGGCGGGAAGGTTAAGATGAGAGTCAAAGGTCCAGGGCACACGAGTAAGGAATATCCCACCAAAAACATTCTGTAAAAAACTAGCCAAGTCTCGATGGAGCTGCTTGTTGATCTCTAAAAAGTAATGAAATCTAGACAAAGTCGTGCCAAGTCTAAGGTTCCTTACTGCGATTTCTTTATTATTATAGTTAATGTTGTGTGACTTGACGACACAGTTTTTTTTCTTTTTAGGAGTAGTTTTTTTATTATTACAAATCTTTCTTATCTTTTTTTCCGGTTCTGATTCTTGTACAGTAGCAACAGTTTTTCGTATTTGCCCATTCACGTTCATTATTTATTATTTTAGACGGTTTAGACGGTTTAATTTCTGAAAGATCGGCGCGGTATTTACGCCTAAGCCGGTTGTATTCGGTAATCCCTTGAGCTTTTATACTTTTGAAGTCAACATTTATGGGGTGCACCCCATGAAGATTGGTTACTCGTGAAAGCGCCACGTAGGCTTGGCCACAAGAGAATATGGAGGTGCCAATGTCCATGAGGGTATTTTTTAGACTTAGACTATCCATAGACTTAGATTAGCCACACAGATTGGGAATTGTTCTCTGTACACGTATGCCCGGGTAATGATCTCAAATGTTGACTTAATAGGCAATAATTCGTGAATCAAATTATTAGCGAATTTTACTACTAATTGTTTAGACTTTGTTTGGTCTTCGGGTCCCACCTCACTTTTTGTACAACGCCTATCGACCTATTCACTAAACATAAACTAACATCAATGTTTCTCCTAAGCATTACTTTAGCTCCCTCTTTAATGATTATAGTTTCTTTCAGTCCGGCAGTTATCGACGCATCATCTTCATATTTTTGTAAACACGCCCGGGCTTTCGTTATCATACATTTTGAACAATCCAAGGAATCTTTAGCAACTAACTTTATCTCGGGGCGCAGAATCGCTTTTAGTATAAGTATAAAAGCCAATCTAGTCTTATCCAGAGTTTTCCTTTAATTTTATTTATATGCAGAAGGGGAGGCATTCGCCCAGCAGTGGGACGCTGTGTTGCCCCACTACGCTGGATTTTTGCAATAACAGTCGATTTTTTTATGTACCAATAGTAGAAGGGGGCATTACCATATCTCTAATACAGCTGAGACCAGCTGAGGGTTCTTCATCAGATACTTCAGACCTTCGATTTTTGACATCAAATGAAGCGGCCCACCAAGTTGAATATTTTTGGTAAAGGCGGTATGTCGATCTCTAATAGTTTGGTTGGGCTCTTGTGTTTTCTAATCAGGGTCACCAGGTACTTCAGATCTTCGATTATCCTAGTTTTATAGTTTTCATTTTATGTGGCCATTAAACCCTAACTCGGTACCAAATTTCAGCTCTCTGAGTTTATGGGAAATACTAGTTCTATTCTGATGATCATGACTGTCATAAATGCGTAACTTTGCTTTCGCTTAACTTCAGAACTAAATGACCTGCAGACTTGAAATTTTGGATTTTAAGTATGTGATTATAGTTTACTAGATGTCAAAAATTTCAGCGTTCTGGTCTTATCCAGAGGTTCTCAAATAGGGGCCTGAAAATGCGGCGAAATGGTTCCAGTAAAGGATGGTACGGCAGTGTTTGCTTCGCGCTCGACTTGGCGGAGGCACTGCCGTGCCCCCCGATATTTATTGTACTTAGTCATTGCGTATGACATTCATCCAGCTTGAACCAAAACTATAGCTAGTTAGTTATTACAAAATAAGTAATAGTACTGCCTCTATGTATGAAGGCTTTTTAGACCAGCCTTCGGCGGCGATTGTGAGTTGGTGAAATTCAGACATTCTATGTACCTACTTAATAAGTAGGTTAGGTAATAAAAAATCAATCTTTTTCATTTCAGTGCCAAAATTTACGAAGATCGTATGAAGTATTTTTTTAAATATAACTAAATAATCCAATCGGTCGGATCGGATCGGATGAATCGGTGCCGAAACCGACCAATCTAAACATGTGTGCGTGCATAATATTGACACAGCTGGGACGGAACCGGGGCGGATCACTATTCCTTGGCCTTTACAAGGCTTGTCATTATTGCGAACACCGATCAAGGCTGTTTGCTATTGATTAGCGATGTCTTTATAAGACTTTGACCTCCTTTGGTCGCATAGAACGGACGTCGGACAGTGATGATAGTATAGATGATGCAATAAACTATAAATAACGTAATACTCAGCTGATGGGGATCTAATATGTATCTGTAAATTACGAAATCGATTAGAACTGTCTCGATAAAATTTTATTAGGAATTTCCATTCAAGCGGCAAGACCTTTTTGCTTTGGGACTTATGAAGCGCTCTGCAATTTCATTGACGCGATATAAATATATAGGAATCCATGATATGGTAATTGGAAACTACTTTGTTAAAAAACTGGTCAAGTGCGACACCGACTCGCGCACGAAGGGTTCCGTACCATTATCTATAAAATCGCAAAAAAAGGCGCAGCGTGTGTTCCATGCTAAACTGCCGTGTATGTTCGCCGCTATTTCAAAACCAATCGTCTCCAAGTCCTGCGCTGGTTTGCACAAACAAAACGCTCCGAAAAACATAACCCTTCTGTCGCAGTCGTTTAAAAAATACTTCACTACTACGATAGCTCAGCGACACAAAGAGGATGTCGGCCTCAACACAAGAGATCGTACACTGTTCAGAGCAATCTTCTGCCAGTCGTCGGTCCGAAAAAACAAACTTAACTATTCGAAATATAATATTCCCGAAATATAATCTCCGTGACTTTTCCACATAAAACTACACGACGCCCTCGGCCGTGACTCACTGGGGTGACCATAGGCAATATAACTTCACCCTTATTTATGCAGCCGGGGGCGGCCTTGGGGTGTAGTAATTAACGCGAATTGGGGTGCTATTTTGGGAGCCCTATGACGATGATGTGACGTATCGTGTTTATTTATCATGGTATCAGTTCCGTGAAATCCTTTCGGATCATAGACAATCTTGCATTATGCAATTGCAAATGCTAGATTAAGGCTGTGGGTGTTGATGCTTTAGATGTTGTATGTCCGTTAAAGTGCAGATAACCAGGGATGAAAACTGGTATAATTCAGAACTGACTTTTGGAGCCTATAGTTAGATTTAGCCAGGTAAAAACAAATAGTAATTTTAAAATAGTTACTTGATCAAAATTGTTGTTTTCGGGTTAGGACGTTTTCTTTTTTTTTTGGGTATATCATGGTAATGATTGCAGTAAAATCGTGGCAGAAAAATGAGCTGGAATATTTAAATCAGGTTTCAGACAACTTCCGATTTAGAATAGAGGTTTTGTTCATAGTATTGAACCATTAAGTATAAGAAAAGACTTACTGTTTTACTACAAAAAGTTAGACATCTGTTCAACATGTCTAAAACAATGCTAGCATAAAACTATGTTTTTCTATAGTAGGTAGGTATAAAGATAAACAAGATATAGACATGGTTTCAATCTTTGTTGACCAGTAGTCTAAGAGTACCTACTTTAAACTATAGTAGATAAACGTAATTTTATGATAACTAACATTTTTTTAGACATGTTAAACAGATGTCTAACTTGCATCCTTGAACGAACCTCCCACGGTTTTTCCTAAAGACTACACCATGAGGTCTTACAAAACTTTCGAATGTAATAGATAGTTACTTACGATATTGCAGGCATTCATAGGCTGCGGTAACCGTTTCCCAACAGGCAGGCCGCATGCCTGTTTGCCTCCTAACTTGTATGTAAAAAAAATGTTTCATTTGTCTGCATTCCTGTTGATAACTTACTTTGACTAGTCCTACATCTCCTATCTAGGGCAGAGGGCATACACAGTACTCTGCAAGTTGAAATGCCTAAGGCCTCAAACTGGATACTCTATACATTTCAAAGACCAAACACAGTAATAATATTAAAAATCAATCTTATGACTAACTTATATCTAGAACAAAGAAAGCTGAGAGCGGAGTGGAATGTACCTAACGAATTCACAGTCACTGAATCCAAACTAGGATTAGCCTGTATTTTGGCAGTTCTGTTCATTCGACAAGTCATGTGCTCCGCTCCATTTTTGAGAACAGTCACGGAGTAATTACAATCTTACCTCCATTAACTATTTTAAAGGTTATCGGGTATAACAAACTGACAATATAATAGTTATAAAAATTAAATATTGGAGGTCTATACTCTGAGACCCTCCGCAGCAAAAAGGGTGAGTTGATAACCAATTTCTATTGCTTAAATGCATATGTTGATAACCAATTTCTATTGCTTAAATGCATATGTTTGACATGATACTGTTGAGTAGTTACCTAGTTACATAATAACAAACAACCTAGTTATACCTAGTTATATGAACAAATACATAGGGCGCACTGTAAGTTTCCGGAACTGGCCACTTACATAAACAATATTTAAAAATTTATTGCAACATTTGAAAATATAACTCTTTGGCTGTAGAATGCAGTTTGTTTCATCTGACTGTCTTTTGTTTTTACCTTGTGGCGCCATTTAAAAAATTGTGTGTCTGCATCAACATGGATTTAACTCGGGAAAATTTTCGTAGTATGATTTTCTACGATTTTAAGTGTAATTTGACAGCTCAACAGAGAATCGCTCGGCTTGAAACAGCTTTTCGCAATGAAGCACCATGCAAGACAACTGTTTATAGCTGGTTTGCAGAATTCAAGCGTGGTCGTATCAATCTCAGTGACGAATCTCGCGATGGTCGGCCGTCCACCGCTGTGACCAACAAAAACATCAATGCTGTGCGCCGTATGATTGAAACAGACAGGCATGTGACCTACCATGAAATTCGCGCATCCTTAGAAATAGGCATGAGTCAAATACAATTAATCCTACACAAACATTTGGGTGTGAGAAAGCTGTGCTCGCGGTGGATCCCACACAACTTGACCGAGGCTCAAAAAACGGACCGCGTCACTTGGTGCAGTGCCATGCTTACCAGTTTGGCGAGAGAGATACTTGAATAATACTCCAATTGTTCAGAAGGAATGGAATGCTTTATTTACAAAATTGACACGTATTTATACAAAATTATTTACATTCAAACATTACAAGTGTGAATTTTTGTTGCGATATGATAACCAATCATAAGTTAGTATTCCAGTTTACATCCATATTTGGTGGCGCATTTTGACGATGGTCCGCGCGGGGAGCGCGGGACGAACTGGATACCGCGTGACGAACTGGATACCGCGTGACGAACTGGATACCGCGTGACGTGCTTGGCCGTTCCAATAAAACTAGCTCGCGCAATCTCGCAATCGCAATCCTTTTCGACGGCGGCGCTCGGAACGGTGCGGACGTGCGCACAGCTTGCGGACGTGCGGCGAGCGGCGAGTTTCCATGTGTTTTGATGTGAAGTGTTCATCCACGAACTGATGAAGAGTGAAGACCGGTGTGATGTGCTGCTTGAAGTGAAGAGTCGTGTGCTGTGCTATTCTTGTTTCTTGACAACGACGTGTGATAAGCTCCATACAGCACGTGCATGTTCAACCAAATCTTGTTTCTATGACAACTCGCCGTTTCTTTGACAATGCGTCGCCATAAATAAAATGCTTGCATGATGTGTGTGTTGTGTTTTCTTTCTTGGTATCCTTAAAATAGTTCTTCTTAGAGCTGGTACTTGCTATCCTTAAAATAGTTCTTCTTAGAGCTGGTACTTGTAACTGTTTCTAAAGGTTGTTCTATCAAGGTAATTTCTGCATGTGATGGTAAGGTATCTTGATTTGTACTTTAAGGTAAGGTAATTAGGTAAGTACAAAGGTAATGGTGTAGCCACAGTACTCCCCTTCAAGTGAAACGTACGTATTGAGTTGTTTGATTCGCGATCTTGAAGTTGTATTGTGTACACTTTTTCTGTCCTCTTGATAACGCGATAAGGGCCTTGATATGGTGATTGTAGAGGTCGCTTTACTGCGTCGACTCTGACGAACACGTGGCTGCAGGTTTGTAGATCTTTGTGCACGAAGATGCGTTGTTTGTTATGATGTGACGTACACGACTGAGGCCTGTTTTCTTCTATTGATGAGCGTAGTTTTTCGACATATGTGTAGTCCATAGATGTAGGTATTGATGATGTTGTGAAGAAGTCACCCGGTAGCCGTAAGTTATAGCCATATGTTAGTTCGGCTGGGCTAACTCCGGCGTCTGTCCGTAGGGTCGCTCGAAGTCCTAGTAGCACGGTAGGTAATTCGTCGATCCATGAACTTGAGCTGGACAGTCTGGTACGTAGTGCAGTCTTCAGAGTGCGGTGCCAACGTTCAATGATACCGTTGCACTTAGGATTGTAGGCTGTTGTACGATTCTTCTTTATTCCCATTATTTTCATTAAATTGTTGAACAGCTGACTTTCGAATTGGCGGCCTTGGTCGCTAGTGAGTGTTTCGGGACATCCAAATCTTGCAATCCAGTGTTTGTAGATGATTTCGGAGACTGTTTCGGCTGATATGTCGTCGGTAGGTATTGCTTCCGGCCATTTTGTTTGTCGGTCGATCATAGTAACGAGATAGCGATGACCTTGAGATGTTGTAGGTAGCGGTCCGACGATGTCGACGTGCAGATGGTGAAAACGCTCTGTTGGCGGGAATTTTGAAATCGCGCTGTATGTGTGACGTTGAATTTTATTCTTTTGGCAATCGATGCAGCTTCTTGTCCATTTTGGTATGTCGCTATTCATTGACGGCCAAAAATATTTTTGTGAGATGATCTTGCGAGTCGTGCGCGTACCGGGATGGTTGATGTTGTGTATGTTTCTGAATATTTCTTCTCTGTGCTTTTCTGGTATATATGGTCTGACATGTGATGATGATGTTTCGCAGTAGAGTTCAATGTTGGTGTTCGGAATGATGACTTTTTTCAAGGTGATGTTGTCTTTTTGTTGTAGATGTTGAATTGTGGTGTCTTGTTCTTGAGCTCTCGCTATTTCTTCGTAGTTGATCGGAGACGGGCATGTGATTGTTTCGATGCGGCTGAGTGCGTCGGCGACAATGTTTTGTTTACCGCTCACGTGACGTATGTCGGTCGTAAACTCGCTGATAAACAAAAGCTGTCTTGTGCGTCTTGGCGTCTCGGTTGTTGATGTTATTTTGCTCATTGCGTATGTAAGGGGTTTATGGTCGGTGAAGATGATGAGTGGTCGTCCTTCGAACATCTTGCGGAAGTGTTTGACGGCCATGTAGATTGCTTGAAGTTCTCTGTCGTACGTCGAATATCTTGATTGCGCGTAGGAGAATTTCTTGGAAAAATAGCCAAGTGGTTGCCATTTTTCGTTGACGTATTGTTGAAGTACACCGCCAGCTGATTTGTCGGAGGCGTCGCAGAAGAGAGCGTAGGCGGCTTCATGAGATGGGTGGGCGAGTAAAGCAGCGTTGTTTATGCTAGCTTTACATGCTTCAAATGCTTGCGTTGACTCTTCTGTCCATTGTATGACGGTTTTGTCTCTTTTCTTGACGTTGTGAAGATGCGCGTTGAGTGGTGCTTGCATGGACGCGGCGTCAGGTATGTGGTCGCGGTAAAAATTCAGCATACCGAGGAAACGTCGTAGCTCTTCGATGGTTTTTGGCTGAGGATAGTTCATGATGATGTCGATCTTCTCAGTTGGAGGTTTGATGCCTTCTTTTGACACGATGTAGCCTAAGAACTTGACTTCCGGTTGACCGAATTGGCATTTGGCAGGGTTGATGGTGATGCCGTGTTCCTCGAGTCTTCGAAGTACCGTTCTTAGGTGTTCTCGGTGTTGGGCTTCATTCTCTGATGCTATCAAGGCGTCGTCGATGAACGAGAATAAGTAGGGCAGTCCGCTGAGCACTTGGTGGATGAAACGTTGAAAAGTTTGGCCTGCATTCTTGAGTCCTGGACACATGCGAGGAAATTCGAAAAGCCCCATCGGTGTGATGATGGCAGTCTTCTCTATGTCTTCTTCGCGAACTTTCAGTTGTTGGTACGCCCGATTTAAGTCCAAGGTCGAAAATACAGTCTTCCCAGAGAGCTGATAGGTGAAGTCCTTGACTCGTGGTACAGGGTAGCGATCTGGTTTCGTAATCGCGTTAAGGCGGCGATAGTCACCACAGACTCTTAAGTCCCCGTTCTTCTTGGGTACGATGTGAAGAGGTGATGACCATGGGCTCTTGCTGGGTCGGCATAGTCCTTGATCAATCATATTTTGAAATTCTTGTTTGACCTTCTCGTAGCGATGTGGCGGTATGGGACGTGCGCGGCAATGTATCGGTTGGCCTTCTGTTTCTATGAAATGTTGAACGTTGATCTTGCTGTCGTTTAAGTGCATCGCAGTGAGTCGCGTGGTACCGGGGAATTCCGCGAGAATGTTGTGATATATTAGTTTTTCGTGTCGATACTGCGGACGGTAGGTATATTTGTCGCTCGAACGGGTGCGTTTACTTGCAGTTTTGTGACGTTGTCGATTAATTTCTTGTTTTTGAGATCGACGATCAATTGATGATGCTTGAGAAAATCGGCTCCTAGTATTGGTTTCGAGACGTCAGCGACGATAAATTTCCACTTGTAGTGACGGCGAAGATTGAGATCGAGTTCAAGTGTTCTCTCTCCATATGTTGATATTTCTGTGTTATTTGCGGCGTAGAGCTTGAATGGGAGTGCCTTGGTGATGTGAGTTTTTTTCTTTGGAAGTACGGATATGTTCGCTCCTGTGTCCACTAAGAAGGATATTCCGGTTTTCTTGTCTGTGACGAATAGGCGGTATGAGTGTTCTTGAACGCAGGTATCCGCCTCTGCCAACGTTCTTTCTAGTTTTCCTGAGGCTTATTTTCTATCTTCTTAAATGAGCACGGTGATGTGCATTTGTATGCTTGAGCCCCGAAGCGTTGATGGTAGTAGCAGTACGGTGATGAAGATGGTGAATTGTTTCTTGAGTGAGATGGAGAACGATTGTATGGATTGCGGCCTTGAGATGGATAGCGGTTTCTTCTTAATAATTTTGAGGTCTTGCTCGTAGCTCGGCGATTTCTAATGAGTCTTCTGATTTCGTTGATGAGGAATTGAGTGTCGGCAAGTTGTGATGAAGGTGGTGGTGGTGATGGATGCGGTTGTGATGGACAGATGGCTGATACTTCGCGTTGCTGTTCCATCATTTTGTCGGCGAGTAGTGCGAGCTCTTCTAAGGCGGTTTTGGTGCTGAACGATTCGCTCACTGCTAGTACTGAGCGTATGTGCGAAGGAAGATGGTTTGTCCACATAATTCGTAGCGTTGCGTCTGGGATTCTGTCACGAGCGAGATCCTTCATGCGTCGAAGTAAGTGTGACGGCTTTTGGTCGCCTAATTCCATCTCGGAGAGTAGTTTTTGAAATTGACGGCTGTCGGATTCTTCGTATGTGGAGATGAGTCGTTCCTTGATGGCTTGGTATGGCTTCGTTTCTGGTGGATTGTACAGCAGATCGGAGATTTGTTCGATGTCTTGTTTTTCCAAGCGTGCGATGACCATTTGTGCCAGTTGCTGTTCACCCTTTTTCTGGTCGTGGGTGGCAGCTTCGAAACTGTAGAACCACAGCCGAGGACGATCGCGCCAGAACGGTGGAATGCGGAGAGCCAGTGAGATGTTGGCGATTTCGGGCTGGACGACCGGCTGGGTTGGCTGAACGGTGGCATTTTCTTGTTCCATGGTGGACGGGCAGAGATTTGTTGCTGGAAGTTTTTTTTCCTTGATTTTTCCTGGCAGCCGGGCAGGGATTCCTCTTCTTTTTTGTTGTTTCTTCTTTGTAGCGTAGTCGGTGGTCACCACTTTGGCGAGAGAGATACTTGAATAATACTCCAATTGTTCAGAAGGAATGGAATGCTTTATTTACAAAATTGACACGTATTTATACAAAATTATTTACATTCAAACATTACAAGTGTGAATTTTTGTTGCGATATGATAACCAATCATAAGTTAGTATTCCAGTTTACATCCATATTTGGTGGCGCATTTTGACGATGGTCCGCGCGGGGAGCGCGGGACGAACTGGATACCGCGTGACGAACTGGATACCGCGTGACGAACTGGATACCGCGTGACGTGCTTGGCCGTTCCAATAAAACTAGCTCGCGCAATCTCGCAATCGCAATCCTTTTCGACGGCGGCGCTCGGAACGGTGCGGACGTGCGCACAGCTTGCGGACGTGCGGCGAGCGGCGAGTTTCCATGTGTTTTGATGTGAAGTGTTCATCCACGAACTGATGAAGAGTGAAGACCGGTGTGATGTGCTGCATGAAGTGAAGAGTCGTGTGCTGTGCTATTCTTGTTTCTTGACAACGACGTGTGATAAGCTCCATACAGCACGTGCATGTTCAACCAAATCTTGTTTCTATGACAACTCGCCGTTTCTTTGACAATGCGTCGCCATAAATAAAATGCTTGCATGATGTGTGTGTGTTGTGTTTTCTTTCTTGGTATCCTTAAAATAGTTCTTCTTAGAGCTGGTACTTGCTATCCTTAAAATAGTTCTTCTTAGAGCTGGTACTTGTAACTGTTTCTAAAGGTTGTTCTATCAAGGTAATTTCTGCATGTGATGGTAAGATATCTTGATTTGTACTTTAAGGTAAGGTAATTAGGTAAGTACAAAGGTAATGGTGTAGCCACACCAGATTCAACGAAGGTGCATCTAAGCGGATGATTGCTTCTTTTTTTAATAAAACTGGACACGTGGCTACTGTTGCTTTAGAGAATCGTCGTACAGTGAATAGTGACTGGTACACGACCATTTGTTTGCCGGAAGTTATTGACGAACTCCGTAAAAATAACCGTAAACGCCGTATCATCCTGCACCACGACAATGCTAGTTCTCACACGGCCAGACAGACAAACGACTTTTTGAAGGCGAAAAATGTAGAACTCATGAGTCATCCTGCATACAGTCCCGACCTGGCACCTTGTGACTTTTTTCTGTTCCCAAAAATTAAGAACCAATTACGCGGTCAACGATTTTCATCACCAGAAGAGGCTGTCGAGGAGTATGAAAAACACGTTTCAGAGGTCACCACAGAGGAGTGGCACAAAAGTTTTCAAAACTGGTTTCATCGAATGAAAAAGTGCATAGACGCCAAGGGAGATTATTTTGAAAAACAATAAATTAATTTTGTACCTTTAATAGTATTTTTTCATATTCATTCCGGAAACTTATAGTGCGCCCCACGTATAACTATTTCAACTGACATCTAAAAACAAATTTCAAAGCCTATTATGGCATTATGCGATGGGTCACAAAAGCATCACTTTAAGCTTAGGTAGTATTTTACATTTTGATGTGGTGCACTGTACTTGACCGTTCGAATCAGTAAGTTCCTCACAATTAATGCAAAGCAATCGTATTTGACATACAAACCAGTACACCATTTACATAATCATGTAAAACGGAATGGCCATGTCATGAGACATGACCATCTGAGTAAACAAACGGCTGAAACAATAATTAAATTTTAACTTGAATCAAAACACGTGTCAGAATTTTAAGTAATCTAAGTTTGTGGTTATGTTGTGTTAGTGTTTCATAACAAGAGCCTCAAACTTACTTTGGAACTAACTCAATTTGTGTGATTTGTCCTATTCCTATAACTATTTATTTATCTATAGTGTTGACTATGATAGATTTTACTTTCAGCCTCATTTTTAGGGTTCCGTACCTCGAAAGGAAAAAACAGAACCCTTATAGGATCACTTTGTTGTCCGTCTGTCTGTGTAGACCTTTTTTCTCAGGACGCGTGGAGGTATCAAGCTGGAATTTATATCAACTCAATCGGGATCGACTGTCCCTTGGAGCTGTGAAAAAATCAAACTTCTAAACCAACGCAATCCAAAGATGCAACCATTTACACTGCAAAATTTTTAAAAATTTTTGACACAAGGGAATTAAAACCTACAGGGTACTTCCCATGAACTCAGAATCTTAAAATTTGGTGCAAAGCAACGTCTTATAGCATAGATAAAGGAAAAATTGCAAAAACCATATAATAAAAATATGTTTAATAAATTTAAACTTACTACTTACACCTTTCCTTGTGAATGTGATACCTACAGATTTGTACTGAACCCTCAATGTGAGAGACCGACTCTTACTTGGCTGGGTTTTTTTTGTGTTTCAGTACAGAACTAGTTTTTTTTAGGGATGAAAGGTATAAATTTAAACTTACTACTTACACCTTTCCTCGTGAATATGATACCTACAGATTTGTACGGAACCCTCAATGTGAGAGACCAACTCTCACTTGGCCGGGTTTTTTTTTGTGTTTCAGTCAGGACTAGTTTTTTTTAGGGATGAAAGGTATGTCCTTAGTGCTCCTAATTATTGATGTAGTGAAAAATTTATAAGGGCTGTTTAAGACAGATCCTGTAATGGCAATAAAAAATAAAATACATTGTTATAAATACAGCCTTGTTGGTTTTCAACATCAGGACTCAAACTAAATATTCCATTTAGATTGGTTAAGGCTCAGAGGAGATAGAAAATGTGTAGTTATTTTTTTTGTGGATTGAAAGGAAATCAATTTTCTCAGATAGAAATTAAATAATAAATTTGAAACCATATAAAGACAATCACCAAGGTATGTTTAAGTTTGAAATGCTTGTTTACATCTAAAACAACAGTTTAATAAGATTTCGATGTTCACTAATTATTGATTAGCACTTTTGAAACAGGCCATGAATGTTAACAAAGTGATTTAGAAATCAATGGTTAGAATAACTATAACTAGTAGGTTAATGTGGGCTAAAAGAAAACTACTCTATGTTTGTTGTATTGCAATAGATAATTTTAGCACTCTGTAGTGCTGTGATAATAATATTATTGACCCCAAATCACAAAGTCCTTGGTTAGAATCTTGGTCAGGCCGAAGAATCATCCTTTTTGATTGATAAAAAAAAATATTGGCTTGAGTAACTATTGTGTAGTTATTGAGGAACATCCATCTGTGTGTGATATGATAATATATATATTATACAATAACTCATTAAATTTTAGTAGTAAAGGTATAACTATCATCACAATTTCCACACAGGATCAATATAAATTTTAATGTGAAATAGGATAAGTTCATTTGTTTGATGCATCCAGTTGTCGCCTTAGTTTTTGATACTTAAAAAAAATACTGTAGTAATAGTAAATTGATTATATTTGTCAAACATCCCGCCTACATCTTTGGCCGGGATAGGGCGGTACTTAGCGGCCTGGCGCAGCCCTTATGGCAAGTATAAATTAATTCTATTTGAACGAAGCATTTTCCTTCATGTGTTAGTAACTATATCGTATTACTTAACGAAGATTCATAAATACCTTTATATTCTCAGATGCGGAATCTTCGATTTCATACGCCGAAGGGACAAATCCTTGCACAACCACACAACTAAAATTCTACGCAAATAAATCACACTGCCACAAAGAATCCACTTTGAAATATCGATAAATCAACACATCAAATAATATCATAAATTAATTGTGTCATAAAACTTCCAATATATCGAAATGTTATGGAAAAAATATTGCATTTCACAATTTAAAAATCAATCAAGAACGCACACAACCTTCACCTCAGAAATCTTTACAAAACTGAAAAAAAAATCGGATTGCTAGTGTGACCAGTATAATTTAAAAAATTTTACCACTCAAAATAACTAAATTAACTAAAAATGGAGAGAATATAATATATAAATAAAAATACCGACCGTCTTTCTTATTTCTTTGAGATTGATTTATACTTTTCCGTATGTGCATGTCGTTTCAAAGACGATAATCTAATGATTTCTTATGTTTTAAATTAAACTATTTTAATACGGGTTTTATCGCATTAATAGATTTTGGAATTACCCATGTATGTTTTGCAAAAGGTATCGTAGCGTTTTCTTCACCGATTTTTATGTAAAAGGCTCTCACTGACCACCACGAAGAAAGTGATTTCGACACGGTGGCCGCTATCTATTGTGGTTAGTGCTGACTGATATTTTGCGACTGAATAGAAAAATATGTTTAATAAGTCATGTCCATGCCATGTTATACCTAAATATAAATGTTAGTGGGTGTCACTGCGCTACTGTTAATTTTTTCTCCAAAACATCTCTCTCTAACACAATAACATAAAAGTAAGCATTAACAGTAAAATGATTATGCTTTATTAAAAAAAAAATAATGTAAGATAAGCTATAACTATTTTAATATGGTTTTTATAGCGTTTATTACTTATTTATTTATACCAAACGTTTCAAACATTTTACAGCATTCATGATCGTTTAAAGCTTAATTTAATGTGTAACGATCGCGAAAATATAAAAAATCATTAAGATACCGATTCTCAGAAAATTCGTTATTTTAAACCGAATAAGTATTAATTAATAAAACTGAATCCTGGCCACACTGACTAATGGAAGCTGGGAGCGGGCGGCCTGGCGGCGTAAATACAAACCCGATTACAACACAGACAAGCGTTGCTCTGTATTGCAGCCGGGTCAGTATAAGTGCGGTACGTATACGTAAATAAATACAAACGCGACTACACCACAGACATTGGGAAACTGTCTGCGTTGTGATCGGATTCGAACACATTTCCAATGATATTGTTTTCACAATGGCGAGTGCAATACAGAGCAGCTTATTACCTATTCGTTATCGAATGTATCTGTAACTATAAACGTACAATTATGCAGCAGCTTCGCGGATACTAATTAATTACCTAATTTTGATTATAGTTTGTAGGTACTTGATCTAGCGACAGGTAGGTGCGTGCGTAAATATTAGTTTAATAAAAATAAGTACTTTCTTGAATATGAGTCGAGTTGAACAATCAAGAAGAGTCTTTTAGGGTAGACAACAGGGTATATGAGGTTGATTGGCATTAGGAAACTATTTTAAACTCGAGTAATTGTGCGATTTGAAAAGACATGAATGATCAAAAACATTTGAAAATTAGAAGAAAGATTTCAACATTGAAATGTGTTTATTCGGATGATATCTTTGTCTTTTTATCAGGTGGGCTCCATGGGCCGTATACCTTTTTGCATACTTAATTTTATAAAAAAAATATTTTTACCCAAAGTGTTTTATTTTTAGTAGTCTATGTATGTACCGATTTTAATTTAAAAAAAACGATTTTCATTGGGACCTAATTGAAAGTACATAGTGTCGAGCAAAAAAATAATTTTTAAAATTAATCTAATTTTAAAATAATAAAATTACCTGTTAATTAAAGTAGATAATATAAGTTTAAAAAAAAAACTATTCTGTTTTATTTTTATTCAGAAATGACGGAGTTATGTGCTGCCAAATATAAATAAAAACTTATTGATTATGGGAAGTAACGTAATTTTTAAAATGGGTGTTGTAGTCGTCTTTTCATCCGCATTTAACGAATCAAAAGCGGCAGCACTACAGAAGCTCTGTGTTGTAATCGGGTTTGTATTTACGCGGCCTGGCGCATGGCAGCGCTACTGTCGCTAGCTTTGTACTAGCGCTTGCGCCGTGCGGCCTTGTATTGTAAAAGGATTGAAAAAAACTGTTGCTGTCTTCTGATCTGACATTTGCTGTCATATCTGATACTTGCTGTCATCTACATGACATCAACGCATCAACATTTTCCTTACGTTACGGTTTACGGTCTTACGGTTATTTTCCCATTGAAGTGTTTATGAAATTATAAAATAAAGATTTTCGTTTTTCCTCTTGACTTTCCCAAAAAAAGCATTAAAATATGTTGGAACAAGTGAAACGTGTTATTTTAGTTCTTTCCGGAAAAGGAGGTGTTGGAAAATCCACAGTTAGCACACAATTGGCTCTAACTCTGAAGGAAAAAGGTTTTAAGGTTAGAATTTGATATCAAACAAACAAACAAGTTTCATAACTTTATGCAAGACATAAGGATAAGTCCATCAAAGAGAATATAATCACTTGCAGTCAATTTCACATATTATATTTACATTTTCAGGTTGGATTACTAGATGTTGACTTATGTGGTCCAAGTGTCCCCTATATTTTAAACTTGGAGGGTCAAAATATTCATCAAGGCACTGAAGGATGGATCCCTGTATATTTGGATAAGGAACAGAAGTTAGGCGTTATGTCTATTGGTTTCCTTTTGAATTCGAGAAACGACGCAGTAGTTTGGAGAGGACCGAAAAAAACTTCTATGATTAAGCAGTTCTTGGAGGATGTTTGCTGGCAAGACTTGGATTACCTCATTATAGATACCCCACCTGGTAAATTGCAAAATAACATTATTTATTAAAGGATCACTTCTTAATCCCATATAGAGTATAACACCCGTATTCTTAAACCTTCACTCAAACTCGATTCAACCTTACTCCACCTCATTGGTATGATTACTTGTCACTAGCTTCCTTGACTTGAGATGATTTCTCATTGGAGGTGAGTTTTGAACTGTCAAATATAAGGTTGGTCGAGAGGTACCTTGAGGTGTCCTTGAAATGAAATAAAGTGGATAAAAAAACAGGTTTTTGCCACTTTTGGCCTAGGTTTTACTTACTTCATTTAATTTTTTACTCTATTCTTTTGTAATTTTCAATTTTTGTGTTTAAAATTGTTATTATAACCTCATTGGAGTTTGTTCAAGCAACCAACGACTTCCATAAGGCCTCCTCGAATGAGTTTGAGTGAAGGATGTCCTTAAGGTTATGTATAAGAATATGGGGGTAAGAGTTGAGGACCTGAAGAGAGAAACAACCTAAGGTATATAGATTATTAGTAATACATATAATAGTTTTCTATCCTACAAAAGAAACTAACCAGTAAAATTGATAGGAATCTGTTATCTATAAACCATTTTCATGTTAATTGTGTAAAATTACTAATAAGCTGTGTTTCACAGTATAGGTATTGGGAGGTTTTTGGTTTTATTTATATTCCAAGATGAATATACCTTGATGGAGCTAGTCCAAAGTAAAGGGACACTAACTCTGTAATACATATAACACCAAATGCGCAGAATCATTTGAAAATGGCTATTTCATAACTTGCCTTGACTGGAAATTTAATCCAGAACCTCCTTACTAGGAGATTGTAATGTTGTACAATTATATAGTTATTGCATTCTGTGGAGACCTTCAGATTTCTGTACAAAACTTTGTTTATACACCAACAATTTAGATGTCCAAATTAGTATGGAGCAAAGGCGTATACCTTGAAAAACTGATACCTGGCTACTATCACTTGATAAAAAGCAAAAAAATTTAGTTCCTCATGCAAAATTGCAATATTGACTTCAGGTACCTCCGATGAACACATAACAGTGATGGAGAACCTTCGTCAAGTCCCCCAGTGTTCCGCAGTGATTGTGACCACTCCGCAGGAGGTGGCCATCGAGGATGTGCGCAAAGAGATCACCTTCTGCAGAAAAACTGGCATTCCTATACTCGGCATCATTGAAAATATGAGTGGGTAAGTGTCAAAAATGTTTACAATATTAAAAAATACCATCCCCAGCTACAGACATTGTCTTAAGAGAAGCAGGGTCCCAGAACTAGGCAGCTTGTAATGAAGCAAGGTGTCAATTCTATGATTGTTGCTCCTATTATGGGAATAACTTGCAAAGCGAAAGATCAATTAACACTACTGCTCACAGCCAGGAAGGCTGATTGTAAGTTACAGCTAAGAAAAAAAATACAATTTATTAATATAATATGGTATAGTGATAATTTATTTATTCACATTTCCTATCATTAACATTACTCAGTATGATAGGATAGGACAGTTGATTACAATTTAAATTTACAATTACGATTACAATTAATTTCTTTAACTATTTCTATAACACAATTCGTACATCATCCCCTTTGTGAACTAAATCAAAGTACAACTGAACAGATCTATGTTGTTTGCCATTCAGTCTTAATGTCTTCTAAACCTATTGCATAATAAACTAATTTTGGTTAAAAAGTGGAGAAAAAAAAGGAGGAAAGTGAACCGTGGACTGGGCTATGAAGGAACCAACTAATGATGCAACTGCGAATGTTAAGATGAAGAAGATTGGTATTGACTTATGAGGAAGAAATGAGATAGTCTGTACTCAAGTCGGTCAATATTATTTTTAAGACTGGCTATGGAAATGATTTTGTGGTGGAAAACACTACCAGCAGACAGACATCATCATTTCGTGTAGGTTACATTGCCAATCGACCATGTACACATTGTACATCCTGGTGTCAGAGTTGTGCGGAACCGACTCTCGGCCTCTGACGTGATTCCTTTAACGACCACCAGATGGTGGCCGAGACCCACTGCTTAACGTGCCTTCCGAAGCACGGAACCATCTTTATTATCAGACAATCAGGTGATTCAAACCTGCAATATCCTAACCAAAGTGAAAACAACTAAACAAAGTATGCTGTCCGTGGGAATCGAACCCACGACCCCCAGACCAAAGGCGAACGCCTTAACCACTGGACTATGGAGGCAGAGCAGACAGAGAAACCAGTAGATACGTAGAGATAAGAAGATTACAAATAATTACTTGCTGTGAACAATTCACTCACACAAGCACAGCATTCGCACCTTGTTTTCAAAACTAGTGGGCGCTTCATACAGGCTTCTCTAGTTGACTGTCAAAGTTGCATTTAATTTATTTATTGTGGCATCCATTAGTGTGTTCAACATATTCAGTGTGTGAATTTGAACCTGAATCCTTTTCCCAACACCCAAAAAGTTCATTAAAAACCCAGTTAGCGTGTCTCACGAAATCATCACAACTCTGCTGTTCCTCCATATTCATTTTCCAAAAATATTCGAGATCAATTATTCTTACTTAACAGTATTTTAAGAAAAATCACTTTATATTCTTTTCCAGCTTCGAGTGCCCGTCATGCAGTGAATGCACAAACATTTTCTCAAGTGGAGGAGGCAAGTCATTGGCAGACATTTCGAAGATCCAATTCCTGGGCAGCGTGCCCATCGACCCCCGAGTAGGGAAGCTGGCCGGGCAAGGGGTTGCTGCTGTTAAGGAGTTGCCGGAGTCAAAAACTAGCAAAGTATTTAATGATTTAGCGGCAGTGTTGGCTCTAAGTGATAGTGTAGGGTCATAGTTTTTATTTTATCCAAAAAAAAATTGTTATGGAACTGTACATTAAAAATATTGTACACTGTGAAATTTTTGTCGTTTTCGACCCATCGTCCAGTGACTCCGTTCATGCAACTGAACAACTTTCCCCAAGATACATGGGTCGAAATATGGAGTAAATTTTTGGACCTCCCATACAAAATGTCTCATCACGTGACCTAACTTACTATGGGAAGTCCAAATTTGTTTTTCATGTTTCGAGCTATGTTCGTTGGGGGATTTGTTCGGTCGCATGAATGGAGTCACTGGACGATGGATTAAAAACAACTAAAATTTCACGGTGTATTGTTTATTGTACTGTGTTTAAAAATCAAGCATCTTTTGTAAAGGATTATATTAAATCGTTCCTATATTATCTAAATCATTTTGTTTCTGATAGACATTATGTTTATTTGTATGTAATACTTTTACAGGCGTGATGTATTTATGTAATACATTCACAACCAGAGAAACTTATATGCTCAATTGGTGTGTGTATGTGTGTTTTTATAATGCCAGTATTTGCATTCTATTGTCATATATAACAATAGATTTTACTACATGCAGCTTTGGCTAAATTTATTCATTTCTGTAGGTTACCCTATTCTGGTTTTTAAATTACTGGCTTCAGCAATATGCTTAATCATTTGTGTTTTTGCTGTTATTGTACATTCCTTGGCCAAAAATGTAAAATACTTGTAAATAAAACTATTTTTGTAAATATTTAATCAATTTTATTTTCCATCAAACACGCAAGTAAATATATATGCTATAAATGCATCAGTTATTATATAAAATACTACTAAATTATCATAAATTCGAGGGTTTACCCTGACACATTTCCATTTACTAGATAGATACATATTTTAATATAATTGATATTAATTAACATTCAAATTAATAATTGCACATTTAATTGTTACATATTGTGCCTCTGCCACAAAATTTTACGCTTGTTTGAATCTAATTTGTATGTTTTAAAATCTGTAAAGCGCCCCTGAGATCGAAGTGCAGATTCTTATTAACGGAGGCCAAGACAATTAAACGAATAAGGGATTTCTCAATGGCCTAGACTCTCACTTTGGGTCGCTGCACCATCGTAGTAGTAAGTAAAGCGCCACTGGCGTACATTAAAGAAATTCACTGCAACTGCGAAAATTTCATGGAAGATGCACCAGTACTCTCCGTTCACTGTAGAAGTCCCCTGGGCGTGGCGCTAGTCTTCGTCCAGCGGAATTTTTTCTTGTAAAAAATATGTAGTTCCACTTATTGCCGCGGTGCTGAGTGTTACAGTGATCGGAGTATACCTATTAAACAGTTTAGGAACTCGAGCAAACTTAATATGAACAAATGATTATGTTGTATTAGTCAGCATTTTATGTATCTAGTATATCATATAAATTCATAAAAGTTATAAAAAATTTCAATGTAAATATTTGTTAAAATCTTTTTGCTTCATATTAATAGGCAAAACTCACTTACACATACATTTGGCCCACTTTATATGTAATTAAAGGAAAAACCCTGAGAGTGACACACCTATGTTCTCACGTTTTAGAAAAAGGAATTTTAGCGCACTGCACATAAAATACACAAAATATATTATTTCTTCAATTGTTTATAACATAATACTAAAATAATGACCCTAGTATATAGTACTATTCTAAAATGTAGGACTTAAAAACAATAGCAGCCATATTAACTTTTCCTTAGAGGAACTTAACCTAAATCTACATTTTCTATTTAATATAACTATTAAGAAAACCAAACAGGAACGTTTGCTTTCAGCAACTACTTTTACTCAATTTGAAACTTTCTTTGAAATAAAACAATAAGGGCGAACGCTAAATCTCGCGCGGGCGCACGCTCGCGTTTCATAATTAAAAATAGTATGAGCAGCGCAGGCGCGGGCGGCGGGGGGCGGGCGCGGGCGGCATCCATACGGAGCGTGTAATAATTGAGGTGCAATTTCGGCCAGTGTTTTGGGACATGAATGAATTATATAAAGATAGAGATGCCCGTCAAGAAGCATGGCTTGAAGTTTGTCGACAATTAATCGAAAATTTTGAAGCACTCATATTACTTATTCGAGAGTACTTTTAGCATACCTACCGATATCTTTTCCATTGGTGATATCGTGGACTTTGATCTTTGAGTCTTCGCCTTCAAGTATGGATCTTATTTTGAATAATTCATCATATATCCTTGTACTTAATTTAAAATATTTGTAATATTCGTTTTCATTGTCCCTCAACTTCGAAAATTTGGTTACGAATTCTCCGCTGAGTAGCCCGATTGTCACGAAAGGGTTAGGCAAATAATAAATTAGCAAATAATCCATGGTAATCTACTCGACACAACTTTATACGCTCGAGATCAAAATGATACTAGCAACGCTAAATGAGACGGGCGCACGCGACGGGTTCGCGGATTCGTGGCCCGCGGCGGACTTCCGACGCGGTGCACCCGAACCGCACCCGCCCGTGTTTTAGCGTTCGCCCTGATAGGTATATAATTTAAAACTTTGGCACAAAATCATATTATTATGTTAGGCGCCTTCCGGGAAAATTCTTTTCCATTTACTCCCGGAATTTTTAAAAATTCCCGGTAATAAATGGAAAATAATTATTCTTTCCCTTTTCTTCCCCTAAAATTTATTTTTTTGCCTCTTGAATTTCTTCCCGCTGCCCATCTCTATGTGGCTGATCTAAAACAGTGCATCCAATGCAGGCATCATTGATATTTAAAAACATGCTTCAGGCTATTAACGGACAGTCTACAAGCTAGCTTAGAGAAAAAAAGCTAAATTGATTTTTTGTCTACCCTGTGAAAGAATCCTGTGCACGTCAGTAAAAGTTAAACAACTAGTTTCTACTTTTGTAGCTTAGCCAAAACCAAGAGAAATATAATCAAAAAGTTGCTAATGGATCTTTGTTCCACTGGCAACTTTTTATTAAAAAATCTCTATTAATTTAAGTCTGAGCACTAGGCCCAGAGGACCATTCATTCTCTCCTGCTATATCAAATTTAGGACGAGTACACATAAGACATTGTGACTATTTCCTAACCTTTACGTTACTACTAACACTGAATAATATGCAATGTGTACTTACAATATCAGATGATTTTTCTCAAGATAAAATCTCAAGAATAATAAATAATAGGAATATTTTCGGTCAGACAAATAGATAAGTTGATATGATAAATTCAGAACATAAAATAAGAGTTAAATAATTTAACATTAAATTAAGTTTAATTTAATGTTAAATTATTTAACGTATTTAATAGTTATTAAACACGGATTTTATGGCGTTTATTACTTATATATATTACACCTAACGTTACAAACACTTTACAGCGTTTATGGTCGTAAACATTGCAAAGTATTTGAAACGTGTCAAGTGTCATCATCATCATTTCGTGTAGGATACGTTGTCTATCGACCATGTACACCCTGGTGTCAGAGTTGTTCGGAATCGCCTCTCGGCCTCTGACGTTGTTCCTTTAACGACTACGAAATGGCAGCCCGGACCGACGGCTTAACGTGCCTTCCGAAGCACGGAATCATCTTTATTATCAGACAATCAGGTGATTCAATCCTGCAAAGTCCTAACCAAACTGGAAACTACTAAACAAAGTATGCTTCCGGTGGGAATCGAACCCACCACCCCCGGGTCGAAGGCGAATCACTGTATCACGGATAAACGCGATAAAAACCGTATTAAAATAGTTTAACTTGTAACAATCGCGAAAACACAAAAAATAATTTTACGGCCGAATTACTGGGTATAAAATGAAAAACTCTACTATAACTATGGGTAACTCTTGGCTGAAGATATTCACGCAGTGCTGGCTGGCTGTTCTTCATTCAACCACATGAACTGCCTGATCTCATCTTCAGATGAGGGGCAGCAATGAGGAGGCGCCTTTTGGAGAATGTTGCGTAATTCCTGAGAAGAAATTGTTGGTTATTTGTCATTATCTACTCTAAAATTCGAACCCTTAACCTAAGAGTAGGTAAGACTTTCGTGTAAGAAAATAATTTATATTTAACAAGAGTTGGCTTTTCCAAGCAGTGGGCAAATATAGGTTAATAAAAAAAAAACAAAAGGTCGATAGGAAATGAGGGTGGGGAAGGGAGGGGGAGAAATACAATTCAATAAACGACACTAGTATTGCAAATTTGTAATAGAACATGGCTAATTACATTTTACGACTACAAAATGATTATAGCACACTGTTTAATACATAGATGGCGTTAGTGTTCGTCTTGAGAAAAATTCTTATTTTTACGCGATCTTTCGCATGTGTATTTATCATTAAAAATCCTAAGACAATCAGCGTTATACAGAATTCATTTTGGTTCAGTTATTGTTTGTATGTAATTTTTTGTAAAAAGATGTAAAGGCGAAAATTTGATTAGTATTGGTTTGTTTCAGTTTTAAAACTGTATTTAAAAACTAGTCAGTCCACTCAACTGATAGATAGATAATAAATTTACTTTGTTCAACTGGTTATATTTACATACATACCATCACGCCTTTTTCCCGTAGGGGTAGGCAGAGACTACGGATTTCCATTTGCTACCATCCTTACAGACTTCTCTCGCTACTTCTGCGCTCATCACTCTCGTCATAGACGCTCGTCGTTATAACATTGTATTCATGAACAAAACAAACGTTTAATGAGGAGTGGGGGGGGGGGGGCAGGATATTTTGTTGTTATACATCAGAGTTTTAGTAATAGAGTCTGTTCAGAAGAATTACAATATTTCAGCGATATAATATCAAAATAATAATTTTGGTAACATAACATGCGCAAGAGTGGGTTGAAGCCAAAATAAAGCACACTATTGTACAAACCCCGACTACTTCGAGCCACTTGTCCTTCTGAAGCCGTCCAGGTATGGACCGCCTTAATTTCTGCGGAAGACATAAGGGCACATGACGGTACACCCACAAGCAATATTATGTACATTAAACTGCACTCAATTTTAGACCTTACTAGCTTTTGCCCGCGGACTCCTTTAAATACCACGGGTACTATACTCGCATTTGGCACAGAGTTATAAGATGAGGTAGAAGTGGGCGTTTCCGGTGTGACAGATAAGCCTCGCCGTGTAAAGTTAAGGCTCAAGAGGCTTAACTAGCCGACACATGTCGCTTCTATATAATCTTTTTTCTGTGGCAATTTGATGGAATTAAGACATCATAGTAACCCATCACTAATCTTAACAGCCTGGCCACGGGGAAATTCGCCACAACGAGTTTCGCCGCTTAGTCGCCGGTGGCATCGCGGCGAAATTTGCCGTGGCGAATTGCCCCGTGGCCAAGCTGTAACTATGCATATGCCAAATTTCAGGACGATTGGTTCAGTATGTAAAGCGCGTGAAGAGATATTTAAAAAATTAATTCCGTATTTATATCAGGATAACATTGATTTGAGATTCGTTGGATATATATATTATTGCTCGTGTCGTGACTGTACATGCGTTGATTTATAATGCGTATTGTGACGAGCGCGGCGTGGAGCGGAGCGTGTTGCGGTACAATACAATACAATACATCTTTATTGCCCACGTACAGTAACAAATAATTTGACAATTACAAAAACTTAATATGAGCAAAGGCTATATATTGCTAGGCAATCGCGGTAATTGAATTTAACGATCAGTGTATGCAAATTTCACCCTTCTGCGTTACAAGACCTTTTCAGTACAAGCGGTAAGATTGTGGAATTCATTGCCAGCTGATGATATACGAGACTCGAAAACTATCTCAGTTCTTAAGAAACTAGTTAATGGAGTATTATCTGTCTTTAGCACAATAGATATTTATGTATGTATTTTATATGTAAGTTTATTAAGTATCTATTATTAGTAATGGTATTTGTGTATTAAATGAAGTATGTTTATATTACAATGATTTCATTGAATTTGTACCTAGGTAATTAGGTAGTCTTCACTTTTCCTTTCTTTTTTGTACACGCTAATTACCCTTTTCTTGTCATTTCCTCCCTTGGGTCTGCTGGAAGAATTTTCTTTACAAATAAGCAGCTCCCTTGTACTGTCTTTTCCTCTTATGTATAATCCTTTGCGTTTTTATCGTATACATGAATAAAGTATGTGGCGTGGTGCCACTGATTTTAGGTTTAATTTAGTTTTGTACATAATGTTTAATTTTAGTGTTTTCAGTTTTTTTATTCATTTGTAAATATATTTTAATTTTGTAACATCCGGACAGATAAACCGATTTTATGTTTATAGTTTTGTCATTCCTAATGTTCTTTAAATGATGGCAGTTGACGGTTCGCCTTAGAGCGCAGACTCCGCCGTGCAACCGTGGCAACTGCGCTCTCTGGCGGCTGTTATCATAACTAGAAATTTTCTCTTGGACTTTGGATTTTACTGTCAACTGGTTTTGTTAATTTTCTTCCGTTGCTTATTTTTATCGTATAAAGTAACTTTTATTTCTGCTCATCATACTCCTTCTTTACTTATTTCTATTGTGGACTTATATATTTCTTGTAAATAGAGTGTTGTGTCTTAAAAAATACTTTCGTTTCCTATCCCTACACTCATTCCTTTACATTACATTTCCTCTCTCCTCTTCCTCCTCCACATAATTGGTGACCCGTCTTTACACTGAAGATGAGCACTGATAAAGAAGAATTTCAGTTGGCCATGGAGTCGTTCCGCGTCGGAGTGAAGGTACCTCCTTTCTATCCTGAAAAACCGGCATTGTGGTTCGCTCAACTAGAAGGCCAGTTCCAGTTAGCCAATATCACCGTAGACGCGACGAAATTTTATTACGCGATAGGTCAGTTGGCTCCACAATACGCGGCTGAGATCGAAGATGTTATTATCTCGCCGCCGGCAGAAAATAAATATGAGAAGCTTAAACTGGAACTCATTAGGCGCCTTTCAGCCTCTAGAGAAAAACAAATGAAGCAGCTTCTGGCCCATGAAGAGCTGGGCGACAGAAAACCGTCGCAATTCCTGCGCCACCTGCAGAACCTAGCTGGACCTGGAGTGCCGGAAGAATTTTTGCGAACTATATGGACGAGCCGACTACCATCAGGTACGCAAACCATTATTGCATCGCAAATAAAGGCCTCGCTTGAAGAGCTTGCTGAACTGGCAGACCGTATCCATGACGTAGTATCGCCTAATATACAGGTAGCTTCAACGTCATCGACCTCAAGAGCTCCTTCGAGTAGTTCCGAGGATGTACATCGTCAGATCGCGGCATTAACTAAGCAGATGGCTGCCCTGACGAATAAACTCGACCAGATATCGGAAGGTGGTAACCGTCGGTTAGCTCACCGGCACCGTGATCGAAGCCGTTCCCGTTCTAGGACAAGATCCCAGTCGTTGTATAGAAAATACCCTAATTGCTGGTATCATGCTAAATACGGAGATAAGGCCAAGTGGTGTATTAAGCCGTGTGACTTTTCTTCGGGAAACGCAGTGAGCAATCAGTAATGGCGGCCGACGATTGCGTGAATACAGGTCGCTTATTTGTCACAGACAAACGGACTAGACTACAATTTTTGGTGGACACCGGGAGTGATCTGTGCGTTTTTCCCCGGATTCATTTTAAAGGGCGTCGGTCTCAAACCGATTATGAATTGTGTGCAGCAAATGGTACGCCGATTGCAACATACGGCCATATTAATTTAATTTTAGATATAGGTTTGCGCCGTGACTTTGCTTGGCAATTTATTGTTGCGGATGTGACAAAGGCAATAATAGGTGTAGATTTTTTATCCTTTTATAATCTGATGGTTGATTGCAGAAACCAGCGCCTAGTTGATAATCATACTAGCCTTACCACCGCGGCTTTGCTTGCACGCCCGTCGGATATCATCTCTTCAGTCAAGTGTGTGATTGGTGAGTCGGACTTTCATGACATACTCAGGGAGTACCCTGACATTACGCGTCCACATGGCACACATCACACACCTACACATAATACTGTACACTATATCCGAACAACACCCGGTCCGCCCGTTTCCAGTTCACCACGTAGGTTAGCCCCCGATAAGTTGAAAATTGCAAAGGAAGAGTTTGCAGCTATGCTCCAAAGTGGTATAGCCAGGCCTTCCAAATCCTCTTGGGCCTCTCCTTTACATCTGGTCCCCAAAAAAGATAATAGCTGGCGTCCCTGTGGCGACTATAGGATGCTTAACGCTCGGACCGTTCCTGACAAATACCCGATCCGACATGTCTCTTCACCATTAGGATCGTTCAAAATTCCAAATTCTCGGTTTACTAACATCCATATTGATCTTATAGGTCCTTTACCTATATCTCAAGGTTTTAGGTATTGCCTCACCGCAATCGATAGATTCACGCGATGGCCTGAGGTTATACCGCTACAAGAGATCACTGCTCAGGCAGTAGCTAAAGCCCTGATATCTGGATGGATTTCCAGGTTTGGGTGTCCAATCAGTATCGTTACGGATAGAGGTAAGCAGTTTGAGTCTGCACTGTTCAAGCAGTTATCCAAACTTATAGGATTCCAGCATAGACGAACTACTGCATACCATCCAGCCTGTAACGGTATTATTGAAAGATTCCATCGACAGCTGAAGGCTGCAATTGTATGCCATTCTGGTCCAAATTGGATTGACGCACTTCCTTTCGTCTTGTTAGGGATCAGAAGTTCTTTTAAGGAAGATTTATCAGCTTCTTCGGCTGAACTCACCTACGGCGAACCGCTTAGGCTCCCAGGTGAGTTCTTTAACAAAGAAGAAGAAGAAGTTGTCACTGATGTGACAGAATATTTAGCGCGGCTCAGATCGTTTGTTAGGAAGATTAAACCTTCACCTGCTTCCCGTCATAATAAGCATTCTATCTTCGTTTTTAAAGATCTGGCCACAGCTACACACGTTTTTCTACGTGATGACACAGTTCGTGGGTCCCTTACACCTGTTTACTCTGGTCCTCACGAAGTTTTAGAGAGAGGTGATAAAGTATTCAAAATTATTTTAAGAGGTAATCCTGTTACAGTATCGATAGACCGCATCAAGCCGGCCTACATACTGCAGGATTCAAACACCTCACACAATCTTCCCTCACACTCTAACGATAAAAACATTTTCACTAAATCCGGTACAAACACACAGACACAAGTTCCGACAACTGATCACAGTACGTCCTCTGAACGAGATGTTATTCGACGGACACGTTCAGGCCGTGTTGTGCATTTTCCTATCAGATTATAGATTGTAACTATCTGCCTATTATCGCCCTTGTCGGTCTCTGGAGGGGGGTGATGTGGCGTGGTGCCACTGATTTTAGGTTTAATTTGGTTTTGTACATAATGTTTAATTTTAGTGTTTTCAGTTTTTTTATTCATTTGTAAATATATTTTAATTTTGTAACATCCGGACAGATAAACCGATTTTATGTTTATAGTTTTGTCATTCCTAATGTTCTTTAAATGATGGCAGTTGACGGTTCGCCTTAGAGCGCAGACTCCGCCGTGCAACCGTGGCAACTGCGCTCTCTGGCGGCTGTTATCATAACTAGAAATTTTCTCTTGGACTTTGGATTTTACTGTCAACTGGTTTTGTTAATTTTCTTCCGTTGCTTATTTTTATCGTATAAAGTAACTTTTATTTCTGCTCATCATACTCCTTCTTTACTTATTTCTATTGTGGACTTATATATTTCTTGTAAATAGAGTGTTGTGTCTTAAAAAATACTTTCGTTTCCTATCCCTACACTCATTCCTTTACATTACATTTCCTCTCTCCTCTTCCTCCTCCACAAGTAAATAAATAAGACACTGAGTTGTAAATCATATTGTGGGGCTAAAAAAGTTTCATTAATTTTATGGGTTTCTCTACCATTTTTTAGTAATTTTATATTTTCAAAATTAACTTTTCAATCAAAATGGTTATGAATAAACTCCTGGGGGAAATTTGAAAGTAATAATTTGGACAATATATTAAAAACATAACATTCTATCTTCATATCACGTACCTTGGAAATAACCTTATCATTACGAATGTTTATAATATGAAAACGTAGTCAATATACCAACTTAATTCACAAACGATGTTAATGATGTTAAAATAGGGATACAAAATAGCAACATGTATTTATTATTTATTATTTAACTGGCATGTTAATTTTTTATTTTTTTAAACTCACACATAATCGATTTTCATTAGTCATAATCAATGAATCGAACTATTTTCATTTGCATATGAGTTATGAATATCAAAAAAAAAAAAAAAAACGCTCCGCTCAACGCCCCACCATCATGCCAAGGCCTTTACACTTCCGCAAACCTACTTCTTTCAAAGTTATCTGACCTCAAACATTTAATTTTTTTTAAAATAAAAAAAACTCAATTATTTCGTATAACACAAGATCAATAAAATTGTCATGTTAAAGTGATTTGCAATTAGCGCGACTGGCCTGCAGGTTTATTTAACATTATTATCGATGACATTTAATTAATTAAAAAAATGAACATTTTTTTTTTCACAAAATAAGCATAACAAACGTTCGGTAACTTTTTATAATAAAGCGAATGATATAAAGTTTTATTGTAATAGCAACACTACGGCTCAACAGATAACGTATATATTGAAATGTCATAAAATATAATAGGTAAAATAACTTCGGAGTGTTTAGCCTCAAGAAGACAAGTAAGCGGTCGGATTTTGTAATGCCATAAGCAGATCACACAAAAACACAAGACTAATTTACCATTTATAACGAGTCTAGGCGCAATTTCAGTAAACATAAATATATAGGGACAAATGTCGCTTTAATATACACAGGTTAATTGAGCTCCGCAAGTAATTTCGAGATTTTTGTTAGATTCAAAGCAAATTTTTATAACAAACTCAAAAAAATATCATTTTCAATCTTCACCTGACCGGGGATCAAACGCGTTCCTCGGTAGCGGGCGGGCATATTAAATCATTACGCTACAGAGATCGTTAAATTAAAATTTTCAAGAAGCAAGCATCAAAGTAATAAAAATGTTATAAAATTTAATGAAGCATCAGAATTATTCGCGTCGTTAGCACCATCTGTTGAGTCGTGTAGTAATCATTTCATGTGCGACAGTGTCGCCACATGAAGTTGCGTCAAGACTCGTTATTTTTTTTTTTATACAACTAAGTAGGCAAACTGGCGTACGGCCCACCTGATGGTAAGTGGTTACCGTAACCTATGAACGCCTGCAACACCGGAGATGTCACAAGCGTGCATCACAGTGTTATTTGGCAGCGGTCTTTTATGCAAATGGTAGATAAGCATTATAGTAACTATGGTCCCCGTCACGAGAGAATATAAATTATGTAAACAAATGCTCAGGGGCTCGCAACATTTGAATGAGAGAAAAAATAGTATATTTGTGACTTATTTAATGTTGAGAGAGAATTTAAATTTAAGAATGGTTTTAGATGATTCTGTTGACCGCCGCAGACATCCGCGTGTATTGCTTAACTGATTAGTTGTATTATTTTTTTCCCATTTATTTGTTTCAAAAGTGAAAAGATAAATTGTAAAAAAATAAAATGGCGGTCCAATTGTTTACATTTACAGAGCCGGACTCGTACCTGTACCACGCATCATTGGCATATCGTCAAAATATAACCCGCCTAATTGGAATTAGTCGTTAGTTTCATATAACCCGTACAGTAATTTAAGTCAATTATATTTCGTAAACTTACAATATTGTCACTAGGCAAACCCCACCTCAGTTGAGATTAGTTTCTTTACTAAATTTATACTTTCTCGTGACGGCGACTTTAAATCTTGCCTTAAGTTAACACCTGCAGGAATATTATACTTTTGAAATGTTCAACCTCAAGGGAGAGTAAGTACCTTCATAGCGCTTCTGTTAGCCTGAGCGGCAACCAGGTGGTTGACGACTGGCGCGGGGTAATCCTTGCCGATGATGCAGTTAGCACGCTCTTGCACATCTATTGGGGCTTTCCAGGGCTCGTAACTGGAATTATATTTGAAATACAAATTTACCATTGTTGTGACGTGTGATGGTGCACGAACGCATCCACTAGCCGTTACAAAATTATTATTTAGATCTATTTAGAGTCGATTTCACCAACATCGATCCTATCAGAGAGTAATTAATCTAAGTATTAAAAAAATTATGGCAGACTTTTTTATTCTAGAGTCCTTGTACCGGTATTATATATGTGGATTAACGAACATTATACGAGAGTAAATTCTGTAATTATCCTTTGAATAAAACTTATCTTATACTTTAGTGAAATCGGCCCTTAGAGATGTTTCAGACTTTTCACTTATAGCCTCGTTTTATGATATATATGTTCTTAAATGCAGCTGACCCCTGTCGGCTAAACTTAAGCGTAGCCTTTCATCTTCGGCTACACTTAACATTAGCCGGCATCATTTCGGCTAATCTTAAGTGTAGCCAATTCCTGACGGCTAAACTTTAGTGTATCTTATCTTCGGCTAGACTTAAGTTTAGCCGCCATCATTTCCGCTAAACCTAAGTGTAGCCGATCTCTGTTGGCTAATCTTATGTGCAAGATAATTTTGACCGTATAATACTATTCATGACTGATATTTTTGATTAACGTAGATAGTAGATAAGTAGTCATTTATAAAACAAGGAAAATCACTTGCGTGTTGCCGACCCCTAAAAAATTTTGTACGCAAACAAGCATATTGCCCGCCAGATAGTAAGAGGTCAAAGAACATATGGAACTTTAAACAATTAAATAGTCAAACAGGCATAAAAGGCAAATTGCCACAATCTTGCTCCAACCTGAATTGTGCAGGAGCAGTAGAGCATGCTGGCACGTGTGTAGAGACGCCATAAATCGGTCCAATCTGCTCCAAAATAGATTGTGCAAGAGCTGAAACATCAGCAGAGACCAAATATAGCTCACATGTACTCGACGGGCACCTTGGCCAGCTCGGGCACGTATCTGCGCACGTACTCGCCGCTGGGATCCAAGCGGCGGCCCAGTCGTACCGGACACGCACACTCGCCCGAGTCTAAAAGTGCTTCGAACGCGGACGACGACACCCACATCCAATTGCCCGCGCACACCGACCTGAATTGGAGGTGTGAATGGTACATTATTGCAAAGGCAGCGAAACAGGCAATTGCCATTTCGGCCGAGGCATGTATAGTGCTTTTATTAAAAAAGCGCAAGGAAATAGAAAAGGGCCTTTTACATAATAAATTTAATTAATTTTACAGTTTGTGCCGAAAGGTAAACGCATCTGTGGCTATACAGCCACGAGAACGCAATGTGTACGATAGATGAAAGAGTTCTAAATTCAAACAGCACACCGTTTCATACAACATTGCCGGCGCGCTCTTCGTTCCAAATTCAAAGTTCCAAAAAAAGCGCCGGGAAGTGAATTTGATTTTCAGTCTACGTAAATATGTTACTTCGCGTGTTCTTTATTCAAAAGTAATGACAATATTTCCGCGCATGTTTAAGAAAATTATAATTATTAGGTTATACAATAAGTAAGTTAGCTAGCGAAAACGGATGTTCCCAAAAATGGTCCAATACTAACTCAACACTATGCATGCACATGATGGCTCATAATTATTGATAGTACTAACGTACAGAACAGACGCCCTCGCACCCGAAACAGATACCACATCTCACCGCGCAGATTGAGGGTAAAAATAGAGAGCAAAATAAAGCTCCGTTCAAACTAACGCGAATACGTAGACGTGCTTTAAGCAGACCAGTCACCTTTTAATGCATTGATGAATGCAACGTGAGTGAGATAATATAGTGTTAATTAAATTAAACTATTTTATTTTCTTATGTTTTCGCGATTGTTATTCATTAAATTAAACTATTTTAATATTTTAATTTAATAAACTATTTTAATACGGTTTTATCGCGTTTATTACTTATTTATTTACACCTGACGTTTCAAACACTTTACAGCGTTCATGGTCGCAGGCAGACTAAGTTAACATTTGTCTTTGATGTCATAAGATTACAAACTACCGCCTGAAATTTTTATTTGCCAATACTGCGTGAATCGGAATAGTTCTCAATAAAAAATTCATGCGGTAGTTTGTATAGTGTTAAGTTAGCATGTGTAAGTGAGAAAAACGATGAATAATGTATGTGGACTTTTGGATATACGGCGGGAGTGATGGTGTTATGCTCGACCGTCGCAAAGAGTAGATCTTCCCGCCAGACGAGGTGTTATGCTTGGGGAACCGCGGCTCCGACGGTGTTCTGTCGGAGATTGTATATATGCTCCAATACGTAAAAACTTCAATTGCGCGGTTTAGTCCGCCATACGAACTTTTGCGTCTTGTATGGGAATTGCTGTTTTTCTCTTTAGCGCCATCTGTTTGCGTTGTGGTGTAATTATTTGCTGTGCGATTGTGTCGCCACAGACTTACTATTACTAAATTAAAAATAAAGAAAGTTCTAACCTAAAAATAATGATTTCTCATATTTTCGTGAATATTACACATTAAACGTTAGGTTAATGCGTGATATCAGCATCAAGCAAATACTTTAGGAAATTAAGCCCGTATTCCCAGGACAGCCAAAAGCTTCATCCGATGAGGAATGACGCTACAGTATTCCTCACAACACAATGACGCCAACAATAACCTATCATATTACATTACTTTCAAAACATACAAATTTCTTACCAATCTGCATCTAGCAGATACTTCAGAAAGTGGTTAAGACCGTATTCCCAGGACAGCCAAAGGGTTCCTCTGGTGAGAAATGACGCAACAGTATTCCTCACGGCGTGGTGAAGCCAGCCCTCGGTGCGTAGTTGTCGCATCGCGGCGTCTACGAACGGGAAGCCGGTTCGACCTTCTGTCCATCTGAGTAGAAGAATTATTTGTATTAAATTAACTTTTTAAACTAAAACACATAAAATTAAAGGGTTAAGTGCGTATGCGTTAAATACCTCTATACTTATATACCTACAGCGGGATCGTTTAAGTATGGAGCTATAGAAATTCTGATGCGGCCGTTGTAAGATGGTTGCAACGTCGCAAGTATAAAAGTATTTTACGCACTTATCCTCTAATGTTATGTTTTATTTGTATTATATTGAGTGGACGTACTACATAATTTTTCAATCTGTCTGAAGGCGCATATATATATATGTCTAAGTAGCGTTGCCAGGCGTCCGGATAAAGCCGGACATAGTTAGGCTTTTTGAATGCGTGTCCGGCCAAAATAAACGGTGTCCGGCTTGTCCGGATTTTATTAGGCTTTTTACATTTAATTTAATTTAACAAGATTTATGGTAATAATCGAAAAAAGCTTTAAATACTGAGATACAAAATCCTCAATAATGTAGGGTGTCCGGCCGTTTTAGCCAAATGTCCGGCCAAACTAGCTGGTCTGTCCGGCTATTAGGTTTGGCGACCTGGTAACCCTATGTCTAGCCTTGGAATACGTTAATACTATTAATATACACACTCACACACATCGGTTGGGAACCCGAAACAGATACCGCACCTCACCGCGCAGGTTTAGGATAGAAATCGAGATCAAAACAATGCAAGGATGTCGCTTTTGCCGCGCGGCCGCTGCGACCACTATCACACAGATGCGGTAAATAACCAACCCTGCGACTAACACACACATTGACACGTGTGCGTACGCGACCGAATCGTAGTAGTAGTAATAAGTTTCGGGCTCGCCGCTGTCGTATGGAGTAGCCGGGGTGTGATTATCCTACTTCCTACTAATATTATAAATGCGAAAGTTCCTAAGTATGGATGGATGTTTGTTACTCTTTCACGACTAAGCCGCTGAATTGATTTTCATGAAATTTGGTACGGATATAGTTAAAGACCCGGAGTCAAACATAGGCTACTTTTTGACGCAGGCGGAGCTGCGGGAAACAGCTAGTTTGTATTATATTGAGTGGCCATACTAAACACATTTCAAACTGTCTGTAGGCATTTCGAATGATATTGCTCATTGGTTATGCCAAGGGTCTCGAGAGCAATTTATGTCACGACTATTCCCTGAATTTTATACGAGCAAGCACTACGCTACGATTTGAATTAATAATGTAAATAAATAAATCAAACCTTTCCAGTTCATCCCCTTCAGGATTCTTCCAGGGGATGTCCAAGCAGATGGGGTTCCCCGCCATTTGTCCATAATTGGGGTTATTCACGCTCATCGTGTAGAAATACTCCCGCCAAATCAGCTGACCTGCGTAGATATGTTTTTGTACATTTTTAACCTCCATACAAAATGACGCGAACCCCGCGCGGGACGTTCACAGAAATAAGATTAGGTAAAAGTGCCATAGCGTGTGCCAAAGTTAACTGGCGCGCTTAAGGCACTTCTAAATATTCTTATTTCTGTGGGCTTCCCGCGTTCCGGGATTCGCGTCAGTTTGAATGGAGTTTTTAATCTATGGTTTTTAATGTTGACTCAATTTGTGTCACTGCGACACGTCTTAGTTCGTAATGTGAGTCCTTTAAAGCCGCCACATTTATAAAAGAAAAATTGGAATGATGCCACAACAAAAGGCGTATCTTTTGATCATCTTCAGTTCTATTTTAGTCGAGTCAAAGAGCCAAATGAAATTGCGGAAAATTACACATCTGCGACGATTTGGGGATAAAGATTGAAGTAAATTATTTGAATGTTGGTATTATTTAGAAACATCTCCACTAATCCATGAACTTCTGATGATTATTCTTCTTCGTCTTCGTTCAAGCGTGTTTCCTTATCGGTACGCTATAAGTAATGGCCCTTGATTTGGCTGCACAATGGAATGACTGCCGTCTGAACTTCGTAAACCTTTTCACAGGGAAACCAACAGGAACATGACACGAGGTGTGCTAGTGACCAACACTGTCAGACAAAGCCTAACGACTGCCATCTATCGATAAAAACCGGGACCAACGGCTTAACGTGCCTTCCGAAGCACGGAGGAGCTCGAGATTGAAAATGTCACTAAATTGCGACCAATCCAATAAATGACGCGCTTTGCCGTCGCTTTACGAGCGCATTTTTACGGATACGTACGCCGCTCGATTATCGAGTATAGTAAAGTATCTTACCAGTAATGAAATGAGTGGATGAGAGACGGCCTTGGTGCACCTGACGGTAAAGGTCTTGCACAGCCCAATAAAACCTGAAATCATTTAGCATATTATTCAATCTGTCCTCAGAGAAATAAACACCGAGTTACATTGAAACAACTGGACAAATTGCCACATTCAATAAAACAAACAACTGAAAACAGAGAAAAAATGGTTAACGTCTCATACAAAATCAGCTGATCAATATGTTTGTGTATACATGCATATACAACACACATATGTACACATACAAACCTATTTGATCAGCTGACAGGATTTTCCCCTCATTCCACTTGAATCCACTATTTTTATTCCAACCTACTCGAAACAACTAAATAAAGTTTGAATCCCGTGGGAATCGAAACCCACGGGTTCCGGGTCGAAGGCGTACGCCTTAACCACTGGACCACGGAGGCAGGTAATTAAAACTGTGAAAATAATAAATACCTTCTAACTGAGAGGCAGCCAAAACGTAGTGCAGGGCTCAGAGATATTGGCGGGCCCAAAAGATCAGGATTGCCGTGTGTAGGCAAGTACGAGCCTCTGGAAACAAATATACCAATATAAACTATGTATTTTAAAAAAAAAATCAAATTTGCTTTTGAAGTAAAACATTTAAATTCTCCTTTGCTGAACTTAGACATTTAAAAGTATAAGCTAGTTACATGGGTGTATTTGACATAGCTAGTTACATGTCTGTACACGAGCCCGACTTACCCGAGCTGCTACTGAGTCAACTTATGTCCATCCGAGTCAGTAGCATCCTAGTACCTCATCCTTTCCCCAAACTCAAACACTTCCCACCCTTCTTTAGCTTAAGAATCCTTCCGATGGGCTGCAGCGTCGGAAGTACGATAAGCCGCTGAAACTGCGCTGTGGCGAGTATGGCAACAACCCTCAAATAATGGGGAGGCACAATTCCAGCAGTGGAGTGACTGCCGCTGAAACGACGACGACGACATGGGTGTATGTATGTATGATTATTGTATATGTATGTTTATTTTATGTATTTCCTTCATAATAATATTATATTGTACACGCTTCTACCCTTCTGGTCAGCATATCTTCTCATGTCACTCGCTGGTTGACTGGTTGGTTTTCCATGCTTGTGTATGTATTTTTTTTTTTGTACAATAAAGATATGACAAACAAACAAACAAAATTTCAGTTTCGCATAATTGATTCTCGACTTCGGGCTAGTATTTCCCAAACGTATGTACGTTCTTTTTCTGTTCTGGCAACTACACTATGGAATAAACTCCCATCTGAAGTAAACATGTCACCATCGCTCAAGTCATTCAGGGAAAAAAATTGTCCGTAGAGAGATATTAGATTTGTTTGCACTGCATTAATACATCATAAAAATTACAAATAGGTAGTTATAGGTAATTAAATGTAGCTTTTATTTACATACTAGCTGTTTACCGCAGCTCCGCCTGCGACAAAAAGTAGCCCATGTTTGACCCCGGGTATTAATACAAACAGACAGACTTTCACACTTATAATATTAATATGGATTTACTTTTTTTGAACATGTAAGATCCGATAATCTGTACTCCTACTACAGTCGCAGACTTTCCTCTGTTATAGTGGTTGACTGGAAGAGATTCCTCATAGGGATAAGTCCGCCGTTGTACATAAATATTTCAGATTTTTTTTTTCTGTTGATGTTGTATAACTGTTGTCTTTTATGTACAATAAAGAATTTTACATACATACATATACACCAAATTAGATAAAAACTAAACGATCATAACCTAAGTTATTAAAGTCGCCGTCACGAGACGGTATAAATTTAGTAAACAAACTTTTCTTTACTATGGGTACCGTGGTTGTCGCTACAATATTATGAGTTTACCAAATACAATCGACTTAAATTACTATACGGGTACGACCAATTCCAATTAGTCGGGTTATATTTTGCGACATGTCAATGATGCATGGTACAGACGAGCCTGGCTCAGTGAATGTTAACATTTGGTCCGCCATTTAATTTTGGTGACAGGTTATCTTTTCACTTTTGAAACAAATAAATGAGAGAAAAATTATAGAAATAATCAAATGAAATACACGCGGGTGGTTGCGGCGATCAACAAAATCATCTTTGTTTTTAGTAATGGGTTTACGGCCATGGATACAAGTCCTTTTGTAGCCTTTTTTAATTTTTCTATCTTCTTCAGTCCTACAGTGTGGTTTCGTCAAGTCCTAGTCAAGTCTGAAAGTCTAGTCGATAGTCAAGTCTAGTCAGAAGAATCAGGCTAAGTGAAGTGGTAGAAAACAAGTTGGCAACAAGCATGAAAATCACATAAATCAAACAGTGTATCACTTCCCAACACTCACGCTTGTTATCGAACACTTTGCGAATAACAACCCACCCTTATTATGCACAAACATTCAAAAAAAACACAAATTTTGGAAAATAAAATACAGCGTCGATACTGCTCTTCACAGCTTCCCGCCAAAAGTCCAACAGAATCATCTAAAACCACACATAAATTTGAATTCTCTCTAAACATTAAAATATATCACAAAAATAAAAATAAAATCTTTCATTAAAATATTGCGGACCCCTGAGCATTTGTTTACATAATATATATCCTCTCGTGACGGGGACTACAGTTTAGTTTTGACACCACCAGTGGTGGTCATTATTTCGAGTACTTTACATTGTCCATCGACCATGTACACATTGGTGTCAGAGTTGTGCGGAACCGCTTAGCGCTACGCTCTCTTAAGTGGTTGCTTAAACGACCACCAGATGACAGCCGGGACCAACGGCTTAACGTGCCTTCAGAAGCACGGAATCATCTTTAGTGAATTGAAGTAAATCAAGCCTGCAATGTTCTAACCAAATCGATTATTGAATGTAACTAAACTAAGTGCTTCGAAAGGTACTTTAAAGCCGTTTGTCCAGGCTGCCATTCGGTGGTCATTAAAGAAACCACTTCAGACGCCGAAAGACTCATTAGAGTCTTTCGGCTAATCGATCCTGTACACCTTGGTATTAACCAAGGTGTACAGGATCGATTAGCCTTGTAACCCACTCGATAAGGATGAATAACTAAAGTGTTACCTGCGAAATGTTTCGTATTCCACGGCGAGTCGTTGCTCCATTTGTTTCAAGGCTGTACATTCTCCGCCCACCCATCTTATCATGCGGATGTCTTCGTTCTCAAGATGCACCCCTAGGTCTTCCGGTCTCGGTACCTAGAAATTTTTATTTTCCATCAAGTTACCCCCTGGGCACACCCCGGGCACTCCATACAACAGTGGCGAAGCCGATACCTATTACTACTACTACTACTACGATTCGATCGCGTCAATGTGTATGTTACTTGTAGGGTTAATTATTTTCCGTTTCTGCGTCATAGTTATAACAGCGACCGGGCCGCTAAAGTCACGGAGCAATTACAAAGAGGAGATGCCGTAATAAGCGTATTGTAAGAAAGTATTTATTGTGAGGCTACACGGGGCGGAAGGCAGACGTGCGGGGTGCTCGGTTTCGGCCGTGGCTCCAACCATAATGTTATCCATCTTACGGAAAGTAGCAGTACTACGTTATTTACAAATTATCAAGTACTTGTTAATAGATGTCACTAGTACGTCGAAGTTCCAATCTTAAAAACATTGCGATATTTCATAAATTATGAACGTTTTAAATATTAGGTATAACTTTTAGAGGCGTAAATATATCTTATTCAACAGAAACCAATTATTCAATGCTAAATTTGTTAAAAAAAAAAGCCGTGGAAAGTCGTGATGCACTTAGGAGCTCGCGATCTGATAATATTGAAATAAAGTCAAATTACTTCAATCAAAAGAAAGTGGTTTTTACTGTGATTATCGTTAGATTTACGTATCATACCTATTTTTAAATCGAGTTTCACGCAGCAATAAGAGCGTTCTATCACATACATACATATTTCCCGTAGGGGTAGGCCGATATTACTTTTACATATATCACATACCTTATCAAAAACGGTGAACTCCTCATAGAAACACTCAGGTAGGGTTCCGAACCTGATGCCGTTGAGGTCGGGGTCATTGACCGGGCGGGGAGGCTCGCCGATAGTCGTTACGGTGTGCTGTTGGATTTTAATTAATCTATGAATAAATACTTATTATTTCATCAATATCTTTAAAACCATAACAGTTGTAATTAAATATTAATTCGATAAATTAACCTAAAATTTACAACAAGTTGAATGCCTATTTAAAACATATTAGACTCGATTGACGACAATACAAATAAAATAAATTATTTCTTGTACATCATACATAATATGAATAAATGAAGGGGTTTAAAAGGCGATTTCAAAAATGTATACCACTCATAATATACCTCTACTATTGATACCCCAGTCGAATTGATAAAAAAAATCAGTATGCCATTTATTGCGTATACTATCCGCCATTTTGTCTCTCGGCACGCTCGCTTTACGCTGTCTGATCTCAGTGGTACCCACTCACCAAGAACATCTGGTAAGTGAGCGGGGGGATGCCCCCGTTGGCCCGGATGACTGTGTCGGGCTCCCACAGCGTGTGAGAGACGTGCTCGCAACACGACACGCCGATCTCTCGGCACGCTCGCTTCACGCTGTCTGATCCCAGTGGTACCCACTCACCAAGAACATCTGGTAAGTGAGCGGGGGTATGCCCCCGTTGGCCCGGATGACTGTGTCGGGCTCCCACAGCGTGTGAGAGACGTGCTCGCAACACGACACGCCGATCTCTCGGCACGCTCGCTTCACGCTGTCTGATCCCAGTGGTACCCACTCACCAAGAACATCTGGTAAGTGAGCGGGGGGATGCCCCCGTTGGCCCGGATGACTGTGTCGGGCTCCCACAGCGTGTGAGAGACGTGCTCGCAACATGACACGCCGATCTCTCGGCACGCTCGCTTCACGCTGTCTGATCCCAGTGGTACCCACTCACCAAGAACATCTGGTAAGTGAGCGGGGGTATGCCCCCGTTGGCCCGGATGACTGTGTCGGGCTCCCACAGCGTGTGAGAGACGTGCTCGCAACACGACACGCCGATCTCTCGGCACGCTCGCTTCACGCTGTCTGATCCCAGTGGTACCCACTCACCAAGAACATCTGGTAAGTGAGCGGGGGGATGCCCCCGTTGGCCCGGATGACTGTGTCGGGCTCCCACAGCGTGTGAGAGACGTGCTCGCAACACGACACGCCGATCTCTCGGCACGCTCGCTTCACGCTGTCTGATCTCAGTGGTACCCACTCACCAAGAACATCTGGTAAGTGAGCGGGGGGATGCCCCCGTTGGCCCGGATGACTGTGTCGGGCTCCCACAGCGTGTGAGAGACGTGCTCGCAACACGACACGCCGATCTCTCGGCACGCTCGCTTCACGCTGTCTGATCTCAGTGGTACCCACTCACCAAGAACATCTGGTAAGTGAGCGGGGGGATGCCCCCGTTGGCTCGGATGACTGTGTCGGGCTCCCACAGCGTGTGAGAGACGTGCTCGCAATACGACACGCCGATCTCTCGGCACGCTCGCTTCACGCTGTCTGATCTCAGTGGTACCCACTCACCAAGAACATCTGGTAAGTGAGCGGGGGGATGCCCCCGTTGGCCCGGATGACGGTGTCGGGCTCCCACAGCGTGTGAGAGACGTGCTCGCAACACGACACGCCGATCTCACGGCACGCTCGCTTCACGCTGTCGTCGCGCGCTCGCCAAACCGGTTCGCAATCTTGCTCGAAGCATAGTTTGCGGATACCTGGAAAAATATTGGTTTAGCCCATTTCATAGAGATTGCCTAGCAATAAGTCCGCCTTTGCTCATATTATGTTGAAGTCTTTGTAAATGTTATATTATTTGTTACTGTATGTGGGCAATAAAGATATATTTGTATTGTATTGTATTTACACCAGCAAGAAAACTTGTGCAAGTTGCTATCTGGAGCCCTATTTTTAAAAGTGTGACTCTCGAATAATTTTTGTTCGATATCGAATGATTCTCGTTCGTTAACGAAGAATTTTTGTTCGACATATATGTCATACTTTTAAAAATAAGGCTCTTGACCTGACAGCCAGTTTGACAGGAAATTGCTAATGTTAATCCATCTTACTCGTAATTGTATGTGTCTTTTACGGCTAAACCGCTGAACCGATGAAATTTGACATGGATATAGATTAAGACCTAGGCTACAATTAGACGAAGGCGGAGCCGCGAGAAACAGATAGTATATTATCATTAGCAAGTTTCTGTCAGACAGTAACTTGCAAAAGTTTTCTTGCAGGTGTACACTAGGCACTTGATTATGTGATTTTCCAATTGCTCTTATAAAATAGCTAAATGTAGTTTTTCTACCACTTCACTTAGCTTGACTCGGCCCAGACTTGACTTCACTAGATTTAACTACCAAGTTGATCTGACTAAGACCTGCTTAAACCCCTTTGTAAAATTTTACTTGCTACTACGCAACACAGATTATCTAATAATTCAAGTTGTACGACGATATTAAAAATCACAGCGAAATACAGGTATCGTTTACTCTCAACCATTCGCTGGAAATTTCTAGGTCTTCTTGCCTACTTACATTACACGAGTCGAGTTCTTAATTAATCAGAACACTCACAAATTCAGACGCTATTGTAATATTGGTTGGCAAAAATACGGCTTCTTTTTAGAAACGTTTATGAACTCTGAAAGTGTTCGTTCTAACATTAATTATGAATCAAACGTTGAAAACTTAAGGTGAGATTAAATTTTTCCGAGTTACTACAATATGACTTTCAAAAATATATGATTTCTTTACACTTCACACTGGCGCAGCAAGTTTAAGGCATAGACCTCGCATAGATTTACAATCTTTCAGAATTAATTCTCATCCTACGTCTTCCAACATCTTCCTGCTACTTTCTCGAACCATCTTATTTAAGTAATGTTTAATTTATGTGGTCGTGGTTGCCAGTAGTTGAGACTAAAGAGCATCAATTTGTATAATAAACTAAAAAATCATCTAAATAAATAAATTGAAAAAAACTATTAGACAATGCTTTAATAGTCTTAAGTCGACCAAAGCAGGGAGAACATTTGCAAAAGCTAAAGCGCGGTGGAGGCCTGCCAATGTGGTGCCTCTCCCCAGACCATGGCTCAGCTCTTGACCTGTCCTGCGTACCCAGCCATCTGCACGCTTATAGATCTACAAAGCTACTAACAAGACATTGTATATCGAATTGTGTTTTGAGCAATTAAGATTAAATAAATAGACATAGACATAATTTATTTTGGTATTAACAAAACAACACACATATATTATAAATTTATACAAAAATAAGGCATGCATATAAATGATCAAAAATGATTGGTATATGTACGTTTCAGTAATCCAAAAACGGTTAAATAAATACCAACATACCAAATTCCTCCCAAAGCCTCCTGATGACGACGTTGGGGGTCCCCTGGATCATGATGAGCTTACCGCCATATTTCTTGAACTGGTTGTCAAGGTCTTCCAATGCTTCTAGCAAGTATCGCATACGGTTGTAGCCGACCAGTTTAGTACCTGTCGAACGTAAAATATAAAAAACGTCTGAGAAAATGGTGTTAGCACCTGGGACAGGTATCCCCAGTACAGTTAAACCCTTAATTATAGGTATCAACGTAGTATACTAATATTATAAAGCTGAAGAGTTTGTTTGTTTGTTTGAACGCGCTAATCTTAGGAACTACTGACCCGATTTGCAAAATTCTTTCAGTGTTTGATAGCCTATTTATCTAGGAAGGTTATAGGCCTGAGCGAAGTCGGGGCGGACTGCTAGTCACTTATAAAATGACTTTTGTCTTAAATATGCATTCATATCTTAACTCTCGTCTTTGATTGATTTTCAAACCTTTACGTGGCCATCCTGCCAGGTCAGTCATAGGCGGCTCGAAGTAGAATCAACGAGTGGAAGTGCATTTATACGTAGCCTACATTAGTATTTAATAAAGTTGATGATAGCGTCAGTAATTGGAGCGACCATGGAGCAAATACAAAGAGGAGATGGCGTATCGACTGGTGCACCGTTACGGTCATTGGCAGAGTGACGTCTGAACTGGGCGTGGCTTACGTGGAGCGAGCTCTAATTTACATTTAGTTTCAGCTTAGAATATTTTGTAAAATACTTTAAGCCATTTAGTTTTAAGTGTTTTAATGCTGTACTGTTATGGGATCACAATAAACGTAAGTAAATAACATATTTTCGAATTTATTTGATTAATTTAGTGTTACACAAAATATGTGTCTGTTTTTAATGTTCAAAAAAATAAAAATATATTTTTTTGAGTTGAAATCTTCGATTTGCTAGCGATATCTATTGGTAAGTAGAGAGGATCGTCAATAGGGGCGGAGCCATGGCCAAATCGAGCTCTTATCTTACGCCCCGCGTAGCCTCACACAATTTTTGTAAGCAAACTCTCAATACATCTCCTCTTTGTTATTACTCCGTGAGAGCGACTGCCGCATCCGTAAGCCTTTTTAATAGGGAAACCAGACCAATAGGACCATGATGTTCTTTAACGACCACTAAATGACAGTGAGTAAATCCGTCTAAACTAAAATAGTGTTTACACAGTAAGTAAAGAAAATTCTTCATTGCATTTTAGAAAATGATAGGATCACGTTATCCGTGGAGACGACCCCAGAAAATACTGTATGTTGTTAACAAGTTCATCGCAGGACTTAATATTGTTTCGCAACCCTTTTTACAGGGGTACATATGATGTACACATTCGATATTATGCTAGCGTTCCGGTTTGATGGATTACAAAATTAGGTCAGTTTAATGAAGGTTCGTTAGATAATCGTACATCAGAATGGTTAATTGGATTATTGGTCGTTGTGTCACAACATGGATTTACTTAGGTTATTAAACATTGAGCATATATCGCCGGAATATTCTTATTACACCATTTTCTTCCTTAATTTATAATGACCCACTGCAGGATAAAGGTTCATTTACCCCATTCTCCTCCACTCGTCTCACTAAATATTTAATAATTAAAATGAAAGATTCCGACTTATTTTGAACATGCTTCTTTTTCAACACAAATGCAACATAATTTGCAAAAACACAAGATTTGAAATTCGGTTTCAAAAATAGGGTACTTACCAGCAGTTTCTCCATCAAATATGAATATGGGAAAGAACGGCACTTTCCTATCTTCAATAGCGTTTAGCAAAGAAGGGTTGTCGTGAAGCCGCAGGCCGTGGCGGAACCACAGCACACTTCCACCAAGCATCGTGTCCTAAAGAAATACGCTATTATTAGAATAGGCTAAGGTAATCGCTTACCATCTGGCGATTCACAACGTTAGCAATGTATTGGAAAACAGTGTAGTCTGTGGTCTAGTGATTTAGGCGTTTGCCTGCAAACCAGGAGGTGGGTTGGACATGGGTTCTAGAAGGGAAGCTACTTTAATGTTTTTAGTTTGTTTGGGACATTACAGGCTTGAAACGAATTAAAATATATAATAAAATTGATTCCGTGCTTCGGAAGGCACGTTTGTACGTACCTACACCTAATACCTAGTATGGAGGAAATTGGTACAAAATTTAACATACATTCAGCGTCGGCCCAAGAATTCTGCCTTGTGGTGCTAACATACCGAATCCATTAATTATGTGGCGATTTGCTGCCCAAATTTTTAAATCAAATATGAATTACGTGAATATTGTAATACAAAACTATTTAATGCACATAAAGGAAACGTTTGTCAAAAACAAGCAGTTAAAAAAAAAAATATTTGTTATTTTTACATCCGAAAACATTTGCCACTTTATTCAAATGAATATAGATTTGATAATTGCTTTCATCATTTTCAAGAAGAAATATTTCGTATTACCTTAAAGTTGATTCCCTAATTTAATTTACAAATATGGTGTACCTAGTACATTTTTAACAGTTCCACATATTGCAATATATACCACTAGCTGTTTCCCGCAGCTCCGCCTGCGGTATATAGCCTATGTTACTCAGAGTGAATGTAGCTTTCCAATGGTGAAAGAATTTTTGAAATCGGCACAGTAGTTTTTGTTAGTTTAGTTTACTCATTACAAACATACACACAAAAGTACAAATCTTTCCTCTTTATAATATTAGTGTAGAAGACTCACATCACTCACAAAACTTGGCAAAAAAAATGTATTAGATTCGGAATTTCAAATCATTTCGATTATAGATGTGCATAATATTGAAACTGAATAATATTGAATCGCGATAGACGCTATACACGACCCTGAGCACCACTAGGAAACAGAGACTAACCTTACAAATTATAGCTGCTACGAGTATTAATAACCACGATAGCACTTACAAGTTGCAACTGCACACATTCAATGGTGCACAATTCAATGATAATGACATAAATGTCGATGTCAAGGTTAAGAACTATGTTTCCTGATATACGAAACTGAAATAAGTAAACCCAAACCTACACTTCCACGCCATTTTTAAGTGAAAATAATTTACCATCACGTTATTTTTCTTCATCATCATAGCGTTTACCCAGTTGCATCCTCAGTTGGTTGCTTCGGAGCCCAGGATCATTTATTACTAAATATAAAATTCATAATCCATACTAATATTATAAATGCGAAAGTCTGTCTGTCTGTCTGTTACGCTTTCACGGCCAAACCGCTGAACGGATTTTGATGAAATTTGGTATGAATATAGTTGAAGACCCGGGGTCAAACATAGGCTACTTTTGGTTGCAGGCGAAGCTGCGGGAAACAGCTACTAATTAAATATGTTGATGAAAAAAGGTTTAGAATTCTAGAATTCTAAATATTTCAATGAAATCCCGATGCCCGATTCATTAAATCAGCCCCGCGTCAATTCAGAATATTTGCAAATTGTCATAATAAATCTTTGATATTAAAATATGTAAAGAATAAATACATATTCACTACATCTGCCAACCGAGCTTTACACATTTAGTACCACTTTCATCATGTAATCCAGGCATAAAACAATTTTGCTGAATTTGTACAACACCGCTTTACAAAAGTATGCGTTTATCAAATTACAGTAAAATTAGACATTATTACGTAAAAAAATTTGACCTTTCATGATAGCTACTGAATAAACACAAAATAATAAATGCTATGGACACTGGATATTGAACTTTTAAATACAGCCAACCCAACGAAGGTAATCTTAACAGACATAAAATCTTACCTTAAAAACTCTACAACACACTATTTACTTTACTAAAACACGTGACTATTAAAAAATAAAATGTTAATTACTACTTGTATCAGAAATATTTGGGAATTACAGGAAATAGGTCCCTAACCGATGCGATCCGAGAGCGTACTGAAATCTCTCCCGACGCGCGACACTTTTCAGTATAACTAAACGAGTAGAACTACACAATAGGCAAAAACCTTCTAGAAAATTCGAGTGGGCATTGTCGCGCAGAAAGCAACCTGTGAAAGGCGAAACTTGGGACCAATTAGAGGTTCAAAGGAGTTGGCATAACAAAAGTCAAAGTAATTTATTTTTCTTCAATGAGTCTAAATTTTAACATTTTTTTTTATGTTTACTCATAAATATTAGTAGATTCCCATGGCACCGCTCCCATTCCCGTGGGAACTTCGGAAAATCCGTTCTTAGCTGACTGCGCCCTATTGACTCAATTGCTAAACATCACCTTCAAATTACCATTAGCTTTTTAATAAAAATTTACTTATAAGCGTCGGAATGGCCATTGCAGAGCAGAATACGCCGAAAGAAACTCCGTTTTAAACCAAAACTCAGTATTGGTATTGGTAGATCACGGCTTCAAAGAAAACTATGTCGACGATATACTAGTGCAACGAATCTCATGTATGTCCTAGTAAGTACTTGATAATCCTTATGATATCCCAACTTATGTCTTTCTACGGGACTCAAAGATATCAAATTTTAAGCAAGAGGTTCACAGACAGACAAAAACAACCCAGAAAAATATAATGTACAATAATAATAAATGATAAATTGGAACGGAACGACGAGGTATTTCTGTTATGCAATGATGTTGTTGACATCTATCATGAACAGATTATATTGAATTGTCTAGCCCCGGCTCGAGTCTCGGTTACATTATTAATAATAGGTAATACAATATTTTTTTATTATTTGTATCTTCTTCGCATCACGGGTTTGTACACATCTGTTTTTTAAGAGGTAATAGATATAGATTCAACGCGTAGAGGTCATTTGGAAGTCGAGGTTTTGAGGTGCTCCTGCCGTTCTCGGCTATATCAATAGATGATATTCCATGAACAGGTCTCGGCAGAAGGAACGAAGGGCTAAGAATATGTGATGAAGTTCAGATGGATTGAATCTGGGCTATATTGCAAATCGGACACCCTGTCATCATAACAGATGGAAATGAACGGTGGATTCAAAAATACTCAAAAATGTTTTCTTTCAGTACTATCAGTGATTTATACGTAGAATAAGTCATACGTTTTCATTTAACCTGGCGCAACTTCGAGAAACCTTATCGCTACGTACCTACAGTTAGCAAAAATAATTTAATATGAATTATTCCAGAATGTTCTGCGAGGTGCAAATCGGTGCAATTCGAGATTTAAGGCGACATCTCGCTTCAATCATTCATATCGAGTGGGGTTACATGGTCAATCGACCCTGTACTGTTTCGGGCTCAGGAGCCCTATTTTTGTATGTATGACATACAACATTACGAAAATTGTATGATATCGAACAAAAATCTTTCGAATTCGAGGGAAAGTTTGTCGATATCGAACAAAAACCATTCGACTCGCCGATTTTGCGTGAAACTTTTCAAAAAAAGCACTCCTGACGTAGGACGACGTGGCGACATCATCACGCACGACAGTCATTACCCACCGACTTGCAAAAGAAGACGCACTTTCTGGTTACGAGAAAAGAGAACATTTTCTTCTTTTGTAACCGGTTACAAAACTCAGTTACGTACGCGGCCGAAAAGATACAAAAGCAAAAAAAGTGTTATATAGATATTCTCGTATCACTTCCTAAACGATGACTTCATAGCCATCGTGTATACCCGAGTAGATGATATTCTCATCTCACGTATATATACAATCTTTAAACTGCAGACTGTACCTTATCGCTACGAAAACTCCATACTACTACTTGTACTGTTACCTATTCTGTGATATAACTAACCTTTAACAATACGAAACTCGTGGATTTTTCCTCTGAGTAACCTGATCCAATGCAGCCGGGGTTCGCATTACTTGCGTGCACGTAATGACGTCATTAATCGCTTATTGCAGGTGATGTGTTGACAGTACCTTATCGCTAGAAGGGTAATGCATAATGTTTATAAAATATGCGTAAGTTTACTTGAAAAAAAACCTAGCTATGCAATACTGATGGCCATTAAAATATACTTTTAGTCATAGATGTAAGAAATTTACGCGAAGATAGTGTGTCAAATCCGCCTTCCTGTCAGCCGCGCTGCCGTTTCGTAGACTTGTCTACCCTGTTGACTCCCTCGGAGACAAGGTTGGTTGGTAGACGGGGGAGACAAGGCACCGTTTGATTTTGAAGGGAGCCACTATTTATCGGCTTCATTTGGCTACTTTGCAGTGCGTTATCCATCTATTTCTTACGTCCATGCAATGCATTTAGTGTATTTTTGAGGAAAAACAGTGTTTTTCCTCAAAAATACACTTATGTTTGCCTTGAACTACCCTAAAACAATTCAGAAATGGCTATTTATGTAAAACCAAATTAGCATAAACCGTCAACAATAAATTTTGAAGCATATAATGTATATTACAATTGTACCTATACTACGAGTATATCATCGAAGTATGCAAAACAGAAAGGAGCATATAGTCTTTTATTCATAAACTTACAACAGTTATGAATTTACGATGAGAATGGTCGATTATACATGTCATTCGATGGAATAATCTAGAACGTTCCGTAATACATTCGCTTTTTGATTTTGTTATATGGCAAAATTCGGAGTTACTCGTAGATGGTTTTAAGACGCAAGTTTTTTGCATTTTTTTTTTAAATATACACTAGGGTCTGAACTTCTGAAGGCTCAGGATCGGTCCAGGAAATCGTTGGGATGAGAGAAAACATTCCTTCATACTTAACTGTAGGTTTTGAGACTAGCAGTTTCCCAAAACTCGGCTTCCCTATTATTCTTCCGTATCATTTTGTTTCTAAAATACACATTTGCAAAATGTTAGGTTCATAGGTCAAGTCGTTTTTGAGGTTTCGTGTTTACTACATGAGTAATCTTTCACCTTTATATTTTATGTTTCCTATACTAGAAGAATATTGTCAATAGCCTTCACAAAAACAAATTTATCATTCAGGAGGCAGATTGCCGCGATGATGAAATAAAATCTATATATCATCTACAAAGAAATGAAAGGAAGAAATTGCTATGAACATTCTAGTTCTCTATAACCATTGGAAGAAGGGAGAATCCTCAGATATAATAATTACGGGAGAAACAGAAAAGTAGTTCGACGCACAAAAGTTACGATGAAATAATACAAAACAAATTTAATGAAAAACATTAATTCATACTCAATTTGCCATTTAGTCTACTTGGTATACATTTCTTTATTACCAACATACAGAATCAAATAATACTGAAACTAATAGCCCTAACCTATGGAGCAAATACAGACTTGTACAATTATTTATGCCAAAACCGCTCACCATTTAGATCGGTGGTTTACATGAACAAAAAAGCAAAGAATTTAACAAGGCTCTCCTAATAATAACTTTACAAAAAGCCTATACAAATTGAGAATTGCTTGCGTAGCTCCTCGAGAGATTTCAAAGGCATATTTCATTCGAAAGGATATTTGATTACCCAACAGTTACCTAAGATTCACGTAACGTGTTTGAGTTCGATGTTTCGTATATATTTCCACAACAAGTACAACCACCCACAGCTTTTGGGTAAAGGTTCCACCGGCAAGAATACTTCTGCTAGAAATTTCTTACAGTCGACAGCAAATTGCAAATGAGAGAAAATATAAAAATGTTCTTTTGCTGTCTGGCATACAGTCAGGCATTAAATTAAACTATTTTAATGCGGTTTGTATTCTTATGCGACCATGAACACTGTAAAGTGTTAAGTGTTTGAAACTTAAGGTGTAAAACCGTATTGAAATAGTTTAATGTGTAACAATCGCCAAAACATAAGACTGTCAGACATTTTTAGCCTTCAAAAAAACCAAAGCAAGAAATATCTAGCCGATAGCAACTTTGTTACAATGTTAACCGTAAGAAATTTCATGCAGAAGTTTTCTAGCAAGTGGAAACGCGGCCTTAAAACTTTCCCGTTACGACAGAAAACAACAACAAACAATGCAACAGTATGATTTTTTAAAGGTTTTTTCATAAATTCAGAAAGTTTTATAAAATTGTGAAAATTGATTATATTTGCGCTCCACAATTTCTTAATTTTTTTCCTAGCCTGTTGAAACACAGCTAGGCAAAGGTTTTGTCTGCATGTATCTGTTAATTTATGCGCCTAAAACTGGCTCTATGTCAAGGCAGAGGTCGCGGTTTCCATACCCACGGGATTTATGTTTGGAATTATGTTTCTTTATGTGTGTTTATTCGTAATTACACAACGCAATTAGTTGGGCATAATATCTCGAGGAAAACGTGTGTCCAGAATAGAGCAAGGCGGCCTTTTTATACGACTGACCACAAAGAAGTGTTATGTTTTAATTTCATTCAGAGAGATTCTTTATTCCACAATCACTCATAAACGGCTTATCAGTTTATAAATGTGTGAGGTGCCTTTAGATTAACACTCCTTACCATTCCTCCGAGTAACTATGGCTATGTGACGTCATCATAAAAACAAAATGATTATACACGCAACAAAATGCAGAAAGCAGATCAAATATTAATTTTTCATCTATCTATAGTATATGGTATAAAAATGAAGGGATTTAAAAGGTGATTTAAAAAATACATACATCACTTATCCGTTTAAAAGTAAAAAGTAGTTATTATTTGTAGTTTTCCCGCAGCTCCTTCTGCGCCAAAAAGTAGCCTATGTTTGACGCCGGGTCTTCAACTATATTCATACCAAATTTTATGAAAATCTATAAGCGGTTTAGCCGTGAGAACGTAACAGACAGACAGACAGATTTTGGCACTGGGTTAACTTTCACATATTATTGACTCCATCTAACACAAGACGCCATGTTGTTTCTTGGAAAGGTCACAATTGTTAAGTTATAGCGGGCTGTCACGTGTTACACAAGGAAACTAAGCTATACATACATATACTATGTGATAGTAGCTACCATGCTTACGTGACCGAAACGAGATTCATACATGCATTCATTCATTCATGTGCAGTCTAGTATTATCTGTGCTTCTATGTAATATATAACAATATAATAACGTGTCTAATTTTGTATAATGATATTTAAATATGTATGAAGACTCTTAATTTATTTTCTTGCATATATTTCTTGCTTTACGACGTCAACCCAACTCTTTTTAGGCCCGCCCCTTCTACCAGGCCCCGGCGGAGGCGGCATGGCCAGTCACTTCGTCCGGCTTTATCAGGACGCCTGGCAACTCTATATACCTGTATGCGACCAATGTTAACTGCAGGGTTGTCAATCTGTGGGGAATTCCCCAAACTGCGGGGAATCTCAAGTTGGTTGGGGATTTATTGGGGATTGGCATTATGTGGGGAAAATGCGGGGATTTTGACATCATATTCTCATCGGAAAATATTTCATCGTTTATTATCGATTACAACATTTTTTTGAATCATTAAGTATGGCTCAAGTACTTATGACGGTCTCTTGACGAAAAATCAAAATACCGGTAATTGCACATATCTATGTATGGCACATCCCTAGTTTGTCAGTTGTCTGTCTTGTCTTGTCTATGATCAGGGGATTCCCTTTTTCTCCTTTATTATAGTGTTTATTAAATGTTTTGTTTTGTGACTGATAAATGGATGATTGAACATGTAATGCATACATTGGCTTCGTTCGTTGTTGTTCGTAGTTAATTAGTAGATCCAAGTTTAAAAAGTTGTGTTTGTTTCTGTCGCAAAGTAACGATACGATTTTGTGCAAATATGGATAAAAATTAATTATTAAAAGGTCAAAACAAAAATAAAGAAGATAATCCTAAGGTAAGTTAATTAAACCTAATATTGCTGCGCACAAACTTTGTTATTTATCCGGTTAATTTACCTAGTATTTTTTTTTAGCTTAAACGTAAAAGAGAATCTGAGCTCGAGTTATCGGAGGCGTCAACTTCTAGTACAGAAGGAAATGCCGCTCCAAGTTCAAGTTTGACTTCAGTAGATTTGACGACAAGTGAGTCAAATGGTACACAGATCCTAAAAATAAAACGCTTGAATAAATTTAATGATTTGTGGCTTAAAGAACCAAATTTCTCAAGCTGGTTATGCAAAGATTCGAATATGAGAGATGAAAATGATTTAGCAAATTGTAAACTCTGTTCGGTGTCGATCCTAGCGCATAAAAGTGACCTGATTCGACATATGAATTCAGAACGCCATAACTAGTTGATCGATGAATTGATTGTACCAAAGTATAAAATACTCTGACATGTGTGACCTGAATATGGCGTCGTGACAGATGAAGGGATAAGAAAAAAGTATCAGAAATAAAGAACGTTCCCAAACTTTCAATGTACTTACCAGTGACGGATTTAGACATAAATGTTCGAAAAGCTGAATTAAAACTAGCCGGAGCGTTGGCTGAAAATAATATACCAATATCATTCATGGATACCTTGGGACCGCTCTGTAAAGATATTTTTTCAGATTCAGCTATAGCTAAGAACACAAATTTACACAGAACCAAAGCAACAGCTATACTTAAGAATGTTTTAGGAAACACATTTTTAGAAGATATAAATCAAAAATTACGTACAGAAAAAAAATTCTTCTCATATTAATTATGGATGAAACGACGGATCAGAGCTCTTTAAAACAATGCTGTTTTACTGCTGTAATCTATGATGAAAACACCAATCGGGTAGAACATTTGTTTTTGGATATGGTGGAAGTGTCATCAGGAACTGCTGCGGGACTGTATGACTGTTTAAAACAAATGCTTCTAAATAAAAACATACCCATAGAAAACATGGTTGGATTTAGTTCAGACACCACAAACGTAATGGTTGGGGAACATAGTTCCGTTTTTGCTCTTCTTAAGAACGATTTACCTCACATTGCTCTAGTGAAATGCTCCTGTCACATGATACACTTATCATCATCGAAAGCTTGCCACAAATGAAATTGAAAGAGTTTCAGGAATTCTTTCAAGTGGAAATACACAAAATTCTCGCGCCAGCTCAGACTCGCTGGCTGTCCCTGAAAGCATGTGTAGACCGTGTGTTAGAGCAATATATTCCATTAAAAGCCTACTTGACAGAAACAGTGTTCACTGATTCATCGAAGACTACCGAAGAAATGCTCATTACAATGAACAACCAATTCACTGTCGTATATTTAGAATTCATGTCTTATGTACTTTCACTGGCAACGAGCTTTAACACCTTGTTTCAATCAGAAACATCCCTTCTTTACAAATTGAAACCAGAAGTAGAAAATCTTTTGAAAACACTGTCTGGTAATTTCATGAAAATGAGCTACATCAAGTCCTGTGCTAATATTTTAAATGCTGACTTCAGAAATTCAACACACTTGCTAGGTATAGACGAAATATATATTGGATTACAGGCTGGAGAAAGTATGGAAGATTTGAAAAAAGATGAAAATGTACCTCGTGCAGCTATTGCAGATTTCTATAAAACATGCCAAGAATTTTATATGGAATTTACGTCGGACATTATTAAGCGATTTGATTTCGGAGATCCTTTATTTTGTATTATATCTGTTTTAAATCCATTAGAAGCTCAACAGTTTAAAATTAAATCACTGGTGCCTGTACTGAAGCGATTTCCAGTGCTTTATAAATTTGTGACAGCACAAAAATTGGACGATGAGTGGCGAGCTCACGCTATGCTGGATTTTCATCAACATGGGCTTGAAGTTCATGGAGATAACATTGATGCTGAATGTTACTGGGGTAAAGTGTTTTGCATGAAAAACGCTGCGGGAGAATACCTGTTCTCAAACATAAAAATTGTTATTTCATTATTGCTGATATTGCCTTTTTCAAATGCATCAGTCGAGCGCAAATTTAGTGTCCTTAAAAATTTAAAACTGAAAACCGCAATATATTGAATACAGATACTGTAGTATCGTTAATGGCTACAAGGGAAGGGATTAAAAAACTGGGCGGCAGTGTCAAGTTTAACCCTTCGAACAAAATGCTTTCGACTAATATATGGAAAAAAATATAAAACATAAACAATAAATATTATTTAAATAATTGATTATAGTTTCATTTTATAAAAAACTTTTGAGGGGAATTTGTGGGGAATCAGCGGATTTTTGTCCCCAAATTTGGGGAATTCGATCATGATTTTTGGGGATTTGGATGAATTAGCTTTGGCAACCCTGGTTAACTGCATTGGATTTACTATAACTAGTGTTTCTGTGAGAACAGTACACCTCGCGAGCCCTGACCGATATTTTATCGCCTAAAATAACAGTCGTTAAAATTAATTAAAATGTTTGATAAGAAACCATATTGATTATTTTTTCCTTTTCAGATGAGTTTAAAGTCGGCTCAGATTTTATTTCGAAAACTTTTATTGCACCTTTTTTAGTTTTAAATGCAATACCTACATTTCTGGAAGTAGGTAAGTCGGTTAAACGTACCAGCATAGGCTCAGATTCACTCATTCAATTTATATCGAATGGGTGACAAGGCCAATCGACCCTACATGCCTTGGTGTAAGAGTTTTCCGGGGCCGCCTTTTGGCCTCTTTAAACGACCATCTAATGGCAGCCGCGCCGGACCAACGGCTAAACGTGCTTTCAAAAGCACGGAATTATCATTATATCAAGCAATCAGGTTATTCGGGTATGCAATGTTTGAACCAATCTGGACAGAACTAAATAAAGTATGCTTCGCATATGTTTCGAACCCACTACCTCCTAAAGGTCTGACGCAAATGCCGTGGCCACGGAGACAGTACAATACTAATAATATTAATTCCCCAATCGTTGTGTAATATGAAAAATTCCCTCGATTTCCCCTAGTTTCCATCATCCGTCCATCACCATCTGGGAAGTTTCTTTTAACACAAAATAAGAATCTTTTAGAAATCAGGTGACGATACAGAGAATTATCCTCGTACTCTTACCGTTAAAGAGTTCATACCTTCCATCATAAGCTCATCAACTAATATGGTGACTACTGGACGTAAAGACATGGCTAGCATCAGAAAATATATGAAAAAATTTTAGGTTTGCCCTCGGTTTCCCTAGGATCTCATCATCAGATCCTGACCTGGTGACAATGGAACCATCTCGGAAGTATGCCCTTTTGAATAAAAAATAATTATGAAAATCTGTCCACAATTGACGGATTAATTGGTCATCATCATCATCATTTCACTCCCTGTCCCACTTTACGCACTTCAACTTCTTTTATTTGAATTTATATTTAACTTTGTTTGGTTTGCGGGTTTGACCAATATGGGAGTGAAGTTTATTACTGTGTAATCTACTCATAAAGCCCTCATTTGATACCGTACATGGTATGTTTACAAAGAAAAAATCATTTTTTTCTCATAAAAAAAATTTATTCAGACAAAAAAGTTACATCTTAATAAGAACAACAAAAAGTTTATCACATTTTTGAATTTTTTTTATATTGTTGAGATATTAGATTTTTGAAGTTTTGATCCACAAATTTCTGCTGTATTTTTAAATTTTGAAAATGTGCAACTACAAAATAATTCTTTATAAATACCGAACCTGGTCACAAAATTTCATGAGAATCGGTTAAGAAATTCAACTTGTAGGAACAGACAGATGGACAAAATAATTTTTGCCCAGTCGGAACTGAGACGCTTTGCTCGCTCTGTCAAAAAGCCTTCAACTTTTGAAAGAGGAAAGACAAGGAAAATGATCAAAGTATATCAAAAGTACAATTAAAAAAATAATGTAAATAAAAAATTTTAGTTCTTTTTTTTAATTATTTTATATAGTTTGGTATAGAGATATTCCTTAAATGCCATTCACTTTCTAATTGGCTTTGATTCATATTCTAATAAAAAGATTGAATAATTTAAATTATATTTCTTAAATATTCCAACTGTATTTTAAAGCCATTAGGTTAATTTTAGCAGGCGAGATATGTCTGGTTGGAAACCGGTGGAAACCAATGCTAGGAAAGCAGTAACTAATAGAAAAGAAGGTACCATATACCTAATTAGTTTCAAGTAGTCTACCAAATGAGGAAGTAAATTCAGGTTACCTAAGTACTTACTTACTTTTTACAGCAGGCAGGACACGCAATAACAGGCAAGGAAAAATGGAGTAAAATAACTATGCAATGGTACCCCAGAGACGGGAAAGGAAAAGAGGTAACTGCTAAAGAAATGGGATGATGACATATCACAGGTTGCTGGAAAAAAAATTGTATAGAGTAGCAAATGAAAGGCTGAAGTGGAAAAGGTTTGAGGAGGCCTTTGCGACTGGCAGATAGACACTTATAAAATCAGGAAAACAAATATAATAAGTGTTTAGTATTAAGTTTAGAACTCTGTAGTATCTGAATAAAGGCTATTTTATTTTTATTTATTTACTTACTTTTTACAGCGAGCTAAACACGTCATATAGTAACTTCACTTCATTTTATCTAGAATTTTCCAGTGTAAGCTAGTTGTATTTACCTTGAAATTACCGACGTTGATCTTGTTTTGCAGCACAGTTTAGTCGCAACTCGCAGTCACAGGCGAATTTTACATTTGCGGCCTCCCTATACAAACCCTGACTAGTGCATAAATCTACATAGTGTATTGAAGATACATAAAACATAAATGATCATAAACACGACTTGTTGGTTATAATAAAATAGATAATATTTAAATAATTCAGCTTTGAATTTATGTACTTGTTTTTGTTTAATTTAGAAGACTAATTGACATTTGACATCAATGACTTTGACAGTGCCAGCAGCTGTCATTTCGGTATCTCCCACAGATGGCTCATAAAATTCTATGCAAATGCAAGTAAGTGAGCAAAATGGTTATTTACGTAATCCAGTGTGTAAGACGCATGGAACTAAAGGTAAAGATGTAAGCCAAGCATACAACATACTGAGCCCAGAAAATTTGACCTGGAGTAACTCCTGTTTTCCCCAAAGTATTACGATCACTTCAAAAATTTTGCCGAAATACAGTAGGTAAAATAAAAAAGTCAGTGCGCTTAAATAATATAATTGGGCTATAAATTCCTATGTCAAAAACAAGTTTAATTATTTTTCATTTTTTAATAAAAATCTACGTCAAAATAAAAATTTAATTGCTAGGTAATTGTTTATCATTTATCCCAACTTTTGGAATTGGCTAGTCAACTAAAAAATAAATTGTGTATATTATATATTTTATTGATAGAATAGACTATTTCGGAGATACAATTTCAACAAAAAAAATTCTTAAAATTATATTTATTTTGATAGTTAATTTTAAAGATTTTATAGTGATGAAGTCACGCAGCTATAATGGCCATTTCGAACTGCAAGAAAGCAAAAATTACTAAGGTATTAAAAAATATATATGTCAGTGTCAAATGTCAAAGTCAGGATGGACCGCCACTCGCGAGTTGGTTTCTTGTTTGTTTACAATCGCCAAATATTTAGGTACCCCATTTCTGGTATCTATTGCATATTGGCCTGTTTATTGGACTTAACGCAGTCTCTTCATCCGTTTACATCTGATTTTTCAATAATTGGACACCGATTCTTCATTAACTTTGCTAAAAATGAAAGTCATTGGGTTTTCTGCGATTTTCTTTAAAAATACTTGCTTATCTAAAGATCTGATTAATGTAATCTGTTCCCTACGCCTATTCCTCGAAATGGTTTACGAATTAGACATTTTCATGAAAAAGCTACTTGCTTGACTAAACAACTTTGTTTTATACAGTCTTACTACAAAAGATTTTTACTTGTTACTGGCTAAATACGAAAGTAAAAGTCATATTACAAAAAAACTTATTCTGTCTATGTCAAAAAGTACAGAAACGTCAATATAGGTTTGAAGAATAGTCGTCGAAAACTCGAAATCTAATTGCATTTTTCTTGGTTATAATTATTCATATTATCTCATCATGAACGGTATTCGGATTATCAATAAATTGCCTTTGAGGCAGTGGCGTTCGTTTTCCCGATGGTATTGAACATACATAACAAATATTCGGAATTCAAATATGTATGGTAAATGAGGTTATGTTAATTAATGGTTATGTTCTCAGCACAATTTTACATCAAGAAGTCGCACAGGCAGCAGCCCCTCTCACAATTCCCGTGCCAGAAGGAGTCGACAAGCCCGTATCGCCAAAAATCGAGAAATTGGTAGCAGACATATCAAACCTCAACCTGTTGGAGGTTTCAGAGCTGAGTAAAGTTCTTAAAAAGAGGTTGAACTTGCCCGACGCCCCAGTCATGCCGGCCGGGGGTTTCGCGATAGCTGCTCCTGCCCAGGAAGAGGAAGAAGCTATGCCAAAATCTGTCAAAACAAACTTTACTGTAAGTCTACTTCCTCTTAATGTCTACTGTGAGTGAACCTTAACTTCATTTCTTTAACTTCAGCTCTAAAGAGAACAATTGAATCCATAAGGTTATGAGGTGTCTCATGATACCGCTAGGGAACTGAGGTCAACATATTTAAAAAAAATACCTTGTTACGTGTTTCAGGTGAAAATGACAAAATTCGACGAGAAACAGAAAGTACCACTAATCAAAGAAGTTAAGAGTCTACTTGAAGGTTTTAACCTCGTACAGGCCAAGAAGTTTGTCGAGAGCGTCCCCACGGTTGTCAAGGCCGATATTTCCAAAGATGAAGCTGAGAAATTGAAAGAAGCTCTGTCTAAAGTTGGTGCAGTTATCGAGATTGAATAGGCTATGTTAGATTTATTTAGATTGTTAATTTTAGTTTAATAAAAATGTAAAATTGGATATCTTTATTTTTTTCTTTTCTCGTATCATTCTTTAACAAAAGTTTTTGCAATTGATTGTTACATCAAATAGGGGTTGAGATGCATTCTTGATCTAATTTGAACTAACACTGGGTCTTGATAGGTGCACCATCAAAAAACCTCTCTAAGACTGGTTCAGTAAATAAAGGAATTGGCAACTAACAAATTACAAACTTACTTCCACTATTAAATAATAGTTGGATTATCTTCTTGGTGTGTCGATATCCTCCCAACGAAATAGTCATATAGTTAATAGTTTGATTATAAGAGAGAGAGAGATCATATTTCTTCTGAAAGAACTGCATTGAGAATGTGGCAAATTTCTTATTGCTATGCCTACAGCTTAAATTTTTAATTTAACTACCTAGATGTTCCAGAGATTCTAAATCATAGATTGAAAATTTTTACTATGTTAATTAACATATTTAGCATTAAGTAGCAATTCTAATATTTTAATATCCTATAAAACCACAATCAGCGGCCTCAGGAGTGCTATTTTTTGAAAGTGCAACTTGAGCAAACTCGGCAAGTCGAATCATTCCACATAAGAAAAGTACAATACAAAACTCTATTGCTTATGGATGGATACATTGTAAAATACAAGCTATTACATACATTTCAAAATAGGGGTACTGAAAGAGAAAAAGGGTTGGAGCAATAGAATAGAATAGACTTCTTAGTCCGAGCGTGTTTCCCAGTTGTTCAGCTTACGCCTCAAAACCTAGGTGCTCGTTTAATGGTCCTAGATTTAGCGGTACTAGAGTGTTATTTTTGAAAAGTGTTACGCAAAATTAGTCGAATGATTTTGGTTAGATATCGAACAGTTTTCATTCATCATATTTTGTGAGTGAAACGATTTTCAATTACATTACAAAATAGGGCGCTTAGTTATTACAATGAAGCGACTACCTTCTGATTTATGTAACCACTAGCTGTTTCCCGGAGCTCCACCTGCGGTATATAGCCTATGTTACTCAGGGTGAATGTAGCTTTCCAATGGTGAAAGAATTTTTGAAATCGGCACCGTAGTTTTTGAGTTTATTCTAATATTAACTCGCTGACCCGGCGAACTTCGTTTCGCCTAACAGTCGATTCTTTAATTTTTTAGTTTTTTACTTTATTTTTCTAAAATAAAAGAATTTTTCTAAAATAAACGTAGCCTAAGTTACTCCTTATTACATCAGCTACTTGCCAATAAAAGTCCCGTCAAAATCGGTCCAGCCATTTCAGAGATTAGCCAGAACAAACAGACAGACAGACAAAAATTGTAAAAAATGTTATTTTGGTGCATGTACCGTATATATTTTCATATGCATGTAGTAAAAAACAGTTATTTCAATATTACAAACAGACACTCCAATTTTATTTATATGTATAGATTATTTTTCTAAAATAAAAGTTTTTTTCTTAAATAAACGTAGCCTAAGTTACTCCTTATTACATCAGCTACCTGCCAATAAAAGTCCCGTCAAAATCGGTCGATTTTGACGGGACTTTTATTAAATAAATAAGTGTAGATGTAGATAACAACTGGACCATCAGGTGCATACCCAAAGTGTAGTAGCCAACGTTTTCAGTTTCAGATTTAGACTGTTGCTGGCTCAAGAGGACCTGTCTTTGAAATGTATGACATATATATGTCGAATGGAAATCGTTCGATATCGTACAAAAATACTTCCGATTTCGGCGAAAATCGTCCGATATCGAATCAAAATCATTCGACTTTGCATAAGTCACACTTTTCATAAAATAGCACTTCTGGCTCCATTAAATTAAATCACTCGCATTAGTTCCAGTACATATTTGTCCCATGGATTAGTGAGAATAAATTTCGTTGGATCATTCCCACTAGTTCCAGTGCAAATCATCCCATGGAACTACTGTGATCATGGCTTTTGGGCAATCGCCCGTTTAAAGACATACGATACTTGTTTTTCTATTTTGATTATATTCACACAAAGAGCATCGAAACCGCGAACGAATAAACGTTATTTTCTCAATGTATTTCACCCCATATCAGGTAGGGGTTTTATTTTTAAATTAATATACATAGTATTTTGAAGATAAAATATAAAAACATATGAAAACAATGTCATATTTTTATTACGTATAGTAAACATAATAAAATACATTTGTAAAGAAAATAACAATTTTCAATTATACACTTTTACTGTATACCTACTACTTATTTAGGGTACCATAAAATAATAACAGAACTTGTAGAATCACTTGTGTGTCTCCTATCATTTTCTTTTCAATTTTCTTAAAATCGTCTGGTGCAATTAAGTTTAAAATTTAGAAACAAAATAGAGAATGTAGATCTTTGTTAGATTACATAACCAAGATTTAATTCAATGTACAGAACCCTATCACGCGAGTTCAACTCGCACTGGCCGGCTTATTGTACTTAGGTACAACAATAAAATCTCAATAACAATCCAAAGAATTAATATCCCCGTCATCCTCGTAAATGCCGAGCATGTCATCCAAAAGCGACGACAGGCTTCGTATGCCATCCTTCCACTTTTTCTTATTCTCTATAATCGTTTTAAAATCTTTACTTTTCACATTAACTACAAACAAATGTGGAGACGCGGATTTCAACAATCTTATTTTAGGTTTTACTTGGTGTTCCGAATTGGAATTTTGTAAAGTCATATGCCTATCATATATATTAGCTAGTAAGTTTATGTCGTCTGATTTTAAAATGCCTTCAATTACGTTGTCTGACTTCTGTGTCGAAGAAGGTAATATATCCATTGACTCACTATCATCATCCTCTTCGATGTGGGATATCAAATCTTCTACCGTCTGCGGATCACCTTCGTTCGGCTTTATACATTCTGAAAGCTTGTGTTTGTCCAAAATCTCTATCAGTTCTAGTGATATGTTCAATGACAACTCCATAATTTCCGTCTCAATGTCATCATTCAGCAATTTCACTAAAACTGTGAGGCAGCCAACCGAAGACAGTTCGTCTAAAACTTTTAATAGTCTCCGTTGAATTTCTGCTTCGTTTAGAGTGACAATTTTGCGGGATTCCTTTGAGAAGGTGACCGGTGGGAATGTGCCGTCTAACATGCCTTGTTCCATTAGTAGGGTCTGGATGACTATCCTCCAGAATTTGAGTGCGCTGATTTGGACTTCCCAGTGGAAGTCACTCAGGGCTGATGACACCATGTACTCGTATAGTGTATGTTTTGTCGCCGTAGACAGTTTCACGTGTTGGTATATTTCACAGAGCACATTGCAAGCTTCCTTCCGCACTATGCCTTCGGAGTTTGTCCGTAAGATTGAGAGTAGTTGTTCCTGCAAACAAAAAAAATTGTATCAACTATAATTGAACGAGGATGCGCTGGAGCGCCGACTTGGGAAGATTTGAGGCTACGTGGTCAGAGCTGGCGGAGCAGTCAGACGTTTCTAAAGAGATGGTGGGAGACCATTACCCAGCAGTGAGACAACACAGGTTAATTATAAAACAAATATTGTGTTAAGACAAATACACGTCAAGACGTTGGTCCCAGCTGCTATCTGGTGGTTTTGAAAGGAACCATGTCAGAGGCCGAAGCCGTGCAGGGTTGATTGACCTAGTAAACCACTAGACAAATTCTATCTACGATTTTATCTATCAAATTTTACTTTCAAAAACGTGTTTTGTGTGCAAAAGCATTGTATATTGATTGTGGAATTATAAGGATTTATTAATTTACCTTACATCGAATGACTTTAGTATTTATTTACTTTTCGATTGATAAGTATCATGATGATTTTATGAAAATATTTGTAATGATTCATTTAAAATTTATGATGATTCATGCTTTGACGATAATGCCTCATACAACCCAGAGACTATTAACAGATAATTTTGTATATATTTAATTGATTCAGGCGTTACTTTGCGAAAGTTAAAGTTACAAGCACTCACCAAATAATTTTGCGTGCTTCCGTTACCAGTTAGTTCATGCAAACTATTGCCGGCCGGCACCGTCCCACTACTATTATTCCAAACATGCCCGCCACCATTAGTTTGCACAACGTTGCAACACGTGTTTCGCCACTACGCGAGAATAATTTGCATGAACCAACTAGTGGCGGAAGCACGCAAAATAATTTGGTGAGTGCTTGTAACTTTGTATATCTCACATAAACTTCCGTAATACAAAACAGATCAAAAACAAATATTGATAAGTTTTTGTTGCATCATTATTAAAACGTATGTATTATTTTATATCATACAAGTTGATTTTCGCGGATTTTAACCTAATTAATAATATAAATAATAAAGCCACTCCCTTTCGCATCGAATGATGATGGCGATAAAAGACGAAGGAATAGACAGAGTTGAAACTCACACAAAATCTATGAGATGAATGAAAATTATTCAAACTATTTTAAAATAAAATAGAACTTCAGGTGGGTTACTATGCCATCACCTCTTCTCATTGCCATCCAAATGCGAGTAAGCGAGATGTCGCCTTACACACCGTATAGCGCCATCTCGCTTTCTCACTCCCAATCTGTATAGTGGGCTGATGTTTGAAAAATTACCTACAGAAGATAAGGTTCATACAAGGCGCTATGAACGATGCACTCACACATGTGCTACGGGCGTCTCTGGTTCCTGTGTTTTCCACATAACATCAAACATAATCCATGCGTGGCCTAATTGCTTTGTAGTAAATTCTAAATCTATGATTATGTTTTTGAAACATGTTTTGTTATTTTGTGGCGTAGGAGATATTTACGCTTGATTGCATATTTACTTTGACGTTACTAACGCGTAGCAAAGTCGTGGCCTTGGATGTTATGCTGCAGTTGCCTGTACTCAGTAACCCTTCAAAGCATACCAAAAACCATTTAGAAAAGAAACGTCATTTGTAGAAGAGAAGACGCCCTTAGCTAAATCCGTCATACAAAATAATCTTCCGTTTTTTGCGCAAAAAACATGTAATTATTAACGTACACATTAATGCAACTTCGCACCATCATCATCCTAGCGTGTATTCCTAGTTGCGTCGTCAGCTTACGCTTCGGAGCCTAGGGTACGCTGTAAGTCCTAGATTTGGTGGAACTGGTTATTACAATGGAACGACTGCCGTCTGACCTCCGTTACCCTTTTTACAGGGAAACCAGACCAACAGGAACATGACCCGAGGTGTGTTAGTGGCCAACACTGTCAGAATTTTTCTGGCTGCCCTAAGGCATCTGACACAGCCTCACGACTTCTACCTATTGATAACAACCGGGACCAACGGCTCAACGTGCCTTCCGAAGCACTGAAGAGCTCAAAATAGAAAATGCCAATAAATGGCAACCAATCCAATAGTGGTCGCGTCACGTCGTCGCTTGACACGCACATTCGCTACGGACACGCTAGTCGCGCTCGACTAACGAGCTCCTCTAATGCAAATGCAACTTCGCACCAATTACATACAAATAAAAATCATACATCGCATCAAAAAAATAAAACACATTCTTAAAAATTGCAACTGTTACTACATCTCACATGTGATGTCATTAATCCGTCAAAGTGATTGACTCTCAACTATCGATAGAGCAATAGTTATGGATATATTTCGAATAGAGAAGCTTTGAGGTTTATGGAATAAAAGTGAGAAAATTCGATAAAAAAAATTATAGAAAAATATATATATTTCTAATAAGTATATGAAGTTGCATTTATATTTTAGTTTTTTATTATTGTCATGTTGTTTTCGGTATCCTATCATAAGATAAAAAACGTTAGATAAATAAATGATAAAGTTATACATTGACAAACCAGCCATTTTAAAAATGAGTGATCATTTGACAAACTAATTGAAGGTTAAATTCTATTACACCAAAACACTACTTTAAAAACTTATAATTTTATAACTATGCCAATTTAAAAACCAACGCAATAGCATAATAACGTTTAAAAAACTATTATTTGATAATTGATTCAATTGCTACAAATATCTGTGAGAAACCTAAGGAATCGGTTTTCTTTGGTTTAACCAAAGTTCAGGTCAAAAGACGACTTTATGTCAGAAGATAGGTAGTTATACAGTGACCATAACAGTGAGCGAGCGAGCGAAGCGAGCGAGCGACATACTTTGAGACAGAAGTGACTGAGTGTAAAAGACGACTTTATGACGAAAAGTTGGTTAGGTTATGATTACACAGCGAGCGACATACTTTGAGACAGAAGTGACTGAGTGTAAAAGACGACTTTATGACAGAAAGTTGGTTAGGTTATGATTACACAGCGAGCGACATACTTTGAGCAAAAGTGACTGAGTGTAAAAATACCACTTTATGACAGAAAGTAGATTAGGTAATGGTTATACAGTGACCATAACAGTGTGCGAGCAAGCGAAAAGCCTTGTGACAGAAGCAACCGAGTGTCAAAAGACGACTTTATGACAAAAAGTAGGTTATGTTATGGTTATACAATGACCATAACGGTGAGCGAGCGAGCGACAGACTTTGGGACAGAAGTGACTGAGTGTAAAAAGACGACTTTGTGACAGAAAGTAGGTTAGGTAATAGTTGTACAGTGACCATAACAGTGAGCGAGCGAGCGACAGACCTTCTAAGTAGCGACACTTGTTTTTTTTACAAGTTTTGTTCTGGAAGGTATCTCATTTCTTTTTGTATGTAGTATTCCTCATTTTCTTTTCCAGTACTACTTCTTGAGCTTCAGTTACAGTTTTTCTCAAAATCCCACTTCCTGTTCCTAACATCAAATCCTCTGAGAAAAACCCATTTCTCAGAGGGTTAGATGTTACAATTTTGGTCAAGTCTGGACGGTGAATGCTTCTTAATCTATTAGATCCTATGGACAACTTCCGGCTATATCATCAGACCCTGAATACCATCGCGTTACAAATTACTACTCAAGACAAATCAAACGAATCTAGACTCGATAGGGTATTGTCGTTTTATTACGAAGTTCCTATGGCCACCTACCGGCTCCATCATCAGACCCTGAATGGACCAGACCAGATGGATTGAGTAAGTGTGGATTATACTATGTAATAAATATTTGACTTTTTTAATGTCATCTCATCCACCCATCCAAAAAATAATAATAACTGGAATGAACACGCACATTTTCCGATGACATAATACTTTATGACAAGTAATTGCATCACTATGTGTGTACACACGTACACAATAAACCCACACGTATTTGATTAGGTACACTATGAGTCTGATATAATAGTTTTTATCTGATTTTAAAAGTGGGCGTATTTTGTACAAATAAAATTGAACTAAGTAACACAAACTATGAAAATGATAACAATAGGGGTATAGATGAAAATTCCAAAAACGCTTGATTTTTTTCTGTTAGTAGGAATTATGTTCCTTGTTACTTTTTTTTTTTTTTTTTTAACCGGACTTACATTTCTAGCTACAGAGAGCTTTGGAAATTACAGCGGGACAGTTTTAGGCGAGGGCTTTTGGCCACTCCGCCTCTTCGGCAAAAGCGCAAGGGGCTCCCAGTTGGGACGAACCTCGGCCATGGGCTTTGCCTTTGATCAAGCGAGCGATGCAAACTCGCGAGCGGTAGCAAACGCTCAATGCCTTAAGGGCCGACACTATTGTGCCTGAAGGGCCTACTATGAGCCTATCGGTGGCGTGAAGCGCCCTGGTACATTTTGGTACCTAGTAAACGATCCTTGTTACCTGGTGGAGCCCAATTATTGAAATGTATAACACGTAAACCTATCCGATGTAATCGTTCGATATATGAGTCGAACACTTTCAAAAATGAATGACGTCGGAGGCCAAAAGGCAGTTCCTAATCCTGCCACCAGGGTGTAAACTTGTACATAGTCGTTTGATAATGTCACTCGATATGAATTAATCAAAAAGTTTCTGAGTACCAACCTGTATATTAGGATATTGTGTTTTCAGCTGCTCCCAAATGCAGGACACGCGGCTGGCGGCTCCCAGACATTTCAACGCAGACGCCTGCACGTACGACTCGTAGTCGTTCAACGCTATCGTTGCCGCTACGTTTATCAAGTTCTCCTCCATTATCTGCTTTTGGAATGGCGGGAATTCTGAAAAAAATTGGAAAATCTCACATAAAGCTATCCTGACTTGGCTGCCATCTGGCGGTCGTTAAAGGAACCATGCATGTCAGATGCAGTGCTGGAGTATGATTCTCGCACCTCTATAGTATGTCTCAATGAAAAAACACAATAATGTAAACAAATATGGCCATCTTACATTGAGAAAGGTTTGTCGATGGTGTTTTGTGAAAATTTGTGTGTTCATTGAGATGTGAATGTAGCAATGATTTGAATTTGAATTTAAGCATTGATAATCAATAAGTAATTTTAATGAATTGCCATTGTTTACATTATTGTCTTTTTTCATTGAGACAGACTTAAGGTTAAGGATGGTTCCGTGATTCAGCAGAAGGCATGTAAAGTTCTTGGTCCTGGCTTGGCTGACATTTGGCTGTCGCGTTTCTCGCGCCTCTAGAGATAAAGTCGAATTTGAGATAAGTCAAAAAAAGAGTGATTAGGTAAAAACTTACTGATATAAGATATATCCGTGCAAACGAAGAGCAGCTCCAGAGCGGAGTCCCTGACTTCCCAGTGCATGTCGTTCATCTTCAGATTGATGAGAGAGCCAATCTCGTAGACCGCTGAGCCTGGAGTCGATTCCAGGAGGAGGGACATGTTCGGAGTGAGGAACTTCTTCACTGATAGAGCCAGTACGTTCAGTGAGACAACCACGAACTGAAATATGATAAATTTTTTTAATAGATGTCCACAGATGTGACACTGCAGAAAAATATGGTTTTTTTTTACTTTTTTTACCCAACGAGGGTTATGTTTTCTACTTCTCTTCAGTTTTGTTAGTGAAAATATAATTATTATGTGGCCATTTTAGGTATAAGTAAACTAAGTTGTCATTTTGCGAATTTAACCTGAAGATCGTCTGTAATTGGTAATTGGCCTCTGTCGACATAATTTGCAATTCATACAATACAATTCTAAGGTCCTATACAGATCAATTCCGACGCAGTCGACGAGCATCTTATGCGACTGCAACTCAGAAACCTTCAGGCTGAGAATGACAACAAACAACAACAAACATTATTAACAAAATTTTACTAACCTTGGGTGGCAAATTGGGTCTCTTTAGAATACTATGCACGACCCCATACAAGCACAGCACCTCCACACTCTCATTCCATGTGATATTATAATTCTTTACCAGTGAAAGAATTATCTCCATGATGTGTGACATCACAATGACCTTCTCCGAAACATATGTGTACTCCACCGCATTATCTTGGGGATCTTTACACGGATCATAGTCTTTTAAAACAAAAAACAAAGATTGAAACATAATGTTGGCCTGCTCATCTGTCAGGTGAGTCTTCAGGCAAGTTAGCATTTTCACTGTCTGCATCACGGTAGCCATGACATCCGTCTCATACATGAGATCTCTCAACCCATACGCAGCTCGCATTGTATGCTCACTGTATGCGTTATTCATAACTTTTGTCATGTGCATACAAATCAATTCGTCCTCCATCACTTCCGTCTTCTTCTTCCCCGTGGTAGTCCAAATCAGTAAAGGCACCACGCATATAAACAGTATCTGACTTTGCATCTCCGATTTCTTGTCATTTTCCAATAATACTGGTTTCTTGTTCTGCCAAGCGACATTCCATATCATGTTACAATTGTTGCAGAAGTCCAAAACTAACTTTGTGTTGCGTCTTTGTATCAAGAACCTCAATGAGTTGAAATAGAGAGCGTTGAGTACAAGGAAATCCTCTTGTGTGTACACCACTCCATCGACCAACGGCTTCGACTGGAATATGCTACTCAATGTTGCCCAAAATGATATCTTACAGCACATGAGCACAGTTTCTTCTGAACGTAATCTACTAAAAAACATTGTTATGTTGGTGATAATAAAGCACTCTGATAGAAGGCAACTAATTAGCTTGCTAGAAGTGCGTATGCGATCTTTCGTACTAAATATCGCTAAAAGCATATAGCACATTGGTTCTATTTTCTTACATATTTCAATTTCATTCTCATCGCTTAAAGTATTGAGATTATGTAGTCCAATTTCTTGAATCGGAGCAAGGATAAAGCTTAAAATTACGTTCATGTTTGTGTCGTCTCCGACATCGTTCAGAGCCCACAATAGCTTGGAGACAAACTTATATACTTGCCGCACGACGAACACCGTTCTCCTTTCACTGACTAACATTAATATGTCTTTCCATATGCCAGTCTGCAGCAGCCACAGTATTCCTGAGCAATGATTGACGAGAGACAGAGCTACTTCCAAGAACGCGACCCTCAAACTAGGATTCATGGTTGTGGAATTTATATCTTTGAAGTTTTTGATGGCATAATCACCAACTTGTGCGAACATCTTTACAAAATGGAGTTCTTTGTTGGAAGCCAGGCCGAGGAGCCTCGTGAAGAAGACTTTCACTGTGATGTGATAATTCTCGCTGCGACTCAGAGCGTCGGATATCAGGTCGGATATAAGCGGCATACTGGCAAGCTGAGATATTTCTGGAAAAATATATGAAATCAAATTTATAATAAAACACATTGGAGATTTAGGTGCTAGACTAGTCCTCTCAATATCAGTTAGATGTGCCCATTTGATTGTGGTTGAAGTCTAATTTTCTCAGACATGTTAGTTGTACCTATCTAGTAACATAATTACTATTGCTTTCCCCACAATATTTAGACCTAAAAGAACTATGCATTTTTGTTTAAAATGTACATACAGATGTGCTATTGAGTCATCTATATTAACAGACATTTTTTTCACGTTAAGGCTACATAATATATTTAAAAATTTAATATTGCACCATAGTCCATATTTGAATAGTTGCCACTCTTTGCAAAATTGTAGGCAGAGTTATGTAAGCTTTCAACTCAATTTTTGAGTCATTATCCTGCTCATCTTCCGCTTCAATTTAACAATCATCCAGGGTTCTAAACTACGAGTGAGTTAGGGAACTAGATAGTTGAACGCAGTAAGCGTATCCGTAACAATTAGGTGTGTCAAGCTAGGGCGAAACGCGCCATTGGTGGCATCTCGAGCTCTTCCGTGCTTTTTAGTATTACTAAGCCCATGTCTGTCTTCCCTCTCAGCAGACTACATCTTACAATTACAAAATTAAATAGGTAAAAAGATAAGGTGTGAAATCCAATGAGATCAAATTCAAATCAAAATACTTGTGAAAATGCTTTTGGTTGGCAAATTTGACTCGCACTTGACCAGATGCTAAACTTGCCATTGAATAATCACTAACACATTTTGTTATCAACGGTTAATAAAATTTGAGATTCAGAATGTGTACTTAGTATACACATTTAACTATATTACTAACATTAAAGTTTACGCAAAAAAAGTCAACAAATATTTCCCATAACATTTATTAATATCAATCATAGCCTTCGATATATCATATTTGCTAAGGTGTGGTGGCGCGGTGATAAGACTAGACTAGACACTTGTTTGGAGAGCACTGCCACAGTATAAATAAATTACCTACAGAAGTTAGGGATGACCATACAACGTAACCTGATAATGCACTCACACAAGCGTAGAGTGAGCCATTCACAAACAAGCCTGCTAGTTTCCGTACAGTAAGACGTACACGCTGCACTTGTGTAAGTGCTTTATCACAGCAAATTGTATAAAGGTTAACTTCTGCAGGTAATTTATTTATTCGGGGCACCAGCATCATTATGCTTGTTTGTTATCAGCGAATCAGTATCTGCACCTTTGTCAACTCTGCTTAACTTCTGGAGAATTTGAGGATAATATAGTTTTTTTTATTTGGAGGAGTATGTTGGGCATAAATATCAGACAGAATTAAAAACAAAATAATAGGAAAGGAAACAACAAGAGTAATGGATGTTGTAGAAAGAACAAGAAGCTTGAAATGGAGATCAGCTGGCAATGTAAGCAGAATGGTAAATCATAAATGGATGAAAAGACTTATAGAATGGGTGCCAAGAATCGAGAAGAGCAGGACAGGCAGACCAACAAAAAGATGGGAGGATATTTTTCGATAAAAAATGCGGACTGGTTTGGAGGTGATAAGCCAGAGACAGGGAGAGCTGGAAAAGACTGGTGGAGGCATACCCCAGAGAGGCGACTTCTGCATGATAATTTTATTCAGAATTGTTATACTTATTTAAACATTTATTAATTATAGAGGCTGACATGCAGTTCTTAATAATAATTATTTCATAAAGATTTAAGGATATTATGTTCAAATGAAAAGGGATATGTCTTATGAAATATTTACCTGGATCAGCTAAGTCCATGAGTTTGTTGATGAAGGCATCAGCATAATAATTATTCAACACATAGTTGGGAGCCTGTATTTTCTCAAATAACAACTTTATTTTGTTGAATGTTTGACAATATTTTTGAAGATCCATTGCTACCTATTATAATAACACTGATTTAGAGGTTAGAAATAGATGTTTACAAGTAATACATAGAATGTTGTGCTTAAGGCCTTAGATTCATGTTGTTATCAGTTCGAATATTTTTATTGCAACTACTAAAAAAATATCATTTACACATCTAGACATAACATGCACTTCGCTTCGAAGTGAAGAATCTGAAAAGCTTTATCTTGGATCCAATAGAAAAAATCTAAACAAAATATCATGACAACACAGCACAGCACAGCACTGATAAAAAAAACTCTTCTTCGGAAGTTAGGACTTTACCCCACTGTGTAAAATGTGAATGACACAAAAATTATGTTCAAAAATAAAATCACAATAATTCACTTGAAGATGCAAATAAAGGCATATCGCAGTGATTGCAATTAATTAAAATTATTTTGATACCAACAAAAGCAAGCTTGATCACAAATTAGAAAGATCAATTGAAATCAAATCAGAAATCAAGTGATTTTGTGAGTGGACGTTTATGAGTAAGTTGACATTGACTTGACTTGACTTATCTTAACATACTTTTTAATTTTTCATTATGTCTTTTGCATGCCAATTATTTAGCCACTAAGAAGTTGCAACGCTGATTGTAAAAAGTGTCAATGTCACTATTTGAAATGTCGTGCCAGTCATCATTGAAAAATGTCATTGTCATTATTCACAAACATGGAACTAAAGATAAAGATGGAAGCCAAGCAGGCATACAACAGACTGGTTTAGAAAATTTTACTTGGAGTAACTCCTGTTTTCCCCAAAGTATTACCATCACAATTGGCTAGTCAACTAAAAAATAAATTGTGTATATTATATATTTTATTGATAGAATAGACTATTTCGGAGATACAATTTAAACGAAAAAATTCTTAAAATTATATTTATTTTGTTATTTAATTTTAAAGATTTTATAGTGATGACGTCACGCAGCTATAATGGCCATTTCGAACTGCAAGAAAGCAAAAATTACTAAGGTATTAAAAAATATATATGTCAGTGTCAAATGTCAAAGTCAAGATGGACCGCGAGCCGCGAGTTGGTTTCTTGTTTGCTTACAATCGCCAAATATTTAGGTTCCCCATTTCTCGTATCTATTGCATATTGGCCTGTTTATTGGACTTTACTGCAGTCTCTTCATCCGTTTACATCTGATTTTTCAATAATTGGACACCGCTTCTTCATTAAAATGTATGAATGAATGTAATTAGGATAAGTTTACTTGAACAGAGATGACATTTGACATGGGTGACAAGTACGTGAAGCGCTTAGTTAGTGCTACCAAACAAAAAATATTTATTCACTATGCTGTGCTGCCAACCAAAAAAATTAAATGTGAATAGCCGGAAGTTATCCGGCTACGTCATACGTCAACCTTGCTAAAAAATGAAAGTCATTGGGTTTTCTGCGATTTTCTTAAAAAATACTTGCTTAACTAAAGATCTGATTAATGTAATCTGTTCCCTAAGCCTATTCCTCGAAATGGTTTACGAATTAGACATTTTCATGAAAAAGTTTACTAGCCAATTGAGACATGATACAGTAGAATAAAACTGTTAGATTGCTTTATAAAATTGGGCTTTATATTTCTATATCAAAAACAAGTATAATTATTTTTAATTTTTTAATAAAAATCTACCTCAAAATAAAGTTTTTATTGCTACGTAATTATTTATCATTTTTTCAAACTTTTGGGGTTGTTATCTAGTGCTGTGATGGAAACCCAAAGTCGAAGTGTCATCATGTGTCAAATGTATTACTGCCCTAAATGGCGGATTTTTTTCGTATCAACTAAAAGAGTTCGAGCAATATTTATATAATATATCGTACTAATATTAAAGAAATGGTGGTGTAGTGTATTGCTGACTATTGCAAGAGTGAGTTGCATCCAGGATGTTACGTGATATTTCACAAGTAAGTGCTTAAATTTGTAAATGAAGTTGTACAATTCAGTGATTTATTTTGCACTCTAATATATCGATTTAACCTCGAAATTTTATACTCATCCTTCCGACCGAATTACCAAAAGGATGTTACATTTAAAAGTGATTTGTAAGTATTTTGTTATAGTCATTACATGTTGGAATGAATTAGGGTGCATATAATCATTCAGTTGCTATGATTTTCATTTAAAGATAACATCTGTTTGGTCTCCTATTATTATTGATATGGATGGTGTGCGCACAGCTCGTTCTTTTAATGTTTTGGTGACAGTTGCTCGATATAACGGTATAAATGATAATTAATATTTGTATAATGACGTCACATGCTTGTTCTGAACAAAAGATTTATTTCTGATTCTCATCAAACTCAACATACAGATAAAATGGTTGTCAATAATACCTTTGCAAAACGCCATTTTCATAAATGCGATAATATGGTAGTCTACATTTTAAACCTACATACATACTATTTATAGTATCTGGAATGAGATTATAGCATGAAGCCATTGCATTTTATCATAAATATGACTCGTGTTTTTCATTCCCGGTAAAAATCCTTGCAAAACTACAACCACTAACAACATATTTTGGTGGAAATTTTTAATTAATCTTCCAGTGGAATACATCACTCGTCAGATGAGAAAATTGATTATTTGCGAGATATTATTATATTATCGTTGTTGTAAATTTTAACCTCAAAATGTATAAAGCTTTAAAGTATTGAAAACTTTGCATACTGTTTTCAACGGTTAGATAGGCAAGTTCGTTATTATGTAATTTAAACATCTGTATCATACCCTTCTATTGCAAATAAAGAATTTGAATTTGAATTTTTACTTGTACTTCGTCCACATGCCTAATACTTTTTTAATGATTCGTTGGCTCAAAATAAGACCGTGGCTGGAATTCGGTTTCGGTAATAAAACAAGTTTCGAGCGAACACTAAATATTTTGCTGCGAAACTTACAGCAAAATATATATTTTTTGTTTTGAGCCTAGTTTCCTCCTCCGATGATGCGTGTTTATCGCTCATTGGAGGCTTTAAACCGCACATTATAGACTCCTTAGCTCTATGAATTTCAGTTTGATTATGTATCTCCGCTTGAGATTCACGGGGTGTCCCGGTCCTTTGAGAGGCTTGCGCGGGGATGTATCCAACGCGTAGACGCCCTTTGGAGAAGTTGTTGTCATGTGGTGCTCCTGCCAAAACCAGTCCTCGGCTATATCAATAGATGACATGTCCATGAACAGTAGGTCTAAAATCGCCACTTTGAGCAATTCATCAAAACGAATTCATTTCGTGAATTCCTAGCAATTGGCTAGTAAACTTTTTCATGAAAATGTCTAATTCGTAAACCATTTCGAGGAATAGGCTTAGGGAACAGATTACATTAATCAGATCTTTAGATAAGCAAGTGTTTTTTAAGAAAATCGCAGAAAACCCAATGACTTTCATTTTTTAGCAAGGTTGACGTATGACGTAGCCGGATAACTTCCGGCTATTCACATTTATTTTTTAGGTTGGCAGCACAGCGTAGTGAATAAATATTTTTTGTTTGGTAGCGCTAATTATGTGCTTCACGTACTTGTCACCCATGTCAAATGTCATCTCTGTTCAAGTAAACATAACCTAATTACATTCATTCATACATTATAATGAAGAAGCGGTGTCCAATTATTGAAAAATCAGATGTAAACGGATGAAGAGACTGCAGTAAAGTCCAATAAACAGGCCAATATGCAATAGATACGAGAAATGGGGTACCTAAATATTTGGCAATTGTAAACAAACAAAAAACCAACTCGAGGCGCGCGGTCCATCTTGACTTTGACATTTGACACTGACATATATATTTTTTAATACCTTGGTAATTTTTGCTTTCTTGCAGTTCGAAAATGGCCATTATAGCTGCGTGACGTCATCACTATAAAATCTTTAAAATTAAATAACAAAATAAATATAATTTTAAGAATTTTTTCGTTTAAATTGTATCTTGGAAATAGTCTATTCTATCAATAAAATATATAATATACACAATTTATTATTTAGTTGACTAGCCAATTCCTTTGCAATTCTTCTTTTTTTTTGTAAAATGGACACGCATCATTTGCAATTCACTAACAATTCAGTTCATTTCGTGAATCATTTGTCGTGTTAATATTGCCATAGCAATTTTTCAAAAACAAAACTGATTCATTATTTTTTATATAATTCTTTGTTATTAATGATGTTAGATGTACTGTGAAACAGGAAATTAAGATTATTGTTTATTTGACGTGCGTACATTAGGATTTGAGTACGCAATAAAGAAAATAGAGACTACTTGAATAATTATTTTTATTAGTGGCAATAAAGATAAGTCTATCATATCAGCACATATCCGTCAATGTCAATCAAGTGCAGTCATCTGTCAACAAAAAATGGGTTTTACGGCCGTGGAAACAAGTCTTTTAGGCTCTTCTTATTTTTTGTTCTTCTTTAGTCGTGGCTTACTATCAACTCTTTATTTTATATAAATATCGCATAACGGTGTGTAAATAACTAAGGAAGGCGATACCTAGGTACATCTCTATAGAAGTACAATGTGGGCGTTAGCTGCGTGCCACACACGTGAAGTCCACGTTTAGCATCGCCATATAAAATTAAGATTCAAGAGGCTTAACTGGCACACAAACATGATACCTTATCTTATTTTTGTGATATCGTTAGTACTAGTAATGATTTTATGGTGATATGATGTTAATTCGTAAAGGCAAGTCGGTTGCTTTGTTTTTGTGTGATCACAGAAATAAGATTAGTTAAAAGAAGTGCCATGTATCGGCCAGTTAATCCTCTCAAGTCATAACTTTTTATGAAGAAAAGGAAGCACACACCAAAAAAAAGGCTACCATGATCTCTTAATTCTATCCAACAAGTGCGAATGAGTAAGCGAGATGTGTGCCCTACATTACATCCCTTAAAGCGCTATCACGCCTACTCGCATTTAGACGAATTTTATATATCATGGTAATTAAAATAGGTATTGGCTTGGTCGTTAGATTCGCACTGCGATGACGGCAACGTCTAGCTAGACGCGTCTTTCCTACCTTTATTACATGTTTCTACCTCATAAGTTCCAAAAAAAAATTCGGACAAACCGAGATCTTTACCCGAAATAATAACAATTTAATTAAACGTTGGTGAATAAAATTTTCTTTGCAATTTAATACGAAATCTTATTAGTACTTATTTGACGAATTTAAACAACAATAGATGATAAAAATTAGCTTGACGAATCGAAACAGTTTTAAAACTTGACGAATTACCCTAAAATCAAAATAACAAAGTATTCTCACTCCACAATTAAGCAAATTCAATCAATCGGATCATTTTCAAATGCAATCACAAATAATAAATGTTTTACACGTGTTCCACGAATTATGTAAAATCATGGACACCCTAACACATCACGCGTTAGAAAGAGAGAGGTGGGTAACGAAATGCATTCAGGTCAAATTTTTTGACGTCAGCCTATCGTAGCATTCCGCGCTGTCCATCTTGATTTATATTTCACAAATCACAAATCAGAAACTTCACTCACAAAGTGATGTGATTGTTCTAGAATAGGGACAGTTTCTATCACATTTTTTGGAAAAAATTGTAAATCGTGCTTTAGATGCCTCATTTATATGAAATTATTTGAATATAAACTCTTGTAGTGCGGTGCAATATTGTGTTTAAGATTGAAATGCCTTTGAGAGGACGCAATTTCGTAAGTTTCATATTTGTTCGCCTTTTCCACTAATTTTGTGTCTTATTTCCGTATATTGTACTGTTCATTCAGAAGTAAAATTTTGTAGTTGTTCCTAACACTAACTTATTCATTGTATATTATTTTCACAAATGCATATGTAGATGATTTTCAGTTTTACATGAACTGTTGGGCTGCATCACATTTTTGGCACATGCCCAACAGTAGTATCCTTGACTGTGCGTAATAATGTTGGTAGATTAATGTAAATTAATGTGAAAATTATTTTATGGTGTTGCTATGTGGATTGATGGTATGATGGTATTCCACAGGACCATTGACTCCTGTCTGACATAACCTGATTGTACCCGAGTGCCTTCTAACAGCCTGCTTTGAGGTTAGTTCCAGTTTTCTTGTTTACATTTATTATTTAAATGATTGTGAGTTTTTTATATTATGTAATTTAACTGATGCATGTTTAGAATATGTATTGACTGACTGTTTTTGTATGATTTTTTATTCACATTCAATCAATTTCATCCTATTTCTAATTCTTTTTGTGAAGAGGAAACATACATTTTCTTATCATTTATTTAATCATTAATATCATAATTATTGGTAAGTTGAAAATTTACCAGCTTGTTGGACTGGTTGAAACCAAAGTTTGATATAAAATTATCAAAACTGGCACCAATGTGGTGGGCTTAGGACTGTTTGACTACACAGAATTGCTGGACATTCTCTTCAAAGAGGTTGTTTCCTACTCTATGGGCCCTGTATCCATCGTAAGTTATTGAGGCCTGACATCAGACTCGACAGATCCATTGAAAAAACAGTGTTCTCTCTAGGACCATGATTTAACCATACTGAGGGCTCTGAAACATACCCCTTTAAAAATAATAACATAATTTTCTTAAGGTGATGATATCCATCCATACTCACTATACTTACTATAATCCATACTTAATATTATAAATGCAAAAGTCTGTCTGTCTGTCTGTTACGCTTTCACAGCCAAACCGCTGAACAGATTTTGATGAAATTTGGTATGAATATAGTTGAGGACCCGGGGTCAAACATAGGCTACTTTTTGACGCAGGCAGAGCTGCGGGAAACAGCTAGTATACTATAATATATACTATAATCCATACTAATATTATAAATGTGAAAGTCTGTCTTTCTGTCTGTGTGTTTGTTAGCTTTCACAGCCAAACCGCTGAACGGATTTTGATGAAATTTCTTTAAATTTAAAAATGATATAGCATCACTTAATCTCTCTATGATGGTGAATAAAAATGTATTCAAATCCATTATCTTTATTTATTGCAGACAACAAAAGTTGTTTGAATAAGGTGGTCAACGAATCAAGGATCCTGTCCTTTAAGACAATGCGTAAATTAAAATAGAAATTTCACATTTATGTAATGATATTTTAACAAAAAAAGTCCTAAATGATAATCGGCACACTTAATGCGAAAAGTATTACTTCAGAGTCAACTTTAGGTTATGTAATATACTATGTAAACATTACCTCACACTTTGGCACCAATATCTCTGCTATGCTTTTGGTTGTTCCGTAATTTTTAGTATGCCATATTTTTTAGTGCTATTGGTATTTTCATATAACTAAAATATATGTTGTTGATAAAAATAAGTCGATGTCTGTATTTGTATGTATACACACCCGCTAGTTTCCAAAGTAACTTCTGTAGATTATTCATTTATTCTGTGGTATGGTACCTCAAGGGTGCTACTGCCAATAAATACTTGTACAAAACAAATATTTTGTCTTGTTCTACATGTCTGTGTATGTCATCTTGATTATTGGCATGAATATGATTTGATCCTGTTGTGGACCAATAATCCTTTTCTTACACCAATATTTGAAATTAATAATATAGTGCACTCAATAGCCATTTTGATTCAAGATGAAGATTTTCTTAACAATGCTAAGATAAAAGCCTACCTACATGGATAGGTATGTATATAAAATCAAATTTATTTGTGCAGAAAAATAGGGAAACCATGACAATCTGGTAGGTACCATATAGTTCAGCCTATTATACTGCTATTGTACCCTTATCTGCACATCTCAAAGTGTCACATGCATTCCACACAACTCCTAATATAAGCTGTTTGCCAGACATGGTACTTAACTTTCTCATTTCATAATATATGGTAACTGCTGGCGTGCCAAGTCGTAAAGTGTCTATTCTATTACTATATATCAACTCAGGGATTCTATTTCCATTTAACCCGTCACGCGTCCCAAGCCCTCACTAAGGCTTTAACACAAAAGCACAGAGGTCGGATTTTGAAACTTCTAGAAGGATTGCTCTTTATTGGCGACTTGAATCGTGAAAACTGTTAAAAATCAATTTAAATTTCGAATTTTTCTGGAAGCATTACTTGCGAAGCTTGAAACATTAGTTTCGAATTGATCTTTGTGCATTAATTAACATTGTTATTCTCTAAAATTAAATCTTTTGAAATGCTAAATAAAAATGTCCAAGTTCTTGGTAACTTGGTCATAAAAGTTGAGAAAGATGAAGAATCGACCATAAAAACTTTAGTGCTGCCTAAATTACAAATAAAATAAATCTAGTGCACTATTATGATTCTTCCTAGTATGTTTTTCTCATTGGATACTTGACTTAAGTTCTTCAGAGCCTTGGGTACTGTCCTCCGTAATTATGTTACCGGGAATTCGGACAGTAAAGAAATTCATTGTTAACAATCACCGGATCACAGCCGGCTTAACGTGCTTTTCAAAGAAAGGAATCATCTCATTAGACAATTACGAGATTTAAGCCTGTCCTACCTAACCAAACTGAAAACAACTACAAAATATCCTTCCCGTGGGAATTGAACATCGCGTGTCGTCAGACACACGCCTTTTAACCACTGGACCAAAAAAGCTCATTATTACGATTAGAATTAGATAGTTTATTATGCTCGACGGCGTAATACGGCCTCATTACTTACCTGACCTTGGCTTGTTTTCCGAGAACTGCGGAGATGGCGGTGTCATGCGGATTCCTTCTTTTGTCTATGTGTTTACTTACCAGTACTGCGCTCAAGGATAAATGCCTAGCTGTACAGATCACGGGAGATCTGGTTATCGTTTTATCCAACTAATTTAAGGTTTTTTTTATATATTACGGATAGATGATAGAAGAAAATTAATATCGTCTATCAGTCTTATAATAATTCATCTCTTTCTCAGCTGTTTGGCCTCGGAGCCCAGGGTCCGCTTTTCTGTTCTTTCTCCTCCACTTCGCCCGGTCTTCGGCATCCGACTTCCTATCAGTTTTCATTCATATGGAGATCTTTAATGCCATTTTCATCTTTGTCTCAATCTTACATGGTGTCATGACATTATTTCTGTCGGCCGCCCAGTCCCATAATAATACATAACACCTGTTTCCCGTATGGATAAGAAGAGATTAAAGATTTCCACTTGCTACGATCCTTACATACCTCTTTCACTTCCTCAACCACGCTCATCACTCTATTACGGGTACTACTAACTTCTTCCAAAAATGTCTGCGATTTGATCGCAGTATGTCTCTGAGACCGACCGTTACCGTTTAAAAATTATTTTGAATTTGGTAAATTAAATTACAAACCTAAGAGATTAGCCAAGCTGTGTTTCTGTTGTTTGTGAATGGATATGAATGAATCTACTAGCGATATCTACCTCGGTAAGTGGGCGGTTTTAGTGGGTGTCCGTCGACAGCGTTGCCGTGTTGCGTAGATCAGTGTCGTATTTGCATTGCCCTGCTGTCGAGACCACTTGGGCTACCTCGTAAATTATATTTACTGCTGCAATCGCTTTATTTGGAGTAATGAGTGATTTATGTCCTGCTAAATTTATTGCGCTGCCTTTCGCGGAATATGACTGTCTTATTTTGCAAACAAATTAATAAAAAAAATGCTTAATCTATGTTATAAACTGACTAGTTATGAGTGTGTCCATTTGGGTATTAACATTATTTTATACTAGGCACAATGCATACTAGATAGAGATCTACATATATGTATAGAGGTACGAAGTACATTGTACTGCTCAACCGCACTGACACTTTAGCTAAATTATTTCAGTGCCTTTCTTACTCTTCATGCAAAAATGACAATTACGGTTTTGAGCGGAAATACGTGACAACGAAGTAGACTATTGTGAAAACCGAAAAGATTCGTTGGTATCGCATAAATAGCATCATCCGTTATTTGATATTCCACATTCATATTTAGACATATCCAATGGGTTTCATGATCTATCAGCCCTGTAAGCCCTGGTATATTCCACTAATGAGTGTACAAGCATAAGCACTGATAAATTCCTGTCTGTTTCCTCTGAACCTGGTTGCGATTTCCTTGTAGGTACCTACCTTTTTTTAAACCAGATTTTGGATCTCATTAATGACACACTGTTTATTCGTATCGACATGCCGTCGGCTGTAGTCATCTGGATGTTTAATTGTTGAAACATGTGTTTTCACACAATCGTAATCAATTAATGAATAATCAGATGATGATTCATTACCGTTTTTCAATATTCGCGCAAGTCTGCAATTTGTCGTAACTCACTTCCATGTCAATTCCTCGTATTTACATTCATTTTCGACTAGATTTTATTCGTGGTATCTTTGTCAAGAATCAGGTTATCATTTATCTATAATGAAAAAAAGTTTACCCATCAGCTTTATTGTTTGGCTTGGGATATTCTTCTATCTAAATGTTATCATAGCCCGGGTAACCCTTCAAAATGACAAAATAGATAAGAATAGCTTGGTATCCATGCTAACGTGCTTTGTTAGAAATTAAATTGTTTCGATAAGAGTCCTCGTGGCTTCTCCTGTTGATAAGACATCAGTCTTGCAATTATTTTATAATGAAAATGTCTTATCAACAAAATATACGAACGTTTATTCAATAACATCATTTTTATCATTATATTTTTATATAAAATACAACATAACAATTTTCTTATTAATTGAGAAACATAAAAATCCGAGCTCCTATATTTGTATTCTTGCTCATAAATGTTCATTACACCTTTGTAACTCCAGGTTTTACAGGCGTTCAAATGTTACGGTATGATAATCACTTTCCTGATTGCAGGTATTATAACGTACGCAACAATATAAATATATTCATATTCGCTTCCTCTGAAATGCTAATTAATATAAATGCAGAAATATAAGCTGATTCTTGTGCTTGCTCATCTCAGTAGTTCCCAGTCCATTAATTATATGCATTCGCAACATTAGCGACAAATAATATAATAATAATATAATAATAATAGTTCTTTATTTAAGGTTATAACCCATACATTTGTACATTTTTATGTAAAATAAAATAAAATAAAATGTAATTTACTTAAACTAAAATAATATAAAAATAAAATAAAATAATATAAAAGTTATTATGATAAATAAGTAAAGCCACAAGGCGTTTCTACAGTCTCGCAATAATCAAATAGTATGATTTATTTCCGAAGCGAACCGGAGACAAAAGTCGATCGGAACGCCATTGTTTCGCGAGCACTATCCGTGGTAATCTCATTTGGCACGCTCCGCTGTTAGTCACTGCTCAAACACTGGTGTTTCAATGAAGCATGGTGGTCGATCCTCATTTACATATTACAAAAAATTGATAAATGTGTTGAGGATTATCTTACAACAAATATTGATGCGCCTACTACCAGTCTACAGATTCTGGTCGCCTCTTTTTCACTATCAAACAGTTACTGATACCGGTGATGTTTTTTCCACTATTCCAACACTGTTTGTTTGAAGCGCATCTGCATATACTTACTCATTTATTTGCAAAAGTTGATGACGAACTGGATTTGTAGAATTCTCAAGCAACGGAGGCACAAACACCTGTTTGGCACCACATGTTCAGCGATTGAGCACTATCTCAAGTGCAGAAGTTTTCTAAGATGGTGCTGTGCTATAGTCTCATAACAAATAGGGGGGCAGAAAATGTCTTCATTGAAAGGACTATAAAGACGCTACAGTTGCGGCTGTGCCTTTGTCACTCTACTTGTTGATCCAATCAATGTTTGAGAATAACTGATTACAAGAAACAAACAAGGTACTACATTATGAGCTTTAAAAGCCACACTTCCACCTGGATCTGAAAATAGTCAATACTCTCGGACTCTCCTGAAATAAAGCTAAATTATATGTGGTTCTGTATATTTGAACACCCTGCAAGTGTGGTATGGGGCAGCTGTAACGAATTCAGAGTCGGATTCAAGTCTGTTTATTTGGGGCCCTTCATAAAGACTAGATTTTTTTGGTAAATAAATATCCTGAACGTATTGTTGTGGTTAAAATGGATTTTTGGATGTAGCAATTTAAATAAGACCTATAATTTCACTTCTTTCATGTGTGTAGAATTCATCTGTCTAATCAATCAGGGCGTAAAGTTTTTGAGGTGGTTTATTTAAGCATAGTTTAAGACAAAGAATAGAAGAAGTCATAAAAATTATCCTGCAAGATTGTTTTGCTTTTGCTATAAAACGAATATAAAAATATGTATTCCATTATTACACAACTGATTTTACTCATATGTACTGGGTGAAGCTGATGGGCCTGCTTCTGTTCCCAGCAGTTGGTTATGGAAAGCCGATGATGATAATGACTGGGTGAAGCATAGAATTAGCATTTTTTTGACTATGAGGTGAAGTGGAGTCCATTAGTGGTCTCCTTAGGCACTTGTTTCTATGGATAATCCGGCTCTAATCTGGGTGCATTGATGAATCACGTCTAGTTCTGCATTTAGAATTTGACCTAAAAACAAACTGTTGAGAAATGCTTGGTAATGTTAACAGTTCTTGATTGATGAGGACTTTACCATGTTTATTTCTGGGTAAATTTTCCATGTGCTCAACGGATATTAATTTTGTGCTAAACGAATACCTGGGTTTAATAAAATCGATAGGTTGAGAGCTAAATGTAACATTTGTTTGTATACAGAGAGCTCCTCAAATGGAAATAGGACAAAGATGTGCTTGCCTTACTTTCTTCGTATCTATCCATCCTGTTCTGGTCTCGCTTTAGCAGAATAAGAGATCCAGGCAAACCTGCAGGCTGCAGTACAAGACTTGCATGAGTTCCTTTCCTGTTTTGTTTTTAAGTTTGCCAAATGTTATCTTTTCTTATAAAATTTTGTTACTTCACCTCTTTGTGGACAAATTAGTACAGTATTGATTTAGTAATTTTCTCATCCCGGTGTCATAAATATTTACAATACAATACAATACAAAATATCTTTATTCCCCACATACAGTAACAAATAATTTAACATTTACAAAGACTTCAACATAATATGAGCAAAGGCTATTGCTATATGTATATATGTGTTTCTCCATGATTTTTGAAATCTCCAATCGGATTAACTTTTTTAAGTAAGGTTTCAGGGCTCCCTGGACCTTAGGACCCCTGAAACCCTATTTAAAAAAAGTTTTGGTGATGATAGATGAATGACATACTGAATTTGTGCTTCAGACTAGTTTGTTATTGAAATTTTACATGATGAGTTTAAACCAAAGAGCATCGGCGCAAATAAACGTTGCTTTCTCAATGGTTTAAACCTTTAGGTTTTATCTAATTCCAATATGCATGTTTAGTATTAATCTCATGTTTGCATGTCTAAGTACTTTTATGTATTTGGTCTTCATTAATTTACGTCGTTTGTTGTTGAAGCGATTCTGCATTTTAAAGACATTTGGCCAGAAATAAAACATCAATACAATTGTTGCAGGCCTATTATAAACACATTTTAGTAATACAAACTTATATACTTACTTAGTACTTCTACATATTTTGTAGCTATAGACAGATGATCTTCGTCGACTTCACTGACAGAACAATAGCGACGCACTCGTCTTGTGATTGTGTAAATCCTTATCGGTCGTGGAGGTAATTGTTTCGCATTATCTGTATCCTCCATTTTCTTTATTTTAAAGGACAAGTAGTATTTGCTCGGGGCTTAGCAAGCTTTTTTAAATCCACCGGAAACAGTACTTTTTCTGAGATAAAAAGTACTCTATCTATATACTTTTCAGGAAGGTTGGTTCAGAAGATAAATTGTGAAGAAGTAACAAACAAATGTACAAACTCACTTTCGTTAGGTAGGATAGGACAGTTGTTAAAGTTCTTCTCATGGAGTCTCGATGAAATGGTTAATTAATTAATAAGTATAAGAATATTTAACAATCTGTAGCCACGTTGGAGTCCAGATCCTCAAAGAGGCGGGAAAATAAGATAAACCAAGGCAAAACGTTAGTTACGTTTCAACTAACATACAAATAATGATGACAATGAAATAAAAATAAATTATTGGCCAGTTCAAGTTCTTTATGTTGTATTAATTACGTGTAAAATTAGACTTCTTAAAATGCTTCTTGTATGTTCTGTGTCATTCAAATGACATGTGACTCATGTATTATTTGTAACTTAATTCAGACAAATCGCAATGTAAAGCACGGTGGTCATTTGATCAATGGTATTGAGTTGTTCAATGTCGAAAATATCTTTATTGTTCACATACAGAAAAAATAATTCTACAATTACAAAAACTTAAACATATGGAGCAAAAGCGGACATATTGCTAGGCAATCTCTTCCAGCCAACCCTTACGTGGTGAAAGAGAAACAGTTAAGTTCAGATCAAAGTTGTCTGCTTATTTGTTTGTTTGTCTGCTGAGCTTTAAGGAAAACTTCTATTCTCCATGTAACTTCAAAGTAAAACCTTATGATCAAAGTAAAACCTTATGATGATTTTCCTGTCTTAAAATAAAAGCTTTATGAACTAATTTATTCACCTCAAAAACCATGAACCAAGCACATTCGTTTAAACGCTTAATTCACCGCCGCACTCAAGAGCTACTCAAGCAAGTTCTAAATCTCCTTGCCAGAGGTTTTTTTTATACTAAGAAGTGGCCTATGTCAATCTATTAATATATATGTATATATTTAAAAGTTCTCCCTTTGGAACTCTTTTATGTGAGTTTGAAGAGTTTCCTTTGAGAATCGTTAACAAAACAACACTCATTAATTAGTAAACTAACTTTGTTAATCTAATTTATTTGTAACTGTATTTATGAAATTGTACTGAATACTTCATATTGCAATATCATCGAAATATAGCATGCCCTGCCATTTTGTCTTCCCAAAAGGATTTTATTAATTAAACTTGTTGGGCTAATGAGCAGTTCAAGGTTGAAAACGCCTAATTGTCGGCGACCAATCAATTTTCACGGATCGATAGAATCCTCTAGCTAGACTATGTCATTTCACTCTAAATTAGTTCCTTTCAATCTATCCTCGAAATTATCACTACTAGCAGACACTTTTCCATCATTAATATAATTGTCGGTCAAGATCGGCCACGATATATTAAAAAAATGCTCTAGATTATTCCTTTTTTGAGATTATGTACTACGAACACTAAAAAAAAGTCTGTTAGTTTAATTTAAAACAGAATAAATAATAGTACTGGAGCCTTATTTTTGCAATGTATCATCATCATTTCAGCCGCAGTCAGTCCACTGCTGGACATAGGCCTCTCATAATGATTTCCAAAATGATCGGTTGGCAGCAGTCTGCATCCAGCGTTTGCCTGCGACCTTTTTCAGGTCATCTGACCATCTGGTCGGTGGATGTCCAACGCTGCGCTTACCGGTACGCGGTCGCCATTCGAGAACCTTTCTGCCCCATCGGCCATCGGTTCTCCGCACTATGTGTCCCGTCCACTGCCACTTCAAAGAACTAATCCGCTGGGCTATGTCGGTGATTTTTGTTCTCCTACGGATCTCTTCATTTCTGATTCGATCTCGTAGGGAAACACCAAGCATCGGCTTTTCCATAGCTCTCTGGGCGACCTTGAGCTTTCTTATGAGAATGTAATTTGGAATGTATGATTTACCGTAAACCAGAGAGTTGATGAAAAATATTTCGGCTCACTGATTATGTCGAATGAAAATCATTCGACTTGCCGGTTTGGCGTGCGTCATACTTTTCAAAAATAGGCTATTGGTACCTTTAGAGTCATTAGTACTAACGACGATAAAATAACTCAAGTCACTAGTCATTTTGCTTATGCGCAGTAGTAAAGATTTTGTAATAGCAGTTGCTTTAAATCATTCAACAATTTTGTTCGTTTGACAATCTTCTACTTGCTCGTTACCTTGACCGTGGTGTGACAAACTAGAACATATTGATGGTAACCAACCTTGCTTTACATACAATCTTTGCATCATCATCAACTTTCCATAACCTACTGCTGCCTAAGCCTACCTTTGTCTACGCCAACCATCTCTGTCCTGAGCTATCGTAATCAAGTAGTTCCCAGCTATTTTCCTGATATTACACTCTTTCCATCATTTACATTTTGTCGGTGCAATGTCTTCCTTCTTCTCATTTCCTTTCATGATTCCCTACCACGTTTTTATTAACTAACGCTCTCATGTCCTCTCCTATGCAAGCTATCTATAGCTTCCTAGGTCTCCCTCTCCCTTTGATTCCATTCACGTTCTTGTTTATTATTTATTTATGTATATACCTTTTTGTACACTAAATCTTAAATGCTAATAAAAAGTATCTATCTAAATAATTTCTTTCTAAATAGCCTCGAAATTTTTTACATACATGTTCGTTTGCTAATATTTATGTAACTTCTCTTATTTTGACGCCAAGTTTACATTTAATAACCCAATTTCTTCAGACATTTGGAATAAGAATGTTTGACAAAAATGAGGGCGTTTTTTTGTCACTACATTCCAGTTTCAGATTTTAGCACATTCTGCCCTGCGTACGATATGTAAATTTTTCTGCTTGTTCTATTGCTGTCTGTACTTAAAATCTATATTTGTCTCTTGTTAGTCAAAATTTGGCCTGACTGATATTTATGCCCTTCGTATGATGAATGGTACAAAGACAAGTTAAGACCTTTAATTCCTTTCTTAATTACTTATCAGGATCATGAGGTTTTGAGATGATTTAAAAATTTCCTTAATTTCCAGTTGTCCCTTAAATTTTATAACGAAAATGTAAAGGATAAGTTAAAATTATCTGTCTTATCTGATATAAAATGTGATTGCGCTAATGTTCCGCATGAAGTTGCTAAACTTTCAAGAAGTTTAGGCGGAATACAATTCCCAATTATAAAATGATAATTGCAATAGTTAACTCGTTCGAAAATATTGATGCGATAAAATTAAGGTTTAATTTCACGCAATGCGCAAATGATTCGCGTGACTTCATTAGAACAGTGTATATCATGTGCGAATGTGATGCCGTGTCATGCTCCACTTGCCCTCAGCAGGGCGGAACTGCTAATTCATGCATGATGCCCACTCCTAGAATATCCTATGAATAAGTCGTATCATTTTGTGACCTCCATTATGTATTTTTACACCTGTGAATTGTCGCGAATTCCATATAATTAAGCCGTCCTAAAATAGATTCGATGATAGATTTGGCATCCATACTTCCATACTAATATTGTTAAAGCGAAAGTCAGTCTGCCTGTCTGTCTGTCCGTCCGTCTATCTGTTTGTCTGTCTGTTACGCTTTCACGGTTAAACCGCTGAACGGATTTTAATGAAATTTGGTATGAATATAGTTGAAGACCCGGGGTCAAACATAGGCTACTTTTTGACGCAGGCGGAGCTGCGGGAATCGGCTATTTATAAATAATTCATAAACAAGATACGTCGAACTATCCAAGAACCGAGTAGTTTCCGACTTGAGAATAACAATCTTGTGGATTTCGTGAGAGATGACAAGGCGCCATCTCACAGAGAAGATACCGGACATTCGCAAAACATCATTATATTTTAATATTGTTTTAGGGGGCATTCTAGCGTAGCTGGGAATGCAATCGGGAATACTTGTTACGAGTTTATATGTATTGACAATAAATAATTATAATGCCTATTTTATGTTTTGCATGATGTGTATGACGAGTACGTCATTCATGTATTTTAGTTCATATTTCAAAATGTAGATCAATGCGTTGCGGTTTACTTTCTGTTTCATGCGTTCTTGGAAGTCGTACTATTATAATAAGTATACTTGTTTAAACATCATTTGTTACCATTAGTTCACTCCTTATTTCACCTTGTCATACTGCTCGTAGGGTTATGCCAGATTTAAAATCACATTATAGCATACCAATACGAAGTACCGAAATCGTGATTGTGAATGTGAATCATAAAATCTGTTATATTGTTGTGACTGTATATATAATGTACTGATGTTCTCTTATATATAACGTGCTGAAGATATGACGCTCTACGAAGTTTGAAATTACCCTTTACATCTCTGAATATTACTGTGTTAATTGCAATTATTTGTTGCAACAAATGATCAAACAAGTTGTGGTTTTGTAAATATGCACATAACTCTGTCAAAGATCATCCCACGGATAGTTGTAAAACTAAAAAACAATTAACTGAAACCAGTTTCTTTTGTGCCCATTGCTTATTTCCACCTGCCAGCCCTAAACATATACAATATGCACCTCTGATCAGCCAATAGGTTGCAATTTGCACTAACTGGTTGGCGCGTGGGTGATAATGAATCAACATCAGTGGGCCGCTCAAGGACTTCCCTTTTACTGTTGATGAAGAAAATTAAGACTTGCTTCATCTTATTGCTAGCATGATTATCTGCTCAGTGGATGTGATAGGAAGTTGGTATATCTAAAAAGATTGTCGGAGGCGAACTTATGAATGGTAATGGAAGTATGTATTTACCGCAACTTTACTATCAATAGCACCATGCTCTTAATTTATATTGAGCTAATCAAATCTTATGTGTAATTTGTTTTTTGTTTCCTTTGTTCTTCATACATTTTATCTATATTAATTTACACTTTTAAGTTATGTTGATAAACTTGGCATTCTGACATCAATATTTCGTCGCTAGTAATTAGATCTCAAAAGTGTAAAAAAGTGGGCGAGTTCAGTCGATACAGACTTCATATCGGCAAATATTGGATCTATATGAACGGAGAAACAATATTTAGATTTTGAGATTAGGTTGTACTTTTTTGGTATGAGATGCACAATCATGCATGATGCATTTGTATCTTTCTTAATCTTTCATTTTGTTCGCCATCTCTGGAGTCTTTTCAAATATCCTAATGTTTTGCTTCTTCTGTTCTATTTTATAGTAATAAAAAAATCTTCTCTTCCTGTTTTGCTGGGTTAGATAAACTTTTCCGTTTTAGAGAATCATTAGCCAATACCTGTCTTTGAACCACGTCATCTGTTTTGTCCAGTGTTTTATCTAGAGCAGACGTCCACGTCCGCTCTTGATCTTCATCTCAAGAGTTTGCGTCGTGACGCAAGAAATATAATTTGTGTAGAGTTATTCCAAAAATATCTATTTCGGTGTTCCGCGGCACCCGCCCACAACACGCGCAAAACGTTCAGATCAGTCACTACGAGTGGTGTTGAAGTCGGACTCACGTTAATTAAGTGATCAATTGAAGAAAATCCAAAGAAATAACCTCCCATTGTGCCGGCTGTCAAAAAAATTGAATAAGACAGCTATGAAAGTGTAAAATGAAGCGAAACGTGAGTAGTTGTCAGAACTGTATCCATAAATAGTGTTAAATTGACGTTTGTTGGTGAGTCTGATGTCATGGTATTGCCATCAGACGAAATGTTTTGTTTACATGCTATTTGCTTTCATTGTATCGCGGTGCCGGTCCACTATTTGCACGTGTGTAGTGGTTTGGTAGGGATTTGCGGCTGGCTTGAGGAAATCTTTAATTATCATCTTACTTAATTTTCGTCCATATATACCAAAAAGTATATATTTATTATCCCTTTTATTGTTATCCTCGGTTTCATCAGATCTAATTAAATGTCTAATTGTTTTTTTATAATTATCTTATATTTTCGTGTTACTAAACATTATCGATCATAATTTAGGTAAGTAATTTAATTAAGATTATTGAATTTCACTTCAAATCTTTAAATTCTTTATCTTTCGTTTATCTTAGTAACGAAGTCGTTCTCGAAAATAAAATGGGTTGCATTTGTTGTTCGTATTTCTGGAGTTTATAAATAGTATTCTGATTAATCCTGAAGTTCCTCGTCGCAAGTTTTTTTTTTTAAGCAATTCAGTATTTATTTATTTATAAATCTTTATTGTACCACAAGTCAAAAATATACTTTTACAATTGGAGGACTTACTGCTAAAAGCATTCTCTACCAGCCAACCATTAGGAAAAAGAGAAAAGTTATGTGCGGCGCGAATTATCTTAAAAATACAATGAGAGAATAAAAAAACACTTAGTACTAAATAAACATACATAGATTTACATGCAGTAACATACATAAAAGAAGAGATGAAAACTGAAAAAGATGGCGGTTTAGGGTTTTATTTACTGCAATATTATCTTCTTTTTGTACCAATGATAACAAATTTAGACATGGTTTACCAAGCGACAGGGCACTTCGATTGCTTTCCGGTTTGAATCCATCAAGTCTTCCATCGTGCAGGATACAGCAAAATCGTGACATGACAGCTCGTGACCTATTTTATTTCCCTTAGATTTTACACACTTAAGCTTTATCTAGCTATAGCTTTAGGTTCAAATTTTAACGAATGCTAGATCTATGTACATAATGTTTTTGGTAGTAGTCTAGAAATATATTAGCAGTATTTTTGAATTTTGGAACATGATATATCTTTTGGTAATGATTCATCCAAAGATATCAGAATATAGTTTGCATCCTTGCAGTCGATCTCATTTTTATCAACACTTAAACTTTTTTTTTTAATTTTCCAGGAAGAAAATACGGCAAAAACGATAAATAAATTCCTCAATGTCGTCAAAGACAGTTAGGAAGTCGTGAATATTATCTTTATTTCTGACCTGTTTTATAATTTATGATATTAATATCGCTTTCCCTTTGTTAAAATCTTTAGGGGTCGAGAATCTCCTAATCGTCAGGTAAAAATTTTGTTTTGTGAGTCTGACTGAGGTCACAATAAGGTGTTCCAGTTTTGTGAGTAGTCTCGTGTTGTGGATGTGAAGTGTTTTTAATGTGTTTTTTTTTATTTGGTGAGTATAATTCAATTTCAAATGCCCAATAATTAATAATATACATACCCGTGTGAACTGCCTCTGTTTTCTAGTGGTTAAGGCGTCTGCCTTTGAAAAAGGGTTACGGAGGGCAGACGGCAGTCGTTCCAATGTAATAACCGGTACAGCCAAATTTAGGACCATTATTAAAGTGTACCCTAGGGTCCGAAGCGTAAGCTGACGACGTAACTAGGAATACACGCTAGGATGAAGAAACATAGCCTCTGATAGAAAGTGTCGTAGATATTTACGGAAACATTGTATTGTTTTTTCGAGTTATCACGAGTCATTTTTAGTGGCACTAGACAATCGATGATTGGCCGAAATAGTGGCAGAAAACTTATTCACTTAATTTATAGACTAGAAATTAATAATAACTGGTTCGGGAAGTAGACCCACATGACATTAACTTCTCCAAAGGGCCTCTACGGGTTAGATCTACAGGCAAGTCTCTCAAAATACCTTAGCAACCCGTTAATTCCAAGCGAATGTAATAATAAAAACTCTTTATTACATACATACCATGACGCCTTTTTCCTTGACTCTTTATCATTGCATCAAGAGTAACAGATATTATCAAATATTTTCACTGGATGCTAGTATATACTTATTCAATAACCTAATAATAATGAGGAGCTCGTTAGTCGAGCGCGACCTGCGTATCCGTATCGAATGCGCGTGCCAAGCGACGGGACCACTATTGTATGGTCGTCATTTAGTGGCATTTTCTATCTTGAGCTCCTCCGTGCTTCGGAAGACACGTTAAGCCATTAGTCCCAGTTGTCGTCGATAGATAGCAGTCGTTAGGCTGTGTCAGATGCCTTGGGGCAGCCTGCAAAATTCTGACAGTGTTGGTCGCTAACACACCTCGGATCATGTTCCCGTTGATCTGGTTTCCCTGTAAAAAGGGTTAAGGAGGTCAGACGGCAATCGCTCCATTGTAATAACCAGTTCCGCCAAATCTATGACCATGACTTACAGCGTACCCTAGGTTCCGAAGCGTAAGTTGACGCAACTAGGAATGTATCCGTGTACGCTAGGATGATGATGACTTATTCAATAACCGACAGGTCATCTGCATTACACTTTGCTTCAGCTGATCATACAGCTCATGCTTGGTAACCACTGTTTGTATTTATATTTCAAATTAAATATTTTATTACTCAATACGGTTCTGGGAGAAGATTCCCACCAAGTCGATGTAAAACAAAAGACGGGGTGCCGTATTATCTTATCGGAAGCCTTTCGTTCTGACATAGGGTATATTATATTTAACTTGTTTTTCGATCGTACAGTCAAATTCTTTTTATGTACTTTGTTATATTATATTTGACTAGATTACTTGTCGGTCTTTAAATAAAACTATTGTGTAGGGCTAAACAATAAAATTAATATATTTCTATATAATACAATCAACAGAGTTACAAACAGACAGCGGGAAAAATTTTCAGAGAAAAAATATCTTTAAATACAGAATGACATTTAGCTTTATCTTTTTTCTATTTTAATGTTAGTGGCCAGTGCTTCTGTTTTTAAACAGGCACTCACAATCCTGGACAATATTTGAAGACAGATTTATTATTCCACTCCTACAACTTTTAGCATAGCATCATTTGTAACCAGATTTAAAATTCAACTCACACTTTTTGCCTTAAAACGTAGTTGTAATTTCTGTTGGATTTTATGCCATCTAGATTGTATACATTAACTATGATCAAAAATAGGGGCAGATTATGTATTATATGGATAGCAGTGATACGCTTACATTAATTTCACCTCCACCAATTGCACCAATTAAATCGAACGACTGAATTGAATTGCTTTTGGTCACCTCCCTACCTGTAATTTTTGTAATATTTATTGCTTTTTCATTAATCAAAATTTTAAAAAGGAGCTCTGTAGGAAAGATTTTAATAAACTTGTGCAACACATTGTCCTTTCTCTTCATATATGTATCGTCTTCGAGTACTGTGTTTGCTTTTTTGGTGTAGCCTCTCGTATTATTAACACCTTGCGAATACTTTTTTTTATTGGAACTGATCGCCATTTTAATTTTCAATGTCTTTGGTATTTTTGAAATTTTGGTCTTCACGTTACATTGTGAGATTGTTAGATGTCTAGTATATATCATATAGAAATATTATTTGATACTCTAGCTAGACTTATAAATAATCTATTGTAAATGTACAGCACGGTATGGACATAAAAACCTTTTTTGTTAATCGATATTTATCGAAAGTATTTACTTTAAAATGATTAAGCAGTTTATTCTCTAATTTTGAATTAAAAATTCGTCAAAATATCTTGATGATGTTGTTTTACTCGGCTAGTACCTAGTTCGTATCTTCTGTTTCCTTTGAATATAGCCGTAGAATCATAGTGTGAATGATGAAACATGCAAATTCCGTCCTATCTAAAAAAAGATGCACCTTTCAAACCGTGCTTTATCAAGATGCACTTCAGAATTTTATGATCCCTTTTCCGGAACAAACTCGTAAATGTGTCTCGAAAAGTCCATAAATGCAGTACGCAGACGCGATTCGTCCCCTCTTACCACGTTCCGATCCGCACAGTTTGATTCATTGTTTATTGCCAAATAGCACTTGGGTGAAGCGGCGTAGGTCGAAACTCGCCTGCTTTGTAGTACGGGGTCCCCAACCACGTACGTATATCTCGAACGTTCTCGCAGAGTCGAGAAGCATCGAGCTCATGGCACTTGTATAAATACGTTTCGGAGCCGGCGACCACCGCAGTATACAAACAGAATCGGTGAAGAGAGTATCGATACTATCAGTATTATAGCGTGTTATCGAAGTGAAGTGTTTACCTGTGATACATTCCAGTGTTTATAATAATAACAATAATATGGAATCTCCAGTAGTTGTGGATAAACCGCCTGAATATCATGGGAACGCGAAAAATGATGGAGTAAGTTATTTTTTTATAATTTTTTCGATTGCGAGTCTGTGTGCTATTAACTGTTTATAAATTAAAAAATAAATTTCTTAAAATGTTATAAAAAGAAATAAAATTAATTAAAATAAAATGTGTGTAAAGTATGAATAGGTATGTTATATTATACAAATTATAAACTTATAAAATAGTAATTTAAAATGTTAAATTTTTCAGCCTAGCCTACTTATATATTTTTCAATTATTAATATACTAGCTGTGCCCGCGACTTCGTCCGCGTGGAATAGTTATTTTGGGAATTATGGGCGAGCGCTCATCATGCGGCGCGTGTGAATTTTATTTCAGAGTTATTTTAAAATTGTATTATCTTATAAGATGTTTATTGAAATTAAGTGATGTCAAAGACAATTTTGTTCACAGTTAAATACTCTTAATCAATAACATATTTATTTGGATAAAGAATAATATTATTATGTTGATACAACTCTGACAAATAATTTGTAATAATGCGACTAATTTCGACCAAATTTGATTATCATAAAAACGGTTATTGTGAGTTAATCTTAAGAGATAGACATATACTGTCGCGGATATTTTTTTAGATAATTTTAAGAGGAATAATTCTTTCATACATATTTTTTGGGTATGGGCCTGTCCACATCACCACGGCACGACATCGTCACCGTAGAACGGTGCGGTGTCGGGGCGCGACGCGTTGCCGCGCCGTGCACTAGCACGGTACGGCAACGCCGCCGTCGAACGGTGCAAAGGACGGCGTCGTCGTAAGCCGGTGACGCGATACGATGCGCCCGATCAGTTGATGTGTTATTGTCTTAGCGATTAGTTGTACGTGTGAATAAAAGATGTCGGAAAACATAGATTGTGATTTATTGATTTCACTTGTTGAAGAACGTCCAGTATTATGGGATAAGACAATAGATGATTTCAAGAACAAAAATTTAAAAACAGAAGGCTGGAAGGATGTTTGTCGAAACATTTTTCATGACTTTGACGACAAAAACGATAAAGAAAAAACAAGACTAGGTAAGCTCATATTTATTAGTTACATTAAGTTATAGGTATATTATAATAAGTATTAGTATATTTATTTATCGAATTAATAATCGTACTATAGTCGGTTATTATATTTTAGTTAATTGCCAACTAAGTGCTCCAATATCGCTATTAAAATATTTACAGAATTCATTCCTTATGTTGACTGGGTTTGTGTTGTTTGGAAATTCGTCATCCTCTGACTGTTGCAAGTTTACAAAATTTTCTTCTATCATTAGTTCCTCGGTTGTGGTAATTCCATCTCTATTAATAACAAAGTTATGCAAGACACAACATGCTTTGATAATATCTGTAGCAAAATTATATTGAACATTCAGTGGTCGGTGAAATACACGCCATTTATTTGCCAGAATACCAAAAGTACATTCAACGTATCTTCTCGCGCGACTCAAGCGATAGTTAAATACTCTTTGTTGTACAGTCAAATGTTTCCCTGGGTATGGGCGCAATACATTATTTGTGAGTGGTAAGCCTTCATCTGCTACAAAAACATGGGGAACTGGTGTCTGTAGACCTGGTAAACATTTTGGCTCTGGTAAAGGCAGATGGCCTTGTAGTAATAATTCGTACAGTTTCGTATTGTGAAAAACTGTCGAGTCGCATTCCTTACCAAATGCTCCTATATCAACATACACAAATCTATATTTGGAATCAACAATTGCGAGCAAAATTATAGAATTATAACTCTTATAGTTAAAAAAAAGAGACCCACTATGGGCAGGACTCCAGATTCGAATGTGTTTCCCGTCCAACGCCCCCATACAATTAGGAAAATTGGCTTTCTTGTCAAAATCTTCAGCTGTTTGTTTTAATAACTCCTCTGTTATTTTCGGAATACATTCATTTAACATGATTTTCCATAAAGCTTGACATACTTCTCTTACTATTTTTGCGATTGTACTCTTTCCACGATAATCCGTTAATTCTAAATCTCTAAAACTATTTCCTGTTGCCAAAAATCTGAAACAAAAATCCGGGTATAACATCATAAACATCCAAACATCCATACTCATAAAATTTCACGTTTATAGATAATATTAGTAGGAAGTAGGATGACAAAAATAACTGATTTTTTTCTCATTTAGATCTCAGATCTAGATCCCATAACAAAGGGGTATCAACCTAGTAAATACTCATTTAGCGTACCTAAGTAATTTTTAGAAATAGGAATTATAATTAATTTGTGTAATAAAAGCCGCTGGTATACCTACCTACATGAGTACTATCTCTGTATTTTAGTTTGATACTCAGCCCCTTTCCGTCATACACTTTAAATTTTATTATAAATGCGAAAGTTTGTGAGGATGTATTGCTGTATTTATAGTATGTATGTTTGTCTTTCACGTAAAAACTACTGATCCAATTGTTGCTAATAATACACGTTTTAAATATTTTGCAGGTAATGCTGTGGTAAAGAAATGGACTCATATAAAAGACAATTTTACAAAATACCTGAAAAAACTTGAAACTTTAAATAAATCGGGATCTGGTGCAAGCAAAATTAAGGAGTATCATTTGTATAAGCAACTTCTGTTTCTAAAAAAAAACGCTGCAAATTTAACTGACTCAAGCATAATGGAAGAAGATGAAGAAGACGAGATACCATATGAAAAAAATGATTATAAAAGATCACGTTATCAACCAACTCCACGAAAAAAAAAAAACAATGATGAAGTCGATTATGAGATTCTCCAAGCCCTAAAGGAAACAGAAAATAGACATCTGTCATTTTTTAAGGCCATATTACCATCATTGAACACATTGAATGAGCATCAAACTCTAATGTTTCAAAGTCGTGTTTTACAAATCCTAACTGATTTACATCAGATTTCATATCAGTATGAAACATCAACTGGTTATCATACAGCTTCTCAGGATAGGTACCAAAGATCACAATCATCATATACTACTAATTATCAACCAACACAAACTTTTACATACCAATCAACAATGTCATCAAACGTTTCTAAAACACCAGCACCAAGTACAAGTAGTATATATCAACCATCGACTTCATCAAATTCCAAACCACCAAACTCAACTTTCGAAGAACTATCAAATGATTGCGAAGATGAAGCAAGTGCATTGGAATCAACATATGATTTTTCTTGAAAATTAAGATAAATTAAAAGAAATATTATATTTTTTATCATAATGATAACTACGTAGTAAATTTGTTGAATTATTTTTCTATTATTTATCTTATAATTGTAACGTTGGTAGTTCAGCCACTCAAAATCTGTGATTTTATCTAAGGTTATTAAAGACTGTTATTGTTTTTCTTAGTTATAACTGTAATCTTACGGGTATACAAGCCAGTAACCCCGCAAAATCTGTGATTTTTAGCTAGTTGTTAGGTTAAACAGGCAAATAAGCCGATTGAAAACTGTGATTTTTAAGTAGATATTAAGTTATTATTGTGTATTTATATAGATGTAGGCATTTTTGAGGCCAATATCTACTGTTCTTAATATTTTAAATAAACATATTAATAATTGTACTCGTACATATGTACATCATTATGAATATAAAAGAGGTTTGATTGTGATTTACCTAATTGTTTTTCTAGTGTTTATTATTATTAAAAAGCAAATCGTTCATTCGAAAACTGTGATTTTTATACTCTAGATTTAGTAAATATTAAACTTGCTATTATTATCAAAAATAAAGAACATAAAAAAATATTACATACATATAAATTGTTTTCATTACTTACCTTATAGTTAATCCTAACTTCTCCAAAGGCCCAACAGGTTTTCTAAATACAAATTGTTTTTGTATACGCGGTGCAACTCTTGTTAGTAATTCTTCAAAACTTGATACAGACATTCTAAAATAACTGTAAAATTTATGGTCACAGGTTTTCAACGCTTCATATTTTCTCGTGAAATGATTCCCATCACTATTCATAATTGAAAGATATGGATGCACCCAGTACTGTCTTTTTAATTTTTTTTTCTCCAACTTATCTCTTCGTCTTTTTAATAACAACAGAAGCAGAATACGTTTTGTGCGGTCCATATCTACAACGAGACTGTTATTTATTTGGTGAAGAATGTACCGAAAGTTTACAAGGCACGGCAACGTGTAACTTTGCGGTGTCGTGAGGTACATTTTTACGGTACGGCAACGTAAATTCCCACGTTACGGCAACGTGCCGCGCCACGGCACCGCACCGTTCCACGGCGACGACGTCGTGCCGTGGTGATGTGGACAAGGCCATTCTCGAACGGTTTTCGCAGCGCACGCAACGGAAGCCCTCAAAGATGAATAATTTTCTCCGTTTTTTCCACATTTTCGAGTGTTTCTTCGCTCCTATTAGTCGCAACGTGATGTTTTATAGCCTAAAGCCTTTTTCGATAAATGATCTATCCAACACAAAAATAATTTTTCAATTCGAACCAGTAGTTCCTGAGATTAGCGCGTTCAAACAAACAAACAAACTCTTCAGCTTTATAATATTAGTATAGATATATAATTATCTTATGAATATAGTTAAGTTTTCTGAATAGGAACAACGACATTTACAAAAATATTTCATAACATCTACATATGGGTATAAATTAACATAACTTTCTTTTTTGTTTGGTGACATAAGCATTTCAACATGCATGTTTTGAAAAATCATACAAACAATGTCTAAAACTGTGTGATGAGCTAATGCGATCGGATTTAGCTAAAGCGGAATGACCCGTCGAGTAAATATTGAACCTTCTTGGTCGTTGGAAGTTTGCCAAAACTGGTCATTATAGTCACAGAATAGTTTATAGTACAGGCACAGTCCAAATTTCAATAGTTATTCAACATTGAGACAGATCAAATATGTCTGCTTGACAATATCTAGTTCAGCTTTTTAGAATGCCAAATTAGGTATTACTTACGATTAAAACTTTGTATTTCTCAAAACCATACTGCAAAAAGTAAGATGAAAGATATTCATGTAATTTTTTCTACATTCTTCCTATATTACTTTTAAATTCTATAAATTTTTATTCAGACAAAAATCGGCTGCAATTTGTCAATTTACAAGTCAATAATTTTTATGTTGTGGTTGGTAATACACTAAATATATAATGTCGCACGCACGCCCCTGTACCCAATCTAATGATGTCAAGTGTTCTTGAAAAAGAAGAAATGTGTCACTCTCAAAACATGGAAACCTTGGCGGTAACAACCACATCTGGCACGCTTCCAACAGCCAACAAGGCAATTATTTGCAAGACCTGTGATGCTAATCTGCTAATAAATACTTGTACAATTTTCTGATTATCGAGTATCTGATAAAGGCAGCTGTATCATTGAAACATCTCTGCAACTCAACAACAGTAACATTGAAACACTGCTTTTTGCCAAGATCAATACAATAAAACTATTTGTTACTATGATGAAGTTGAATGTTGAAAAAACACTTCACCGACAAGAGCCTTATAGTTCTTAAATTTATGATGATGATAATGTAAAAAAATCAAATTGGTTTCTAGTTATGTTCCTTATTTTTATTAGGTTCCTTCTCACATTCATTAAATCTTTTTACAATTAATATTTTGCTCCTTCCAAAACTTTATAATCTCAAGTTAATTTCTTTGATAAACAACATTAACAATAAACAAAAAAAAATTCTTCGACAAAGTTGATTAGCTATCATCAAATTTATGTTTTAAAGGCACGAGCTAACTGTCGCAACACGATTGACGTCATTCAAGTCTCGTGTCTCGCATGAGTCAGCCGACAACCTGACGACGATAAGCGCACAGCTGTTAATGGAACACCATTTGTAGAGTTGACACACAAGTCCATGTAAGAAATGATACAGTAATGGTAGTAGAAGCGCTAGATATGTTACTGACTACATTTTTGGCTAAAGAAAAATCTACTGCATGTAAACAAGATCTTCTTCATCGGTGCCTCACTGGTGAGAATCCTGAACACACTTGTGTTTCCAACCAGAGTGCGCGATCGGCAGTAGTACGGCCCACATTAAATCAGCTGCCTTCAGCTGCTCTCTTTACACTGTCGACTCATCTAGCTGGAGGTTTACCTCTGGATCGTTTTCCTTAATTTTGCCCAGAACTAATATTATTGTAAACAAGATATAATTAAATACTTCGCTATTGGCAGCCGGTTGTCGCTTGAATCTGACTGACTGTATTGCATACGTAGGTCCAAATGTTAACCGTAATTAGAATCGTTTATACATGAATTTCGTTTCGTTTATACAGGAACTGCATGATAATTATATAAATTATCGTCCATATACCAACGATTGCTTTAACTATTTTCGTATGCTTGGTAAGTTTCAATTCTGCTTACCATAAGACGCTAGATTTAATAATAGCTGTCTGTTCAATACGTCTAGAACTCAGTTATGTGCTCGGTATCTAATCAAAGTTCACTTCCTACCGCTAAGTGCATTCTGATCTAAATGCGTTCTGCAACTCATCCTCTTATGCTCGTTCGTAATCTCTTCTGGTATCGGTCATTCACACCATCGTATAAAACTTTTTTATAATTCTGTCTGTTGCTATAACATGGATTGGTCCTGGATTTATATTTTATACATTCAGCAATTTTTTTCTTTATTTCGTGCATATAAAATGGAAAAAGTGTCCATCACCCTTATGCTTGTGTTGTGAAGAAATCAACAAATTTGTATAGCAGATGAAGGCAACTTTTCGTTATAATAATTACTGTTATTGCTTTATAAATTACTACATCATCATAAATGTTCGGATCGTAATGTTCACAATTGTCAAACACCACGTGAGTGTTTTTGCGAGTCAAGTTCACGGTCTGCTAATAGCGCTGAGGGTTCGTAAAACCACGACTTGTAAATATTTACCCAAGTAGAACTAACTTAATGCTGATCTCATCGATTTTTATGTAAGATGTATAGCTATCCTCTCTAGATTAGACATTAACACAGTCACAGACTCCAAACACCCACCACATGCAAATATACTCGAATGTTCAATCGAGACTGTTCCTTAATCAGATAGCTGATTACCGGATGTTCTACGTTTGATCCTTTTATGGTTTAATCGTGGGACGCTTAATGACTCGAGTAGTAAGAATTAAATGGGTCATCGTCGCGTTGCGTTGGATTGCGATTTTTGCCATATCATTAGTTATTTGCATTCTTATTAAATTCATTTTCATTTGTGCGGTTTCTTCCGATTTGTGCAATAATAAATCGTCTAAATGTAACACATTGGATAGTTAGTTCGTTCTCTTCATGGTGGTTAGTCGCCTTAGGTTAATGAACTCAATTGCGTCAGTGCGTAATGATGAAGGTATTCGGTTATGTTTCGCATTCAAATTGACCGGCTGTATTTTACAGACATAAAAAATTGTTATATTTTTTCAGTGCATATTTTGATCAAATGGTGAGTTCTTTAATTAAACAATACGTAAGAGATTGTGTTATCGTTGAAAAAATAAAACATTCGATAACAAGATTTTCTTGTAATTAGAGTTCTTCACTGAATTAGCTCATAGTTAAAATTAATTTAATTTTAAACTGCAATTTTGGTTTCATTGAAGTTTTTTTGTCGTGAAACTAAAGTCAGATCAATATACTTTTTAAATTAAACTATTTTAATTTATTTTAATATAGCCGAAAGCATAGAATTGTGATCCGAATTTTCCGAATTCTTTGTCTGATATTCTCAATTTTCAATAACAACCCATAAGTATTTAAATTTAATTGTAAACCAAGATTATCTTATATTTATAAAAAAAAATACAGATTCAAGTAGAAACTCAATAGGCCCGGAGCTATTGCCAGTAGGAGTTACGGGATTGGCGAACCAGAGAGTGTAAGAGTTTTTGATTTGGGATTAGCATATCTATATATATAAAAATCAATGCCACTTTTCGTTGTAATTTTATAACTCGAGAACGGGCTCACCTATCCAAACCAAATGTTTAGGCTTTGTTCAGACTATTTAGTAGATGGTTTATGTAAAGTTTCCAAAAAATCGGTCGAGCGGTTCTTCATTTATCACTTTATACGTAGCGAAGCACGTACCGGGCCGCTAGTTTTTCTATATATTTTCATCATCGCCGCGATATTGTGCATTAGCTATATCACGGGTTTGTCCACGTGTCGCCGCAACTTTACCATTATCATCTCCGATCGTCCTCTCTCGTTGCAAATGACGCAACGTCACTTTTTGTTCGACTGCCCACTCGGTGATGTCATCGTCAACACCAAACAGGTTTTGAGTGCGACACTCGAAAGAGTTTTCCTTTTCCTCTTCGATTTTTACTAGTTCTTGAACTTGAATATTGTTTTACGAATCTACTGTTCAACGATTGTTTTAAAATGGTCTTTAATCGTTAGGAGCTTGAAAATGAAATAGTCCTCTAGAGGAATGTATAATTTAATTTTTGTGTGTGACGCTATTATTACAAAACTTAGCAGACTATATTTGTGATAGATTTGTGACTGTACATTACCGATTAGCTCCACTATTAGTTTGGCTCATAGTTTAGCAAGAATTTCCTTATATTTTTGAGAGATCTAATATGTCCTATTTATCAATGACGCAAGTTTGGTCTGATGGTTTACATAATAACTCATATTAACAAATTATCTGACCATTTCTGTATAATTTTAGTTCTGTATAAATTATTTATTATTTACCGATTTACACAACACAATACCATAAAAGCTTACCGTTTTAGATTATTCCATATGTCTTGTATAACAGCTGAGGGGACAATTTGAACACTGTTTGTGTGGATAAAATTGCAAAAACTGCCGCCCACACTGTTCCAGCAGCAAAGACATTCCTTCCACGAACAACCACAAAACAACTCATTACTAATGTGTAGGTGTCAATGTGCATAATATTTCAGATTTGCATTCAACCGTCGTATGGTTGAATTGTAATTTGTTTGTCATTAATTATGAGACATTGATTGAGTGCAGTAGTGATTTGAATTGTAATTAACAAATTATTTGTACTTCAAGAGGAGTGGAGTAAATAAGAACAACAATTTTAAGGTTTTAACAGCATTTTAGTTCTTTTAATATATCAATAGTATGGTTATCATTGTCGTTAATCGAATACCAGTCTTCAATATTTCCTGGTTGACGAGAAATATCCTTTAGCACATCTATCCGTGTTCTGTCTTGTATACACTGAACTTCTTTAGTTTATTCTCATTATTAATCTGAAATAGAATTACCTAGTAGTTTGTAATTTATTTATTCTACTAGCATTTGCCAATCCAAGATCACGAGTACCGGCACCGAGACACGAAAGTCGCGACAGTGAGGTCGGCTCGGTCGGCCTTGCCTTATTTGGTAGCCTCTTCGTCTCAATACAATTATAGGTACCTATCGCACCTGCCGTTCGCATGTTTAAACTCCACGAGAATTGATCGTGTTAACCGATCGATAGCTTCCTGTATTACGAATGCCGTTTGCTTTTTATAAACGTTGACACTTTAATAACTGACACCGGCCGATCGATTCTCTGTCGTTTCAGCTGCTATATTTTTATAATCGCTCTCGATTGTTTCCTCAATAAATATCTCATCTTTCTTTGTTTATTTACCAGGATCTTGAGTGTGACATTAATCATTAAGTTCGTCCTATGTGAGCAATGTTCTTGTAAATAAAAATATGTTTAAATGATTCTTATTAATCTCTTCAAAAAGATAGAATTGGCCTAGTTTGGTCACAGAAATAATTTTAGAAAGAAGATTGCTTTTAAGCTTAGCCGTACTTACACCACTGTATTTAAATGATATGAAATAAAACATTGTTTCTTCTTGAAAATCTGATATTTTATGTGTTTGTGCTGTGTACAGATAATCAAGACTGTCAATACCATATACTTACCAATTCTGTGTTTAAGGTAATTACATCTTCCAACTTGGTACCACTTAGATACAGAACTTCATCCATTAGAAACCACTCATCTTAATGGATTAGAGGACCATTTTTAAAATCGAACCATTTCACTAAAATATCTCTTCCTTGTCAACAGCGCGGCTTCCCTTTCGACGAAGAGGAAGGGTCCGGAGCGTGGAGCGAGCTTGCGGCGCGACATCCCGACATCGCGGCGAGGCTGCGACAGCGGCCCGCGGCCTGGGCCAGGAAGCGACGGCCCTCCAGCCAGGACCATACTGACGGTAAGTTGTCAGCAAGCATTGTTGATAGAGTTGTCACAAAATAGATACATATGTGGGGGCCTATTCTCGAATATACTTTATTGTAAAATTAAAAGAATTACTACACACTACACTAGCTACTAATAGTGAGAAGGGAAGGGAATATAAAGGGAAGAACATAATACGTTGTTACGATGGTTTCCAGGTTTCCAGTTTGGTTAGGGCATTCTTTGCAGGCTTTAAATTTACCTCATTGCCCGACAATAAAGTTGATTCCGTGCTACGGAAGGCACGTTAAGCAGTTTGTCCCGAACCACGGCAAAGGCAAACTAGCAAATAGGTTATAAATTAAGCTTATAAGCGACATATCAGGAAGTGAAGAAATTATAAACAAACAAATAATTACACAAACGAAACGAAGAGCTACAAATGACGTGTCCACAAACTATCCAATTTGAAATCCAGTCTTGTGCACTCTTCGGATATTTTAAAATATCAAATAGTAGGTACACAAACACTGAATTTCATTTTGCCCTTTACAGGTTTTATAAAGAAACGTTTCGTTATTGCAGATTTTGGCGACGACTTCGGTGGCTTCGATAGATTCCCGTTCGACGACATCCCGCCAGAGTTCCGAGAACACTTCCCGTCACGTTGGAACCGCAGGTTCGGTTCCCGTGACGAGCCCGAGCCACAAACCCACCCCCAGCCACACACACAGCCACAACCCCCGCCACAGCCGCCGTCGCCACAACAACAGACTACTTCTACACAGACAGAACAAAATCCCGGACCGTCGCACGATCACACATACTTACCACAGTACGGCTTGAGGAACACTGTAGATCTAGGACAGAAAAGCCCGGCCGATCCCAGCCTGGTTGATGCTGAAGAGCGAGCCCAGCGGTCTATGTCAGCGCCGCCCGACAACCGGGCAAACCAGAATCCTAGCAAAATGAGTGACCAAAACCACCACGAACAGCCTCACACGGAGTCGTCGAACGTCCGACACATACCCATATTTGTGGAAGGCAGAGACGAGCCGGTGATCAACAAGAACGTGGAGCACGGCGAGCACAAGCAGCCGCACGCGCCGCCGCCGCAGCCTCACCCACACCCACACCCACACCCACACCCGCACCCGCACGTCGACAGGGAACAGTATTTCGCGGACGACGGCCCCGTCGGTTTCCACGCTCCGCCCAACTTCTCCAGAGCGTTCGGAACTCCTTTCAATACGTTCAGACAGGGCCCGCAGCCGTTCGCGCAGCAGAAAGTGTATCCACAAACCGCATTCACCAGGGGCGCTTCCCCGCAGAGATCTCAGTCGCCGAAACCTAATTTCCCTGAAGAGAAATTCGTAAAGGTGCCCGTGCATCACGAGTTCGCTAAAGGTGGTACTCCGTCCAAGCCGAAGGCGGCGCAGCAGACGCAACCTCCGCCGCCGCCGCAGCGAGCGCAGCCGCCGCAATCTCCCGCCGCGCACCGAGCCGCGCACAAGCAGCCGTCGCCGCCGCAGCAGGATCCCACTCCTCAACAAGAACAAGTCCCTCCACAACCCAAGCCACAGCCGTCTGCCAACGACCCCATCACCCAGATCCTCAGCATCCAGACTGATGTTCTGAATCTAATGACTGACGTCGAGAACTTTACCGGTACCAAAAAAGACAAAAAGTACATTTATCTAGATGAGATGCTGACGAGGAATCTCATTAAGTTAGATAATATAGAGACCGATGGCAAAGAGAACATCAGGCAGGCCAGAAAGGAGGCGATTAAATGCATACAAAAATGTATAGCGGTGCTAGAAGCGAAAGCTGATAACAAAAATCTGAGCACTCCTCAACCGCAAGAGCAGCCGCAGGAAGCGCCTCTCGACGTGGAAATGAAGGAGAATTCTGAGACGCCTAAAGAGGAAGCTGTGACTGAAAATGGCGAAGTTGAAATGAAGGAATCAACCAAAGAGGAACAGAAAAGTGAGCCACAAGTAGAACAGCAGAACGTACAACCCAAAGAAGATGAGCAGAAGGCTGAACCGACGCCGGAAAATAAAGAACAACCACAAGTAGTAGACACACGACCGGAGGACAACAAGGCCCCGGAGGAAGCTAAACCGGAGGAGCAAAATAAAAAGGAAGACGCCAAGAAACCTAAAGCTAAAAACGTAAAGAAACGGGACAAAAGCAAAGACAATAAGTCCATAGATAGCAATAAGCCAGCTGATAAATTAGAAGTGATGCAAGTGGACGAAAAAGGAGACAAGACAGACTCACAGACGATGGAAGTGGACAGTGCCGCTAGTCAATAAATTAAGGCGAGACATTAGTGAATATTGTAGATACACACAGTTGCATCCGACGCACGGGGCCTAAACTTCTGCCTTCCTTTTTGTGTTGTCCTTTGTGCATAACACTGGTGTTAACTATATTTTAGGGTTTATGTTTGTACAGCTACGTTTTTAATATTAAAGAAAATGCGTTAAGTGATTTGTTGTCTTTAGGATAATTAAGATCCTAATATTTAATTAATTTATTGTTTATCAACACTTGATAACACAATTTTCTGAATAAATGATGAATCCACAAATTGGGTTTTTATTTTTGGACTGTTTCGGTTAAGGAATTATTCAAAAAATGCAAAATTAAAATTTATAAATAGTTTATTTCATATACAGTTATATAATCTATTCAGTTCCTTTATTCACTATAAAACTTAAAGTAGATGACTGAAAATATATGTATGTAAGTATCATGATTTACATATTACAATCGCCTATCACAGTAGTAAGCTTATTATTTACATAGCCTGATATTATAACTAAAAAAATTTGCGTTACGTAATACTTGAACGCTCCCATATCGATTTAAATTTTTAAGTAATTAATATATCCATACTTAATATTATAAGTGCAAAAGTACGCTTTCATGGCCAATCACGGGAATATAGTTGAAGGGTTCTTTTATTACTTTTTGATTCTACAAACGCCACATAATCAGATGGGCATGTCTATCTATCTCACTCCCACTCCTTCATAACCCGGTCCCAATCTTCATCCGATATGAACGGCTTATCGATACAGTTGATCATGTACTCTCCGCAGTACAGACACTCGCTGGCCACTATATCATCGATCTCGTTCTTCAACAACTCTCGTAAAGGCAGTCCGCTTGACGTTCGAGTGCTGAGTTCAATGTTGGACAGCACTGAGAGGCGGGTTTGCACGTCTTGGAGTTTGTTGCGACGCGCTGGACCTGAAATCAGAAAATTCAATAATCATATTTAGTTGGTTACATGATCAATCGACCCTGTTATACTACAAAACTCTTTAATACACAACAAAGGAAAAAAATATGCGTTTTACGTCTGCCTTATTGCAAAAGCAATTTCTTCTATTTCCGATTTATCCTATAGACAGTCGCCGTGGAATTTGAAACAGGTACAACTGTGACTGACCGAGTACGGGCTGAGTCTCGGCCAGCAGACTGTCGCCGTGGAAGCTGGAACAGGTACAACTGTGACTGACCGAGTACGGGCTGAGTCTCGGCCAGCAGACTGTCGCCGTGGAAGCTGGAACAGGTACAACTGTGACTGACCGAGTACGGGCTGAGTCTCGGCCAGCAGACTGTCGCCGTGGAAGCTGGAACAGGTACAACTGTGACTGACCGAGTACGGGCTGAGTCTCGGCCAGCAGACTGTCGCCGTGGAAGCTGGAACAGGTACAACTGTGATTGACCGAGTACGGGCTGAGTCTCGGCCAGCAGACAGTCGCTATGGAAGCTGGAACAGGTACAACTGTGACTGACCGAGTATGGGCTGAGTCTCGGCCAGCAGACAGTCGCTATGGAAGCTGGAACAGGTACAACTGTGACTGACCGAGTACGGGCTGAGTCTCGGCCAGCAGACAGTCGCTATGGAAGCTGGAACAGGTACAACTGTGACTGACCGAGTATGGGCTGAGTCTCGGCCAGCAGACAGTCGCTATGGAAGCTGGAACAGGTACAACTGTGACTGACCGAGTATGGGCTGAGTCTCGGCCAGCAGACAGTCGCTATGGAAGCTGGAACAGGTACAACTGTGACTGACCGAGTATGGGCTGAGTCTCGGCCAGCAGACAGTCGCTATGGAAGCTGGAACAGGTACAACTGTGACTGACCGAGTACGGGCTGAGTCTCGGCCAGCAGACAGTCGCTATGGAAGCTGGAACAGGTACAACTGTGACTGACCCAGTATGGGCTGAGTCTCGGCCAGCAGACAGTCGCTATGGAAGCTGGAACAGGTACAACTGTGACTGACCGAGTATGGGCTGAGTCTCGGCCAGCAGACAGTCGCTATGGAAGCTGTGTCCGCAGGGGAACAGGTAGAAGGGCCGCAGCAGCAGCGTGATGTCGCACAGACAGCACGAGTCTGTCACGGACACGTGCACGCTGCGGTTGCGGAACGATTGGATTTCTGAACGCACCTGAAAGGGAACCGCGGTTATTTAATTTTGTTTATATATAATGTGTTATTGTATGTGTAACAAGGGCTGTGGTATATAAATAAATAAAATAAAAAATTGAACAAAATTATTTTTAGATGGGCCACGCGATTTTACCCGCCCGTGGTGTGTATGAAACCTACAATATCGGGCTATCTAATGTTAAAATTATTAGATCTGAGGTCGGCCCTCACGTCTACAAAACAAGTTAACGACTTAACGTAATTACCAAATCCAAACCACAAACGCGAGAGCTATTTTTGAGATACAATAACGGCGAGTAGAATCGGCAGGGTCGGCAACGCGCTCGTGACATCTCGGGTGTTGCCGGCGTTCATAGGCTACGGTAACCTCTTGCAATCAGGTGGGCCGTACGCCTGTTTGCCTACTTAGTTGTATAAAAAAATCATTTGATTTCGAATGAGTTTCAATCGACTCGCAGGTTTTACATACTCCAAAATAGCCCTCGCGTTCGTGATTTGGTTTTGGTAATTACGTTAAAAGTAATTTGAACTCAGGGCATTGGCCTGCAGTATAGTTTCAGTAAAAGCGTTCAGAACAGACTATTCATTTTCGTTATATTAGCGCAAATTACATTCGATAGCAGCACATACATAAACATCGCCTATACATAGACTGTTAAAAAGTATGCCATTTAAATATTTTGTAATAGTTTAGTTAGTTTAATTTAAAAAAAGATTTTTACGGCTTAAAAAGAAGGCTATATAATACAATGTGTGTGTGTATTAAAAAAACATACGGAACTTAAATGAATAAGTGAAACCGAGAAAAATGTTTCCGCCTCCCATACAAATCTAGTGATGAGCTGACAGGATGTTGTATGGGAGGTCAAAATATTTATTTCGGTTTTCAGTAACGTTGTATATTAAAATTGGTATATTTAAGTTCTAAACACACCAAAATGTTTGGCCAGTAGTTTCAAAAAACCTTGTTTAAAATGAACTTTACTAAATTAAAATATTTTATATGTATTAATTTAATTCGTGTTGGTCTAATGATTGTGTAGTTATATATGTATGACAAAACTGAAAACTGTCTAGCTCTGATACTTTACTAGTTAGAATCACTAAAATAACCACTTTTAAGAGAAGTAGAATTTTTTTTAAGGAATAGTCCGTCTGGGGAAGTACCTCCACCCAACAGAAGACCGCAGCCAAATAACACTGTGATGCAGTATTGTGTTCCTGCTGGTGAGCAGGGTCGCCAGGCTCCAGAGGGGTCGCTGTGCTGACAGCGGACAGGTCGGCAACACGCTCGTGACATCTCCGATATTGCCAGCGTTCATATGCTACGGTAACCACTTACCATCAGGTGGGCCGTACGCTTGTTTGTCTACTTAGTTGTATAAAAAAAAACTAAGGTGCTTACAAGTTCTGCAGATTTCGTGGCCTCCTCCATTTCAGCTTTTAGATCTTCGATTTGATTGTTGTATTCCTGAAAATAAAAATAACATGAAATACAATAAGTATTTATTATAAAAGTGAGCGAAGTTGTGTAGTATAGACGCACAAACAAACAAATGCACTAACCAAGCGCACTGGCGACTGGCGAATGACGAATAGTAACGATAACGCTATACCTGCACTAAAACAAAAGCATTTGCATGTATTCGGTTTAGTCGTCGGTAGGTTCGCGCGAACATTCGTTCGATTAACCCAGCGAATTAGTCTACAATTGAATCACGAGAGTTAACGAGTAATTAAAATATAGACACCGAAGTGAGTGATTTAAAGGCTTATGAGACACAATTTGATCTCGAGTAAAACATATATTTTTTTAAGTATTTATTTATCCATTCATATAACATCTTTACAGTTTGCACCAAAGGGATGTTTTAATTTTTGTTTTATTCGATTCAACTATACACCGTGAAATTTTTGTCGTTTTGGACCCATCGTCCAGTGACTCCATTCATGCAACCGAACAAATTTCCCCAAGGAACATAGCTCGAAACATGAAAAACAAATTTGGACTTCCCATAGTAAGTTAGGTCACGTGATGAGACATTTTGTATGGGAGGTCCAAAAATTATTCCATATTTCGACCCATGTATCTTGAGGAAAGTTGTTCAGTTGCATGAATGGAGTCACTGGACGATGGGTCCAAAACAACTAAAATTTCATAAATATATCTGTAAATAGTGCAATAACGTGTTCAATCACCATAATTTCACTAATAAGAAGTCCACAGCTGGACATAAGCTTATCTATAGCTAAAGTGAAGCACTGACCTGTAGCGACTGGCAGATGGGTTCCCGGAAGTGGTCGATGGTAACCACGTCGCTGAAGAACGGAAGCAGGTCCTCAATCTTGATGAGGGGACACTCGTTGAGGAAGCTCATTGCTTCGGCCACATTTTGGTTCTTTGTGATCTCGTGCTCGGCTGGATTTGAATACAGGGGTATTTTTAAACACCAATAGACCATGTATCTGTAGTAGATATGAATGAATGAATAGAAGAAATAAGAGAAAACCGAAAAATAATAATATAATAGAAATATTATAACACTTGACTGATATGTAAGGCCATGATAGTATCACGATACTCTCTATCGATATAGAAGATCGTTATCGGAACAAAACTAGTTTAGATAATCCACCAACATAGCCCAGTGGATTAGTTCTTTTAACGCCTACAGTTGGTCTGATGACCTGAAAAAAGTCGCAGGGAAGCGTTGGATGCAGGCTGCTTTCAATCTCCTATGACCTATGTCCAGCAGTGGACTGACTGCGGCTGAATAATGATGACTGACCGATAGTAAGCCACAGAGCTCTCTGCAGCGGCAGGTTGTCCGGCAAGTCCGCCACGGACTTGGCGAGCGACAACGATTCCTGCAGCGCCAGCTCCACGGCCGCAGACCACAACCCTAGTATAGCTGACAGCTTCACGCACGCTAGACGGAGATTCTTTTCACGACATAACCTGAAATCAACCCAATGAAATGCACCCGTGTTTTCGCCATATGAAACAAAAAAACTTACTTACATTACTTAATTATATTGGGTACTTAATAAGTTATCTCTAGTACGAAAGAGTGGAGACCCCTGGCACAGGGAGTAAGTACCATCCGGCCCGGTGAGCCTGCCCCGGTGACGGGACGGTTGGGAAGAATTGATTCATCGACCCCGGTATTTCAGTCCCGGCGAAGAACGGGGTTGATGTTCTCAACCGTCCCGGTGGTCTGCCCCGGTGACGGGACGGTTGGGAAAAAATTGTTTCATCGACCCCGGTTAGGTGTACGGTGAGCATTGTGACGAGATAACTTTTTGTAAACTTAGATAATAATACTCAATTTTTCCGCTATTCACACTACCGGGGCGTATGCTACTCACTCTGTGCTATCCGCCCCGTTCAAAAAACACACCGGGATAGTTGATACTTAATCTGTGCCATCTACCCCGTTGATCGACGGGGCCGATCTACCGGGGTCGATGAATAAATTCTTCCCAACCGTCCCGTCACCGGGGCAGGCTCACCGGGCCGGATGGTACTTACTCGGCACAGGCATCTTGCCTAAAAGGGATCTCCGACCACGTTAAATTGTAACACTAACTTATGAACCAATAAATTTTATTTTATTTTTTATTTAACCCCCAGTTGAATATTATAATAAAATCGGTTGTATGTTCACATTAATTTCCTTAAAGCGCATAAGTTTCCTGGAAGAGATTGATATAAATTTTGTTTATTGTAATGTTTCTTTTACAACAATTCAAAGCACTAAAAAAAGGGTAAAGTAAAAAATAAAAAGTAAGTAGATACCAAAAATAAAATAAGATAAAAAGTGAGAAAAGGCTGATTTATAACCATTCCATTTCGAGGACGCCTCAAGGTACTTACCTTTCGAGCAACCTTATATTTTGACAGTTCGATACTCGCCTCCAATGAGAAACCATCTCAAGATAAGGAAGCTATAGTATCGACTAAAAATACCAATGAGGTGGAGTAGGGTTGAGTCGAGTTTGAGTGAAGGTTTAAGAATATGGGCTTTAGTTACATTACTTTAAGCTTCGTACCCACTAGGCGACATTTGTCGCGCGACTCCTGTCCCGGAAGTCGTCGAGTGACTTCGCGCGACATTGCCACACATCGCCCGATATGCACCGCGATTGAAATAGAGAGAATTAAATATCGAGGACGTATAGGGCGATGTCCCCGAAGACATAAGTCGGGAGAAAATGTCACCTAATGGGTACGCGTCTTTAGAATTCAATTCTTTTCCTACCCACACAACATTTTCTTACTCTATGAGGTATGGAACAAACAATATATTCTGATGATGAATGTTACTAACCTCAAGGTGTATTGCACTCCTATCCACACAAAAATATAGTATAATTTTCTCCTACCCACACGAAAATTTCTTATACGAGTACTGAGGTATGGAAGAAACAATATATTCTTATAAATATTACTGACCTCAATGCATAATGCACGTCATAGTTAAGCAACGCAGCATCTGTCCCTTGCCTGTCGAGGTATCTCAGCAATGCCTGGTGGTCCACCTCGGAGTACAGGGTCAGAAGATAATTATGGATGGCACGCTCTTTCACATTGTAGTTTTGGACCATAAACTCTAGGTAGCGGACGATTTCTGATATATGGGTCTCGTCGTTTTCGCAGGAGAGAAATGCTGGGAGCAGTTTTGATGGGCTTAGTCTTGGGCCTGAAAGGGAATGGAAAACCTTTCATTGGTTGTTTTAAACAATTGCGCTGCTCTGTTTGGTTGTTTACTTCTAATCTGTTCTTCTAATCATAAATTTGGGAAAAGTTAATGGACGCGTAGCAACTCCAATGAGGTATGACTTAAATAATCATCATATCGAGTGGAGTGGGTTTACATGGTCAATCGATCATGTACAGGGTGTACATGGTCAATCGATCATGTACAGGGTGTTATGATTTAAATAAATATTATGATTATAAGTTTCATTATTTATTACTATATATAAATATTATTTGGTTTGTGGTTATGTAAGTTTATTCATATCTACTCGTATATATGTAGATACATTTACTAGCCATTCCTGTAGATTTTTTTCATTTTACATTCAATATATCTGCTTTATCTAAATGTTGACTGTTAGTTAATGCTTTTAGCGTTAAATTCGCCTATTGTGCTTTACAGTTTATAATTTGTACAATGAATATTAAAGAAATTACATGGTACTGTAACAAAAGTCCTGTATTGTAGTATGCAAGAAAGTGTATATATATATATATATATATAAAAAAGAGGCAGTGCCTGAATGACAACTCAAGATGTCATGACTTAATACTATTAATAGACTACACCTATTTATCGTGCTATGAAAAAACTGTTGATATCAAAACTCAGAAATCGGAAAAGATCGCAAATAATTAAACAGTTTAGAGACTACAAAAATATAATTTCTACAATAAAATAACAAACTCAAATACCTTGAGAGATCAAAGCATTCACCGTTCTCTTCGGATCTTCCTCCATCAGTACAGGGGCAAACTGATAGAACAACTCCGGCTTCCTCAACTCCTGCAGCGTCTTCAAGGCTTCCCCATAAGCCTTCCTGTATATATTCTGAGCCACCACATTCTCATAGTCCTCATTCATCAATGTCAACTTAATCAAATTCTGCTTATCGCCGTGCGAAGACATCAAATCATATATAACTTTTTTTACATGCTGCATACATTTTGAAACCTTCGGATGTACTAAAAACACATCAAAATCGCTCTGAATACGATTGTATTCGTCGGTACTTTCTTTCCCTGTCCGTCTTAGAAGACCAAGTTGAGATAGATATAGTTCTGTCATCCAAATGACGACCATAGAAATTAGAGTCTTATCGTCATCATCTAAAGAATCTAATCGCTTGCACAGATACATCTGTAATGCATCTATTTGATCCTGTTCTAGGAATTTAAGACATATAGTTTCAAAACTGCTTTTAGTCTCGGCATAAACATTAGCGCTTTCTTCGTACATTCCTTTAGAAAAAAGGAGTTCAGCTTGTTTTACGTTTACAATATCAACGTAGACGGGATTCCGTTGACAATATTCCTTAGCCAGATCAAATTGTTCCTTCTCCATATAAATCTTCCAAACATCCCTCTCTTCCCTGACCACTTTGTATCGAAACACTGTTTTTTCTGTTATAGCCCAGACAGTCCTTCTTTTGACATCTTTTATTATGTTTTTCAGTTTTCCGTGAGCTTCAGAGAACCGATCTTCGTAAACACATTCCTGGTTTAAAAGAGAGACTGCCTTGATTTTATCGGAGTACATGAGGAGCGCATGGAATTCCGTTAAGACGAACGAGAGAGGCGCCTTTTCTTTGTTGTCAGAATCGGATTCTAACTCGGGAGGGTAGTTTATTAATTCGCCTTGCGTGAATAGTGTGTTGGAATTTTGTTGAGACGTTGGGTCCAACTGAAAGGGAAAATAAAAGAGAAAATAAATATCATTATTAAAACCAATACGAAAAAACTATCACGAAAACTATAGACCTTACGCCTATTAATTGATTGAAAATTTACAAAATCTCCTATCAAATCAGTGATAGTTGGAAAAACCCTGAAGTAAAGTACAATTACGAGTATATTTTAAATTAAGTCAGCTTTCATACTGTAAAGGTCACCAAATTAAAAAGAAAAATATTTTTTTTTTTGATGCCACAGATAGACAAGTTAAACTAATAATACACCTATTTTAGACCAAGTATTGAAAATCTTACTTACTTGTCCATAAAATATACCAGGCTCAGTCAACCAAGCAAAACTTTTTGGCACTTCATCGCCATCAAAATGGAACTGAAGTTTAGAGTATTTCAAGGTGGACGGGATCTCTTGAAATCCCGTATCGGGCAATGTCAGGTACTGGTAGAACAAGGACTGGAGACTCGGCCTTCCATCAGTTGTGACTGCATTGCCAATAAATTGGTACAGTCTGGTCGGGGTCGTAATGAATATGAAGTATTTCGATGAGTTGGCTACACGGTGGAATTGGATGCCGGTTATTGGCATGTCTGTGCCTTGGCCGATGTCAAAGATCTGTCGAGGAATGTATTTTTTTTATTTACAAACTGAATAGTAAAACTATGAAATTCCTTTATTTCTCCCACCAAAAACAAAGTTACAAGTCAGTATTGTCTTACATATACAATACTAGCTGTTTCCCGCAGCTCCGCCTGCGTCCAAAAGTAGCCTATGTTTGACCCCGGTCTTCAACTGTATTCATACCAAATTTCAAAATCCGTTCAGTGGTTTGGCCGTGAAAACGTAACAGACAGACTTTCGCATTTATAATATTAGTATGGATAGTGAAGTACTAGTGCCTAAGCTAGACAAAAGCCTGTTTTCAAAATGAAAAATTACAATAGTCTGTATAAATTATAAAATAACGACCCACACCAATACCAGAAGATATCTTTACACTGAATTTTCAAAGGCAAATTCAAATTGTGTTTGTGGGTAGATATTAAGAATACATTTATTCCACAACTTTAGTGGTACTTATACGATTAAGGCTGGGTTTATAAGCACTGGTGATTTCTGGATGGGCAGGAGTTGGTTGCAAAATACCAAGCCAATTTAAGTAGACAATTCATCAATATTTTAATTAACATCTGTATTTTTAAACTAACTCAGCTACGTCTAGAAAACAAAAAAATCCCTAGCAAACTGAACTGAAGTAAATCAGTCAGACCAACACTGTTCATCCAATGAGAATGAAGTATAACCCTATAAACACAAACCAGAATTTCATAAAATAAAAACTTTACCAATCCTTCAATTTCTTTGGTTCCATACAGTGGCAGGTAATTTGGCAGCTTGTGGACAAAGTTACAATTTTATTTTTTAATAACATAAAATTACATTCTTAAGTCATTTTTCTTTGCAAATAATTACCTCCATAAAGAAAAAAATACGAAAATTTGTCAAGCCTACTTTACTGTCTCCTTTTACATCAATTTATTGTTAAAGGTGGAGCCACCTTTAACAATAAAGCAGTTATATAACGTTATAAAACATTGTGTAACACAATAACATTCTATAACAATGTATAACATTTTACTAGAACATGTTATACAATGTTATAAATGCACTCACCCTGGTTGAACTCCTTGTATAACATAATATAACATTCTGTAACAATCAGTTTGGGTCTGTCTTTCGAATCAAATGAACCAACTAGAGCTGTGTATGTGACAGAGTAGGCACACTACAAACAAAGCGCGCAAGCAACCTCCCCGCGCCCTTCCACTAAATAAATCACTCTATTGCACCAAATTGTAGAAAGTACATGAATATTATTATTATCTATGGTACAAAGGCGGCCTTATCGCTAGAGCAATTTCTTTCAGGCAACCAACAGGTAGGACTTCATGATATGAAACAGGAAGGTAGGCGCAAATTAACAATTGGAAAAAGTATTTTAAATCTTGAAAAATCCGTCAATATTTAAAGATATTTCAAATGGTCATTTCTTGATTATCATTACTTGAAGTAAGTAGGCACCCACGAGCTTTAAGTATAGAGCTATACAATACAATACAATATAACGTTATTGCCCACATCTGGAAAATCACAAAACTGAAATTATAACATAAGTATTCTAAAATCCTAAAAAAAATCTCTTCTTAATTCTATAAGTATTCTTTAATTGTCATTTGCCATGATAACAGTGCTGAAAGTAACTTTTATTGCTGCAGTTCATTTGTACTATAACCCAGTTTCTGGGCAAACACGACCCATCAGGTTAAAGTTGTAGAGCACCTGGTAACTCATATTAGTTGAGTATTGGAGGATACTTACGCTTATTTTATTATGAAAATATTCTTTACCTTAAAAATCATCCAAGTGTTTTGCGTAAAACATAAAAGCATAACGTATCTATGCAGCACATACAAAAAATATACCAATGTAAATATATGTGGTGCACATATACTAACGTCCCTCTGAGGCTCGGATGATATTATACAACAAAAGTTATCATTTGTTTCATCATGTTGTAATTGTATGTAAAACATTCTGTTGTATGAAGTTATTTGTATAACATCACTAACAATTTATAACTTTTGTTATAATTTGTTATAAAGTGTTAGATAACAAATGTTATGCAACAATCTGTAACATTATATAACTGCTGTGTGAGAGCACCTTAAGAGGGAAATGGACTAAACATACTTTAGTTAAAATAAGAAACAAACATTCATTAATTTTTATGAATATGGATTAAGAGTACTCTCACCTGTCTCCAATACTGTTGGTTGGCAGTGAACATCTTATCATTGTCGGCTTCCAACTCAGTCTCAATAATATGACCCTGAGATGTACCAAGCAAGATTGGACCCGTTGTTATTTCCAATTTATTCTCATTATTCCAACCGACTTCCGTTACCTCATAAGACCTTGCTTTAGTGACAGACTTTAGTTTTGAGCTCTTACGATGAAGGTAGACTAACTCTGGGTTGCCTTCCTTAGTCCTCGGAGCAAAAGCCATGAGGAGGTGAAAGCCAAGGGGATCCAAAAACAAACCAGTCAGTTTAGTGTTTGGTTGGATATACTTGGTGTATTTTATTTCTGAAAAATTTATAGTTTTAATTAAGTTAAGAAATAAATTGGTAAAGAAAGAAAAATTGCCTTTCAAAGAGTGTAGAGGATCTAAAGTTAGCTTTTTTAAATATTTGAGTTCAATTGAGTATGTCTCATTGTTGTAAAAACAACATTGTTTTGTCAGGTCATTGTTGATCATTGCGATAAAATAATGTATTTACTTTTTACTGTAATGAGTATAGAGAAAGCACTGAAGATCTTTATGGATTGCAACAATTATAAATAGGTCTTCATTGAAAACAGTCATAATGTTATCATATAAATAAAAATAAAAAGTTAAGAAGTATAACATACACCTCACCCATTTCTTGATTGTGTATTTATTTTGATACATACCTTCATGATGGTTCGGCATCTTCAAGTCCATTCGAAACAGATTCCCATTGGTCATAGCTAGCACCAGGTAATCACTGGCGACAGCACCATGAGTAATCACATCCGAAGGATTGAAGTTCATCTTCTGTTTAGAAAACATCGGCGTATTGTCTTCCAGCTGCAGAATATAGCCTGAGGACGTCATGGCTTCTTCAACGGGCTTCGCGCGCTGTGAAACCTGGGAAGCTTGCTCGTACTGATCGAGAATTGAAGTCATGGTGAACACTTGCTTATTGGTGTTGATTTACCCTATGTTTGATACTATTTGCGTACGTCCCGTTATTAGATATTAGACACGTACATTAAATCGTATAATCGCATATTATGGTTAATTAGGAAACCTAAAAAAACTAGTAGGTAAACACCCAGTAAAACAGGAAAATCCGAGAAATTAATCTCAAAATTCACATCACAATACAACACAATCACAATTTTATCAATTTTATATTTTTTTTATCGGTAGGTACACTGTACGTCAAAAAAACGTCATGTGTGTCATACAGGGAAAATAATTTTCTTTGCTGTTGTCTGTCAAACTGTCAAAAACATATGATTTGACGATTTCTTTCTCGTCTTTGCATTTTTTTGCTACCTAGGTACCTACTTTGGACCTTAGTGGCAAGGAAATAAAAGTTATAGTGAAACCGTAAATGTAACTCGAGCGAAATAAATAAAGGCACTACTATTAAAAATTGTACATACTTCAAAAGAATAATATCAGTAAAATTAACTTAAATTTAAGTTCAATGTTAACTAAAATAGTATATGGTGGTAAATTAAGAATTAAAGTTTGAAAACATTAACCAAACAAAGTGTGGTTGTGACAATGCATACATTTTTGATTTTTAAATCCAGTTTTGTGTGACCTTGTCCCATTATCATTATCATAAATTTACGTATCGCATTCGAATGTCGGCTTCCTGTGGATGGCAAGTGTATGCCGCATCATAGACTTACCATTTAACAGCTCAGTTATTATCTGAATTTATCATGGCAACAGGCGCGATATTGAAATCGGCTACAAACAGTAAGTACATCTTGTGTATGTATTATAAAGTTAGTCTATAGTCCATTTATTACTTGGAATTAAGCCTTTGTGTAGTTTTACTTGATGTGGCCAGTTAAAATTAATAAATAAAATAAAAGGAGGTAAGTACCTACCTACCTACTGCTATTATAAAATTATAATTTCTGCTTCACAAAAAGAGAAATTATAATTTGTTCCTGTTCTTTTGAATTGAAATTGAGAGTGCACGGTTTTTAATATAAAACTTTCAATCAACTGCTGAGGGGAAAAGACCCGTCCATCATATTTATTTATTTATTTTATCAGTACAAAATCCATAGCCCTAGTTCACTTCAACAAAAATTACTTAATTTCATTAAATTTCTTACAGCCAATTGCTGATTTTCAATTCAAAAAATTTTTATGTACTTTCAATAACATATTCATACTTGGAGATTCATAATCTTCCTTTATTTCAGACAGATTAAATATCCTTTTTGTTAACATGTATGTCATAGAAAATCACTTGATTGGAAATATGGAATAAAGGCATGAGATTTCTCCTCCCTAAAATAGTAAATATTAAGAAAAAATATATTAATTTTTAAGTATGCTCCCGACATGGTGCAAAGTCCGTGGCCTCACAATGCCGCAGCTTCACCACTCAGCTTACCGAGCAGCAACAGTCCGTCCAGGACAAGGCTCGACAGTTCAGTATCGAGCACCTGAAGCCCAAGGCGTCCCAACTGGATGTTGATGGACGCTTCCCTCATGGAGAGGTTAGTTAGCATTTTATTGTACTAAAAGATAGTTTCATGTACTTGTGCTTAAAAAATACATTTAAAAAAAAAAAAGGTAGTTGGTGCTCCCATGTCTCTGACCATGATAAAAGCATAACCTCGGCAAGTGTTTTTAGTTTTAACTTGCAATAGACTCTGGTTTATTTATTTAATTTTGCCACCAAACACCAACAGGTTACATGTAATAATATACAGTGAACATTTCAAGAGATGTGCTACCAAGCAACCCAATTACTGGTAAACACAGTACACAACAGTTGAGGAGGTCAATAGTCGAGCGTGACCCGCGTATCCTTAGTGAATGCGCGTGTCAAGCGACGACGTGACGCGACCACTAATGGGTTGGTCGCCATTTAGTGGCATTTTCTATCTTGTCCTTTGGAAGGCACGTTAAGCCATTGGTCCTGGTTGTTGTCGATAGATAGCAGTTGTTAGGCTGTGTCAGATGCCTTGGGGCAGCCAGAGAAATTCTGACAGTGTTGGCCACTAACACACCTCGGGTCATGTTCCTGTTGGTCTGATTTCCCTGTAAAAAAGGCTACGGAGGTCAGACGGCAGTCGCACCATTGTAATAACCAGTTTCGCCAAATCTAGGACCATGGCTTACAGCATACACAAGGCTCCGAAGCGTAAGCTGACAACGCAACTAGGAATACATGCGATGATGATGACAGTACAACAGTAGTTTAGCACAGTACCTATTTAACTGTACTATATTAGTTAACTTTCCTAATTTTTTATTTTGTTAATGCAACATACAGTTCACGTATTTGCTTGGGACCTATCAGTGAAATTAGGCATACCTATAGTAAGAAATACTGTGAAAAACATAGGGTATCTTTCAGCCCAGATAAAAGTACTGTTTTACCAGCAGGATTTAGATACACAAGCGAAGCTGTGGGCTAGCTAGTATGAAATAAAGCATTACTTTTCTAAGATTCCAGTACTGTTCAATAACTCCATTATAATATAAAGATAAGAGAAAGAACAATCTCTTTGTATATTGATAAAACTTATGTATAATGCAGATAAATAACTACTGATGTACTAAATGTATATTTGAAGTTCGTTTTTTACACTTTTAAACTTTATTGTACTAATTACAATTGTATAAAATCATAGGAGAACTTAAAAGTCAAGATTTTGTATGCTAAAAATGTACCATCCATTCACAGATAAAAAAGCTAACAAATATGGGCTACATGGGGGCCACTGTGTCAGAAGAATATGGTGGTCTAGGATTAGACTACTTGTCTCTGGCCATCATCGTGGAGGAGCTGTCTCGAGGCTGCGCCAGCACCGGCATGACGCTGTCCATACATAACTTCCTTTACGCAAACCTGGTTAATGAGAAAGGAACACCAGAACAGAAGGAAATGTTCCTGAGGGATTTCACAAAAGGACAGATTGGTTGCTTCGCTTTAAGTGAACCGGGTGAGTAGGTTTTTACACCAAAACTTCTTCATATTGAGAGTAAAATAAGCATATCATTGGGACGTTCCCAGTTACTTTCTTAGGTTAATTAATTTACAGTATTCGTGAAAGATCACAGCATAGTAATCCAAAGTATTAGCCTGCTAAAATAAGGATCTCCACTTCTTTCTGCCCTGCGCCAGTGTGGTTCACGCAGATCCCTTTACATTTTGTCGACAGGAAGGTATGGACGACTAGATCCCATCCGAGGAATAATTGAAGTGGAGATCCTTATTATCGGAAGCCAAGACTCGCTATGGGTCTCTGCGCCATCCTAGTTTTTATTTTTAATTCGTGTACAAAAAAATTTCAAAAAAGATTTACAAACGCCAGAAACTAACATTAGGAAATGTGGGTTCTTCTTTATTACCAGAGAATTAACTTTCAGTAGATCCTTAAGGGGAACTTATGAACAGAGATAATTGGCACTTTTTAAAATTGCTTATAAGCTAGAGTTGAAAAGAGTGCAGAGAATTATTTAATTTTGTTTTTATTTATGTACCTACATATATATACCTTTTTATTTTTATACCTGACATTATTGTCAATATGGGTATTGTGGCGAATAACGGCTCATTACTATTCAAACATTTTTTAAGTATGTAAGCATAGTTAGTGAGATTATCTATAAGTGAAGTAGGATGTAGCGTGTGTGTCGATCATTTCTTCCTTTTGTTATATCACTTACAATACAAAAGCGGTGACAAAGAATTTCTATTTTTAGGGTTATAGAACTGGCACTCAATTAAAAATAATCCATAATTAACTGGACATTCAATATTACAAAATCATTTGTGTATATTGACAAAACCTTTCTTACAAAAATTAAAAAAAAAAACCTTGAACACAAAAAGTAATAGTTTATGTGTCCCTTCAGTGTCAAGTTTATTTATCTACGAAACATTTATCAGTCGCGTTTGGAAATAATTCGGTTTCTGAGATAAGATATAGGGAGCACGTACGCTACAGGAAAATATTTGATAAATTGTCATACATCTACCTTCCTTAAAAGGTTCCGTACCGTATTACTAATAGGGTATTCGACTCAATTAATTTTTATCTTACATATCAATAATTTTAGTCTGTTAATAAATAAATAAGTTATAAGCCTTTGAAATTCGGTGAAAGGAGTGACTGTCAAAAAACAAGAAAAGGACGCACTATGTGTGCAGTGACGTCACTGCCACTTGAATTCGTGCGTACAAAAGAGATAGTAAGACGTCCCCACCACGCTTCCACTTGTCTTCAGGAAAGGAGATTTGTAACAGACAGATACGGAGATTTGTAACAGACAGATGCCATTTCCAGGTGCCGGTAGCGACGTGGCCAGCATCCAAGTGACAGCGAAACAAGATGGCGACCACTGGGTGCTCAACGGCCGCAAGAGCTGGGTCACCAGCTGTATAGAAGGGCACGCGGCTGCTGTTTTTGCTACTTTCGACCCCGTGCTCAGGCATAAGGGGTTAGCATGTAAGTTTTGGTTCCTTGATCTATCAACACTTTAATTTTATTTGTAAAATCTATTGCTTGTTTATTTGGTATATCTTTCTTGTATTCCTATTATTATTTACTAGCTGTTTCCAGGAGCAGCGGGAGCCTTTGTCAAAAAGTAGCCTATGTTTGACTCTGGGTCATCAACTATAACCATACTAAATTTCATCAAAATGGGTTTAGCCGTAAAAGACTAACAAACATATCCACACATACAAACTTTAGCTTTGCCAAAGTCTGTCTCTCTGTTACGCTTTCACGGCCAAACCGCTGGACGAATTTTTAATGAAATTTAGTATGAATATAGTTGAAGGCCCGGGGTCAAACATAGGCTACTTTTTGACACAGGCGGAGCTTCGGGATAAAGCTAGTTAGATATAAAATAAATATCGAGAATTTACAATTTTTATCCGACTAAATATTTATATTGACTTACAAAGTTAAAAATATACGTTACGATTATAAGAATAGGCTACGGTAACCACTTACAATCACGTGGGTCGTACGCTTGTTTGCCTACTTAATTGTATAAAAAAATACATATAATGTGCTTTTGGCGACTATCCATATTTTTATTCTCGCATATAACTTAATAGCTGTTACCGCGGCTCCGCCTGCGTCAAAAAGTAGCCTATGGTTGACCGCGGGTCTTCAACTATATTCATACCAAATTTCATCAAAATCCGTTCAGCGGGTTGGCCGTGAAAGCGTAACAGACAGACAGACTTTCGCATTTATAATACTGGCTGTTTCCCGCACGTCCGCCTGCATTATAAAGTAGCCTATGTTTGACCCCGGGTCTTCAACTATATTCATATCAAATTTCATCAAAATCCGTTCAGCGGGTTGGCCGTGAAAGCGTAACAGACAGACTTTCGCATTTATAATATTATAGTATGGATTAGTATGGAAGTATGAATTTATTATTTATAGTTGTCTCCTGTAATTTAGTAGTTTGATATATAGTTTTTAACCCAAATTAACACATAGGGCATTAAATAATAATAACAATAAAAACTCTTTATTGCACCAAGAACATACTAACCTAATTATGAAATTATATATTATTATATTTTTTTATTTTTGAAATATATTTTAACCCAAAAAGTAAATGATTTCCGCTTTTCCCCTTGTCCAGGAAGTCTCGGGTAATAGCAAGTTGACCACTATAATCCCAAAATAATCTGTCATCCATACTTCCAGGCTAATATTATAAATGTGAAAGTGTGTTTGTTTGTCCTTCTTTCACGTTAAAACGGAGCAACGGATTGATGTGATTGAAGATGAGATAGTTGGAGACCTGGAGAGTGACATAGGTTACTTTTTTCCGTGACACAAACGGAATTTCACGCGGGCGAAGCCGCGGGCACAGCTAGTATCCATATTTATTTTATTTATTTCTGCAAACAACTTATTCTATTTTTACAGGTTTTAGTTGAAGACCCGGGGTCAAACATAGGCTACTTTTTAACGCAGGCGGAGCTGCGGGAAACAGCTAGTATGTATATAAAGTGCTTGTTTCCTTAAAAGTCATTATAAAATGTAGTTAATATTGTTGGTAAATATTACAGGTTTTCTGGTGCCGCTGGACACCGAAGGCGTTTTCAGAGGGAAGAAAGAACCCATAATGGGTATCAGGTATGGGAATGTTTCATACATGTATAACGTAAATTTTATCTCTTTTTCTTGGTGATGGGATTTATATGTTACTGTAAAAGCTCAAACAACGGTAAATCCTAAGATTAAAGAGTAAGTCTTAGGATTTACCGACATTAGTTGGTAAATGTAAATGTAGGAAGGAAATATACCTCACCTAACCTAACATGTACTAAATTTTAATGGTAAAAGCCCGAAAAAATCGTCCTATTTTCATATTTCCTTACATTTACCAACTAATGTCGGTAAATCCTAAGACTTACTCTTTAATCTTAGGATTTACCGTTGTTCGAGCTTTTACAGTAACATATACAATACAAAATATCTTTATTGCCCACACACAGTAACAAATAATATAACATTTACAAAGACTTCAACATAATATGAGCAAAGGCGGACTTATTGCTAGGCAATCTCTTCCAGTTAACCCTCTTCGAGTTACCCTTATTTATCAGAGAGATATTTATGAGATTATCAGATTTCTAATATAGAAAATGAATCTGAGCGCTTTTTTTGAAGTTATATTTCAAATACTACTTACTTGTATGTTAGAACATTTTGACAGTGTAAATCCATACTTTCTGTCTGTCTGTTACGCTTTCAAGGCTAAACCGCTGAACAGATTTTGATGAAATTTGGTATGAAAATAGTTGAAGACCAGAGGTCAAACATAGGCTACTTTTTGACGCAGGCGGAGCTGCGGTAACAGCTAGTAAGTTATATGCGAGAATAAAAATATGGATAGTCGCCAAAAGCACATTATATGTATTTTTTTTATACAATTAAGTAGACAAACAAGCGTACGACCCACGTGATTGTAAGTGGTTACCGTAGCCTATTCTTATAATCGTAACGTATTTTTTTAACTTTGTAAGTCAATATAAATATTTAGTCGGATAAAAATTGTAAATTCTCGATATTTATTTTATATCTAACTAGCTTTATCCCGAAGCTCCGCCTGTGTCAAAAAGTAGCCTATGTTTGACCCCGGGTCTTCAACTATATTCATACTAAATTTCATTAAAAATTCGTCCAGCGGTTTGGCCGTGAAAGCGTAACAGAGAGACCGACTTTGGCATTTATAATATTAGTATGATAGATGTATAGATGCACTTAAAGTCAATGTGAAAAGGACGAAACGGCAGTCGCCCTTTGTAAGTCATTTAAACTGATAAGATATCGTTTGTTTGCATATTTTATTATTTTTATGCTCATCAGCTTAGTGTAATACCACTAGTGGCGACCAATACGAGTCTGCCACGATCGTTGTCACTTGACACACACTACCATCACATAATAAATAAACACCCATACAAGCGTAGTGCGTTCGCTAAGTTGTCAGTATTGAAACATACAAATTTTGTATGTCTGCTTGTAAAATTTGTACATTTTATATTACTAAAATGTGATTGTTACAATCATGTCAATACAAAAAAAAAAAAAAAAAAAAATAACAAAAAAAAAATTAAGTACTCACTACTACACTGGGTAACAAATAGTTCTGTAGCCCTATTTTTGAAATATGTATGACTCGTATGTCGAATAAAATATATCGAGTCTTTTATAAAATCGAAATAATCATTCAAATAATTATTCGACTCGCCAATTTTGCATGAGTTGCACTTTTATAAAAATAGCAGCACTCCTGATACCATTTCACCAAAAATCTATGCATGTCCAACGCATTCAACCCATCCTCCCGTCGAGCGGGGCTTATAAATGAGCTGTGAAGTATTGATCACAGGGCAGCGACAGCGTGCGACCTCACGCTCGACCACGTGAGGATCCCCAGCGGCTACATGGTGGGGAAGCCTGGGGATGGCTTCCGGATAGCCATGGAACAGCTGGACCAGGCTAGGATAGGAATTGCAGCTCATGCTGTAGGTGAGTTTATTTTGGACCTCATGTTGTACCAGGTTTTTGGGTTCATCGCGGACACTCCATGCAACGGAGGCGAGCTAGATACCTATAACTACTACTTTGATTCGGTCGCGTACGCACACGTGCCAATGTGTGTGTTGTCGTAGGGTGTTTTAATTACCGTATCTACGTCATAGTCGTCGCGCGTGGCCGACGCTACATCCTTGCATTGTTTTGCTCTCGATTTTTACCTGCGCGATAAGGTGCGGCATTTGCTTCGGGTGGGAGCACGGAGAATTTACTAAGAAGAGATGCCGTTTAAAATTGCGCAGTGATGTGATCATTGACGCCTCGCCGCTCACCAAAGTGGGCGGAGCTTGTCACTTCTCGTTCAAAAGCGTACCGAGAAACAGATCGCGAGCTCCTAAGTGCATCACGACTTTCCACGGCTTTTTTACAAATTTAGCATTGAATAATTGGTTTCTGTTGAATAAGATATATTTACGGCTCTAAAAGTTATACCTAATATTTAAAACGTTCATAATTTATGAAATATCGCCATGTTTTCAAGATTGGAACTTCGACGTACTAGTAACATCTATTGACAAGTACTTGATAATTTGTAAATAACGTAGTAGTACTGCTACTTTCCGTAAGATGGATATCATTATGGTTGGAGCCACGGCCGAAACCAAGCACCCCGCACGTCTGCCTTCCGCCCCGTGTAGCCTCACAAATACTTTCTTACAAAACGCTTATTACGGCACCTCCTCTTTGTAATTGCTCTGTGGGTGGGAGAGTGAGTGCCCGTTCTCTACATTATTAGTACTATTTATAATTCTGTGACCTGGGGACGGCTTCCGGATAGCCATGGAGCAGTTGGATCGGACTAGAATAGGAATTACAGCCCATGCTGAACGTGAGCTATAATTTGTGACCTAAAGTTTAGTGATAAGTGTGTTTCCAGAAGATACCTACCAATATGTAGATATTAAATTCCTTTTTGACGTTAGGGACCATAGTTTTGTTTCAACACTGTTTGTTAAGACCATTGCCTGTTTTGCCCAGTTCCTAAAAAGACTACTGCCTACTAGGTTCATTTCCTGTTTTGACCACGTCCTTGATTAAGGCGTTACTTTTACCTAATCGGTATTTTGGGACTAGCAGTGGCGGGTGCCCGTCGGCAACAGTTTGCACGGAAAAACTGCTAACACTGAAAAGTCGACCCGAATCCCGTACGGGACGCGGGACGCACACAGAACTAAGAAGGCCAGTTAACTTTGACACACGCTAATGTCACTTCTATCTAATCCTATTTCTGTGGGCGATTCACGGTAATTTGAATGGAGCTTGAATTAGGTTGATGTATTTTTCCTCCCTATACTTTATTTTTTATAAATGAGAGGAATTAATTGAGTTTTTGTTTCCTCAGGTATCGCCCAGTCAGCTCTGGACACAGCCATCAACTACGCCAAGGAGAGAGTTGCCTTTGGGAAAAGTCTTACCAGATTGCCTTCTGTGAAGGTAAGTGTCGTCATTGTCAATAAATCAATCAATCAATCATTTATTTATTTGTTAAACATAGGTACATAATTAGATGTTTTACAGAGTATAAGACGCACTATGTTTTGCTATTTTTGCACAGCATACAAATAAGTATTTCATACTAATATGGTCACAGGCTCACAGCCAAAACAATTCCAAATTTAAAGTCAAAAATATAAATCATCAGGAATATTTAATTACCATCACTCAATTACAAGAACTAAGTCAGATATTCAATTGAAATTACGGCCATATAGACTTGCGTCAATAATCAGCCAAATCTAGGACCATGACTACTAGGATGATGACAAAGTGCTGTGTAACGAAGGGTCTTTGGTCGTTTGGTTAAGGATTGTTTAGGCCTATATACGCCTTAGACTTCTGAAATAGTGATATGCGAATGTTGCATTGCTTATATAATCCGCGTAGGCGCGAGTGCATGATGTGTCATTTTATTAAGAACATTTTACTTCTACATCGACCGGCGTTACGCTCATACCAATTATTTTGTAAATTGTACTTTGCTAAATTACATCAAGTATTCAAGAATTTTTGAGTTTCATTAGCTCAAGTGTGCCAAGCGAAGACAAGGATTATTACATCAGAAATGTGGTCATTTTGCGAAGTGCACTTTCTGTGTCAGATCCATGTGTACACAAAAACCCTATTTTAGCGGCCAGTCATTTGTGAATAAATTTCCGAGAAAGATCAACTTATTTCATACTAGCTTTTTTCCGCAGCACCGTCTGCGTCAAGCCTATGTTTGACTCTTCAACTATATTCATGCCAAATTTCATCCAAATCGTGAAAGCGTTACGCTTTCAAGATTTTGATGATATTTGACAGACAGACTTTCGTATTTATAATATTAGTATGGACTTCTAAAATCTTTTCCATATTCCAGGATCGGTTAACAGACATGAGCGTGCTCATAGAAACATCTAGACTACTGACATACCGCGCCGCCACCTGCGTTACCACTAAAAACAGTGCGATGGCCAAGTACGTCGCTGGGAAGAACGCCGCCGCCGTTTCTGACCATTGCGTTCAGATCCTGGGAGGAAGGGGGCTTTCTACTAAATATGATGCTGAAAGACATTACAGGTGAATAATTTAGGATACTATAGGATAATGTAGTTTAGTGTCGGCCTAGTAAATATGTCTTAATAGGAACAAATACAAGGATAGTGCTACCGCTCGCGAGTTAGCATTGCTCGCTTGATAAAATGCAAAGACCATGGTCGAGGTTCGTCCCAACTGGGAGCCCCTCGTGCATTTGCCGAAAAGGCTGAGTGGTTAACAGCCCTCGCCTCAAACTGTCCCGCTGTAAATTTTAAAGCTCACAGAAGCTAAAATTGTAGGTGATTCAAAAAAAAAAAAATTGCTATAGCGATGTACGTCGCTGGGAAGAACGTCGCCGCCGTTTCTGACCATTGCGTTCAGATTCTGGGAAGGAGACTGAGAAATATTACAGGTAACTAATTTAGAGGTTCAACACCAGATAGCTTAAAGATCCAAAGAGGATCTTGGCCTCCGAGAATGAAACTGTTCCCGGCTCTATGGAGGGCTTCCATTTTCATTGTATTTAATTCAATTATTCTTAATCAACAGAGACGCCAGAGGCACACAAATCTACGGCGGAGTGACAGACATACAAAAACGACTGGTCGGCCATTTTCTACTAAAAGAGCATGACGCGCTTTGATGAGTAAAGCCAGGCGGCTAAGCGATGTGATCGTGAAGTCTTTAATGCGTTCACTTCTTTCACAATTTCTTGAAACTCCTTCTATAGTAATCTTTCTAACCGAAATGTAACTAATTTTATTTCGAATAAGAAGGTTTAGTTTTAACGTCATAAAATATGTCTTACTACATATACTTATAATAGTCAGGGGTGTTATTTCCAAGCATCTGTCCGATGACTTGGATACATAGAACACGGGTACGCGAGCCCGACTTACCCGAGCTGCTACTGAGTCAACCCATGCCCTTCCGAGTCAGTAGCATCCTAGTACCTCATCCTTCCACCCATCTATGGCAACAACCCTCAATTAATGGGGAGGCCCAAGTCCAGCAGTGGGCTGACTGCGGCTGAAACGACGACATATACTTATATGTCACCACGGGCTAAGGGTAAAAGACCCATGTAAGTAATGAAAAAAAACCCAATTAGTAGGGTGCAATTTTGAGTTTACTACACGTACTTGACATCACTGAATGGATTTTTTTGACAATACAACGAGAGTGAAACGTAATTATGTGCATGTTATAAATGCATATGTATGCTTCTATACTTGTGTGCGTTTTTATAAACTCAATCTTACTGGCTGATTCTTGAAAAAATTGTGTATATTTTTTTTTCGTAAAGCGTTGGTCCTATGCTTTGTCTCTCTTTGTAATATTTTTTCTATTTCTTTTATTTCTTATATGTTCATATTTAAAAAAAAAAAATAGTAATTAGTCTCAACAGTCTCGGTCTTTTACTTAGAAGGAGTTCAGTATACCACGTATTTAAGCAATAAGATATTCACTCGTGAAAGTGCTAAACTATCTGTGATCTATATAGGTTTATGATCAATAAAAATATATTTTAAAACGAAATTTTTATTTTATTAAAAAGTTGAATTAAAAAAAAGATCTAATCACGATGGCGTCGCTTTTTTGCATTAAAGAAAGACAATATATTTATAGAATTAAGTATTCACAACTAAGTATCTTTTATTTTGTAAGTATCCGAATTATTAATTTCTAGTCTTAATATTTCGAAAGGTTTTCTTTTGTGACATATAAATTGGAAAAAAGGCTAATTCAGCATTTAGAACCGTATTTTGGAAAAGAATATTGAAAGTAGATATGTCGATTTCACAGGCAATCCATATCCATACTAATATTATAAATGCGAAAGTTAGTCTGTCTTTCTGTCTGTTTGTTAGCTTTCACAGCCAAACCGGATTTTGCTCAACTGCTCAACAGATTTTGATGAAATTTGGTATGAATATAGTTGAAGACCCGGGGTCAAACATAGGCTACTTTTTGACGCAGGCGGAGCTGCGGGAAACAGCTAGATTTTTATATTTCTTTATGGAATCAATAATAATACACAAAAATAATTTACTATAGAATCTGTCACTGTTTAGCAATTAAATGCGTTTGGTTTAGTTTGTTTCATAAGAATTGTTAAAAGTGTTTGTATGTGGGCAATAAAGATATTTTGTATTGTATTGTATTAGGTCATTGAAATGAACATGAATAATCATAAATTCCCATGTTTATCGATATAATTTGATTAAGATAATTCTAGCAGTGGAGACTTAAATGACTTTTTAGAACTAAATTGTAGCAACCATGTTTACATAGTAGATGGTCTTCCAAAAGTTAATATAAAATAAAAAGAATAATTTAAGATGTCACAAGTATTTGAAACGCTCGTGTGTTAAAATATTGTCTCTATGTAAATCCCATACAGTAAACCCTTTAAAAATTAACAAAATTATTTTATACTGTGCTGGACGGATGATGATAGGCGTAAATACGAGTATTTATAATGTTAAAATGTGATATTAACATTCCACGTTTCCTTTATTCTGTGTATTTTCCACTATTTTTATATTCCTAATTCTATTTAGATGTCAAAATACCCGTTTTATTTCCTGGATTATTATTATTATTATACGTAAACAATGTGAAATGAAATCGTTTATTTTCAATATAGGATATAAATATCATTTATTGACGTCAATTTACTTATATTAAGTTTGCCACCACTTCCAAAGCGCAAGTGGAGAAGAAGCGGCGCCACAAACTCCACTGCAGCATTTTCTTCAAAATGTCAATTTACAAAAATAAAAAATATTTTCCTTTATTAACTAGGTAAATGAACGAATTCACATTTTTGTCAACATTTTGCACAATATTTTATTGTGATTTCAGATTATTTACATTAAATAAAAATTTATAAAAAATTGTGATTAACATTCGCACTCAACAGGATTCTAGAACTTAAAGGTATAATTTTATGTTTTAAAATTAGTAGTTTACGGTTTAGATTTAGACTATGACTATGCTAATGTATATGGTCGAGAAAGTTTCAGCAGGTCTATGTATAGTGGCTGATGTATAAAATAAAAACCTGAATTTCCTTTGTTATTGGGCTATACAGGGGTAATATTAATACTGTCATATCCGAAACCCATGTCTTATCCTGATCATGTTTTGTTTCATTGAACGAAGCCTAGAAAACACTAGTTTCTGTTATAAAATACTAATATAATAACTGTTCCACTGAATCTTTTTAAAACTATTAGTAAAGTCATTCCAAAAAGAAGGCAACACATTAAAATCTTCAGATAATTCTTACATAAAGGTACTTATATTGTGCCACTATTTATCATAGGCACAATTACTGAAACAAGTGTTTTTACACCCTGAATATTTCAGCCTTGTGCATTTGTAATAAAACTAATTATGTATCTATTGTATTATTGTTGTGTTTTAATAAAAGATCTATTTTTGTCATGTTTAAGCTTTCATTTCTTATCAGCCATTATCCTATTAATGTAATTTTACCTTGTAGCAATCACCTTTATAAGCATTTCGGCGGTAAATTTTAATGTTTTTGGAACGTTCCCGGGACGTCACGTGGTCCGCGCTCAACCAATGATAGCGCGGCCCGATTGAAGAGTTCATTTTCTAGCCGGGACACATTTTGGTCTTAGGCTGTTTGGTCTGGTAAAATATTTTGTGTTCGCAAGGATATTCACCACAACCTCTATTATATACTACTCGTATTAAATTCGATTGCCGCGACTATTGCCATCGGTTATAGTCTAGATACAGGTGACTTTTTGAACCAATTTTTTACAATGTGTTTCAGTACGTGAGGCTAAACCACTTTAAATACACTGTAAAATTTGAATTATTAAGGAAAATTTGAGAAATTATTTTTAATTAATTTAAAAGTTACCTGTCTAACACGTAAGCCTAAAGTATAGATGTGTGTATGCCTAAAACTATTTTAAATTGTTTATAAAACGGGGGAAAACAACGGGACGTCAACAATCAAACTGACGCAACCGGGAAAGCACTAAGATGAGAAGAACTTACGTATTTCTATCTTACTGTAAGATCAGCTACTGTCCGGCTGCATGGTGTCATTTGTTGTGGTCGGTCGTTACCGCCCACGCCACTTTATCGGATCAATTTAATGATCCTAACTATATCGTTGTCATTGTATTACTTTATTGCTGCAAACTAGTGGTTTAGATTCCAGAGGTTTCGAAACCCATTTTCAGTTTTCGTTGGTGCAGTGAAGCGTACGGTCTCTGCGCCACGCGAAAGATGGGTAGTCTATTTACGCTGGCCATACCTTCGGGGTGTCAATAGAGGCGCTGCCAAATTTCAATTTCTCGAGTTTTAACCTAAGTCGGCAACGCTTAACCTTGGCATACAGGCTACGCCCACATGGCACTTCTGCCTTATCTTGCCTTATATTTGTGTCCAAAGTTTGACCTGTGCGCGGGTTGCCGTGTCGTCAACCGAGGTCCTAACGGAAGATCAGCGCTGTCAATTTCATCGGATGGCAATATGCTGAGTTAGGACGTTTTTTGGGAACAGACAACCTTTTTTCTAATGCTTTTTCTTTTATGTATATATATAGTTTTTTTCTTTTTGTGCGTTTCTAAAATAAATTATTTTCTTTCTTTCTTTCTTTCAATTTTGTTTAATCATATCGCTCCCTTTCAGCTGGAGTGATATTCTTAAAAGTATGACTCACGCTAAACCGAGTTTCGAATGATTTTCGTTCGATATCGAATCATTTTAATGCGACATAATCGGTGAGTCAAACATTTTAATTCCGACTTGAGGGCTTTGGGTTAGTCATACTTCGAAAAGATAGCACTCCTGAATCTATTCCAACTTTTTTAAGCAAAAAAATGTTAACTTAAAAATCTTAAAAAAATTGTTTGAAAAGAAATATAACGTCCATATACTAAGCACAACGCGCAACGTGTAAATCCATACTTCCATACTCCATACTAATATTATAAATGCGAAAGTCTGTCTGTCTTTCTGTCTGTCTGTTACGCTTTCACGGCCAAACCGTTGAACGGATTTTGATGAAATTTGGTATGGATATAGTTGAAGACCCGGGGTTGACATAGGCTACTTTTAGACGCAGGCGGAGCTGCGGGAAAAAGCTTGTTTTTTATAAAGATAGAAAGTGAACCTCTGCCTGCAAATTCTGTAAAGAATAAATAAATATTTGATAGATATGTTTCCACGCGATTTAAAAGTAAAATAATAAAAATTGTACAACAAATGGTTTCGTATTTACAAGTTCAATGCATCCTAGACATAAGGTAGGTATCTAATGATGTAGTTAGTGCATACCGCGCTGCGCCGGCGCACGTTTCGGTTTTGCTGTAAATAAATACGACTTTGGTAATTCGATCGGTGTTCATACTATCGGCAAATAGTATGAGATTTTAACACTTAGCTAAAAAAAGCATTAACGTGTGTGTTATTTATATTCAGATCAGTTCGATAGGGAATGACTAGACTTAAATCTTCTTATAAGGGCGTAGAAATAATATTCAGTGATTTATTGAGTTTCATTGAACTGACCTCGCCAAACCGAATCCCACGTGTATTAAACGAATTTGAGTGATTCAGACAAGATTATAGACAGATATCGGATTTGTTGCAATAGTCATCAGACCGAAATTTTTATATATTATTATTATTATTATGGAATCTTCTACTTATTAGCGTGTCGATTGCCTTGCCATAATTTTGATCATAATCACATGCTTCGAAAGGCACGTTGAACCGTTGGTCGCGGCTGTTATTTGCGATCGTCAAAGGAACCACATCCAGGCCAAAAGGAGTTTTCGAAATACTTTGATACCAGGGTGTACAGGGGCGTTTGACCATTTAACTCACTCGATGTTAGTAAATGAATAATCACAGCAACTGTATATTTAAGTGGTACCACAAAACCAAGATGGTTCTGCAACACCTTATACACTGATCCAGTTAGAGTTCATTTATTGGCTTCGGTGACCACCTAACCACTGATCAATTGGTTGGCCGTAAGCCTGTTTACTAGCGTGTTTAAAAAACCAAACGGTATTTAGTCAATTGTTTTCTAAGATTACGACGACGAAGTTGGTGATCCTAATTGATCCTTTATCTGTGTTGTTTACGTACGAGTTAGGAGGAATGACACAAAAATGTGGGTCCGAGTGATACATGGTGGGAGTTAATTTCTTATCCGCTATCCAATCTGCGTCACTTTTAGCAATGGAGACCGATAAGCGATAACAAAATGATAAAACTTTATCATTCCACCTTGATTACGGGCGGAGCGTAGTTGTAACGGTTATTTATGTAGAAAACAATAGAAAATCAAACAAAAATGGCCGCCATTATTTTGTTATTTTTATTTATAATTTCTAATTTAACGCGTGGCCAAGATGTGTTCAGTGATACAGAAAATAAACGGTTGGTGAAATTAGGGGATATTTGTACGTGTAGTGAAATACATGATGTCACAGGAACACATTTCGTGCTTAATATCCTGTGCTCAGTGGAAAAGCAGGGACAAGCAGAAGAACTTCAAGACTTGGATAAAGTGGAATGGCCGCCTAACCCACATGGACTGAAAATTGAAGCGAATTTTCAGGGTTTGGGGATCACCATATTAGCTAAGTAAGTACTACGAGAGCTTCTATTAGACTCATCCATACTAATATTATAAATGCGAAAGTCTGTCTGTCTGTTACGCTTTCACGGCCAAACCGCTGAACGGATTTTGATGAAATTTGGTATGAATATAGTTGAAAACCCGGGGTCAAACATAGGCTATTTTTTGACAGGCGGAGCTGCGGGAAACAGCTAGTCTAGAATAAGTTCCTACCATGTTCAAGTTCTTACCATTCTTACCCTACCCACATCCTAGGATTTTAGATCGTAATATATAGGTAGATATCTTTTTAGTACCTCTATAGGAATGGATCTATGCATCTAGAATTTTTTAGATAAGCTTTTACCTAGACACAGAGAAAATTTTAATTTGTATTTTTTTATACAACTAAGTAGGCAAACAGGCGTACGGCCTGATGGTAAGTGGTTACCGTAGTCTATGAATGCCTGCAACACCGGAGATGTCACGAGCGCGTTGACGTCAGCACAGCGACCCCTCTGGAGCCTAGCGACCCTTCTCACCAGCAGGAACACAACACTGCATCACAGTGTTATTTGGCTGCGGTCTTCTGTAGAATATGATGTATGGTTAAGTCCCAAAAAGACCTAAATGGCCTTTGGGTTGATGTAAATAGAAAGGGTAGGTACTTATATTATAGGTACATTAAGGTCTTAACTATTTAACCTTGATGACGAAATACAATAATTATCTTCTATGCTTATCAGAAATACTTACATGGCATGTGGTACCTATTTACCATGGCATTTATGTACACAACTGAGATTCAAAGTCCTAACTGTTATAAGTCACTTTATTTGCTTGGGTTTTTCAAGAACACATATCTTTATGCTGGTAATATGGTCGTATCTAAATAAATAGTTAGCATGAAATAAATTATAAATCAATAAAAATTACCTACAATATAAAAATGTTATGTTTGAGTCTGTCTGCAGTGTTTGATAGCCGAGGACCCGACTAAGCAAAGGATTTTGTTCGGGTCATCGGCATCCAACCTGTTAATTACTTTCCCATCAAAAATATATTAACTGTCGAACAATTCCGACACAAATGTACGCGTAGTGCAACGCCTTATCTAACACAATAGCATCACAACACTTGAGTAATGATAATTTCTGAGTATTGCATAGATATCCGGTACTGATTAACAACTATATTCTCCTTCTATAGTTAATTAATCATTGTAGGACCATATTTCCGAGCCTTTATTGCATGTTGGATATGTATTTTTCAAGATTATAGAAGGGAATTGTTAATAGCCTAACAAATTACAAGAATAGACGTTTAAAATATTTCTTTGGGATGATATGATCGCTTTGGTAACAGCAACATTTTCGACGTTCTAACTCTTCTTAATCCTAGCATCTTGCTTGTTGCATACTCTGCTTTTACTTCTTTCTACTATTTCTGATCCTAGGATCCGCTTTCTTACGTCTCCCCTTCGCCCGGTCTTCGGAATTCTTGACATAGACCCTTATTGGATTTTAAGAATACGACAAGTAGGATAGAGCCAAGTAAGAATATCCAGTGTCTAGTTTTTCGTATAGTTACCGAGTTTAGTTTTATATTGCACTAGCAAGATTTTTTTAAATCGGACCAGTAGTTCCCGAAATTAGCGCGTTAAAACAAACAAACTCTTCAGCTTTATAATATTAAGTATAGATTAAACAAATCCCAATTAAGTACGTAAGGTCAACAACTAACAACACATTATCTACTTAAAAGCGCAGTTTGCGCACTGTCCCATCAATCAAATTTTGCTGAAAACCTGAATTATCTTTCGTTTGCTTTGCAAATCTTTACCAGACATGGCTCCTAGTATCGTCGCTTCCTTAGCATAACCCACTTTGACTATGATATCAAGTGTGGTAATAACATTGGCCATGGTTAGTTAAAAAGCAGCTTCATCATTATGGACGATCTTAGGAAAAAAATGACCCACTTGCTCTTTGAATCCACAAGTCGTTCTTAAAAATCCCTTTGCTTAATAAAGAGATAATTGTTTAACTCAATAATAAGAATTGAAATGTACACAATTGGTAAGTGTATATAATATAGGCGGGTAAAGCTACATAAATATATTAAGCAGAAGTGTATCTTGAAAAAAATCTAGATCAACAGAAAGGAAATACGAAATTATATTTACGACCTTGTCATATTTGTCATTACCTAGATGACATCATACTTTACTCGCGTCCTAGATAAAATCATAGAGATGAATTATCTTCTTCCCGGTTACTTAGTAGTTTTAAATTATTTACTATAACCGTGATCTAACAATCGCCACATATAGGAATTAAAATTTTAACTAACACAAAGAAACATAGGAGATAATAGAAGGGACAGAAGAGGAAACGTTTGGACGAAACATGTTAGAGAAATTTCTATAATACCACACGATACGATCGAAGTAAAAGTCGTGTCGTATCGTCTTTATACAAATAAAACCGTAATTTCATTTCCAGATTACCACCAAACTCGCAAGTGGAGACCCTAACGTTCAACAGCAATGCTATCAACACCTACTGGCCGGATCCATTCAGCGACCTTCCAAACCTTCGAATCCTTTCCTTCTACCAAAACGAGCTCTCCAGCATCTCACCCGATCTCTTCACCAAACTCAATATGCTGGAAGACTTAGACTTATCTTACAATAAGCTTACAGGATTTAGTCACAGAGATTTCAAAACTTTAAAACGTCTAAAGAGATTGAACCTGCAGAATAATAACATTCAATATATGCCGCTGGAAGCATTTAGACCTTTACAAATGTTGGAAGAGTTAGACATGAGCAGAAACAGTCTGTCAGGTGAATTAATGTTGAGAACTCTAGATGGAGAATCGTTAAAAAGTCTGAAAAGGCTAATATTGAGTGCGAATAGGATCACTACTGTCACCAAAGATTCGTTTCAAGATGAAAATAGTATGTAAGTATTTGACTACAAAGTCATTATATCAAAACTTATTAAAAACGTGAATGACAATTTATTTAATTTATCTAAAATTGTGACTTTTCCTTGTAAAATTTATCCTCGTAGACTATCAACTGTAAACCATCACTTATTCAATACAAGTTAAATGATGAACAAAATTTTGTGTAAGAATCATTTATTGAAATCATATTATTTACTGTTAGTAACCTGCATGCAGTAACTGAACGTAAATTTTTCAAAATTCCAGAGAGCTGTTAGATCTATCCTACAACCTTATCCAAACGATCGAAGCAGATGCATTTCTGACCTGCAACAACCTACAAGAGCTTAATCTTGGAAACAACAACATAACCTTCGTCTTCCAATTACCCCCACTTTTGCAGATCGTCATTTTAAAAACTAACACCCTTTATCATTGGCCTCAGTTTCCTGCCAGCATAAAATTGATCGATTTATCATATAACCGATTGTTTGATGTATATGATGAGAACAAAGCTGAATTCGATAATCTGGAAGTAAGTTTTTCCAATATTTTGATATGTTTTTGTTCTTCTAAGTAATCAGGAGAAATTAATGGTGTTTATTTTTCTTAATTTCTAGGTGTTGGATATAAGCGGGAACCAGATTAAAGACTGGAATGTACAAAAGAAACTAGGCAACCTAATAAACCTAGATTTATCCTACAATGCCCTAAAAGAGATACCAAAGACTCTAAACGCGCAGTTATTGCCAAGTTTGAAAACCCTTAGGTTAGACGGCAATCCATTACAGAGTATTTACTTCAAGAATATAATAGCTTTAAAGAACTTGTATATTAATGATCTGGATAAGCTTGCAGTGGTTGAAGATAAGGCATTTAGTAATGTAGTGGGAAGAGAGGACGCTGAAGGACAAGAGTTGATGGAAACTAACTGTTTCTCTTTATATTTGAGCAACTGTCGATCACTGTCGCAGATACAGAGGGGTGCTTTTGATGGGACTTCTTTGTGCATGGTAAGTTGTCCTATTCTCAAAACAAATTTTCTCACCCCTCGTCGTGCCCCAATAACACAGTCTTTTGCAGTATAGAGGATTTAAATATGGCGGATCACCGGGTAGAAATGACTGAGTGTGCAGTTAATTTAGACATTTTGACATAATAAGAAGAAGTTCTTAAACTAATAAACTTTATAAAATTTCAACAACAATTAATAGAAGAATAACAAAGAAAGGTGTAGCAATAATTAAATTTTATCACATTCATGCTGTTAATTCGTTAAATGTAGTTCATTCGACTCAGTAAAAGACCTAAATCTTTGTGTATAAAATTGTTTTACAGAGTATAAGACGCACTATGTTTTGCTATTTTTGCAAAGCATACAAATAAGTATTTAATACTAATATGGTTACAGGCTCATAGCCAAAACAATTCCAAATTTAAAGTCAAAAATATAAATTTAATGCACAAACAATATAACAATTAAGGTCATTATAGGCGATTAATAAACATGTCATATAGTTAATTATGCAATAGTGAAGTCAATACTTACTTACTTAGTGATAAAACACTTCCAAGAGTTCTTTCGTCTGGAATTACTTCTCTATCAGGTTTTAATTAGTCGATTTCAAATAGACCAATATTCCTAACATCTTCTATTCTAGCTGGATATAAGCAAGAACAACCTGACGCGCATCCCTCGGGACCTTCTCGATTGGTCGTCAGTCCCCGAAGGCGTCAACCTGCAGGTCAACCCGTGGGACTGTTCCTGCGACATGGAGTGGATGCTTGATGATATTTTGGGGAGGATGTATAATAATAACGCCAACCTACTTTTGGATCTCAGGTAACCATGCATTATTAATTAAGTCTCGAAACAAGATTCACAATCAATTATTTCATAAAGTTTATCTTATACATATTCTGCTTTTTTTCGTGTCGATTAACTCAATACATATTAACTATTGTGTTTAGTTTGTCTAACAATAAATAATAAATAAATTCCGACCTAACTGAACGTACCGCAAGGTAGCGATTTGGGCCTGCTATTATTTTGTTTTTTTTTTTGTTATTATGGTCAACCGATCCTGTGCACCCTAATGTAAGTTTTCGGAACCGCTTTTCATTTACCTTAGCGATTTATTTTATTCTTCTTAGCGAGTCGACAATTGCGAGGACCAAAACTCCGTTTATTGTTATTATTTATTGAATACCTCCTTGGTACAGAATTATTAATAATACTAACGTACAGAACGGACACTTACACCCTCCTATCCGATACAGATACCGCACCTCACCCCGCGATTTAGGGTAAAATCAAGAGAAAAATAATGTCGTTTCAGCCGCCCGGCCGCTGCGACGACTTTGACGCAGATACGGTAAATAACCAACCCTATGAGTAACACGCACATTGACGTGTGTGCGTACGCGACCGAATCGTAGTAGTCGTAATAGTCGCGCTCGCCGCTGTCGTTCCTTGGTATAATGATGTGCGATTTGGAAGTAGTGAGAATTCCAAAGAGCAGTGGGCGTTATTTTGCCAAGTCATTGTTTCTTTGGACCAGGTGTACTACTCCTCGAGCGCTGCAGGGTCTGCGTTTGGTCCACTGGTATAACTGGACCGAGCGCCCGCTGTGTGGCGACGTGAACGACGAGTACGCTAGGGCTGGCCCTCATCATACATATTTGGTACGTAATCCTTCCTTGTCCTAAATATCCATGCTTCCATATCCATACTTAGGGCAGGTTTCACCAAAGTCGGATTAGTTTTATTCCAAGGATAATGACGCAATTACTCTCGTTTAATGAAGTTTAAATTCACCACACAGTTAACCCGAGAATATACTGTTATCCACGTATAATTCCGGTATAAGGACTCTGTCTGTTTTTAGGGTTCCGTAGTAAACACATGGAACCCTTATAGTTTCGTCATGTCTGTCCGGCTGTCAGTCTTACGTTTTTCTCAGAGTCCATTAGACCTAAAATTTGATAGGCTTATGCATATTACTCACGCGGAGCGAACTGTAAGATATAAATATGAAATTATTTTTTTAGGGAAACTTCCCCAACATGTAAAGGGGGGTTGAAATATTTTGTTTCGACTCTCAATTTGTGTGGGGTAACATTTTATTCTTTTTCCAGATGGAATCAACATCACAAAACTACACTCCAAAAGTTAGCACCCTGACCCTAGTCCTGGGCGCTTGCATCATTAGCTTCCTAATAGTGGCTATAGGTCTCATGGTCTACTTGATAAGGACGAGGAAGCGGCATAGAGCGAGACAGGCTGCTATGAATAGAAAGAGACAGAGCGCTAACGACGCGAAGCAATTTAATGGAATGGATAATGAACAGTTTTCAGCTTTGAATAAGGCGTGAAATGTATACTTTTGCTTTGTGAGTATGAGTGTTGGGCATGAACGGACAGCTACAAAAGTGCTGGCATAATTTGTAGTACATATTGTCCTACAAAAGTAGGCATGAACTTTTGCAGTTGATTGTACTCTTGTAGTTACTAAAATCGTATATGAGTGAATATTGTGCGATGAAAGTGCCATAAATACACAAAACAGAAAGCAACGGCTGAAATAATGAGCCATTTAAGTGACATTTCCACCGAATACATAGCTTCAAAGGAGAAAGAAAACGTCGCGTCGTATCAAAATTTAAGAAAGTCGCTAATAATAGACTAGTATAGAAGGAACTCTACCGACAAGATCCCTGGGCCCGTAGACAAGTCACAATTTGAAAAACGATAACGATTTTCGTGTTCGCGATCTTTCGGAACCAATATGAAAATCGACCACGTGATTAGCGCGGCTAATGTCAATCCCATACATATTTTGTTTTCGAATCGTTATCGTATATCAAATTGTAACTTGTCTACGGGCCCAGCTCTTAAATTTATGATGAGATACGACAAGCAATGCAATATAAGACTTCACATGCAATGTTCTGCACACACTGCGTTGTGATGTATGGAATTGCAAGAGATATATCACACCGCGTTCGTAACGTGTGCCTAGGTCCATGCGCCTTTCGACATACGGTGAGATCTGCCTTTAATATTGTTTTGCTGAACAAAATAAGCTTGATTCCATAACTCCGTTTTGTAAAACGATGTCAGTATTTGTTATGTTACCGAAACTCTACCTAATAAGTAAGTTGTGTATTATTTATACAAGGAATCTTCCTTCGTAGGTTTAACTCGAAATAATTCATATAACAGTCAATAAATTAGAAGTTTTGTTACTGTAAATAATATGCTTTTTATATTTATTGTTACAATTTTAAACATCAAGTATTGTAAATATAAAATGCTTAAAATATAAATAAGTACACAAAAATTATAAAAACAAGTTTTTGTTACAAATCCTTTAAAAAATGTGTAACACGTAATTTATTGATGTTGATATTAAATAATTTTATAAAGATACTATTTTTTTGCTTCATATTTATATGACACTTGCCCAAAGACTGTTAAAATGTCAACATTTACACATTTTCACTAAATGCTACTATGCAATCATTAACCAATCATAACAGTGGATTGGTCTCGTCTGTGTTGGCATCTAGCGAAAGTAACTTTTCAAAATCACCATTAATTTAGCATATCTGTTCATCTAAGTTTGATCATTTCGACTTTGGTTAGAAATTTTCGAATCATAGAAATCTACCTTAGTTTACGAAACTTAAAATTGCTTTTTCATTTACGCCGTGTGTCTAGCACGCATAACGGGAAAAGGAAGTATGAAATTACAAATTAGTATGAAGTTACAAGTACACGCAGATCTTTGAGATCTTTAAAATTTCTTTATAGAAAGGTACTGAAACGTGGTATTAAAGAAATCCTGTTAAATACGGACGTATCCCGTTATATCAGGTCCTAAGTAGAGAGAAACAATTATACAATTTATTGAAATTGTCACCTGTTATTATTGTATTCTGGTGAATAAAGATTAATTGATTTTTAGTCTAGTACATTAGTCACTTCCCCAAGGGGTTAATTATTTTGCGTATGGAAGCCGGTCCGCTGTACTTGCCTTTCAGCAGCCGGTTCCAGTAGAGGTACGGGAACACGTACTTGTTCAGGTAGACCGCTAGACGACCCTCTTTACTCTGTGAAAACAGAAATCTGTAAGGTTTGCTTATTGGATTTCGAAGAAGAAGGCCCGAGTCAGTGAGTAAATTAAAATATTGCTATTCCTTAAAGGTCTAACGACTTACAGCGAACTTTGTTAATTTAGGAGTTTGTGAGAATATAATTATGCTGGAAGTGACTTTTTGTGTGTATGTGTGTGACACTGTTGTGGTAGACCTAAGACTACGAAGTAAGTAAGCGGCAGTCTTCTATCTGTAATCTTATTAAAAGTGCCTAAAAATTAATTGCCACTGACGCAGAGCTAGGCTGAGAAACGGAGAGAATTTTGGTTTGGAGTCTGCGAATCAAGCAATATAAATGCTGGAAAATTTTCTTCATTTTCTCCGCCCAGCCTGCACAGGACGCAAATTCTTTTGTGATTAACTCGAATTCGAGATTTCTCGAAAAAACACGGCGGCTATAGAAAACCCTATACGCCCGCCAACGAGAATTGACCCCCAGGTCAGCCCGTCCAGCTGCCCAGATCAGTAGAAATGCAACCCAAAAAACATGGTACCTGGTCAAAAGGGAAAGTCTCACAGATCTTCTTATCATACAGGAACTCTGATATGATGCCGGTGCTGTATGACGTCATCATGGGGCAGGCCGAGTACCCGTTGTACTTGTACCGGGGTCGATCCCCCTCCATACAGCTGAGGAGATTGCGTTCCACAACCGCGCTTTGGACCGCTGGAATAAATGCCATCTTACATTGCATACTATTTAATTTAGAATGGTTTAAAAACCCACAATTATGATTTGATAAAAAAAAATATGAAAAACACCACATAATCAACAATAATGTTTTTTAAAAGGCGTTTGTCACACGCCAGGTCCCGAGTCAGTTATATTCCAAGCATGTTAATATTTTTAAGGTTCGGATGCCACCTATTGGTCGTCAAAGGAACCACAAAACACAATCATATAAACAGGTGATGCATACCAACTTTGCATCACCTGGTTGTCTGATTATAAAAATTCCGTTCTTCGGAAGGCATGTTAATCGTTAGGTTCGGATGCCATCTATTGGTCGTCAAAGGAACCACAAAGTAAAACAATTAATTGCACAACAAGGAAACATTGTCAAATACAGGTAATGAAAAGAAAATACCTAAACCACGACAAAGGCTCAGGCTGTACCAGGTCGATTTGACTATGTTACCCATGTAAATGATGAAGTTCCAAAGTGATAATATTAGTATAAAAGTAGTGAATAGCGGAGAACCGATAGTCGATTACGCAGATAGGTTCTCGAATGGCGATCAAGCTCCGGCATGGACGCCCACTAGGTTAGATGACCTGAAGAAGGTCGCAGACAAGCGCTGGATGCTAGCCGCTTCCATTCTGAAAATCCATATGGGAGGCCTTATATCCAGCATTAGACTGACTGCGGTTGAAATGATGTTGATTGTAGTGTGCTTACCAACGGCCGCAGCAGTCTTGCTATTAGGCGTGTTCAAACAATCTCCGATCCCGTATACATTTGGATAGGATGTATGCTGCAAGGTGTGCTGGTCTACCGACAGAAACCCAGCCTCATTGACCAGCTCCTGGCAGTTCTTCAAGCAAGGAGGAGGCGACATGTTGGGCGTGACGTGGAGGAAGTTGTATGGAAGCGTGATTTTCTGTAACATTTGGTTTTGTTAATGGCTAAAGTTTTTACTGTCGTATGTCGGTTAATAATTAAACTATAGCTAACATAAACATTAGGCACACGCATACAAAATCATTGTTACGCCATCTATTGAAAACATGAGACTTTTTTTTTTGATTTGCTAGTTTTTTTCTTTCTTTTTTTGCTATTTTATTAAACGAAGCAACAATAGGCTAGTTTCCAGGGTCAAAAGACTAACATTAAAATCTTTTAGGGTATGAAAATATATTAGTGACGTATTTTTTCTTTTGTTAATTGCGCGATAAATTATAAAGATACTAGCTATTGCCCGCGGCTTCGCCCGCGGTTTCAAACACAGGATTACGAACAGAGCAAGCTCTGTAGACGGCAAATTAAATCAAATTATGGCCTCGACAGTAAGTAAACTTGTAAGCTTTAACTGCAAAAACGTAAAACGATCTGTTGATAGTGTAAGACAGTTGTGTCTCACTTCGAATATTATAGCTCTGCAAGAAACTGGGCTATTGCCAAATGAGCTCACTTTCCTTCAAAGTATCGATGGGAACTTCAGCGCGACTGGTACTTCCTCAATGGATACCTCGGTGGGTATACTGCGAGGCCGGCCCTACGGCGGGGTGGCCCTGCTGTGGAGGAGTGCGGTTTTCACCAATGTGTCTGTGCTGCCATGTGATAGTGGTTGGTTATGTGCTATAAAATTGACAGGGGAAAATCCCATTATAGTGATATGTGTGTATATGCCTACGGATACCACTGCTACTCGTAATTTACCGGAATTCACAGACTGTCTAGGTAAAATAGGTACTCTGGTAGATAAATATGGCAGTGAATCTATGTATGTATTTTGTGATTTTAATGCTCACCCCGGTGAGTTATTTCATGATGAGCTCACAGACTTTTGTCACGAATAAAACTGGTTTTGTGCAGATGTAAATAAGCTTGGATTGTTATCAGATACACCTTTATAAGTGATGTTCATGGATGTAGGCGAGATCACTGTATTGTATCATAATATGTTATGCATACAGTAAGAAAGGTGTATGTTAAACATAATGTAACATGGTCCGATTACTTTCCTCTGATACTGGAGTGTGACTTAAAGTTATATACCACCTAAGATAATCAAAAAAGAGTAAGCTGCTAATCGCACTGTTGTGTGGGGGGAAAGATTCAGTGAACAGATATCTGTATAGGGAAAACTGTAATAAAAATTTAAATAAAATTAATTCACCATCTGAGTGTTTATCTTGTGTTTGTAAATATTGTAATGCTGCTTCTCACAAATTACAAATAGATTTTATTGTGATATAGTGTCTGTTTTGAGGGAGGCTGCATCAATATCTAGAGGTAATGTAAAGTGTAAAGGTAATAATTGTAAATATTGTTAATGCTGCTTCTCACAAATTACAAATAGATTTTATTGTGATATAGTGTCTGTTTTGAGGGAGGCTGCATCAATATCTAGAGGTAATGTAAAGTGTAAAGGTAATAGACCGGTTATAGGATGAAATAAGCACGTCAAAGAGTATCACTCAGAGACGCATGACGTTCTGCATTCAAGAGTCGACGTGCCTGAGACTCCTCTAAAGTCTCGGCTGCCCTCAGAGACGCATGACGTTCTTCGTCTGCAGCCCAGCTTTCCTGGTTTCGAGCCATTTTTTGTGCTCGAGGTCTTAATGAGCTTTGTGACAAATTAGATTTATGTTTGCGAGGCATAATAATATTAGTTAAATCTTAATAACTTTTAAAGAAATTTTTTCCTATTAATTAAACTAATCGGTATTGACAAATTGAACGAATCGCCACGACACACCTAACAATCCAACCAATATTTAAATCCGAAAATTACTCTTATTAACATTTTAAGTGTTATTATGAAAACTTTTCCTATTAACTAAACTAATTCTTAATAGGTACCACAGTACCTATTAATGTATTAAATTAAGAAACTAAACGAATGGACCAACACACACAACAATAAGACCAATATTAATTTTCTGGAAAAACAAACAACCAAAAATCTTCGCGAAGAACAACAATAAAACACAACCACTTACAGTCTTATTATTTCCGTACGACAAACTATATAGAGTATAATTTTATGGTGGCGCCATCTGATGATGATACATTTCAATATGTTTTATATTTTTTTAAATATAAGCAACACCATCTAATGTCGTAGAAACAAACAATTAAATATAAGCAGCGCCATCTATTGACGAACAGCCAAGCAATTAAATATATGAATATATAGCAGCGCCATTATCTTTTAACATATAGCCAAACAAATTTTCATACATATATTCTTCTTTTATTGCAACAATTTTGGGACTGAATTTTGGAAAAAAAGTAGCCTATGTTTGACCCTGGATCTTTAAATATATCCATACCAAATTTCAACAAATTCCGTTCAGCGGTTTAACCGTGAAAGCGTAACAGACAGACAGACAGACAGACTTTCTCATTTATAATATTAGTATGGATAACGCATCAAAGTGTAGGAGTGGGGCTCGTGACATACCTATTGCGAAAAAGTGTAGCACACTGTGACGTTACACGGTACTTTAACGCGCCATATCTTTACCATTCTTTGTTTAATTTTCAAAAGAAAAAACTTACTATTACCTAACTGACGGACTAATTATATTTTTTTAGGTAACTAGCCTATTGTGTTAGGATGTCGGTACGTAAAAACTGTATACTAAATTTTTTATTTCGTTTAAAATTAACTAGATCAGTAGACAATTGAAATAGCGCCATCTATTATCAGGTAGAACAACTAATTCAAATGAATGAATGTACACTTTATAGGACCATGATACATGTATGTATCATATCCGTGAGTAATTCATTTATATAGAGTGGGTAACTTAGTCAATCGACTAACGACGATCGAACCGCTTTTCAATGAAAAGTGAGTAAAAAATAATCTAACCATTCCACTACCGTCCTCAAAGACTGCCTTCCCATCCTCCAGCGCGATCAGATCAGTGCAGTAGTTGACAGCTATACACCGACTCTTGACGACCCTATGGAGCTCTTTGGCATACTTCTCGATACCGAACAGAACTTCGCCGCCAGTGTTGTATGTTATGTTGGCCACACTGCGCATGTTGGTCTGGGAAGTTGAACTTTATATCAAGGACCGCAGAGATTAGGTTTTCCTATCATTGCACGGTAGTATTTATTGCATACATTATTCATATTAATTTCGTGTGAGTTCAAGTGTGAATCAGAATTTTTGGAGACCATTTCGGCCTTTGACATGGTTTCTTTAACGATCACCAGATGGTAGTCGGGATTAACTACTTCCGTGTAAGCTGTCGGACCAAGTGTCCAGAGGGTTCCTTGCGATGTATCATCATGGAATTTATTTAAAATTTCGATTTTGGTTGCAGTACGCCATCAGGTGGGCCGTACGCCTGTTTGCCTACTTAATTGTATTAAAAAAGTACCTAAGTCATAGCAAGAAGCAAATAAACCGTATGTCGTTTTATTATATAACATATTATATTAGACTGAAAACAACTTATCAAAGTACAGGCCCCCGTGCGCTTAACTCATCATATTTCTTGTAGGAGTCCAGCTTTCGCAGTCCAAGGTCCTTTCCTACTTTCTCAGCTCCACCCAACACCAAACAAGAATTCGGCCCTAAACACAAAAGTTACCTGTTGTCTCCAGAAATCATCAGCCAAATACATAATCTTCTGTGCGGCCCCAGGGCATTTCCCCTTGGTCTTCGGGAAGGTAAAGATGGCGTGGCCTCCTTGGAAGTTCTTGATGCAGCTCCAGGTCTTGACGCAGTAGGAGTCGGAGTAGATGGTGCAGACGCCGCTGTGCTCATAGTTCAAAGCGTATTTTAGGCCTGGAACCTGGAATTTATGACAAATTTGATATGACGCAACGTAAGGTCACTTATTGAGTTGACTGGTAGAAAAAGCCTCAGGCTTTGCTGTTTACAATAGTGTCAAAAAGTTTAATGGTAGGAAACGCGCTAGTAACACTCCTGGTGTTGCAGGAGTCCATAGGCTACGGTAACCACTTCCCATCAGGTGGGCTGTACTTATGCCTATTTGCCTACAAAAAAGTATAAACAAAAATTTTATTACTTTGCGCCCAAAATTATGTATTGGCATGATAGTGGAAATATTAGCACATTCCAAATTTTATTTTGGAAATTTTATAAGTGGTGGCGATTTCCACTAAGAACATCATAACTATATATTTGAAATCATCGCAATTCTATATCAATATGGCTGGGGGATGCCTCAAGCCAAAGTTTATTAGAAATCATTTGAACTATACCAACCTTATCATAATCATTTTTAACTCCTAAAGCGACCACCATAAATTCGTACTCAATCTTCTTGCCCCCTTTCGTCTGTACTGCATTCTGACACGGCTGGAACTCCTCAACTTCGTCTTTTAGCCAGAAGACTCGCCTGGGCAAGACCGACTTCATGGGCCGCTGGCTCTTCTTGTAGGGGCGGATTCCTGCGGCAACCAGGGAGAACATCGGCTGGTAGTAGTGTACCTGAATAGATAAAAATTAGGCATTCCAATTTATGTTTTTACGGGACAATCGAATATTTGGCAAAAAATTTTTGGAATTAGGTAACTCGTGTGAAAGGTGAGACTAACCCCCGTATTCTTAAACATAACCTTAAGAACGTTCTTCACTCAAACTCATTGGAGCCTTAAGGAAGTCCTCGAACTTTTCTTGAAAAAGACATTCATAATTGGTTGCTTGACCAAACTCCAATGAGGAAAGACACAGGTTATAATAACAATCCGAAGCACAAAAATTTAAAAATACAAAAGAATAAAGAAAAAATAAATAAATTAAGTAGTTAACTAGGCAAAACGTAGCCAAAATCTGATTTAAAACCACTTTTGAGGCCGCCTTAAGGCACCTCTCGACCAATCTTATATTTGACAGTTCGATACTCACCTCCAATGAGGAATCTCCTTATGTCAAGGAAGCTAGAGTCGACTAATCATACCAATGAGTTGTTGGAGTAAGGTTGAGTCGAGTATGAGGAAACGATTGAGAATATGGGTGTAAGGCTTCAGAATTTTCACGTACCTATATATGTGCCGTTTTATAATGCGTAAACTGACCACAGTTTGAGGTTGGTCAAGAACTGTATTGTTTAAATATTAATATAGGCGAGTCAAATTAAGTTATTACTGAACAAAGCATAGATTAAAAAATAGGGCTCCTGATATGATGTAGCCCCATGGGGCAAGTGAGACGTAATCAAAAAAATATTTAGTTATCGGGGATAGACGGGATTCGAAAACTATTGGCGCTAATAACTACGTCACATCAGAGTAACGTTACTTAGGCCGAGAGGCGGTTCCGCACAACTCTGACACCAGGGTGATCATAGTCGATTGACAATGTGACCACTGACTTTTTCACGTGATATTTTTTTTGTTTTTAAACAAAAAGAGTACCTGCATATTACTACTGTAAAGCTTGTAAATTTAATTTGTTTTTCTGTGCTTTAGTTTTTATAATTTTGATACCAAATATTTTGTGTATTTAACTGTGTTTACATTAGTCGTCATGCAGTGTGTGCACGTTTTTAGGTTTCAGTCTAGCTTCAGAATTTTCACGTACCTATATATGTGCCGTTTTATAATGCGTAAACTGACCACAGTTTGAGGTTGGTCAAGAACTGTATTGTTTAAATATTAATATAGGCGAGTCAAATTAAGTTATTACTGAACAAAGCATAGATTAAAAAATAGGGCTCCTGATATGATGTAGCCCCATGGGGCAAGTGAGACGTAATCAAAAAAATATTTAGTTATCGGGGATAGACGGGATTCGAAAACTATTGGCGCTAATAACTACGTCACATCAGAGTAACGTTACTTAGGCCGAGAGGCGGTTCCGCACAACTCTGACACCAGGGTGATCATAGTCGATTGACAATGTGACCACTGACTTTTTCACGTGATATTTTTTTTGTTTTTAAACAAAAAGAGTACCTGCATATTACTACTGTAAAGCTTGTAAATTTAATTTGTTTTTCTGTGCTTTAGTTTTTATAATTTTGATACCAAATATTTTGTGTATTTAACTGTGTTTACATTAGTCGTCATGCAGTGTGTGCACGTTTTTAGGTTTCAGTCTAGCTTAAAGTGTTAACTTATTTACATCATTCATCATCCTAGCGTGTATTCCTAGTTGCGTCGTCAGCTTACGCTTCGGAGCCTAGGGTACGCTGTAAGTCATGGTCCAAGATTTGGCGGAACTGATTGTTACAATAGAGCGACTGCCGTCTGACCTCCTTAACCCTTTTTACAGGGAAACCAGACCAACAGGAACATGACCCGAGGTGTGTTAGTGCCAACACTATCAGAATTTTTCAGGCTGCCCCAAGGCATCTGACACAGCCTAACAACTGCTATCTATCGACAACAACCGGGACCAACGGCTTAACGTGCCTTCCGAAGCACGGAGAAGCTCAAGATAGAAAATACCACTAAATGGCGACCAATCCAATAGTGGTCGCGTCTCGCCGTCGCTTGACACGCGCATTCGCTACGGATACGCGGGTCGCGCTCGACTTACGAGCTCCTCATTAAGCGTTTACATCATTGAATTGTTTTGATTGTAATCTGTTGTGTATATAAATATATAAATAAATAAACCTACACGAAATGATGATAACGTTCGAGTAACGTTAGTTAAAGGGTAGGTACTTACTGCGGAGGGCTCCAGGACGATAATGTCTTGAGGCTCGATTCTGCGCGCGAGTCGCGCCGCCACGCTGCAGCCGCCCGCCCCGCCCCCCACCACTAACACCTTACATCTGTAGGTCAAATCAGTTCCTTCGCAGAAAAACATTTAGCAGAACTAGACACAAAACAACATGAGTAAGAAGGCTAAAAAGTAGTTCTTTTACCAGGTACCGAAATGTAACAGGGCGCCTCACGCACCAATAGCACAGAAATTAATATTATTAACGTACACGTACACTCACGCCTCCCACCCGATAACAGAAACCGCAACTCGCAGATTTATAGTAAAAATCGAGAGCAAAATAATGAAAGGTTGACGCTTCGGCCGCCTACGTAACCGACGACTATGACGCTGATTGTAAGTAGATATTAATTTCTATGAGCAACACACACATTGACGCGTGTGCGTACGAGACCGAATCGTAGTAGGCGTAATAGGTATCGAGTAAGCCGATGTTGTATGGTGTGTCCGTGTGAGCCTCTTACGGCATCGAGCGTTTGCTACCGCTCGCGAGTTTGCATTACTGGCAATGCTCAAAGGTAAAATCCACTCCTAAAGTTTCTCTTGTATTTTTGCCGAAAAGGTTGTGTGGCGTAAAGCCCACGCCGAAAACGCCGCTGTAATTATGAAAGCTTGCGGTAGTTAAATGTTTATTTAGTCTGGCCCAAACAAACATGGGTAAGGAATTGTATAAAGACAGACAACAAAATATAGTATAGTTTCTCCAAATGACTGCAATATGCGATTCTTGTGGACTAAACACGAAAAGAAAATTAAGCAAGTCAATCTTGTAGCCATCGCAGGCGTCGCAGACAAGGAGCCGGAGGTAAACAATATTCCTTTTCCTTTTATGGAAAGCCAATTTTAAGTATAAGTTCAATGTTTTATTAATAAGCAAATGTTTAGTCCTTGCTTACCTATAACCATCATTGAGGCACGGCTTGTTAACCTTGCAATAACATCTCAATAATCTGATATTATAATTAAAATATCGTAAATTTAATCCCATTGCATTTTACTAAAATATTCCCAAAACAGACATTTTGAAAGTAAATTTTGACATCCCATTCGGCCGCCTAGATTTTATATTTTTAACAATTATGAATAACAATAAAACTAAAGTAATATTCAAAATAATATATTGAAACCTAATAATGGTCAATACGCAATATACATAAATCTCTTAAAAAAAACTAATTTAGTTGGATATCAACCCGAATTAGTTACAATACCACAATTAAATAAAAATTATAAGGTGTATAATAAGTCTAAACTTAGATCACTGCTGATTTCATGCATCTGATTGCTTTATTTTCGGCAATTTGTCAATCTCTTTGCCTCTATATATACATATAAAATACTAGTTTTTTTCCGCATCTCCGCCTGCGTCAAAAAATAGCCTATGTTTGACCCCGTGTTTTCAACTATATTCATACCAAATTTCATCAAAATCCGGTTTGCGGTTTGGCCGTGAAAGCGTAACAGACAGACAGAAAGACAGAGATGGATGATAACAACTATATATTTTTTGTGACATGCCATGATCGTACAATATAAATATTATAAAATCATTTGTATTATAACACTATTTACTACGTAAGAGTATAATAGACACAGTCTGCGACCAAATCGCAGACATTAAAAAAGGGAGATGTCAGGAGAACCCGTAATCGACGAGCGTGTATGACGAGAGTGATGAGCGTAGAAGAAGCGAGGGAAGTCTGTAAAGACTGTTGCAAATGGAAATCCGTAGTCTCTGCCTGCCCCTACGGGAAAAAGGCGTGTTGGTATGTATGTATGTATGCAAAAATTGTTTCAAATTTAATTTAAAAGGTCCAAGTAAGACAAACACATACAAATACACATAAAAATTTAGGGACGTTGGTTAAGCCTATTTTGTCTCGCTCTTTTACATTAAAAATCGGCGAGAGATAAAGGGGCTAAGGTTGGCTGTTAGATAATGCTTTTAGCATTAAGTCCGCTTATTGTGATAAGTATAAAAACGTATATTTGTACAATAAAATTTTAAATAAATAAATAAACCATAGTTAATTTTATGAATAAGGTGGCAAATATTTTACTAGCCATTGTCATTGAATTTAGGACAAGTATTTAAAAAAATCAAATTTCAAAAGGTTGTGAAGTGGCTACTGAAAATGATGACATAAAATTGCCTTGCAAATTTAGACTTTGAGATCCTGTACTCCTGGACTGTTAGGGAATAGAGAATTTTAACATTAATTGTTGAAATACATTCATGTTTAGTTTCACTATCGCTCGCTAGGGGAATCACTGTTTTGTCGCTTTCAATTATACGCAATTCGTAAGATAAATTGGTAAAAAGACGGTCATTTCACAATCGCCAATCGCTGACATCTAAAGATATGTAAAAAACCAATGAAATAATAATAACTCGTATCTATGGTCACATAAAACATGAATGCCAACCATCTATACCACTTACAAAACGTTTTCAAAATTATTTCTAAAAACAATAGCAAATAAACAAATATAAAAAAAAGTTTAAAATTGTCGAGTATAATTTTCTTTTTATAAAATAATAAATCTGTATATAAAAAAGTATTGCAAAATCCCATCATTTATATATATATATATATATATATCGAAGCACCATTAGCACACTACAATATATGTATAGCCCGACCAATAAAATAGCAACCTCCGCCATATTGCGGAAAAATATGGGAACTAATTTCGTTTACTGGCAACTAAGGAACTCCCCACGCTGATCAGCGCGGAGTCAGCTATAGCCGGTCAAAAAAACATTTACGTCAATGGACGCTGAATCGTCGCTAGTGACATTCGCATCGGCTCTACAACGGTCGGCGGCGAAACGAGCAGTTTGCCGGCTATCTGATCGCATTCGTACGCCGCTGAAAAACACCCATGTCGACGCGTCTACAACGTTTGTAAGATTTCGTCTCCGGCAGCCGATCGGCGTCGAAGACGGCATTATCGGCGTTGATATGATCCGCTCGCACGATTTCATCTCCGACGGCAGCCGAACGGAGCCGAAAACAGCCGAACGCTGGAGCGCAGGCAATCTCAGTTTGTAAGTAAGCTCGCTGCAGTTGTCATTTTATGTTTGTGTTTTTTTTTGACATAAATAATAATCAAAAATGACAGAAGAAAAATATTAGTTAGCAAATACCCTTGTTTATTTGATGTATACGAGTGATTAACCTCCGCAATGGCCATCCAAAGGAGTCGGCGACCAGTTGCCTGTGACCAGCCGTCGCGACGGACGATTGGCTGAAGCCGATTCCACGCTGTCATGCCAAGATTCATGTAACATTCCGATATGACATTGTCAATTTTGTTGTTGACATGACACTTCAAACATGCCACCTAAAGGCGATCAGTAACGACGCCAATGCAATGATTTTTATTTTCCTGGTCGAGCTATAATCAAACCGTTCCTTATATAAAACCATCCGAAGATCATATACAATATTTAACAAATAACTTCATTTCTCTTATATAGTAGAGGAATAATCTAAAACCCGACAGTGTCGCCATCTGTACCTTTACCACGAGATTTTATTACGGCGAAGGCTAGCGACCGCGTTAAGATTATGTAATTTCTGAGGTACTGTCAATGTCAAAAGTGACACAAAAAAACAAATAGCAGGTCAGTAATGGACTTTCATATAAGTTTTCCGCCCTGTAAAACAGTTCAGTAATGGAATTCCATACAACTTCGGGGAGAATGACGTACTTTCTACCGAAGAGAATGACGCAGTCGCTAGCGTCCGCGTCAGTCAAATCTCACGGTTGACGTACTGGATTAGTTTTTCGCCAAAGGGTTGATGATTCGCCTGACGAACTCAGGGCCGTGGTAGTACCCTTTTAGCATGACATTCCAGTATAAAAACGGGAATAGTTCCTTTTTCATGTAGTAAGCTATGGTGCTTTCTCGGGCCTGGAATCAAAAATTTATAATATTAGTATATTTTTATTATAACCCGACTGCGCCAGAAGGAGGGTTATGTTTAGAGAATACAATCCCGGGATCCCAAATCTCGGGATCCCGGGATCCCGACCGTTTTCTGGCCCCGAAAATCCCGGGACTGTACTTGGCTAATCTCGGGATTTTTGGGATTGCCACAAACAAGTCTAGTTTGTATTCCGTAGTCCGTTGCGTCTTGAAAATACCCTTGCCTAGATTATTTTAATACATTACGACAAAAAGCAACTCTTACAATACATAGGTAGTTAGGTACCCACTATTTACTACACAGGTACAGTCCTAATAATATGTTTGTCGTAGAACTTAGAAGGGACTTCCCCACTCGGAATACTTTAATACAATACTCTTAAGGTAAGTCCCCAACGAACCAACAGGGGAATCACCCGATCATCTCATATCATAATATTGTTGCGGGTATTTCCCGTCGGGGATTCCCTGTACGAAAGTATAAATATGCAAATCCGGTTTTATTTTTTTCATTTATTGTTCTGTCAGTGACGGGTTACGTAGGCTACGTCATTAAAATTTAAAAGTCAATTATTTGAAATTAAGTATTTCAAATGGCGGGAGACTTTGTTAAACATAAAAAAGACAGTGATACGACGTCAGTGTGGAGTTATTATTTAGTTGCGAAGGACGGGAATAGTGCTAAATGTAAGCGATGCCCAGCCATCCTCAAGACTTTGGGTGGATCAACTAAGGGATTACATACACATTTGTTATCAAAACATAACATCAAGGTTATATCAGCTTCAACAAGTCAAGATTCTGAAAATCTGAACACAGCAACGCCGCCAGCCAAGCGAAAGTTAGATGATTATTTTACTAAAAGTGCCGACGATAGCCTGGATGATATTTTGGCAAGAATGATTGCATTAGATGGATTTCCATTCAGTGTATTCATAACCTCAGATGATTTGAGAAAATTGCTCTTAGCAAAATACACGGATTTACCAAAGTCAGCCGTCACTGTTCGAAAACGTGTAAATTACAGTGAAATAATCAGAAAGCAAGTAACTGCAGAATTAAAACATTTGAAAAGTGCAGGTGAAAGATTTAGTCTTTCTTTCGACGAGTGGACTTCAACTTCCAATAAACTGTTCATTCATATAAAAAATTTTGGAACTTAGGACTTGTTCCTATTTACGATAGTATGACAGCTGAAAATTGTCTTCGTATATTGCAAGAGCGTCTAAGTAAATTTGACATTTCCCTAGAAACTGACATCGTGGCTATTGTAACCGATGGACCGAATGTTATGATAAAGGTGGGGCGGCTTGTTTGCACTGAACAACAACTGTGTCTCGCACATGGTATCAATTTGGCGGTCTGTGATGTGCTTTATGAAAAACATAATAATTTGCAAGATAGCCCTACCTCAGATGATACTATAAATGAACCAGCTGTGACTGTTGATTATATGGACGACAGCGATGATGAACACCATTTAGAAGACTTAGACTGTCCAGAATCAGGTTTAATCGTAATGTCACAAAATGATCTTGCGCCAGAACACGTACCAAAGTTAACACAATATGAAAATATTAATAAGCTGATAAAGAAAATCCGCAAAGTTGTAGTGTATTTCAAAAGATCTCCATTGAAAAATGAAACAGTACTTCAAAAATATGTGAAAATTGAACATGGAAAAGAGTTGTCACTTCTTTTGGACTGTAAAACCAGGTGGAATAGTCTTTTAACAATGCTGGAGCGATTTTATCTTTTAAAAGCATGCATTCAAAAAGCTCTTATAGATCTCAATCATCCAATTCGTTTAGAAGATGTTGATTTTGAATTGGTAAATAAAATTGTTGATGTGCTGACCCCAATAAAATTGACAGTAGAAGCAATCTGTCAGCGAGATGCTAATTTATGCACAGCTGATGCCGCTTTGAAATTTCTTATAAAACAACTGTCTAGCAAAAACTCAGCACTTGCCAAAAAAATTAAAACATCCTTAGTGGAACGTATAAAGCAACGACGAAGTGATGATTTAACTGGCGTGTTAAATTATTTACAAAATCCACGAATGGATGATGAAAATCAGTTATTATCGGATTTGGAATGGCACGACTTATTTCCAGTTCCGACACAGGCTTTAGTGAGAAAGCAAATAAAGAGTATTGTTAAAAGACTTAATAGTCGAGATAACGCGGAAGAAGAAGCAAGGTCAGGATCACAAACAGATGATGAGCTAAGGTCAGAAACCTCCCAATCCCAACCCCAATTGACATTAAAGGAAAAGTTACAGCTGGAAATTAACAAGAGTATGAAATCCCCAGATCCTGAAGTACAAGTACAAAATGAATTGGGGTTGGCAAATAGTATTAGACGTGAAATGAGCCTGTTCGAAAATGGAGGAATTCGTGGATATCACTTAGAAACAGCATATAAGTATCTATTGTCTATTCCTCCGACCAGCGTAGAAGCTGAACGAGCGTTTTCAGCTGCTGCTTATGTTGGCAATAGACTACGAAGCAGGCTCGGAAGTCAAACATTGGATGCTTTGATATTTCTGCGATTATATTTTCGAAATTCTAAATAGTTATTTTGTGCTGTTTTTTAATTTCTTGCAAAAGTATAGTATTTTTTGGTTTGTGTTTTTTCTTTTCTTATTATTATTCTGATTTGTGTTGTGCAAAGACATTAAAGACATTTTTTTTAATTACTCGTGTTTTTTATTTTAACCCAATTAGAAACCACATAGTCTAATCCCGGGATAGGCCCGGGATCCCGGGAAAAGGCTTCAAAAATCCCGTAAGCCCGGGATTGAAAAACATGCTCGGGATTGTATTCTCTAGTTATGTTTCTCGGGAGTATTGTTATTCGAGAGAGTAGAGTACGTATGATGGATTTTAGCTTGACAGGTGTCGTTAGATTCGTAGTTATTGTGAGAGTGACACTGTTAATATCAAAATAAAAAATAAACAAAATGGGGGATATTTAGTAGGTTTTTTTCATTTCCAAACACAGAAACGCAGTCGGTATTTTAGTTTTTTAATTATTTGTTGTAAAACTTTGCCAGTGTGCTAGTGTTGAATGACGTCAGTAGCGGACATGCTCCATATCCGTTGTATTTCCTGCAGTTTTTGCTAATTAAATAATAAATACCTAATTGAGACAGTAATCAGAGTCACCTGGTTGAAAGGCAAGGTCTCGTGCACCTCGCCGTCATACAGGAACTCTGTCAGTATGCAAGTGTTGAATGACGTCAGGAGCGGACATGCTCCATGTCCGTTGTATTTCCTGCTCTTCTTCTAATTAAACAATAAATAACTAAATGAGACAGTCATCACCTGGTTAAAAGGCAAGGTCTCGTGCACCTCGCCGTCGTACAGGAACTCTGCCAGTATGCAAGTGTTGAATGACGTCAGTAGCGGACATGCTTCATATCCGTTGTATTTCCTACTCTTCTTCTAATTAAACAATAAATAACTAAATGAGACAGTCATCACCTGGTTAAAAGGCAAGGTCTCGTGCACCTCGCCGTCATACAGGAACTCTGCCAGTATGCAAGTGTTGAATGACGTCAGTAGCGGACATGATTCATATCCGTTGTATTTCCTACTCTTCTTCTAATTAAACAATAAATATCTAAATGAGACAGTCATCACCTGGTTAAAAGGCTAGGTCTCGTGCACCTCGCCGTCATACAGGAACTCTGCCAGTATGCAAGTGTTGAATGACGTCAGTAGCGGACATGCTTCATATCCGTTGTATTTCCTACTCTTCTTCTAATTAAACAATAAATAACTAAATGAGACAGTCATCACCTGGTTAAAAGGCAAGATCTCGTGCACCTCGCCGTCATACAGGAACTCTGCCAGTATGCAAGTGTTGAATGACGTCAGTAGCGGACATGCTTCATATCCGTTGTATTTCCTACTCTTCTTCTAATTAAACAATAAATAACTAAATGAGACAGTCATCACCTGGTTAAACGGCAAGGTCTCGTGCACCTCGCCGTCATACAGGAACTCTGCCAGTATGAAAGTGTTGAATGACGTCAGTAGCGGACATGCTTCATATCCGTTGTATTTCCTACTCTTCTTCTAATTAAACAATAAATAACTAAATGAGACAGTCATCACCTGGTTAAAAGGCTAGGTCTCGTGCACCTCGCCGTCATACAGGAACTCTGCCAGTATGCAAGTGTTGAATGACGTCAGTAGCGGACATGCTTCATATCCGTTGTATTTCCTACTCTTCTTCTAATTAAACAATAAATAACTAAATGAGACAGTCATCACCTGGTTAAAAGGCAAGGTCTCGTGCACCTCGCCGTCATACAGGAACTCTGCCAGTATGCAAGTGTTGAATGACGTCAGTAGCGGACATGCTTCATATCCGTTGTATTTCCTACTCTTCTTCTAATTAAACAATAAATAACTAAATGAGACAGTCATCACCTGGTTAAAAGGCAAGGTCTCGTGCACCTCGCCGTCATACAGAAACTCTGCCAGTATGCAAGTGTTGAATGACGTCAGTAGAGGACATGCTTCATATCCGTTGTATTTCCTACTCTTCTTCTAATTAAACAATAAATAACTAAATGAGACAGTCATCACCTGGTTAAAAGGCAAGGTCTCGTGCACCTCGCCGTCATACAGGAACTCTGCCAGTATGCAAGTGTTGAATGACGTCAGTAGCGGACATGCTTCATATCCGTTGTATTTCCTACTCTTCTTCTAATTAAACAATAAATAACTAAATGAGACAGTCATCACCTGGTTAAAAGGCAAGGTCTCGTGCACCTCGCCGTCATACAGAAACTCTGCCAGTATGCAAGTGTTGAATGACGTCAGTAGCGGACATGCTCCATATCCGTTGTATTTCTCTTTCGGGCTGTTTTTCTTCATCGTACTGAGGAGATTCAGCTCAAGGACGTAGCATTGTTTCGCTGGAATCATATTATATATGATTATTTGCGAATGATGCGCATCAAAATCAAATAGAGAAATGGAGGTTCTATTGGGTAGTCGTTAAAGGAACCACGTCAGAGGCCGAAAGGCGGTTCCGATAAAAAACTCTGCCATTAAAGTCTACAGGGTCGATGTTACCCACTCGATATGAACGAATGAATGGAAGCTGTCAATCTATTCTATAACGGTCTCGGATTTTCGGAATCCCCCATCCAATCCAATCTATGAAATACAATGGGCAGTCATCAGTGAGGTATTTGAATATCCCCGCAAGAGACAGAGGACTGTCCGAAAAGTTTCTCCTACAGAGAAACTCGGCACATCTTCCTTGTACAGTTCAGGAGTACTATTTTTGTGAATAGTTTGACTCACGCTAAATCGACGAGTCGAATAGTTCGTTATCGAACGATTTTTATTCGTCATAAGAAAACATTTCAAAAATAGGACTCCAGCACCTATTTGAGTCCAGTGTTACATTTTAGCCAACGCTTTCCTCTGTCCATATCAAACAAAATTGGAATTCTTGGCATCGACATCTCCAGCGATGTCCAGTATTGTTGTCATTTAGAGAGCAAGCCAAAAATGGCAAAAATCCAAATAGCTCGGAGTTCTCAGCAGGGCAAAGCGATTTTTCACGCCGCAGCATAGACTGCTCCTATATAAGGCGCAAGTGCGGCCACATATGGAATATTGTTGTCACCTGTGGGCGGGAGCACCTGAATGTCAGCTTAAGCCGTTTGACTCAATACATACGCACTATCAGAATTGCCGAAAATCCCGTGATTACATGCGGTATTGAGCCTTTAAGTCTCAGGAGAGACTTCGCTTCCTTATGCGTGTTCTACCGCTTGTATAATGAGCTATGCTCGGAGGAATGTTTGACATGATGCCAACAGCCACTTTTTAACAACGCACATCTCGCCATCGTCAAGGATTTCATCCCCATACCTTGTATCCCATGTTATCGCGTACAGTACCCTTCAAACGGAATTTCCTCCCTCGTACACTGCGATTATGGAATGAACTCCCTGCCATGGTGTTCCCTTCAAAAAGGGCGTGAAAAAATTCCATCAGGGTCGGTCGCTCGTGACATCTCCGGTGTTGCAGGCGTTCATAGGCTACGGCCGTACGCCTAAAAAAAAGCCTAGGCAGTCTTATATGTATACAGACTTACCGATAGCAGCGGCAGTCTTGCTGTTAGGCGTGTTAGTGCAGTCCCCTATGCCGTAAATGTTCTTATGCTTGGTGTGCTGTAAGGTATACTTGTTGACAGTGAGGTAGCCGGTTTCGTCCACAAGGTCAGTGTTGGAGCGGATGCATTCTGGAGTTCTCATTGGTGGGGATACGTGGAGGAGGTCGTATGACACTGTGATGTCCTGTTGATTGAGAAGACGATAAGATTCATATTTTGTTGTTCATTCATATCGAGTGGGTTACATGTTCTATCGACCCTGTGTACCTTGTAGTCTTTCGGAGCCGCCTTTTGGCCTTTGACGAGACTTTCTTTCTTTTGCGATCGCCAGATGGCATCCGAAAGCAACGTTAATGTGTCTTCCGAAGCACAGAATAATTCAGGTGAATCAAGCTCTTCAATGTCCTAACAAAACTGGAAACAACTCAACAAAAGATTCATCCCGTAGGAATCGAACCCACGACTTCCGGGTCTAAGGCCAACACCTTTACCACTCGACCAAAGCGGCAGTCGTTTATATTTTGTTATGAATCAACGATATGATTGGTTATGATACAATAGTGTCCATTAATAATTCAAGTCCGCCTTGAATCGTTTTTGTTATTGGACGTGAGAACAAAAATACACATATCATAACATCTTAAAGGACCGTTCACACTGACGCGAATCCCGAGCAACTGGCGGGACGCACATAGAAATAAGAATCGGAAAAAGTTAACTACAACTAGCTAATGACAGTTCTATATATTCTTATTTCTGTGGGCGTCCCGCCACGCGAGCTGGATTCGCATCAGTGTGAACCGTCCTAAATAAATTTAAAAAAGTTTCCAGTCTACGACTCATTCCCTAAAATGTCCCAATTGTCCAGATACTTGCACGGTTAATGAGTTTGGACGGGTCAAGAGAGCTGTCAAAAAAAAAAAAATTATACCAAATATGTACATACAAATTATAACTAAAATTAACTTAAGCTCTTCCCTCGCCTATAAATTTACCTTATCATCATCTTTATTGTGAAACACCGCTTCTTTCCTGTCGTGTATGACCTGTTTGAGGACAGTTTTGTAGTTGACCTTGATTTTCTTGCGTTCGACGACCTTCAGAAGGGCATCCGCGTACTTCTTCACACCAAATATGACCGGGAGGCATGTGTTGTACATCACATTCGTTTTTGAGCGGACACCAGACTGAAAAAGGTACAATTAACTTAAATCCATACTAATATTATAAATGTGAAAGTCTGTCTGTCTGTCTTTCTGTCTGTTACGCTTACACGGCCAAACTGCTGAACGGATTTTGATGAAATTTGATATGAATATAGTTAAAGACCCGGGGTCAGATATAGACTACTTTTTCACGCAGGCGGAGCTGCGAGAAAAAGCTAGTATACAATATATTTTTATTGCCCATATTATAATAAATACAATGAAAATTATATCGATGGTAGGTACTAAAAAACTATGAAGCAAAGGCGGTCTTATTGCTATTCACAAAGAATGTACACGTCATGTTGTAACGAAAAAACTGGCAACTCCAGCGCCAAGATCAGCGAATCTCTAAAATTGATGGACGAGTCTACCAAGAATAAAACTTGCCATAGCAAAATGTCAAATCGAAAGATTCATTCATATCGAGTGGGTTACATAACAAATGCTGGTGTCAAGAATTTTTGACGTGGTTTCTTTAACGACCATCAAATAGCAGCCGGTTATGACGTTTTAACGTGCCTTCCGAATCCCATCATTAATATCAGACAGTCAGGTGATCCAAGCTTGCAATGTCTTATCCTAACCAAACGGGAAACAACTAAACAAAGTATGCTTCCCGTGGGAGCCGAACCCACGACCTCCGGGTTTGAGGCAAACGCCTTGACCACGGAGCTAGCTAAACCCCCATAGAATGTTATTTTATTTATTTTATTCATGTACAGGAGGAGCTCGTTGGTCAAGCGCGACCCGCGTATCCGTAGCGAATGCGCGTGTCAAGCGACGACGTGACGCGACCACTATTGGATTGGTCGCCATTTTAGTGGCATTTTCTATCTTGAGCTACTCCGTGCTTTGGAAGGCACGTTAAGCCGTGTCAGATGCCTTAGGGCAGCCTGAAAAATTCTGACAGTGTTGGCCACTAACACACCTCAGGTCATGTTCCTCTTGGTCTGGTTTACCTCTAAAACGGGTCACGGAGGTCAGACGGCAGTCGCTCCATTGTAATTACCAGATCCGCCAAATCTAGGACCATGACTTACAGCGTACCCTAGGCTCCGAAGCGTAAGCTGACGACGCAACTAGGAATACACGCTAGGATGACGATGATGACTTTATTCATGTACACAATAAAAATGTTGTCAGGTTTACTAAAAACTTTAGTATGGAAATCCCGTTATACTCTCGTATAAGCATATCCTATCATTGTTACTACTATCATCCCAGACTTAAACCAGAACTAAATTTAAAAAAAATCCCAGGATTGTTTATTATTATAAATGATTATTGGTTCTCAAAACTAATTATTTCATCCGAATTGTTTAGTATGATTGAATAAGGTCATGTTTTGATGTGACGTGAGATAATCGATGTGAAACTAAACAAACTCCTTTTGAGTCGGAGTACAGTAAAAATATTTTTACTAGTCTCAATGCTTATTTAGGACATAATCTATGACCAATTTATAAATTATAAAAAAGTCTACACACTAATATAGGTTTTTTTAAACCATTGGCCAAATTTTAAAACTAAAAACTTTTCGATAAAAAAAATTACAAAATACAGCAATTTTGTAAAAACGACATTAAATAAAAGTTCTAAAATACGAAAATGAGTTCGAAAAAAAGGTTGAATAATCAAACCAACAAACCTTAGTGAAATATGATTCAGCCAAGTATGCAATCTTCTGAGGAGCCCCTGGACATTTTATCAGCGTGTCGGGGTACGTGAAGATGGCGTCTCCCCCCTTGAACTTCTTCAGGTCCGCCGCGGTCTTCTCAGCGAACTGATGGGCGAATATCGTCGACACCCGGCTGTCTCTGTCCACTAGGGCTTCGCATAGTCCGGGTATCTGAAAGACCATCATGAAATTCTGACTAGATTCGACTATCGACTTTATTTTTAGACTTGACGAAACCACACTGTAGGACTGAATAAGATAGAAAAACAAGGGTTATAAAGGACTTGTAAAACCCAATATTATTGTTAGGGTAATTTCCTAATTTCTGTGTTAGTGTTTATTTATAAGATCTCACAATAATATACACGATTATAAAAGATTTTTACTTTGATAAACTTAAGACTTGCCGAGATATGACGAAGTTAAATTCACATACAAACATCGGACGATCCGAAAACGCTCCAAAGTAATTGAAGAGAAAAGATGACGTCACGCGGTGTGTGAGACCAAGGGTGGGACACTCAATTTGTTCGACAGCTACCCTAAATATTGTGTTTATGTAAAAAATAGTTCCTAAATGGAAGTTTCGTTATTTTGATGGGTTCATCGATTTTTTAGTAATTTTATTTTTTCGTAATGGACCTTCCCATCGATTTTTAAATTGTTATAAAAATATCACAGGGTTCCGCGTGAGTAGTTTCCCCAAAGTCACACACCGTGTATTCAGTTGTATAGGTATATAGGTCGCGTCACGTAAAAAGAACGCTGGTAGTGGCGTAAGTCCAGCTAAATTTTTTCTTGAAAAAATAAATGTAGTTCCACTAATTGCCGCTGCCCTTTTCACGTGAGACAGTCTATAACTACAAGACAAATACTTGTTTCTACCAACCTTCTCATAGTCATTTTCGATGCCGACGGCCACTACCAAGTATTCATATTCAATGACGTGCCCTCCGATTGTCTTAACAAAATTCTCCTTAGGGTTGATGCACTCCGCGCCATCTTGGATCCAGTTGGCTTTTTCTGGCAGACACAGCTGTTCCGGCCGACGGGTTTGGTTTATTGTAGTGACTCCTGCTCCGACGAGGGTCCATAGAGGCTGGTAGTAGTGATCCTGTAAAAAAAAAAAGAAGCTGAAGGGATATTTGACTTCCCACCAGGTGATCTGCCTCTTTGGTCCAGTGATTAATGTGTTTGCCTGCAGACCCAGAGGTCATTGGTTCCCGTTTGGTTAGGACATTCATCATCATCATCATTTTAGCCGCAGTCAGTCCACTGCTGGACATAGGCCTCTCCCAATGATTTTCAAAATGATCGGTTGGCAGTAGTCTGCATCCAGCGTTTGCCTGCGACCTTTTTAGGTCATCTGACCATCTGGTCGGTGAATGTCCAACGCTGCGCTTACCGGTACGCGGTCGCCATTCGAGAACCTTTCTGCCCCATCGACCATCGGTTCTCTGCGCTATATGCCCCGCCCTCTGCCACTTCAAAGAACCAATCCGCTGGGCTATGTCGGTAAGGATATTGCAAGTCATCATTTCAGGTGATTCATCACCTGGTTGTCCGATAATAATGATGATTCTGTGCTTTGTTTCTTCAAATCAAATCATTTAATTGCTAAAATACAGTTCAGTAAGTTTTTAAAGGATTTTGGAAGACACCTTAAGCCGTTGTTACCGGCTGCCATCTTTTATGGTCGTTAAAGTAAGCGATTTCATCCTAAGAGTCTGAAGCAATAGCTTACAATGAGATAGGGTAAACGCTTTGATAACAGACAGAGGACTATCGAAGTGGCGAACTATTAGCACTCTTACCCGACTCAAGACTATTCAGGTGGCTCAGTGAAGTTAGCGTAAATTGCATTAGTATTTATTAGAATTTGATTGTAGTATATGACAAGATGTATTCCATATGTGTCGAATAATAAAATATTATGTTTGTATATCTTTATGTGAGAAAAGGTTAATGTTAAGTATTTTTAAAATATTGCCCGGGCTGCAAGACGGCTCGATGTTTTTCTAACTTTTTCTATTAAAATTATAATATTTCCCCGAATTCGTAAAAAATCCATATACATATAATCCATGCACACAAGAATCACTCTATCTATCTTCGGAAGGCACGTTGAGCTGTTTCTCCCGACTGCCATATGGTAGTCATTAAAAAAACCACGTCAGAGGGCCAAATACGTGTCCGAAAAATTTTGACTCCAGGATGTACATGTACAGGGTCGATTGACCATGTAACCAACTCGATATGATGATGATGACTCTATCCATTAGTAAATAATATGTTTTTAGTTCAATTAGATTATACCCTTATCTTACAGAGTTTGCTTAACTAACTAAAGTAACCTTCCATAAATACAAAAACAAATTATTTATAGCCCATTGTGCGTATTACATCATGGGTACTGGAGCTTCATGTTTCTAAGAACACAATACAGTTTAGATTCCTTATATATATTTTTTTTTTCTACCATTCCGGTTGTTTTCGGTCGTACTCAAAGACATATAGCTGTTCAGACTATGTATTCATCATCATCATTTCAGCTGCAGTCAATGACTGATGATGGTGGGGATGCTGCTGGAGATATGCCAGAATGAACGGTTAAGATATGCATATTTTGTTGATATAAAAAAAAATCGCCTTTATCTTTATGAGAGAAGATACTAAAAGCTTGTATTATTTACTCCATGATTAACTAGCCAGCCATCCCGCTTTCGCACGAATTTTTAAATTTGCAAGTTAATTGCAAATTAAAACCATTACGTTTAGAATGCAAAGCTAACAAAATGTTATTTATTAGCTTACCAAATTATCCTAACATATATAGTCTGTGTGGTTCTGTACGGGACACGTACATAGCCATCTCAGCAAATTCACTCGGGCGACATTTACGTAAACGAATCAAATTGCATTCAGTCCGTAATTAGCATTCATTCATATCACTCATACCCATTTTAATCTAATATCTTAGAACAAATAAATCGAGTCTTTATAAAGCTCACTTCTATCATTTAACTAAACAACTAAAATCTAAGGTGTTCGGTCCTGGACTGTACAGGTTCACCAGAACGTGATGGAAATAGCAATAAACAGCATACTTACTTATTTTAATACTGGTACTGATTTTTTTTATTGAATGCATTGTTTCATAAGTGGCCTCAAAATAACCCGTGTTGAACTGTGATTGCTTGATATGCAATAAAATAGTGCGCGGCAAACGCAATGTGCGCTTTATGATATAAGTAGATATTTAATAATAACATTTACAAATAATTGTAATAGCGAGTGATGAAACACTAAAAATGTTTGCTCTCGTGTATAGTACAATTTGTTTTGAAGATACGAAAACAATAGAGGATGTGCGTGACGACGGAACCGGGAAAACGCAAAGATATCTGCAATCAGTCCTTCGACTTTTAGCGAATTGTTGAAGGAATGTGGCCGGAAGAAGTCGTTCCCCAGTGGCAGCAACTTCATTATAGTCTGGAATCTAGTTCCTGTACGAGGGGTGATCCAAAAGTAATGATAATCAATAATAAACACAATGAATAAAATAAAAAAATAAATTTATTTCTCAACATAGTCTCCTAGCAAGTCTATGCATTTAGTCCATCTCTTTTCTAAACCTAAAATTCCCTTAGAAAAAAAATCTTTATCTTGACTCTCAAAAAAGTCCTCAACCGCGGCCATCACGTCGCTGTCATCGTCAAATTTCTTGCCTCGGAGGTGTTCCTTGAGTCGTGGAAAGAGATAGAAGTCACTGGGGGCTAGATCTGGTGAATAGGGGGGGTGTTCCACCAGCTCAAAGCCCGCATCCTGAATGGCAGCCATGGCAATTGCAGCTTTGTGAACCGGTGCGTTGTCTTGATGGAACAGCACTCCAGCCCGCAGTTTGCCTCGCCTTTTCTCCTTAATAACCTCCCGCAATCTTCTTATTTGTTCTGCATAGTAGGAGCCTGTAATAGTGGCCCCCTTTTCCAAGTAGTCCACCATGATTATTCCTTCAGCATCCCAAAAAACAGACGCCATAACCTTCCCTGCTGAGCTTGACACTTTGAATTTCTTCGGCGTCGGTTCATCGGATCGTTTCCATGTCATAGATTGTTGTTTTGTTTCAGGATCAAAATGGTGGATCCAGGTCTCGTCCATGGTCACAAAACGTGACAAAAAATTTTCCTTGTCTGCTTGAAACTTTTCGAGATTTGCTCTTGCCATGTCGACTCGTTTCTTCTTTTGCTCGTCGTTTAACATTTTCGGTACCCAACGTGCGGAGACCTTTCTCATATTCAATTCGTTCGCAAGGATTCTTTGAATGCTGCCATATGAGATCCCTGTGACCTCAGCTACATGCCTGATAGTCACTCTTCGATCTTCTAATACAACTTCTTCAACTTTTTTCACATTTTCTTCAGTGAGGGACGTCGATGGGCGTCCTTCGCGGTGTTCGTCTTTCGTCGATGTTCTTCCCAGCTTAAACTCCTTAGCCCAGCGTGCAACTGTGGAATATGGAGGAGAAGAGTCCCCTAATGTTTCCACCAAGTCGCTGTGTATGTCTTTGGTAGACATTTTTTTCAAGCAGAGGTATTTAATGACAGCTCTGATTTCGTGTTTTTCCATTTTGATGTTCACTCCTTGACAGTCCGTATTCAAATGAATGTAGCTCCCGAAAATCGTGGCCTATTTATATGGTTTTTTTTTCCTGAACTAGTGGGTAACTGAGCAAGTGACTGATATTTTTTTTGTATTTTTGTGTGCACTAGAAATAACTGATTATCATTACTTTTGGATCACCCCTCGTATGTCGTGTCGTTTTAGGCGTTTTTGGTAGCCGATTTTTGTTAGATTAAAAGCCAGCTCGTTTGGGTGGTTGATTAGACGACTTTTAGTAGCGTCCCGCCATGAGTCTTATCTCCTCTTTTATGGTGTTCACCTGTAGCCCGTCGTGAATTTCGGCATTCGTGATAAACCACGTTGTGTTAGCAATGTTTCTTAAAATGCAATGCATTAAAATGAAAGAGAAGTATAGCGAGTTCCAATACTGCCTAGTACTAATTTACAAGGACGTGCCACGACTAGTAATTTGCGTGTTTTTAAGGATATGGCGTACGTAAGTTCTGTCCTGTTTTGTGTTTTTTTTTTTTATTCGGAGACAGACAAAGACGATTATTTATCCCAGTCTCATTTCTAATATTTTCCCGATATGCTTACCACAATTAATCCCTTGCCTGCATAACAGCTATCCAATATAGGAGACATAATTTATTTTATTTATTTAAGACTAGCTGTTTCCAGCAGCTCCGCCTGCGTCAAAAAGTAGCCTATGTTTGACCCCGGGTCTTCGACTATATTCATACCAAATTTTATCAAAATCCGTTCAGCGGTTTGGCCGTGAAAGGGTAACAGACAGACAGACAGACTTTCACATTTATAATATTAGTATGGAAGTATGGATATGGATTTAACATTATTTTTAGAAGTCTGCTAGACGTCAGGTCAACACTTATGAATTATCTACTGGTTGATAGAATCCACCAACTGTCGAAAAAATATAAAACGAGATTTCGACCTCTCCTTTTGACCTCGAAATGCATAATTTATTGATATTGATAGCTGATCGTGATGTTGAGAGGGTCATACACTCCATAGCGTCAAATGCAACAGGAAGCGATGGTGTTGGTCGTGCTATGATCCTACCTATCATAGATATTATTCTCCCCTCCTTAACAGCTATCATTAACAACTCTTTTTCTTCAGGTACTTTTCCAAAGGAGTGGAAAAATGCTCACATCACACCACTGCCTAAAAAAGCGAATCCTAAATCTTTTTCCGACTTCCGGCCAATCTCCATCCTTCCCTTTTTATCCAAAATCCTTGAACGCATTGTCCAATATCAACTTCAACTTTTCCTATCTAAAAATGGCTTACTCAACCCTTTACAATCCGGTTTCCGTCAGGGTCATAGCACGACTACAGCACTAATAAACATTACAGAAGATATACGTTCTGGTATGGATAAGCAGTTAATAACAATGCTTACTTTATTAGATTTCAGTAATGCCTTTAATTCCGTTGATCATGATATTTTGCTGGCTACAATGAGTTCTCTCAACATTTCTCCGACGGCAATCGGTTGGTTTAATTCGTACCTGTACGGACGCCGGCAGCGGGTCCATATTGAAGAGACATACTCTTCGTGGTGTGACACTACTGCGGGTGTACCTCAGGGCGGCGTGCTTTCACCTATCCTTTTTGCTATTTTTATAAACTCCATTACCGTAAACCTTCAATGTTCATACCACCTATACGCCGACGATCTTCAAATTTATACACAAGCTGAGGTTGAAAATTTTTCTTCGGCTATTAATATCACAAATGCTGATCTCAGTGCTATATCGGCTTGGAGCAGGAGTCATGGTCTCGTTGTTAACCCTCAGAAAACGCAGGCGATTGTCATTGGCAGTTCAAGGATGACATGCAAGTTAAAGTATGCTGACTTACCCAAACTCACTTTTGACGATACTGTTATACAGCTGAGTGCGTCTGTGAGAAATCTGGGAGTACTCATCGACAATTCGCTCACCTGGTCTCCTCAGTTGGCTGAAGTCAGTAGAAAAATGTTTGCTGCTGTTGGATCACTAAGACGACTTAAAAAATTTCTTCCTTTTCGGACCAAAGTTATGCTTGCCCAGTCTCTCCTGTTTCCCATCCTTGATTACGCGGATACCTGTTACCTAGATCTGACTGAGGAGCAACTTAATAAGCTTGAGCGTCTTCAAAATTCCTGCATCAGATTCATTTACGGCCTTCGTAAATATGATCATGTCTCACAGTTCCGCAATGAACTCGAGTGGCTCCCAATTCGACGTCGCCGCGACTGGCATACCCTTTCATTGCTTTACTCTATTCTTTTTAATCCCTCTTTTCCTCAATATCTAAAAGATCGTTTTGTGTTCTGTAGTGAAGAATAAAATAGAACACGCAGCTCGTGTAACCTACGGTTAGTAACACCTGTCCACTTTACTGAATTTTTTTCCCGCTCGTTTACTGTCAAAGCAATCCGTTTATGGAATTCTCTTCCGGTTACCATTCGACGCGCTCAAACTCTTCCCGTTTTTAAGTCACTTGTTAAAGCCCATTATCTATCTATATGATTATGTTAACAACTTATTTACCTCACCATTGGAACCGCATGATAAACCTGTGTCTTGTTTGCAATAAGTATTGTGCAATACTTGTGTCTACATATGTACTTTGAATGTATATAGAACGCATAATTGTTGAGTATGGATTAACTGTTAAATTACTTTTTTAAGTGAAAATTACTTATATATTCTTTATTTTTGTGTCTGTTTATTATGTCTGCGCCTTGCCCATGTTATTTTATTAAATCCTACCCGTTGGTTGCCTGTAAGAAATTGCTATAGCGATAAGGCCGCCATTGTACATTGCAAATCTCTTATGTAATTTTGTAATTTTAATTTCTTGGTGCAATAAAGAGTTTTATTATTATTATTACAATAAAGAGTTTTATTATTATTATTATTAATTTATTATTTCAAATGAAAACTGTTCAGTTAAAATTGGCTGTGGAAAACCAAAATAGTTTGTTCTGTCTCTGCATCAGTGTGAATCAAGCCTATTTTTTTTATATTGAATGACTTTGATAACGATGATATATTTATCAAAGCTATTTATGTATTTGCACTTACTACACAAATCGAAAATTAACTGTAATAAACGAGACGTGATTCAGCCAATGGCACTAGCTACAAAAACTTGGTTTGATAAATAAGATACGTCAATATTGGTAGTCGATTCAAAACATGTACCTACACAATGACTTATGATCAACAAGCTTAGTCACATCTTTATAAGACATAGAAAAATGCTATGCAACAAATACGATTGTATTTTAAAGCAAGTGCCATGACAACTAGTTGCCCAAGATTGCTATTTTTGAAAAGATTAACTCACACAAAATCGCGAGTTTCGAAAGATCTTTGTTCGTTAACGAAGTTTTTTTGTTCGACATATACACATGTCATACATTTCAAAAATAGGGCACCGAAATTGATTTAATTTTCCATATATTCATATCGAGTGAATGATGTGATCAATCGACCATGTACATCCTGGTGTCAGAGATTTTTCGGAACTGCCTTCCGGCCTCTGATCAACTCCGATGATAACAACCACCAAATGGAAGCAGGGTCAACAGTGTTTAACGTGCCATTTTTTTCTCTCTCTTGAGTCAGAGAGAGTTGATTTGTGCTATTTGACTCTTTTACAGGGAAACCAAACAAAAAGAATCATGATCCTAGTGTATTTGTAGATCTGGACACACCTCAACTTTTAACTTAAATCAGGTGTGAATGAATGAATAAACCCTAATTAGCAATAAACATGGTAGTTACAAATAAGATCTACATTAATTTGAAGGGTGCGTTTATATTAAGGGTTGCAATGAAATCTGTTGGCAAACATTGCCTTAACTGCTTCAACCTGTGATCCAATCTAAACTGTGTCTTCCGAAGCACAGAGAATAGATATACATATTTAGATTTAAAAAATATTTACTTTACATTAAGTGAATTATTAATGTTTTAATGAATTAAAAAGAGTGGTACAGAAACTTTGTTTTGTTTGTTTTTTTTATGGTGCTTAGCACCTGTATAACAACTAAAATGAAATGGAAATAAAAGATTTGATTTGCTATTTGGTGGCTGTTAAAGGAACCATGTCAGAGGCTGAAAGGCAGTTCAAAAAGCTCTGACACCAGGGCCTGGGTCGATTGACCATAAGGCCCATTCAATATGAATGAATTTGATTTGATAGCCACTTGTGAGACCAGTCTAAATTTAGACAATAGGTTTGAGGAGAAATGCTTACCCAGTTTGGTTCTAGGACTATAACGGAATCCTTGGCCTTCAGCCGCCTCACAAACTTCGCAGCAATTGTACATCCACCGGAACCCCCACCAATCACCAGTAACTTGCAACTGAGGACAAGAAAAATTAATTAAAAACTTATTCTACATTTTTGAGAATAAAGAAATGATTGAATAAAAAGTATAGTTTATTGATAAAACAATTAAGATTAACATTAAATTAAACTATTTTAAATTTAATACAAATAGTGTTATGAAAATTTAAACACCAACTTTGATGAATATCATTTTGAAAGTTTGAACATTTGTTTTAACTAAAACTAGGCACACATGTTCAGATACCCGGAACCCTATGGCCTTTTCAGTACTTCTCTCTATGTATATGGAAAATCTCAGGATAATTGGTTTAGTAGATCAAGCCTGTAGAGGTAACAAATATACAAATTTACCCTTGTAATATTAGGCAGGATTATGATATTCAGTACTTCTTTATTTAACAGAATACATTTAGGCAAATGCCTAATACAATAGTAGTAAATACTACTGATACTTCTATTTTAAAAGCTTGCAGTATGTCAATCATTATCAGAATTATTAACTGGAAATATATAACAATTGCAACTATCTGGAAGCAGTAGTCTAAATGGTGTATGAAACCCAATCTCTGGTGAAATCTTGAGGCAAGACTATTTTGTACAAGACAAATTTTTAATTTTTAGTATTAGTATATGGAGGAATTTAACTGAATTTGGCACTAGAATAAATTTTAACTTGAGGAAACACATATACCTAAATTTTTATAGGTGATCTTCGACCAAAGTTCTCTAGTTTTAAGCTTTGGCTATGCCAACTGTCGTATTAAAATCGACTCTACAAAATCTAAGTAAAAAGGTGTACTCTACTTACGAATATTTGGCATTATTCACCGAAGATCCTGAGAATTTTCTGTAAATCCCCGGTGACGAAACTGAAACTAACTTTCGAATAATATTCATATTGAATTTTGTAATTAGGTATTTTATCTAGAATTTATTATTAGCCATCTACACTTCACACATTCACGTGCTGTTAATTATGTTAAACAATTGTAGGTAAAGTATTTGGAAAATTAATATTACAACACAATCACACACAGTTTGAGCTGAGGACAGGACCACAAACTAAATAGGGATACTACGGGCAGGACAGGACAGCTGATGAGCTGACAGCACGCTGACAGTTTACACCTTTCAAATATGAAAAAGCGTTAACAGCTGTCAAGTTAACAGCCGTGAGGAGATCTCTAGCCCTTCGCATGGTTTGGGCCCCCCGCTACCGCTACGCTACTGTGCTTCGAAACGCTCCCGCGCGCGCGCGCGTTACAAGTGTTTTAGATAAAGCGTTGTTTACAACTCGAGTGTAGGGTTACAATAACACGTAAAATTTATTTTGTTCACAGATAATCGACCTTATCGACAAAACTGTTTGGATAACGATATCATAAGTGGTTCTTTTGTAGTAACCGGTGGAAGGAAAATATTTCTTTTTTGTCCCCGTAATTTTGTACTATAATGATTTTTTAAATAAAAGTTGTACCATATATATGCCTTATTTTTTTATAATCTAACAGTATCTATCTAGTTCTGTAATTAAAACAAAGAATACTATCCTGCTACAGTAAACTTTTGAATGAAAAATAAATTACAATTTCGAAATTCGCGGGTTTTTGTACGAAAAAATGATATATTTTGCATCAAGACTTTGTTTTACAAATTTCGTTAAAAGCAATGAATACACATATTTTATTGAAGCCTAGCTATCTTAGAATAGATAACAAGCATTAATAAGTTCTCAGAATGTTCAAATTGGCTAGTCAACTAAAAAATAAATTGTGTATTTTATATATTTTATTGATAGAATAGACTATTTTGGAGATACAATTTAAACGAAAAAAATCTTAAAATTATATTTATTTTGTTATTTAATTTTAAAGATTTTATAGTGATGACGTCACGCAGCTATAATGGCCATTTCGAACTGCAAGAAAGCAAAAATTACTAAGGTATTAAAAAATATATATGTCAGTGTCAAATGTCAAAGTCAGGATGGACCTGAGCCGCGAGTTTGTTTCTTGTTTGTTTACAATCGCCAAATATTTAGGTACCTACCCCATTTCTCGTATCTATTGCATATTGGCCTGTTTATTGGACTTTACTGCCGTATCTTCATCCGTTGACATCTGATTTTTCAATAATTAGACACCGATTCTTCATTATAATGTATGAATGAATGTAATGAAGATGTAATTAGGTTATTTATGGGTTATGTTTACTTGAACAGAGATGACATTTGACATGGGTGACAACGTGAAGCGCTTAATTAGCGCTACCAAACAAAAAATATTTATTCACTACTCTGTGCTGCCAACCTAAAAAATTAAATGTGAATAGCCGGAAGTTATCCGGCTACGTCATACGTCAACCTTGCTAAAAAATGAAAGTCATTGGGTTTTCTGCGATTTTCTTAAAAAATACTTGCTTATCTAAAGATCTGATTAATGTAATCTGTTCCCTAAGCCTATTCCTCGAAATGGTTTACGAATAAGACATTTTCATGAAAAAGTTTACTAGCCAATTGTGAAAAAACTGACAAACAATGAACCTCCGTCGTTTTTTATGGTCGGCTCGACCGATCTTTACCCAAGGTCAGTATAAAAACTACTACACGAAACCAAAAAAAAAAAATTCAGTATTGCTTGGAAAGGAACGTACTGTCGAAAAAAAATACAAACCAAAAGTATAATAAATGTGGACTGCTCCCATAAAATCCGTTTGTGGCGCATTTTTTGCGCGCCCGCTGTCCCATACTAAGATGCTACGTTAGACAAGGACGCGATCCTCCACTCGCGCGTTCTTTTTTTGAAATCATGAAAGATCGCTTGAGTTAGCGTGGTTTCTTGTTATTTTTTATTGCTTATTATTAAATTAGTAATATAAATAGAAAAAGTTGCACAGAAAATAATGAATTTTATAATTTATGAAAAAATGTTTTTTGCGTGGTCAGCCATTTTGTTCCCAACTTTTTCGATAAAAAGTGGAAATAACACATGAAAACATAAAGTGATCAATTATGTTTGTATTTTATATTAAAATAGACATAATTAAGCATTTTCTCAAAAAATTTCATTAGTTATATTAAAAAATAACCTCCCTAGCCAGGCATTTTCCCGTACCGTGATCCTAGAAAAAAATGAGACCCGTCAAGCTCAACTTCAAATTCGTGTTTAAAAATTTTTTCGGCCCTGGATGGCAATGGAATTATTTTTAATCGATAGTGGCAGGATCGTAGTTAGCCGAGAAAAAGCCATAGACACATAGAGTTACTCAGTGTTGTGTAACTAAAAAATGATGCAAGCGAAAACAGTTGGGGCTGATCGAGCCCAGAAGCACAGTAGCGCAGAAAAAGTTGGGCTCGATCGAGCCCGTAAGCAGGTTAGGGGCTAGCCTAGCCCAGTGAATTCAAAATTGAACAATTGGGTATTCTATAAATTTTTATTTTTATTTCATATCAATATTTTTATTTCCAGAAACAGAATTATGAAAGAATTTTTGTAATCCGTTTAAAAATAAATAAGTTATAAGCCTTTGAAATTCCGTGGAAGGGGAAACTGTCAAAAAACAAGAAAAGGATGCACTATGTGAGCTGTGACGTCACTGCCACTCGGTTTCGTGCATACAAAAGAGATAGCAAGACGTCCCCACCACGCTCCCACTTTTCTTTTAGAGAAAACTTTAAAATCGAATTAATGCCTTAATTAACAACCAATTTTGTTGTTGTTTTCAGAATCGATTAGGTACTTTTTAGTGTATATTTTGTTTAGTTTATCAATATTAACCAAGTATGAATACAGTCAAGTAGCCTATTCGTGTAATCAGAACAATTATATCAGTCTGTAACTCTTGTCTTATATTTCTAAATACCTACCTATTTAATTTGAAAATCTTAATTTTGTGTAATTACGATCTCTATCAAAAACAAATATCCAGGTATAATTTTTTTTTAAAACGTACTTCGCTTTTTAAATCTTTGTTATGATTTACTTATTTTTAATTACCTAATTAATAATTCAAAGGTTACATAACAATTATTCGCTGAAAAGTATTAGTTATTTACGAATTTGTTGACGCAGTCACTAGCGACTACATTATTACATTATCCTGGTAGTGGCACTGTTCGCGAGGTCTACTGTTCAATTCACAGAACTACTAGTTATCATAAGTATTGATAGTATAGTATAAATGAATTATAAAACAAAAATCAGTAACCGGTGTAAACTTCTGATTTAGTGCAAGGTCCATACAATATGCAACTGCTGAACTCCCTGGAATGTGATTTTGAAAAACATGGCCAGCAAGTAAAATCGGCGATTCAATTGGTAATCGTTCTATATCCAATGATTTTTATTCGTCATAATCGGTAAGTGGAAAGATTTCTATTCGTCATAATATTGAGCCGTACATTTCAAAAAATGTTTTGTGGCCCCTGGCTTATTGACGACAGATAGATTAAATAGGACCTTAAACAACTTGTATTCAGAGCCGTAACCCGCCAAAGCAGCACGCACGCACGACAGACAATCAATGTCATGTCCTCAGGTTAATAAAAAATAAAAATAAACTACAAAAATGGCGGACGACGACGAAATTGACGTTCTTGGAGAATTTTCTTTTAATTCTTGTTTTGCTCAAAATAATCAAGGAATGTGAGTGATAATATTTTATATAATGAATTCTCGGCTGAGTTTACTCATTTACTTCAGTTTTATACCTTATACATCACGGTATTAAGGGTCGAATTCTTGTGTCAACGAAGTAAACAATCCTGCCCTGGATCCTATTTACATTGAAAACAAAACATTAGCAATGATAAATCAATGAAATTACGAATTTATCAGTGTTGTGCAGTACTATAGTAATTTTTTATCCACATGTGTCCTGTATAAATGAATTTAAAAAAACTATATAATCAATTATTTGTTTTGACATCTTTCCAGTCCATCTTGCTCCAATAGAGAGGACACAGTTCATCCACAGTGGCTTCTTGACTCCACAGCAACGAACTGGTATGATATCCAGAATAAAAATCTTATTAGGTAAGCCTTAGATTAAATGCTAGTCAAAGGTGGTAAACTCAAAATTAATCAACAATATAAAAATAAAGTTTTGTTTATCATAACTACAGAGAGTTTTTAATTGATTTCCTTCATAAACTATCATCTCAACAGTGAAATTTCATTAAAAATTAGTTTCATAGAAGTAGTTTCAAAGTTGAAAAATGATAATTGTTCCAGTGATAAGAAAGTTCATACTGAAAAAGGGTCTAAAAGCAAGTCAATAGACAGAGACAACAATATAATTTGTACAGAGTGGACCCAAAATGAAAGAAACACATTGGTTCAAGAAATGGTGAGTAGTTTTTTTTTGTATTGAAAAGTTAAGTGCTTACAACTGAACTACTAAATGATACTTCATAATATCTGCTGAAGACAGGCTTCATATAATTTTTTGGAAATGTGTGTCAAACCAATGTGTCTATTTAAGGACTCAAATACACACACAGTGGCTGAGTTTCGGTCCTCACAGTTATATTACCAGAGCCAACTATCTAAGAAGTACTCAAATAAAGATTAAAAGATTATTTACAATAGCATGTTATGTTTTTTTGTAATACTTATATCTTGTTTCGCCTGTGTTGAAACGAGCCAAAACTATATAACTATACATTTTGGAAAGAATGATAGACCCTAATGTATTTTACGTATACAATTTTGTTTTCCACATGGCATAGTCACACTTTGTGACTCCAAACTAAGCCAAAAATTATTAGATTTGCCCATCTTTTGGTATCAAAGCATTTTATGTAAAACCTTTAGTTTTATCTATTAGGCTAGTTTTTTCCTGAATTTAGAACTGTAAATTATTAACCAACTGCATAAATTCCTAAAAAATTAACTACCAATTACCAATATTTACCAACGTGGAGTCTTTAAAAAAGAGTGTTAAAGGATATCTCAAGGCTCGGCAACGCACATGTGATGCCCCTTGTGGTGCGGGCGTCCATGGGCTTTGGTGACCACTTACCATCAGGTGGACCGTATGCCTTTTGGCCTACTTCATTGTATAAATAAAAAAACATTTCTGATAACTTTGTTTGTTCATTAGTTATGCTTATTTACAGAAAAAGTATGGCAGGGATGTACGTAAAATTTCACAAACTATAAAAACAAAGACTGAAGCTGAAATTCAAGCACTGATTGAGGCTGAGCACGGCATCAATTTAGACACACCAACATTTGGTCTAGACAAGAACGAAGACCATGAGGATGTCCCAGCTGTTGTCCAGGAAGAAATAGTCACTGACGATAGCCCGAAAACGAAAAGTCCAAAAAAACAAATTGCCAGGCGAAAGTATACAAAATCAAAAAAATTTAAGCCTATGGTTTTAGATAATAAAAGTATTGGAATGGATATTGATCCCGGAGAGCTGGTTTATGAAGATGATTTGATGTTAGGATCCACGGAATCAATTGGTTCGGATCTAGATTTGACTGATATAGTTTCTAAAAATATAGAGAAGTTCCAGAAAGCTAAAGCTGGTAGAAAAATGGGAAATCATAGGAGAAAAACGTCGAGTTCTGATAGGGGAAGGCCTAGAAATAAGAGTAAAGATCTGAAGTCGCCGCAGGGACGGCAAAGAAAGGATTCCAGTCTGTCCGAGGACAGTATGAAGAGTCCTAAAATGCATATTGTTTTGGGGACTGGACATTCATTACCTGTTTCTGAAGGGGAGCAAGTGGTAAGTGGATTTTTTACAAAAATAAATTTGAGCAATTTTGTTAATTTTGTGGTATCTAAATTGTTTTTACACATAGTTACAGTTCAGCCCCATTTAATGAAATAAAATTGATTGATGAAAGTTATCATTTCTCATTTAAATTGTGGGTTTAAAGGTCAATTAATGTCTCGTCCAGGGTGTGTCATTCAGAATGCTAATTCTGGACAAAAATTTTTGAAACCACTTATGGTTTCTATATCAATCACCATATAATGGCTGATGGGGTACAGTGGATAAACATGCCTAAATATGGGTCAAGAAATGACCTTACTTATCAGACAATCAGATGAGGCAAATCTGAAATATCATATGTTACAGATAAAAATAGAAAAGAAAAAAGACTCTGAACCAGAGAGCGATATAGAAGTGGACATAGACAGCGACAATGAGAGTGGAGCCACCAGGAGTTGCTCCAAGAACGAAGTGAAGACCAGTGAGGAGGCGCCCATTGCTGTACCTCTCGAAGGCAGGAAGTTTGAGCCGATGAGAAAGAGGGCCAAGAAGATCAATCTGGTATGTTTTTTGTTATTAATTAATAATTAATAATAGACTGCAAATAACAAAAGAATTGCATGTCTAGTGTGATTATTTTGAATTATGAACATGCTGTGGTGCCTGCTTGGACTCTGCATTATGTTGATTTTTGGATGTTGAGAATCTTAACAACACTTTTAGTTACGAATTTCTCTTATAGTCTAAACACGCCTTTATGTTTTCTATTGTTCCAATAGTTGCACTTTTTGGATATATCCCATGGAGCAATTAGAAAGAGGAGCACGTCTGCCTTCCGCCCCGTGTAGCCTCACGAATACTTTCTTACAAAATGCTTATTACGGCATCTTCTCTTTGTAATTGCTCCATGGTTCTTCCTCTGCCTCTGTTCGACAGCAACTTGTAAATGTAAACTGTTTTTTCCTAAGCAAGTTGTTGTCTGACCAAGAGTCAGATATATCTGCAGGTGTATTTGAGGCCTCAGAAGTATTATAAAGCTCTATTTAAACTGACGCGACTTGCGGGACGCTTTTATATATATACGGATATGCGGCCAGTTAACTTTGGCACACGCTACGGCACTTCTACCGAATCATGTTTCTGTGAGCGCCGGATTCGCGTCAGTTTGACTGGATCTTTAATGATTGTGATTTGCGTACGTGTCAGGACGGTGGCGGCGGATACACGATCATGCATACTGATGCCGGCGACCTGCTGGAGCTGTCCTCGGAGCCTAAGAAGGAGCGTGCGGTTCGCAAGCCGCCCGTGCATCTTATACAATGCCGGCCTTACAACGCTGACAGACCGGTATGGACGTTATTTATATTTTGATTTGTAAAAGGCTTATTTATTTATTACTAGATGTTTCCCGCAGATTCGCTTGCGTCAAAAAGTAGACTATTTTTGACCACGGATTTTCAACTTTATTCATACCAAATTTTATCAAAATCCACTCATCGGTTTCGATGTAAAAGCGTATAAGACAGACTTTCGCACTTTCAATGATAGTATGGATGTGATCAGTCGATCAGCTTTTTTCATGAACCGTTACAATTGATATTTTCACAGATTTTCTGTTGTCACTATAAATACAAAAATAAAAAAAAAACAGAACAAAATAAATATTTAACGGAGATCTCATACAACAAAACGTGACGTATTGCGTAATAATATTTATAGATAATGGTGCAGAATACTACGTGCGCAAGTCCGACTCGCACTTGACCAGTTTTTATACATACCCAAATTCTATCACTATCATATCAATGACTATCCCCACTATCTGCAAATAACGGTTCCTCAACGGGGCGGAAGGCAGACGTGCGACATGCTTGGTTTCGGCCGTGGCTCCAACCATGGAGCACGAGCAATGACAAGCTCCTCCCACTTTTGTGTCGGCGAGGCGCCAATGATCACATCACTGCGCCATTTCAAACGGCATCTCCTCTTTGTAATTGCTCCATGACCCAGGGTGTGCTCCATGACAGTGTGGAACACCTCATAACGGGCCGCTTCGAGAGTAAGACAGGGAAAGGGGTTCCCCTGCTCGTTGGACGGACACAGTGCAGGAGGCCACTGGCACATCCTTCCTTGCAGAATGCGATACACCTGGCTTAGAATCGGATAGGATAGGAGCGTGGATCATGACAGTCACGTCCCTCAGGCATGAGGACACGACAGAGAAGAAATTCTAAAAGAAGTTGATTAAGACCCTGGGCTCCGAAGCAACTGAGGACTAGAGAATACAATCCCGGGATCCCAAATCTCGGGATCCCGGGATCCCGACCGCTTTCTGGCCCCGAAAATCCCGGGACTGTACTTGGCTAATCTCGGGATTTTTGGGATTGCCACAAACAAGTCTAGTTTGTATTCCGTAGTCCGTTGCGTCTTGAAAATAACCTTGCCTAGATTATTTTAATACATTAAGACAAAAAGCAACTCGTACAATACGTCGACAGCGATGATGAACACCATTTAGAAGACTTAGACTGTCCAGAATCAGGTTTAATCGTAATGTCACAAAATGATCTTGCGCCAGAACACGTACCAAAGTTAACACAATATGAAAATATTAATAAGCTGATAAAGAAAATCCGCAAAGTTGTAGTGTATTTCAAAAGATCTCCATTGAAAAATGAAACAGTACTTCAAAAATATGTGAAAATTGAACATGGAAAAGAGTTGTCACTTCTTTTGGACTGTAAAACCAGGTGGAATAGTCTTTTAACAATGCTGGAGCGATTTTACCTTTTAAAAGCATGCATTCAAAAAGCTCTTATAGATCTCAATCATCCAATTCGTTTAGAAGATGTTGATTTTGAATTGGTAAATAAAATTGGCTAGTCAACTAAAAAATAAATTGTGTATTTTATATATTTTATTGATAGAATAGACTATTTTGGAGATACAATTTAAACGAAAAAATTCTTAAAACTATATTTATTTTGTTATTTAATTTTAAAGATTTTATAGTGATGACGTCACGCAGCTATAATGGCCATTTCGAACTGCAAGAAAGCAAAAATTACTAAGGTATTAAAAAATATATATGTCAGTGTCAAATGTCAAAGTCAGGATGGACCTGAGCCGCGAGTTTGTTTCTTGTTTGTTTACAATCGCCAAATATTTAGGTACCTACCCCATTTCTCGTATCTATTGCATATTGGCCTGTTTATTGGACTTTACTGCCGTATCTTCATCCGTTGACATCTGATTTTTCAATATTTAGACACCGATTCTTCATTATAATGTATGAATGAATGTAATGAAGATGTAATTAGGTTATTTATGGGTTATGTTTACTTGAACAGAGATGACATTTGACATGGGTGACAACGTGAAGCGCTTAATTAGCGCTACCAAACAAAAAATATTTATTCACTACGCTGTGCTGCCAACCTAAAAAAATAAATGTGAATAGCCGGAAGTTATCCGGCTACGTCATACGTCAACCTTGCTAAAAATGAAAGTCATTGGGTTTTCTGCGATTTTCTTAAAAAATACTTGCTTATCTAAAGATCTGATTAATGTAATCTGTTCCCTAAGCCTATTCCTCGAAATGGTTTACGAATTAGACATTTTCATGAAAAAGTTTACTAGCCAATTGTTGATGTGCTGACCCCAATTAAATTGACAGTAGAAGCAATCTGTCGGCGAGATGCTAATTTATGCACAGCTGATGCCGCTTTGAAATTTCTTATAAAACAACTGTCTAGCAAAAACTCAGCACTTAAAAATTAAAACATCCTTAGTGGAACGTATAAACTATAAAGCAACGACGAAGTGATGATTTAACTGGCGTGTTAAATTATTTACAAAATCCACGAATGGATGATGAAAATCAGTTATTATCGGATTTGGAATGGCACGACTTATTTCCAGTTCCGACACAGGCTTTAGTGAGGAAGCAAATAAAGAGTATTGTTAAAAGACTTAATAGTCGAGATAACACGGAAGAAGGAGCAAGGTCAGGATCACAAACAGATGATGAGCTAAGGTCAGAAACCTCCCAATCCCAACCCCAATTGACATTAAAGGAAAAGTTACAGCTGGAAATTAACAAGAGTATGAAATCCCCAGATCCTGAAGTACAAGTACAAAATGAATTGGGGTTGGCAAATAGTATTAGACGTGAAATGAGCCTGTTCGAAAATGGAGGAGTTCGTGGATATCACTTAGAAACAGCATATAAGTATCTATTGTCTATTCCTCCGACAATTCGTTGGCAATAGACTACGAAGCAGGCTCGGAAGTCAAACATTGGATGCTTTGATATTTCTGCGATTATATTTTCGAAATTCTAAATAGTTATTTTGTGCTGTTTTTTAATTTCTTGCAAAAGTATAGTATTTTTTGGTTTGTGTTTTTTTCTTTTCTTATTATTATTCTGATTTGTGTTGTGCAAAGACATTAAAGACATTTTTTTTAATTACTCGTGTTTTTTATTTTAGCCCAATTAGAAACCACATAGTCTAATCCCGGGATAGGCCCGGGATTCCGGGAAAAGGCTTCAAAAATCCCGTAAGCCCGGGATTGAAAAACATGCTCGGGATTGTATTCTCTACTGAGGACTCAACCGTAAAAGCGTTTAAAATTTTTACTTCATATTTTTAATAGTGTAACAATGACTTTGTATGAGAGTACCCAGGAGTAACCAGAAAAGTAGGCGCGTTTCAAAGTTTGACGGTTATCCATATAGCATATGTTTTGTAATTTGTGTTTTTTTATAAAAGTCTATTGGACCCATAGTCTAAGATAGTAAGGTTTGTCATTTTAACATGAAATCGAAAATGATTCGTCCCGTCTATGGTATATCTACAGGCCCCGTTCGAAGTGCACATGTACGTGTCAGCTCTAATAAGCATGGACGTGCACTCCCACACATCTCTGGCAGAAGTGATGGGGTTGTTAGGGGGTTCGTTTGCCCCGGGGGTGGTGGGCCGCGCTGCCCTCACGTGTGTGGCCTATCGGGGCACGCGAGCCGCCGCTGGTTCCACACACTGCGACATGGATCCCGGTGAGTAGAAATTAACACTTCACTTGCAAACTAACTAGTAACTTCAATACTTACGTATTACTATCATAATTGTACGTAAAAAGTGCGTTCGCGTGATAAAGATGTCTAAAATTATGTAATTACTGTACAACGACAAAGTTAAAAAGAAATACAATTACAAATTTGATGTAGCTAAACATTACAAATTTGATGTAGCTAAACATTACAAATTTGATGTAGCCAAACAAGGGGCAGTGAAAAAGCTATGGAGGGAGACTAAGAGAGAGTATATGCATCCGGATAAACCTTTTTGGACTAATAATAATTGTGTTCTGTTTTTACACGAATAACTAAAAAAGGAGTGTTATGTTTTTAGCATATTTTATTTAATGTAATATGTGTTTGTGTGACTTAGGTAAGATTATTACCATAAGTCTTGAGCAGCTTATTAGATATAGAAGTGTGAAGGGCTTTACATTTTTTCCTTATATTATTACAAGCATGGAGTAATTACAAAGGGGAGATGCCGTTTGAAATGGCGCAGTAATATAATCATTGGCGCCTCGCCGACACAAAAGTGGGCGGAGCTTGTCATTGCTCGTTCAAAAGCGTACCGAGAAACAGATCGCGAGCTTGTTGTTGTATGCTTCAGTGTAAAAACTATTCTGACAAAAAATTGGAACATAATCAACAAATATCTTTCCACAGGTAAGTTGTACTTAGTTACGTTGTATAATTAGAAATAATTTTCTTTGGTTTCCGTTAAATAAGATATATTTAGCGCTCTAAAAGTTATACCTTATATTAAAAACAACAGTAAGTAAACAGTAGTGACATCTAGTGTCGGGTGTCTGAAGTACTTGATAATTTGTAAATAACGTAGTACTGCTACTTTCCGTAAGATGGATATCATTACTTAATGGAGCTACGGCCGAAACCAAGCACCCCGCACGTCTGCCTTCCGCCCCGTGTAGCCTCACAAATGGTTTCTTACAAAACGCTTAGTACGGCATCTCCCCTTTGTATTTACTCCATGATTACAAGTAATGGTTTATTTCAAAAATAGCTAAAAATAGGATATGTGATGTCATCACAGAAAAATATAATTAATCTAATTAAGCGGGGTATCAAAATGAAGGGGTTTAAAAGGAGATTTAGAAAATGCATATCACTTATATTTACAACGAAAGTATTTGTTTTGTCTTCAGATTTTTAATAATGAATTCGTTTGACTAAATAAAAAAAAAAACATTATGTATTTATCCGTTTCCAGTGTCCCAATCGCGAGCAGCAGAAAGTCTACGTTCAGCTGGACTGTCAGTCTGCGCGTGGCATCATTCTCATCCCACATTCCCCGCCAATCCATCAGCACAGGACCTCGTAACTCAACGGGCACTTCAAGCTGCCCTGGAGTGGTCACATGTCCCGTTTCTGGGCATCATCACGTCCCAGCATTGGGCCACTGGACGCACCGCTTCTCAGTACCGGTGAGATTCTAGTTTTATATTGTAAGAAATAAACACATTGGACCTGGTCATCAACGGGCACTTCAAGCTGCCCTGGAGTGGTCACATGTGTCATTCCTGAGCATCATCATGTCTCAGCATTGGCCTACTGGACGCACCGCCTAAATTGTTTTTTCTAAGTCTTGTGACTGTGAGGGTATGTTTTAATTTTAATGATGCAATGCAATGACAGCTGATTGACTTCTGTAACTCTTTTCAGAAGGTACAATGTGACCCTATTACTAGTACACCGCTGTCCGACCTATCTGTCGGTTACCAAGCTGTATCTCAAGAACCGTGGTAGTTAGACAGTTAAAATTTTCACTTTTTATAGATATAATGTTATGGACCTTTCGTACGCGAATCCGACTCGCACTTGACCGGTTGTATTATTTAATGTTTCATAATTATTTTACAGATGTATCCGCGTAGAAGACGACATCGACCCCGACGTAGAAGTACCAACTGGTTTCCAGCTCAGTGTGAAGTTAGTCGCGGACCTTACACTGGTTTCTCTTCCTTTGTACCTGGAGGAGCTTGCGGCAGTATTGACAGAGTGCGAGCGAGACGGGTATAGTGTGGACGTAGCGCGGCACACGTGTCCACAGGCTCGAATAACTTATTTGGATAAGGTGAGTGGAGGAATTAGTATTTTTGTTGTACAAGGTTGGTCCTCGAGCAGGGATTGCATGATTTCTAAAAAAATACTCGCTTATATGTAACTGCCAAATCAGCTTCCTAGTTCTAGAAAAATGTTTGTTTGTAATCTTCACAACTATTGGGCCGATTTTGTCAAATCATCAAAGAGTGACTAATCTAAGCATAAAAAATTGATGGCATACATTTTTATTCTAAAGACAGAATCCTTGTATCGGAATTATACGTGGATTAACAGTATATTCTCGGGTTAACTGTGTGGTGAAACGTCAACTTGATTATAAGAGAGTAAATAGCGTCATTATCCTTGGAATAAAACTTGGACCTAAACCAATTAAAAAAGCTGCTGCTTTTCCTGCTTATAGCACTGTCTCATATTCTCATTCTTTCTCTGTTTAAGCAGTCCGGTTATGGAATACTATCTAGCATTCAAGAGTCCCAAACTCTCACCGCCTTTAAGAAGCGAAGCGTTAGGAATCACTATTTGTCCTTAAATTCGTAAATCGTATTATATATATATTACTTAATTATATTTATTAATTTACTTATTGTATTTATATTATTTAGTAAAATTGTATTGTAGAATAGTTGAGATAAGCCACTTTGCCTCTTTCTTTCAAAGTTCCTGGTCACGGGTCTGCTAAAAGAAATTTCTTTAGAAATAAGTAGAACCCTTGCACCATGTTTTCCTAATGTTAAGAGCCATTTCACAAAAATACTACGCGCGAGTTTAGGTATTATTTTATATATTCCAGGTGTTGCAGGTGACTATTAACTACTGTGAAATCTCACCATTAGGTTGGCCGAATGCTTAGTTCCCTACTAAACTACTTAAGGTTTGGCAAAGCGCACGTGCCATTCCAGATGTGGCAGGTGTCTAAATTTCTGTGACCTCTTACCATCTGGCAGGCAGTATGCTTGTTGCCTACAAAATATATTAAAAAAATAGTAACATATGGTAAAAAAATTTCTTTCAGCTAAGATTAGCCGGCATTTCGGCTACACTTAAGATTAGCCGGCGAATCTTAAGAGTAGCCGCACTTCGGTCATTAGCCGTAACCATTTCATTGTATAAATTTACCTCACTTCTATTGCTTTTTAAAAGCTGCAGAATTATCGGTTTCCTTTTTCTCACACAACGGTATACATTTTCATTGCGACCCATAGCTAAAAAAACAAATAAAAAATATGGTTATAATAATACAAACAAATAAAATAAACTATTTCAATTTTCTTCAAAACTTACCTCACGTTACAAAACTCAAAGCGGATCAAAAGTATTTAATCGTAGTATATCTCTACACTTTACGATACGAGCGCGCGAAATTCAGGACGCTAAAAAAATGGCGTAGGTCCTGCCCAGACAAGCGCTCGCGCCAGACTAATCGGCTCCCGCTTGTGCATCGCAATTTATATGATATTGTAATAAATAATAATGACAAAATTTATTGCTAATATTGAAAAATACTTGTAAAAATCAATTCTCCAAAGAACATTGTTTATTTTGGGATAATTTTTATTTTGTTTTTACTGTAATCTAAGTCATAAATCACGATGAAAGTCAAACGTAAATCTTTAAATATTGCCAAATTGTTTATTTTTTTATTCAGTAATGGTAATAAAATTCAGGAATGTTTTACATTAAACGTCGACAAAAATATATGACCGATTATTACGTAATTTATTTATGCTTATTATATAAGCATTTTTAATAGATTTAGGACTTTGAAATTAAGCCTGCGGCAATTTCTCAGTAAAATGGTTGTGGGAGATGGGGCACTAAAAATTAAAGAAATAAGTTTTAGTAAATGTGCTTCATTAAACGTCAACACTAAAGATTGATCCATTTTTCCCAGTTATTAAATAATTTCTGCGTGTTACCTAAAATAGAAATCAAGGAGTCCAAAATCATAGAAATTCGCGCGAATATGTAAAATGGCTCTTAAGTTTCCAATGTAGGTATATTTACAGCGTGTACATGAAATAAAAAAATAAAAAACATTTCAATATTTTCAATTTCTCCCTTCGTTGTTTTAGTGCCTATCAAGTATTTCTCACCACATGCGGTCAGCTGGGTACAGCGACCACGACCCCGTGCTGCCGCAGCTGATGCAGGGCCTCAGAGACATCTTCAGGTGATCTCCGGCTGCCTTCATCATCAGCCCATGATGATGCTGATGAGCTGGTGATCTTCAGACAGCGTTGGATGCTGTCGGTATAGAGACTGACGTTGTCCAAGACGTGAATTGTTAAGTTGAACTAGTGAAATATACTTGTAGTTGACCGTAGTGTGTGCGTGACAAATATATATTTTACTTTCGTGGTGACATCTTCAGATGCTGTTGGTGCACGACTGTCCAAGACGTGTCTGAATTGTTAAATTAGTGAAATGTAGTTGACTCTTAGTGTGTACCATTCATCATAGCGCCTTCCCGGTTGCAAACTCTGCCGATTGCCTCGAAGCCCAGAGTCCGCTAATTGACCCTAGTGTGTGTGTGAGACAAAAATATCTAATCTAACAAAAAGAGTGATTTTCGTTGATGGTTTTCGTATCGCAGTTGAGCAGTGAGAAAGAACTGATTGAAGTTATACATAAATGTAAAAATTTTAAATGATAATTTTAATTGAAGAATTTAGGGAAATTCCAGCAGCAAGAAAATTATGAGTTTGTCCTGCTCACAGTAAGAGCAACTTACTTACCTCTTGCTCTAATCCATTAAAGGACAACTCTTAATAGATTTGTTTCTATCTGCTTCTCACCGTTGATCTATAAAATGTGTACGTACTAGCTCCCTAATTTTGTGTAGTCGTTTGATTGGGCCAGGAGCCAGGGTCCCTATTTTCGAAAAGTAGACTAAGGCAAAACCGGTGAGTCGAATAATTATGATTTTCATAGATTTTGGGTTAGTCATACTTTTCAAAAATAGGGCTCCGAGGTAGTGACTAGTGATTTATTTATTTTCGCTGTGACACCTTAGCGTAAAGTGGGAGTGTCGTAAAGTATACTATGTGTGTTATACATGTGGCTCCTGATTTTGAAATGTATTTATTTAAAACTTAAGATTCTCAAATGGTTGCCTAAAATATATTTTACCTTGTTAATCATATTAAAAATCGTTATTAAAAGGACTAAACATATTTTGGTTACAATGGGCTTATATAACAACTTTAAATACAAAATATGTATTAATTGTTAGTTAGGTATCCATATATTGCTTTTAAATATATGCCCACTTTTAAAGTTCATGGTATATTTTTTTCTTAAGAAATGGTATAGATGACCATATGATCTCTCTTAATTTCAAATTTTTTGTATGCCTGCTTGCCTTACATCTTTACCATTAGTTCCATGAAACCAGCCTTTAGTCGTAGTGTTGGTTATCTGATTACCGTATGTGCCCCATTGCAGTCGTATCGGCGCGGCAACATGCTTGCATTCTTTTGCTCTCGATTTTTACCCTAATCTGCGCGGCTCGGTGCGGTGTCTGTTTTGGGTGGAAGGGTGTTAATGTCCGTTCTGTACGTTAGAACTATAAATAATTGAGCTACTACTAAGTTAAGTTTAATTGTCAGACAATAAACTAAGTATATAGAGTATGTACATAATGTATGTAAATAAGCCCTTTTCAACATGTAAACGGAAAATACCTGTAAAAATAAATACTTGACAGATATAAGAATACTTTTTTTAATTTTGGTCCCCGAAACATTCTAGTTAGTATAAATGCTTGGTCACATCATGCAAGCTTGCAATTTTTAATAAGTGAAATTACTACTGCTATTAAGGTTTATTGCTCATTTTCACCAACGTATGTTTAAATTTAAAACGTTTGATATATACATATTTATCGGCACAGTTTAATAACCCTTTGATGTTCACCATTCACTATAATCACTAATTAGGCTGATTAATGTTAACAAAGAGATCAATGGTTAAGATACAGTTGGTGAAAATAGGTCACCGGACGATCGACTAGTTTGTGATAGACAGTAATTATAAAAAAAAAACGTAAATATATGGCACAGTTCCGGTTTTATTTTTTTAAATGTTACATGTGCTAGATAAAAAAATAATACAGTCCGATTAGTGAAATTCTTTGACTATAACGACAGTTACATTGTTGAAAGTAATACTTTAGTACGTCAATATATTTATTACAAATCGTTTATTTATCTTCACATTCGTATACACTCTAAATTGGAAAACATTATATTTTTTACAATTTAACAAGTAATTTTAACTTTCCGATACATTTTGGGGGTTTGCAAAATGCAAGAAAACTCAGATATCGCAAAAAGTCAGAAACGGAAAAAAAAGTAAAAACAAATTGTTTTTTTTTTCTTGATCATATCAAGTGGACTTATTTTTAATATGGTGCTTTGTCTTTCTGACATTATGCGAAATCTGACAATGAGCGTGTACATTTTGAGCCCTTTTTAGATTTTTCGTAGTTAAACCGTAAGGTACCTCGAGACGCTAATGTACTTAAAGTGCCTTATTCCGATATTTATTTAAAAATTATATACTTCATCTATTTATACAATGTAGTGGCTGCGATCATTGATCGTAACAAAATATGACGTCTCAGACACGGCTAATTCATAATCTAAAATTCCACTTAATCGTTGTTCTTTTTACATAAAATATAAGTCTGAAGTGGATTGATCAGTTTTGTGTCCATTTTTAAGGTAAGGAACATTTTTCGATTTTATCAGCGTCAATAAACGTTACTAATTAATTAAATACTCAATAAACCGAAATCTTAAATACTAAATTAATTATAAGATTAAGGAAGAATAGTTAGAATAAATTATATTCAATCCTTAGCATTAAATGGAGATATTTTGGCAGTGACAGAAAACAATTATAGATTCTCCTGCTAAAAAAGTACTGGGTAAAACACAGTGCGCGACCATTTGTTCCACACATCGAGAATAATACCAGTTAAAGCGTTTAAGTAAAGAAAGAGTAACAAAAGTACAGTATGTTTAAATTTACTTTATTATTTACTCTATACATTTGAAAATTTGGATAATTATATTCAACGATTTTCCCGATATGCGAAATAAATGGACAGGAACTCGAAAGCGACGCTGGGAAAAATGGAAGGGTGTCTGAGACGGAGCGGTGTAACGCAACCTTAGGCAATAAATAAAAATAAAAAGTATTCAATTAAATTAATAAAAAATAGAGTTCGAATCCAAGTAGTATTAAGTCTATATTTACAAGTGTTAACTTATATTTAATTAGAAGCATCAACTATGAAAAATGTATCAACATTGAAGGCACATGATTTCGCACCCGATTCACATAGTCGTGCATTCGATTTAGTGCACGCATTTAGCTGGCAACACTGTTCATGTACCGTCCGCAGCGTAGTCGCACGGTACATATAATCACTGGATTTAAAATTTTATAAATTCTTGTGAGTGCGTTGCGGACGGCACAATGGATCGGACATGACAATCTATCTTACTTTATATATTTTACAATACGCGAAGTAATAAGTACTAAGGGGCATGTCCCCGCGCTCAATGTGACGTCACAGCGACGCGGCGGAGGTAGACTAGTTGTCGTAACTAAGTTGACTTAAGGGGAACTCAGTCTGGCAATTGTTCACGTGGCATTTTATGGACAAAACGCAGTTGTGCTTATTTAGATAGCAAGTGTAGCAACACCCTGTGATAAGTTGGCAATTATGTTTACCATTGATCTATATGATATTTACTGAATTATTCAAACAGAAGCGAATGTAAAACTTATAGGGCATCACTATACTTTTGTTAGGTTCAACAAATCATTTTACTTCCGCAAACACTTATAAATAATTAGCAGTTACAAGTGAAGCGCTTTCTCTCGAAAGAAAACAAATTACAGCGCTGCCAAATATTATGAGTATTTGTGTAAATATAACGTGTGTAATATGGTATGTCCGACAGGGATAAAGTAATCAAATTTATTCTTACATCTCGCTAATTCTATTCACAGCTGCAGAACGGAAATAATTTTTTACTGTCGACTTAATGCGTAATTCATTGTATCCCTATTTGATTGAGATCCCATCGTTCATTTTGTTGGCAATTTAAAATGAAGCGCTTGTCTGATATTGGACCTAGTCTTCGTCACTTGATATTGTCGCTTTAAATGCGCAAAATACTTCATCTTACGAATAAAATTTTATCAAAATAAAAAAACAAAACAGCAAACCAATAAACGACACACTCAGTATCGAGCCGTAAAATTTCATAAACACGTGATTAATGTCCGAAACTTAGATTGTACCAACGAATTAATTATATCTTTTAAAACGGAACACGTCATCTATAACCTAGAATATTAATTTAAAAATATACAAACTAAGCAGTCATTCGTGTAACACTAGGAATATTTGAACAAAGTTGCGCACTGTCAATGTTCGAATAAAAAAAAAAAAAATATCGTACAATAGTAAGCGTACTCAACTAGCTCAATTAAAAAGAAAAATAATAAAATAAAAAGCTAATTATGTCGAGGAACCGAATCATTGTTACAGCGCAGTCTCCGGCGACGCGCGACGTCGCAGTCAAATATTAAAAATTTATTATTCTAGTGCCGCCTTGTCACATAATATATGATCAAAGACAAAAACTCTTCTTAGAATAGATGAAGACGCAAGTTATAATAAGTAAGTTATAGTTATTGATCGATTACTTCTGTGCAATAAAGTGTTCATTCAGTCTGAATCTGAAGTCGAATCAAAACGAATGCTGACTCTTCAACATAAATGTAGTCGTTAAGACCATGGAGTAATTACAAAGAGGAGATGCCGTAATAAGCGTTTTGTAAGAAAGCGTTTGTGAGGCTACATGGGGCGGAAGGCAGACGTGCGGGGTGCTTGGTTTCGGCCGTGGCTCCAATCATAGAACACGAGCAATGACAAGCTCCGCCCACTGCAGTGTCGGCGAGGCGCCAATGAGCACGTCACTGCGCCATTTCAAACGGCATCTCCTCTTTGTAATTACTCCATGGTTAAGACTAATTTTCTTTTTTAGATTTAAGAACATAAGTGTTGCCAGGTGACAAATATTAATAAACAACTTATTCTTCTTCATCGGGTCGATGTCTGATGGTTTATATATTAATATGCCACTGATGGTTTAGCAACACTTATAGTTAACAAACTTTAGGGAAGTTCTGAACCTTGCGAAATTTTCAGTATTAAAACTTAAACATATATCCGCACATATTATTGTCATCACACTACCTATAACTTGCTTTTTCATCCATAGATACAATTTGTCATTTCACATACATTCACAAAATACAGTACAACCCGTACTTTTGGGGATAGTGACGCGGAAGTCACATTGCAGGGCGTCTGCGTCTCTAAAATAACCTCAATTTACCGGCTTTACAGGATATATAAACTCCATAACGATTTATCTACCCCAAAACATCGAAATAATTTAGTCCGAATCTGCTTATAAAAATAAAGATATTTTCAAAGGTCAGAAAAGAAAAAAATAAATCGGCTAGTTTGGGCTCAGTGAAGCGTCATTTCATTAGGAATCAGTGAGCTTAAATGTAAACCCCCTTATTCTTAAATAACAAAAACAAGAGTTTTTCCAGTTAAACTAAAATTTGTTCTGTCTCGTTCTTTCACATCAAAAATCAGTAAGAAAGAAAGGGACTTAACATATCTTAGTTAAAGTAGGCTCGGTGTTTGTCAGTCGTTTTCCAATAGCGCCACGAGTGTGAAACGACGCTCGAAATAAGCCGAAACTAACAATTGTGACAGCTCGAATGTTTATCTCCTTCCTAATCAGAAGTTCTAAAACATTCTAAGGATCGTTCCCGCTGTCGGATAATGACAGAAGGTATTTCCAGCAGTGGACAAGCTCGTCAGCCGTGAGGAAACGAGATAGAAGATACGAAGAGAGATAAACTAGAATTATGTTTGTAGGGTAGGCCGAAAATAGACAAACCTCATGTGAGGAGCTGCAGGGCAGAAATGAGTAAGTGAAATGGCGCAATACAAGCTTTAAGGCGACATCTCGCTTGCTCACTTGTTTTTGCTTTGCTTTAAGAGATGGTGGTAAGGCTTCAGTGAGCTGCACCAAATAAGGCGACAGAAAGTGACAAATTTCTGAGTGTCTACTATGAAGGTTCAAAAACTAGTGAGTAAGGGAGACTTACTCAATTGCTTATGAAAATTAATAGGAGATATCGTAGTAACCCTGTAGTAATAGTGACCCGATTCTCACGCCGGACACATCAACCAGTAGAAGCTACTTCAGAATGTTGATATGACGTATGGCGCCGACCGGACAATGTGTGCGGGTATAAATTCTGATCTATTTGGTTGATCAATTTCTAGCAGTGGGATAAAAAAAAGAAAATGTTGGTCGTTAAAATTATGGGAGAATCATTGCCTATTTTCGCCTACCCCACAACAGTTACAGTTAAAACAGATACAGGATGTTCTATTTACTAATCAACATATAAACAGACAGGTCTGAAGATGTTTTAAGGTCTCAGAACAATTATAAGACAGGTTGTTCTTTCTGCTCTACGTAATAAAGATTGTTCCATTTCTATTCAACATGTTATTGGAGTTAGGTCTTCGAAAAAAATCTAATTACTGGCGTATATGTTAACATACATTATTGGAGTTAAGTTTACGAAAAAATTCAAAGGTCAGGTGGAAATATATACATCCCGCACCGCCAGTAACGAAGGTCAATCTACTCGACGCTTTTGACCCTGGCCATGACCTTGCCCTCGAACATCGGCAGCGTGTCGTTGTCATTGCTGACCTCTTCCTGGATCACAGTGTCCAGGTCCGTGCAATTCGTTTTGAAGAAGTATCTGCGTGAGAGAATAAATGGTTCTTATATGGGCGGAATAAATATAAACACATTAAGCCGCACCCCAAAAATCAATTTAAAAAATATTCCTCTAACGGATTTTTTTTATTAGTTTGATGAAATGGTTTAAATGGTCATTAACGATTCTGATTGCGGTGGTAAAATCGTTGGTAACTTCGCGCGAAATTTCGTCGTGGAAAATTCCCCCGTGGCCAGATTGACAGTTTTAATTCAGACATGAATGAAAACGATTTTAAAACTTTATTGTACCACAAGTAAAAATACAATTGGCGGACTTAATGCTAAAAAGCATTCTCTCCCAGTCAACCATTAGGAAAAACAGAGAAAATACAAAGCGGCGCAAAAAAGCTTCGTGTGATATTACAGAAAAAAAAGAACCCTACAGCTAAATAAACACATAGATTTACACAAATAGGGAGTATAATATATATACATATATATTTAAAGATTTTAATGCAGAGAAATTGTAATTCTGGTTTATAAATTGGAGAGAATTCATTAGATGAGCTTGAACCTTTTTCTTGAAGGCAAATTTTGTTGAGGTCTCTTTAATGTCATTGGGCAAAACATTCCACAGCCGAATGGCTTTATGTAATGACTAGCTGTTTCCCGCAGCTCCACCTGCGGTATATACCCTATGTTACTCAGGGTGAATGTAGCTTTCCAATGGTGAAAGAATTTTTGAAATCGGTACAGTAGTTTATGAGTTTATTCATTACAAACATACACACAAAAATACAAATCTTTCCTCTTTATAATATTAGTGTAGAATAAGGTTATGGTAATGAAGTTTGGATGGATTAAAAACTGCGCAAACCTGCCATAATAATTATTATTATACCTGTAATTGCCCTTCCTCGGCAAGTACTCCTTGAACAGTTTGAGCGTGAGCGGCGCCGCGGGCACCTTGAACCGGTACGGAACCTGTTCGTCCAGGAACGAGACCACCACGACCGTGTGCTCGCCGCCGCCGCTTGTACTGCTCGACTTGCTGCCGCTGCCTCTGCACGACAGATAGAATAGAATATCATTTATTGAGACATGATCACTAAGGGTGAAGCCAGACGAGCGTAATTTTGTGAGCCGTGAGTCGCAGAAAATGAGTCGCAGAATTTCTGCTGCATGTTAGCTACAACGTGTTTTGTCTCGTTCTTTAACGGTAAAGATCGAGTAGGAGGGAAAAGGATAAAACATACTTTTAGCTAACATTTGCTAAAACGATTTTAGCAAATGTTAGCTAAAAGAGATAGATATGGGGGTAGACTACCGTTGTACTTAAAGGAGCGATTATTGCCGGCGACTGCTGCTGCGAGTAAAATCGCCGTCACGAGAAGGTATAAATTTAGTAAACAAATTTATCTCTATTATGGTGGGTTCTAATGGTTACCTAGCGTCAATATTATGAATTTACCAAATACAATCGACTTAAATTACTATAAAACCAATTCTAATTAGTCGGAGTATATTTTGCGATATGTCAATGATGTTGTGAATTTAAACATTTGGTCCGCCATTTAAATTTGGTGACAGGTTAACTTTTCCCTTTTGAAAAATATAAATGAGCGGAAAATAACACAATTAATCAATTATGACACGGCGGTTGCGGCGATCAACAGAATCAACTAAAACCACTTATAAATTTAAATTGTCTTCAAACATTAAAATATGTCACAAAAATACTATTTTCGTCCCTACTATTCGAAAACGTCGACTTATAATAATATACTTGGATAATAAGAAACTTTTAGCGGGCAGTAATGAGTTTTTAATTCTCTTTATAAGTGCGCCACAATTATTTTTGCCGCGCACTTTTTGAATTTGGAACATCTTAGTGTTCAGCGCCAAAGAAATCGAACGCAAATATTGTTTGAATAAAGACTGGCTGGTACGACGGCCCATAGTCGGCATCTCTATTACTAATGAAACTGTAACAATAAATTTTCATAATTGCGAAATTGCCTCAAATGTAAATATAATTTCTTACTTGTTTTATTATTAGATACTATTTAATTTCAAATTAGTTGTTACTCTATTTTTATTAAATAATAATATTACAATAAAATATTTGGCGCCTAATATTTTCTCTTAGTGGGCGATGAAAAGTAAAGTGTATCACTAATATATTTTTGGCTCGGGCGACGTACTTTGAATCCCTCGCTACGTTCAGGATTCTACTAAAGAATCTACTCTAAAGTAGAATTTTTAATTCACTGGAGTAAACTGACAGCTGCTAATGTCAAATTGTAAAATTATGTTGCCACATTTGTTGCACTAGTGATGCGTTTCGTTCATTCAGATCACTCACACAAAGTCAGTAGGAACGTTTATTATAAAAATGTACTTTAATTACCTAATTGGCTAAAAAAAGGTACTAAAATAATAAATAGGCAGGTACCTACATGAATTCTATCAGAGACGATGTACACAATATACAGGGTGGAAAGAAGTTATGGGCCCCGGAGGGAAACTACTTTAAATCCTTTAGTTTGCTCATTTTACTGAAAGGAAACATTCCTTTATTTTTAAAAAGAAACCTAACTGCACTCGAAGATTTTCCAAAATTCACTTGATTCACCCGGGAATCGAACCGACTAAAATTTAAAATAAACCCTCGCTTGATTATTTTACGAATCGGTAGGATTACTGAAAGCTGAACAAAACAAAATTTGAAATTCGAACGAATACTTCTTTTTTATAGGTTTTAAAAATGTTATCGTTCCAATCTCAAATTTGTTGCCCAGCTTTGCAAAAAAAAACGTTCCATTATTAAACTGGAACGCAACCCAGTGACGCACGACACCCGCGCGGCCATTTTGTTTTGTCTGTCATGTCATTCATTCGGCTTCTAACCTCTGGGTCTGACTGAGTGCACGAATGTTTCTTTGTGGTTTCTTTTGCTCACGCGCTGCTCATCGTTAAGTTTTTCTACGTTGTGTTTATTGTTATTGTTAAGTTTTGTTTTGTGTTTTGTTAACCTGTCGTTGTACTGTTTCGTTATCAATACGAAAGATATGGATCCTCAACCAGGAACATCACGCCAACAAGACTTTCTTTCTCCAAAGAAAAAGAGACCAAAGGTTGCTCTTAGTGGCACCGAAAAAGTAATGATATGTAATGTCTACAAATACGTTTTTGAGGAGAAATCTGCAGTGTCACAAACAGAGTATGAATCTCCGAAAAAATCGGAATGTGTGTCTAAAACTGCTGACATATTAGGTATCAGCTCAGCCACTGTATACAGCGTTCTAAAAGAACACAAAGAGAATGAAGGTTTTAAATCTCCTCAAAAAACTGGACCGAAACATGATTTCAAAGACAAATTGGATGATTTTACGTTTGCAGCAATTAGACGAAAAGTTCACCAATTTTTTTATGCAAATGAAGCTCCCACCATTACAAAGGTAATTTTAGCCTTTTTTTGTTTGATTTTAATCTAAACTTATTTATCGTTAATAAGTAATTGTACTAAAAAAGTAGCGCTTCTCACTATACTATATGTATGTAATACATTTTTTTAATCTTTGTAGGTGCTTAAGGCTGTCAATGATGACTCGGACTTGCCCAACTTCTCATGGAGTACCATGAGAAAAATATTGAAACATTTAAATTTCAAATATGCAACGAAATCAAGAAAAAGTATTCTAATTGATAGACAAGACATCATATTATGGCGCCAGCGATATCTCCAAAAAATTAAAGACTACCGAAGGGAAGGAAGGTACATTTATTATCAAGATGAAACCTGGGTCAATGAAGGTTTTTTTTAAAGAAAACGCCCAAAAACACAAAGTCAGGTCGTAAAGTCTCGACTTCCGCCCACATTATGGCCATGATAATATTTATTTTATTTAATATTTTGGTTGTTTTCTAGGACATACACCAAAGAAGGAGTGGGTTGATACAAAAATTCAATCATCTCGGCAAGCATTTTTAGATGGCTTGACCACTGGTTTGAAAGCCCCTTCGGGAAAAGGGAGACGTCTAATCATCGGCCATATTGGCGGAGAAGAGGGATTTGTCGATGAAAGTCTGCTAATGTTCGAGGCCAAAAAGGGTACAGAAGATTACCATAAGGAAATGAATGCTGAGTGTTTCGAGGAATGGTTTAGGGGGGTTTTACCTAAACTAAAACCCAACTCTGTAGTGGTCATGGATAATGCCCCCTACCATTCGTTGTCTACTACTACACTACCTACGATGTCGTGGCTTAAACAAAGAATACGTGAGTGGCTGGCAAGCAAAAATATTCCCTTTGAAGAGAAAATGACAAAGGCCACTCTTATAGATATCGTACGGCAAAATAAACACTCGCATCCCGACAAGTATGCTGTGGACGAGATGGCAGCAGAGCATGGAGTCACTGTCTTACGCCTGCCCCCTTACCATTGCGAGCTTAATCCTATCGAGCTGATTTGGGTGCAGGCAAAAGGATACGTAGCGAGAAATAATAAAACGTTTAAAATGACAGAAGTCAAAAAATTGTTCGAAGAAGGACTCAAAACAGTGACTGCCGAAAGATGGAGCAGCTGTGTGGGTCACATAATAAACGCAGAAAATAAAATGTGTAATCTCGACCATATGATGGACAATGTTACGGACCGTTTTATAATAAGTGTCACTGACAGCGACGATAGTGATAATATTATGTCTGACGACGACGAATAAAAATTATATCCATTGCATTTTTGTTTCATTTTATATTTATAATTTGAGTAATTCGCCTTTTCAAAGTTATCATTTCCTATTGTCCATTTGTTTAGGTACTCAAAAAGTGTAAAAATTCTTGATACGTCTTTTTATTGAAATATACACTTTTCAAATCAAAATCTTTACACTTTACTTAGTTTTTGAGTTTATTCATTACACATATACATACTTACAAATCTTTCCTCTTTATGATAATAATGTAGATTGGCCTATAAATGTACCAATGCTAATATTTTTATATCCATTAAACAATAAGGAGATTTCTCAATTAATTAAATGAAATGAATAATGTGATTTGATTCAAGACGTAATGAGTGAACGCGTGAGTGATTGATTTCAATCTTCTTGTCACAACACTATTTTTTGTGCACGAGAAACTGGTAACACTGCAAACGTCAGATTACTCCAGTGAATTAAAAATTCTACTTTAGGACCCCTCACTTCGCTCTGGATTCAAAAAATCGGCCTCGCCGTAAAAAATATTATTTTGCTCCCTTATGGATACAATGTACTATTTTTCTTTTATTCAAATGTTGCGAAACCCTGAGCATTTGTTAACATAATTTATATATCCTGTCGTCACGGGGACTATAGTTAATTATTTTCGTAGAGATTCCAGCAGTTTTCTACGGATACGATGATACACTAAAGATAATTGGTTGCTGCGTTACATTATTAAAAAAATTGTTTCTTTTAAACGTTTATTCTTCAAATTAAGCGCAATTTTATTAAATTTACAACGACCCCTTAGACGATTAATCTCCCTTCGCCCTCTACCTCTGAATGATGATGGTTTCGTTTATAGATTGCTGAAAAGTTTCGAAATTCTCTGACACGAGAGTGTGTCAGGTCAATTGACCTTGTAACCTATACAATAAGAATAAATAGCTAAAAAAATATATACGATGAAACATAGAAATAAGAAGGTCCTTGCTTGAAATCGATTAAAAGAGACAATCTCACCTCGCCCTCGCGAGCTGCTTATCCCTGCGCCTATGATCATCCCTATCAGCCGACGATCCTCTAGATGATAGGTCTCGATAGTTCCTGCGATCGTATCGCTCCCGATCGCCGCCTTCCCCAGCAGCCATCCACAACAGTATGCGGGGTTCGATGCCCGCCGCGCTAGTGCCTTCGCTGACAACTGACACGCCGCTGTCTGTCAGTTCTGTCACCGTTTTCTTTGAGAATCTGTGGGGAAAATTGTGTTGAGCAATGGTTTTGAACACGAAATAATTTAACATGGTCGTACGCGCCGCAATTGAACCACGCCTGCGCCGCATTGTGCCTAGTCTGCACTGCCGTACATTTCTAAAAAAAATCGGCTTGTCCTTTGTGCGCTTGGGCGTCACGCTTCGATTATCGTGTTGACGGCCTCCTAAACTCCCAATAGGAGTGTCATTTGTATGAATACCTGCTGAGTAAGTGGGTTTTACCTTCGCTGCAAGTCATGCTGGTGATGGTCGGTGTAATGCCCCGAGTCTGCAGACAGAGCTGAAGGCGCACGTCTGGCGGGGTGTGCGGCGTGGGCGGGGTGTGCGACGTGGGCGGGGTGCGCGGCGTGGGCGAGGTGGGCGGCGTGGGCGGGGTGGGCGGGGTGTGCGGCACGCGTGCGACGCGAGCCCGGCGGGGACGCGCCTGGCGTGCGCTCAGACCACACGCGAGACACGTGTTGGTCTGCGAACAATACACCATAGTTAAGGTATAGGTACTAAACTTAACGGTGTTGCTTCCAATTAATGGCAATATTAAAAAAAAAAAAAAAAAAAAAATAATAATAATAATATAGATAATATTAAAACGCAGTGTGTGTACTATGTTTGGTTTGTTAGTTGTACTATTCTAGTTCTATCTGTGAGGACCTTTAATTGGCTTCTAAATTGCTTAAGTTTTTTACCTATTGTATAGATATAAGCTGTTGGTCTTCCTTATAATAAATAAATAAATAAATAAATAAATACCTCTTTTTCTAAGGCCTCATTTACACATGCAAGAAAACTTCTGCTAGTTGCTGTCTGACAGGTGTAGCCTAAATGATAGTCCTCATATTCTTTACCCCCGTAGGTTCTTAAACATGTTTATGTCACAATATTTAAAGAAAAACCGTAAAGCTTCATTCAAAGTGATGCGAATCCCGCGCGGGACAACAAATCCCTTTCGGCCGTCTACGTAACTGTGTTTTATAACTGGTAAAAAAATAGTAAATACTTCATTGGACTTAGAAACATATAGAAGATGGTAGTGTGTTTAAAAAATGGACCACAAACAAAGTTATATTTGTAAGTAAATCACCTTTATTATCAGACAATCACCCTGTAAGCCCGATAGTCGAGCGCGACTCGCGTATCCGTAGCGAATGCGCGTATCAAGCCACGGCAATCCACTATTGGATTGGTCGCCATTTAATGGCACTTTCTACGTGCTTCGGAAGGCACGTTAAGCCGTTGGTCCCGGTTGTTATGGATAGATAGCAGTCGTGAGGCTGTGTCAGATGCCTTGGAGCAGCCTGAAAAATTCTTTTGGCCACTAACACACCTCGGGTCATTTTCCTGTTGGTTTGGTTTCCCTGTAAAATTGGTTACGGAGGTCAGACGGTAGTCGCTCCATTGTAATAACCAGTGCCATAGGACCATGACTTACAGCATACCCTAGGCTCCGAGGCGTAAGCTGACGACGCAACTAAGAATACACGCTAGGATGGTGATCAATCTCTAGTCATTAGGCTAGTTTCCAGGGGCAAAAAGACTAACAATAAAATTAGCCCGTCATTTAGAGAAACAATTTTTTTTTTTTCTTTTGTCAATTGAGCGATAAATTATAAAGATATAACGCATCAAAGTTTAAGAGTGGGGGCTCGTGACGTCACATACCTATTGCGAAAAAGTGTAGCACACTGTGACGTTACACGGTACTTTAACGCGCCATATCTTTACCATTCTTTGTTTAATTTTCAAAAGAAAAACTACCGTCTCCAATATTTTTTTTACTGAAATGAAATGAAATCGTTTATTTTCAATATCGGATATAAAAATCACTTATTGACGTCACTATCTAACTGACGGACTAATTATATTTTTTTAGGAAACTAGCTTTTTGAATATAACAAAAAAAACAAATTATACCTTTAGAACGGATCGACCCTACGGATTTAAAGCAAACGCCTTAACCATTGGACTTTAAAAGCAGTTCAGTCCAAACACCGTGCATACAATAACTCACCAAGTATATCTTGATCGTTGTCGTCGTCCAGCTGCAGTTTCTCCCGAATGGCAGCCGCTACTAAAGCGGGCGGCAATGCTTGACCGCACATCGCCTCTTCACCGGCACCCTGCGACCAATCAAATACGCATTACTGGCTGGAATCAATTAACGTAATAAACCACACTTAAGGATTAAAGATATAAAAATTAAAAAGCACGTTTTCCCCCCGCAATTCTGCAATACATTGATATAAACAAGTAGCGTTTTTAAATTCGTACGAAAAAAACATGCAAATTCATACATTTCATTCATAATTATTCGATTTTTCTTCTAATGTTAAGTTTCCAATGTATATTTAGTGTTTACATGAAATAATTAAATAAATTTCAATGTGTTACCGAATTGCGGAAAAAAGCGCGCGGTGAAAAATCCCATTGCGGATGGGCTTTAAAGGACTTGTATCCACGGCCGTAAAACACATTACGATGTAATTCCAAACTCGGTCGCAGACTGCAACGTTTGTCGCGGCCGTTTCTATTTCTAAACATGGCCGCATGAGGCTGCACAGTGCAGTCGCGATTGGAATAAATTTCATACAGATACATAATGTCTGTCTCAGAAAAAAGTCAAGTAAAAGTCTGTGTCAAAAAGACAATAATGTAAACAAATATGGCCGTCTGACATTGAAACAGGTTTTTCGATGGTGTTTTCGTGAAAATGATTTGCGGGTTCATGGAGATGTGAATATGTTAAGCATTGATATTGTGTAGTGGATTTATGCCTTGTTCGTTGCGGAGTTTTGGTCCTCAGAAATATAATAACTGCCAGAATAGACTCGCTAAGAAGAAGTGGATTAACGAGTAATTTTAATAAATTGCTATTGTTTACATTATTGTCTTTTTCTATTGAGATAGACTTTAGTAACAAATAGTGTCGTTTGCAGCATGCGGTTCGTTTTGGAATTACGCCCGTATCCATATCCATACTTCCATACTAATATTATAAATGCGAAAGTCTGTCTGTCTGTTACGCTTTTACGGCCAAACTGCTGAGCGGATTTTCACGAAATTTGGTATGAATGTAGTTGAGGACCCGGAGTCAAATATAGCCTACATTGTGAGGCAGGCGGAAGTGATACATACGTCAGCCAGCCGCCGCTCCAGCCTCTCCTTGCTCTCCTGGTCGCGACGAACACGTTCCAGTTTCTCGATGAGCAGCGGAGCGAACTTGGCGGGCGGCAACACGCGGAGTTGTTCCGATTGCATGCGTTGCGTGCGCGGTATCACCTGGATTTAACAAACAAACATATACAATAAGCGCCATGTAAGTAGGGCCGCAGTAAACATTTTTAGATATCAACAAATTGCAGCCGCGAGGCTGGAAGAAGTTGCCGCAACGCGGGGAAATGACTGCGTTGCCTAACAACAAAACAGGTGAAGGGTGAAAGGTGATGTACCTGCGTGAGCTGTGTGGTTGTTGGCTAATTTCAGAGACATAAGTAATTTTGGTACTAAAGTAACTTATTGCTTTAATGACAATTTTTAAAAGAACCCTTATTTGAGTGGATTAACTTAGATCAACAGATTTTTCCAGAGCAAAAATATTATTTCTGCCATTTGCTTATTATCAAAAACCCGTCATTTAGGATAGAATATAATTTATTGAAACGTTTATCAATATACAGAAAACGATTTACAAAAATGATTGACAAAGTACAATATATGAATGACAGACGTCTCAATAGGTGGCGGCTCAGTATTACGCTAGACATGGCAGCATGACTAGCACTGGTTTTCAGCCGCCGCCTTCTGAGAAGTCACGATGCACCAACATATTAGGTGCGCGCACCAAAAAAAATCCCTTAAATTAAATTTATGGATAGGCGATCTTAACTAATAATAACATTACGAGAATTAAAATAGGTAGGTACATAGATTTTTACTTTTAGTTTGTAGGATAGGATACAGAAAGGGATAAGCAAATGTTTTAAGACTTTCTGCCATTAGCTACAGCACAAACACACATCAGGTACATCATCCACTCAATCCCGCGCCGCTTGCGATAGCCAGTCGCGGTAGTAGGTACCTACGTACAACGCGGCGCGGACTCGCGGCAAGTGTTGTGATTGACACTTGACAGCTGCCACCTATATAGTCTGTGGCGGTTGCCACTGTGGTTATAGTTTTATTGTAGGATAAAATTGGCTAGTCAACTAAAAAATAAATTGTGTATTTTATATATTTTATTGATAGAATAGACTATTTTGGAGATACAATTTAAACGAAAAAATTCTTAAAATTATATTTATTTTGTTATTTAATTTTAAAGATTTTATAGTGATGACGTCACGCAGCTCTATTGGCCATTTCGAACTGCAAGAAAGCAAAAATTACTAAGTTATTAAAAAATATATATGTCAGTGTCAAATGTCAAAGTCAGGATGGACCGCGAGCCGCGAGTTGGTTTCTTGTTTGTTTACAATCGCCAAATATTTAGATACCTACCCCATTTCTCGTATCTATTGCATATTGGCCTGTTTATTGGACTTTACTGCCGTATCTTCATCCGTTGACATCTGATTTTTCAATAATTAGACACCGATTCTTCATTATAATGTATGAATGAATGTAATGAAGATGTAATTAGGTTATTTATGGGTTAAGTTTACTTGAACAGAGATGACATTTGACATGGGTGACAAGTACGTGTAGCGCTTAATTAGCGCTACCAAACAAAAAATATTTATTCACTACGCTGTGCTGCCAACCTAAAAAATTAAATGTGAATAGCCGGAAGTTATCCGGCTACGTCATACGTCAACCTTGCTAAAAAATGAAAGTCATTGGGTTTTCTGCGATTTTCTTAAAAAATACTTGCTTATCTAAAGATCTGATTAATGTAATCTGTTCCCTAAGCCTATTCCTCGAAATGGTTTACGAATTAGACATTTTCATGAAAAAGTTTACTAGCCAATTACGAAACAATTTTATATATTTCTATAAAACACATACCATGGCCGTATCCTGCTCCTTATTGATGACAGCGTTTCGGTCAAGTCCGTGCGGTCGCGAACGGTGTCGATCACGGGGTTCACGCAAACCGCGAACCGACATGCCGTCCCTGTCACACATATAGTAAGTTAGAGAGAGGTAAGACTTTTAAGCTCTATTCAAACTGACGCCAATCCCGCGCGACTTGCAGTACGCCAACAGAAATAACAATGTATAGAAGTGCCATTAGCAGGCCAGTTAACTTTGGCACACGCTACGGCACTTTTACCGATTCTGATTTATGCGGGCGTTCCGCCAGTCGCGCGGTTTTCGCGTCAATTTGAATGGACTTTTAAACAAGACACTATTTTATGGCGCGACCAAATATTTGCCAATTTGTCCAAATATTTGTGATTACTTGTTTTCCCAAAATATCTCTTATTTTGTACGTATTTGCATCTATTTTGGCAAAACATGCAATGGCACATATTTGGGCAAATAGCGCAACGTGCGGTCGCGCGTTTATAGACAAAGAAATAATAGATTAGTTTTAGAAAAATATTGATTTTGATGACTATGTATTGCAGAAAAAATGATATACTAAACATGAAAAAAGGCTAGTTATATCTTGGGGAAATTCGTTTAATGTATGGACTCAAAAAGTTTTGTGCATTAAGTTCAATCCACCGCCAAAGTTTTAGTCAAAACACGTCAAATTTCTAATATAATTTTTGTTCAAATTTTAACGTAGCATATAAATTTCTTTATGGTATGTGTATATATTATAATGTAAAGGATGAAATGGGGCAGCCAGTTATTCAGCATTCTCTGGAATTACTGATAGTGCGAGTTAGTTTGGGTTCAAACTCATGTAAATATTTATTGTATGGTGATTGTCATTTCAAGCAAAACAATGATATTTGAGTTTATGAGTCAGCGAAGACCATTGAAAAATAAACTTTAAGATTAAATAGATCAAATAGATTAGCCACACAAAAAAAAAAAAAACAATCATGAAAAAATATCCGCGCTACTTATAATACCGTAAGTTTAATTATTTTATTGTTTTACGAAGGATGCACTTTACAAAAATCAAAACAAAGTATATTTCAATGGTCTTTCTCATTATCAAAATCAATCGTAGTCCAATCTGCTCTGACAATTTATATCTGTAGAGGACTAAGCTCATTATAAAAATATCATAATGCAATGACATGGCGTAAAAGTTAAATACATAAAAAATATGACAAACTAACTGAAATATATTCTGTCCTCTATTGTTTCTAGATTTTGTGTGATGTAATACGATAGAACATATTTTAGCTGGTTGTGTCTTCATTAAATTAAACTATTTTAATACGGTTTTATCGCGTTTATTACTTATTTATTTACACCTGACGTTTCAAACACTATACAGCGTTCATGGTCGCAGGCAGACTAAGTTAACATTTGTCTCTGATGTCATAAGATTACAAACTACCGCCTGAAATTTTTATTGGGAACTAATTTATTGGGAAGCAGACTGCAAGACCCTTAGATACTGTGAGCCAATACTGCGTGAATCGGAATAGTTCCCAATAAAAATTTCAGGCGGTAGTTTGTAATCTTATGACATCAAAGACAAATGTTAACTTAGTCTGCCTGCGACCATGAACGCTGTAAAGTGTTTGAAACGTCAGGTGTAAATAAATAAGTAATAAACGCGATAAAGCCGTATTAAAATAGTTTAATTTAATGAATAACAATCGCGAAAACATAAGAAATCATTAGTTGTGTCTTGTTAACTTTTATGAAAAAGGGGTTGACTTTTGATGCTAGGGCACAATTATACACTTTATTTCTGTAATTGCAATTATCTACATCAATAAAATGTCTAATTTAAAACCAAAACATACTGCAACTTAAAGAACATCTAAACAAAAATAAAAAGGGACCGTACAACTAATTTACTTAGTTTTCCTTAGATATATAATGCTTACCTTTGTGGACGTACATAAAAGTCACTAGTGCGGAAAATGTGATTTTATAGCGATCTTTTCCGCACTTGAGACTTAAAGATCGAATAAAGATAGATTGCCCAATAAAAAATTTAAAAAAATCCATACTTACTTAATATAATAAGTGCGAAAGTAAAAAAGATGAAATTTGGTATAAATATAGTTGAAGACCCGGGGTCAAACATAGGCTACTTTTTGACGCAGAGGTTTACCACATGAGATAAGGTCTGGTAGTGCTCCGCAGTCGCAAAGAATAATTAGCGTTTAATCTATACTATGTATATTAATATTATTTTGGAGTACGGCGGGAGCGATGGTGTTATACTCGACCGCCGCAAAGGGAATTACTTCCTGCCAGGCGAGGTGTTATGCCTGGGGAACCGCGGCTCCGACGATGTTCTGTCGGAGGTTGTATATATGCTCCAATTATCAGAAACTCTGATATCGCGTTTCAGTCCTCCATTCTAATTAGGCTTCTTGTATGGGAATTTCTGTTCTTTCTCTTTAGCGCCATCTGTTGCGTAGTAGTTGTAGTTATTTACTGTGCGATGGTGTCGCCACAGGACTCCCTCCCAAGACCGAAGGTCTGATAATCTTGATGTGCAAGTCTGTGCTTAGGATGTAGCTTTGCAAGTACTAGTAGTTGCTTGATGTCCCAGTGAGTCGGGAGCGTAGTTGCTCGATAATCCCAGTGTGTCGGGTGTGAGCGATTGCGTGCTCGTAGTCTGCGGTGAGTCGAGACTGTAGTTGAGCGATGTTGACTTGTTGGCGCCGGTGGATGTCTTGTGCAGAACTGCCACGCTGGTGTGCGGTGGCCGGCCGTGAGTACCAGACGTGGGCTGCGGTGGATGTGCCGGTCGCTGAAGTCCTTTGAGTTGTGAGGGTGGTTGCAGGACCAGGAAGCTCAGTGAGTCGGCTGCGATGGACCTGGAGATACCCTTGTAGTTGGCTTTGCTGTGAAACTGCTTGCTGCTGACCAGAAGATGGATGAGGCTTGAGAGGATGAGAGATGTTCAAGATTGGAGAATGATGTTGTTGAAGAATGCTGCATCACGTCGGAGAAGGCTGCTTTCAATCACGTCGGGGTCACCACTTTGGAGTACGGCGGGAGCGATGGTGTTATACTCGACCGCCGCAAAGGGAATTACTTCCTGCCAGGCGAGGTGTTATGCCTGGGGAACCGCGGCTCCGACGATGTTCTGTCGGAGGTTGTATATATGCTCCAATTATCAGAAACTCTGATATCGCGTTTCAGTCCTCCATTCTAATTAGGCTTCTTGTATGGGAATTTCTGTTCTTTCTCTTTAGCGCCATCTGTTGCGTAGTAGTTGTAGTTATTTACTGTGCGATGGTGTCGCCACATTATAAAGCTTAATAGTTTGTTTGTTTGAACGCGCTAATCTCAGGAACTACTTGTCCGATTTAAAAATTCTTTCAGTGTTGGATAGCCTATTTATCGAGGAAGGCTATAGGCCGGGGCGAAGTCGGGACGGGATGCTAGTTCCTAATATGAGACGAAAAGAAGTCAAAATTATTTTTACCTCTATCCAAGTCTGCCATGTAGTAGATTCTACCAACAACTCCTCATCAAAGAACTATACTAACTTGAAAAGATACCCAATGCTCAACAGTGGGCAATAATGATGGTATTACTTACACACTGCTCCCAGATAGAGAAACCGCATCGCTATCGGTTCGTCCGCTACTAAGACTGGCGCGCGACGAGTCCTGTCTCGAAGTAGGGCAGTAGCCGGCGTAAGTGACGTGCGCGCTGTACACTGACCGCTTGCGGTGACTGCTGCCACCCGACCGGGACCGATACGGGCAATGGATTGTGCGGTTTGGTTTGGAATGGTCGTGTGGTTGAGAGGTATGGCGGTAGAAGGATTTTAGTTTAGGTATTGAAGTTCAGAATAGTAAAATTTGCATTCAGTTAAAAATTGTTGTTAGAATAGTAAAATTTACATATATATTTTTTAAATGTCATGGAATTAGAAATTATTGATTGTTTTTTTTTTCAATTACAAGTTTGGATGTTATCGCAGATAGAAGGATTTGAGGTTTACGTATATTGTGAGGGGTTGATTTTTTATTGAAATAGTAAAATTTTCATTCAGGCAATGATAATTATTTTTAAGAATTGAAATATCGTTATATGCATATTTTTTTTAGAATAAATGTAATATTGTAATTTTTTTTTTTTGTGTTTTGTAATCGTTGCATATTTTTAGCAATAAATATAACAACATAAATTTAAAAAAATATTAGAAAAAACATTTTTACACATTTTTTTTTTTTGGGAAATTAGAAAGTAGGATAGGAATGAGAGGATAGTATTAAAGGGCAGTGTGCATTCAGGTGGCAACGCAGTGAGAGCGGGTAGAGTACGGCAAACATGCAGGCGCGGGACAAAACATGGGGGCAAACAAAACTTAAAATCAGAAAGCTGGCGGGAGAAACAAAAATATTAAAAAAAATATATATTAAAACGGCTAAGTAAGCTGGGGGGGGGGGGGGATAATAAATGGATTGATACACCGAAACATTCAATTAATAAAATCATTTGGATAGTCTTGATACAAATTTAAACACTTCTTAGAAACAAAAGATCTTTTGCATTAAGTGAGTAAACAGAATATGTTTTTTTAAGTCTACATTTCGACTAAAACGTGTTATGTCCCTTTTTCACATATCAATATTCAATATGAAAGAACAAGATACACACATTATAGTTGAAATGGGCGTAAAGTTTATTTCAATGCAGACTGATATGGATGATTTTTTTATTAATTGTTTTAGAATGCTTCGGTTTCTCAATAATGTATCTGACATTAGCATGCAATGCTTGGGGGCACACTATATGCACACTAAATGATGTGTATGTATGTATATTTAAATTTCATCAAATTAATCTAAAAAAAATATTGGGAGTAAATTTTCTAAGGAAACAATACTATCTAAAATTTTTAAAACTAAGCCATTAAAAACTACAAGATTAAATAAATTCTACAAATGTCACACAAAGGCCTATTTCCACCGGATGTAGTCCATACTTTTAGCATAATTTTATTGGTTGCAATTTTTGTCTTCAACTTCTCAGTGCGTCACTGACACCAATATTCTCAAACGTTTGCTCAAACTCGACTCAACCTTATTCCAACTCATTGGTATGATTAAACGACACTAGCTTCCTTGGAGGTGAGTATCGAACTGTCAAATATATGGTTGGTATCTTGAGGCGTCCTCCAAATGTAAGAAAGTGGTTATAAATTAGTTTTTTGCCACTTTTTGTCTAGGTATCTACTTTGAATTTTCCAATGTTTGTGCTTCGGATTGTTATTATAAGCTGTGTCTTTCCTCATTGGAGTTTGCCCAAGCAACCAATTAAGAATGTCGTTTTCAAGAAAAGTTCGAGGACTTCCTTAAGGTTATGTTTAAAAATACGGGTGTGAATAACTACGAGTTTCTAAATAATAATAAAATCTTAAATAGTTAGTCACATTATAAATTATAAAGATTGGTACAGATCGCGCAAAAAAACTAGACGGTTTGGAAGTTAGCTGCAAGTGACATTTCGCACTATAACCTGATACAGTGTTCACCCAAAACGCTAAAATGATACAAAAATACTGTGTGCCGTGAAACCGTTCTCACGAGATACTTGGGGTCAACGTATATGTACACAGCGTGAAATGTCCCTCGCAGCTAATTTCCGAGGCGCCGCGTTATTTTGCGCGATCTGCAGCTATAATGGTTCTACATCCGATGTGATCGGGCGTCCGCGGCGGCTCTCGTGACGGTATTGCTAGGTTGTACTTGTACGTACGGTGCGACGTCGGAGTGCAGCCGACGCGACTGCGTGGCGAGCAGCGCGTCGTGTGTGAGTCGCTGCGGCGGCGGTGCGTCCGGAGTCAGCTCCTGCTCCTCGTGCAGTGTGGCCAACGCCGGCTGCACCGGGGCCAACTGCCGTGGAGAACGCTCTATTTCATTTAACTCTTATGTTAAGGCGACTGTCACACGTTAAATATATAGATTTGGGCAATGGTTTCATCCTCAATTGCTCCGGTGTTTGAAGGTACCTCCGGTAAAGGGAAGGCGGCTCCCGAGTTCCTACTTTCACATTTCCAATCCATCCGAGCAAGTGGCATACCTAATACCTTTATCCTGTTTCCCCAGTCCAAAAACTTACTCTTTTCTCGTTTAAAACTGATTTCGATCGCAGCGTCGGAAACGTAACAAATTTAACAAACCGCTCACCAACCCGTTTGCCAAGCATGATGAGTATGGCAAATTCCCCAAATAAAGTAAATTAGAGCAGCAGTGGACTTCCTACGGCTGTGATGATTATAATGAGTAAAGATTTAAAACTTCTGCTTATAACGGAGAATTTTTTATTTTAAATTTGAAGAATTAACTGAATTAGTCGTTTACGAGTCTGAGTGATCTCGCAGTCGCTCCACTGACCTCCCTGGGCGGCGACGAGTCCGGCGAGGACAGTGGTTGCGTGGCCGCACTCACGTACGACACGTACGCTTCCGAACGCAGGAACGCTTGGTACGTCGACTCCGTGATCGCGCGCGTCACCTGCAGGAAGTATACAACGTTACTCAGGTACGAAACAGGTTGACAACAGTATTTGAAAAAATTGCTTAAAACCCAAAGCGAAACGATTAACATTTCTCATACAACTGACATTTGCAATAATTTTATAATTATTTCGCTTTATTTAAGATGAAGAAAGCTTAGAATTACTTCGGGTTTATAGTTCTAATGCAGAGAAGTATATGAAATTTTGAAGTGCAATTCCGTGCTTAATAGGCTACTTGGCTGTGTTCGACTTGGTTAATATTATTTATACGAAACAAAATATAAGTACACTAAAAAGTAACCGATTCCAAAAATAACAAAACAAAATTAGTAATTAATTTAAATCAGTAATTGGCATTTAAAATTTTCTAATACAGAAAAGTAGAAATGTGTTTCTGACGTCTTGCATCTCTTTTGTACACACGAAATCAAGTGGCAGTGAAGTCTTGACAATTTGCCCTTCCACATGATTTCAAAATCTTATAAATTATTTATTTTTAAACAGATTAAAAAAAATATTTCTGTTTTAAAATTCTGCAACTCATATTTTAGACGTGAATAATAAAAAAAATATATATTGAGGAGAATATTCCGTGCTTAAAGCTCCATTCAAACTGATGCGAATTCGCGGGATGTGGGACCGCCCACAGGAATAAGATTAGGTAGAAATGCCATAGCGTGTGCCAAAGTTAACTGACTTAAGGCACTTCTACGTATTATCATTTCTGTGTGTGTGTTTCAATTTGAATGGACCTTCATTTGTATAAGACGAGTTTTCCAGTATATATGAAAAGCATGGTACAGTGACCTCTTGTTCCATGTTGTCGAAGATGGTCCTTTCGATGTCGACGCCGTCCTTGAGGCTCTGCTTCACGTGCTGCTTCAGCTCTTCAGGCATCGCTAGCTGAGACTTGCGGAGGAATCTGTTATAGAGAAAAACAAATTAAAACTTTTGTTTGTATGACAAGTGAAGATGGGAAAAGTCAAGTGATGAGTCGGAGCCACTAGTGAACCGTAGGGGTGGATCTAAGTGGAAGGAGGGTCAAAAGGGAAAAGGGACCAGTTTATAGCCCCAGGTACTGCCGGTTAACTCATACTAACGCAGTGACGATATTCACTAAAACGTCAAATTACAGCGAAGTTGATGTCATTTCATTACCCAAAATATATCTTCTTCATAATGTCCCTTTTCCCAAAAATGTGTCTGCCCCAAAATGGACCCTGTCTAAAAAAAAAAAAAATTTTAAAATGTGTCTGCCCCAAAATGGCCCCTATAAAAAAAAAAATAATTGGCCATATTTACGTTGTAACACTCACTTGTATATAGCGGAGACCACCTGCCGTATCTTGGTGGGTTCCGTCTCCTGCCGCAGCCCGTGCACTGCGAAGTAGAAGTTAAGGCGGTCGACGTGAAGTCCGCCCGCACCGCACACGAACTTGCGGAAGAGACGCACGCCTTCCGCGTCCTGAATGTAAGGAAACGTGTGTTCAAAGTCTATTGAATAAGGTTAGATTTTAATTCTTGAATTGTCTGAATGTGTAAAATATATATATATATAACTTCTTCATGAAAGAGCCCTCAGTTTTATCTTCCCTCCCTCCAGCTAGATGTGTGGACATCGTGAAGAGAACAGCTGGTGGCAGTTTATAAAATACAGTCTATAATCTGCTGATCGCACCATTCATGACGTCTATTGCACACTTTACATACACAGAAAAGAATACAGCACTGAATCGTGTTAGAACTTTGCTGTACCTCATCATTTCAGCCGCAGTCAGCCCACAGCGCACGAAAACAAGTAGCAGTGACGTCACTCCACCAATAAGTGCGTCCTTTTCTTGTTTCTTGACAGTTTCCCCTTCCACAAGATTTGAAAGGCTTATAACTTATTTGATATTGAACGGATTTATATCTGTTTTTAAATTCAAGTACTCGCATTTGTGATTTGAATATTAAAGAGTAGAATAGCATATTCTAAGATGTGGTAGAAATACTACTACCTTTATACAAAAAAAGCTGTTGGTCTTCCTAATAAATAAATAAATAAATAAATACGGTTACCTCCAGCAGCTCGTGCAGACTTCGCGCCCACCGCATGTAAGGCGGCGAGGCGGGCGAGCGTGCCGAGCTCCCCGACGAGCCCTCCGTCTGCCCGCGCCAGCCCATGCCCATCCTGACACAAACCCGCACAATTATTAAGCGCCGATTTCACTAACATCGTTCCTATCCATGAGTAGGTACATTCAAACTGAAATGCGACAACTAAAATCAGTAGGAGTGTATTTTTGTTTCTGTGGGCGTCACGCCAGTCGCGCGGGATTCGCGTCAGTTTGAATGGTGCTTAAATGTATGTAAGTTACTGTACGACGTATAATGTACGTGAGCATTGTCGACGTAGCGTTGGAGTCGCGTTCTTCCTATAGCTACCTAATCTTAAGTCTTGCGTAATTTCATTAATTAGTCAAGTGTCATAATTTCATTCATAATTTTATTGAAATAATATAAGAGTATTAACTGCTAAAATTTTTAACTTTATAAATCACAATAAATGAATAAAAACATAATATTATGTACTCACTTAGGTGGATAGGGTTGTGTGAACACATTTTTCGATTGAGATTTACTTTTCTCCTCTCCGGAAGCCGGCGGCAGTGACGACCTGTCAGCAAGCTTGTGCTCCCAACCTAAAAAAATACTACTATTACTACCTATTCTACTATTACTCTATATTTATATTTACTATAGTTTAACCGCAACCGCTGTACCGCACAGAAGAAGGGTTTTTCGAGTGTATGTATGTATAATAGGCTACTTGACTGTACTGCGCCTCGCCGCTCGCATACCTTAGGCGGTACAGCGACCTAAGCGAAAATAACCAAGTCAAAGTGAGGGGTAGTATTCTATCAAGTGACTTTTGAAACTGGTATAGTGCTTTGTTACAATAAAGATATTACTTATAAAACAAACAAAAGTTTAGGCAGGCTTCTTCATCTTCGTCCAAGCGCGTTTTGTGTTGCGTCCTCAGCTTACGCTTCAAAGCCTAGATTGCGCTGTTAATCATGTCCTAGATTTGGCGGTACTGCTTATTACAATGGAGCGACTATCGTCTGACCTCCGTAACAATTTTTACAGGGTAAACATTTTTTTTAGCCTTCTACTTATTGTGTTCTTACTACGTATGACGTCCGATCTTGGGGTACTTTCGGCTCTGACATCAGTTTCGTACACGACAGTAAGCTTAATTGTCCGCCTTGTTCAAGAAATTTTATTAGCAAGGATAGTCCCAAAAATAATTGTCTTTAACCTGGTAAAAAAGAGGTCGATTTGGGGTACTAAATTCCTAGTTTATTAAGACCATTTTTTGCCGCGTTTTTTAATGTATGGACCAAAAGTGAGCTGGTTAAATATTTCCATCAGGTATATCCGATTTAGCTTACCTTGCGGGTGGCCGCCTACAGGAGAGTGGCTCATGGCGCACAGGCCGTGCTCCCACCCGCGCGCTGCATGGCGAGACACCACCTGAAAACAAACAAATGCATTATGGACCGTTCAAACTGACGCGAATCCCGCGCGACTGGCGGTACGCCCATAGAAATAAGAACTTAGAGAAGTGTCATTAGCGGCCCAGTTAACTTTGGCACACGCTACGGTACTTCTACCGATTCTTATTTCTATGTGCGTCCCGCCAGTCGCGCGGGATTCGCGTCAGTTTGAACGGTCCTTTAAGCTCCATTAAAACTGACGCGAATCCCGCGCGGGACGCCCACAGATATAAAATTAGGTAGAAGTGCGCGGCCCCACTGCGACGATATGACGCAGATTCGATAAATAACCAACCCTACGCCATATATACGTCGCGTTGCATACGCGACAGAATCATAATAGATATCGGGATCACCGCTGTTGTATGGAGTGTCCGGGGTGTGATAGGTACTATAGTAGGTGCGGCGTGCTACTACTGTCGCCACCTACCAATGAGAAATTCTATATAGATCATGGATGTTAGGCCGCGTTTCCACATGTAAGAAAGCTTGCAAATGTTTTTTTCTCTTAGTTGATTATCTGCAATCACCCGGCACAGATGTGATGGAATAAGTTATTTTATATATTTTTTAATTTAGAAGTTTAAACATTGTTTAATTTGGAAGTTGCACAGCCGGCTAGATTGACTTTTCTTGCAAGTGTAAATGCGGCCCTAAACAAGACACCTATTTCATATTTATTTTCAAAACTCAACGCACGAGCAACAATGCTCAGTGTGGTGCTTCGCGCCCGATACTGCTGTCGCTGAGAATTCGAGAGATAGATAACGGATATTAAGCAACTCGGACCGTGACCACGACTTGGATTGGTCGCCGTTAATAATGGCATATTACTATACTTTAAAGTAACATTATTACGTTTGTCCTGACCTAATATCTTTAGATGGCAGCTCCTAAGCTAACTCGTAAAGATGTCTTCAGGGAGCTTGGAAGATCTTATAACTACTGTTGGTACCTAACACATTTGAAAGAAAATAACTGTACCAGAGATGTTGCCTATGTTAATACAATATAACTTTATTGCCCACATCTGGGATATCACAAAATTGAATAAAAATATGGAGCAAAGGCGGACTTAATGTATACATATAGAAACACCAAAAAACTAATAATTCCTAATACTATTTTTAACTTTCCAAAAGATATCTATACAACTGTATCTAGTGAAATCCATTCATCTATACATCTCCATATAATCACAAAACATCAGAAAAAATTCATAAAAAAAATCGGCGTACGAAGTTTATATATATATCATCAAAATGGTTGCGTAACAAGAAAGCACCAAGCCACTGTAAAAATCAATATGGCAAACAATAAAGATCATATACCCAGCTCTATATTTGATTTCTATAAGTTGGACAGGGACAGCACACAAAAAATGAGACAGCATGCCGAAGTCAAGAGTCTCCATCATCGATCGGCGTTGGATGCCAAACACCATTTCCGTACAATATACTATTCAAAACCAAATGTATGAATTCAACCATTACAAATTAATCTACTAATAAATGAAGGAATAGCATATCATATTACTGATACCATCACAAAAAAGACCAAAACTCAACAAGGCATAAATGAAAAAAAAAAATATTAAAAAAAACAAATTTCAATCTACACAAAAGGGATGGATTATAATAAGAACATGTCAGAACAAATTAAATCATAACTTCATGGTTCAATGAATAAGTTATGAAAAAAATTTGATAGGCCTAAAAAAATTATAATGGATCTTACCATGTTCATTGTGTTCGGACAAACAATACACTTTGGTAATACACCAGTTATTGAGGTTATTTTCAATATTATTATATCCTTTTATTAATATTTAATTGCAATAAAAAACTTTAAAATATGAATAGCACGACTGCGCAGAACAGCGGCAATGGTTCGAGTGAAATATCCATAGACGGATGCCGAATGTTGGACACAATGGGGTTGGCTCGACTCTCTGGGCCCTGCGTATAGTATTGCATTCCAAGTTATGATAGGGTTCATATAATAACTGTGAAATCAATAATGGATAAATGACCGAGTATCTTAGTCAGTACTTGAATTTGGATAATAATTTACTTCTGCAACATAGTTCAGATTGGTTGACATGCTCTTTTTATAGTTAATAAATACTTAATCATGTTTAGACTACTATGGCCTCCTTATATTTATAAGTAAAAACTAACTATATTCAATAGGTAGAATATTACACATTTACAATATTTACTAATATTACAAGACAAGACAAGGTTAAAAACGCCAATAAAATAAACTTATGAATAAGAACATTCAACACATGCAAAAAGTTGGTCTAAAATTGTTTAAACAACGCCAGGAAGTGTTGTTTGAGATCACCTTTGACAAAACTTCAGTGAAGATGATGGGCACACAGGAAACAAGTTGTAAACAAAGCTGGGATCGTAAAAAATGGCATTGGGGACCGCCACAAGGGGCATAACCACTGCATACACTGCGTTTACTCCACGAGGCTTCCAAAGTCGGCACACAACACTGAGCAAATCCAACATGGGCCGAACGGCAATAAACGATACAAATGACCGAAAACTTGGGTCTAACCCGGAAGGGCCGTATTTATAGCTTGATAAAACATGACTGAAACGTAACAAGAAATTAAATAATCTTACTTATCACTGTAGTAGGCACGGCTGATGCCCTTGTAAATAGGAGACATTAATTGAAAAGTTTCTTGGAAGTAAATAATAAATTAGCTTGGCTCGGGTTTGTACACAACAGCGGGCGCGTTTGACATGACACTTGTTTGACATGACAGGCCAAACATTCGACAGCCATCGTGTAGCGCCATCTATCGTCAGGCGCTCGATACACTGACACGGCCGGCCTCATTTGCATAGACGTCAATGCTCGTCGCTAGATGACAGTAGCGCGACGAAGTGTATTTTGTTTTGTTTGTTTACATATTTTTTGGCGCGAAAATATTCTTTTGAACATGTTACTTTTGAATAACAACATTATATCTACCAAAGTGGACTTTTGGCGGGAAGCTGTGAAGAGCAGTATCGGCGCTGTATTTTATTTTCCAAAATGTGTGTGTATTTTTATTTAATTGTTTGTGCATATTAATGGTGGATTATTATCCGCAAAATGTTCGATAACAAGCGTGAGTGTTGGGAAGTAATACAGTGTTTGATTTATGTGATTTTCATGCTTGTTGCCAAAAGCTCCTAGTAATCGCTAAGTGCATTTTTTCTACTACTTCACTTAGCTTGATTCTTCTGACTAGACTTGACTACCGACTAGACTTTTAGACTTGACTAGGACTTGACGAAGCCACACTGTAGGACTAAAGAAGATTGAAAAATTAAGAAGGGCTATAAAGGACTTGTATCCATGACCGTAAAACCCATTATTAAAAAACAAATCTACCAAAGTTATATGTAACTATCTAACTGCCCATATACCCAAAGCAAGTTACAACAAAAACCCGGTACTTACTTACCTACTTTTACTTTGTTATGAAAGTACACGATAAGTATGATAACGATATGTTGTACGCATAAATTAATAATTGGTCTCCGCGGCGCTACGACTAGATACCGTCGGCATACTACAAAACTAAAACCATGCCGAATTCGGCATGGTTTTAGTTGACATAATCGACGCTAGTGTGCGTCTTTGCACATTGTTTACCACATTTGGAAACTGATTTTTCTTCACAGCGCGGTATCTAGTCGAGCGCGCGAGACCAATTATTAATCTAAGGTTGTATGATTTGTATATATAGAAATAAATAAAAAAAATTAAATTATCATACCTGTTGAGCAGCTTATTGCCGCTGCATATTTGTGTCTGAGCAGCTTTTGTTCTGGAATAATCTGAAACAAAAAAAAAATTACGTTAGTAGATACTGCATACGATCAGTTACAAACTAAACACTTAGCTAGGCAATTACTTTCTAAAATTGGTGTGTTGCGATTCCTTATAGAACTATTAGAGAACCAGCTAGCAGATTTAGGTCACATATTAGAACAGTTGATTATGCCTACACACGCGTGCTGGTAGATTATGTAGTAACAATAAATTCAGGAGGTAGATTTACATCGGTCGCCACAACGTAGCCAATCACCAAAACACGTGTTCTAATAGGCACTTGCTATTTTTAAGACTACATGAAAGACCTGAACATCAAAGATGCACTGACCATTTTGCGCTGTTTATTAATATTTGCTGCCGTAAACTGGCATATCGTAATGGCAACATTTATGTGGAGGTGGGTCACATAGGTACTTTGTTATAATAATAGATGCAAGTAGATTGTACGTATTTTTTGAAAAATAAGATACAACGAAATTTCATTAAATTTAATTTCATTATCTACTCCTGCAAATGATAATATGCAGGAGTAGATAAAACTGATGTTTCTTTGGCCTTGACTTTACTGGGTTTAACTAGTTTACAGCAAAAGTTACATAATCTTAATGTAAAACCTTAGATTAATAATTGGTCTCGCCCGCGCTAGACTACATACCGCGCTATGAAGAAAAATCAGTTTCCAGACTGCGGCAACTTTATATTGTAGTGTGTGTAAGACAATGTGCAAAGACAAAACGAGTAAGAGTTATTTCTTGTACTATTATTCTTACATAGTTTAAATACGCAAACTTGCATTTTGCTTCGGTTTTTAAACTAAAATTTTAAATTTATCTCGACGTCCAACTCACTTATCGGTTGCGGCGTGATTGACGCGGGTATGCCGTAAGTATGCCGAATTCGCGTAGTTTTAGTTGCCGCAATTGTCTAGCGCGCGCGAGACTTATTATTAGTCTTTATGTAAAACCAAGTGGGGGTTCATTTATCGAGTACTTCATGAAAGCTATTGTTATATGTTATACTATATATAATATATGAGAAGAAAACAGGCGTGATATAATGTTTGTTTTCATTATTTTAACTAACAATTTATTTAATAAGACTAATAAGTCGCTACAAAGATATGTCAATAACTTGTAAAAGATACTTGATACTTGTACATGATACTACGCACAAGAACAATCATCAGATTACCAAAGAGAGGGTAATTTGACGAAAGCTCGCGCAATAAATATCTGAATAGAAATTTCATTATTACTCGTACGTAGTAGACGTGTCATTTACCTTTGATGCAGAATTAATTTGAGGATTCCAATTCGATTTACAAATGAAATGAATAGATATCAAAGACGTTTGTCTACGCGTACGGCATGATATTTGATTTCGCGATGATCACAGACACGAGGAGATGAGCAACGAGATGCCGGTACAGGTACAAGAGGCTTTATGTACATAAGAGGGTGCTACTTAAAATCAGAGGCCTATGTGGCAACTTACTTTGAGTTTTTAGATCAAATAATGGTTTTAAAATATACATGAAAAGCTTAGATTAATAATTGGGCTTCGCGGCGCTACGACTAGATACCGCGCTGTGCAGAAAAATCAGTTTCCAGAATGCGACATTCCCAAAAAAATTCTTAACAATTTCTAAAAAAAAAAAATTTAATTGCATTTTAAAAACAGTGGACAATTTTATAAATTCTCCAAACTTCAAGATGCACACACATCAGCTAATATAAGCTTTAACTTGCAATGACCGACAGGGTTCATATTGTACTTATTTTATAAAAACCTTCACAATCGACATGATACTACATGATACTACTAGGTATTTGATTTTGGAAGATCAAGGAGGCACAGAATTATTACAGAGGAGAGAAGAATAATGTGAAAATGTGGTACACAATGTGGCCACTGGTATGCAAAGCCGTATTACCCAAGTAGCAATTTAAAAAAAAAGGTTATTAAAAGATAAAGATAAAAAAAAGATAAAAAGATATTTATTTTCTCCAACAATCTTAATAATATAAGGTGTGTACAATATATGTAATGGTTCCATCTCAGATTGGAGGAGACTGGAGCCTGTAAAAGGCAGGGCCTGTGCCACAGATCTCCAGTGCTCTCACTTCTGGATACAAGTATGGATTAGATATAAAAGATCTTAACTATAAAATTCTAACGCTTACAAACTATAGATATAATTCAAAAACAAAAATTATTGAATAGAAGACGAAGGTACCTTTCATATTATATGTATATCTAATAAACATTTTGGAATGTTATTTCAAATATGTTTGTGTGAGCATGGATTGAATAAATGAATTGGATGAAAAAAGAAAGAATTGGATGAAGAAGATGATTTGATGATGATAAAAGAAATGCATAAAAGTCATTTAAAGTATATTAAGGAATTTCCATATCTACTAAGTCATATTCAGTAATATTTAAAGCTTTTTGTTCTCAAAACTACATAGTTTTTAATGTAACCTCTTAACGATTTTCAAGAAGTTAACATAACGTTATCCTTAAACGTTTTCCAGAGCTAAAAGTCCTAAGACTACTTAGTTTTAAACAGGTCATAAATGGGTTATTTTCTAGAAAATCAAATGGCTAAATACAACTTGAAACTGATTGCCTTAACCAAATTATATCTCTTCCGTAACCTTTTGTACTCATGGCTTATAAGTTATAAAACCATTTTTAATACCAAGTAGCATTATGTTGGTTCCTTCTGGTTAGAAAATAACTTAGAAGCATAAAAGAATGCTCCATAGCAATATTTATAGGCTTTTGTCATTTAATATAACCTTTAGACACAAAAATAATCTAATCGGTTATCACTGTAACTTTTGATTTGTATGATGTGCCTAGCTAGTTACGTACCTACAGGTGTCCATTCTAACAATATTAATGCAGTAATATGTCTGTCTGTTGCGCTTACAGGGCTAAACCACTGAACTGATACTGATAATTTTTATATCTTGATTCGTTTCCGTGAATGCTTTAAAGCACTGCTTCTTTAGTTCAGTGCTAAAGATCTAATGATGATGTTATGGTAGGTTGCCTAATGATGTAGATTGTAATGATCTAGATAGGATCCCTTCAGAAATAACGCTGCCTTTCCCTCTTTTTGCCCTAATTTTTACCCCATTAGTTATATATCAACAAATAAATTAATGTTTTTATATTTTAATACTTAAATATAAAAACAATAATTTATTTGTTGATGAATTTAAAAAATCTTGACAAAACATTTCAAATAAATCAAAAAACATGTGTGCCAAGTTTCGTGAGAATCCGTTTACAAATAACGCTATAGAAACATTATTGTTCAGACAAATTTTATTCGTAAAAGTGATGGTACGCATCCTAGGATCCTAAGATGTAGTCGAGAAAGTGGATGTAGAAAAAGGGCAATCGCTTTCCTCTGTAAGCCTAGCTTTTTTCTCGTAACAAAGATTTTTGACCGAGCGAGTGAAACGTCTCCATTTCGACAATTTTGCTTTTAGATCGGAAAATGTACGTTCCGGAATTTTTACGAAACTGGGCTCATGTATTCTTTGATTCATTAAAAAAAAATTGTCGAGAGCTTTTTTTGATTGGGGGGAAACGTGAGAGCAAAAGGGGAAAGTTTGATGTGGCGTTATTTCTGAACGGATTTTTACGAAACGTGGCACACATGTTCTTTGATTTATTTAACATTTTTGGTCAAGATATTTTTTTGAATGGGGAAAAAATGAGGGCAAAAAGGGGAAATTTGCTGTAACGTGGTTTAAGTCAATAAGATTGACGAATTCGTCGCCTCCAGATATCAGGTATTAGCGCAGGCGCAGTGATTAAGCGCTCAGCCCTATTCAAGAGGCCCCGAGTTCCATCCCCGGTCAATGAAGAATGAAAAATTTTAACTGAGTAAACAGTTAAAATTTTCCACAGATGATGTATTTCTGTTGCTGCTTTAACAACAAATACTATATAAAAAGAAAATAAATATTTAAGCTCCCAAAAAACAAACGTTATTTTTTACTCGTTTTAGCTCGATATTGATAACGGCAACGAGTAGACATTTGAAATGTTCTAAGAATATTTATTTATTTGTTCATTTTAAAAATAACCAATTAAATTTAACTCAAACAAATATTTAAGGGGTCCTTACAACAAACGTGTTTTTTTGCAGTTTTTATAGATAATGGTACGGAACCTTTCGTGTGCGAGTCCGACTCGCACTATACCGATTTTATTTTTTATACGAATTTGTTCACGCAGTCGCTAGCGTCTAAAGTCCCCGTCAGGAGTGGCTATAAATTGTGTAAACAAATGCTCTGGGGTTTGCAACATTTGAATGTAAGAAAAAATAGTATTTATGTGACATATTTTAATGTTTAAAGAAAATTTAAATTTAAAAATGGTTTTAGATGATTATGTTCACCGCCGCAACTACCGCGTGTATATCATAATTGCTTAGTTGTATTTATTTTTCTCTCATTTATTTGTTTCAAAAGTAAATAGGAAAAACAGTCACCAAAATAAAATGGCGGACCAATTGTTTACATTCACTGAGCCGGACTCGTTCCTGTACCATCGACATATCTTCAAAATATAACCCGACTAATTGGAATTGGTCGTTAGTTTCATATTACCCATATAGTAATTAAAGTCCATTGTATGTAAAAATCTTTATATAAATATTCTTTTTTATATCTTTGTATTTGATAAGCTCATAATATTGTCATTAGGTAACCACCTAATAGAACCCACCTCAGTAGAGATTAGTTTGTTTACTAAATTTATACCTTCTCGTGACGGCGACTTTACGTTACTACAATGTCATTGTAGTAACACTGTTCGCGAGGTCTACTGTTCACAGAAATACTAGTTTTAACCTCATTAGTTGAAGATCGGAATTATTGTAATCCAAATTTTATTGTTTTCCTTTTTTTGTCTCTCCTTGTGTGCACGTGACGTAATTTAACGCGGAGTAATATATTGGAGCCTATGATTCTGCTGTCGTTCGCTCTCTTTCAAAGGTGCCAGCTGAAAATCAGCAGTTGCTTTAAAAAAAGTAACATTTACGCTGAGCTGTAAGCCTTTTTGTGCTGCTGTGGCATACAAGTGCATATAAGTTTGTCATGTAACTATGTATGTCTATTGTGTTGATTGAATGTAATAATTATATGTATATGTGTGTTAAAGATGAACAAATAAACTTTTTAACTATCTCTAATAGCAATTCTCGTAGCAACCGCAAGGGCATTTTTTGAGAATCCAAAACCGGAATTTCGTTCGATTTTTAATGATGTTTATTCGACATAATCGGCGTGTTTGGTTTTGGTTGTTACGTTAAAGTGATCGCAATTGCGCTTTACGTGTGTAATACAAACAAAATCAATTTAGGTGAGTAATAAAATTGTATTTAATATAAACCCATTTCTCACACAGTTTTGTGAACACTCTGTACAACATAAAAACTATTGAACTATTTACTAGACTCTGATATAGGAACTAGTCCCTTCACGAGATGATTAAAACATGTAATGTACGTACACGTATGATAAGTAAACAATAATTGTAAATATATATCTACTTGTGAAGAAAAAATTTGATTGATTGATTGATAGATGCAATATATACCACTATCAAGTCTTATTAGAAAATTTTATGCTCATGAAGTTGGAAAAATTACTAATAGTTTGCATTTAGATTGAAAAATTGCTTACTAGTTATTTTTAGGCATTTCACGTACGTTTCTGGTAATTCAAGTTATAATAGAGTTATTTCATATGCTATAAGCCCATCAACTAAAAGCAGCCATTATTAGTTATTTATGGTGGCAAAATATTTTAATAATAATTGTAGTTTACGTAAATAACCGATGACGTTGAAGTTTAAATGACATTATTACACCAATAAATAAATTATACACCAGTTTGAGAGAGAAAAATAAATAAATAAATATCAATAAAATAAAAAAAAGAAAGCAAAATAATTTAAATTTGATAATTACCGAGCGCCCATTTAATTTATAAGCTTATTACTTCTTAATTTATTAGTAAACTGGCAGTCGCAATAGGATTTATCCACTCTAAATCTAAATATTAAAACTCGGAAGCCATGTGTTTCATTCGAAATAAGTTTTAACTTGTATGTAACCTTTTCTTAATGAGATAGTTTTATAATTTGCTAACAATTTTTTGTTGTTTCTTGATGATAACCCAATCTATGCTAATATTATAAAGCTGAAGAGTTTGTTTGTTTGTTTGAACGCGCTAATCTCAGGAACTACTAGTTCGAATTGAAAAATTCTTTTTGTGTTGGATAGATCATTTATCGAGGAAGGCTTTAGGCTATATAACATCACGTTGCGACTAATAGGAGCGAAGAAACAGTCGAAAATGTGGAAAAAACGCGGAAAAATATTCATCTTTGAGGGCTTCCGTTGCGTGCGCTGCGAAAACAGTTCGAGATACCCAAAAAATATTGTTACGAGCTCGGGGTTCGCAATTTGGAGAAAAACACCTGATGACTCTTAAAAACGTTTATTCCCACAAGGATGGTCGCCGACGTCACTTCACTTCACTTATCACTAACAATGTCCAAAACACTTGCTAATCACAGTCACTATAACTTGCCGAGGTCGCTTGTATCACTTGTTATTCGCTCCGGATATCGCTTCTTGATCGCACTTGTAGCTCAGTTAAATTAGAACTGCTCTCCTGAGGCACCTTCCGATATTTATATGGCCCGGGAAACCCGCTCCATAAGTTTCTAGAAAGATCACAACTACTCCGGAATACAGAGAGAGGGATATTCTCTGTCTCGTTCCCTTAGTACATACTAGAAGTGCGAGAGCGAGACAAAGCAATATGTCAGAGCGAGATAATCGATGTACTAGATCGTTCGCGATATTATTCCCGTATGGAAACACGCGACGATTGTACGAGATTTTTCCGCGGACAGCGCTACTCAAACTTCCGCGGGCCGCATTTTAAATTTATTTATTTTTGATTTCGTAACACTGCCCCCTTCTTAGAGATGCTCGTCCCGAGCATCATCATTACTTCCGTGATATTTCGCCAAGCGGTCGATGTGAACAATCTTCATTGCTCCTCTTGGTTGACGCTGTATCCGATACGTCACATCATTTAGTCGCGTTACCACCTTGTATGGGCCCTCCCACTTGGTTTGTAACTTTGGCGATTTCCCCTTCCGGCGAGTCGGGTTGTGAAGCCAGACTAGAGCGCCTTCCTCGAAGCCATTTGTATTCGACATTCTGTCGTATCTGGTCTTCATGTTCTGGCTCGACTGCAACCCGTTTTCTCGAACTGCGGCGTGTATTTCTCGCATTCGGTCACGCAGATCAGAAACGTAGTCTTGAACACTTTGAGGTTCATCTGGTGAGCCTCCTGTTAGGAGGTCCACTGGCAACCGCAGCTCACGACCGTAGTTGACATATGCCGGAGTTGCCTTTATGCTTTCATGTTCTGCTGTTCTGTACGCTAGCAGGAACAGTGAAATGTACTTGTCCCAGTCCCTTTGATGGCTTTCCACTATTTTTGCCAGATGTCTCTCGATCGTCTGATTAAACCGTTCGACCATCCCGTCTGACTGAGGATGGTAAGCCGTGGTTCGGGTTTTGTTCATTCCCATAATCCTGCAAACTTCTTGAAAAACCTGTGACTCAAAATTCCTGCCTTGGTCGGAATGGATTTCCAAGGGTACGCCAAAGCGACAAATCACTTCTTCCACTATCTTGGTTGCAACTGTCGTAGCTTCTTGGTTTGGTATGGCGAACACTTCCGGCCACTTAGTGAAGTAGTCCATGACAACCATGAAATACTTGTTCCCTGAGTCAGTGACAGGAAATGGTCCAGCTACGTCGACTGCAATGCGTTCCCAAGGTGCACCGACGTTGTACAGTCGTAGATTCCCTCGGCTCCTGGTATGTGGCCCTTTTACGGCAGCACAAGTTGTACACTTGCGGCACCAGTCCTCCACATCCTCCCGACAATGGAGCCAGTAGAACCTTTCGCGGATTTTTGTTAGCGTCCTCTTGACTCCCAAATGTCCACCGGACACGCCGTCGTGTACTTCCCGAAGAACATCACGTATTTTTGTTCTTGGAACCACAATTTGCAGTTGAAACTCTCTGCCGTTAGGTTTATCCCATTTCCGGTAGAGTATTCCGTTTTGTACAACGAGGCTATCCCATTGCGCCCAGTACGCCTTGGAAACAGTGCCTGTCGGTGCAACTTCACTCCACTTTGGCTTATCATTACTTTGTGCCTTCCACCTGATGATGTGCCGTAGGTCATCATCATTCTCTTGCTCCTTTCTCATCGCATCGTTCTCCCAGGTCTCTAATGGTTCTGTCCGAGTTAGCTTTACTGTCATTTCTTTTAACTCTTGCCTGATACAGTGCTTACAATCTTCTGGGCAGGGTTTGCGTGACAGCGCATCCGCGTTTCCATGGGCCTGTCCTCGACGGTGTTCGATAATGAAGTCATATTCCTGAAGTTGTTCAATCCATCGAGCAACTTGACCTTCTGGGTTCTTGAATTGCAACAGCCATTTTAACGCTGCATGATCCGTGCGAAGTAAAAACTGCCTACCGATAAGGTATTTGCTGAAGTGTTGAAGCGTCTTCACTACTGCCAGTAGCTCCCTTCTTGTCACACAATAGTTCCTTTCCGGTTTAGACAGCGACTTACTGAAGTACGCTATAACAACTTCCCTGTCTTCCTGCTTTTGAGATAGTACCCCACCGATTGCGGTATTACTTGCATCCGTATCCACTATAAATTGACCTTCTGGTTGAGGGTATCCCAAGACTGGTGTTTCGCACAGATGTTTCTTCAGTTTTTCGAAGGCAATTTCGCAAGCTGCATCCCAACTAAATTGACGTTTATCTTCAGTTAGTCGGTGTAATGGCTTTGCAATCTCCGAGAATCCTTTCACGAAACGTCTATAGTACGAGCAAAGGCCAAGGAATGCCCGTACTTCTGTCTTGTCCTTGGGGGTAGGCCACTTCTGAACGGCTTCCACTTTCTCCGGGTCAGTCAGGATTCCTTCACTGGTAATGACATGGCCTAGATAGCTCACTTCGTTCCTGAATAAGCGGCACTTTTTCAGATTCAATTTTAGGTTGGCTCCATGAATTTTCTCGAAGACTTGCTCCAAGTTCCGCAAGTGGTCCTCAAAGTCTCGGCCAACGATGATAACGTCATCCAAATATACTAGACAGGCTTCTCCTACCAATCCTGCTAGTACACATTCCATCAGTCGCTCGAAGGTAGCTGGCGCGTTACATAATCCGAATGGCATGACGTTGAACTGCCATAATCCCTTGCCTGTCGAGAATGCAGTCTTCTCCTTATCCTTCGGATGGATTTCCACTTGCCAGTACCCAGATTTTAAGTCCAATGTTGAAAACCATTTCATGCCACTAAGGGTATCCAAGGTGTCATCAATCCGAGGCAGCGGGTAACTGTCCTTCTTGGTGATGTCATTAAGTCGTCTGTAGTCAACACAGAACCGCGTGCTTCCGTCCTTCTTCTTTACTAGCACGACTGGTGAACACCATGGACTTGCTGATGGTTCAATAATTTTATTCCTTTCCATATCCGCCAGCAGCTCTTTGACTTCTATTTCTTTGGCTATAGGGATTCTTCTCGCTCGCTGTCGGATGGGTCTCTCATTTCCGGTGTCAATCCTGTGTTGTACTAGCGACGTTCTTCCTAAGTCTCCTTCTTGGCTGGTGAAGATGTCGGCGTAGCGCAGTAGAAACTTCTTAGCTTTAATGCTCTGCGAGTACGTTAGATTGCTTTTGCAGTTACTTAGAAGCTCCTTGACTGTAGAATCACTGGTACTCGTTGTATCTGAGCTTTGTGTTGTACTGCACTTTTTCAGCCAGACAACTTCCTCACATTTTCCAATGATGTCGCCTTTGTTTAAGGTCCTCTCTTGGTCGCCTAGATTAAGTACTCTTACTACTGCGGTGTTTCTTCCTTTCACGAGAGTCCTCGCGGTCATGAGTCCTCGAGCCGCAGGTTTATTAGCTATCTCCTCAATCAACACGCATCCGGTAGATTTCTTGTTCCTTGTTACTGGTAACTTTACTAGTACTTGGGCTTCTGCTTTCCCAGGTATGACCGTTTGCTTTAAACATGTCACTCTCCCGTTAATGCCTCCTAGGATGATGATCTCTTCTTCACCACTCTTGAATACACCACTAGCAACGTCTATTCTACAGTTGTACTTTTTCATGAAATCTAATCCCAATACACAATCGTCCATAATTTCAGCCACGATGACGTTGTGGGTATATGTGGTTTCTCCCATAGACATTTTTACAGACACTTCTCCCAGGACGGGTATTGGCTGGCCGGAGGCAGAAAGAAGCCGACAGTCCAGTTTCCTCATGCTTCTCATTATGGTCCTTACTAAGTGAGGTCGGACTATTGTTCTTGATGCTCCGGTATCCAGCGTCATCTTGCAGTTGACCCCATTTACAGTTTCAGATATTACGAGACTGTTTCCGTTGCATGCCTGAGAGATAATAGTTGTCGGGGCTTCCTCCGCGCCAGCCAGTACTCGCTCCCTAGTCCTGGCTCTTACTCGTTTCTCCGATAATGAAGCCTCCTGCTTCATCTTCAGTTCCTTCACGTCGTCTTCAAGCTTCTTGATCTTTGGGCAGTTCATTTGTAGGTGCCCTCGTTCGCCGCACCTATAGCACATGGATCCAGGTCTCTTCCTTAGCGGAGCTTTTACTTCTCTAACTTCCTCCACGACTTCGCGCACTTTGTGAGTCGCGGAATGACGAATGTCATGTCTGACGGCTTCCACCTCCAAAGCGTGGGCCAGTGCATCTTTCAATGAGGCATGATGGTTTAGCCTTACTGCAGCTCTGACTTCCGAATCCTTGATGCCGTCGACGAACGCCTGCACGGTGTTGGACTCAAGCATCTTCAAATCGGCCCCTGGATACGCCTTGCGGACGAGTTTTTCTATTTCCAGCGCCCATTGCTGCAGACCCTCTCCTGAGCGCTGGACTCTGTCGCGGAGTTGAGCGCGGAAGACGTGCTCCAAATGCCGTTCCCCGTATCGCGACTCCAGTGCCTCCAGCAGGTCCTTGAATCCACTACCCGACGGAAGAACCTCCAAGACCGTCAGAGCCTGTCCTCGGAGTGCGACGGTGAGAGCTGTCAGGCACTGTTCATCTGTCCATCCGTTAGCAGCTGCGATGATCTGGAATTGTTGACGGTATGCGGTCCAGGACGAGGTTCCGTCATATGGCGGCAATTTCACACTGGGTCCGTGGTGGGCAATGACTGTTCCGCCGGATGCAACTGCTACTCCCGTTGTTTCAAGGCGCACGAACTTCTTCTGTAATGTGGAAAGGTCCGTCTTCATATTTTCCATGTCGTTCCCAAGAGTCGTGACGCGTTCCTCCACCAAGTCAACATCCTTGCGTAATTTGGTAACCACGCCACTAACTTCACCAATAGCTGACAGGAGTTGCTGTTGAGCCTTTTGTTGTTGCTCTTGAGCCTTTTGTTGTTGCTCTTGAGCCTTTTGTTGTTGCTCTTGAGCCTTTTGTTGTTGCTCTTGAGCTTTTTGTTGTTGCTCTCTTGTGTCTTGTAGAAGCTTCTCCTGCATTGTAAATTTGTTGTCCAGCATTGTAAATTTGTTGTCCAGCATTCGCATCAATTCCCCAAAATCAAAGAAAGGCGCAGCCTGGTGGGCGTTGGACTTGTCCTGGTGGGCGTTGGACATGGCCTGGTTGGTGTTGGACGTGGCCTGGTGGGTGTTGGGCATGGCCTGGTGGGCGTTGGACGTGTCCTGGTAGGCGTTGGACATGGCCTGGTGGGTGTTGGACATAGCCTGGTGGGCGTTGGGAGTGTCCTGGTAGGCGTTGGACGTAGCCTGGTTGCCGTTGGACGTGGCCTGGTGGGTGTTGGACATGTCCTGGTGGGTGTTGGACGTGCCCTGGTGGCCGGTGGGCGCGGTGGGAGCGGCCTGGTCAGCAGATCCAGTAGAAGTGGCTTCCGCAGCACGCTTCGCCCTCGTCTTCACACCCTCACTGGTGACGTCTTCTCTCGGAGTCAATGGCATCTCCAAATCCACTTATGACACCAATTGTTACGAGCTCGGGGTTCGCAATTTGGAGAAAAACACCTGATGACTCTTAAAAACGTTTATTCCCACAAGGATGGTCGCCGACGTCACTTCACTTCACTTATCACTAACAATGTCCAAAACACTTGCTAATCACAGTCACTATAACTTGCCGAGGTCGCTTGTATCACTTGTTATTCGCTCCGGATATCGCTTCTTGATCGCACTTGTAGCTCAGTTAAATTAGAACTGCTCTCCTGAGGCACCTTCCGATATTTATATGGCCCGGGAAACCCGCTCCATAAGTTTCTAGAAAGATCACAACTACTCCGGAATACAGAGAGAGGGATACTCTCTGTCTCGTTCCCTTAGTACATACTAGAAGTGCGAGAGCGAGACAAAGCAATATGTCAGAGCGAGATAATCGATGTACTAGATCGTTCGCGATATTATTCCCGTATGGAAACACGCGACGATTGTACGAGAATTTTCCGCGGACAGCGCTACTCAAACTTCCGCGGGCCGCATTTTAAATTTATTTATTTTTGATTTCGTAACAATATGTATGAAAGAATTAATCCTCTTTAAATGATCTAAAAAAATGTCCGCGACAGTATATGTCTATCTTTTAAGATTAACTTACAATAACAGTTTTTATGATAATCAAATTTGGTCGAAATTAATGCATTATTACAAATTATTTGTCAGAGTTGTATCAACTAAATAATATTAATCTTTATCTAAATAAATGTGTCATTGATTCTGCCACAAGAAAATAAAACTAAAAATATAATTTACGCAGAAGTACTTTAAAATATATCCTTTTTAAAACTACTTTAAAATATATTCTATTAATTATGTAACTAAATCGTCTAAAATAAGTCGTGGGTAACAGCTATAGGTAATTTATAATAAAGCTGAGGAGGTAGGTTTGTAAACAAAAAATAAATATGATTCCCAAAATAACTATTCCACGCGAACGAAGTCGCGGGCACAGCTAGTTTTGGAATAAGAATGCGATGTTATAATACTTTTGTGACTAGTGTGGCGACACTGTCGCACAGCAAGTTATTACTACACGACTTAACAGATGGCGCTAAAAGCAAATAATCTCAAGCCCCCTACAACACTATACATATACCCGTATTACTATGGAAGACTAAAAAGCGCTATCAAAGTTTCTACGGATTGGAGCATAAATACAACCTCCGACAAAACATTGTCGGAGCCGCGGTTCTCCAGGCTTACCACCTCGCCTGGCGGGAAGATCTTCCCTTTGCGGCGGTCGAGCATATCACAACAACGCTCCAGCCGTACTCAAAACTAGTTTATGACTCAAATATGACATAATAAAGTTATGCTTTGGTTCTACTATTTATTTGCTATTATGTCATACTATAGTAACATTAAGGTTATATCCAGGTCAGCAAATATTCCTTTAGGTAATTTGTATGGTCATATATATATGGTTTATATGGTTTGTACTTCAAGATGCACACGCATCAGCTAATATAAGGTGCTAGTGTGTTCAAAAATATAAATAATAAAAATATACAAGACAGTATAACCTTTTATTGCGCTTTTTATAGTGGTCCTTTTTGGCAAATATAACGTTACGCGGTGGTTATGGGGACCTTATTGTAACCATAAAAGGGTTATATAACCCATATGTGACCTTTAAATGACTTACATGTGGATGGAGGCGTCGTCTATAACATTGTTTATAATGAGTGACGGTGGGCGGAATTTAGATCTAGGAATGTCTATGGTAGGTTTCACTAACAAGCACCAAATCGGACGTAATAGAGGTGTAATTTAACAAAAAAAAAAAAAATTAAACATCTGCTTCATTTATTTTTTGACAACCAAATTGCGTGCCTCGAACTCCAATTACAAAGGAAACAACATATACCGAGTCATCGAATAATGAAGCACATCCAAAGAACTTGTCAAATTTTACAAACGTTTTCAATTTAAGCAATAAATTTCGCGAATTACGACACTAACAAATATAATTGCCTACACAAGCAATTAGCATACCCTCTCAAATCACACTTGTATCGTGAGAAATTCCGTCTTGAACAAGTCGTAAAAGATGGTATCTCGGCGTTATCGACTAAGATATATCGAATGGTCTCGGCATCGATAACGGTACGTCCCTAATCGCCATTAGCCGGCCACGCACTAAGCGACTCTTTGATGTGCACAAACTTTCAGTTTTCCTTTGATTGGTATAATGGAACTGCTCTGTTATTACACTAATTGAATTTTCGCAAAGTCCGAGCCGCATTACGGGGACGGATTTGGAGCGTTATGTTGGTACCTGCCGCCCTACCACCCAGCCTTTTAGCTGAACTACAAACAATATTGATAGCTTTAAAAAAAAATATATGGACGAATTCAATCAGATTATGCTGAATGTTTCAGTGCCGAGCCGTTCAATCGAGTAAGTAGATTTATTAACAGATTTTAAAAAAATTAGTTAATTTGATTTACATGTTTTGTGTAAAGAAGCAATCAGACCTTGGGAAAATGATTTATTTCCGTTACATTTTATTTCTACATGCTTACTTTCAGGAAGGCCTTTAGCAGAAAACACAATTTCAAGTCTGTGCAATTACCATGAAAAAAATATTTTTGTAACCTCGAACATCAAAAGAAATTGCATTGGAATATTCATAGAATTACTCATCTCTTTATCCAGTTATCTGCAATCCAGCAGATGTATTGTATTAGAATGGTGTTGAATTATATTTAATTTAACATGCAAAAATTAATGTTTCATATTACTGGCAACACTAAACCTTTAGTATAAATAAAATGGTCAGCCCCACTCGTATCTTCTCTTCTTTCCGATTCACACTGTGTTAGGAGACAGACGTTATACCATCCTTGTCAATATTTGAATATACGTTCTAACGTATTTATTTAAAACCTATTTGTTTTCTTTCGCCATTATCCAATTATCCAACAGGTTATTGGCCCAGACATGCTACCAAAGCATTGTGCTGTAGTTCCAAATTGTTGTTTTTATAAACATACGTATCCTCCAATTAACTGCCCCATTAACAGTTATTCTAATGGATAATCGGCGGAGTGCCCTCGATCGTTCAAGCAGTGGAGTTGACTGAGGAGGCGACGACTGTTTCCAATGAATTCCCGATTCCGGAGCTTTTACCACATCATTGATAGGAAAGATAAGTATTTTCAATTCCTAAACAGTTTTACATAAACCATTTATAATGTTAATAGTAAATTGTCCAGTAAGAATACTTTATTCAGACAGTTACTTATAATGATATAAAAACATTACAAAGTAAACCTAAGAAATGAATACCTACCTACTTAGTAATTATATTCATTAAATTTTTAGCAAATGGATATCCGTAGTCTCTGCCTATTCCTACGAGAAACGGGCGTGATGATATGTATGATTTTAAAATTTCAGTAGTTAAAACTGTTAATGTTTCAGCCACCAAACGTGGAACACTTCAAGTAATGAGTGACACCGGCGGCATCCAAGGAACTAGGTACCGTACAACCTGCTGTCAGGATGCAGCTTGCCAGGTCACCTTCGACCAACTTGAAACCTACATCAGTAAAGACTGTATACTACTGAGTGAGTCGATTAACAATTTATTAAAAAAAAAAAAAAAAATCTGTGATAAAGATCTGTTTCTCAAATGTGCAGTAGATAGTGATAAAAATTATTAAGATTTTGTAGATTTTGTATGGTTAAATGGTTTTTTAAATCATATCACTACTTAGTTAAATTGATTCGGTAACGCCTGGTAAAAAACAGTGCGAAGCCTGCATAAATGGGAAACAAATTCGATTACAACATTAATTCGTTGAGTATTATGACGTGCGAGCCGAACACTCCTGACTTGATCGATAATAAGAATTTCTTTGTTGTTTTTCGATCAATATACCCAATAATGTAACACGTACCTGATAGCCTATAAATAAAATGTTGTATTTTTAAAGATTTTGTAGCCAAAAAGTGATGCAAAATTTATTTTGAAATTGGTAAATTTGTACTGTGATAATGGACGGAAGTATTGTCCTTTGAGATAAAAGAGTGGTGTGTTTTTGGAGGAATTTCATATCTTTTTACTATTCCTAGAATACCAAAACAAAATAATTAGTAAATTAAGTGGTGAACAATAACTGAAAAAGCACACGCAATGGTTAGTGGTGCAAAATTACCGAAATGTTATTACCAAGTTTTTTTGATAAAATATTATTCCTACCCGCGTTTTCACACAAAATAAAACTCCAGTTAAAACGATTAAAAGCCTGCAATTATATATTTAAAGGTCTTTGGTGCTACTGTGTACGTCCTAAAATCACTAAAACATATTTTGATAAAATGTCATGGCCTGGTGGATTTTCTACTGTACCGAACGGCTATATGGTATGAAACATAGAATGTAAAAATATGTGAAACAGATCGGGATGTCATAGGAGATGAGGTTAATTTTCTGCCGTCAAGGCCCCAAGTTTCTATTTGAAGAAAATAAGATTAGACATTACCAAAATACTAAAACTACATTGAAGTCAAGGTTATAAAACCTCAAAGCTGTGACAGTCCGAATCTGATTTGCTTAAAGCTGATGTACCTACCTAAATCCGTTAAATTCGAAAGCGGATAATATAAAATCAGTTGAGCAAAAAATTAGATTGTCCGAAAGTCCAAATTATGATATATTTAAAACTGATAGTCTAAAGTCCGTAAAATACGAAAACGAATAAAATAAATCAGTTGAGCAAAAATCGATAATTTTAAAGTTTAAAATCTGATATGCTTAAAGCTGATAGTCCTTAATCCGTAAAATACGAAAGCGGATAAAATCAAAATAAATCAGTTGAGCAAAAAATCAGATAATTTCAAAGTTTAAAATCTGATATGCTTAAAGCTGATAGTCCTAAATCCGTCAAATATAAAAACGGATAAAATAAATCAGTAAAGAAAAAAAAAAACAGATAATTTCAAAGTTTAAAATCTGATATGCTTAAAGCTGATAGTCCTAAATCCGTCAAATATAAAAACGGATTAAATAAATCGGTAAAGAAAAAAAAAACTGATAATTTCAAAGTTTAAAATCTGATATGCTTAAAGCTGATAGTCCTAAATTTATATAAAAACAGTTGAGAAAAAATCAGATAGTTTACATTGATTTAAATCTGTTTCTGGTTATAAGATTCGTAAGCCTAAACGAGTCAAATGATAAATTTTAAAGATCAGACTTATTCAAAATCAACTGGTAGTTGGTTCTTTTTGGTTAAGTAGTACTAAGCTAAAAGGTCGTAAATATACCAATATCTTAGTTATAAGGAAAATAAATAAAGAGGTATGGCAATGTTTGAAAAAGGTACTATAAAATTAAAACTAAAATGCAATTTGTGTAATAATTTTAAACATAAATTTTGTGGATAAGTAGATTTCGATTGTGGTAATGATGTTAATGAAATAAAAACATCAGGGTATTTATTTGAATTGTTTAACAAATGTACAATAATGTAAAAGTACATGACTTTGTTTGAAGCTGCAAAATAGGCATTATGGTTAAAACCCTTAATAACAAATGTGTTAAATTTCTATTTTTATTGTGAAATACCTATTTTGAAGATAGTAATGGCTATGTAAGAAGGTATACCATACAATTATTCGAGATCTAAACACATTTTCATAAAATTAAAATACTCTTTGCTAGAGAAAAAGTTGAAAACAATTTTATTAAATTGTATGTGTATCTTTCACACATGTAAACAAAAATAGCGGATAATTTGACTAAACCGATTACCAATAGTTGCAATTTGTGCAGTTCGGAGATGAGATGAGCATATGTTTGTAACTATAAACAAAATTTGTATTTAAGTGCATAATATTAAAATGTACGATTTATATTTAAGTGCATAATATTAAAATGTATGATTTATATTTGGGTGCTTAATATTAAAATGTACGGTTTAAATTTTTAAGTGCATAATTAAGTATATTTTAAATGGTCTGATTAGGTTTTTCTGGGTTTTTCCTAATCCTCGCAACAAATGTTGGATCATATTACATTGTGAATACCCCAGCCCTACTTGGATGGTTATAATGTTCTGGTTAGTGAAAATTATGATTGTAAATAATTAAGTGATTAATTTTTGAGGGGGCGTGTTGAATTATATTTAATTTAACATGCAAAAATTAATGTTTCATATTACTGGCAACACTAAACCTTTAGTATAAATAAAATGGTCAGCCCCACTCGTATCTTCTCTTCTTTCCGATTCACACTGTGTTAGGAGACAGACGTTATACCATCCTTGTCAATATTTGAATATACGTTCTAACGTATTTATTTAAAACCTATTTGTTTTCTTTCGCCATTATCCAATTATCCAACAAATGGCTTATAGTAGATCTAAGGGCAGAGCCACAGCGCTAATAGCACAACTCGCAAACTCATTTCGCATACAATCCAGTCGATATGGCAACTGTAACAAGATCAAAATGATAAGGGTTACGGTATTAGCGTACAGTCATCAAAGGGGGCGACCACTTTGATCGGCCACTTCCTGAGAAATTCCTTTGGCACTACATAACATACTAATCAATCGTGGGGTATATCCAATCGGAAAAGGCATTAAAGGCAATAGTTCCAGCTTGCGGTAAACTGTTTGCGAGATGGGGAGGGGTGGGCGAACGAGTGGTTGTAGAGGGGGGGGGGGGGGATGTTCTCGCCGTACATCAAAGGCGAGCCGAGACAAAGCTAGAAGAGCCTTTTAACTTTATTTAGCGGAGTGGTAAGTTTAGCCGGTCGCGAATCGGCTAGGTTAAAGAGTAACACACTCACTTTGAGCCGGGTAGGGTCGCCACCGCCTCTCTTGGGGCACTGCCAATCAATTAGTGGCAATTATATTGTGTGCGATACCGCTGTACGGCTGTGAGGACGTGTTTTCAAACAAATATTTCGAAGTAAGCTAGGTTCAGCCCGCACAAGTTGGTCTTTTAATTGTATCGTTTGTGGTTTTACAAAGATACGCATTTCAAGATGTATGTAAAAGATAAACGTGGCAAATGAAAAATCATACCAAGAGACCAAATATGGGGGAAAACGGTCGCAGGCAGTCGCTGGATGCAGGCCGCCTATGTCCAGCAGTGGACTGACTGCGGCTGAAATTATGATGATAAGACCAAAGACCAAATATTACCAGAAAAATAACCCTCTAGTTTAATAATGGCTACTTCTTACCTGGTTATACATATTCATACTTGACAATTAATTATTTGATTTTATATAAAAGTGACAAAAATAAAAATGGCTGATGTGCCACATGCAATATTTTTCAGCAATTCCAATTAATTCATAGTAAAATGTCTCTTTTCTTATTTGTTCTTACCAGTTGAACTACCTGTCTAGTAATCGTAATCTTCGTCTCAACACTTATCTACCCTCAATATCTATCATCTGTCAACAAACACGTCATTCAATACACCGTCAATTGAAAATTGAATATTCCTAAGTATCATTACGTCGACGAAAGGCAATACCTATCACTTAAAACGTATTAATTAAACATTAACCTAGGTCACGGCGATATTTGTCAACCCTACCCCCACCCCGGCTTCAAACGGGCCGCTAATACCGCCCGCACCACGCCGCGGCACGGCACCCTTTGTCGGCGCCCTTTGAGCTCCGGCATAAAATAAAGAGGGTATGGAGTGTCACTTGAGGATCTGTTTCACGCACAGTAGCTCATGCTTTTGTAGTGGCTGATGTTATGACGTTTTATAGATTTTTAGATTAAGATCTCGCTTTTGTCAGGACATTCTATACGGCGCGAGGTGTTTTGAAAACTTTTAGGTACTTAGGATAAACAGTGTTGCTTAGTTTGGACATTGCTGATTTATTATTACGCATATAAGTACCATTTCCCATTATATCTGGGGTTGGCGCATTATGTCTTCTTCTTTCGAAGTTCTCGATTCCCTGCCCTGGTTTTATAAACTCCTACTTCTACCATCCTCATGTCCTCTCCTAAGCAATCCATCCGTAGCTAGTACGTGTGCTGACAGTGAGCCGCTCTAATCTTTGACATCAGATATGTTGACGCGTAACCGCGTAAGCAATCATATATGGTAAAATATATGGTCATCCATCGCTTCCTACGTCTGCCTCTCGTTTTGTTTCCGTCTACATTCCTGTGTAGAGATTTTTGAGCGAATGTTGATCTTCCCGTCTTATCTCATCACATGTCCAAACCAAGACAATCCATTGCTTCTTTCCTTAAAAAGGTAGAGCAGAAAGTTTATAAGTTCTATACATAGTTGTAAATGTGTTCTGTTCTCACTATATTTTGTACATCGGATGATATGCCACCTCTCGCCGAGGACCGGTCGGACAATAAATCCGCGATCGACAATGCATCAGGTCATGCATACATAGAGCACGTACGGAACAATGCAATGCAACCAATCGGCGGCATAAAACCTTTTACCACTAGATGAATGGAATAGACGAGGAAAAATTGGCGATAGGAGGTCAATTTGAAAAAATATTTTTCCTACTAGCTGTTTTTCTTTAGTATTAGAAAGTAGCATAGCACTTCCTTCAAAATTCAAGGTACTTTAATTAAATGTCAGCAAAATCGAAAATTTAACAGAATATGAAATTAATCATGAACTTTATTATTTTGAACTATGTTTTTTACAAAATCAAATCGTCTTTATTTCTTTTATTTTCATTGCGTTGGAAGTTTCTATTTTAGTGCTTACAAAGTTCAATCCCAAATTTTATTCATAGCTGAATATGTTTTGCCTATACCTATGATAAATGGTCAGCACAATATTACATCACCAACAACGTAACAAATTAATTAACTTTGATTAGTTTTCTTCTATCATTCTTGTTTCTTAACCTAATAAACTTTCTTAAATGAAAGCTTCAAAATATGAAATCAAACACCATCACATGATCTCATAACATAACAGTAGCAAGTCGAAAAATCCAACACCAGAGTGCACCAGAATGTAGAATATTGATGAAGAACCTTCATGTAATCCATTGTAATATATGATTGTCTTCCATAAACCAAAGGAAGACAGAACAAGAGAACTTCGTGAAATTACATCTAATTTAGCATCTCATCACAACAACACATAATAACACAAAGCCAACACGACAAACACAATAAGCAGCGAGGCAAATTTTTAAACGATAATCACTTAGAAATCTGGAGCCGGATGCCCGCCGCGTGCTATCCCCGCCTTCCTGATTACCATAAGCTGGCACAAAGGGCCCGCGCACCCTTTGACGAATTAGCCCCACTAACATTCCCTATGTTCTGCTTCTGCCCTAATGTGGAGCCTTTGTTTCATCGCGCACTTTTTGTTTAATTGCGTGTTGATTTCCCTTTGAGGGACGTCGCTGTGATTTGTCTCATTTCGAATGTAAATAACAATTAGAGTGACGTTTTATTCACCTACATGTCTGGTGATATACGTTATTTTTAAAATATTAGACTTTTAATAAAATCACTTAAGGTTCAAACAGAGCTTTGATGGGATTTTAGTCAAAAGAGAAAATTAAAGCATCCTAATTCAGTAAAAGCGGCCGAGTAGGATGTACGAGCCATCTTTTTAATTTCTTCTTGGCTAGTGCACGAAACTTGAAGGGCGGCGGAATTGATTTCGCCGTGATCAAAAGAATCAAATTCGTAAAAGGCAGAAAGGTAATTTATTTGACCAGAAGGTCACAGACGTTCCTCGATAAGGTTTCTTTGTAGGTCGACGGTGACGATTCAACGCGCTGTTTGAACGATTCAACTTCGTTTACAAAAACTTGATGACAATTCTAAGGGTTCCTTAAAAGGAATCAAAAACCTGGTTAAGATTTATCTTATTAAACCAGAAATAACAATATATAGCAGGTTTATGTAAATTTTAAAATTTGATTTCAATGTTTTTATTAGGTAAGAGGTCGTAATTTTTTAGTTTTTCCGTTTCATCCCAGGTCAGCAGTTAGGACAGCTGTAAGTTTAGAGAATATAATCGTTGCTAATCGAGAATATAATAATTGCATAATAATATTGAAATGTATTAACAAAAACCTAAATAACGCTTTATCAACGTGAAATGTGAATAAGTACACAGTTAAGTTCTGTGTTAATTGCAATTGCAGATTACAAAATTATGGCGAACTAGACAATACGAATTTATAACAAGCCTAAATCACAGTTGCGTATTATTGAATAATAAATCCCTTTAATCACGTGATACCTAACAATACACGGTACTCGAAGCAGACGAGGACGCAAACAAAGTGAATCAAGTGTAGGTGTAACATAATTTGCGCACAAGGCAATCACAGTATTTTGCGTAGACGACGCATCGCATACCAAGACTACCTTCTTTGTGGCGCCTAACTATGTTAATGGAAATTATATTTTAACTAGCTGTGCCCGCGACTTCGTCCGCGTGGAATAGTTATTTTGGGAATCATATTTATTTTTTGTTTACAGACCAACCTCCTCAGCTTTATTATAAATTACCTATAGCTATTACCCAGGACTTATTTTAGACTATTTAGTTTCGACCAAATTTGATTATCATAAAAACGGTTATTGTGAGTTAATCTTAAAAGCACATATACTATCGCGGACATTTTTTTAGATAATTTAAAGAGGATTAATTCTTTCATACATATTTTTGGGTATCTCGAACGGTTTTCGCAGCGCACGCAACGGAAGCCCTCAAAGATAAATAATTTTCCCCGTTTTTTTTACATTTTCGACTGTTTCTTCGCTCCTATTAGTCGCAACGTGATGTTAAATAGCCTAAAGCCTTCCTCGACAAACGATCTATCCAACACAAAAATAATTTTTCAATTCGAACCAATAGTTGTTGAGATTAGCGCGTTCAAACAAACAAACAAACTCTTCAGCTTTATAATATTAGTATAGATAGAGCCATGCTTGGAATATAGGAAACCTTACTCGAAAGCCAAGAAAATGCATACATAGCGCATGTCGAGTTCTTTGTTTAAAAAAATATTTTGTTTCTATGTTGTATGTTTATGGCAGTTTATTAGATACAAATTAAAGTAACAAAAAATGTTACTAAGAAAAGCACAACTATGCTTACTCTCTGCGGCGATTTATGCATAAATTCATATTGCTGATAAGATTCGCATACCGGCAAACATTGCACTTGAATCGGTTCGGACTTCAGCCAACAATCCTCAAATTGCTTCTGTGCAGTGCAGTCGAGACGCTCGGCGAAGCGTTATTTTTGACGCATCTTGACCGCCATCGTCACATATGTATTTTGAAAATATGCCGCATATTGGGGAATAGCATGAATGCACGAACTGGAAGGAATTTCAAAACCTTTTTTGACCCTTTCCTGCATTTGTTTTATTTTATCATTATTGTATTGAATTGACGATTGAAATGTCATTTATATTTAAATTATCATTATATAGCCATTTAACACATTAAAGATAACAAATCAAAGACAAGTTGAAATAAACTGAATAAAAACAGACAAACAAAAAGCTCTATTCAATGAAGGGCTGCCGTCACTCACATTGTTTCTAGTACCATTTCTTTTCCAGAAAAAGGAATATGCTAATAAGATGGAAGGGGAGAGTCCAAGTCAAAGACAGAAACATGATTGGGTGCATCCGAGTGTCTCCAATAGTTGCCCTTATGTAGATCCAAAAATTCGCCCAGGGGAAATTGACCATCGCACGTGACATACAATACATTAGGTCCGTCTGCAACATACACAACACAAATGGAAACCTAACACCGTGTCATAAGGTTGGAATAAGATTGTAGAGTCAGCAAATGTGGTAAGTTAATTGGCAAAATATATTATGCCTTGACTTGACGATAGAAAGTCCAAAATGGATTGGAGAATAGAGGTGATAATGGAAAGTCACGTGGAATGCACGCAGGTAAATCGCAAATTCGATAGAAGACTGCTCGTGCGAAGAACCGTACGAATAGGATACATTGTTAGGATAAATTGTTAAGCTCAGCTGTTAGTTTCTCACGATTTGGCAGGCAGGACGACTAGTATATTAAACGAACAGAAGGCAGGAAGGAAGCCGTGAAACGTGGTTTAAGAAAATTCGATATCAGTAGAAATACTATTATAACTAAACATATCTATTGAAGGCAGATACAATCTACTTGCGAAACGTGTTCGTAATCGTCAACCTAATATCCCTACGTACGGAATTGTCAATTAGTTTTTCTACATGTTTTACCGTATTCAAAACAAACATTACGTGGAGCAGACTTTTCAATTTAGCGTTTGTTGGGCTGATTAAACGTCTGAACTGTCACAGGTGTAGTGAAGAAGAGCAATCAGTTGGGACTCGTAGCCCTGGGGCTCCCAGCATAATGGACGAAGCAATCTTAGGGAACAATGGATTCCTGCTTGCGACGTTTTGCATACGACGACCGCCCGTCCCGCGAACCAATGCTAGGGACGCTGCGTTCCGTTTTTCAAACGTCTTTTTCGATTAGGTTCAATTTCACGTTTCATTGGCCGGTAATGTCTGTTCGGGCGAAATTAATTCCAATGGGGTTTTCTAAATTGCTGTAGATACTCGTTCTTACATCAGAATGGATTATTCATAAAACAGCGCCATATGCTCTTCTGAAATAATACTGCATGAAAGCATTCGTTAATCAAATTTTTTAATTGATTATGTAGTGTTTTCTAAATCAATACGATCGGAAAATAATTGAGACCGTCAAACAAAACATTTTGGATTGATAGTGCAAGACCGCAGGTCGATGTCGCGGTGATGTCGACGATGCTTCAGATTAGGGTTGCCAACGGAAATAGCTTCACACCAATGTTGTCATAAATACTCTGTTGTTTTTCTTTGTAGTCAAGATTCAAGGGTTTAAGTGAATTGTTTCGTAGCTAATGGCTTACGAATGGGTTTCGTTTATTTTATGTCTCCGCTTTTGTTTACTCTAGGATTATTAAGACAAAACCACTATGCTGCAATCTATTCTTAGGTCCGATCAAACTAAAAATCTTTGACTATTAGATGATTTTCTATCTACTATGAATGACTTGAAAGGAAACTTTACTACTTTTATAACGTAGAGTACTATTACCTATTCTGGGCTACTAGACTGTTTTATTATTAACTATGATGCGCTTTCATAATTTGTCAACCCTAATAGAGATAGTTTTTTGTAGACCGCGCCAGACAAACGGGACAGTGGTCGCACTGATAGGCGGTCAGCGGTCACTGCACGTCAGAGGGTGGCCATAGCCAGACGTCACGTATCGACAGATACAGCCTTTTTTGGCAGCTTGTCATCCCAACCAATAAACAAATATTTATCCGCAAAACGTTGTTGACATTTGATTTATTCAAAACATCTTCAGGATTCAAAATTGAATAAACAATGAGATAAAGACAGGATAACAAGCATTTTAATCCTAATACACATGAAATATTTCTGAATGTAACGATGTACATAAACGGAAAAGAGATCATTAAAGAATATTTAAATTCGACGCGGCTCCACCATCTCCCAAATACCTCGTAAACGTCAAGTGAAATGAAAACAGTGGTTAACTAAGCCAATAAGTTGCGGTTACAGCACTCCAGATTGCACGTCCTGCTCTATCTTATGCAAACGAAGGAATGCGGAAGAGAGATGGATGTCAATAATAGATTTCTTATTTTGATAGTCGCCGACGCCTTTCAACAGCTCTCGTTTTGGACGATTGGATTTATGAATAAAACATCGGCAATTTGTGTAATACGGGGGAAATTATGCGGTTTTAATTATTTGTCTGTTGTCTTGCGGGTCCAGTTAGTACCGAAATGTTTAATTGACAAAAAAATCCTTGGCCTGTGTTTGTCCCTATATTCTATTAGGAGTATAGTATACCCTGTATAGCTTCCATAATGGTCTTTGTTATTTATCCTTATTTGATTATTTTGATTGATGTTGATGGCATTTATTAAAATGATGCTAATTGAATCAAAGTTATTAACGAGAATATAGAATCATCAAAATTGGCCGAAAGCATCAAAGAACACACAAAAAAATATATTGAAAAAAAATATATATACCTGAGCTAGCGCCTAGCACAATCATGTTGCTTAGTGTGCCCTAAGTGCCATTATTGCTCGACAGTTGGTTTGGAAGGGAAATCACCATCCTAAGCTTCAGCAAAACATCATCAAAGACAAAGTATTGCAAAGACATTTAAAAATAGAACATAAAATATTTATCGTGATAAAAGATTCAGCATCCAGCCGCGCAGTGCTGGCAACTGCAGGCACGTCGGGTTTTCTGTGCCACAGACACAACATAGACAATAACGTTCATTTGAATGTGTCCGACGCACGTGGCCGTGAGACGCTTTGTTTCTGACGCATGTCATGTCTCCCGCGCGGAAGGGTTGCCAATAAAAAGACCGGTGGCGAACGAACTAAATTGTGGGTGTTAATTGTAGAGACATTTGGAATAGCATAAAAGTTGTCTGCATGCATCATTTACATCTGACAGTTTTTTATTTGCTTTCGATGTAGGTATAAATGTTTTATGATTATAATTTTACTATCATACCTTTTTATTTAACTTATATATATATATATCCGTCATAGTTTAGTTTTAAGTACAACTTCATTTATTAATCTACCTCTCTTAGCTTCGTATATATACGTCCTTTTTGGACTAATTGATGATTTATCTCGACATCGTAACTCCAGATTGTTAGTGTGTTTCAGTTACTGACTCAACCCTTTTCATCGCAAATATTCTTTAATTAATCGTGTCTCTATTATCGAATTTTAAATTTAACCTAAGATTTCTTTGCGTGTTGTGCCCTCTTCTGTGCCCATATGTCTATGTCCTATGTTAGTTTGGTTGACTGGAAGAGATCCCTATTTGGGATAAGTCCGCCTTTTGTTGTAACCTGTATTCTGATACTATGTTCTTTGTGTACAATAAAGATTTTTACATACATACATTAATTCTAATTGATACCTCTCCACCCATCCCACAATCATGAACAGTAGGTAAAATATGGAGCCCCGTTCACACCTGCCCTGCCACGTGCTCCTCCCGCCACGTGCGTTTCAACCTCTGGATCGGACACTCATGAAATTGATCCATAAAATATAGATAAACTTGAAACAACCTAACTGCTTGTGTTCAGTGGTTAAGGCGTTTACCCATTGAAGAAGGACCTTTCGACCCTGTAGTTGTTCGGAAGACTTTCTAAGCTCTATGCGTTTACATGAAGACCGAATGTGTTGTCGTGGGTTCGATTCCCACTGGAAGCATGTTTTGCTTAAGAGTTTGGATAGAACATTAAATTACCTAATTGTCTGACAATAAAGATGATTCCGTGCTTTGGAAGTCTCCGCTGCTTAGAAAAACTGCTCAACATTTCAATGTAACTTCATATCTAAACTAACGAAACGAAAGGGTTAAAGTATCAGAAGTTGAGTTATTAGTCTGCTCCCGAATAAATCGCCAAATCAATAAGATTCATAATCTTATTAATTTGGCCTACAGAATAGTATTATTGAAGTATTCAGACAGACAGACGGACAGATAGACAGACAGACTTTTGCATTTTTAATATTAGTATGGATTATTTATTTATAAACACTATTTTTTACTATAATCACAGATTAAAAATAAATATACGATATACATCGTCAAATTCGTAACAGATACAATTTTTACAAAATATTGTACTGCACTTTCGTTCATCGGGTTTTTGTCATCTCGGCAGCAAAGCATAAAGAACACGTGGCAAATTAAAGTATTGTATTCCACACAATTGCAATTCTTTCATACTGTAAGGCTACTGAGGATCTTATTATGGAGTATAATAGGCATGGACGAGATTTGCCACTATTGTGACAAGGATGGTATTGTGGCTGAAAATTGCACATACGGGGCTTCTAGTTAAGCTATATTGGATGCTTTGCTAAAACTTGTTATTGATCCAATTAAAATTGTATTCAATTTTGAAAACATAATTTGGACAGTGAGTATTTTTAAAGTATATTTAAGACTAGCTGTTTCCCGCATTTCCGCCTTCATCAAAAGTAGCCCATGTTTGACCCCGGGTCTTCAACTATATCCATACCAAATTTCATTAAAATCCGTTCAGCGGTTTGGCCGTGAAAGCGTAACAGACAGACAGACAGACTTTCGCATTTATAATATTAGAATGGATATCAGAATGGATGATTGATAATTAATTATTGTTAACTCTATACATTTGGCATGCAGAATTGCAAACTGATCAGAGAGAAACAATATTGGAGTTACAACTTTTTTCCATAAGCAAATGAACCCACGGTTAAATGTTTTTTTCCATAGTCCTACCAATGGGACATCCAATAGAACTGCTTAAAAGGGGATGTGTATTACCAAATAAAATATTTCAATGACAGACAATATAGCTTGCAAGATTATATTGCAAACAGACAGCAAGGCAGGCAAATCTAAATAAGAGATTGCAAAATGAATTTGCGAAGTAACTAAATCAAGTTCTATAGAAACTGTAAGAACTTGAAATGTATTTGATTTATCCATTCCAATGTAATATGAATATGAATACATTTTTATTTCTTCCACTCTCGGTGAAAGTTCCATCCAGCCAGCATTAGCTATAAGTTTATAAGTCAGGAAAATAAATATGCACTCGCATATCGAGGCATCGCCGCAATGAGATTACCTGATTGCTTTTGCAGATTCGCGAGTCCCGTGAAGGAAGAATAAGGATATCAAATGTAGGAAGTCATCTCATTCTTCCTAAATAGTTTTTGGTTTGTTTACTGGTACTTCATCACTAGATCTACGTTGTTGTTAGATAGATGAAGCGAAATGTCTAAGGTTAGACATATTCGAAAGAGACACTAGATTAGTTGCTATAGAATTTAATTTAAAAAAAAATTGAAAAAATATCCTGGTTGATGAAAGCAAATAATTGCTTTAAAAAATTATTTTGTAATAATATGATTGTAATAGAACCAAGAAGTCCTTTTAAATAGTTTCCTGCTTCAAATGCAAAAGATACGTTTTAGTAAAATGATTAGTTCCGAGTTGAGAATGCTCAGATTGGCCGGGTATCACTTTGCGTGATAAAGTAAGATACAAATACATACGCGGATCCTTCAAAGTCACTAAGACCCAGGATAAAATGCAGGAGATCTGAATGCGATGGTACGGTCATGTGATGCGCAGAAATGAAGACCACATGACCAGACACGTCCTAAATATCGCCGAAGGGAAAAGAGGCGGAGGTCACCCCCGCACAAATTGGCCGAACACCATAAGAAGGAACATGAAGTCAATGGGAATAACCCCTGAAATGGTACACGATTGATGATACAGATTGGCACAAGAAGATACGGAGAGCCGAACCCAATTTAAATGGGAAAAGGCTAGGAATGATGATGATGCTAATGATGAAATGCAAAAGATTAGTTTCGCAATCAGGAAACAAATATTGAAGTGCAAAAACAAAATTGTAAAAACATTTTATCTATTTTATTAAATAGAGTAATGATACCACAAGATATAATGTGATTACCGATATCAATTGCCTATTTATATGATAAATCGAAAAGAAATGGAAGTACAATTAAATGAGAACGATTTATTTGTAACCGACGGATGAATTGCAGCTGGCTCTTGGGAGGCAAGGGAAAAAAATAATTTTCCACTAAGGAATACTTATTGAATCAAAAAGAAAATGATTCCATGTCAAATCTTTAGTAAAGTACCTAAACTCTTTTCGAAAATCTCCCCAGACGTTATCAGGTACACAAAGTTTGTTGAAACAAAACATACTAAATGATTCTATTTAGTTAATTTTATTATAGCATAGTCGAGATTAAATTGACGACTGAGGAACATTGAAATTAGTAACTATTTGAACGAATTTAATTTTGATTTAAAATCTGGGAGAGCAGTTATCGAACTGGCATTCCAATGGCAACCCCAATGGCACGCATGAACTTGCGCGGATGTTTCGGATTAAATTTAAAAATGCAAGCTCAAAATTACCCACGTCTTAATGTTATCAAGTTAAGCAATGAAATTTCCTGGAGTGTGAAAGCCAGCTACTGTGACTCAGGGCAGTGCCGTTTTATGAGTAATAAGAAACGCATATCCGAATACCTTTATAACAAAGCGCTTTAAACATAACGTTTCTTTTCATCCAGCGGCTGCAATATTTCCATAGAGCGAGCAAGCTGTGCTGCGACTTGGTGCTCCAGCGCTTATCGTTGCGTGCCTCACAACAGCTCTCGGCTTTCACGGGTTCCGTCGGCATTATGCCTCTAATGTCACTTAATTTGCCGTCTAGGGCTCCTCACGTGAATGCAGCCAACGAGAGCAGGTTTAATATAAAAATTCGCTCGTTTCCCTCTGATGCAAGATTTAACGTTAAACTGTTGCCTCTTTTGAGAGTAAGCGCGTAGAAGTAATGGGATTATGAAATCGGTAGTTATGGTTTCGCGGGCAAAGTCGAAAAGGAAATTAAATTACGCATGTTACATGGAACATGGATGTTTTTATTTCGGGGCTCGCTGGCGTTCGCTTTGAGCTTTGTAGGCGTTGATCATAATTTCGGAATTCAGATAGACGAAACCTGAGAATTTTTTTATTTCAAAAATGTGTAAATACATACGTTTAACAATGTCATTACATTACTTGATTAATGTAATAAAAATATGAAAACGCTATTGTTACAACAGAAAATAGAAATTAGGAAGTTTCCGAAAGGTAAAATTTTGTCCATTAGAGAAAAGGCATCATTAGACCTACACAGTGGGATGGCGCAGTCAGCAATTCGCATTAACCGAATACCCTATAATAGAACAATGGCAATTCATTTTTCTATGAGTACGTAAGAAAAGTCGACAAAGCAGATCCCCGTTCGTTATAACCTACGATATAAATCCCAATATCCAATACAGCAGTGGCAGCAACACGGATTAAATGTATGAAATCTTAATGAATGTCTCAAAAGTGCTACGCCCATTTTTAACAGTTTTTTTTTTTTAGGTATAATAATGTAAACCTTACCTGCAAAGTCAGCTGAATGGTGCTGTAAATGAGGACAAAATCATCCTGGAACAAAGAAATTAGGCTGTTATAGATTTATTCATTAATATTTTTGGTTTACAAGTAAAAAAAACTTATACTATTAATAGAGATAAAAGCTTTTTCTACCAGTCGACAATTGAGAGAAAATTTACACCTTTAGATTTAAACTTAGTGTTAAATATACTTCGTGCGTGAGTATATTAACTTCTTATAATCGTACAAACGTTAAAATTGAAACATGAAATTAAAGATTTGTTTTCGATAAACTATATTATTAAGCTTATGAATAGTCTTCATATTCTCCTACAATAATTCAGACCAAAGAGGGTAATTTTTCAGAATCAAGAAATTTTCGTAAAAATGTAACTGTGTCTGTAAATTTCCGAGTTTATTTACATTGCAGTTGCATTAAGTAAATGATGACAATCAGGTAATAGCCCGATGAGCCGGTTCCGTTTGTTTGCCGAGAGCTCCAGCCGGCTCCTTCACGGCGGGGATTATACAACACACAGACTTTGATATTGCTTACACTATTCCATAATCACCATCATTCGGTTCCTAGCAAATAATCTACGATGACACACAATGTCGTTGCTTTACTTTAGTAGTGACTTTTATAACAAATATTAACAAAAATAAATTACCGGTATCATAAAATTTAAGTTTTATCGATGTTGTGCGGCATCGAACCACTTTCTTAACGAAGTTTTTATACGCATATTAGACCCTTAAGTTATTTTTATAATAACACAATTTAAAGACTTTTGGGCATGCACGCACGGCATAAGAAATGATCTTGTTTCAATATATCATGATCGTAACATTAAGTTCGATAAACATCTCCTTATGAGGGATAAACTTGAAGAAACATCAAATATTTGCGACATATCCTTTATCAGACATGTATATAAGGCGGGAAGCGGCGCCGGCGCCGGCGGGCCCGTCGGCCGCGTGGGCTGAACGCAGCCAAAGCAAAAAGCCGCTCGCACTGCGGCATTCCAGCTCCGAACCGGTCTGCGCTCAATGGACGCCGGTCCAGACCTTAACCCAAACAAAATAAAACCCTAACAGCTACAGCATTAACATCAAAATTGATTTCCTCGATCTAAAGGTGCAACAGATGCGAGAAAATTATAATCATATTATCGCAGTTACTGTACAAAAAGTTGAATGATGGCGAACTGCACAGAATATCAAATGAAGCTGAATTTCATGACGTATCAAATGATGGATGTGATGCGAGACAAAAGGTAAACGAGAGCAAAAGTCGCCAGAATTGACATTTACGAGTGGTTGTTTAGAAACGGGATGAGAGAGCTTTATTTGGAGATCATAATTTAAAACTCAGTGAAGTTAAAATTACCAGTGAAGTTGAGCTTTGCAAACAATACCGGCATGTAATGTAAACACTACGGATCGTTGAATATGTTCATAAAGCAGTTGAAGTGGATCGTAGAACGAAAGTTAAACAAAAGGAATACACAAAACTTCAATTAGGGAGAGCCGTGGGGCAAACATTCGGCCGGGTCGGGGCACAAAGGGCCGAAGAGTAGGTAGGCGGCGCGGGCGCAGGCCCGTTTCTCGGAATCGCCTCGGACTCCTGCGCTCAATGCCGAAGCCGACACGACATAGCTGTTCAAATTCTGAATAATCTCAACGCTTTTAAAACTAGCAGTTATGTATAAACATTTTTGTGGTAAGATTAAGATATAGCACCGAGAAAAAAATAAATATTGGATGACCCTCCTCAGGAATCAGGATTACATATTTCAAAACAATATTTTTAGTTCATGTTAACGTAATATCAATTTAATAAATTATATAAATTAATCCTAATCAATAATTATAGTTATCGTACAGTTCTTTTCTTATTATTCATCTCTATATTTACACTACAAATTATTTTAAATCAATCCAAACGCTTCCTTGAAAGTTTTCTCGTCGGATACTTTACAAGCCACCGTTTCTACAAAAACCCTTGTCCTTAATTAAGATAAGAAACTTGTACTATTTACTATTCCCAGCCTCAAATAAAGATATATCACTATCTTCTAAAAACATTAAACCTGTTAGGAACAAACATAAATTAATCTTCTCACAACATTGGACTAAGAATTTTTAATACCACAAGTAGTTACAGGTACAATAGACAAACAAAACTTAAAAACTCATATACAAAGACGATATTATGTTAAAGGAACAATTAGTTAAAAATATAGCTTGGAGTTAAGAAACTGAAGTTTCAGAACTTGGAATTCGTTTTAAGGCTTCTTCAAAACTTTGGTATACCCAACAGAGGCGCTTTCATCTCTTGCGTAAAATATTATTTTTAACAAGTAGGTTTTTATGTCTAACTAGCTGTTTCCCGCAGCTCCGCCTGCGGTATATAGCCTATGTTACTCAGGGTGAATGTAGCTTTCCAATGGTGAAAGAATTCTTGAAATCGGCACAGTAGTTTTTGAGTTTATTCATTACAAACATACACACAAAAATACAAATCTTTCCTCTTTATAATATTAGTGTAGATCTAGGAATTAAACTGTATGTTCAAATGTATCAATTGACCATTTCGTAAAAATCGATGTAACCCATTTCTAAATCATACATTTAATACCAATATGCTTTCTTTTATTTCTGTGATATAATTAACCTATTAACAACAAAGCATCGGCAAAACATGATAACTTTGTAATTGCTTAGTGTGCCAATACCATGGACTATTAATACGACTTCAAACATCTTGTTATATCTCGATAGCCTTAATTAAAGGGATAGAACTTTCAAAGCGTGAGCGCGCCATTGCTAAGTATATATTATGTAGGACTTGCACACATGGGATTAAAGTTACCCTACAGTTCAGCCGTGTAAGTGTAGCAGCCTTGCGGGAGTTGAAAGTTGATAGGACATTCCGTATTAATTAACTAAATAAGTCTTGTCAAAGCGGAGCGAGCGACAGAAACAGTCGACGCTGGCGACTTGCGAGTTGTCACTCGAGTGTCAATAAGACAGCGAGACACGGCAGATTTAAGTATGGGGCCGGGGGCGACGGGCGGCGCCACCCCAGTGTGTGGTTTCCTTTTGATGTCATCTTCGCGCAAACTTTGCTACGGATCGGCTTTGAGATAGAGAGACGGAGAGTGACTAATTTGGCCCAGCATTTGATCTCGAGAACTCCGATGACTGCGTCCCGCTCGCACCCGCCTCCCGGGCCGCCGCCGCCGGGAAGCTCTTTGCAAAATTTCGCTTTGATCGCAAAGTTAAATTATATGGGAATTGAGCATTAAATGGATACACATGTGAGGTACACGCGAGTGCGTGATAAGAGAGCGCCGGCAGGCCGCTGCTCGGACGAACGGGTGAGCCCGGGGCCGGCGAAGGAAATAAAAGTAGGACATTTGACGATTACGACGACTTACATAAATAATGAGCGAGGAGTCACTTTCAAAGTTATACATTTGTGAGAGCGGCGCTTGTATTTAACTCCGCCTAATTTGCCGCGAGTACGCAATACCTTTGAGAGCTCCGTTTTTACTAGTTTACGAAACAGATATTTGCGCCCGCCTTTCCTTTGATACGGCACTTTGTGGAGCATTTTACACGAGTTTCTTTTGAGGCCATTCAGACGGTAAGTAACGAAAGGCTGTCTTTGATAAACACGTGCGAGGACTCTTCAGTACTTATTAGGGGTGCTCTCTTTGAAAGTGCTTCTTGCGAAATCTATTTGAAACGTTCACAATCTCAAAGCGGCTCCGATGAAAGGTGCGCTAATTAAACTGTCGCTAATAAAATTATGTGAAAAATTGAATCTACGAGTGTTTTGTTCACGACTGAAGCTCCGTGAAATTAGATTACTTTGTAGATTCTCTTAGTTTTACTCAAACGGATCTAAGTACCATCGAGCTAAAGATTGATAAAGCCGGAGCGGGTTATACGAAACTAAATCAATCTTGAGACAAGTTTGGATGTATGAAGTCTTGCAGCTCAAGCTCCAAGAGCTATTAGTAGGTTATTAATGTTGGGTCACACACTCCTGTGAGTCAAAGACGAGTCTGCAAAGTGGCGCCTTTGTGAGCGTCTCTGCCGCCGTCGCCGCGGGAAACTCCGTGTGTTTCAACCCGCTCTTCGCGACGAACTCTTTGTCTTGTGATGTCTTTACAATGCACCGCTTTTCTAATAGCGCCGTCGTTCAAATACAAACAGAATTTCGTCAGAGACTAATTCTATAATAGCCTTTAGCGCACGATACTTTTATATTTGATGAATGGTTTACAACGTATGATTTTTTGTGCAATATAGGGTTTTGATTGTAATCCAGTTTCTCTGCTTAGCCCGTGCATATTTAAAAATACATGTTAAAAGTTGTATTTACGTTTCCATCTAATTGAATGATAAACAACGTTATAAATGTTATAATAGAGCTCGCGATGGATCCCTTTGGCAACAACATCATGTAAGCATCAAAGAGTGGCATATAATGATACTCGGTTTTCTTATATCGATGACCTGTTTGAGATCAAAGGCGATTGATGGACTTTGATGTTTAAATGTAAAAAGACTCAAACTGGTGTCCTTGTGATGGAAATTTGAGGTATGGGTTGTGTGCTCTAGTTAAAGGCGACTTTGTGCCGGGCTCTTAACACGACGAACTTGGGATAAAGGACGGACGAGCCATACAACTGATGATAATCTAACGAAAGCACGCTAACACACTCATAATACAAGCATTTTAAATGGCACTAAGATTTTGTTACACATCATAATATTGTTTATCGATCAGTAAGTTAAGTTTACATTTTCTTATTATTATCTTGTTTACAAATAATGGCAAAAATAAAAAAATATTTTTATAACATTTCGATTTTGTCTTCAAATAATACAATAAGCAATCTTATTGATGGGGCCTTTAGACAATAATAAAGTTTAAAGCGACGGCGAGTGAGAATATTAAACCGGTAGTACCGGGAACACTGTCAAAGAGCGCAAACTACAAAGGGAAACAATATAATCTTGAAAAATATAAGCTCTTCTAAGAAACACTCGAAATCAAAGGGACACCTAATTTATAAATTGCAATTATACCGGTAGTCCGACGGCAGTGGGGAAAAAATTACAGCCAACAGATTACAAACACTAAATTTAATTACAAAGCGAACTCGAATACAACAAATTGGAGAGGAATAAGCGCGACAAAGTAAAAGAGAAAACACACCAAAAGGAAACTCGGAGCATTGATATAAACGAAATTTAAATTAAGTACAAAGGGAAAGAAGATGAAAAAATCCTTTCATTGAAAGCTCTCATCCCGAGTCAGGGGCGGGCTACATCAAAGACACCTTTCTATCCTTATCTGCGGAAACCGAGTTGGGAAATTAGTAGATCCTTTCCTCAGAGCATGGCTAAGACGCGTGCGCACCCTTTCAGCTGCTTTTAGCATTTCATTACGCTTTCATTAGACTGTTTTTGTATAATTTGTCGGGCATAATGCAGCTAATGACATCTTTCGGCGGACTTTTCAGCGCTACGTCGCTTAATTCAAAGCATACCAGTACAAAATATCTACAGTACAGAAAGTGCAATCTTGATTTTTTTTCTGCCTCATTCGAATTAGGAAATGTTTGTTAAATCTCAAATAGCTTTTTCATCACGTGATTATACTCGTACGTCAAAATTTGATAGGAAAGGGGCTGAATAGATTTAACTTAAAATTTGGATAAAGTTTATCTTAATTAATAATATTAAATTTGGATATAGTTTTGTTTAAAAAACATTTGTAAAATTTTATTAATATGGTGGTTACACTATGGTTGTGATAATTAATGCTTGTTAAGTTTTTAAATTTTGTATAGACAAATCTAAGTGATTGATGTCGAAATAAATCAATCATACAATCGTGTAGGTATTTTGAAATGAAGCATTTTTATAAAGGGCGGTCGATGGAAGTTTTTTGACTTCCTGTTTTACTTGGTTCCTTAACAACATTTTAATATAGAAGTCTAGATGGAGATTTCGCCTAATCTTCAAAATTTACCGTATTTTTCAGCATAAGATCATGAAATTAATTAGCCGTCTTAACTAGATATACCCCTTGAAGAAAAGTGCTTTGTCCAATAAGAGCAGGGCACAGTGGAATAAAACCATGCCTAAGTGATCTACCTGCGGTTCACAATAAATAAGAAAGAAAAAAACAATTAGAAATCATATAAATTCAAATACAATTATTTTTTCTTAATAATTCAATTTTATATTTGCTACAAATAAGGTACAGCAACATCTGCATTCTAGAGCATAAAAAACAGGATTAAATGCGTATTGTATATCCTTTATAATTCCGACGTTTCCACCGTGTTACAACGGCCGTGGTCATAGAAAGACTGGCTCAGCATTTCTACAGCTCCATACTTCCAGCGAAATCGTCTTCCACCGGCATATTTTGATTTCCACAAGTACCGTCACAAAACATACACGCACTCAATGCTGTAATTTTATGTTTTAACACTGAAAGAATTTTTCAAATTAGACCAGTAGTTCCTGACATTAGCGCGTTCAAACAAACAAACAAATAAAAAACTCTTCAGCTTTATAATCTTATAATATACTAGCGGTTTCCCGCAACTCCGCCTGCGTTAAAAAGTAGCCCATGTTTGACCCCGGGTCTTCAACTATATTCATAACAAATTTCATCAAAATCCGTTCAGCGGTTTGGCCGTGAAAGCGTAACAGGCAGACTTTCGCATTGCATGTGCCTTCTGTCTAATAATGCCACATCTGTAAATTTTATAATATGTGCGGCTGGTAATGTGACGGCCCGCTCGGGTCGCTCTAGGACGCAAGACATTTAAAATTCCCTATGTTAATTCAGAGATTTCAATAAGAGCGAATTTGAATTTCAATAGAATAAAATTTGTATGGTTGCCGACTTTATTATAATAAGTAACAACATTTAGATGGACCGTAGGAAGCAATGTACATATTTTTTACTTGTGTCATTTCACCGTCATGTTATTTCTACGAATTAAATTTGTTTGTTTGTAATTTGTACAGAAAAAACAAATAATTTACATACACAAGCATGGAAAAACAATAAGTAATTTGTTGTTTGACATAGGTTTTTACTAATGATTTCAAAATTAACGGTTGAAAGCGGCCTGCGTCCAACGTTTGCCTGCGACCTTTTTCAGGTCATCTGACCATCTAGTCGGTGGATGTCCAACGCTGCTGTGGACTGACTGCGGCTGAAACGATGATGATGAAATTATTTGTTAAAACGGTCTTATATTTTCGAGATTGTAACACATGAAATACATAAATATATACGCGATAAAACCATTTTAAAGTTTTGTCAATTTGTCAAAGTACAAGTACCTACTTGTGAAACATTTTAGCTAATAGTTTTACAATAAGTTGTTTCACTTAGTTTAGGTCGTGGGTGATCTAAAAGTATTTATTTATTCATTCATTCAAATCGAGTGGGTTTCACGGCCACTCATCATCATGTCTAGCGTATCACTGAGCCACCACCTATTGAGACGTCTGTCACGTACATTATAAACATGTAGCTTATGCTAGAGTCCTTTGCTGTACTTACGTGATAGCTTTCTCAATAAAGATATTCTATTCTATCGATTCGTGTAGGTTACATTGTCTATCGACCATGTACACCCTGGTGTCAGAGTTGTTCGGAATCATTCATTCATTAATCGTTCATGGTTACTGTATATCCTATATTATTATTTAACATTATTGCAAGCAGTGTGCAGGCATACATTGTTATTGGTATGTATGTACTATGAGACTGAGAATTTTTTTTATACAACTAAGTAGGCAAACATGCGTACGGCCCACCTGATGGTAAGTATTTACCGTAGCCTATGAACGCCTGCAACACCGGAGATGTCACGAGCGCGTTGCCGACCCTGAAGGAATTTTTTCACGGCCTTTTTGAAGGTTTATAGTCACTAGAGAAAACCATGGCAGGGAGTTCATTCCGCAATCGCAGTGTACGAGGGAGGAAATTCCGTTTGAAGCGTACTGAATTAAATTTAATTTGATTATTTTTTTTTTATTTAAATTTAATTTTTATTACATTCCAATCTTCGGATGGATAAAACAAAATTGCTATAATCAATACAAGTAGTTTTAATCAATTCATTTCTTAAGAGATTGCTGGCTGCTTTATTACCCAAAAGATTAGCATAGCTATCCAGAGAACACGTAGCCAGTGTACTTGTCACAAACTCTCTGCTTCATTCACGGGCACAATCACGAAATTTTACTATACTTGACTACTTTTTTCTTAATTTTATTTTAAGTTTTCTAAATAGTTAAATAGGTAGTTTTAGTCCAATGTTCCTTGTCAAATGTTTTGTTTCTTCTCTAGATGACTAAAGAACTTAGTACCTATTTGGTTTTTTTTTCCTAGTCTGTGGTTGTGTCCCACTGCTGGGCAAAGGCTAAGGTAGAGGAAGATCAAGGATAAGATAGCGCGACGATTTGGACAGTTTCCAGCCAGATTGGATGCAGATACATTTAAGCAGAGATTAATGGTGACAATGTTAGTAGTTAATAAACAGAATAACGGTAATTTAGGTGTAATTTGGAAAGGAAATGAAAACCCCAAAACAAAGCATCAATTTGTTTTTTTTTTTAATTGTAATATACCCAGTGTCACTCTCACAGTGAATACGAATCTAACGACACGTCACAAGCTAAAATCCCACGAGCTGTTCAGGCTGCAGAGCATACCAAACAATTACACATACATATACATACTCTCGAAAAACATAACCCTCCTGGCGTAGTCGGGTAAAAAAATGAAAAACTATATTCGTTGTAAATTATCTCGACTCTATCACTATTTTTTTTAAGAAAGAGTCATACAAAGTCATACGCTAAATGACTTAAAGCTTTTCCGAGCGCGTTGATGTCTTTTTCATGTCAGTTTGTCAGTGCGTGTGTTAATATTTTGTTTATTTTCAAGCATTATTTTTGCTGCAATGAATATTAATTAATAGTTATTGGTTGTGCAGCACACTAGCAGCTATATTTGTGTGTGTGTCTACTGGCTCGGAATATTTGTATTTGTCTAATATTACGAGTATGTACTGAAAGTGCATTACAAATTCCCTGAAGCTTGTTGCAATCTTTGACCACTCGGTTGATCCAAAAGTTTGCTAGTGGATTATCTTTTTGCTTTTGTTTATTACAATATTATAAAACTGTATTATTAAACGATAACAGCCGTTGTAACACGGTTGAAACGTCGATAGTATATGGGTATTATACGCAATTAAACCTGAAATTATATGTTAAAAAAAATCTAAGCTATGCTTTGCAATATTTAATATATGAAATGAAATGTTTCTGTTTCCTTTAATTTTTGTTGTTTGATATTGGAAGACGAGACTACACGATATTTAGTTAATAAGTGAATTACAGCAACGCCTACTAATATACATACATTAAAGGGTCTTTTAGTCCCGCATTTCAAAATTGCTCAATAAAATTATAAGCTAAAACCGTGAAAAGCTATTTGAACGACTACAATCACAAGTTGTAGTCGTTCAAATAGCTTAAATTAACATTGCTTTTAATTCACGAAGTACTTGAAACTTCTAAAACATCATTCAAATCAAAGGCAGACCAACAACCAACTACGTTATATTGAAACAAAACGTGCATAGCAACGAAATTGTGCCAACAATGATGAATATGAGTTCTTAAAACGATAATGTTCAAACAATAGCGCATTCAAACTTAAAAATAAGGGCTCTACACATGGTAACAAAAAACTTGCCCGTACCACCGACGAGAGCCGACACTCGGCGGACCTTTGTTAGTCAGCAAACACCAAAACTTGGTTACAGTTTAAATACCTGATAGTTTTTGCTGTTTACAATCCAATTTTATAGCAATCCAATTAACACAAATCTTTTCACACACGACTTTATACACTTTTTGAATAATTCTAGGATATAACGAACACAGATTTTTAAATTTAATCTAGATATCGATTAATCTAACACTGTATTAGGAATATAATTTAACTACTAAAAGTTTAAGACAGTTTTCACAGTGCACACGAACTCTACGATCGTTTCGCGAAAAATCTTTGGAAAACCGACGACGTTTTCCCGGCGACTGCTCCGTAGCAACTGACAGTTGTTAGCGTCTAGCGTGCGCACGCCGCACGTGGTCTTCAAAGTGGGCAGGGCGAAGCAAATCCTGCCTCTATGATTGGCAGAGCGAGCCCTTTGATCAGCCGCCGACAACTAACTACATCGCTCTGCGCCTTAATCTCGGTAGTAACGTCCTTTTAAAACAGGTAATTTTATTACAAAAATGTGAATACTTTTTATGGTCAGTCGAGCAAGCGTAGGACCAGCCGGCAAAGGACCCCTAGATTCGGCCGGATAATATTTTCCGCATGCAATGCCGGCTCTATGGTGAATGCAATCCCGATAATACGATGTCGGGTCAGTTACGCAGTTACAGTCAAAGCCTCAAAGGATAAAGTAACAGGACTTTTTTGATTTGCCAAAGCGTTTTTCATAGATCAGAGAAGAGGTATCTGCGCTCGCCATCACAGCCAGTTGGCTAGGAGCATTCAATTAAAATAGTTGCATTTCATTTGGTTCAGCTTCTTCACGGACGCTTGCTGTGTTGATGAGTCTTGTGCAACAGCTGGAAACTTTGGTCTTTTTTTTAAAGTTTTAATTAAAATCAATTTTCTTAATTAAAGTTTTAATATTAATTAAGTAAATAATATAAGAAATATTCACTCTCTCGTCACTGTGTTTTTGTATTTATTAGATAGAACGGATGGGCGATTCTTATGTGGACCTTTCAAAATTCTACGTAATGTCAAGAATTTAAATAAACGGATAATGTAAATTTATTGATGTTTATATTACTACTCAAATATAGGAAATAGAAGATTTTTATTTATAACATAGTAGTAGTGGTAGTAAAAAAATATATTATGTTAGTTAATATTTTCTGACATTTAATAAATAGGACTCGATTAATTTTTAAAGATATATTAGCTACTTCTTCATTCATTCAAAGATATTTTTGAGTATGTATTAAAATTTAAAAAAAAAAATATTATGATTACGTATTAATCATAAAATTTATATGACGTGTAAATTATAGGATAGGCAAAATTTAATGGCGCTTCAAATTGTCATCCTGTTAACATCCATTATATTGCCTACATAAACATTTATGCAAATAAAGAAATAATAGATTGATTTATAGGATGGGCAGATGCCACCCTTATACATCGTTAAATCAAAAATAAATCTCGTCCCTTAAATATTTGTACTTTAAAACCCGGTAGTAGCATTTCATTTAGTATATGGTTTTAGGTTTGCCTATGTTGAAACCATTTACAACAGAGGCAGAAATAACTGAAGCTCAACAAGAGTTCTAATAAATACAATAATCATACGACGAAGAATATTACCAAGTGTGTAATAAACTCACGAGCGCTACAACAAACAGTGCGCACTATCATCAAGTAAAGGGTAAGCATACGACAGTCTCATAAAGAGATTCGGGCCGCAGGCTCCGCGGCTGGCGGCTGCGGTGTCGCATCGCATCGCAATACTCTCGAACTCCATCGTTCTGATATTAATAAACCGTTGCGCGTGCAGCCGCCGGCGCCGCCGGCCCGTCTGCGCCTGCATTATTACTCGCCTCGCACACAAACACACCCACCCACACACGCCCGCCCCACATATAACGTCAAAGGGTGAACCCGCCGCCTCACAAAGCGTAAGTGCAACCACTAAAAGCCAATCCTAAGTTTTATTGATACACATTGTATTGCGACAAAGTCTCCGTCGACGCGGCCCCACTCACCCCACGCCGCGCACAAAGACAATATCGCGACGTCAAAGGAGCGGCGTCCCGTGGCCGGGTGGCGCCGCCCCTCGCCCGCGCCCGTGCCGCCTAAAGGAAATGAAAAATTAAATTGTCAACACATTTAATATCTGCGAAAACGTGCACGGCGTCGCCTTTGAACGTGTCTCCTTTGCGGAACCTCCGCGGCTCCGGCTTTAAGTATTAAAATTTCAGTCGTAAAATTGAAATTCTGTTTAAGTTTAATTAGACGTCGCTGGAAGTTCGAAGTCGCATTAGATCAGTAGCGCTAATGAGGCTCGCGGTGAGCACACGTCACAGGTGCGAGCCGGGGGAATCCCCACACCGCGGCCGCCTCCCTCGCGTTTGATCGGCGCCGCCGCTTTGACAATTATTAAAATTTGCCTCGTACCTCTCGGGCCTCATCTTTTTCCGTCGCCTCGATTACGCCACGGGTTTGTCTCATTAGGGCTTTTGTATGGTATCGCGGCTCCCCTTTGATGTGAGACGGGGCGCGGGCGGCAGCGGCCGCGGTCCACCTGCACTTTTATTGTTCCCGCTTTGCCTCAAATTTGCACGCTCCACTTTGAGTTGTCTCTTTGTGATTAGAGCTCCCTGGAGCTTTGACCATTCGAACGAAGATATCACGTCAGTCAAAGGCTAACTCCAAACAGAATTTCTAGGAATATCTATAGCTAACGAAACTGAAAATAGGTAAAAAGTGTCGAAAAGTTTAGCTGTTAACAGGGGAGCATCGACAGGGATTGTTGCCGGAACAAGGCGGGGTTCACTACAGTAGTTGAGTTGTGAACACTCGACACCCCTTTATTACTTCTGTGCTTTGTGAGCGCACCGACATCAAACATATGGCTCGAATTAAAACTTTATACAACGACAGTTAGCGCTCGATTGCTGTGCTTGTTTTGGCGCCCAACGTGTCACTGAACATTAGTTAAACAAAGGACTGCTCTATACAAACATGATGGATATTTTATACTTTTATTTTAATTTGATATATAAATCGTAAACTTCAATGATATGTAAACAAAATGGACGGGAGACAGTGAGATTCTAGACGAGTTATCACAAGGCTTCTTTAATAAGAGAACAACGCAAAGACGTTTTAAATAAAGCTCTGCAAAGAAGGAGCAAGATAAAAAGGGAATTTGCGCCGTTTGTATTAGAGGTAAAGCAAAACGTGGCGACATCGCGCAGACAACATTCAAAGATCAAAGAGATGATTTTTTAACTCTTTGCGGAAAAATAAGTAATTGGCATGAAAGCAGAGCAAATTAAAGCTGGAAATGTAAAAAAATCAAGTGTGGCTTCTAACTATGAGGGATTAGTTACAATCCTTAATCATAATTTAATATTTATGTATTTTAACTAAAAATATGCTATTTTTCTATTATATAATAGGAATACGAGGGGATTATAGGTGTTTCGAAATTCAACATCGCATAGATAAACACACCCTTTCTGCCTTATCTATTTTGACGTAAAAGAACGAGACGAAAAATAAATTAGTTAATTTGGTCTTATTGAACGTTTGTTTATTTTTATGAATAAGGGGGATAGTGTACTAATATTTAAATGAACCACACATTGAGACATGTTTTGCAAAAACAAGACCAATGATCGAAAGAAATATCTTTTTTCGCAATCTACCCGCGAAACAGCGAATTGTAAACCCTAGTCCGGCTCGCGCATCGCCAGAGTCGAACTTAACGCGCGGGGCGTGAGGAGACAAAGCTCTTTGTTGTACCGAACGCAGGCCGTAGCTTTTCATCTTCCGGCGTCCTTCAGACCAACTGTCAATGGCAGGGCTGGCTGTCTGCTTGTAAATACTTTTACTCACATTTATTTTTAAATCTGTCATCAATGTAATTGGTTCCGCCACTTCTACATAGGTGGCGATTAAATTTGATGAATGTTTTATAACATTTATTTCGCGCTCGTTGATTTCACATTGATGGTAAGGACAGGTAACTGCTTGACCGTATGTGGATCCTTTTGAGGCGCTTAAATCTGGTTGGTTTGCGCCGACGCAGCGAGCGAGTAGTTGGCCAGTAACACCGCTAATGGAAGGACGTTTTTTCGTCCATCTCTCGGCCGGGACACGCGCTTGACGTCGAGCTGTCGACAGCCATTTTTGTAGGGGAGCTTCTGATTTGCCAAGTAAGTGCCTACCTTGCTTATTGTGGTATTAACGACGCAGTTTAATTATTTTCATATAGTTTTGAACCAGTGCCTTGCCTCCAAGCGCCTATGCTTAGAACCCGTGGCTGGGTTATTTTCGAAGGCTTAAGCTCGGGCGCTTCCATAATTATTTTTGGTCACATCGAGCCGATTTCGAATTCAATACTTTGTAAATTGTGTTATCGAATGGTGGTATAATCGTTAATTAATATCATAAAATAGTATCTAGAAATTGAATCAAAAAATAGACTTCATTGCATTACATTCATTTCTTGAGCTACAAAAGGGTAGATAAATTATAATTATTAATCTGGAATGTTCTGACTTGCAATTTGGCTTATTGCTTAAATCTAATTATCGATTTCGGTATTTGTAATTGCGCATCATAAAGTATTTATTTCGCCAATCTGTCTATTTAACGATATTCTTTTTTCTGTTAATATATAACGTATCTTTTTTCTGCTTACTAGCGGATGTTAATTGCGATAGGTATATAGATGAGTGGACGAATATTAAATAAAATACATAATTAGTAATTGAATTTCAATTGCTAATTATTTCAATCGCGTAATTTATATCGATATAATTGCAATCATACACATATTACGTCAGCACGAAGTCAGTAAGTTACTCTGCTTAGTGCTTACTTTGCCTCTGATCTTAGCGCTATCCCGGTCACTTTAATCCCTAGGTTCGCCTAGTATTTGCCTGTAATAGGCGTTTTATTAAGCGTTGTGGTGGACAGGTTGCAATTAAGTATACACATGTATTGTAATGTAACACATGATTTAGTTTTGTAAGTTAAGACTAGGCTACACAAATAAATTATTTTTGGTGGCATAGTTTATACATTCTTGAGCTGAATTATTGTATGCATTTTTGTTGCTAAGTATACAAGGCATAAGTTACTTGCTTTGTATTTTAACCAAGCTATTGTTGTTTGGTGTTTTTATTTTCTTTGTGCATAAAATATTTGCACGAAGTCATTAAATAGGCATAAGTTATTTGCTTTAATGATTAATTTAATGCTTGGAATTTATTTTATGAATGCATAAGTTATTTGCATTTATAGAAATATTTATTCCTAAAATTTATAAATAATTGCAACCTATTGTCTACAACTTGCTTAATTAATTTACACTTATATACTATTGGCAGCTATATAGCTCCGTAGCTATATGTAGGTATAGTACATATGTACTATAGTATTTTTTCTTTCTTTATCTTTCACGCTTAACAGAAACAGATAGGTACCTACATCACAGCATAACATACATACGTCACTTGTACGGTAAACGTTTGGCTTGTTGAGTACTTATTTACTTGTTTATTTCTTAGGCCGTATGCTTGGTTAACGGCCATAGTAAGTAAAGGCTTTATATAAGGCTTAATAAGGCTCAAAGAAATTAAATATCTTGTTCAAGTTATTCATTAATTTGTCGTTCATTCGTCGCCTGTTTACGTACTGCAGTGCTGTGGCTAGCGATAACGTTAGGTACATACCTACTCGCATCTGCACGGAACAGGTTTGTTTCGTGTACGCGTGATAACTGTGCGTTTTTTTTTTGTTGCGTATTAGTAATCTAGTTTTCTTTAAAATATTAAGCTATTATTTTAGTAGTTTATTTATTACTTTATTAATCAGGAAAAATGGTTATTGAACGTAAACTTAAACTTGCGGAGGCTAAACGCTCTCAATGTTTTTTAAGGATGCAGTCTATTTATGATTTGATCCCTCAGTTGGATGATCATAAGATTGTTAAGCAATTTATTAGTCAAGCTCAGATGATTGAGCAATTGAGGTCTGAATTTATGCAAACAATGGACGACATCAATATGTTAAATTTGGAATTAAAGCCTGAATATGCTGTTAGTTATAAGGCATTGGATGCTTTCGACGATCTTTATTGTGTGGTAAAGCGTAAAATAAATGAAATCGATGCACATTCTTCGAGCGTATCTTCGAAGAAGGCAGACCATGTTCACGCGTGCCGAGAAGAATCTATTAAGATACCTCGAATAGATTTACCGACTTTTGATGGAGATATTCAAAACTTTCCTTTTTTCTTTGAAACCTTTAAACGGGTAATTCATGAAAATAATAAACTAACGGATTCAGAACGAGTCCATTATTTGTTTAGTCATTTGACAGGAAAGGCTAAATCAATATGTGCTGGAATTATTCCAGCGGCAGAAAATTATCATATTGTTTGGGAAGCTCTCATAGCAAAGTACCACGATGAACGTGCGTTAGCTACTTCCTATTTAAACCAGTTGTTTTCTATGAAACCCATAAACGGTCCTTCGGCATTTAATTTGGAAAAATTAATCGATAGTTTTACGGCTACTATTTCAGCTATAAAACAACTTAAAATCGATAATTTGAGCGATTTTATTTTTATTCATTTCGGTCTTAAATTATTAGACTCGGATACTGCAAAAAGTTTTGAAATGTCTATTCGGGATTTAAAAACACTGCCTGATTATGAGGATTTTATTAAATTCGTTCGTGAGCAAGTTAAGATTTTATATCGTACGTCACAGCGGCCTATCGCTACCGCTCCGCCCGCGAAGTCGGACAGCGGCCGCTCGAGCGGCGGCGCTCGTACCGGTCAAAATCGCGTACCGCACGCGTACGTTAGCACGCAAGCGACTTCTTGTACCATGTGCAATAGTGTTGAGCATTTGCAACTATACAATTGCAATAACTTTTTGAAACTTACGCCTAATGAGAGATTTAGTTTCATAAAAAAGATTCAGGCTTGTACCAACTGTTTAAATACGCAACATACCGCATCTAAATGTAATTCTAAAGGGACATGCAGGAAATGCAAGGGTGTGCATCATTCTCTTTTGCACTTTGATAACTCTTCACAAAAATTTGGGTTAAAAAATAAGGAACCAAAGACCAACTCGAGCCGTAATTACGATGATAACTCACTTGCATCCAATAACTCTTCTACTACCGCTACCGCTAGTCCATCAAATTCTACCAAGGAACCTGTATGCACTTTGTCTTCAGTAGGCCGTAATAGGACACCTACTACAGAAGTCCTCGCCACCGCGAAAGTTTTGGTGATTGGTCGAAATGGAAAGGAGCGACTAGTGAGATGCTTGTTGGATCCAGGTTCACAAAAACATTATGCCACTTCTAAATGCTGTCAAATGTTGGGGTTATCGGTTGGTCGCGGTTTATTAAAAACTGTCAAAGGTATTGACGGTGCTACTCAACCTGTGAAGGGTAGTATAAACATAACGTTTAGATCAAGATTTGGATCTGGCGTGAAATACACTATCGAAGCACTTGTGCTGGACGAAATCACGGCTCAGTTGCCGACGTGTCATATTAATATTTCATCCGCGAACATGTTTGATGATGTTCCATTAGCAGATGATACTTGGTCTATTCCGGGACCAATTGATCTTCTTATAGGCGTAAACTTATTTGCAGATATGTTACTACCGGGTAAAATTATTAATCAACCTGGTCTTCCTGATGCTCTTGAAACGGCATTAGGCTATATAGTTTTGGGCGATGCACCTGCATCTGCGTCACCTACTTCTTCTGTGGGATACCTTTCAACCTGTGATGTTAATGAATTAATAAAAAAATTCTGGGAAATTGAAGATTTGGGCAATGAGACGGTATTTAGCTATGAAGAAAAACAAGCCGAAGAGTTTTTTAAATCAACGGTTAAACGTAAAGATGATGGTCGTTATCAAGTAGCTCTTCCGTTCAAGCTTCATCCCAACAATTTGGGCCAATCCTATCAGACCGCAGAACGAAGGTTTATGGCATTGGAACGAAAATTGCTAGCTCAACCTGAATTGAAATCCCTATATGATGCCGTCATAAAGGAACACTTAGAGAAAAGTTACTTGTCTGAAGTGTCTACAGAGCAAATTGATGATGGGTATTATATTCCTCATCATGCAGTGTGTCGTGAGGACAAAACTACTACTCGTCTTAGAGTCGTTCTGGATGCCAGCGCTGAAACTACCAGCGGCTTTTCATTAAATGATGTTCTTCATGCCGGTCCTGGCCTTCAGGCTGATTTGTTCTGTATTCTGTTAAATCTGCGGCTTTTTGCTATTGCGGTAACTGCTGATGTGCGACAGATGTATCTTTGTATAGATGTGCGCCCTGAAGATCGCAAGTATCAACGCTTACTTTATAGGTTTGATCCGAAATCTCCCGTTCAGATTTATCATTATAATAGGGTGGCATTTGGGTTACGCAGTAGTCCCTTTTTGGCCTTGCGTACAATACAGCAACTACTATCTGATGATGGTAATAGGTTTCCAGAAGCAAAGGAAATCGCATCCAGAGATATTTACATGGATGATATTGCGAGTTCAATAATGAACGAAACGCTGGCTATGACTGCCACCAACCAGCTCATAGATCTATTTAAAGGTGGAGGATTTATATTAGCTAAATGGTCGTCAAATTCAGTAAATGTGCTGAATCAGATACCAAGCGAACTTCATTTATCACAAAGCGTTGCCTTTGATGATGAAACTACTCTTAAGATTTTAGGACTTCGTTGGTACCCATCGGACGATGTTTTTGGGTTTGAAGTTAAACCCGATGATCGACCTTGTACCAAGCGTAATATTTTGTCATCAATTGCTCGTTTATTCGATGTCCTAGGCCTTGTGGCCCCGATAATTTTGTTCGCCAAGCTACTAATTAAGGAGCTGTGGCTTCAGCGAATCGACTGGGATGAGATACCACCTGATAATATTGTACGCCAGTGGCAACGGTTTCAGAGGGAGCTGCCATTGATCTCCAGTATGAGATTCCCTCGCCACCTTGGTGTAATTGAGACTTGTTCTGTGACTGTATTAGGTTTTGCCGATGCTAGTGAAAAGGCTTACGGCGGAGTGGTTTATGTATATGTCACAATGCCTAATAATGACAATGGCTCAGTTCAGCTAGTTTGTGCTAAGTCAAGGGTGGCACCCTTGAGAATTGTTTCGCTGGCGCGTCTTGAATTGTGTGCATGTTTATTATTATCTCAATTAATGAAAAAGGTTTTAGATACCTATACTCCGAGATATCCCATCGATTCTATTCTGGCCTTTTCTGACTCAACGGTGGCTCTTTGTTGGATCCATTCATCACCCCACCGCTGGCAAACTTTCGTTGCCAATCGTGTTGCGAAAATACAGGAAAATCTGTCTAGTAGCCATTTTTTCCATATCAAAGGCATAGATAACCCTAGTGACTGCCTGTCAAGAGGACTGACACCAGCTCAATTGATAGATCACCCTCTTTGGCAAAATGGTCCACCATGGTTGAGACTACCTAAACATGAATGGCCTATCAGCCAGTTTGAGACAGGAGATGGAGATGCTCCGGAAGCTAAATCGGTATCTCTCGTGGCTCGGGATTTTGCTACAAAAAATATAATTTATGAATTATCTCTCCGCTTCTCCTCTTGGAGCAAATATATCAGGACGGTTGCTTATATTTTAAAATTTGGTAAAAGGCTACCTAGGGGTCCTGTAACAGCGAATGATTTAACTATCGCTGAATTGAAAGTTCTTCATTCATTACAATTGTTCTATTTTGGCCAGGATATTGCAAACTTAACTGCTAATAAACCATGTACTGACACTATTTTAAAACTCAAACCGTATCTAGATAACGGAATTTTACGTGTGGGTGGTCGTTTAACAAATTCGAACGAAGCTTATGATTACAAGCACCCAGTGTTACTGCCGCGAAGTGATCATATTGTAGACATATTAATCGATCACTATCATGAGCAGAATTTTCACACTGGCCCGGAGACTTTGATGTCGATCCTTATACAGAAGTATTGGATCGTTTCAGCTAGGCGTATTATTCGTCAAAGAATTCATAAATGCGTTTTTTGTTTTCGTACAAAACCTCGCGCTACATATCCCAGCATGGCTGATTTACCAGCCTTACGCGTTAACCAAGTTGAAAAAGCTTTCATACACACCGGTTGTGACTATGCTGGTTCCATATTTTACACTCCTATTCGCCGAAGAGGTGTAAAGAGTCAAAAGGCATATTTGTGTTTGTTTACATGTCTTACAACTCGGGCAATTCACCTCGAAATTGCTTCTGACTTGACCACTGGTTGTTTTTTGTCGGCTTTTAAAAGATTTCTTGCTAGGCGCGGACCAATTAAATTCATATACTCCGATAATGGCACTAATTTTATTGGCGCAAAAACTTACTTAAAGGAAATAAGTGAGTTTTTGTTAAATAATTACAAGGAGTCTTGGGAACGTGAACTAGCGGATAATAACATTGTTTGGAGACTTCTTCCTCCAAAATCGCCGCATTTCGGTGGATGCTGGGAAAGTAATGTTAAATGTGTAAAATCACATCTCTTTCGCACAATAGGGAAACAGATATTGTCTTATGAAGAGCTTTCCACAGTCTTAACTCAGATAGAGGCATTATTAAACTCTCGTCCCTTGACAGTGCTCAGTTCTGATCCATCAGAACCTACCGCATTAACACCAGCTCATTTTTTGAATGTAACTCCTTTAAAATTTCTTCCGGCAGTTCCGGTTATTGATTCTTCGGATAATTTATTACAAAGGTTTCAACTTTTAGACAAGCTGATCCAGTCGTTCTGGAACAGATGGCGAAATGAATATTTGCATACATTGCAAGTACGTCAGAAATGGAACTCCCCTTCTGACCCAGTCAAAGAGGGAACTATAGTTATATTAATGCAGGAGAATGTCTCTCCCTTATATTGGCCTTTGGGTCGTATTATTCAAGTTTTTCCTGGGAAAGATGGAATTGTTCGTGTAGCTTTGGTAAAAACAAAAACGGGAGTTTTTAAAAGACCTGTAGTTAAGCTATGTCCACTTCCATCACAATGATTTCTGTAATTTTACACAAGTATATTAGAGTGGTTATCTTAGGAAATCTAGGGTTGCCACCAATTCATAACACAATTTATATTTAAGTTAGATTTATTGTTGTTTATTTTCTTTTTTTTTCTTTTGAAAGCCGTTCCTTTCAAGGCCGGGGGAAATGGTTCCGCCACTTCTACATAGGTGGCGATTAAATTTGATGAATGTTTTATAACATTTATTTCGCGCTCGTTGATTTCACATTGATGGTAAGGACAGGTAACTGCTTGACCGTATGTGGATCCTTTTGAGGCGCTTAAATCTGGTTGGTTTGCGCCGACGCAGCGAGCGAGTAGTTGGCCAGTAACACCGCTAATGGAAGGACGTTTTTTCGTCCATCTCTCGGCCGGGACACGCGCTTGACGTCGAGCTGTCGACAGCCATTTTTGTAGGGGAGCTTCTGATTTGCCAAGTAAGTGCCTACCTTGCTTATTGTGGTATTAACGACGCAGTTTAATTATTTTCATATAGTTTTGAACCAGTGCCTTGCCTCCAAGCGCCTATGCTTAGAACCCGTGGCTGGGTTATTTTCGAAGGCTTAAGCTCGGGCGCTTCCAGTAATAATTTCTGTAGTTATACGAAAATACAAAAAAAAAAAATTATTTTATGTCTGTAAGTTCAGAGAAATAAATATTTTAAAGAAAGGCAGAAGAAATTCTAAGGAACAATTTGTTTTTCTTGATTTAACTTTAATACATGCAATTATTTTAATTTCATTTAGAAAAGATTTTGTTTCCATAGGTACTCATACAATAGTAACAAGTAATGAAAGTCATCGTCACCAACCCTAGCGTTAGTGCATTCCGTTTGATGTAAAAGAGTATCCTTAGGGCGAGACGCTTTTCTTATTAGGAACATGTCCGTAAATTTTATGTTTATATCGATAACCTCTTTAAAAATCACAGCTTCATGAGTTCAGCATATACATGGCATATACACGTACGTATTGTGTATGCAAATCGGTTGTAAACGCTAAAAATAATAATTTTCTAGGTATGCTTGTAAATTTTATCAACATTTATCTTCAAGCCGGGTCTTCCACTGCTGCACATGTATACTCCTCTCATACATTCAAATTCGTATGTATGATATAACACTACTCATTTTTTAATTTTTGTTTTGCCAAATATAAACGAAAATCTTTGGTGCATTTTTCCAAAATATTAGAACAAGTATATCTCTGACCTGATGCCGTGCTGCCTGAACTTAGATAATATTCCTCTGATATTTGTCGAGCTTTATCAGTTGAGACGATGTTGGCGATGAAATATCATAAATAGTAAGTGGAAGGCTACTACGTGGTACGACACGATGTGGCCTGAATGTCTACTTGGATTCTCAGAACTTGCTTTGATGTTGATTTTTTAGAAAAATTGGATTTTAAACATTTTACTTGACGATGAAAATACTGCAAATTATCTCTGGTAAAGAAATAATAATCGTAAATGTAACTAATAACACCAGGGTGCACAGAGTCGATTGACCATGTGAGCCCATTAGATTTGATGATGATCGTAAATGTTATCAGTATCGCGAATGAAGTATAAAATGTACTAGAATAGGAAGAAAGTTTACTATATCCATCAAGAATCCCACTCTGATACATGATTCGAATAAAATATTAAATGGCTACATCACAATGCAATCTAGGTGCTGCCGTCTCTCGCATTATGCAGATTGTGCCTCGCCGTCTCGCACCGCGCCGCGCACCGCGCCGCGCGCCGCGCCGCCAGCCGCCGCATCCAAACCGAATTTATCGCGGCCCGCACATTGCCTATTCAATCCGCGGTAACATCTGGGAGAAAAATTCCAAGACGAAGATGGTCGCACTGAGATTTTCTGATTTGAGTGCTGTTGCGAAACTTGCTTGTATTTTTACAAGTTTTATTTCGATTCACCTGTCACCGGTGTTTGTTTGGATTATGTAGCCAAATCTTGAAAGTTTGACCATTCCGGGATTCCGATTGAGCTAATTTTCCTGCCGTCTGAGTTTAAAGTATATTAAAAACTATTTGCATAGCAAGCTTTTAAATCCCAAAGGCACAAACGCGATGTGGTAGTGAAAATACCTTTAACGGGTGTGTGAAGGATACAAAAGTGTATCATCATGTGAAGAAAATTATGTTTAGCAATGGATTAGTGGTGTGTGATGAATACGATTATTGACTAGATTGATTACCTTAGATACTGTGAGCCAATACTGCGTGAATCGGAATAGTTCCCAATAAAAATTTCAGGCGGTAGTTTTGTAATCTTATGACATCAAAGACAAATGTTAACTTAGTCTGCCTGCGACCATGAACGCTGTAAAGTGTTTGAAACGTCAGGTGTAAATAAATAAGTAATAAACGCGATAAAACCGTATTAAAATAGTTTAATTTAATAGATTGATTACTTCGTAATTTGCAGATGACAATTTACGTCCAGACGTTTCAGATACTGTTGGAGATGAAGTCGTGATGGACCCGGATTCCTCCAAAAAGGGACTAGCAGGACTAGCAGGTTCCCTTAACAGAAAACAGTGAAGAACTCTAGTGTGGATCTAGTGTTACCGAGCCTACGTATGATGAAATAGCTCTGTAATTCAAGATTATCTTGGTTCTAAATTCGATCCTTCCTATCCCAGAACAAAAAGTTCCTTAAATCTCAGTTACACCAGTATTCGGAACCACGCTCGATCTTCGCGGATCGCGGCCGCCAAGCTGAATTTACTTAGCGAGTGCATCAGCTCAGCCCGCCCAAATTACTATTCCAATCGAGAATGCTTGGTAAACCTCCCCAGCCTGCGCCAGAAGACAATTTGAGACCTATTTATTTCAATTTCAAATCGCGGATTCAATCGGTAGATTTTTTACGAAGTTATTCGTAGGCATGTCTGGACTTTTAATGATGTGAAAACGTAGACATAAATTACTATAAGCATCACTGCACAAAACCAGTCACTCGCACTGACATCTCATAACAGTAGTCTCAACTGTAGCTGGAGTCGTTGATGAATAACTTTCTGGTTCTATAGTTCTGTGATGAACAAATTTAACTCTATTTTTTTAAGCCTTTATTGAGATACTAACAGATCTGGAAACAAGTAGATGACTTTTGCTCGATACTTCTATTTTTTTTTAAACTTACTGAGTTACAAAGTTTTACAGTATAATAATTGTTGAAACACGTAAAGAATGGCATTTATTAAGTATCGAGCAACGAATATTTATACTGTAATATTTCGTTTTTTAGTAATCAACGGAAAACAGTTTTAAGATTTTCAGGTTTCTTTTCGCGACGAAACGCGCCAGTATGATGCAAGCGATAAAGGACTTTATCGCCAAACAAAACCTATACAGTAGAGACTTTTTTCGCGGTTCGGCCAACGCCCCTTCACCCCGTTCACTCCCGCGCCGTGCTCAGAGCAGGGTGGACCTGCGTCACCAGTCATCACGACAAATTATTATGACTCTGCATAAATAATAGTTAAAAAATCAATAAAATTCGTTTAGCAAACACAAAAAATACCTCAACACTGCATTTGAGGAACATGAGTAAGTACCTAGAGGTCTTATTGGTTTTCCCGAAAATTGTATTATTATCTCACCGAGTTTGGGCTCATTTAATTTGTTTTGATGAATATTTTGGCCCGACATGGTATTCAAGGTCTGATGCGGAAGTCGGAAGATGGCCAACGGAACTCCGAAAGGAAACGACAAAACCCCATCGAGTTTGGGAGTAACACGCTTAGATAAAAAGACGCACGTTTTATGACAAGTTGAGAATGCGACTGTGGAACACGCTTAGATGAAGAAGAGTCACGTTTTTTTTACAAGCTCAAGACGCAACCGAGAAACGCGCTTAAATAAAAAGACGCACGTTTTTTGACAAGCTGATAACGCGACCGGGAAACACGCTAAGATGAAAAAGAGTTTTTTTTTACAAGCTGAGGATGCAACCGGGAAATGCGCTAAAATGAAAATGACGAACCTTGTTTTAAGTGCATGTTTTTTTTGAAAAGCTGGTTATATTTATAGTTTGGGCCTAAATGTGTCACGGTTAAAATTCAAGGGCCAAATCTGCCTAAGTAGTAGGAATAATAGCTTAGATTAATAATTTGTCACGCGAGCTCGACTAGATACCGTCGGCATACTAGAAAAAGCCATGCCGAATTCGGCATAGTTGCGGCATACCCGCGTCAGTCATGCCGCGACCGATGAGTGAGTTGGATGTCTAGATAAATATAAAATTTAATGTAAAAGAAGACGCAAAATGTGCAGTTTGCGTAGTCAAACTGTGTAAGAATAATACTAAAAGAAATAAGAAACATACTGGTATCACATACCATCAATATTGTATAATTTCGAAATATGGACATAAATTACTCACGAAAATAATATAACCCTAAAATATGGCGCGAAGTACTGGCTCGGTGCTCAATGTTGCCGTGTATTAAAAAATCCCAAATTCCCCGAGGTTTCGATTATTATTTAGATATTTTGTTTTTTAACTCCCGACCCCAAAAGAGGGATGTTGTAATTTTGACTTTTTCAGACAATTTTGTCTGTAAAAGTACATCTTATTTCTTTAATGCTAGCCTGGGAGAAAAGTAAATACGTGGAATGTACTAGCTGCCTCTTTTCCCGCGCAGACCATATAAGCCGGCCGAGGAAGTGGGCGAAAATTGAAGAAGCATACCTATCAGTAGGCGATGCGACTAGCAACCTATCACTGTTTTGATTCCATTTCCACTTTATGCCCACCAACATTCTAAATATGGCCTTTAGGTAGTTGGTACCCCGTAGGGTATTGTTGCCGGATAATCGATTAATCGAATTTGGGTTTTTATTTTAAATAATCTAGGATATCGAAAGTATTGATATAATAAATTTGATCGATTTTTGACAATTAATCGATTATTAACTGCAATATCAAACAATTAGTCGATTATTGAAATGGGTTGATATAAATTATATTGATTTAATCAACATAGGTAATCGTTTATATCAATGGTTATTAATCGATTATGTATCTGTAGTATTGATATAATCTAATCTGTAGTATTGATTTATGAGAATTTATGAAAAATATTCGATTAATGGATTAACAATAATACCAAGTATTTCAGGCACCGGTACTATACAAATATACCGGAACTCGACGGCGGGCAACACAAATCATCGTCATTCAACTCATACAGAAAAAAATATTGTACTTACAGAAATATATTATCAATCAATATCGATACTATCGAAATTATGATCACTATCGATACCTTAGATTATATTTTCAACTATCAAAGAAACGATTATTATTCGATGTGTAATCGATTTTCCGGCAACACTACTGTATGGAAAAAGGCCATAATAATATATATGTACTAGCTGTTTCCCGCAGCTCCGCCTGCGTCAAAAGGTAGCCTATGTTTACTCCGGGTCTTGAACTATATCCGTACCAAATTTCATGAAAATCAATTCAGAGGTTTAGTTGTGAAGGAGTAACAAACATCCATCCATACTTACAAACTTTCGCGTTTATAATATTAGTAGGATGTGTATGTCTATTTATTTATCTGTATTTAAACCCGGGTTACAACTAAAAAGAGGTCAGTAATCAATTAGCTCCATGCTAAATAGAAAATTAAAGTAACGTTTAACATACTGTACTGTGTAATAATAAATCAAATGAAAGTTTTTTTGCAATTTTAGGATTCTATATCACAACAGGTGTCAAAATTGCGCTGTTCAGGGCTTATTGTACGTCGATGTATACCTGCAGCCTGTGGGCAGACTATACTAAGAGGAGTTACAATGACCTCCGCGTCCTTTACAATAATGCGTTCAGGGTGATATTAGGGCTGCCCCGATTGTGTAGCGCTTCGGGTATGTTTACGGAGGCGCGAACTGACTGCTTTCATGCAACCATTCGTGGGAGGAGTGAGTCCCTAGTGCGAAGAGTACGGGCCAGCTCCAATGTCATTTTAAAAATGATCGCCGAAAGACTGGATTGTCCATACACCCAGCGTTTCTGTGACAGACATGTCGCGGAGTCTGTGCCGCTGAGGAGGTATTGACATCCTAATTAAATTATAATTATTTTTAGTATTAGGTTAACGTGACTTTTACTTATTATTTTTATTTATTTTCATTTTATGTTTATTTTATTTGATTTATTATTATTTTAATTTTATTTCTCATTGTAGTAAATTTGCATATTTATTACTATTTAATTTTTATTAATGTGAATATGGATCTTTGTAATCCGAAATAAATGATTTTTTTTATTATTTATTTTATATTAGAATTATAAAATAAAGTTGACAAAAATTAACCATTTCCCCTACCTTATCTCCGAAACTATCGATTCCAGAATTTCGACTCATAAATTACAGGAAAACCTATGAGATAATTTTAAATTTGTTTAGGAGGTCCAAATGGAGAAACATAAAAAATAGTACAGAACCCTCTCCACGCGAGCTGACTCACACTTGGCCAGTTTTATTTTAATTTCATTTTAAAGGATTTGCTGAGCTACTTTTTACAATACGTAACAAGACCACAGCAATTAATAATTTTCCCATTGGTCGGGCACCAGTCAAGGAGCTGGCAACACCATAATCGACGCTAGTGTGCGTCTTTGCACATTGTTTTGCACACACTTTCCTATTAAGTGGCCGCATTCTGGAAACTGATCTTTCTTCATAGCGCGGTATCTAGTCGTAGCGCCGCGGAGACCAATTATTAATCTATGAATAATAGGTTATTATAAATACTCTTGAACGATTTAGAATCTTTCACACTCTGTTCCTCTTATTTACTTGTGACGATCGTATCGCAGAATAAGTTCGCGCGTCGGCCGCGGGCGATCAACGCGTCGAGAAAAAAATGTGCAGGGGTGTGAAGGCGTTACGTGGGAATATATTTTTTTAAGCTTACTCTTAAGATAAGCCAATGGTAAGAACTTATACAAGAACTATAGACATATAGTAATTAAAAAAATAAATAATCTAACTTAATAAAACTAAATTATATCTAAAACAAAACTCTGGTAACTCTGGTTGGTGGTCGTCTCCTGTCACTCGCTGGTACTGTAAGAGATCCCTAAGTGGGATAAGTCCGCCATTGTACTTATTGTATTTCAATGCTTGTGTATGTAAATTATTTGTTTTTTTGTTTGTACATAAAAATATTACAAACAAACAAACAAAAAAGAAAACTTAAAAACTAAACTTAACCTAAAGTGGGCCCCCTTGGCAGGCTTACCATCACGCAGGAAAACATATAACATCCGTGATAACGACTAATATGAAGACCATATGTTTAATTTATCAAAGGATAGAGTATTCAGAAGTGCACATTCAGGCCAAATTTCTTTTTATTTAGATTTCTTCAGCTGTTATTTTAATTCAAGTTAGTAGGCAAGGTACGGCCCACATAGCAAGAGACTTATGAAGCTTCGGAATCAGTGATGGATACCTCGGGGAATATGAAATTTTATTATCTACCAAGATGGGTAAGATTATTGTATTGTTTGCAGGTATTACTGTAAATGGTACTGTTTTATTGACCTGCTATTTTTAAACTGCACCTGTATCTGAAGTCTTTTCCTTTCGGCTTATTTTCATTCATGGTCATGGACAAAAACAATTATTACACTGCAGTTATGCATAAAAGGATTAAAAAATATTTAAAGTTGGACGGACTGAAGGTGTTCCGTTTCGGAGATTAGTCCGCCATTGTATATTTTGTTTTCATGGTTTGCATTTAAGTGTATATTTATACAATAAAGATATTATTACAAACAGAAAGACTGTGATTTTAACATTTATGTCCTTATTCTTCTCAAGGTACGAGTAGACAGTCTCAATGGCTTCCGGCTGTTAAACTTTAAGCTAGTTAGCTACTTTGGGCATCCACTACATAACGGGGCTTTTATTTTTTGGGTAAAATATTTAAATACAATTCTTACTACTATTATTAAATACTAGCTGTTTTCCGCAGCTCCGCCTGCGTCAAAAAGTAGCCTATGTTTGAACCCGGGTCTTCAACTATATTCATACTAAATTTCATCAAAATCCATTCAGCAGTTTGGCCGTGAAAGCGTAACAGACAGACAGTAAGACAGAAAGACAGACTTTCGCATTTATAATATTAGTATGGATGTGTGAATTAGTATCATTTGTTTATTACCTCTTCACGCTTCATCTACGGAACAAATTTTCCTGAAATTTCGTATACACATTAGGCCTACTGAGAACCTCGAAAGATATAAGGTAACTTTCATCCCAGAAAAAAGTACCCGTGGGTTTTAATTACGCATGCGAAACCGCGGACAAAATATAGTAGATAATATAAAAGCAAAGCACTGATTGTCTTTGTTTCATATTGATTGATCTTAGCTCTACCCACGTTGACCGATATTAGACAGAGAGCTAGATGTTATCAAAGTTCAGGTGGACGCGATGAGACGAAACTAATACAAGTTTGCCGAACCGGTAGCCACGCAGCGGGGGCGGCCTGCCTTTTTGATGGCATATTAACTAGGGCTGAGAGATTATCGAACTATTGAGGTACGTACTGCTACTGAAAGAATAGCGATGGATCGGTGCTTTTGCCTACTGCTAGTGTTACGGACAGGCGACTTATGTAGGTAGATAAATAGTAGGCCCATATTTCTTAGCAAAATAAATGGCTAAACTCGTCGCGGCTCTCGTTACGGTATTGCTATTTGAAAACAGAATTCATGTTCGCTGTTAGTTTATTTAATTTCCAATGCCATATGCTTATTCATTATGTATGATGTTATCAATTGTTAGGCACAACCGTTTATTATAGCTACTTTGTATGTATTAGTAGTAGTGTTAGTAATTAGTATTTAATGTAAATAAAGGCTTTGCCCATTGAGTAGGATCGCTTGTAAGAGTTATGTAATATGTAAGTAAATTTAATGGTTTAAGCGCTTTAGTGGTGTAAATGAACACACAAAGTATGTATTAAAAGGCCCGCCCCATAGATATATGAACGATGTATGTACATATATGAAATAAACTATTTGTTTTGGTTGTATTTTATTATCCTATAAGATTTGTTAGGCCTAATCCTGGTCTAGGGCTGAGTGAGATATGAAATAAGTAGGTCAGTTTTAAACCAGGAAGGTAATGTTTTTTATGTTGAGAAGGTTGCATAGTCAATCGACTTTGCACACCCAAATCTTATGTAGGTCTGGGAGGGGGCGTGGCCTTAATATAAAATGTTAAAATGTAAATAGTTTGTAAGGTAGTTTTAGATATTTGGTACCTCCACAGATGGTGGGGGAAGTTGCTATAGTCTATATAAGTGAGACACGTTCCATACATTGTGTCGTGTCGCTGCAGTGTAACTAGTATAGGAAAAAAGGGAAAATAAAAGGAAGAATTTGAAGGAGTGTTTTCTTTGGTGAAGCCGAGTGCTGTTCCTGTGATTCGCGCTGGGGGGAGGTGTATACAGTTCATTTTCGAAGCCGGGGCCGGACAGTCAGGTGGTCCCACAACTTAGGAAGGGTGCATCAGGAGGCTGGTGCATCGATGGTCTGTCTCTGTCGGTGCTGTCCTCAACAGCTAGAGTAGCGATAGTTCAACCGGACTACTGCTACTAAAAGGTAGTACTTCGGACAACCGGACTAACAACCTAACTACTGCGATATTTTATATTTTTATTATTCATGTCATCTATATCGAGCAAAAAAAATCATGCTTGTTGTATGGGCTCCTTTAAATATTTTTTATTGTTTTTTTTTTTATATATTTCTTGTTATAGTGGCAACAGAAATACTTACTATCATGGTCCATGAGATACAGCCTGGTGACAGACGGACAGTAAGCGAAGTCTTAGTAATAGGCGTGCCGTTTTACCATTTGGGTACGGAATCCTAAAAAGAGCGTCGTTTCAAATATAAATTTTCTCATAATAAGTAGTCCCAAAAGATATTAACCCTCTTTTAAGTGGTAATAAAACAAATATTCAAATGTTATCGGTAGACACACAAAGGGCAACCTGGCACTTCCTTGTTCACAGACGAGAGTCAAAGGGATCACTTAACCTTAGCGAAACTCAATAACTTTCACTTTAAATAATAAATTCGCCTTTGAACAGCTGAAGCCGACTGCTTAAAGGCATTTCATTAGATTATTCAGGGATATTAATTACACATCTAAACAAAATGCGGAAATATGGAAGGTACCCTGATTTGGTTTTGTACAAATTATATTTCACTTTAACATAAACCATTAGGTTGATTGCTTGATTTGTTGCTTAAAAATAATACAAGTAAGAAGAGGCGACTGGCAGAAGGTTGCGCAAGCAGGGAACAGTGAAAAGCTCTAGATTCAGAGGCAAAGATTCTCTTTAGCTTGATGAGCCGTCGCAGGAAGTATAATTGTCGACATTTGGTCAGCTGCGTCCAACAACGTACCCACAGAGGTCTGGGATACATTGTCGAGGTATGTAATGAACAAAATGCCTAACAAACAGAAGTGATTACAATGTACACATCAATTACAGCATTCTACACACAGATAGTGGAGTTTGAGTAACGTTATATTATAACACGGCACGTAGGCGGCTCGTTCAAAGCCCGCCACAATATTTATCGGCGGCTGTATCAATGCGGCACAAAGCGACGCCGGAAGCCCACCTCGGCGCCGCGCGACTGTCTGTCTGGTGTAAGCTATGAGACACAGAGACAAGGAAAATTTTCTCATGAGAATAACCTAGTCAGAAAACTAGAAGAAGAAACGAAGCTATGTGACAAAAGAGACTAGACAGATTTTCTTAGCCAAAATAGTAGGAAAACGAAAGTTAATTCATGGGCAATTCGCTAGCAAGCTTCTTTCATAGACCATCTTTGTACTGGGATCGTCACTCAAGGTAGCCAGGAAACACAAGGAGGAGGAAGGAACATGCGCTTCCAAATGATCGAGTACATACGCCTACGGCTGAATTGGGCTGGACATTATGAATAATAAAATAGAGTCGCTCAATGAATGTAGAAAAGATAAGAGTATTTAGATATAACTATTAAACTGCTCCAGATAAAACTTAGATGACATTTCAACAACCTCTAAAAATGTTATCGTAAAAAAATCCGTTTCATAGACTTGTCTCCTTCGGGGGAGATAAGGTAACTTTGATCGTAACCTTGGCCGAGACGGAGGAGAAAAGCCACCATATGATTTTTATATTTTTTATAGTACACTCACAGAGTTTAAAGTTATTTTCATTTCTTAACACTGCGCATCCTGATAACAAAGTTCTTCGGACCGCCTTTCGGTTTCTGACATAACCCAACAACCATCAAATGGCAACCGGGAATAAGACTTTAAAATAATCAAGCACCACGAGTGTTAGAAACTTATAGTTGTCCTACCAACTGATATCTATCTGAACACCGCTACGTTTCAACGTTTAGACCACTCGCTTATCTAGCCCATTGTTGACTGCCTCTATCGCTGGATTCCTTTTTACACAGGTCCTTTGACGCCCTCTTTGTTTGCCAGGAGATCAGTGCGAGACTCTGCAGCAATCGATGCGTGACGACCAGTCCGCGATTGTAATACTTCCTCGGCTCTTATATTTCCCAACCCATTGTAGGAATAGTTGATATTTATTTTCATATTTTAAATAACGAGTTCTGAATAACAACTGTGGAATTCACACCTTTTGTGACTGAATGAAGGTTTTAACCTCCAATGTCTGCATACCTATGTTGTAACGGGAATTGCATCTTTAGCCAAGAATGTGTGGTGTAATGGCCATTTTGAACTTATAGAAATAGCATGATCAAATAACATGATCGCTAGGATCAAGGTCAATTCTAACAGATTCATCATTGAGTAGTTAGAATATTATAAGCTCAACGAATTGGCGGACTATTAAGACAAGCGAAAATAATGTGGGCTGGCGGGTATCAATTGAGATTTCAATTAGTTGAAGTGAAATCACATAATTAGCCTTTTGTAATGGACTAAGCCGGACATGACTGTGGTATACCACCGGAATGTGATGTACCAGAACCTATCAGTAGGAAAATAAATTAGTAGTCTTTGCTTAGGAGTGGAATGCGTTCTACGAGTCATCAGAGCTAACTACTATACTAATATAAGCGAAGTCATGTCAGTAGCATTCAATATGACGCCGGTTGTGCAATTTTTCCTTTGGTACCGCAATTGTATATATTTTCATAAGCTTACATTCAGGCATTTTAATTTTAATATTACTTTGATAGAAATATTCTTAGAACTTATAATTTATATTTCTAAGATCTGCTCAAATTAAAACTACTAAAAACAAAATAGAGAAGAAATTACTTATTTTCACATTTTATGACAGTAATAGTATTCCTACATCCCTAGTAGGTTAAGTAGTACAAACTAGTAACAGTTATGCAAAAAATGCAAGGTAATCAATCTGGAGTGCCATTGCTTTGAGATCTATCACCATCGACGACGCGGACGGACACACTCACACAGCTGTACTCACTCGAAAGCGGTGAGTACAGCTAAGAGAAAAAATTCAGTATGGAGGTAGTCTTGATTCGTGGAGAAGAATAACTAGTTTTCGGCCACGGCCATGTAGCGCGCCCTTCCCGCGAAAACGGAGCTTCGGGAAAAAATACATTATTTTTAAAGAAAATTAATACATTTTGTACTTAATCGCATTTCCAACATCCAGAATTAGTCTTAAACTATTGTACCTACTCTTTTAGTTCCAGCAACAACAAGCAGTTTAAAAGCAAATGGCGCGGACCCGAGGTTTAACATCATAAACCAAGTTTAGTCGGCATTGGACCGCATTTCCGCTGACAATGCAATTTTGTTAATTCGATCGCGGCCGCCCGCCCGCTTGTATTAAACTAATTACTAACAAACTAGCGTGCATCACAAAATAAGTGCCACTACATTACCGGCTGTCAGCTTTCTATGGAACGTATACTTTTCTGCCATAGAAAAATCTCATTCAGGGTTTTGAGTATTAGAAGTTTCTATGGTTGTAAGTAAGGCTCGACCGAGGTGGGTTTTTCGTTCTCGGCCGAGACCGAGAATAAAATAATATCTCGGCTGAGACCGAGAGCCGAGACCGAGAATAGACAAAGCGTGAATTTTTTTTTTAATACTGTTAAATTTTTAATACACTACTAATTGTTTAACAACATTAACTGTTTTAATAATCAAAGTTAAATAACATTACATTATAACATAAAAAAGCAATTTTTCGGCATTTTCGCCCTTCAAAGAGTGTCGCCTCTCGTCATACAATTGTCCAGCTTTGCTAAACAGTTGTTTAATTGCTACGCTGTCTCACGCACTTACACCAATTGAATTCGCGCTGCGGCGCGTGGCCACGCGCAATGAAATTTAAAAGCCGATCCGAACAAAGTTACAATCTCGGTCATGACCGAGAATCTCGGCTATAATTAGCCGAGAACCGAGACAAATTTCTCGGTTGGATTTGTAGCCGAGAATGCCGAGACCTAAACCGAGATCTCGGTCAAGCCTTAGTTGTAAGAATTTGCAGATATAAGTTAAAAGTTCTGTTAGTTTTTGGTTATAATGTTTATTATGTATAGGGGAAAGACGAGGAGAGAAGATTGGGATGGTCAAAATATATGGGGAAAGACGAAAAATATATCCATAGTCTTCGCAGTGCAAAAGATATAAACAACAGTATCTACTAAGAAGGGTCATCATCATCCTAGCGTGTATTTCTAGTTGCTTCGTCAGCTTACGCTTCGGAGCCTAGGGTACGCTGTAACTCATGGTGCTAGATTTGGCGGTACTGGTTACAATAGAGCGACCACCGTCTGACTTCCATAACCCTTTTTACAGGGAAACCAGACTAATAGGAATATGACCCGAGGTGTGTTAGTGGCAAAACCTGTCAGAATTTTTCAGGCTGCCCTAAGGCATTTGTAACAGCCTCACGACTGCTATCTATCGATAACAACCGGGACCAACGGCTTAACGTGCCTCCCAAAGCACGGAGAAGCTCAAGATAGAAAATGCCACTAAATAGCGACTAATCCAATAGTGGTCGCGTCACGTCGTCGCTTGACACGCGCATTCGCTACGGATACGCGGCGCGCGTTCGACTATCGAGCTCCTCAAATACTTGGAAGGGTATTATTGTTAATTGTTCGTCATATGTTAATATATATATGTATATGTATGTTTGAAAAAATATTTCTATTAGAAATGATGTAAATAACTTCAACTTCATTGCTAATATTTTAAGAGATGTCTACTGTATATTATAAATTCTAAATCAGACCAGAATAGAATATGATCGAGCACACAAAGTAAAAAAAAAACACTAATTCAAAGCGAAAGGGAATTAGAGGAGCGGGCCTTTGCTAAAAAAATGTTATATCAAAGAACGTATGTATGTGAAAATAGCATCTTACGGAACATCATAAAGAGGCAACTCATTACCGCTTTTAATTCCAAAGCGGCGTAATGGCGTAGCTTCGGCTTTTGAAAAGAAAAACAAAATAAAATTTTGCATCTCGACTTATCATAAAGATAGAATTTGTCTTTGATTTGAGACGTCAGCATACTCATAGAGCACATTGCTCTGTGGGCACAACGGGTCTCGATTCCGTGGAAATTTTGGGAAATACATTTTCACTATCACATTCTTTTTACCTGTATTGAAACAAAGGTAGACGGGAATTCTAGGAAGTGATGGATGGATTGCAAAATACATGAGGGTGCCAAGAGTTGACAAAACCATGACAAGGAACCGAGAATTATGGAAGAAACGACATTGTACCGACATAAGGTACTTTACTACTTATATCGAGATGGTTATATGGTCAATCGAGCCTATACAATCTGGTGTCAGAGTTTTTCGAAACCGCCTTTCGGCCTCTACATGGTTCCTTGTACTACCACCAAATGGGACCCGGAACCAACGGCTTAACGTGACTTGGGAAGCACGGATTCATCATTATTATCAACATTATTGTCCTAACCAAACTGGAAACAACTTAACAAAGAATGGTTCCCGTGGGAATCGAACCTACGACCTCCGAGTCTAAGGCTAACGCCTTAACCACTGGACCACGGAGGCAGTTATATTATAGATACTAGGGAAAGGGCAAGGAGATGATTCCATCTACTAGTTTTCCACTCATTTATATTTCTATGTATTTAAAGTTTGTAAAAAAATCAAAGATATAAGCCGAATTTTTTTTATATTAAAGTAGCACCGCCTGCGTCAAAAAGTTTGACGCACTTGGTCTTCAACTATTTGTATTCATTCATACCATATTTCATTAAAATCCGTTCAGCGGTTTGGCCGTGAAAGCGGAACAGACAGATTGACAGACTTTCGATGGATAAATTTAAAATTATTATAAATGTAAAAAAATAAAAAATAAATAAATATTTTAAAATTGGTATTGATACACTTTTCTCTTACAAGATATAATATTTTAAAATTTTCTATTGAAATTCAATACTCCTCATCAAAGGATGCACATTTACCTATTTTAATATAAATTAAACTTTTTAATCTATACTAATATTATAAAGCTGAAGAGTTTGTTTGTTTGAACGCGCTAATCTCAGGAACTACTTGTGCGAATTGAAAAATTCTTTTTGTTTTGGATAGATCTTTTATCGAGGAAGGCTTTAGGCTATATAACATCACGTTGCGACTAATAGAAGCGAAGAAACAGTCGAAAATGTGGAAAAAACGGGGAAAATTATTCATCTTTGAGGGCTTCCCGTTGCGTGCGCTGCGAAAACCGTTCGAGATACCCAAAAAATATGTATGAAAGAATTATTTCTCTTTAAATTATCTAAAAAAATGTCCGCATCACTATATGTCTATCTTTTAAGATTAACTCACAATAACCGTTTTTATGATAATCAAATTTGGTCGAAATTAATGCATCGTTGCAATAGTTTTAACTGGTCCAGCAGTTGGTCAAACAGTGCTTATACCTCGCATCCCAATGATTACAAATGATTTACCTTTTAATTTTAAAAGAATTCAATTTCCCGTTAAGCTATCTTTCGCGATTACAATAAATAAATCACAGGGGCAAACATTTAAACACGTAGGAATCGATTTACGTCAAGACTGCTTTTCACACGGCCAACTATATGTCGCGTTGTCAAGATCGGGTTGCGGAGAAAATCAAATGTTCTTCTGCCACAAGAAAATTAAACTAAAAATATAATTTACGCAGAAGTACTTTAATATATATTCTATTAATTATGTAACTAAATCGTCTAAATTAGTCGTGGGTAACAGCTATAGATAATCTATATATATAAAAGGAGAAGCTGACTGACTGACATATCAACGCAGGGCCTAAACTATAAGGGTTAGAAACTTGAAATTTTTCACAGGGGTTCCTTTTATAACGTAGGGAAGCACTAAGAAAGGATTTTTGGAAATTCATCCCCTAAAGGGGTAAAACGGGGGTGCAAAGTTAGTATGAAACTTTGCCGTTTTTGAAGGTATTCGAATTAAATTCAGCATGAAGGTTCTTTAATGAAAGGCATGAAATATGAGTAAAATATTTTTTTCAAAATTCATCCCTTAGAGGGTTAAACGGGGGCGCAAAGTTAGTATTGACGATACCTACTCAGTGTATCGGATTCGAACCTGTCGAAGCTCTTCTATCTAGCGGGCCGTGCGCGCACGGATGTGCCGTGGTCGACAACTGGGTAACCCGAATGCAGAAAATATCTAACTAAAATTTAAAACCTCCTCGACAGTCCAGAAACTCAGTTCGTCATTTCATAACTCATTGTGAAAAGATATATAATTTGCTATTGTGTGGCGGCGGTCGTGCTGAACCAATTTTCACCAAACATAGCTAAGAACACTAAAGACTAATAAAACACCTTTCAAACAAAAAAAAATGTAAATCGGTTCATCCGTGCGGAAGCTACGATGACACAGAAAGACTCAGAATCACATAGACACACACACTCACATACTAGGAGACGTCCGCTAAGAAAGGGTTTTTGGAAATTCCATCCCTAAGGGGGTGAAATTCATGGGTCATTTTTAAAGTGAGAAACATGATATTTTTTATTCATTTTAGAGTTAGTAGAAAATAATAATGCATTTATTAGATTTTGAAAATTACATAGGGGTGAAATAGGGGTTGCAAGTTTGTATGAACCTTTTGTCATTTTTTAAGCGAGACACTGAATTTTTTAATTTATATTAGTAGTTAGAAGAAAATGATAATGCATTTATTAGATTTTGAAAACTACATCCTTATAGGGGTGAAATAGGGGTTGCAAATTTGGATAAATCTTTGTAATTTTTCAAGCGAGATACTACATATTTAAATTAATGGTTAGTAAAAAATAATAATTCATTAACTGGATTTTAAAAAATCCCCGGGCTTGCATTTGGGGTAGCAAAATATTATCTATATATTGACTGATTAATCAACACCCAGCCTAAACCTAAAAGCTATAAACGTAAAATTTGGACAGAAGTTTTATGTTATTACATAGTACTCAGATAAGAAAGGCTTTTACAAAATTCACCCCCTAAGGGGTCAAACGTGGGTCCTAAATATATTTGGGGGAGGAGATTAGTTAGTCCGTTTCATTTGTAACTTCATTAGTTACCTGTTTCATGATTTTTCAGACTTCACCCTCTAAAGGGGACAATGTCCCCCTTCACAAACTTAACGATCACTGATATCCCAATGAATTTTGACATGTGGATTCTTCAGAAATTTATTTCTTATGATGAAAGATTCAATACCTATTTCAGAATTTGCATTAACCCATAAAAGGGGAAAAAGGTTGTGTATCATTGTGTTTATTTTAGCAGGGGGACTCCTTTTTCAATCAGGGGGTGCACTAAGCAAGAATTTTCAAAATCAACCCTTATAAGAGAAAATGTACTCCAAAGTATGTACAGGGAAAGGAGATAAATAGTCCGTTTTAGTCGAAACTTTACACGATTATTTGTTTTGATAAATGATTTGTTTCCTGTTTTGCAGGTTTTTACAATTTTTGTTTTGGTGCAATAAAAAGTATTTGTGTTGTATTGAACACTAAGGAGCTCGGTAGTCGAACGCGACTCGCGTATCCGTAGACAATGCGCGTGTCAAGCGACGGCGAGACGCAACCACTATTGGATTGGTTTTTGTTGGTTTGGTGTTATTTGTATGGTTAATCAGGTTGCTGACTACAAAATTAACAGTGATATAATATCAATCCCTATTGGGATCCGATGGGGCCGTAATCTTCTAAATACATAGGAAAATCCTGAGAGACCTGCCATAAATAATCTAAGTGATTCAAATCTCATTAGAGATACCTTTTGATCAGGCGGGCGAAGCCGCGGGCAACGGCTAGTAATAATATAAAGCTTTCAAAAATAGGGATGAAAACGATACTTTTAGCGTGACAACTGCTAGTGTTACACCGGAGGCCGCGGTAACCGCTTTCTATCAGAAGGGCTATTAGTTTAAGTTAAGTAGTAAAGTTGGGCGCCGCCCGGGACCATCACATAGGCTACAGTGACCTCCGGGTCCTTTATAATAATACTAGCTTTTTCATGTTTGAATGGTTTAACAAGGAGACACTTAAATCCGGCACAACATGTAGTTCAAGACCTCTCTGTCTATTCCCTAAATCACTTTTTGTGGGAGTGGTCTTTTCTTAAGATAAGTAGGTAAGCGGAACTTAAGCTCTGAAGTTGGATGAATAAGGTACGAGTATATTCCTAGGACACACTGCCCTCTGAGTATAGGAACATTCAAATACCCTCCAAACCTACATGAAATAAATGAAGATTTATTTATTTATTACTAGCTGTTTCCCGCAGCTCCGCCTGCGTCAAAAAGTAGCCTATGTTTGACCCCTGGTCTTCAACTATATTCATACCAAATTTCATCAAAATCCGTCCAGCGGTTTAGCCGTGAAAGCGTAACAGACAGACAGACAGACAGACAGACAGACAGACAGAAAGACAGACAGACAGAGAGACTTTCGCATTTATAATATGGTATGGATATTTAGGGCACTGTTGCGGCTGCCACGTTTTTGTAGCGCATCAGGGATGTTTGCATCTGCAAACATCCCACCCATCCCATCATCTGCAGGCATCTGCCCACACTGATGATTATCATGCTGTGCATGATGGGCAGGATGCGTGGCAGCGGCAATAGCATTCTGAGAGCGCTGTCAGAGAGATGGGGCGGGCGTATGCAGTGCCACTGGGACGCTGTACTAAAATCCCAATTTAGTTATGTAAGGAACTAACATTAGTATGTAAGTGTGTGTATTACTAACAGATATGGACTACGGTCTGCAATAAAAGATTTAATTTTTTTATTTATTTATTTATAGCAGACTCACGCGCTGCATAAGTACTCATTTATTGAAAAACTTTATTTCAATGTGGAATTTGATAACCCTGGTGACTCAAGTGGAATAAACCACATAAAAATGTACTAATATTTTTGTTGTCAATCAGGAGACTATTTTCGAATGTCGAATGAAAATAGTTTCGGTTTGTCAATGAAATAATTAGATTTCGAATGAAAATCACCCGACTCGACGACGTTTGCGTTAGTCATCATAGTTCTCAAAAATAAATATATTTGAGAAGTATCTATATAGTTCAAATATCGCGGGGTGGTTGCAAGAGGGCGCGGCGGGCTCTTTGTAGCTCAAACGGCACTCAACAATCGTTATGATCTAACCCAAGTGTTAACCTTGGACACAAAGCCCGCGCATTGATGCAGTTCGTTTGTGTCACAAACGTTCTAACTCTCTTTTTTTTGGATTCGCCGCTTTGAACTCCGCGATTCTTTTTGGAACAAATAGGTATTGTGAGCCGAATGCTGGCAATTTTTACTCTAGTTATATTCAATTGTTATATGAAAAGAAATGAAATATACATGCATTGTTGATGGTAATCATTTGGTACAATTCGCAAAATGGCAACTCAAAAATGAGATAATTGTCATTTTGGACAAATCAAACATTTTATAGTATCAACGGTAGATAAGCTGGACTGAACGTTTAATAAATGAAGAAGTCACCACGACGTATATCGTTCCGTGAACACGGCTGTTATAATACGGTTGAAAGGTCGGAAGTTAACGACGTAATCCGTGCGTTAGTTTAAAATTTTAATGAAGAAGTGTTGAATAAATTATGAGTTCCTCTTGCCCACAACAGCACAACTTCCAGGTTTTTACTGCGATGTATAAAGCTCTACAGAGCATAAATTATTTAAAAAAAAAAAATTCATTACAAAATATTTTTTTTAAAGGAACAGGTACTAAAATCCACAGAATATTGACCTCAAACCCAATATCTTCATTAGTTATCGTTTATGACGTCGCCCGAAGCATCTCGTATAGTTTAAGGTTTGTTTGGGTTATGCTTGAAATAGTTTTCGTGTTTCAGAAAACACGTGGTACCATGGTAGTTTTTTCCAAATGACGGCGGCGCCACGACAGCTAGATAGAGCATTGTATTGTTTTGCTAACGCAAAATTGGTGAATCTCTACGAAGACAAAAAGTACTAATTTTCAATGGTTTCGTTGTTGTATTACAAACAAAATCATTAAGTACCGTTCCCAAAATAGGTCCCAGTACTTTATGCAGATGCAGCGCAGATGATATCACCAGCAATGATTTTTCGTAAGGACATGTCGAAGTCAAGATACAAAATCAACTGATTTACATTTACTTATAATTTCTAAAATTTCTGATATTTTTTCTCATCGATTACTGATCTTGGTATACTAGGGCTTGCTTTTTCTGTATGGTATGCAAAATACTTGGCCCCGTGCGGCTGAGCGCTGATTAAGTGGCACGTAGTAAGGTCAGCAGCTCCAACCTCTTTGAAGTTGCGCCTTCACGCCCGCACGCCTGTGATTGATTTCACGTTTTGTTAATTATACCGACGGCAGCAGGGAAGTGTAAACTGACGACATCAGTTTTAATTATTTTATTTCTGTACAACATAATTATTTCTCTTTTAGCATTATGACACTTAAGTTCGGTAGTTAAGTAATTCGCTTGGTGTTTTTTTTTAATTTATAGTTACTTAGCCTTCCTTTGAGCCACAACAAAACAAAGCGCGTCGAGTCCTTCGTCAAAATTAACGTAATGTTATGAATAACATTAGTATTTTAATGAATTAAATTGCTTAAATCATTTTTTTTTTTAAGACGGCAATAACAATTTTTATATATTTTTTAAAATAATTAGTTCATGAGTTTATTGCGTATGGTGCAGCGAAATCAAATTGTGTAGTAGGTTGTCGAATCATTCGGTTACATCTCAATCCACCTTGGGAATCTCACTCATTCATGCTAGACTGAAAGACGGTCAGCAGTTTAAAGCAAAGGGGTTTTCTTTCCAACAATAAGTTACGGATTCCCAAAAACCTTCCAGAGAGCAGACTGCAAGGAGGTTGCGTTAAACATGAAACGGTGGAGATTTCTAGTATCAAAGACCAAGATCTTTGGGTCGCCGAGCCATCGCAGCAAGATAAAACGACAACTACGTCCGCGAAGCGCCAAATGGCAAAATCGCAACAAATAAATAGCGGTAAAAATAATAAATTACAGGGAAATTACTAATGATCAGCGTGGCGGGGCCGCGGGCGGTGCATTAAGCCGGCGGCAAACATCAAAGGGCCCTTTGACCGAGCCGACACTCCCACCCTTCCCCCCGCCCCGCCCGCCGTCGACTGTGCCCGCGATTTTAACTGATATCAATCAATCTCTAGCCTATCTCCTGACGATTTTTGACAAGTGACGCTTCCTGTCTTTTCAACACCTATTTTTGTTGACCGTGATTAATTGATTTTTAAACCTTCGAAGGTCAGATTATAGAGAATGATGTTTTGCGGCAAGGTGCAATTGAGATAAAATTTTTTGCAATATAATAATAGATGCCAATGGGAATCTAATTTTGAATTTAAAACGATCATTCCAGTCAGTGGTCTAAAATTAAATATTCGCATCGCAAAATGGTGCGAATCCCATGGGATTACTTTAGAAGTTTGCAGTTTGTACAAATCGCTAAGTTGCAAGAAGTTTGTCAGTACGGTACGTATATGGGCGAGCGTGCGACCTGTGCCCTCATGTCACGATTATTGAACCGTATAGCGTAAGACTAAGGTTCTAAAAAAGCATAAGTATAGTCACTGTAGTTTACACTTTACGTAAGTAAACCTATGGTATAGAACACGGTACACGAAAATACAAATCTTACGTTTCGGAAGCTAAGAGGCCTGGTTTATCAAAAGACCGCAAAGAGTACGTAACTGATGATGAAAATGTGAAAAAAAAAAACTAGGATCTTTCTTATAATTTTTAAATATGTTGATGGGAAATAACATGTTGAACCCTTGTACACAGTTTTCCTAATTTTAAGTTTCCAATGTATATTTACAGCGTGTACATGAAATAAATAAATAAAATTAATAAATAAATGTTTTTGAGGTTCACAACAACCATCTTCCTGTATATATAAATGCGAAAGTCTGTCTGTTTGTTACGCTTTCACGGCCAAACCGCTAAACGGATTTTGTTGAAATTTGGTATGAATATAGTTGAAGACCCGGGGTCAAACATAGGCTACTTTTTGATGCAGGCGGAGCTGCGGGGAACAGCTAGTTATTATATAAAGGAAGACCTTTGTTTCGTTAGCCGAAGGTTTCATCGCTGCATCGCTCAACTATCGGATATTACAGAACTCCACAAAGGGCGGCGATCAAAGTGCATTTTCCACTTTGTATTAAAACAAAGGCGGCCTGAAAATTTACAAATAACTGGCATGGATTTAGTTCAAAATATTGTTTTTGTTTGTTCAACTAGAACATGTTTGAATGGTTTAACAAGGAGACACTTAAATCACATGTAGTTCAAGACCTCTGTCTATTCCCTAAATCACTTTTTTGTAGGAGTGGTCTATTCTCAAGATAAGAAGGTAAGCGGAACTTAAGCTCTGAAGTTGGATGAATAAGGTACGAGTAAATCCTTAGGACACACTGCCCTCTGAGTATAGGAACATTCAAATACCCTCCAAATCTACATGAAATAAATGAAGATTTATTTATTTATTACTGTTTCCCGCAGCTCCGCCTGCGTCAAAAAGTAGCTTATGTTTGACCCCGGGTGTTCAACTATATCCATACCAAATTTCATTAAAATTCATTCAGCGGTTTGGTCGTGAAAGCGTAACAGACAGACAGACTTTCGCATTTATAATATTAGTATGGATAGTATGGATATGAATGGATAGTATAGATATGGAAGTATAGATATGGATAAGTAACAACAACAAGATAAAGTCTGCTTAATCGATGTCTCGGCTAAGGAGACATCGATTAAGCACATGGAGCTGGGGACCTGCTTTGCATTTCGAACAAAAGCTAAGTTAGCCCATCCAGCATAGAAATGCCACCAGGCAGTTGGGGACCGTAGTGAATTTATTTATAAATCTTTATTGTAGTTACCACAAGTAAAAAATACGTTGACCATTGGCGGGCTTAATGCTTAAAACATTCTCACTCATTCTAAATATCACTTGTTTGTTAGCTGTGTGTACCTAGTTATTAAAATTCAGAAATACGTGGCTTTGGAATCAAAATAGTTGAAACATGCTTCAGCAGTAGCGAGGTGTCGGAGGAGGGCTGTAACGAGGCACTCGAGCGGCGCCGCGGGTCCTCACTAAGCGCTATTTGACGTCACACAGCCAAACATTCCTCCCACAAGATTTGTCAGTCACCGTAAAACGAGTACCTATATTTTTTTTATTTACTAAGCTTATACACCGTAAATATTACACAAAAGATATTTTTTCTAAATTTATATGTCCCACAACTACGCAAAAAGCTCGCTTTTCGTTTTCACAGATTTCGGTCTTTTTGATTGTTGAATTCCGACCATACCAATATCTGTTTAATCTGTCTCAAAAATGAGTACAAGTACGCTGCTTATTTCTAAAATACCAATATCTTTAAATTTAAAAATTCCGACCATACCAATATCTGTTTAATCTGTCTCAAAAATGAGTACAAGTACGCTGCTTATTTCTAAAAGAATGCAATCAGAAAACGCTAAGACTACAGTAGAGTGTTTGCTTTTTACACGGCAAATTCAATAAACTGTCTGCAACAATGTTTAGCTAGAAGCCAGACGTTCAAGCACATCCAATAAGCCAATACCAGAGCAATAAATGGAGACAGCAAGACTGCAGTGTTCAGATTGGAAGCATTCAGTAAGAAAAACAAATGCCCGGTGTAATTGGCGAACGAAGACGACATTAGATGGGCAATTAACAGGATAATTGAAAATAGAAACAAAGTAGAGTACGAGAATCAAGAAAAGATCGATAAATAATTAATTTACGTTACGGTAGTTTGATGGTACGGTAATGAAGTGATTTTAACTAGCTTACTTAGATTTGGTAAAAATGCCGAAATTAGATGTAGTAAGACCACTTTTAATTCAAATCTGGAAACATTTAAAATGGATGTACTTTTTGTTCAAATGTAAACGTAAGCAGCATAGCCAACAAACGAAATTATTTGGTTCATTTTACAAGAAATACAGTATTATACAACAAGACGGTAACCCCGCTCGAATTAGTAGCCGCAACCCAATACGTCAACAATCAAGGAGCACCAAAGACAAGGTCCATCAAGCAGCATACACGACCATCAATTCATTATTCGGCGTCGCAGACCGCCTCGATTGCGTCTCAGGCTAGATTCAATATCATGGCGAATAGAGTATCAGATGGGGCTTTGTCGACGCACAGGAGCCACTTCGAGTGACACTAGAAGCTCGACTCAAAGGCGACTGTTTGCCCCTTTGTCTTACCGGCAATTAGTGCAGTCCGTTCATTTAATTCTATCGGTCGATTAGCGACGAACCAGGTGGCCATTAATTGTGTGCCGGCAACTTGTCTATGGTCCCTACGTTCCGGTTTGCACAAAGCTATGTGTGATTGTGCTCGTTATCTAATTAATTTATCATAAACATGGGTGGTTTGCTTTCATTTGAAGCAATGACTTCTACATAAGGTAAATGACATTCAAAAGATTTTAAGGACAATGATTTCTGTGTATGTACTTGATGCGTAGGAAAATTTGATGATTCAGTTTGTTTACTTGGGTACTGATTATTGGATAAATTATTTTTGAAGAAAACGAGCTACGTTTTTAAAAACCTCCTGTTTTGAGTCGGTTAAATAGTTAAGAGATTTTATTTAAACAATATTTTTCAAGTAGATGTTTGTGTTTGCAACTTTTCCACAGCTCACCAACTGCGGAACACTGTAGGCGCCCGCATCTTGTTCAACTTTTATATTTCGTGATTGGGAGGCACGTTGATGTTTACTTCAACTTTGATCTTGTCTACTTGGACATTAAAGTTTTGGCGCAGTACAATATAGTTTAAGTAAGTATTTTTAGACTAGTCTATGTGATTTTGTTTTTGTTAATGAATAAATGTTTATTGTTTAAGTAATTAATACACATCTTAATTTAGCTATTTTTTCAGGTTAAAAATGTTTCTTAAATTTTACGTCCATGTCTATGCATTTCACAATGCAACTTTATATCTTTATTCTGGTCTCCCCTCGACAATGAAAAACTAAGGCTTTTCTTCAAGCACGACCCTTAACAAAGAGAGGAAAAGATGAAAAAGAAAAAGTATTATTGCAAATCTCACTTATCGGCTTAACTGTAGGCAAAGGAAGTGCTTCGGCTACAGCGCAGACAGCCACAACTGTTCCCACTTGACCTGAACCCCACGCCATCGGCTCAACTGAAGGACAGTAAGTCCACTTGTGATGGCTTTTACGGTGCAGAGCTCAAATGGTTTATGAGAACAAAGTAAAAATCTAGCTTCATTGATTCATCTGTGGAAGGGGAGAGTGTTCAATAATTCTTGTACATTACACAATGCTAAACGCTTCAAGGTATGCACAACAGCTATCTGTTGGTACAAACAAAGCTGCCAATTGACAAATGTGGCATGACCAAACAGACTCGCAGTTATAAGATTAGAGAAGTGCCATACTCGAGAGACTTAACTGGCCCGCACACATATCTACCTAATCTTATTTCTGTGATCAATAGTGTATCTACACCGTGAAATTTTAGTCGTTTTGGACCCATCGTCCAGTGACTCCATTCATGCAACTGAACAAGAAGTCTCAAGGAAAAGAATGTTAACTAAATAAGCCCAAAGACCTGCTTAGCGACATTCCAAAATTAATCACATCACGAAATACACTCCTGTTTTTAGACGTATTAAGTCTACGTGTCATCTTATTTCATGAAACTTAGAAATCACGAAGAAGATAAATTTGACTGAAATTAGTCCAATAGAATGAAAAAGGAGCTCGATAGCAGAGTGGGTAGCAATAATCAGTACCGTCTAAATAAGGATAATGATTAAAAAGCGTACCTTGGGCTTTAAAGCGCAAGCTACACTTCGGTTCGGTTTCTTGGATACCGTGAGCCAACAGTGCGTGAATCGGAATAGTTTCCAATAAAAATATAAGGGGGCAATACATCACAGACATATGTTGACTTAGTCTACCTGTGTCCATGAACGCTGCAAATTTGAAACGATAAAGTTTAATTTAATGTGGGTGGTTGGTTACAGAATTGTTACATTTACATATTGTTTATATTATGCACTGTCAATATATATTTTGTATCTGTTTGTTATTCCAAATAAATAAAATAAAATAAAATAAAAAAATAATAATCGCGAAAACATAAGAAATAATTCCTTTAGGTAAATGTTCTATTTTTTTTTTTTTATAATGACCTACAATTTTAGCTCCTGTGAACTTTAAAATTTACAGCGGGACAGTTTGAGGCGAGGGCTGTTAACCCTCAGCCTTTTCGGCAAATGCACAAGGGGCTCCCAGTTGGGACGAACCTCGGCCATGGGCTTTGCCTTTATCAAGCGAGCAATGCAAACTCGCGAGCGGTAGTAAACGCTCAATGCCATAAGGGCCGACACTATTGCGCCTGAAGGGCCTAATAAGAACCTATCGGTGGCGTGAAGCGCCCTGGTACATTTCGGTACCTGGAAAACGAGCTACTGTTCCTACTACGTCGTACTCGCCGGCGAGTACGGTTGTATGTACCTATGGAAAATCCCGGACTCCGGCGAGTCTGGAGATTTTCGAAGGGTTTGTTGGCCACCGTGATGGGGTCGTCAGGGTCAGAGAGAACATTCCTCGGGCGTCTGTGCCGCAGGGGGTATCTCTAATCGGGCTGTAGTCTGCTGCCTGCACAACTAACGGGTTGGGATGGGAAGTTCAACTCTCAAAGTAACGTTGTGACGTTTCGTTGATGAAGCGCTTCAAGGACGGAAGTTCTCTGCAGTATAGGTCTCTGTGTAGGTCACGAGTGCGCAGTCCCGGGGGTGATCCCGTGGCTCTGCGTGTGAACCTATTCTGAATTAATTGTAGCCTATTTAGGAGGGATGGGGCCGCGTGTGCGAAAATCACGCTGCCGTAAGTCATGACAGGTCTGATGCTTAGCTGGTAGAGCTTCAGAACACAAGATTTTTCTTTAAGAATGTAGTTTTGATAATCCCTCGAAAACTTTTCTTTCTAACTAGAAATCCACCATTTGAGAAAATAAATGAAGAATTATTTAATACGGAAACTCTGTCCCATTTTTTGATGAAATCTGATATGCATTCTATAAAAGTTTATGTATGTAAGATCTATCTAGTAAGATATTTGTCATGTAATTCATACTAATATTATAAATGCGAAAATCTGTCTGTCTGTTACGCTTTCACGGTCAACGGATTGATGAAATTCTGTAAAAATGATTGATTAGATGATTTGATGAAATTTTGTATGAATATTGTTGAATACCCAGGGTCAAACATAGGCTACTTTTTGACGCAGGCGGAGCTGCGGGAAACAGCTAGTGTGGAAGCGTTTTTCACGTATTTTCACCGTCCACGACGACGACGCCGCCGACCAAATGAAAATCGGCGCACATTTCTAGTACATACCAATAGTATCTCCGTAGTGTAGTACACACTACATTCAATTTGAAACTGGTACCTTTATTTACAAGACATGGAATTTTGATGAATAAATAGATCCACATGTTTGACATGACGATATGACCAAGCAAATATGTACGTACAATGTGTTCCACTCAGTACAGTACCAGAACGCAATCCTTTCTTTATTGTTGGTTCTTTAGTGTATCTAGGTTCCGAGGTTTTGAACCAGTATTTATTATTATTACTAATTACTAATAATATTACTAATTACTAATATTACTAATCTACATCTACACTAATATTATAAAGAGGAAAGATTTGTATTTTTGTGTGTATGTTTGTAATGAATAAACTCAAAAACTACTGTGCCGATTTCAAAAATTCTTTCACCATTGGAAAGCTACATTCACCCTGAGTAACATAGGCTATATACTATATACTATAGAACAAACGCGTCCAAAGTAATCTCAGCTTTATGATTTACTTAAAAAGCTACAAGTAGGATTTTGATACAATTCATTAATATGTTTACCTCCCTAAACTGTCCATATCAGTCGTACTAATTAATCATACAGTCATTTTAGCGATAAATTAACGTATTTTTGTACAACTGTATAATTTCAGAGTAATTTGGTAGTCAGCGATAGCACATTAATTTACAGTTACATATTTTAATAGTTGGTAATTAAATTGGCAATAATTATTTCTTATAACCGGATGTTTAGATAATGAGATGGTTATGCAGACCAATATTTAGATCATCATCCTGTTTATAATACGGCTTCCATGAAATACTTACGGGAGATAACCCGCCATAAACAAACGAGATAATTTTCTTAAAGAGCTTTGGAGCCTCTGTAGGCTTTCATTGATAAATTCTATCATCATCATCGTAGCGTGTATCCTAGTTGCGTCGTCAGCTTACACTTCGGAGCCTAGGGTAGGCTGTAAGTCATGGTGCTAGATTTGGCGAAACTGGTTATTACAATAGAGCGACTGCCGTCTGACCTCCCTTTATACAGGGAAACCAGACCAACAGGAACGTGACCCGAGGTGTGTTAATGGCCAACACTGTCAGAATTTTTCAGGCTGCCCTAAGGCATCTGACACAGCGTCACGTCTATCGACAACAACCGGGAACAACGGCTTAACGTGCCTACCGAAGCACGGAGGAGCTCAAAATAGAAAATGCCACTAAATGGCGACCAATCCAATAGTGGTCGCGTCATGTCGTCGCTTAACACGCGCGCATTCGCTACGGATACGCGAGTTGCGTTCGACTAATGAGCTCCTAAATATCATCATTGATAAATTCTACACATATAAATTTAGCGCATAGCCATGGGAGCGAACTTCCGCTAGACTTAATGAATGAATGAAATGACAATTAACAACTTTTAGTTAACCAAAATTAATGTACTTAAGTTTATTATGACGTAAAATTATAAAAAATGGGGTAGGTATATGAGTATTATAGCATAGCTCTTTGACAGAAAATAAAGAGACCACAGAGGGAAGCAGAAATATTTTTTATCAAGTAACTGTTTGATTTGTTTGATGTAAAAAATTCAGAGCATGTTGAAGTCCAATCTGACAGTTCGTATAGTTGAGCAGATATTGCTTTTTATGAAACCTATAAATTGTCGTATTCTAATTGATTGTTATGTGCTTTAATCGGAATATATGTAGGATATAGAGCAGTAGTTCCCAAACTTATTTTTCTCGTGGACCACTTTCAAAATTTTACTGGTTTCGGTGGACCCCCTGCTGCTACATTTCTACCACATTCTTAAAGTCGCCAAAAAATAAAAATTGTGTCACTTCTGAGTTCTGTCCCTATATTTCGATATGTAAAATAAAAACGAAAAATGGTACATTTTATATCACTTTATTTATTAAAAGAATAGAATTACAAGAAAAAAATATTAAGGTAATATAGGTTCAGGTCATAATTTTAATTAATGGGAAGGATGTATCTGATGGAGTGTCAGCAAACGATCAATGTTTGGCTTTATTTTTGTGAGCAATAACCGCAAATCCCCCCGCTCTGTGATGTTTAATTTGCTCCTTTTTTTTGTTAAGAGGTTTGTAACGGCACTAAAACTCCTTTCGACAAGATATGACGAGGGAAAAGCTATTAAAAATTTCCTTGCGATTTCCCACAGTCCAGGATATTTTTCGGGTATTTCTGCTTGCAGCCAAAATGTTGGGTAGCCTTTTCTAAATTTCACCTTCAGCTCCTCATTAGTGCTTAGCTCGAGCAGCTCCTCTTGTAATACAACATTGGCCACTTCCGTTTCATCAAATGGATTTATTATCCATGGTGGTATATCCATCGTCAGTATATCTTCAAACCTGGTTTTGAAGTCATCATGCAGGGCACTTAAATGTTGACTGTAGGTATGGATATCCTCATCAATACATTCTACCTGCGACAAGTTTGGAAATTGAGAGAATTCGCGCCGACTAATGTTTTGCTTCATAAATTTCAATTTCCCAAGAAAAGCCGAAATTATCCCCTTTGTTTTTATTAAATTCAGGCTGTCCCCTTGTAACTGCAAGTTAATATCATTAAATTTTTTAAACAAATCTGTCAAATACGCAATGTCTGCTTTGAATTTGATCAAGTTTTCTTTTAAATCTGGATCTCTACTTTCTAAGAACTCTAATATGGAATCGAAAACAGAGTAAAATCTCGTTAAGCATGCACCTTTCGACAACCAGCGTACTTCAGTATGTAAGAGCAGTCGTTGGAAGTCTTCATCATTTTCGTCGCACAATTGAGCAAATAAACGTGTATTCAATGCATTGCTTCTGATTTTGTTGACAGCTTTTATTACAAAATGAAGAGATTGGTTCATCCTGTCACTTAAATGTTTTGCCACAAGATGTTGTCGGTGGATTACGCAATGAATAGCTGTAAGTCCTGGTATAATTCTTTTGAGATGACTTATAAACCCACGATATCGCCCGACCATTGCAGGAGCTCCGTCTGTTGCCACTGAAATAATGTTTGTAAATGGGATCGATTTTTCCGTAAAAAAATTACTCAGGACATTAAATATTGATTCGCCTTTAGTGTCAGTCTCCAAAGTTCTGGCAAATAGCAATTCTTCGTGAATTTCTTCCTCAACAATAAATCGGACATATGCCAATAGTAATGCTTCATTACTGGGTAACGTTGACTCGTCCAGTTGTATAGAAAAATGAGTTTTTTGCAGATGATTGCACAAAAAGCTTTCGATATCAGAGCTCATTTCATCAATGCGTCTTTGTACAGTATTGTTACTTAATGGAATTCTTTTTAGTACGTCAAATGGAGATTTGTGCAAAACAGTTTTTAAAACCTCTTCAACAGCGGGTAAAATTAATTGTTCTCCGATAGTGTGCGGTTTTCCAGATTTTGCTATAAGTAATGAGATATTGTAAGATGCCCGCAAGCCATCATAGTTACTTTGAGATGTTGAAGCGAACATACTGTGCATGGTGGGTCTCTTTCCATATTTTTCTTTCAATGTTTGAAAATATTTTAAATCTTTACCTATTTTATCAGTATGACACCTTTTTAGATGATCTTCGAGCTTTGATGGTTTCATAGAGTCATTGCTCAAAACTTTGTTGCATAATAGGCACATGGGCAATTGTTTGTCTGCCTCTGATGGAACAAAACCATATTTCAAATAATCGACACTATATTGTCGACATTTTTTCTTTGCTGTAGCCATGTTTCGTGTCAGTTACCTTACCTGTAAAAAAATGTTTTAGTAACCAAGTTTTTTTCTGAATATAGGTATCACACCGCAGCCTTTGTCAGCACGCGGAAATAGAATTACGGCTTGTAAAGGGACCAACTAATAAACCGCTGAGACAAATACAAACGTTTTCACAAAACGGTATCAATTTTAAAGTACATAATTTACCACTAATTTTTAATAGTATAAATAAAAATTAGTGTACTCAGTATCGAATACTGATCATATTTGTGTAGGAAAAAATAAACGTCGAAATCCCAAAATTGTCCATAAAAACGATAACTAACATTTTATTAAATCAATGAGTTCACGCGCTCCGTGTATTTGCGTATTTTTTGTCTGCGGCTTCATTGTTAAAACGTGACAAACAGGCATCGAAGTTCAAGCCCCGCCCTTTTCCCGTCGCCCGCGCACCGCTCGCTCTTTCCGAAAAGGAATAGTTTTGATAAAATAGTTACTTCAAAATCAATTTAACATGATTATGAAATTACTGTTTTATAAAATTAGTAGTTATTTATTTGCAAGAAAAATTACAAAATTAATTGCTCTGCAATATTGCTTATTCGGCCTTTTTAGAGAGGCAGTGCTTCTCACGTGAAAAAACAATTGAATAAAACGTGCTGTGTTTGTCTTCAAATCGAAAGAGGACAATTAAAATATCTGTAAGTTACTAAGTTACCTATCTATACAGGCCGTTGTGATCAACCGACTAGTACACGTAAACAAAATACTTAAGTACTATAACAAAAAAAGGTAGGTTACTTACTTTTCTCCGGCACTAGCAAACACAGATATAAATTTTCTCACAACTTTTTTCCAAATTCCGCCTTGTTTTCGAAATTCCGGAAACAAATGAATGCGTTTGGTTGCCTTTGGCCTCAAGTATTTATAGTGTTGATCAAGTTCATGTCTGAACAAGCATTAAGCATTGTCGGGCGGATAGCGCTTTGCAAGTCTGTACACGAAATTGTACGTAATATCGAATACACAAGTTTGGACAAGTAACAGTCGCTTGCCTTATTAAAATATTATCTGCTTAGATAGGTACTTAAAACAATGTAGGTAGGCCCTTATAAAAACTATGCTTACATTTTTGCTCTTTACTATCAAAAGCAGATAAATTTTCGTGGACCCCCATTAACATCTTATGGACCCCCATTTTTTGTTCACGCCTACGTAGACCCCCAGCAAGTCTCCCGTGGACCCCTGGGGGTCCACCTGGACCACTTTGGGAATCACTGATATAGAGCAAAGGGCCCTTTGTTAATTTATTAACAATAACACTAGGTAACTCAGATTTCCGGTGCCATACAGCAGTTCAGAATTAATATTCTAGGCCACAATTTATGTCCGTAAGGATTGAGGAGCCACATTAGATTTTTAATTGAAACATATTGCGTTATTTAGTAGGTGATGAAATAATTATGTAGCCTTAATTTTGGTATTTGTAGTAAAATATATAAAAAGTTATGGCCATTTTAAGGTGATCCTCAATCCTTACGGACATCACAATTTTGGTATCAACAGGGAATAGATAAAATGGATATACCTAGATCTATACTTTCATATTAGTGCAGGAGTGCTATTTTTGAAAAGTGTGACTCGCCCAAAATCGGCGAGACGAATAATTTTTGTTTGATATCGAAGTAATTTTTGTTCGATATCGAACGATTTTCATTAGACATATATGTCATACATTTTAAAAAACTTTCCAATGGAATGATATGAATTATTTATGTCACCATTTCATATCTTACTATGTAATTACTACGAACTATGTAAGGCCAGAGACTGAAATTTATTTAAATATATATTAATAGTAATCATTATCTCTCCAAGTTCAAGTTGTACTTCTGTAGGTTTATACTGTATGACCCTGTGAGCTCTGTCGCGTCTTCCTAGGGCGGCGAGATCAAAGGTACGACACGCCACCGCGCCCATTGATGTCGGCACAAAGGGAATTGATTGTTGCAAACCTCTCTTTTTAAAAGATACGGGATTCATTACACACACACACACACATCTGTTTTAATATTATGTTTCGTCTCTTGTTTACTTTGTCTATGATAATATATGTAAATCAAATTTTATTTAACCAGCTTTCCCTTGTGTGTTTCTCCGTGAATTCGTCAATTTTCTGATAAGGGGTCCCAGTTGCGGGAGTTATAAAATGAACGGGAATGATAATACATAATGATATTTTATTTGAGATTGTTACACTTTAAATTAAACTATTTTAATATGGTTAAATCTCGATAAAAAATTAAAAACCCCATTAAAATAGTTTGGTTTAATTTTCCCGCAGCTCGGCCTGCGTGAAAAAGTAGCCTATGTTTGACCCCGGGTCTTCAACTATATTCATACCAAATTTTATCAAAATCCATTCATCGATTTGGCCCTGAAAGCGCTACAGACAGAAACTTTCGCATTTATAATATTAGTATGGATTTTCTACCATCAGCCGGTGCAAGATAAATGAACTTTTATTTCAACAACAAAAACAAAAATCATAAATAACATGGCTTGTAAAGCATCATATCATCTTTAATATAATTATGTCTCATCAACTGATCTATCCCGCTATCCTGTAATCCCATAAACAAACTGGAATGCTTTGTGGGAATTAAATTGACAGTCTTTAGAGAACACACAAATAGGGGCATATGAGTATTTAGATAAATAACTTTATAAGTGATATAGTGGATAGTAACAGCAATGAAAACTTAATACTGCAATGGAAAAGCCCAAGCAAGGTTGCTCTTTGTTGACTACACAGCAAATCAGCAGTGAGCTCGTGAGGTGCCGAAATACGAGTTTTTTTGTGTACCCAGTTTTTTTTAAATGCGCCAAATCTGTTTTGTGGTCAATTCCCAGTTCTTCAGCTACGTTGTAACCATGGAGCAATTACAAAGAGGAGATGCCGTAATAAGCGTTTTGTATGAAAGTATTTGTGAGGCTACACGGGCGGGAAGGCAGACGTGCACGGTGCTTGGTTTCGGCCGTGGCTCCAACCATGGAGCACGAGCAATCACAAGCTCTCAGGATCTTCTTTTTATGTATTTAGAAGATTACTACACCATCGGATCCCAATAGGGATTGATATAAAAATGAATTTTGAGAGATCTATTTTTAGTGCACCCCTTTATCAAAACCCCATATGCCAAAATTCATTGACAGATCAATGATTGTTTAGGTTTTGCATTTTCGGCGTTTGTCCCCCTTTTCCCCCTCTAAGGGAGAGAATTCTGAAAAGTCCTGAAACACGTATCTAATCATTTATCAAAAGAAATAATCTAACGTAATCTAAAATAATGAAACGGACTAACTAATCACCTTTCCGCATACATACTTTGCGCCCTCGTTTAACCCCTAAGGGGGTGAATTTTCGAAAAACTTTTCTTATCTGAGCACTATGAAATAATATAAAATTTCTGTCTAAATTTCACATTTATAGTTTTTATAGTTTCGGCTGGGCGTTGATGGATCAGCCTTGTTTGTTTATATACGAGGGAAATAGAGATTCATTTTTATTTAACAGATTCAAAATTAGAAATAAGACTAACTAATTACTTGCTATTGCCAGTTGATCCTGTTTTCATTGTATATAGCCAATGTGCACTGCCAGAACTGTCTAACAGCACAGTACTGACCTCCGTTCCATATAATGTTTATCTTATAGTTTGTTCAGTTTTACCAGAATGACGCCTAAGAATAGCTAGTGGTCTATTCCACAATTTTACAATACACACAAAGTTACAAATATGTAGGTATTTTTATATTTTTTTAATTCCAAGCATACCGAGTAGACTGCTTTACATCAATGTGGGCCACAGCCTTAATAAATATATCTGTTAATATTACTTTGAATAAAAGTTGAGTTGTTGTTGTGTCCCCAACAGAACCAATTGAAGCATGGCTCAATGAAGTTTTAATAAAAAAACTCCTGTTTACAAAACAAAGGATAATTTAATGAGTAATAAGAATATGAGTATGGTAGTAAAACACCAGTCAAGGATTATGTTCAGTAAGTTAAGGTTTAAATCTTTGTTTTAGGATCACTTGTTCCATGACTCCTCAGAAGGTGGTGGCTGAAAATCAGTGCTAGTCATGCCTGCATGTCTAGCGTATCACTGAGCCACCATCCATTGAGATGTCTGTCACATACATTATAACATGTAGCATAAGTTTATAAGTCTTTTGCTGTACCTATGTGATAGATTTCTCAATAAATATAAATTCTATTCTATTCTAATACTGAATTAGAGCATAAAACTAATTTCTATTATAATACATTAGTCAATAAAGTAGTAGGTATGTAGTTTGTCTGTGGAGTCAAGTTTGTAAACAAAAAACTTTTACGTAGGTAACTACATAAAAGTTTCGAGCTCACTTGTAATATGAAATAATTGAATGTTCCCGCCATCGGCGCCCTTTATTACTAACAAGAGTCAAGCCAAGAACATAAAAAGCTTCATCTCACGCACAGACAACATCATAACCTTTCTATGAACATGGAATTATTTTTAACCATTACCTGAATATTTCGTCCTAATTGTACTCAAATTAAAAATGCTAATTACAAAGTTATGAAATCGTAAGTTTTAACACCAGCATCTAAAGAGTTAAACAGAAGTTGTAATCGTGGACCAAGCTTCGTTTTCTTACCTCTTTGACACCTGAATTCCCAAGTGATCCCAGAGTTCGTTATAACTTCACACAAAAAACTTGCAACTTTCAACAATAACTTTTGGAAAACAATTAATGGTTGACACTTTATATAACTTCAAGTTCAATCTTTACACGTTTTATTGAATAGAAAACAACGTTTTCATATAGAAAACAATATTTATTCACACGACTGACATCGCTTTCGCCATGGTGTTGATGCACAGTAGCGAAACCTATTGGCGTTATTCAGAACTAAAAAAACTATTAAACATTTCATTTTACGCAAATTAAATTTTTATTATTTTACCGGTAGTTTATTCGATATCGAACAAAAATTAGAGTAGAAACGGGATGTCGCCTTACACATCGTCATGGAACTAAAGGTAAAGATGGAAGCCAAGCTGGCATACAATAGGCTGATGACAGAAAATTTGACCTGGAGTAACCCCTGTTTTCCCAAAGTATTTATTTTTATTTTAGTGTATTTCTGACTAAGCAAAACTTTTTGAAGTGATGGTAAAATTTTCTGTCATCAGCCTATTATATGCCGGCTTGGTTTCCATCTTTACCTTTAGTTCCATGATTCAGTTGAAATTTTCTTAAACCAGCCTGTTGTAGCAGCTTGGTTTCCATGTTTACCTTTAGTTCCATGACACATCGTATAGCGCCATCGCGCTAGACCAGTGATTCCCAAAGTGGTCCAGGTGGACCCCCAGGGGTCCACGGGAGACTTGCTGGGGGTCTACGTAGGCGTGAACAAAAAATGGGGGTCCATAAGATGTTAATGGGGGTCCACGAAAATTTATCTGCTTTTGATAGTAAAGAGCAAAAATGTAAGCATAGTTTTTATAAGGGCCTACCTACATTGTTTTAAGTACCTATCTAAGCAGATAATATTTTAATAAGGCAAGCGACTGTTACTTGTCCAAACTTGTGTATTCGATATTACGTACAATTTCGTGTACAGACTTGCAAAGCGCTATCCGCCCGACAATGCTTAATGCTTGTTCAGACATGAACTTGATCAACACTATAAATACTTGATGCCAAAGGCAACCAAACGCATTCATTTGTTTCCGGAATTTCGAAAACAAGGCGGAATTTGGAAAAAAGTTGTGAGAAAATTTATATCTGTGTTTGCTAGTGCCGGAGAAAAGTAAGTAACCTACCTTTTTTTGTTATAGTACTTAAGTATTTTGTTTACGTGTACTAGTCGGTTGATCACAACGGCCTGTATAGATAGGTAACTTAGTAACTTACAGATATTTTAATTGTCCTCTTTCGATTTGAAGACAAACACAGCACGTTTTATTCAATTGTTTTTTCACGAGAGAAGCACTGCCTCTCTAAAAAGGCCGAATAAGCAATATTGCAGAGCAATTAATTTTGTAATTTTTCTTGCAAATAACTACTAATTTTATAAAACAGTAATTTCATAATCATGTTAAATTGATTTTGAAGTAACTATTTTATCAAAACTATTCCTTTTCGGAAAGAGCGAGCGGTGCGCGGGCGACGGGAAAAGGGCGGGGCTTGAACTTCGATGCCTGTTTGTCACGTTTTAACAATGAAGCCGCAGACAAAAAATACGCAAATACACGGAGCGCGTGAACTCATTGATTTAATAAAATGTTAGTTATCGTTTTTATGGACAATTTTGGGATTTCGACGTTTATTTTTTCCTACACAAATATGATCAGTATTCGATACTGAGTACACTAATTTTTATTTATACTATTAAAAATTAGTGGTAAATTATGTACTTTAAAATTGATACCGTTTTGTGAAAACGTTTGTATTTGTCTCAGCGGTTTATTAGTTGGTCCCTTTACAAGCCGTAATTCTATTTCCGCGTGCTGACAAAGGCTGCGGTGTGATACCTATATCAGAAAAAAACTTGGTTACTAAAACATTTTTTTTACAGGTAAGGTAACTGACACGAAACATGGCTACAGCAAAGAAAAAATGTCGACAATATAGTGTCGATTATTTGAAATATGGTTTTGTTCCATCAGAGGCAGACAAACAATTGCCCATGTGCCTATTATGCAACAAAGTTTTGAGCAATGACTCTATGAAACCATCAAAGCTCGAAGATCATCTAAAAAGGTGTCATACTGATAAAATAGGTAAAGATTTAAAATATTTTCAAACATTGAAAGAAAAATATGGAAAGAGACCCACCATGCACAGTATGTTCGCTTCAACATCTCAAAGTAACGATGATGGCTTGCGGGCATCTTACAATATCTCATTACTTATAGCAAAATCTGGAAAACCTCACACTATCGGAGAACAATTAATTTTACCCGCTGTTGAAGAGGGTTTAAAAACTGTTTTGCACAAATCTCCATTTGACGTACTAAAAAGAATTCCATTAAGTAAAAATACTGTACAAAGACGCATTGATGAAATGAGCTCTGATATCGAAAGCTTTTTGTGCAATCATCTGCAAAAAACTAATTTTTCTATACAACTGGACGAGTCAACGTTACCCAGTAATGAAGCATTACTATTGGCATATGTCCGATTTATTGTTGAGGAAGAAATTCACGAAGAATTGCTATTTGCCAGAACTTTGGAGACTGACACTAAAGGCGAATCAATATTTAATGTCCTGAGTAATTTTTTTACGGAAAAATCGATCCCATTTACAAACATTATTTCAGTGGCAACAGACGGAGCTCCTGCAATGGTCGGATATCGTGGGTTTATAAGTCATCTCAAAAGAATTATACCAGGACTTACAGCTATTCATTGCGTAATCCACCGACAACATCTTGTGGCAAAACATTTAAGTGACAGGTTGAACCAATCTCTTCATTTTGTAATAAAAGCTGTCAACAAAATCAGAAGCAATGCATTGAATACACGTTTATTTGCTCAATTGTGCGACGAAAATGATGAAGACTTCCAACGACTGCTCTTACATACTGAAGTACGCTGGTTGTCGAAAGGTGCATGCTTAACGAGATTTTACTCTGTTTTCGATTCCATATTAGAGTTCTTAGAAAGTAGAGATCCAGATTTAAAAGAAAACTTGATCAAATTCAAAGCAGACATTGCGTATTTGACAGATTTGTTTAAAAAATTTAATGATATTAACTTGCAGTTACAAGGGGACAGCCTGAATTTAATAAAAACAAAGGGGATAATTTCGGCTTTTCTTGGGAAATTGAAATTTATGAAGCAAAACATTAGTCGGCGCGAATTCTCTCAATTTCCAAACTTGTCGCAGGTAGAATGTATTGATGAGGATATCCATACCTACAGTCAACATTTAAGTGCCCTGCATGATGACTTCAAAACCAGGTTTGATGATATACTGACGATGGATATACCACCATGGATAATAAATCCATTTGATGAAACGGAAGTGGCCAATGTTGTATTACAAGAGGAGCTGCTCGAGCTAAGCACTAATGAGGAGCTGAAGGTGAAATTTAGAAAAGGCTACCCAACATTTTGGCTGCAAGCAGAAATACCCGAAAAATATCCTGGACTGTGGGAAATCGCAAGGAAATTTTTAATAGCTTTTCCCTCGTCATATCTTGTCGAAAGGAGTTTTAGTGCCGATACAAACCTCTTAACAAAAAAAAGGAGCAAATTAAACATCACAGAGCGGGGGGATTTGCGGTTATTGCTCACAAAAATAAAGCCAAACATTGATCGTTTGCTGACACTCCATCAGATACATCCTTCCCATTAATTAAAATTATGACCTGAACCTATATTACCTTAATATTTTTTTCTTGTAATTCTATTCTTTTAATAAATAAAGTGATATAAAATGTACCATTTTTCGTTTTTATTTTACATATCGAAATATAGGGACAGAACTCAGAAGTGACACAATTTTTATTTTTTGGCGACTTTAAGAATGTGGTAGAAATGTAGCAGCAGGGGGTCCACCGAAACCAGTAAAATTTTGAAAGTGGTCCACGAGAAAAATAAGTTTGGGAACTACTGCGCTAGACGATTCTCAATCGCATTTGGATGAAAGCACTACAGACATATATTTACGTCTTAGATGTCTGTGGGAAATACAGAATTAATAATAGTACTAAATGGATGTATGAGATCATAATGAGCTCCCAGGTTAATAATAGTACATTATTGTAAAGGCAGCGAAATAGGCAATAGGCTACTTGACTGTATTCATACTTGGTTAATATTAATTGTTATACTAAACAAAATATACACTAAAAAGTAACCGATTCTGAAAACAACAACAAAATTGGTTGTTAATTAAGGCCGTAATTCGATTTTAAAGTTTTCTCTAAAAGAAAAGTGGGAGCGTGGTGGGGACGTCTTGCTATCTCTTTTGTATGCACGAAACCGAGTGGCAGTGCATCCTTTTCTTGTTTTTTGACAGTTTCCCCTTCCACCGAATTTCAAAGGCTTATAACTTATTTATTTTTGAACGGATTACAAAAATTCTTTCATAATTCTGTTTCTGGAAATAAAAATATTGATATGAAAGAAACAATAAAAATTTGTAGAATACCCAATTGCAGGTCGAGTATGAGTTTGAAGGCCGAGCCGCAGGCGAGGACTTCAATGATACGAGACAGGCAATTGCCATTTCGGCCGAGGCATATATCTATAGTGCTTTTCTTAAAAAAATGCAAGGAAATAAAAAAGGGCCTTTTACGTAATAAATTTAATTTATTTTACACTTTGTGCCTAAAGGTAAAAGCATCTGTGGCTATACAGCCATGAGTGCGCAATGTGTACGATAGATGAAAAAGTTCTAAATTCAAACAGCACACCGTTTCATACAACATGACCGGCGCGCTCTTCGTTCCAAATTCAAAGAACGCGCTCTTCGTTCCAAATTCAAAGAACGCGCCGGGAAGTGAATTTGATTTTCAGTCTACGTAAATATGTTACTTCGCGTGTTCTTTATTCAAAAGTAATGACAATATTTCCGCGCATGATTATGAAAATAAATCTTTGCCGTGGTAAAAGCCTAAAAGCCGATATTTTGTACATAATCTGTGAAAATTTCAACTGTCTAACTCACGAAGTTCATGAAATATAGCCTGGAACCCTATTTTTAATGTGTGACATATATGTCGAATGAAAATTGTTCGATATCCAACAAAAATCCTTCGTTATCTATCGAAAATCATTCGATATTGAACAAAAATTATTCGATATTGAACAAAAATTATTCGAGAAAACAACTTTATAAATAGAAAATAATATTAATTTACACGACTGACATGACATCGCTTTCGCCATGGTGTATGGTGTTGATGCACAGTAGCGAAACCTATTGGCGTTAATTAGAACGAAAAAAAAAAACTAGTAAACGTTTAATTTTACGCAAATTAAATTTTTATTAGTTTACCGGTAGTTTATTCGATATCGAACAAAAATTATTCGACTCGTCGATTTTGCGTGAGACACAATTTAAAAATAGGGCTCCTAGTGACAGACGGTGAGACGGAGACGTACGTCGAAGGTAATAGGAAATAATTTGGGTGCGGAACCCTTAAAATGCTATAGAAAACAGATGGCTGTTGGATATCCCCAGGAGTTTAAAGAATACACAATATTTTTAAGAAAAAAAAAGACTTTATTTGGAATCATGCAAAATTCACATACAATTGAACAAATAACACAACAAAGCAAGTGATGTTCGATATATAAACCTATATTAAAATAATGGAGTCAGCATACTACTTGCATAAAAACAAAATTACTTTCAGACGGTTTCCGCTAAAATGCAGCTGTGACGATGCCGGGCATTGAGGGGCTGAATATAAATGATCTCACGAAAAGAACAACAGTTTACAAACATTAGAATTTTTTTCTATTCAAGAACTAGAGGCGCAAGATCAAATTTTACATTGCATTTGTCTACAGCTATAATTACCTACACTTTTTTTAAATTGGGAGTAACAAACATTGAGTTCACAGGAAAAATAAAATATAAAAACTGTTTTTATATTTCTCAAGAACCATGTAAGTGTTATATAATATGTTCGCATGGAATATTTTGTCGAAAGTACACCTCTGTAATGTATTTTTAATATATTCTAGTTTGTAATATATTTGCGTTTTATTCGCATATACCTCACAATCAACCAACCAAAACTATACAAAATACACAAACAGACAAACAAAAGACACTTTAGATAGACAACAAAAAGGTTACTGTATTAAACGTAAAAAGAACTTTATGCTAATTTCGTTTCACTTTTTTACGTACAAAATGAAACGTAGGCGTCGCGTCGACGCCGCTACAACTACAAAAATGACTATAGCAGTGACTTGTCATCTTACGAGCTACAATAAATAAACAATTACAATCGACGAAGGTGAAATATTGAGGTATTTTAATTACTAAACAAGGAACCTACATTGATGAAATGAACATTAGTGTCGTAAAAAGAGTAAATACTATTTCCTACAGAAGTTAAAACTCCCTGAAAACTAGCGAAGGCTGTTTTCATAGCGAGACGCTTGCTACGCTTTTGCGAGTTTACAGTTCATGGCGCGTAGTATGAAACTTAACTTCTATGTGTAATATTATTTAATCTGTATTCGTAATTTTCAGATGATAGAAACACATTTAGAATGAATGAATTTATGTGAAAATATGTTTCATATTCATCCCTCTTTTAAATTTTGAACAAACAAGACAAAAACATATTTCAATTAAAATAGGTAAAATATGAATTAGGGTTAATACCTATGTATAAGACAATAACTTTACTAATAAATCGTTTGTGACTTGTAAATACTAAAAGATACATTTAGAAAGTGATGTACAGTATGAATTATAAGTTTTGGCTTGGTTACATAAAAATTATATTTAAATACTTATTATCTATAGTTTAAGAGCTAAAGTTGTATAAATGTTGTCACCAAAAGATTGTGAAAAAATGCCAATTCAATAAAAAATCACATCTCACTACAAAATATTTGAAAGTACTACACGGTAAAATTGGTGCATTTGGAGCCATACTGAATGATATTTTGTTCGTGTTCTTGTAACTAACATGCTTTGGTGGCAAACAAATTACTGGATGTCTTGACGTGAAGTCTTACCACTTCTTTTAAAGCAGGGCAAAAAACGAGCGAACAAGCTTGTTGGAAACCAAATATATTGTATTTTTTTATTTATTATGGCAACATAAATTTGGCCATAGGCAATGATTTTCACCTGCGATTTAAAGTTTGTTCTATTCCTGTACTTTGACGCTGAGCACGTCGCGTGTACATATTTTCACTTAAATAAAACACTTGGCCTCTATTATAAACAAAATATCTTTTATTTACGTAACACAAAAGTAACAATGGTGTCGCTTTACAGCTTGTATTGTGCCATCTCGCTTACTCACTCGTTTCTGCCCTGTTTTAAGAGATCTTGGTAAGGCGGCTGTAACTTATGGAAAAGTTTGGAAATGGTTCGTAAAAAAATCTAAATCAGAATTTATGATAACTAAACTGATAAACTGATGTACTGTAACTGATAATACAGTAACTTTACATCTTAGTTTTATAATTAACTGACCTATAAGGCAACTTTCTAAAGCTGTCTGTAACTAAAACTACAAGGGAAAGGCTATCCTTTGTACGAGGGAGATAGGTACACTAAGTTTTGAAACCTTAAAACATTACATTATGGTTTATCAATACTTGTGATAAGACATTTCTAAAACTACCTCGAAAACACTTTAAACCTGTTGAACGCCAGTGAATATTTAATAAATGACGTTTTTTTTTATACAAACATCATCCGAATAATTGATTGAATTGCTTTACGGTGTGTCCAAGAAACCGTTGTGAAAAGGAACAGCGCCCGCGTAAAAGCCTAGGAAATTAACCTACAAAATGATCCGGCGATATTGGTCTCTTAATTCCATCTAAATGCGAGCGAGTAAGCGAGATGTCGCCTTACATCCTATATTGCGCCATCTCGCTTGCTACTAGCATGTGGATGGGATCAAGAGACCATGGTGACCCACCTACATCTTTATGTCATTTGCACATTTGGAACAATGGTTCCAAATGTGCATCACGGCTAATGTTAAGAAAATTTCGCTGGCGTGCAAAAGGTTAAAACTAAATACCGTTAATTAAGACAAAACCAATATAAAGAAACAAACCATTGGTAACGAATAAGCCTCTATGGGTTACTTTGCTACTCTTTGACAATATTTCCTTGGTTATATCGAAACGACACCATCTAGTGGTAAAAAATTACGATATTTTTACCACTAGATGGTGTTAGTAGAGTGTCACAAACGGATGGACAATTTCATGTAAAAAGTCCGGTGGAAATTGGTGGAATTAATTAATTTTACGAGGAAATGTTCCGCCGTACGAATACACAATTCTTACGTTAAACGGTCGCTTTAATGTTGCCAGTTTTTCTTAACATTTACTGACAAATTTGTCGGAATATTTTGACAAGTAACGAGAAATGTCAGAGCGAAGACAAATGATAACAGTGTTGCATTGGAAATAACGGCCAGTGCTATATTTGTAGTGCCTTTGATATCAGTAGTTCCTTTTAGTTAAGTCACACAGTTATCGATCGTAATTTCTTGTCAAACTTTAATATAATGACATGGGCTTGTTTGTTGCACCTAAATATCGTGGTCAGAAACTTCTGAAAGTCATAGGATTTTCAAAAGTTCTCAAGGAAATAAGGTTGTAATGGCGAACCGGTGAGAATGACATTAGATGTCTCCTTTAGAGTTTATAGGAACTACTGAGATGGGGCATTAGAATATATATGAAATGGCCATGGCATCACTAAGAAGGAGTGCTGATATATCCTGTGAAGTAATTTTAAAACCATTGTGACGTTCGGCTTTGTAAGTCAAAAAAAAAACATAATGAGGCATACTATTATTAAGTGAAAAAAGGTATTGACATTCTATGTGCGTGTATAAATAATTTATGTTCAGTTTTTGCAAACTACAATCGCGTGCGTCTTGCTAGTTATGAAGTTGTCCATGGCAGAGAACTGTTAATTCACATTTACAATTATGTTTGAACAAAACAGTCAAATACTAGGACTATATATTCGTATGAAAGTACCTGAATGTAAGTCGCACCCTAGTTTTGGATGTTGACTACATCATACATAAGCAATGTAATTGTTGTTAACATTTGTAATAAGCCTACTGTATACGTCCACTGAACACGCGTGACGCGTTGTATTTAAATGCTTATAACTAATAACACGTGAGGCGTGTTACATTCAAATAGTACGTCTTCGACCTCTTTATGATCTTACTCCACAATTTTCACGACCGTCGCACACTTTAAACGTATTATATGCAAAACTCAAACACACACGTCAGGCGTGTTTCAACCAAATTTTACACCTAAGCGCCCATCTTCTTCAAGCCTCTAATAAAGTTTGACATATCATACTCCTCCTCGTACTGTTTATCATCCCAGAGATCTGGTAGTGACTCGAGGACAGACTTGCTTCCCCCAGGTTTGGGTTCAATGCCCGGGGTCTGTCCACCTGAGAGTTGAAAGAGGTCTAGGAGCTGGTCCGTGCCCATGGTCTCCATTGCTGCGTTCTCGCTGCTTATAACCGTGTTTGCTGTTAGCAGCTTGAATTTTTGTAGTCTGGAAAATAATGATATAGAATTTAGAATAGTCGGAATTTACAAAAGAATATTTGTATAAGCTATTTGCAATAATTTTCCGAGGGAATTATGACAAAATAAAACTTTTTTCAGGCAAATAGTAAATCATGTTATAGACCAGAAATATGAAAATGAAGTTTTGTATATTTCGATTTAAAAATATTTATTACACATAGATACAGTTATCTTTTAACATTGAAAATATGCCCATCGAATTAAGCTAAAGCATAGACTTCCAGTTACAAAAATCTGTCATTTTTTTGTGCTAATAAGGAATGTTATCGCTATCAACAGAAAAATAAGATTATTAAATTAAACCATTTCAATATCTGAATCAAATACAGGCACAAACAACAAACAAATTGCCAATAAAAAAAAATATCAAAATCTATTTCATTACACATAATGTTTCCAACACTTTGCATCGTTCATGGTCGCAGGTACACTGTCAACTGATTAGTCTGTGATGTCGTCATAAGAATACAAAAAATGGCGCGACTTCTCTTGGCGTATTAGCTTATATGTGTTGTGAGCCATGCTTTGCCAAAATATCACTTACTAGCTGTTTTTCGCAGCTCCGCCTGCATCAAAAAGCCTGTCTGATCCCGGGTCTTTAACTATATTCATACCAAATTTTATCAAAATCCGTTTAGCGGTTTTGCCGTGAAAGCGTAACAGACAGACTGATAGACAGATAGATTTTCTCACTTATAATATTAGTATGGATTTTTGGCCAAATAGTCCATGTGTGGTCGCGAAACAAAGGAAATAGTTAAAATTAAATGAATGTATACATACCCCATGATCTTCTCCTCCAGCGTGTCCCTGGTGATGAGCCGGTATACGTTGACGACCTTCTTCTGTCCGATGCGATGCGCGCGGTCCATGGCTTGCAGATCCTTCATGGGGTTCCAGTCGTGCTCCACGAAAATCACCGTGTCCGCGCCCGTCAGGTTCAGACCCAGACCTCCCACCTGATTATACATGTTAATTGTATGAAAAACTAGCTGTTTCGCTCTGTCTGCGCCAAATATTTACCTATATTTGACCCCGATCCACGCTAAATTTCATTATAATCGATTTAGCTGTTTGGCCGTGAAAGCGTCACAGACAGAAAGACAGACTTTCGCATTTGTAATATTAGTATGGATATATGGATAGGGGTGGATACATCTTATAATGTGTTATTGTAATTTCATAGCTGTAAATAACTAAAACTAGTGTTTCTGTTGATAGTAGACCTCGCGTACAGAGGCCCCTAATGTTGCAACAAATTTTTCGCATTTCTTCCTATTTAAAGTTAAAAAAACTTTGAAGAAACCGATAACAAGCATTTACCGTTTCCGAACTATTTATCTGTACAACTAGTAAAGAAGAAGAGAAGTGAAGAAGACTTACAGCAGTAGTGAGCAGCAGCAGGTCAATTGAAACGTCATTATTAAACCGAGTGACGATGGCGTGCCTCTGATGGGGAGGTACGGAACCATCCAGCCTCAAGTACGTCACAGATGGCAGGTGCTTCTTCAGCAGGTCCTGTTCGACAATGTCCAACATCTTCTTCAGTTGGCAGAAGACCAAGGCTCGGTGTTGGGAGACGACGGTTGCGGATTCAACGTCGGTGGTTGTGCCAATGCCGCAGTCTAGCAGGAGTTGTCTGGAAGATAAATTATGGGTTATTTTAATATTCAGGTTACATTTTTTATATAATAATTTAAGAGCTGTTAAGGAATGTCGTCGGTGGAGCTTCTCCCATTCCTCTCAATAGACATGACGAATAATTTACGATTTCATGTTTAAATGAAAGACCTCACTATAATAGGCACAATGATCTCACTATAACACACACACGAAAAACACGTCGATAAAACTTAAACTAACTGAGATATGACGAAGATAAACTTACGTGCATTTTGGACGATACCAAACGCTCCATACTAATGGATACCTAGCGGTGACGTCACACCTAGGTAATTTACAAGGATGAGACTAAAATTTGTTCGACAACTACCTATTGCGTTTATGTAAATAGGTACCTAAATGATGTAATTTTTTAATATTACTTTATTATCAAAATGGACTTTCCCATCGATTTTTAAATTGTTACAAAAATAAAATCGCCTGTGCAAAATTTCGAAGTGAAAATTTCAACAATGTGCTTAAATACATGTATGCTATCATGTCATTTTTGAATCTTGTCGTGTACCCAATTATAAGCGAGATCCTTTGGTTTTTGATACGATACGTCGTTTATTTTCTCCTTTATTTGCTTCATGTAAGTATGCCTCGGTCTACCTGGACCCCTTCATCCCTTTATCTTTACTTCGATGATGTTTTTCAAGATCGAAAACTAGAACCACAATCGTACAAGTGCAGGTACCAGAAAATACTATTAGTAAGATGCTGAGCAAGTTTAACACCAGCCAGAAGCCGGTTTAGTAACTACCAGGTTGTCCAGAATACACTGACCAAGTAGTGATTTTGAATGCTGTAGATGTATTTGTGAAACCACCCGAGTTAGTTGTACCACTATATTTCGAGTGGTGTTTGATGCGTCACGTTAAACTTCCTAAAGGTGTCGACTATGTTATGAAAGCCACTAGGGCTTTTTATTCATAGTAATAGTATGTTTTTTAAGGTAAAGGATGTCGTTTTAAGGATAAATTAATTGTACATACTTAAGAGCAGGCAGCTTGGCAGAATGCTCGATGTCGTCCAAGGTGGAATGCTGCGTCAGAAGCTGCACCGCCACGCGAGAATACTCGGGGTGGTCGGGCGTGAGCACCAGTTTGGGATGGTTGCACACGTTCTGCAGGTAGTGCAGCGCCTGGAAAGTGACGGATTTATGTTAGCTAAATCTCAGGGCTTTTTGATTATTATTAGGTTCATATTTCACTGGTCGTGGGTTGGATACCCACGGGAAGCATACTTTCGCCTTTCATTAATTTGTAGGTATTTTCTGTAAAATGTTATATGCCGCCATTTAAGTTAACTTAAGATCCTGTTCAGAAAGGGGGAATTTCTAAGCGGGATACACTGCGTCCAGAAGCATCGCGCGAATTTATAATACGAGCGTAAATCGCGTGCACTACGCCAGATTTGAGTCGCCCATATAACGCAAATTTTTTGGGTGTATCCCACTATTTCGATGCAAAATACAAAATGGACATAGTGGGACCAACAAAAACCGCAGTTGTGTTATTTGAGAATCTGTTAATATATTCATATCCCTTGTGCAATAGTACGACACCCTTCCCCCTTTTTATGAAGTCCATGGATAAAATTTTATTATTCAGTCAATTAATCAATACCGCAATACCTAGTGCAATAATAGAACTACAATGATAATGGCAGCCGTCATTCTATATGTTCAAGAGGTTTTATCTAAATAGGAAATGAATAGTTTCTATAAGCACGTCGTTTGATATAGCGTTTTTTGCCGCTGCCGCCCGCAATGGAAATAATGGGAGACTCTGTCTCAGTATTTCTATCAAATGGAAATAGTGGGATCCACCACATTTTTCGCGCCAGTCGAGATACTAGAGACACTTTTTTAGAGTCTAATCAATGTGCGAATTTCAGAATTGCTGAAAATTTAAGTAAAACGCTCACCCATTGCGCTTCTGGACGCAACAGTAGGGAATCCACGAGAGAATCGCGACGAATATACCCTTTATTGACCAAGCCTAAGTGTGAACGGGACAAACCTATACGTAACATGATATAGAAATTATACGCCGAGTCAAAGCAGAAACGAGTGAGTAAGCGAGATGGCGCAATACAAGCTGTAAGGCGACATTTCGCTCGCTCACTCGTTATAGCCCAGACATGGTGGTAAGGCTTCTGACCTGGAAGGCGTGCGTGTGACTAGTGATGCCCTGCGGCATGTGCTCCTTGGACAGATGTTCATACAACTTTCTCTGAAGGGGACTGAGCTCGCAGTAGTAGTCCTGGGTGATCTTCGGCGGCAGTTCTTTAAGCACGTCCTCTTTCACCCGGCGCAGTAGGAATGGTAATACCTGGTGGAAAATTACATTTTGTTTAAAATATGGCGTCCGGTGTATAATTTTTCTTAATAGTTTGTTTCTTTCATTTATGCATTTTTGGGTTTTAATGTTTTTCAATCGATTCACCCGTTTAACATACTCATACAAATAATCCTCGTAGTCGTGGTTAGGTTTTGGTAACTTCTTCCTGTTACTGAAAACTTTTCTTTTTCATAATGGTTCTAAATAGGGCAACACTTGCCCGAGCGATTGCTGTTTGACTTTAGTAACAATTTCTTATCCAGACGGCAAACCCAAAGGCTAAAATTGTCAGATATTTGAGGCTGCCAAATATTATCTGCTACACAACTGTCTTCTAACGATGTCAACTAGGGTTAAGGTCTTACCTTCCGAAAAAGCACAGAGGATCTTGAAAATGTCAAGCGCCTTATTTTGTGCGTCTAATGCTGGTAGCTTCGAAGATCAGGCTTTGATCGTTTGCAGGCATATCCTCCATTGCGACGTCGAGCCTGATTTTTAAGTTTACCCTTTTTATTTCCAACTGACATGGCTAGACATTAGTACTCTACAGTGGTACCTGGCGGTGCAGGGCCTCGCAAGCGAGCGCGCCGGCCTGCAGCAGGTGCGGGCCTGCCTTGGGCTCCCTGGCCGCCAGGATGGTGACCTGCAGCCCGGCAGCAGGCAGCGTGTGCGACAGTGGTACCTGGCGGTGCAGGGCCTCGCAAGCGAGCGCGCCGGCCTGCAGCAGGTGCGGGCCTGCCTTGGGCTCCCTGGCCGCCAGGATGGTGACCTGCAGCCCGGCAGCAGGCAGCGTGTGCTACAGTGGTACCTGGCGGTGCAGGGCCTCGCAAGCGAGCGCGCCGGCCTGCAGCAGGTGCGGGCCTGCCTTGGGCTCCCTGGCCGCCAGGATGGTGACCTGCAGCCCGGCAGCAGGCAGCGTGTGCTACAGTGGTACCTGGCGGTGCAGGGCCTCGCAAGCGAGCGCGCCGGCCTGCAGCAGGTGCGGGCCTGCCTTGGGCTCCCTGGCCGCCAGGATGGTGACCTGCAGCCCGGCAGCAGGCAGCGTGTGCGACAGTGGTACCTGGCGGTGCAGGGCCTCGCAAGCGAGCGCGCCGGCCTGCAGCAGGTGCGGGCCTGCCTTGGGCTCCCTGGCCGCCAGGATGGTGACCTGCAGCCCGGCAGCAGGCAGCGTGTGCGACAGTGGTACCTGGCGGTGCAGGGCCTCGCAAGCGAGCGCGCCGGCCTGCAGCAGGTGCGGGCCTGCCTTGGGCTCCCTGGCCGCCAGGATGGTGACCTGCAGCCCGGCAGCAGGCAGCGTGTGCTACAGTGGTACCTGGCGGTGCAGGGCCTCGCAAGCGAGCGCGCCGGCCTGCAGCAGGTGCGGGCCTGCCTTGGGCTCCCTGGCCGCCAGGATGGTGACCTGCAGCCCGGCAGCAGGCAGCGTGTGCTACAGTGGTACCTGGCGGTGCAGGGCCTCGCAAGCGAGCGCGCCGGCCTGCAGCAGGTGCGGGCCTGCCTTGGGCTCCCTGGCCGCCAGGATGGTGACCTGCAGCCCGGCAGCAGGCAGCGTGTGCTACAGTGGTACCTGGCGGTGCAGGGCCTCGCAAGCGAGCGCGCCGGCCTGCAGCAGGTGCGGGCCTGCCTTGGGCTCCCTGGCCGCCAGGATGGTGACCTGCAGCCCGGCAGCAGGCAGCGTGTGCTACAGTGGTACCTACCTGGCGGTGCAGGGCCTCGCAAGCGAGCGCGCCGGCCTGCAGCAGGTGCGGGCCTGCCTTGGGCTCCCTGGCCGCCAGGATGGTGACCTGCAGCCCGGCAGCAGGCAGCGTGTGCTACAGTGGTACCTACCTGGCGGTGCAGGGCCTCGCAAGCGAGCGCGCCGGCCTGCAGCAGGTGCGGGCCTGCCTTGGGCTCCCTGGCCGCCAGGATGGGTCGCGAGTAGCGCGCCGTGAACTGCCGCTCCGTACCCAGCAGCCCCGGCATCAGGAAGTCGAACAGCGACCACAGCTCCAGCACGTTGTTCTAGAAGAGGAAACATCATCAGCTACTAGATCGAATAGACAGTTTGCCAGAGTCGACACGCTAGGAAGAAGAATAGATCGAATACGGTTTTATCATAGTGACAACGTGAAAACGAAACTTCACGTTCAAGTGTAGCCGCAGCTTTAACGCGACGCGGTAAACAAGATTTCACACAAGGTTGGGACCCGCGATTGCTTTTTGCGATAGTAGAAATCAATCTACAGTGTTTGCTTCATATGTGCTAAACCCGTGTGCGTCAGTCGCAATACGTTCTTTCGATTGCCACAAAAAGCAACTGCACACTTAAGAGCCATTTCACAAAAATACTACGCGCGAGTTTAGGTATTAGAGGCGTTGTTGTTTATGTGTGCGTAGGTCCTCACACGTACGCAGCGTAAACAGAGTAAAACGCGCGTTCGAGATGGACCAAGAAATCTTGAGCCGTGGTAAGACTTGTAATGATATTATTTTTAAATAAATATAGTTTATTGGTATGTATCCATTTAAATTTTGCTTTTGTGATAGGTACAATAAAGTGTCGTCACACACAGCGAAGTAAATATTACTAATTACTAGTTGTTCGTCGCGAACATAGACCTGGCGCAAAAATGTTAATGTAATAAAAAATTGGGGTTTGTGTTCCGGGATTAATACTACCAGAGATAGATAAAGATGACCTTCGACCTGATCCGCCTCGCTCGGCCAAATAGGGAGAAAATTAAAAAATTTCAACATTATAATTAATAATAAAACACAAATAAGTATGTAAAATATATGATTACAAATTAAAACATTACATTACTAAAAAAATTAAGCATGCCAAATTAGGTACCGGAGCTATGGCATGAATGGCACCTAAGGATAAGTACGTACTAGTGACATTTTAATAGTTCTCAATTAGTTTTTTATTTTTCAGCTGCAGTACAGCCAAGAATAAAAAAAAACATTCGGGTACTACTAGGCGTCAAAGTTATCAATAATGAAAATAAAAATAAAAAAAAATTATGTCTTTGTGATTGCTAATCATTACTGTTTCAAAAGTTGTGTGTAAAATTAATAAGTAATAAACGCGATAAAAATCGTATAAAATAGATAAGTAAATAAAATACTATTGACAGCTGTTTCATTTGGCTGAAAGCAAAACTGTTTATTAGCAGATTAGTATATGTAGAGCGTTTGGCAAATACATCGATGCAGTGATTTTATTTAGGTTTGAATGTCCAATTCCGTAATGATTGAACCTGATGCCGCTCCTGCATTGAGATCCAGAACAGCTGCAGTATTACTATTAAAGTCCGAAGTATTTAGAACAAATTCAGTGCCACACATTGCACACTTTATGTCAATTGTAGATACGAGGCCCATCTGTTTCTCGTTGACAATTTTAAATAAGTTTAATTTGCAATCAAAGTTTTTGCTATGCAAGCTTATATTTATTAACTGCCTCCAAAATAATTGAAAATCAATTATCCTTCTGCCATCCACTATGTAACCATCCTAAAACAAAGATAACCAAATAATTATTATATAGAATTCGCGTCAGGAAAATGGAAAAAGTAAAAATATAATTACGAGTAAGTACACGAGTATATAATAATTTTAGGTCCTTACATATGAAATTGTATATGTAATCGTACTGACCACTTTTATCACAATTCTCTCCTCTTTGGTTAGGAATTCCAAATTCAAATTTATACAGCTATTTTCACATGTATTATAATTTATGTTTATGTTTCGTAAACCGTTATTTATTTGTTTTTTTTTCTGTTTGCGGCGCTCAGTTTACAAAATGGAAAACTTGAAATATCGCGTTATTTACGAGTACGAGTTCCACCGTGGCACCAGTGCTGCGGAAAAGGCTCGAAAGGTTAATGATGTGTATGGCGGTCGTGTCGCAAAAGAAAACACAGTGCGTTTTTGGTTCCAACGTTTTCGTTCTGGAAATTTTGACCTGCAGAACAAGCCCCGTGGACGGCGGGAAACCCAAGTTGACAATGAAAAATTTAAGGCTATTGTGGAAGCGAATCCATCGCAAACCACGTCCGAGTTAGCTGCAGGCTGCGGTTTTAGTAATAAAACCGTTTTAATCCACTTGAAGCAAATTGGGAAGATTAAAAAGCTCGAAAAGTTCCTCACGAATTGAGTGAAGCACACTGCACAACAGACGGCTACCAAATTAGAAGAGCTTCAGTTGGAATATCCAAGACACCCACTCTCCAACAATATTATAATTTTTTTCGAAATTTGGATAACTTCTTGCAAGGGAAAAAATTTAACTGCGATGGGGGGGGGGGGGGGGGGGGAGTCAAAACCGCCTTCAAAGATTTTATTGATTCACTTCCGAATGGTTTTTTAGTAAAGGTATCGATGAACTACCTATGAGATGGCGAAAGTGCATAGATAACAATGGTTCATACTTTGATTAAATAAATATATTAAATTAAAAAATATTTGAAATTTTGTTCCTCCCATACAAAACGCCAATTTCATATGTAAGGACCTAATATTTACGTTCCGAGTTTGAAAGAGCCGTTGATTTGTCTGTGTCTTCTAGATCTGTTGCAACACTTGCATCAACTGTTTTATCTTCCTATAAGAATAAATAAATAAATTATTAATAACTCGCTTTTTCCCGCAGCTCCGCCTGCGTCAAAAAGTAGCCTATGTTTGACCCCGGGTCTAAAACTCTATTCATACCAAAACTCATCAAAATCCGTTCAGCGGTTTGGCCGTGAAAGCGTAACAGACAGAAAGACAGACAGACAGACTTTCCCATTTATAATATTAGTATGGATTTACAACTATGTACTAAATAATTTGTATTAAATCTAGTTGTAAAAAATATTACGTACAACTTCTTTCACCGAATTCGAATTATTACTTGTACGGCTTGTTTCGGGCACTGCGTCAGTTCTAAAAGTGCAACCCTCTTCTAGGCGGTTCAGAGGATTTCTCGCCCTAAAATGAAAATAATCATAAAAAATGGTCAAGTGCGTGTCGGGCCACGTACTATGTAGGGTTCCGTAGTAGTCCCAATTTAAAACACACCCCACTGAAATGTCACTTGCGCATTGCATTATAGAATTAAGTAGAGAATACGCAAACGGCCCTCCTGACGAAAAAATGTCAAAGTGTATACAGACACCTGCAACATCTGGAGTGTTGTTGTGACATTCCAGTTGTTACAGGTGTCTATACACTACTACGACCTCTTTTGAGGTAGTCTATATGCAAGTTTTAGGGTTGGCAATGCGCACGTGAAATTCTAGGTGTTACAGGTGTCTATAGACTAGTAGGATGTCTTACTATCAAACAGTCCGTATGCATGTTTGTTTCCAAATTGTTCCATGCTCGGCAATGCGCACATGACATTCCAGTTGTTGCAGGTCTCTATAGACTAGTAGGATGTCTTACTATCAGGCAGTCCGTATGCATGTTTGTTTCCAAATTGTTCAATGCTCGGCAATGCGCACTTGACATTCCAGTTGTTGCAGGTGTCTATAGACTAGTACGATGTCTTACTATCAGGCAGTCCGTATGCATGTTTGTTTTCAAATTGTTCAATGCTTGGCATTGCGCACATGACATTCCAGTTGTTGCAGGAGTCTATAGACTAGTATGATGTCTTACTATCAGGCAGTCCGTATGCATGTTTGTTTCCAAATTGTTCAAGGTTCGGCAATGCGCACGTCACATTCCAGGTGTTGCAGGTGACTATTAACTACTGTGAAATCTCACCATTAGGTTGGCCGAATGCTTAGTTCCCTACTAAACTATTTAAGGTTTGGCAAAGCGCACGTGCCATTCCAGATGTGGCAGGTGTCTAAACTCCTGTGACCTCTTACCATCTGGCAGGCAGTATGCTTGTTGCCTACAAAATATATTAAAAAATAGTAACATATGGTAAAAAAAATTCTTTCAGCTAAGATTAGCCGGCATTTCGGCTACACTTAAGATTAGCCGGCGAATCTTAAGAGTAGCCGCACTTCGGCCATTAGCCGTAACCATTTCATTGTATAAATTTACCTCACTTCTATTGCTTTTTAAAAGCTGCAGAATTATCGGTTTCCTTTTTCTCACACAACGGTATACATTTTCATTGCGACCCATAGCTAAAAAAACAAATAAAAAATATGGTTATAATAATACAAACAAATAAAATAAACTATTTCAATTTTCTTCAAAACTTACCTCACGTTACAAAACTCAAAGCGGATCAAAAGTATTTAATCGTAGTATATCTCAACACTTTACGATACGAGCGCGCGAAATTCAGGACGCTAAAAAAATGGCATAGGTCCTGCCCAGACAAGCGCTCGCGCCAGACTAATCGGCTCTCGCTTGTGCATCGCAATTTATATGATATTGTAATAAATAATAATGACAAAATTTATTGCTAATATTGAAAAATACTTGTAAAAATCAATTATCCAAAGAACATTGTTTATTTTGGGCTAATTTTTATTTTGTTTTTACTGTAATCTAAGTCATAAATCACGATGAAAGTCAAACGTAAATCTTAAAATATTGCCAAATTGTTTATTTTTTTATTCAGTAATGGTAATGAAATTCAGGAATGTTTTACATTAAACGTCGACAAAAATATATGACCGATTATTACGTAATTTATTTATGCTTATTATATAAGCATTTTTAATAGATTTAGGACTTTGAAATTAAGCCTGCGGCAATTTCTCAGTAAAACGGTTGTGGGAGATGGGGCACTAAAAATTAAAGAAATAAGTTTTAGTAAATGTGCTTCATTAAACGTCAACACTAAAGATTGATCCATTTTTCCCAGTTATTAAAAAAATTCTGCGTGTTACCTAAAATAGAAATCAAGGAGTCCAAAATCATAGAAATTCGCGCGAATATGTAAAATGGCTCTTAATAGCCCCAAAAACGATTTTCACACGCATGTTCAGAATTTATTTATTTCCGCACACGCACGCGGTCTCCGCTATAACGGTTATTGCTGAAAAATTTGGCGGGCATGACCCAAATGCAAAAAGCATCATAAAATGAACTTTAATTCAATACAATCTGAATCAGAATATGGATGAAAATCAATATCAATAAACTTGCAAAATGCTCAAAAATGATGAGATAACACGACAAAAATAATGCCTATCTCAACGAAACTGTTGTTAAAAACCTTGCGTGTTTGCAACAGTGTGAATTTGCTCGCGTACCTCTAATCCGTTTCACATGTCCACCAAATATCATAACAGATTTCCTGTTCATAAAATTGTAACAAAACAAATGTAAATAAATCCTATTTACTTAAACAAAAATAAATGATAAGTCAGTGAAATTATTCACCTATATCGACGTTACTTTCACCAAAATGAGGTTGTGTGTTGAATTTGACGCGCGCTCGCAATAAATTGTGATCGATGGTTTGACGTGTTGAAGGGTTTGAGGTTTAATTCTGGACTTTGATCAAATAGTATGTAGATGCGTAGTCATTGCTTGTAAAGTGGAGTCACTAAAGGAAGTCAAAGTCGCGAGATTGTCTTGCTTCGCTATTAGTTTCGCCTACATAGATAGTGACAAACCTGAATCGGTGTTCCGGACAATATCAGCCTATGATTAGCGATCAGCTGTTTGATAGCTTTAAACGCCTTGGTCTTGCCGTTCTTGATCACGTGTCCCTCGTCCAGCACGCAGTAGTTCCAGCGGATGCTGCTGAAGAACTCGATGTCCTTCCGCACGATGTCGTACGACGCCACTATGAGGTTGTGAAATTTGACGCGCGCTCGTAAACGCTCGCGTTCGACTGGCGGTCCCACGTATTGAAGGGGTTTGAGGTATTGCGACGGGATGAATTTGTTCACTTCGAACACCCAGTGGCCTGGAAACGATAAGAGGTTTATTTATGCTCACAGAATATTTTTAATTAAAAATGAAAATTACAACTAAATTATTGACCGCTTGACTAAATTATTGATGTTTGAGAGAATTTTTAGAATTTTTATTTACTTGATATAGTTTTTGGCGTCTTGTCAAGTAAAATATTATAACGCAAGCTAAAGTTGTTTCCTAATTCAGGAAAAACTGACGATGAAACATTTCATCTCTAATCTATTTTTTTATTTATTTACCAATGAATATACTGTTATACAAATACATTATGCTCGTATATGTTTCTTGACTGGCAAATAATGCGACTGAGATAATACTACTTGGATCTTTGTCTTACATTCTTCTGGAAAGCTGTGTAGGTATTTTACTTGTTAGTATGGGGCTGCTATTTAGTGATTCTTAAAGGAATTATTCTGAAGTTAGCCAACAGCAATTTATTGACAACAAGAAATGTTTACTGTTTGAGGAGCTGCGACCCGCGTATCCGTAACGAATGCCCGTGTCAAGCGACGACGTGACGTGACGACTATTGGATTGGTCGCCATTTATCTTGAGCTTCTCCGTGCTTCGGAAGGCACGTTAAGCCGTTGGTCCCGGTTGTTATCGATAGATAGCAGTCGCGAGGCTGTGTCAGATGCCTTAGGGCAGCCTGAAAAATTCAGTCCCTCCATGACTTACAGCGTACCCTAGGCTCCGAAGCGTAAGCTGACGACGCAACTAGGAAAACACGCTAGGATGATGATGATGATGAAGAAATGTTAACTGCGGCGCTACTCGCAGCCAACTTCAGAGACGCGAAATTATTTGGCGCGTATTCTTCGTGAAAGGCTGAGAGGCGGTTCTTAAATACCCTCGACACCCTATATTGAGTCGATTGACTATGTACACTAGTGGATTTAAATGAATGAATGTTACCTGTGAGAGTGGGAGGACACACGACCAACGAAGGCAGTTCGGGCCGTCGCTCCTGCTGCCTCTCGAAATGGGCTCCAGCAATCACCACTATGGACTGCAGGGTCTTGCCCAGACCCATGTCGTCGCAGAGCACCCCATGAAGTTTGTATGTGTAGAGAAATCTTAGCCAGTTCACTCCCGCCTGTGGGAAAATTACTATGGTATACATTTGAAAAGTAATATTATTTAAAGCTTCAACTGTCAAAGTGTTTGACCTTTTAATTTTCAAAACACTGGCTCTCATTTTAACTTTGAATGTTTGTCACTCTGTCTCTTTGTTGTCTTTAATACATCATACAATTATCATCAAGTGTATTTTATTTATTTACTAGCAGCCCGCCCCGACTTCGTCCGGGTTATACAAAGTATGTAGTAAGTTAAATTAAAGATAAACACTTTATTAAGCGTCTCTTTCAAAACCGGCTACATAGATCTTTCTGACGCCAAGTAGTTCCTAATAACCTGTGAATACTGTAGGAATGTATTTCTAAGGAATATTGTCAAAAAATCGTCATAGAGCCGTCAAGATCGATTTTTCAAGGAAATTAAATGTGACTTTTTTTTTAATTAATTGTCTGATCCTAAAGATCTGATCTTTTCGGATAAAAAGAAACCTTATACTTACAACCAGAAAAATAATCAAGCGTATTAATAATTTTCATCAATTCCCTTCACGGGGTAAAAGGAGTGTATAGTCTACGTAAAATTAAACTCTTGAAATACTAATCTATAATTTACTACAAAAATTATTAGCACTCTCCCAATTTCGTCCTCAGCTCCCGCTTCCATGACGCTTTTTCTTCTTGGTGTTTCCATTTCTATCGTTATAATGGCATGTTTTACGACTGGCCGCCTGTCTAACGTCAACCTTCCTTGGGAACACAGTTGTATGTATGTGTGCACAGTTAGACTGATATAATCATACATTTAACGTCACCCACGCGTCGGTATCCTATCATAAGAAAAATAACGTATGACAAACAATCATTTGACAAAAAAACGTTATATAATTTTTTGCTTGACAAAGTTATACCATATAAACCAGTCTTTCTAAAAACCACTTATTTAACAAACTAATCAAACGTTAAAATTCTGTTACACCAAAGCATTATTTTAAAAACTAATATTTTTGTAAATTATGTCAAATTAAAAAAACAATTCATTTTTCTTAACATGATGACGCTCGCTCGCTCACTTATGTCTTGGTCACGGTATAACCATATCCTACCTTCTGAAACAAAGTCGGAGTAATAATGGTTCCGTGCATCAAAAGATTTTATTTAGCTAAACTTATTTTAATAAGTTTATTTCATTGCAAATTAATGTACGTCTGAAATTCATTTGTGTGCCTTAGCTATTTTCAAAACAAGATTGGCGCTCGCTCGCTCGCTCATTTCATGGTCACTGTATAATGACTTACCTCCTGGAACAAAGTCGGAGTAATTAGGGTTCCGTACCTCGAAAGGTTTTATTTAGTTAAACTTATATTAACATTCCTAATTAGTATACGTATGAAATTATTTTGTGCTATAGCTACTTTTAAAAACAAGATTGACGCTTGCTCGCTTTGCTCGCTCGCTCATTTTATGGTCACTGTATAACCATAACAAAACCTACCTCCTGAAACAAAGTCTGAGTAAATAGGGTAAAATCCGTAATATCTTTGGCCTGGAATGTCCGATTTCATTCATTCAAAGAGTAATCTACAGTTATTAAAACAGTCTTGAATATGAAATGATTTATTTGAATAAGGATCAATACCGTGAAACGAATAATGAAGCCTAGTTTGTACCGGCGTTACTGTTGCAAATTTTAACTGAAAAAGTAGTTGCAGTGACGTAACTGCAATAGTTAGACATATGGTATCGCGGACATTTTTGTAGACCTTTATAAGATCTACAATACTGTAGTACATTATTTTGATCTATCTCACAGGGTTAAGCCAGCGTTTGCAATGTAAGCGCCAAAAATGTGTTAAATTTACGACCTCACGTCAGAAACCTTTAAAATTATCAGTGTTTCTCGACTATGTTCTGCATGAATGAATTATAAATATAAACCTTCCTCTTGAAACACTCTATCTATTAAAGAAAACCGCATTAATATCCGTTGCGTAGTTTTAAAGATTTAAGTATACATAGGGACAGAGAAAGCGACTTTGTTTTATACTATGTAGTGATAGTGATGATTAGTACCAGGGTGTGCGAGTTTGGTTAGTAACCAGTCATTCAGAACAATCCATACTAATGTTATAGATGCGAAAGTCTGGCTGTCTTTCTGTTTGTCTGTCTGTCTGTTACGCTTTCACGGCCAAACCGCTGAACGGATTTTGATGAAATTTGGTATGAATTTAGTTGAAGCCCGGGGTCAAACATAGGCTACTTTTTGACGCAGGCGGAGCTCGGGAAACAGCTAGAACAATATAAATAATGGTCCGGCTGTTCCTTTGCAAAGTCAAGCTAGTTTTTTTGTGCCAAGACAAGTAAGTATTACCTGTTGATAACTCTTCAACTCCGTAGACACTTTGATCGGAATCTTATAGTCCTTGATAGATTTAGGATTGAAGGGCTGGTCGATGAAGTGTTTGTCTCTCGCCCTTCCTTCTCGGAGCAGTAATGACAGTCCTTCGGGTTCTTGTATGGCTCCGTCGAGTGACATCAGTTGTATGAGAGTTGTATAGTAAAGGCACGCGGCCATTTAAGTTCATTGTTGATGACGTGTTATATTGTAACCGTCGTATGACATTAGGGTAGGCGCAACTTCATAAGAGATCGAGTCAGATAGAGACGTAACGTCCACGCAAACACATAGTTTAAGGTATCCTCATACAAAAAATAATAATTAGATGCAAAAAAAAAAAAAAAACCTGTTGATAACTCCTCAACTCTGTAGACACTTTGATCGGAATCTTATAGTCCTTGATAGACTTAGGATTGAATAGCTGGTCCAGGAAGTGTTTGTCCCTCGCCCTTCGCTCTCTGAGCTCTAAAGACAGTCCTTCGGGTTCTTGTATGGCTCCGTCCAGTGGCATTAGTTGTATGAGAGTCGCGAAGCAGCGTGTGGACATTACGCGGACTGGTTCGCAGTGGTCGCTCATACGACCTGAGAAGGATATAATAAGTGATATAGATTTTTGAATAATTAGACAAGTCGACAAGTGGAATTTTTCGGGGCTGAAATTATGACAATAACACAGTTTATTTAAATCATATAAGTAACTCATGAGCATCTGAGATGAATCTTAAATGACGATTTCTTCTTTCTTTACAGCCTTTCTTTACCTAAGCGTTGGAGTAGGTCTCCTTCTATCTATCGCTATCGTTTCGATGTTATCTTTCGATCTCATTTGCGATCTTCCTCTGGGACGTTTTTGATCGTATGATAGACACTTCAACAACCGCTTGCACCAAGAGTCAGTCTGTTTGGCGATGTGGCTCTCCCACTTAAGCTCAGATAGATTGCTTTGAGCTACTATTTTCACGGGACACACTCACCCAAAAGAGGCACGACCAGCAGCGCGATGTAAGGCACGATGCAGAGCTGTAGCGCGTCCACCACACGAGCCACCGCTTCCGCAGCGCCGCAGCGAGCGCGAGAGCACACGCATTCGTTTAGCGACGGAATCAACTGAAAGAGGAACATTTTTTTAAGTATAACCACATAATTTTTCATAGTATTAACGTACAGAACGAACACTCACACCCTCCCCACCCGAAAACCAGACACCGCACCGAGCCGCGCAGATTAACGAGTAAAAATCGAGAGTAAAACGATGTAAGGATGACACTTTCGCCGTGCGGCCGCGACGGACAACTATGACTTTAATGCAAATAAATGATTTGATTTATTGATTGACGCAGACACGGTAAATAACCAACGGTACCCTACGAGTGACACACAAATTGACGCGTGTGCGTACGCGACCGAATCGTAGTACTAGTACTAATCTCGGCGCTGTTGTATGGACTGGGTGTACGGGGTGTGATATAACATCCTGTTTTTACGCTTTAAATATGCAGTGCTTTAGTTTAAAGTTAATTTCTTTAGCAAACTGACATTTTTATATAGTACGTACACGACGATGATGATAGGCATCATAAAACCGACAAACGATGTGTTTTATGTCGTAGCAGCAACCGCATCGCATTTGTCTATGGTATTACATTTAGTAAACAAACTTATTTCTACTCAGATGGGTTCTAGTGGGTGGTTACCTAGAGACAATGTTATGAGTTTACCAAATAAAATTGACTAAAATTACTATACGGGTATAATGAAACTAATGACCAATTTCAATTGGTCGGATTATATTTTTATAAAGCGCTGTTTGCTCAATAATGCATGGTACAGGAACGAGTCCAGCTTAGTAAATGTAAACATTTGGACCGCCATTTTAAATTGGTGATGATTTATCTTTTCACTTTTACGACAAATAAATGAGAGAAAAACAATACAACAAATCATACACGCGATTGGTTACGGCGGTCAACAGAATCATCTAAAACCATTCTTAAATTTAAATTCGCTCTAAACATTGAAATATGTCTAAAATTTAAATGTTGCGAACCCTTGTACATTTGTTTACATAATTTATAGCCTCTCGTGACGGAGACTTTAGTAATAAATATAAACGCACATTCAAACGATATTGTTGTTTGACTAGCTGGGCTCCAACTGATGGCAGAAGATCCGACTGTAAAAAAATTCAGTAAAACATCAATAGTCACGATCTACTCGAAATAAATGGCAAAAGCAGTCTCACCAGTTCCATGACAGTCTGCATGACTGGCACCGAGTCCCTGGCGGCCATCGCAGCCAAGGCCCTGGCAGCCATGTGCCGCACTGCCGTGTACACACTCCTGGTCAAAGCACAAGCGGCTGAAGCACACCCTTTCAGCTGTTCCCATAGTTTCGGATGGAGGGACCCGCAAACTGCTTCGAACACTTGTAATCGCGAGATCATCTCTTCTGCCTCGTCGACGGTTTGCGCTTCTAGTTCTGTGGATACAACAGCAATTTTGAGTCATTTGAACCGAAACAAATCGCAATTTTTCGCGCGGAATTTTATTTGTTTTTTTTTAATTAATTATTCCTTCCATCTGACCTAAATGATAAGACGCTATCAATAAACTCTACTATTAAATACTTTCTAAAGTCTGTTTCAATGGAAAAAGACAATAATGTAAACAACGGCCATTTATTAAAATAACTCATCAATACTTACATTATCAATGCTTATCAGCAATGGACCCAAAAATCATTTGCACAAAAACACCATTGACAAATCCGTCTCAATGTCAGACGATATATTTTTTAACGTACTTATACTCGGTAATAAAGGTCATTTCGTTCTTCGGAAGGTAGGTCTCAGGTGGTCATTATTATTCCTTTACAGTTACAGACAGTTCTGAAGCGAAGTGTTCAGCTAAGTAGCTCGATAACCGACCATTATAATGAGTTACATCGTCACACAAGGCGAGTGGCTATATAGAACTGACCGGCATCCGTCGGGGCAGCTTGCAGCGGGGCGGAGATGAGCTGCCACAGCGTGGGCAGGCCGAGCGGCAGTTCCGAACCGAAGTGTTCCGTGAGGCTTGTGAGGGCTAAAGTGGCGCCGCGACGCTGTATCCGCACTGCGTTCTGGGCCTGGACAGCAATAACGACCATAATATACTAGTTTCCAGGGTCAAAAGACTAACATTAAAATTAGTCCGTCTTTTAGGGAATCAAAATATATTAGTGACGTATTTTTTCTTTTGTCAATTGAGTGATAAATTATAAAGATATAACGCATCAAAGTTTAGGAGTGGGGGCTCGTGACGTTACATATTGCGAAAAAGTGTAGCACACTGTGACGTCACACGGAACTTTAACGCGCCATATCTTTACCATTCTTTGTTTAATTTTCAAAAGGAAAAATAAGTCTCTAATATTTTTTGATTATCTAACTGACGGACTAATTATATTTTTTTAGGAAACTAGCCTATTAAACGAAATCATATAATCCCATCGATGTAGAATAAAAACTAGATAACAGTCACGAAAAAACGCCAGTGAAAAAGTGTCCAAAAGGGACTGTAGTAGGTAATTACAACACACTACTAAACATGCTACGGTGATTGCGTAAAATGTATAGCCCGACAAGGAAAATAAAAACCCTGCATTGGCGTCGCTACTGATCGCCTTTATGTAGCAACATGTTGTATGTGTCATGTCAACAACAAAATTGACAATGTCATTTAATGAATTAGAAATCAATCCTTCGTTTTCATTCGCAACAAATATGATAACATCTTTTATATCACTTTTCTATCATTACTATATATTATTTTTACCATTTTAATAAATATTTTTATTTGATAATTACAAAATACACAACGTCCACTCCCGTCTCTTTTTTGGCAGATGACATTGAGATGACTGAATGTTACTTGAATACCTAGTTGCCAGTAAAAATAATAATTATAATTAGTTCTAATATTTATCCGCAATATGGCCAAGGCTGCTATTTCTGATCGGGCTGTAAACAGTATTTCTTTCAAAATAAGGACACACACATTGAATTCGCATTTACGGTAGTAAAAAATAGACTGTAAAAAAATATATTTATTTATTTATTCAATCAATCAATCAACTTTTATGCATATTATGGGTGTACAATATTATTATTTATTTATTTAATAAGACTGTGGCGAAATGAGCAGACTTTTGGCTGGGACACTTTTCGAGCGCGATTGTGCATCTAGTTGTCCCATCCTATATCGATTGCTATAGGCGATTATTTTTTTCCTATTTCATATGGCATAACACGAGTACTGGTATTCTATTGTAAACAGCCGGTCCAGATCCAGTGGCTGTATGACGGCGAGACGCGACCCGAATTGGATTGGTCGCCATTTGGTGGCATTTACTATCTCGAGCTCCTCCGTTCTTCGGAGGGCACGTTAAGCAGTTGGTCCCGATTGTTATCGATAGATGGCAGTCGTTAGGCTGTGTCAGATGCCTATAGGCAGTCTGAAAAAATCTAACAGTGTTAATCACTAGTGGTAGTGATTAACACTGTCAGATTTTTAAGGTGTGGACCTTGGGTCGTGTTCTACACAGGGTGTAAATTTGCATTCTTGCCATATTTATAGAGGTAACAGATTACTGATTTTGAAGACAAATCATAAAAAAAATCATTATCTAAAATTTCGCATTTTTATTTTGCATATCTTATTTTATCGACAACCTGTTATGCACTCCACTAATTATCGTAACACTTGCGCGTCACTAGTCCGTGGGCAAGCCACCAAAGCCCAGCCCCACACCTCTCTCACAGTGGAAATCACAACGCCGACAGTGACGTACATGTTTATTCCTCTTGCGTCTGTCAAATGCGCTCGAAAAAATTGGTTTATTCCCATGTGTACCGTAAGTCAAAGTTGAATGATAACTTAGTGTGCTTTATTTAGGCGAGGTCCTAGTTTATCGAAAATAATAGATAATGGTACGTACCATCAGCACAGTGAAAATGGTAAGAGAATGCAAGTTTACGCCTTGTATAGTGTAACCAGAGCCGCCAAATCCAGGACCATGACTTATAGCTAGGCTCCGTACTGTAAGCTGATGACGCAATTAGGGAAACTAAACACGCTCAAACGATGATCATAATCTACCCACCTCGTCCTCATTCTGGAACATCTGTTCCAAATCCAGTGGTTGCGGAGTACCGGGCGTGGGCGCGTGGGCGTGGGCAGGCGGTCGCCCACGTTTGGGCGCCACTAGTTCCGCGCTGCGCTGCTGCGACCATAGAGTTAGGATGCCGTTGTGTTTGTCCACTGTGGAGTGATGTCAACAATCAACTTTATACGAGAAAATGAAAATAAGTTCTTGTTTTCGAAATTTTATATCGTATTATGAATGCGAATGTCTGTCGGTCATCGTCCAGTCAACTGAACAAATTTCTCCAAGGAACATAGCTCGAAACATGAAAAACAAATTTGGACTTCCCATAGTAAGTTAGGCCACGTGATGAGACATTTTGTATGGGAGGTCCAAAAATTTACTTCATATTTCGACCCATGTATCTTGGGGAAATTTGTTCGGTTGACTGGACGATGAGTCCAAAACGACTAAAATTTCACGGTGTATTCAAAAGACAAAATACACTCAAGGTATTAGTTTTTTTAAATCCCCTATTGGTGGTTCCTTAACAAACCGGTTGATGGCGACGCAAAGGCATCCATACTAATATTATAAATGCGAAAGTCTGGCTGTCTGTTACGCTTTCCCGCCCGAACCGCTGTACGGATTTTGATGAAATTAAGATGAATATAGTTGAAGACCCGGGGTCAAACATAGGCTATATTTTGACGCAGGCGGAGTTGCGGGAAACAGCTTGTTAACGCATCAGCTGACTGTCGGGCTGTCAGCCGCGGGCTGAGGAGTGCGGGGTGTCGTCATCACCGTAGCTGCGCGTGCAGCGGTCAAGGGAGTGCATGCGAGACCTCAAGCGAAGAGACACGTATCGATTTGTTTGCCGCAGTACTATTTTTTTACGTAATAATTACGAGTTTTTTCATCACAAGTTCTTTTCTTTATCACCAAACCTTCGACCACCAGCTATACTGAGTTCGAATCGCACCACAGCTAATACTCTATAATTGTAGATTTGTCAGTAAAATTTGCAGGTATATTGCATAGGCATGGGAGCTATTAGAGTTTGAATTTATTAGGGCTGTGTTTTCAATCTAATAGTGAATTTGTCAGTGTAGACGCGCTTACACTAATTTGTTTATGTGTGTAGGTAAGTTTCAGATTGATGAACGTTCCTGGATTGCCAGCAATGAATCCGCGTAAACGAGCTGCTCTACAATTCAACTATGACTGTACAAAATTTGATATACTATAGAAAACTGACAATCTTGACGCTCCAATCATTAAAATAGACCCTAGTGTCAGATTAATATGATAACGTTGTATTAAAGCACACCCATCAACCAAGTAAACCAGAAAAGCAAGCTTTGAATCCGATTTCTACCGGTGTTTTCGTAAATTCTTGGAGGAAGTTTATCTCCAGCATTGGACTGACGGCGTCTGAAACAATGACGATGACCCAATAGCATATTTTAGAAAGCATGCACTCACGGCCGCGCTGCCCGGCCTCCGCCCTGCCCTCCGCCCCGCTGTCTCCGCTACCGGAGTCCCCGTTCTCGTCTGCAACGTCGAGACCGACGCGGGGCGTGTGCTCCGGGTCGCATCTGTTAATGCGATCGATTGTTGTTCATTGGCAAGTGGAATAGATACGTATTTAAAAAAATACTTTAGAGATGGTCGAGAAAGTTAAGTTTTTATTACCAAAATTATTATTACGATAAGGCCGCCTTTGCACACCATTATGTTTATATGTATGTGTCTCAAAATTGTATTTTCCTGGTGCAATAAAGTGTTTATTATTACACACCCCAGAAACGAACAATTTCCTGTTTAAAAATATCAAATATTGTATTGATATGATTTCTGTTTTTTTCTAAAAGTTGACTGGTAGAAAATGCTTTAGCATTAAGCCCACCCATTGTACCGTTTTAGGTAATTACTAAAACTTTATTGTTCCACAAAATACACATACTTATAGCAATTATCATATTGATATTCTTATTTCATTTCAGTGGACGTGAACGTCAGAGTCTTCAGAGTGTTATATTTCCAAGCGTTTCAAATCAAAAATGTTATTACATTGACGATTACGGCCTTTTATTGAATATGACATCAAAAGTAGCAGTCTATAAGAGATCGTTTACCTGAGAAATGCCTTCAGATTCACAAGGACCTTGTTGTTAGGCGAGGGCTCTCGCTCGGTCAGTTGAGCGAGCAATTCGGCGAGCGCTCGAGCGGACAGCTTCTGAAGCGAGCCGCTTCGCTCGCGTTTTATGCTTTCCATGAGCGGTCGTACTACGGGATTTAGTTTATCTGGTAGGCAGTGTAAGTGAGCACATGCGCTCGCTAAGCTCGCTTGCACACTGTAACATAGAAAATATTACATTTAAAGCCTGACCAATAAAATAGCAACCTTCGCCATATTGCGGAAAATATTGGAACTATTTACCCTTTGTCATCACATCACGCGTGAACCGATGGAATAATATCGCTAATTATTATTATTCTCAGAAAAAGGTTCTGATGAAAGAAAAGATTAATGAAGACGAGCGGAACATTGGAACGTTTAAGAAAAGTCAAGACAGGTAGCTAATTTATAAATATTAAAATCTGTCAAATATAGCTTGATGAGAAAGATAGCTGTGAAATTGGATACGTTTTTGTTGCACTTCAATTTTTATCATATTTGTGTACTGCTATCAAAATGATCACCAGTGATCGGATAATCGGGCGCTTATATAACAAAACTTCTGTCTTTGAAAGAATAATATGGACATTCCTTCCTGAATTAATATATTTACCCGAAATTTCGGGTAAACATTGCATTGAATAATTTTGGAAAAATAACTGTAATTTAATACTATTCTTTCGTGGGAATAAAAATTAAGTCTAGGTAAATTAGCGCCCGATTATCCGATCACTGATGATCACACTATATTTGACAGACTATAGTAGTGATGATACTCACGACACGTTCAGTGTGCCCTGTTCACTGGAGCACTGGGTCACAGAACTCTGCAACGCTCGTCTGCGGTCTTCTAAAGTAATGGCCACCCTTTTGGTTTTCATGTTGGCTATCATCGGCTGTGTCACTGTTGTTAGGTGAACCACCTGGGGATTTTGTTTGCATTATACAGGGTACTTTACCAAAACGGCTCTTTTAAAAATTTACTTATTAAAATTGTGCTCATAACTGCACCGACAAGGGCCTAGCTCTTAAATATTATACATTTCACAACTTACTGTACCACAATGGGCTAGTTTCCAGGGTCAAAAGACTAACATTATAATAAGCCCGTCATTTAGAGAATCAAAATATATAAGTGACATATTTTTTCTTTTGTCAATTGAGCGATAAATTATAAAGATATAACGCATCAAAGTTTAGGTGTGCACGCTCGTGACGTCACATATTGCGAAAAAGTGTAGCACACTGTGACGTCACACGGAACTTTAACGCGCCATACCTTTACCATTTTGTTTAATTTTCAAAAGAATAAATACGTCTCGAATATTTTTTGATTATCTAACTGACGGACTAATTATATTTTTTCAGGAAACTAGCCTATTGCGAAATGGATTTTATTCAAAACACAACACGAGCACAGGCGTAATTCGCCCAAACCCCCTATTGCTTTACAATTTGGAAAAAAACTATCTTCTGAATTAATTTTAGACAGAATTTTAATTACTTCATCTATTTATTATTATTCCTCCTTCACGTTATCCTCGTGAGAGTGCATTCGTTTCTATAAAGCATTCGTAACTATAAAACGTTATAAGAATACATCACAATCTCAAATAATTGTTAACGAAGCAAAATTCTAGTAAAACTGCTAAAATTGAGAAGAGTTCCGGCTAAAATCCAGTGACCACATGAATTCTCTCACCTGTTCTAATCTCAATATGTTGTTAAACTCCTCTCCGTCGACGGGCAGCTTGTAATGTTTCATCAGGGCGTGCAAATCGCGCGCTTCTTGTAATATTCTGGAACAAACATAGTCATTTAGTTAATTAACTTGTATTTATTATTTAATCGTGGCTTTTTTTCTTTTATAGCAATCGTTCTCACTATTCTACAAGTACTGTGTCAGTTGCTTCATCCAACAGGTATTAGCAGCCCGCAAGGATGCTCTCAAAATGCTAGATTTGTTATCTTGAATCAAAACTACCATACATATACATATAAAACTCAATCCCTATTCAGTTTGGTCACTGCATCACGCTTGAACTGTGACAGGCTATATCGAAGTCTCGCTCTCGGCTGTGGCATACAATATCGCAGTCTCTGTCTCGCCTGTGCCGCGCTATATCGCCGTCTCTCTCTCACCTGTTGCAGCTGAGCGCCACCTCGTCGTAGTACAGTGATTGGCAGAGCGCCGCGTGTAGCGTGCTGACTAGTAATGGCGGCGCGAGCTGCGATATATCGCCGTCTCTGTCTCGCCTGTGCCGCGCTATATCGCCGTCTCTCTCTCACCTGTTGCAGCTGAGCGCCACCTCGTCGTAGTACAGTGATTGGCAGAGCGCCGCGTGTAGCGTGCTGACTAGTAATGGCGGCGCGAGCTGCGATATATCGCCGTCTCTGTCTCGCCTGTGCCGCGCTATATCGCCGTCTCTCTCTCACCTGTTGCAGCTGAGCGCCACCTCGTCGTAGTACAGTGATTGGCAGAGCGCCGCGTGTAGCGTGCTGACTAGTAATGGCGGCGCGAGCTGCGATATATCGCCGTCTCTGTCTCGCCTGTGCCGCGCTATATCGCCGTCTCTCTCTCACCTGTTGCAGCTGAGCGCCACCTCGTCGTAGTACAGTGATTGGCAGAGCGCCGCGTGTAGCGTGCTGACTAGTAATGGCGGCGCGAGCTGCGATATATCGCCGTCTCTGTCTCGCCTGTGCCGCGCTATATCGCCGTCTCTCTCTCACCTGTTGCAGCTGAGCGCCACCTCGTCGTAGTACAGTGATTGGCAGAGCGCCGCGTGTAGCGTGCTGACTAGTAATGGCGGCGCGAGCTGCGATATATCGCCGTCTCTGTCTCGCCTGTGCCGCGCTATATCGCCGTCTCTCTCTCACCTGTTGCAGCTGAGCGCCACCTCGTCGTAGTACAGTGATTGGCAGAGCGCCGCGTGTAGCGTGCTGACTAGTAATGGCGGCGCGAGCTGCGATATATCGCCGTCTCTGTCTCGCCTGTGCCGCGCTATATCGCCGTCTCTCTCTCACCTGTTGCAGCTGAGCGCCACCTCGTCGTAGTACAGTGATTGGCAGAGCGCCGCGTGCAGCGTGCTGACTAGTAATGGCGGCGCGAGCTGCGATATATCGCCGTCTCTGTCTCGCCTGTGCCGCGCTGTATCGCCGTCTCTCTCACTCCCATTGTGACTGTTTGACTCTGAATTGTTTTCCTGCAAAATATGTAATGCTTAGCTTATAGTAGGATTTTGACATGTTAAATACTGCAAATAGTACATTCATTATTAACGATTAGTGGACAGTCGAAGCGCAATTGCGGTTTTTTAGAATGATTTTAAAAGGACAAAACAAAGTAGTCCTAGACTGGTCTCAAACAAAAGTTTTTTTTTATTATTTGTATTTCAAACAAATAGTATAGATACTGCAGGATTTAAATTAATAAATACATTCTTACATACACATCTTTATTATGGATCTTAACAATTTACAATCCTAAATTAAAAAATTAATGACAACCAAAAACAATTATAGTAAAAAGGTCGTTCGTTGACATAGCACAAACAGAATAATTAAATAATCTAAAGATGTGAAGCTTTATACAACGCGCCGTGAACGATGCACTCGCACACAAGATCACGCGCGAGACACACTTGGAGACAATTGATTCTGTGGTCGTGGTCACCTGTAGTACTCCGTCCTTCAGTTTGGGCGGGAACAGCCCCAGCCTGGCGGAGTGTCGCGCCCACGCTGCCGCCACAAGCCCCGCTACCAATCTCTGCAGTGCACTGCCCGACCGCAGGTATACTACGATAACCTGTCCACAACAAATATTACGTGAATAAACTTAAAAAAAAGCTTTTATTTAACCGCTCTAAAAAGAAAATATTTTTTTTTCTTAAAAATTTTCACTATCAACTTATAACCTCATTATATACAATTTATAAGATCATAAAAGCTTTGCCGCGAGGTTTGATTACCTATCAGTATTTAATTAAATTGAAATTGACAATAAAGGTTAGCATATCAATTTACATACTTACTTAAATTGGTATTAGTTTATTTACAAATCGCGCGACAAGCTTTTATGATCTTATAAATTGTATATAATGAGGTTATAAGTTGATAGTTTAAATTTTTAAGGAAAACAATATTTTCTTCTTCTTAGAGCGTTTAAATAAAAGTTTTTTACTATTATTTTTTACTTTTTAGTTATCGCTGGTTAGGTTCCTGCATGCTGATGATGCCCATCTCGCAAAATTACACAAGTCAAAGTGAATTAATAAATGACCTTACTAAAATAGGTTTTTTTTTATTCTCAGCGAACTATATAGGAATGTATAAATAATTTCTATAATGAGCCATATTGGATTGACAAGCCCTTTCATTTGATACCCATGTTGTAGATGTGCATTAAAAAATAACTATTCCTCCATCTTGGATTCAGAATGACGCCACATTATTTTTTTTGAATTACTCTCAACAAACCCTTTCATTTGATACCCATATTGTAGAAATGCATTACAAATAACTATTCCGCCATCTTGGATGGTCCGCCATATTGGATTTAGAATGACGTCACATACCATATCATGCATTGTCATCCAAACTAAACGTGTGTACAAAATTTCAGCTCAATCGGTTGAAGATATACATACTTACATACATTGCAAGTTAAATAAAAGCTTTTAAAAAGGTCGCGGGCAAACGACGATCGCAGGCCGCTTACAATCGGTCATTATGGAAATCATTAGAAGAGGCCGTGTCCAGCAGTGGACTGACTACAGTTGAAATGATGATGATGAATATAGATACATTTAGGGTTCCCACAAAATTAAAAAATATTTACCCAAGAGTATAAGTATCCTCGGATCCACTGGTGGATCCGAATGGAATAAGGGTACTTTTTAACAGAGAGCCTATAGACGCCTGCAACACTCCTAGTGTAACGGTAATCGCTTGACCGTTTCCCATCAGGTGGGTCGTACGCCTGTTTGCCTACTAAATAGTACTAAATAATACTATACCTTGTATTTACCTGTGTGCAAAGAAGTGTTAAATAAATAAATAAATAAATAGTATAAAAAATGAGTTACCAACCTTAACATAACAGTCTATGGGACTCTCGTCTTCCAATTTGTACTCTATGCCAGGTGCCGGCTGGACTAGGTAACACGAGAGGAGGCCTGCAAAAGATTTAACATATTAAATTGTAAGTTTAACGGGACGATGAAAGATTATATACTTCGTTCTACACAATAGGCTATTCTACCCAATTTATTTTTTTAATTCATGTGAAAAATATCACTACTTTAATTCGACCGCAACGTATGCACGGGGAGGTGGGGAGTGGGCATGAGATTCCTAGTGCCAGACAGATCTTACAATAACGTATTACAATTTTTTTAAACTGTATATATACGAGTATAATTATATAGAAGTCCGTTTTTACCCGACTGCACCTAAAGGAGAGACGGATTATGTTTTTCGAGAGTATATATGCAGGTATAATTGTTTGGCACGCTCTGCAGCCTGGACGGCTCGATAGATTTCAGCTTGAGAGGTGTTGTTAGATTCGTATTTACTGTTAGAGTTACACTGGGTATATCAAAATTAAAAATGGCGGGATTTTTTGTGTCCTTCATTTCCAAATTACATAGAAACGCAATCGGGGTTTTTAGTTTTTTAAATTACTGTTATCTTGTTCAATATGATTTGAAGCTAAGTACAAATTTAAAAAAATATTGAATTGGAAACTTCAAGACCAATCTTTAGATATTTCATCTCATGTGCGTCTGACACTTCACCCCCTCGTCTCGCCGTTCGCGTACTTCAGACGCGGTACAGAGGTTGTGGTCAAGCTATATATAAGTTACAAACCTTTGAAATGAAATTAAGCAAGACGTTCCCACCACGCTTTAATTAACAATCAATTTTGTTGTTTTCGGAATCGGATATTATTTAGTGAACATATTCTAATATAATTAGTTCCCATATCAGATTATAGGTGTTGCTTCAAAAATTAATCTACGTCAACAACGTACGAGGCGTTCTCGCTGTTGTTATTGACTAAGCGTAAGCAAAGTCTCTATTTTGAGACTGGCCAATTTTGCTTTTATATGGAAAAATTTATGTTCTGGGATCCTTATGAAATTTGACACACGTGCTCCATGATTTATTTTAAAAAAATGATAAGAGCATTTTTTGATTGGGGGAAAAATGAAAAGGGTGAAAGTTTAGTGTAACATTATTTAACGAATTTCAATTAAACTTATGTGAAAACAGCATCATATCATAGCCAGATTCTCTACTAGTGCTGTAAAAAACTCTAGAAAAGGGGATAAATGGAAGCAGTTCATAGCATTTATTCTCTAGTATTTGGGATAGTTCGCGAAGTCTACTGTTCACAGAACTACCATTATAGATATGTACCCAGTATGTGCGCGGCTCTGGTTCGCGCTCGCGTCACGTTGCCGTCCCGCTGCGGCGGACACTCGCCTCCGACCAGCCATTTCTGGCAGCGCAGCTCGTTGCTGCTGCCGTCCGATGACGTCGATGATGTGCGAGGCCGGCGTTCTTGCTGTTAAGGGGGAAAAAATAATAATAAACACTTTATTGCACCGGGAAAATACAATTTTGAAACACGTACATGTAGACAATGGTGTGCAAAGGCGGCCATTGTTCTATGTCTATGACAGATAAACGACATGTATGACATATATGTGTGACAGATAAACCAATTTACAGAACAAACTTATTTTTTTAACCTAGTAAGGTTTATATCGGGTAACCGAACTTACACGACCCCGTCTTCCACCCAGAAAAAAAAAAATTAAAATATGGGCTTTAAGTATTGATCTTTAAACATACTTTACATTGACAAGATAAATTAGCAGACAGCTTGCTGTAACCGAGCTTACTACCGTCAGACTGCTCGGTAATGGACAATTCGCTTGCCATCTTGTTTTATGAGCTTAGGTAAAGTAGTACATGAAACGGCACATAATTAGGTCTTACAATATTCGCGTAATTGTAAGAACTTTATGTTTCTTCAAATGAGGATAACAAAATGTTATTTTAAGCTATTGCATAACTTTTATCGCAGACTTTGAGCGCAGTGACCGAAAATAAAACCTAACACCTCCCACTCCGCCTACCCTGTAGGCTTACAAGCAAATTCATCACAAATCGTCGTGGCCACAAGAATCTTAATCATTCTGTGCAAAAATGTAGGTATGCTAGTACCTACCTAGGTACCTTATGCCTTATGCTTAGGTCCGTTGCAACACATGTATTGTAAGATAATAAAAATATTTTAAACGATATTAACTTCTCATTTATTCAATAAAAGAAAAGAAATAATGTTTTCTTATCGGTTACAAGCTCAAAAAGTGTAACTTGAATTAATATCAAAGAAAAAAATATTGCATAAATAAAAAATAAATAATTATAATTGCATAAGTTGATAAAAAAATGCTATGCAAAAGCTTTACCGCGGCAGTCCCCGAGTGCCACACGTTTTTTTTAATTGTAGTATTTATTAACCATTTATAGCCCGTGCAGAAAAATTTAAGAAAACAAAACGTCATATATGATTATAAATATATCGTAGAAAATAATCCAGTCCAAAAAAGTCCACTATAGTCTCCATTTGGTACGAGTAGATGACGTTGAGGTGTTGAGGCTTAGTTGCCAGTAAAATAAATTACATAAGTAGTTCCAATATGTTTCCGCAATTTTTGCGAAGGTTGCTATTTTATTGTTCGGGCTATACATCTACCATTACGGATAAGTTCATTGCGATAGAGTAGCACAATTTTAACATAAAAACGCTAAAAGGCAACACGGACACGGTGACCCCTTACCTTGAGCGGCGTGTGCAGCAACAGCGCGGGATCGACGGGCAACCGTGCGGGCTGCATGGCGAGGCACAGCCACGTGGCCAGCAGTGGACACGCGGCCAGCAATATCACGTCCAGCCGCGAGTGACGCAACAAATTCTCCCAAACCTTCGAAAGAACATTTTTATTATTTTTGCGTATGGTGCAGCAGGGAGGACATCTTTGCTTCATCATCATCACTATTCAACATGGGCGTACACCTGTATAGTGAATGTAAGTTGGCCTCTAAGAGAGTTATTGATGCTGGCTCTATGGTAGCTTCTTTCCGAGTCGGGATAGTGTAATGCCATCGAAACTCAAAGAAGAAGTCTGGGCTTTTACAATGACACCAAAGTGGTTGGGCATTCACATTCGAAGATGAGCAAGCGATAAAACGCCACGCTGGCAAGTGCATTGGCGAGTCTCTTCCTACTACTTTACTGGAAATTTAAAATCTAGATTCCATTCCAGAAATTACGATTCAGAATTTAGTACCCGTGCAAATCACACAAGCATTAACACTATGAGATGCATATGCGACAAAGAAAGAAAAAAAATTATTTGATAATTTTAGTTTTGAAATAGCTCAAATATTTCCACTCTCGCAAAATCTACCTTCACAGCGATATCCTGTATCTCGCAGACGTGTTCAAACAACACCCTCTGGTAGATATGTCTCATCGCTTCTTGCAACAACTCCGGCGTCCACGACAGGTACTGTTCGTCACTCTGGACATCTTTCTTCACGTCACCGTTAGTTCCCCCGTTCTGCTCCGTGGTGATGAGTGGTTTTGTGAGGGTACATAGAGTTTGCAAGGTGGCCTTTCGCACTGAGCTGGTTGAGTGGTCGAGGTAGGCCCAGAGGCACGGTAGGACGTCTGATAGGTCGATCGGACTGAGGGAGATAAAGTTATTAAGATTTTTATTGGCAAATACACTAAAATATTTTAAATATTATATACGTATATACCTAATTAATCAACGTAGTCTCAAAAGGCAGAGAAATATTTCGATGAATAAGTTTATTTTTTACAAGACTACCCCCGTATTAAGAATTGTTCGTTATACACAGATAAAATATGTTTCTTCCTTTCTACTCTTAATCTATATTTAGCGTCAAAGAACGAGACTCAGCATATTTTAGTTAACATGGGCTTAACAAATGATTCTTAATGAGAGGGTTATAGTTTCACATTGCAGCTAAATTGATACAACAAAAAGAATATTTATTTTCTTTGAACTTTAATACTGATTAAGTTTCTGGCTAGAAGGGTAATATGATTTGCCTTCTCAATATTACTAAACGAAATTTCATATACTCATAGCATGCGCAATTTTAAGAAAATTGGTTCATTAGATAATGCGTGAAGAGGTAACAAACACATATTATACAAACTCACTTTCGCATTTTAAATATTACTTAGGATAATTATATATCTTTTGTAATTTATTTTATGAAGTGCATTAAAGGTAAAAAATAAAGATTTGCAGAATAAACATAAATAAATTATAGCAATTTCAACTTCATGTTTATCACACTAGCGAACAAATTTGTAAAAGTACAGTGTAACATGATGAATACTCACTGTAACATGTTGGCAGCTTGCGGCAAGGCACACAATGCCGCTAATAGCGCCATGTAGGAGTGCGCGGGCGCGGCCAAGTCATCTTGCTCTCGCAGCAGCCTCCACAGCCTGGCAGCCACGTGCGGAACCCTCTCACCTTCAAACAATTAATTTATTGTTTACAAATGAGCATTTCAGTTTTACACTATAAACACACGCCATACAACAGCGGCGAAATCGATACCTAGTTACGATTACTCGTAAGGTAGATTATAAACTAAAATCCGCGTCATAGTCGTCTGGTACGTAAGCTCTTGCTCAAATTATCTTTATTTATTACTTGTCATGTTTTAGATAGGTGGCGAATGAACAATGACTTCTCTTTTTTATACAACTAAGTAGGCAAAAACAGGCATACGGCCCACCTGATGGTAAGTGGTTACCGTAGCCTATGAACGCCTATAACACCGGAGATGTCACGAGCACGTTGCCGACCATGAAAGAATTTTTTCACGCCCTTTTTGACTTTGTAAGTGCGAAGAGTGCCGAAGAATAACCAGGAAAGTTAGCGCGTTTCAATGTATGACGGTTTGAATATCTGTACAGCATAACATCGTTTTCACATAGTTTCCTGACCAGCTAAAGCGATTCCGCGTAGATAGCTATTACGAAATCTGTGTCTATTGGGACTGAATGAATGAATGAACACTTTATTGCACCATTTACATACATTTAAGAAAAGATACAGCATTGAAACCAATTAACATTAAGAGAAATGAGTACAAAGGCGTTTTTTTTTTTACAAAGGGACTGTTTCATTCATCGAGATATATGTAAGTACCTTGTGCGGATAGGGCTCTGGCAGCCGGCACTAGGGCTCCGGCGGCGACGGCGGACACGTCTTCAGCCGAGTCCTCGAGTCCGGCGATCAGGTGCTCTATTGCGCCGCAAGATGTCGCTAGTTCCTGTTACATTCAATTATAGTTTCATCACTGTTATTTAGAATAATTCTTCAAATCGCGGACCATTTAGTAGTAGAAAAACTACTGTGTTACAGTTTGACCGCAATTGATATACTGTAACCGTCTTGGGTATGCGCAGAGAGGTTTGAGATGAGATTCGTAATACCATCTTATGATATCGTATTATAATTTTTTGAAATTATATTTACGAGTATAATTATATACAAACCCGGTTTTATCTGACTGCGCCAAAAGGAGGATTATGTTTTTCAAGATTATATATGTATAATTGTTTAGCACGCTCTACAGCCTGAACGGCTCGATGGATTTTTGCTGGTGGTGTCGTTAGATTCGTATTTACTGTGAGGCACTGGATATATCAAAATAAAAAATGACGGATTTTTTTGGGTTCTTTAATTTCCAAATTACACAAAAACGCAGTCGAGTTTTTTAAATTACTGTTATCTTGTTGTTCCATTTTTAATAAGGTACAATTAAAAAAACAAAATTGTATTGAAACTTTACGACCCATCTTAAGGACACTTTTTCTCTCGTCTCGCCGCTCGCTCAGATGCGGTACAGCGGTTGTGATCAAGCTCCTCCGTGCTTCGGAAGGCACGTTATTCTGTTCGTCCCGGTTAAATGGTTTAGATACCTTTATACAGCTTAAAAAAAAATGTGTTTCCGGTTTCCCTGCATTCTTGCAGGATGCTCCATGTCCATAATACCAGTGTCCTAGAGAGCACCTCGCATCTGTGGCTCACCTCCCTCGCTGCCAGCAGGTACTTGAAGCCCAGCAGTGCGCCGTGCCGAGCTTCCCACTGCGGCTGCGTGGCCAGCTTGGACAGCAAGCCGGCCACCATCACCACCAGGGACGATCGCATCTGTGGCTCACCTCCCTCGCTGCCAGCAGGTACTTGAAGCCCAGCAGTGCGCCGTGCCGAGCTTCCCACTGCGGCTGCGTGGCCAGCTTGGACAGCAAGCCGGCCACCATCACCACCAGGGACGATCGCATCTGTGGCTCACCTCCCTCGCTGCCAGCAGGTACTTGAAGCCCAGCAGTGCGCCGTGCCGAGCTTCCCACTGCGGCTGCGTGGCCAGCTTGGACAGCAAGCCGGCCACCATCACCACCAGGGACGATCGCATCTGTGGCTCACCTCCCTCGCTGCCAGCAGGTACTTGAAGCCCAGCAGTGCGCCGTGCCGAGCTTCCCACTGCGGCTGCGTGGCCAGCTTGGACAGCAAGCCGGCCACCATCACCACCAGGGACGATCGCATCTGTGGCTCACCTCCCTCGCTGCCAGCAGGTACTTGAAGCCCAGCAGTGCGCCGTGCCGAGCTTCCCACTGCGGCTGCGTGGCCAGCTTGGACAGCAAGCCGGCCACCATCACCACCAGGGACGATCGCATCTGTGGCTCACCTCCCTCGCTGCCAGCAGGTACTTGAAGCCCAGCAGTGCGCCGTGCCGAGCTTCCCACTGCGGCTGCGTGGCCAGCTTGGACAGCAAGCCGGCCACCATCACCACCAGGGACGATCGCATCTGTGGCTCACCTCCCTCGCTGCCAGCAGGTACTTGAAGCCCAGCAGTGCGCCGTGCCGAGCTTCCCACTGCGGCTGCGTGGCCAGCTTGGACAGCAAGCCGGCCACCATCACCACCAGGGACGATCGCATCTGTGGCTCACCTCCCTCGCTGCCAGCAGGTACTTGAAGCCCAGCAGTGCGCCGTGCCGAGCTTCCCACTGCGGCTGCGTGGCCAGCTTGGACAGCAAGCCGGCCACCATCACCACCAGGGACGATCGCATCTGTGGCTCACCTCCCTCGCTGCCAGCAGGTACTTGAAGCCCAGCAGTGCGCCGTGCCGAGCTTCCCACTGCGGCTGCGTGGCCAGCTTGGACAGCAAGCCGGCCACCATCACCACCAGGGACGATCGCATCTGTGGCTCACCTCCCTCGCTGCCAGCAGGTACTTGAAGCCCAGCAGTGCGCCGTGCCGAGCTTCCCACTGCGGCTGCGTGGCCAGCTTGGACAGCAAGCCGGCCACCATCACCACCAGGGACGATCGCATCTGTGGCTCACCTCCCTCGCTGCCAGCAGGTACTTGAAGCCCAGCAGTGCGCCGTGCCGAGCTTCCCACTGCGGCTGCGTGGCCAGCTTGGACAGCAAGCCGGCCACCATCACCACCAGGGACGATCGCATCTGTGCGAGGCACACTCCGAGCGTTTGAGCGCAGGTTTCCCGTACTGGAGCCACCACCTGGTTGATAAAGTACAGTCTAATAATCATCATCATATTGATTCATTTCGTCGAGTTCTATTTATGTAAATTCAGTATATTTTTGTTCTGTCTTTCTCGATTAACTACATAAGTGTAAATTTTGCAAAAATAAACGTATTATTATCACTTCTCTATGTTTAAACTTTCGACGGCGAGAATAAGTTGATGAAGTGCCGATGCCGACATTCCACCGGGAAAATAGCGCAGCTGACATTCATTTACCACGTGAGGTAGGGTCTAGGCAGGTGCTCCTCAATCGCACTGAGGATACACTCTTAGTCCCCATTTATGGAGTAGATGGCTAATTTTCCTGTGGTTAGAACAGAACCTTTTTAATTTAGACCAAAACGGACGTGAGATAACCGCAATAAGCCCTAGGGAAACTTTACATCTAATTAAATAACATTTTGATGTTCACCATACTGTGAAAAAAAATATAAAAACAATATAAAAAAAAATTCACCTCACTAGCATAATATCACCCTAAACCGTCATCTTTTTCCGTTTTCATCTCTTCTTTATGTATGTATATGTATAGTTATGAATATTGTATGTAAATCTATGTATGTTTATGTAGCAGTTAAGTGTTTTCTTTTTCTCTCTCATTGTATTCTAAAATAATTCGCGCCGCACATAACTTTTCTGTTTTTCCTAATGGTTGACTGGGAGAGAATGCTTTTAGCATTAAGTCCGCCAATTGTAAACTTGTGTTACAATTATTTATAAATATAAATAAAATAAATACTGATCACAGATTATACCAAAATTAATATGGATGAAATGTTAACAGAGTAATTAAGATATCAACGGTCAAGATATAATTAAGATAACTTTTGATACATAAGCATTTTAAGTTTGATATACATGTCAAGTAGTACATCTTTACACATCTTGTAGCAACTGTTTGTATAATATTATTGGTATTTTCAAAATAAATGTTAAATAGATAATTTATTCTTTAATATACCTGATCCGAGACAAAATCGCCAAATCGATCCAACGCGAGCACGCACAGCAATCTTAAAGCCATGTCCTCGAGCCACTCCTGGTGGGCGTCTTCCATCTGCAATTAATTGTTACGTTAATTGGATCAAACTGTAAGCGATGTTGATATTTGACAAACGTTGTGTTTGCAATAAGATTATAGTATTGTATAGTCGAGCGAGCTGCCATCAAATCAGTATCTCCTGCCTGTGTGACGTCATATTATCTCCGACTGGCACCCTAGCCCCAACATCTGTCCAGGGCACTAGCAGTACCGTGTCTAAACTTCCAAGAGCTAAAGACATAGCCATAATGAGAAAAATGCAAGCCTTTACCTCCTGCCTGGTCATGTGTGACGTCATACCAGCTTCAGCCTTCGCCTTCAACAACTGCCTCAAAGCACTGGCGGCGCCATGTCTGAACTCCCACGAGAGAAATAGTGAACATTTCCAAAGATGAGAAACTGACAACAAGTCCTTACCTCCTGCCTGGTCATGTGTGACGTCATACCAGCTTCAGCCTTCGCCTTCAACAACTGCCTCAAAGCACTGGCGGCGCCATGTCTGAACTCCCACGAGAGAAATAGTGAACATTTCCAAAGATGAGAAACTGACAACAAGTCCTTACCTCCTGCCTGGTCATGTGTGACGTCATACCAGCCCCGGCAGCGACCTTCGCCTTCAGCAACTGCCTCAAATCACTGCCGGTGCCATGCCTGGACGGCCACAAACAGCTGGGCCTGAAGCATCGCACACTAGCATTCTAAAAGCCAGCGGTTGTATTCGCCAACAAGTCCTTACCTCCTGCCTGGTCATGTGTGACGTCATACCAGCTCCGGCGGCGACCTTCGCCTTCAGCAACTGCCTCAAATCACTGGCGGTGCCATGCCTGGACGGCCACAAACAGCTGGGCCTGAAGCATCGCACACTAGCATTCTAAAAGCCAGCGGTTGTATTCGCCAACAAGTCCTTACCTCCTGCCTGGTCATGTGTGACGTCATACCAGCCCCGGCAGCGACCTTCGCCTTCAGCAACTGCCTCAAATCACTGCCGGTGCCATGCCTGGACGGCCACAAACAGCTGGGCCTGAAGCATCGCACACTAGCATACTAAAAGCCAGCGGTTGTATTCGCCAACAAGTCCTTACCTCCTGCCTGGTCATGTGTGACGTCATACCAGCCCCGGCAGCGACCTTCGCCTTCAGCAACTGCCTCAAATCACTGCCGGTGCCATGCCTGGACGGCCACAAACAGCTGGGCCTGAAGCATCGCACACTAGCATTCTAAAAGCCAGCGGTTGTATTCGCCAACAAGTCCTTACCTCCTGCCTGGTCATGTGTGACGTCATACCAGCCCCGGCAGCGACCTTCGCCTTCAGCAACTGCCTCAAATCACTGCCGGTGCCATGCCTGGACGGCCACAAACAGCTGGGCCTGAAGCATCGCACACTAGCATTCTAAAAGCCAGCGGTTGTATTCGCCAACAAGTCCTTACCTCCTGCCTGGTGTTGGCAAGACAACATAAGAATTAAAAAGTAAACTGTCAACTGTCACTTTTCTCTTCTTACAAAACTAATCTCGTGTGGTATACATGTGTTGTAACGTGAGTGGTGCAATTATATCAAGTTTCCTAGAACCAGCAGTATTTTAATTCAACTCCTATATACAGTCCTCTAGCTTGTACATGGTCCTTCGAGCCGGATATACAGCCGGAGCTGCGAGTCAGAGGTTTGTCGTCAACCAGCAACGTAGGCAGCACAGGCCCACGCCGCAATTGCAACAATTTTTCTTGCATGTTGAGGGCGCAGCAGCAGTGCTACTTACGCCAAATTGCATCTGGACCTTTGCAAAAACTTGCAACTCAAGCTAAATCGAGGAATCAACTTGAAGATCATCGACTTAAGTGTTCAAATTTTTTGCGTATGAGACGCCATTTTGGTTCAAAACTGCGAGCATTTTGTTTCTTGTGTTGTGTTGTGAAGTGATTGCTTTATCGATCGATCGGAAAGATCGGTAAAGTTGCGTGACTACGTCATACGCCGGTCGGGTCGAGTCGGATCGCGTCGTCGCGTCAATCAAGCGGAAGTTCGTGTGTCGGATCAATTCGTTGGTGCATCGGTATCGGTCGTACGTACTCGGTGGACGGAAGGCCGCCAAACGAGCGGAAGTCGTTCTTCGCCTGTGTTCGTCGCATCGCATCGCCTCAACTCATTCGCCATTTTGTTTGTAACCAAAGTTGAACAATTGCGCTAAGTGCAACACGTGCAAATTTTGTGTAGATATTTTCATCATTTTGTGATTGTGTTCATCTAAAAATGGAGATTGGTGAAATTGTTGCTGCTAGAGGCCACGCAAAAGGTACCATAACACGTCTTTCTTCTTTCATATCATGTCCTAATTACGTAGACATATCACAAACTGAAACTTTGATTGCCAAACGGCAAAGGTTAATAGACGCCTTTGCAAACTACGAAACTTATCATATAAAAATATTGTCTGCTGATCCTAAAGACAAAGAAAACGTCACTGAGGTCGAAAATAAATATTATGCAATTCTAACAGTGTTAAATGAAACGATTAAAAGACGACAAAGCGTGCTGCCTTTACAGCCACACTTGCCTCCAGTCTCCAAAGTAAAATTACCACCAATCGATGTTCCTATTTTTACTGGTAAATTCAAAGAATTTACACCATTTATTAACTTGTACTATTCAGTTATAAATGAGAATAAGTCCATAGATTTAGTACAGAAATTGTATTATCTTAGATCTTACCTAAGGGGCGAGCCACTTGATCTAATTAAAAACTTGCCGCTTACAGCGGAAAGCTATGAACAGGCACTAAAAATATTGAACGATAGGTACAATAACAAATTTAAAATTGTTAGTGAGCACATAAACACAGTGTTAGATATGAAGCCTCTTTCTAAATCTACAGCAAGCTGCCTTAGAGAGTTTATATCAAGCATTAAACAGGAGCTTGCCGCTTTAGCAAATTTAGATGAAAATGTCAAAACATGGGATGCTATAATGATTTGTGTTCTCTCCCGCAAACTAGATATGTACACAGCACGGGCCTATCAACTCGATAGGGATGTGAGTGAAGACCCAACCTTGCAAGGTCTCCTGGACTTCCTAGAGAAACGAGCTCTGGCGCTGGAGAATGCTGAGCCGGGGGCTCCGCAACGTCAGATGCATAATGACAAGGAACACCGTCCTGGTATATCAGGAAAGGTAGTGGCTAGCGCTACACAACAGGAGCGATCATCATGCCTGCATTGTAAGTCAAACCACAGATTATATTTATGTAAAAGTTTTCAATTACTGCCAGCTCGCAAACGGGTACAATTTGCCATAGAACATAAATTGTGTAGAATATGTTTAGGTACACACACAAGGAAATGCAAGTACCACTTTCGGTGTTCAGAGTGCCATAAACCTCACAACACTCTGCTACACGACACCGACAAGGAAGATAGTGGTGCGCAGCAAGCCGTGGCATCCTCTGCTTCGCTAGCAGCAAATAAAGCCAATTATGTTCTTTTACCCACAGCAAAAGTGAAGCTTTTTGCCCGAGATGGCACTGAAATATGTTTTAAATCAGTACTTGATACTGGATCTCAGCTGTCCTTCATCTCAATGAAGGCTGTACGGCTGCTGGGCTTAAAGCCCAATAAAAGTAATGTAGATGTACTAGGTATCGCCAACGCAAAGGCAAGCGTCAGGTGTTCTGTGCCAGTAGAGATATTTTCCACGACAAGTCCATTCAAAGCCTCGGTTGTCTGCCTTGTTGTTGAGCAGATAACTTGTCAGTTACCACAAAATAAATGCGACTTGACAAACATTAGAGTTCCAAAAAATATTAGGCTTGCAGATGCAGACTTTAATATACCTAGTGAGATTGATTTACTAATAGGAGCGGACGTGGTGTTTCAGATATTGCTGCCACCGGAGTCGCCGAGCGTCCAGCTGGCGGCCCCGCTTGAGGAGCAGCCAGCGGCAGCACCCGCCGCCCAGCAGCTGCGCTTCATCAACACGCAGCTCGGGCATATCGTGGGGGGAAATCTGCCACAGCCGTCCTTGTCTAATCTTTCTTGTAATAAGGTATCTTTAAATTGTACTGCGTGCGAGTCAGACATTAGTAAAAACTTGTCCAATTTATGGAAAACTGAAAGCGTTCCTGAAGTCTATAATGAAAGGTCTTCAGAACAGGAACTCTGTGAATATATATTCAAAAATACTGTTCAGTTAAAGGAAAATCGCTTCGAAGTTGCATTACCTCTAAAACTTCCTATTAGTGAAGTCAATAATACTTTAGGGGATTCTTTTCACTTCGCATTAAAGAGATTTTTAAATTTAGAAAAAAGATTTCAAAAAGATCCCACCCTTTTTGCAGAATACAAAAATTTCATTCATGACTATTTGAATTTAAACCATGGTCACTATGTAGACATAAAATTGTATGACCTAAACAAAGATGCGGTGTATTTTTTGCCACATCATGCAGTACTTAAACCCGATAGTAAAAGTACTAAATTACGTGCAGTTTATGATGGATCTATGAAAACAAATAAAAAGCTCTCACTTAATGATATTCTCCTTAACGGGCCTATAGTCCAAAGAGATCTTTTTGACATATTACTCTTATTCAGATTTGGAGATTATACTTTCACCACTGATATAAAACAAATGTTCAGAAATGTGCGTGTGTCACCTGAATATACGTCTTTACAGAATATCTTGTGGCGCGATCATCCAGATGAGTCTATTAGATGCATCAGGCTTGACACAGTAACTTATGGATTAAAGAGTTCAAGTTATTTAGCTACACGTTGCTTAAAAGAACTGTCAGTACAAAATGAAAACAATTTACCGCTTGCATCATTTATTATTAATAATTGCACCTATGTAGATGACGTCCTTTACTCAAATAATGATTTAAATATTATGCTAGAAGCGAAATCACAGCTAAGACAGCTTTTACAATTAGGTAGTTTTCAAACGCACAAGTGGTCTTCAAATGATAGTAGATTGTTAGCTGATATTCCTTCAACGGAGCAGCATTTTGATAATTTAGAACTTGAAAAGGACGACTGCAGCATAAAAACCTTAGGCTTGCAGTTAGTTATTAATGATGATAAATTTAAATTTTCATGCCCACAGCTATTCAATGAAAATAATATTACAAAAAGGGATATTCTAGCTTACATAGGAAAATTTTATGATCCCATGGGTTTTGTAAGCCCCATTATTGTTCAAGCTAAAGCTATAATGCAAAAATTATGGGCTTCTAAGACAGACTGGAACTCCTCACCTGATGAAAGCATCAGGAGCGAATGGCTTGAATTTACTTCTAGTCTGGCAACTATGGCACCAATATATATAGATAGAAATGTGAAAGTAAATGACTCAGACACGGTACAACTAATAGGTTTCTCAGATGCTTCCAGTATGGCGTATGGCTGCTGTGTGTATCTACGAGTCATACATCCAACAGGTAAAGTCGATATGCACTTGCTATGTTCTAAATCACGTATAAATCCATTGCAAAATAAAGGCATGACAGTTCCACGCTTGGAGTTAAATGCAGCCTTGCTCCTCTCTATCCTTATTAGCAAGATGCAAGACACGCTTAAGTTAAAGCTAAATATAAGTCAGGTTTACTTATTTACTGATTCAAAAATCGTGCTTGCATGGCTGCATACTGAACCAGTCAAATTAATGGCTTATGTCGCGAACAGAGTGATAGTAATATCTAACAACACTGCTAACTGTCATTGGCTATTTGTGAACACAAAGGACAACCCTGCGGATGACATCAGCAGAGGAGTTAGTCCAACAGAGCTTAGTGCCTGCAAAAGGTGGTGGTGTGGACCTGAGCACTTGCATGATAGTGAGTATGTGTTTAATCTATCTACAGACTTACCCGCAGACTTACCTGAAATAAAAACTACAGCACTCGGCACAGCATTCTCCAGCAATCAGGCATCTACAGGTACTCCAATAAATAACTATGTTTTTGAGAGTTTACACAGATATTCTAGCATCCACAAAATGACTCGGGTGTTAGCTTATATTTTAAGATTTATAAATAACCTAAAGGGTAAAAAAATCTCTAATGAGTATATCTCAAGTTCAGAACTAAACACTGCTTTAATGTTGCTCATTAAGGATGAACAAGAAAAATATTATCAAGAAGAAATGGCATGTTTAAGAAAAAATGTTTGTATAAAGGGTTCTTTACAAAGCTTACATCCCTTCATTGATGATACAGGCTTATTAAGAGTAGGTGGTAGGCTACATCACTCTGACATTCCATATTCTCAGAAACATCAAGCTATTTTGCCAAAAGAATCACATGTTACTAAATGTATAATTATAAGTGAACATAAAAGGCTCCTACATGCAGGACCTAAGCTTTTATTATCTAACTTAAACCAAAAATTTTGGATTACTAACGGTTTAATGTATGTTAAGAAAATAACGCATAAATATGTCATATGTTATAGGCTAAAGGCTACTGCTTCGAGGCAGTTAATGGGTTCCCTGCCGGCCGGAAGGGTGACTGCCATGAGCCGTCCTTTCGAAAAGGTCGGTGTGGATTTCGCTGGGCCAATAAATGTAAAGCTCTCACGTGTAAGGCGTTCACTTACTAGCAAAGGCTACATTTGTGTCTTTGTATGTTTCGCCACTAAGGCGATTCATTTAGAGTTAGCGTCAGATCTTACTTCTGAGACTTATCTAGCATGCCTTAGGAGATTTATATCGCGACGGGGATTGCCTAAAGAAATCTACTCCGATAATGCCTCCACTTTTAAAGGAGCGAGGAACCAATTAACTGAACTCGACAAACTGCAATCTTCTAAAGACCACCAAAAGAAAGTGCATTCCTTTTCAGCGCATAGAGGTATAGAATTCCACTATATACCTAAGTTCCGACGTACGGGGGACTTTGGGAGGCTGGGGTAAAGAGTACAAAATACCACCTAAAGAGAGTTTTGCAAAGCCATTTGTTAACTTATGAACAGATAAATACTGTGCTCGTAGAGATTGAATGTGTATTAAATTCCAGACCTTTGATACCTCTATCTTCATCTGATGTAAATGATTTTAGCTATCTGACACCAGGTCACTTTTTGATAGGAAATGCCTTGACTATGTACCCTGAAAATGATGTTTCTACTGTTCCACAAAATAGATTAAAATTTTGGCAGGTATGTACACAGATAAAACAATCATTTTGGAAGATGTGGTACAAACACTATATCAATGTATTGCAAAATAGACCGAAATGGCTCAATATTAGTCCTAATATTTCAATTGGCACTCTTGTCATCTTAAAGGAAGATAACCTTCCTATGATGTCCTGGCCGATGGCCAGAATTTGTAAATGTTTTCCCTGGCCACGATGGTCTTGTACGAGCCGTTGAGGTAAAAACATCTAATGGAAAATCACATGTACGCTCTATTCTCAAAGTATGTGTTTTGCCTATTGATAATTAATAATTACCATATCTTTTTTCTCATATATTTTCTGTTTATTTCATTTATTAAAAAACATATGTTTGGAATAATAAAGTGAGAAACTTAAGATTAATTAAGAAATTTAAGATTAAGAAATAAAATGGCAATAATCAGTCACTATTAATATTATGTTAAGTTTAGTTTATAGCCTTCAACATGGCACATCAAACTGGTGCTCATTGGTTTTGTAAGATTTCTTGTTATTATTTGTGAGGCCGCAACATGTTGGCAAGACAACATAAGAATTAAAAAGTAAACTGTCAACTGTCACTTTCTCTTCTTACAAAACTAATCTCGTGTGGTATACATGTGTTGTAACGTGAGTGGTGCAATTATATCAAGTTTCCTAGAACCAGCAGTATTTTAATTCAACTCCTATATACAGTCCTCTATTCTTGTACACCTGGTCATGTGTGACGTCATACCAGCTCCGGCGGCGACCTTCGCCTTCAGCAACTGCCTCAAATCACTGGCGGTGCCATGCCTGGACGGCCACAAACAGCTGGGCCTGAAGCATCGCACACTAGCATTCTAAAAGCCAGCGGTTGTATTCGCCAACAAGTCCTTACCTCCTGCCTGGTCATGTGTGACGTCATACCAGCTCCGGCGGCGACCTTCGCCTTCAGCAACTGCCTCAGAGCGCTGGCGGCGCCGTGCCTGGACTCCCACGAGGCCACAAACAGCTGAGCCTGGAGCATCGCACACCAGCCTTCTAAAGGCCAGCGGTTGTAATCGCCCCAGGTGCCTGAACAGTCTGGAACAGCTAGGCTGCTGTCCACTGCGAAGAAGATTTTCATTTAATGATAAACTATAATATATGTATTATCTGGGTTTTATCCGCGTCTTTGTACACGCATTTAAATTTCACGGAAATAGTAAAATTTTCCGGGATGAAAAGTACCCTGTGTTCTTCTTGTTCGGGAAATTTAAAGAAGATTGGTTCAGTAGATAAAGCGTGACGAGGTAACAAACAAATATTTAAACTCACTCGTTTAAAAGGATGAGATAGGATTAACATAGCATATATATATATATATATATATATATATATATGCTATGTTAATCCTCATTTTTTTGACTGAGTTAAACATAGTCTTGCCGGTTGATTTCAAATATCATATATACACGATATACGAATTAATAATATATTAATTATAATAACATGATCATGAATATGATAATTATTATTTATTAATTATGTAACGTAAGTAAGTAAACAAAATAATTTATGTCAGCTTTTGTTTAGCGAGGACGGAATACGTATGATCCGAAAAGCGGACGAAGAAGTGACCGAATGGATGACAACTTCACCATCTAATTTTGCTGCACCATACGCAAACAATAATAATAACTGACATACATTTTAAGAAACTTCTTAAACTACCGAGTCACAAACACATCCCGGCGAGTAGACGTAGCAGGCCAGTAGTTAACTTAACGAGATAAAGTGGCATAGATGAAGAGAATCCAATTGAATCATTTTAGAGAGCTGTTATAAAATCATTTGCGTCGTTTTGGTCAATATGCTTGTCTGCTACTCAGGAGGTCCCAGGTTGGATCTCCAGTCAGGGAAATATGCAAAATTTAACTTCTCTGATTGGCCTGTGTTTTGATTATTTGTTTAAGTATTTATTATAAAATATAGTAGGTACTGTTAAGTTATTATTGAATTAATTTCGGGGCTAACTTAATTTGTGTGATTTGTACCTATTAATTATTTATTATTCCGCCCTCATCCATCTTATTTCATAATAACAATACTTGCAAATGCAAGGCAAATGTTAATTGCCTAACTCAAAATTTGCACAGTTCACTAACTTAAAAGACGTTTACAAAAACTTAAATGATTATTGGTATAAATTTTTTATTTCATGGAATGGTTAGCTGGTAGACAATGTGTTCAGTATTACATTATCTATTAAAACAACTTAGGGTTTTATAGATCATTTATGTGCTTGATATCTAAAGATTGACCGATCAGATTTTAAGGGCAGTTGTGGTCTTAGACCCTCTACTCACCTCAAAATTGTTGGGACAATCTAGTACGAAAGAGTGGGGATGGCGTCAGACGGAAAAATGGGAAGCAAGTGTGAAGAAACGGGCCGACATGATATCCATCCCCACTTTTTCATACTACCCCGCACCTTTGAGGTGTGTAGAGCCCTTTAGATGGCACACGCTGGGTTATTAAAAAACCATTCTAGCCTTGAAAATACGCCGGCCAAAAATACAGGAAAACAAACGGAAAATCTTCCAAACGATTCAAGTTTTAGATAAGATATTTTTCATATACCTATAATGTTAGACTGGTTTATGTTATACCTAAGAAATATACGTTAGAAAGAATGTATAAATTTATATAAATATTGTGATCAATAAAATTTAAATAAGTTGTGGTTAACCCCAAGAATATACCTACAAACTTTATTTATTTTTCCGTATGAGTACTGCATTGAAACTTATATCTTTCGAATTTCATACATTACATAGAAAAACAAGTCAGGTGGGTTACTACAGTCTCTTAATTCCACCCACATGCGAATGAATAAGCGAGATGTCACTATACATCCCGTATTGCGCCATCTAGCTTACTCACTCACATATAAATGGAAATAAGATACCACGGTAAGCTCCAGTACCCGGCCGTCGGCAATCATCACACAAAATAGTAAATGTGACAGAGATAATACGTTTTTAGTTTCAGTTCAGTTTAGTCAAAATCAGACTTTAAGTCCATCGTTAAAAAAGTTAAATAAATAAATAACGCTCTACACAGCAGAAAAGCCTATGTGCAATATTTATCGCCCGATACTTTAATGGTACTTAGGCCGGCCCGAGTTCACTCAATTCAATTCTCGATCCAACTCAGTTCAATGATTTTTTAATCGCTTTGTTAACTCACCATCATCATCTCGGCTATATTTGGGAGTGCATCGTTAACGGCTTCTGAAGATGATTTATTTAATCTCTGGCAAAAAGTGTCAGATTCGATCACCAAATAATTAATTAAAATAAGACTTGTGGTTTCCCACTTAACATAAATCGTAATGAGATCATATAGCACATTAACCTGTGGCTTTTGATCTCGTACTATAAACTAATGTTACTATCAAAGTAACAGAGATGCCGCGTGTCAATTAATAGCAAATAATACAAGTAATAATGTGAACCAGTTGGTATAAATGACTACATTGCAATTGCATTTTGTAGATAGGTACTTATTTATGAATTTAAAAATTGAAAGACAACGTTTGATTGGTCAATTTAATACTAAAGGCATACTTGCAATGCAATTTTAAAAATTCGAACATTCGTTAAGCTTACATTTACTAAACTATGTTCGGTCCCTTTCTGTCTTATCTATTTTTGACGTGAAAGAACGAGACGAAACCTATATTAGTTAACTTGGTCTAATTGAACGTTCCTTAATTTTTATGAATAAGGGGGTAAGTATGTAGACACAGGAAGGAAATGGTGGGGTGCATCTAGGACTGGAAAGATTCATAATACTACGTTAATATACAACACAAGACTATTATGGTACTAATATGGTAGCTAAAAGTGGCTAAAATGCCTTAAGATATTTCTAGAAACCTATGTTAAGTTTACAATACACTCACCGATAACATCTTCGTGGTCCAGCTTCATCTTCTTGCGGTCGGGCTCCACGGGAGGCGTGGGTGGCGCCGAAGGGGGATCCTCACACTCCCGAGACTTCTGTTTGCTAAATGCTAGCCTCGCTTTCCGTTTAGCGAGGTTTATCTCTCGGGAACTGAGGTGCTTTGACTCTGGCACTAACTCTTGTACTGGCCTCTGTTGGAGATTAAAAATAAATGTAAGTTACGTTACTAAAAAAGTAAAAGTAAGTTACGATATTGACAATGTCGATGTATACAACTTACTCTGGGCGTTTCAGTCTTGGTTGGAGCAGGCCTAGTGAGACACAGGTCTTCGTTGGAGTACACGGAAGTGAGATCGACACCTAGTTGAGCTGCCACGTCCAAGCCAAGCTACTGACGATGTAACAACTTACTCTGGGCGGTTCAGTCTTGGTTGGAGGCGGCCTGGTGAGACACAGGTCTTCGTTGGAATATACGGAAGTGAGATCGACTCCTAGTTGAGCTGCCACGTCCAAGCCAAGCTACTGGCGATGTAACAACTTACTCTGGGCGGTTCAGTCTTGGTTGGAGGCGGCCTGGTGAGACACAGGTCTTCGTTGGAATATACGGAAGTGAGATCGACTCCTAGTTGAGCTGCCACGTCCAAGCCAAGCTACTGGCGATGTAACAACTTACTCTGGGCGGTTCAGTCTTGGTTGGAGGAGGCCTGGTGAGACACAGGTCTTCGTTGGAATATACGGAAGTGAGATCGACTCCTAGTTGAGCTGCCACGTCCAAGCCAAGCTACTGGCGATGTAACAACTTACTCTGGGCGGTTCAGTCTTGGTTAGAGGAGGCCTGGTGAGACACAGGTCTTCGTTGGAATATATGGAAGTGAGATCGACTCCTAGTTGAGCTGCCACGTCCAAGCCAAGCTACTGGCGATGTAACAACTTACTCTGGGTGGTTCAGTCTTGGTTGGAGGCGGCCTGGTGAGACACAGGTCTTTGTTGGTATATACGGAAGTGAGATCGACTCCTAGTTGAGCTGCCACGTCCAAGCCAAGCTACTGGCGATGTAACAACTTACTCTGGGCGGTTCAGTCTTGGTTGGAGGCGGCCTGGTGAGACACAGGTCTTCGTTGGAATATACGGAAGTGAGATCGACTCCTAGTTGAGCTGCCACGTCCAAGCCAAGCTACTGGCGATGTAACAACTTACTCTGGGCGGTTCAGTCTTGGTTGGAGGAGGCCTGGTGAGACACAGGTCTTCGTTGGAATATACGGAAGTGAGATCGACTCCTAGTTGAGCTGCCACGTCCAAGCCAAGCTACTGGCGATGTAACAACTTACTCTGGGCGGTTCAGTCTTGGTTGGAGGAGGCCTGGTGAGACACAGGTCTTCGTTGGAATATACGGAAGTGAGATCGACTCCTAGTTGAGCTGCCACGTCCAAGCCAAGCTACTGGCGATGTAACAACTTACTCTGGGTGGTTCAGTCTTGGTTGGAGGCGGCCTGGTGAGACACAGGTCTTTGTTGGCATATACGGAAGTGAGATCGACTCCTACTTGAGCTGCCACGTCCAAGCCAAGCTACTGGCGATGTAACAACTTACTCTGGGCGGTTCAGTCTTGGTTGGAGGAGGCCTGGTGAGACACAGGTCTTCGTTGAAGTATACGGAAGTGAGATCGACTCCTAGTTGAGCTGCCACGTCCAAGCCAAGCTACTGGCGATGTAACAACTTACTCTGGGCGGTTCAGTCTTGGTTGGAGCAGGCCTAGTGAGACACAGGTCTTCGTTGGAGTACACGGAAGTGAGATCGACTCCTAGTTGAGCTGCCACGTCCAAGCCAAGCTACTGGCGATGTAACAACTTACTCTGGGCGGTTCAGTCTTGGTTGGAGGAGGCCTGGTGAGACACAGGTCTTCGTTGGAGTATACGGAAGTGAGATCGACTCCAAGTTGAGCTGCCACGTCCAAGCCAAGCCGTGCGTTTAACTGCTGGCGTTGCTTAGCCAGCTTCTCCTTCATGTCTACAACAAAAACCAGTTTAATATGATATTTCTTATGTATTCGCGATTGATACATATAAAAATTAGTCTATTTTATACGTTTTATATCGTTTACTACTTATTTATTTACACCTAACGTTTCAAGCGGGTTCAGGGTCGCCAGTAGACAGTCCACCTGCCTGTGACTGGATCAAAACCGTATTAAATTAGTTCGTTTAATATACTTATATTTACTAAATTATTATAAGTATTTTAAGTTATTACATAGTCAACTAATTAATTGAACTTCCTCTTTAGGGCTTTAATTTATTTTATTTTTATACTACTTCCTCGGAAAGTTGACTTTTACTAGGTCAAGGACGGGGTTAAAAGTACGTAATTCTTCCCGCCAAAAAATTCGGGCGGAAATGTGACCTGCTATTTGATTTTTTTATGTCACTTTTGACATTAACAAATAAAAATCTCAAAGTTAATGCAAGAAATAAAAAAAATATTTAATCAAATATCAAACAAAGTGATAATGAATGTTCGATCCTTTTGCATTCATTTTTAAATTTTTTGATTAGCATCATAGATGTCTTAGAACAGAGTCTCTGTTGTACTTAATTCCATGTGTTTCTGACTTGAGAATCGAACAGTCTTATTTAATATTTCGTTAAAAAGGCGATTAATGTTTGGAGTATGAGCAGGAGAGATGAGGAAATATGCTCGACCGCCGCAAAGGAAAGATCTTCCCGCCAGGCGAGGTGGTATGCCTGGAGAATCGCGGCTCCAACGATGTTCTGTCGGAGGTTGTATATATGCTCCAATCCTTCGTAACTTCAATTGTGCGATTGTGTCGCCACAAATGCATCAATTGACATATAATTTCTTCATATAAAAGTACTTAGTGACCAATTCCACTAACAAACGTTTTTAAAGATGGATTCCGTTTATCCATGTCTTATTTTTCTCGCATGTGTAGTATAAATAGTAGTAGTAACTGCTCGTTGGTGGATGAGCCAGAATGCGTGATTGTTCCATGCAATGAGGGATTTCTTAAACATTTATTCAAATCAGGTTTGAGTGTATAACAAAATTAACAAAACACTAAGTGAATATTTTATATAAGTTTATTACTAACTACTAAGACTAGGTCTTTGATTTAGTTTTACATAATGCCAAATTAAAAAGATATATAAAGATTATATATGTGATAATTTAATTATTTAACGTAGAGTCAGTTAAAATACAAATTAACTTAAACTGTATGAAAAATTATTCTTTTTATCTTAATCTCTATTTAGACAATAAGATAAAGATAATCGAGAGACGTTCTGTGTCAAAACTACAAAAAATATTTCATAAAATGATACAAACAAACAAATCGTTTCTACTACTCGATGTGGAAATCAGTAGTAGAGAGTATCCCGTAGGGGTAGGCAGAGGCTTACCCTTACGGGAAACTGGTGTGGTGATATGTATATGTATGTACGCAATATTTATGTTCACAATGCTTCGCGAACTTTAATTACTTTTGACCATGTAAACCAGTTCATATAAATGTATAATGGAGCAATGCAATTTTTGAGTTCTAGACTCAAAAAATGCATTGCTAGACTTGTTAAAATTAATTCTGATGTTGTATGAAGAAAATACGGACAAAAATGATGATAATACCTGCAACACTCAGAGCCTCCTCATCATCATATTCGTGCCCCTCGGAGCCCATCAGGTGGGCCCCGTTCTGGAGCACACGCTCCAAGTCGAAGGTCTCGCACCGTAGACGCCCGGTGTCTTCCGGGTCGCATTTCTCCTCTGGAAAAAAATAAAACAATTCCTATCCATAATATAACTAGCTGACCTGACGTTGTCCTGTCTTCTTCTTTTCTTAATTTTTTTTAAATGTTTCTCTCAACCACACCCCGAACACTCAATATAACAGCGCCGAACAAGATACCTATCACCACTACTACAATTCGGTCGCGTAAGCACACATATATGTGTATGTTACTAGTTAGGTTTTGTTTTTATCGTATCATAGTCGTCGCAGCGGCCGCGCGGCTGACTGAAGCGACATCCTTGCATTATTCTGCCCGCGATTTTTACCCTAAATTGCGCAATTATCTGTTTCGGGTGGGAGTGTCCTTTCTGTACGTTAGTACTATTAACAATTCTGTGGCTCAACTTCCTAAGAACATTATACTGACAATAGTAAGCACAATAAAAATAGAATCAGAGAAATTGTTCCATCCGTTCACGCGTGATGCGATATACAAAGCATAAAACAAGCCAATTATTAAGAGGATTAACTTTAACATATTGATAGTCTCGCTATTGAGGAAGGTAATGAATGAAATATACCGAACAGTTGGACAGAAAATGATGATCTATTCGTACGAAGAGGAAAATAAAAAGATGACTCAGAAGGAATATGTCAAAATGATTATAAGGGAAAGAACCATAGTAAATATGATGAATTAAGTTTATTACAAAATAGACTTAAGGATGAGTACGAAGAAGATGACTCTTCGTAGTAGTAATAAGAGAATTTAGAAGTACAAAAACTCTAAACTCTATTCATTTAGGTTTCCTGATGAAATCACTGAACTAGGTGCAAATTGTCATTTCAGCTTTATAACAACACTAACTGCAAAATTAGTATATGCATGTGATGATAGTAAACTTAATAACATAAGGATTATACCTATTAGAAATCGCGGGTCGAATTTGCAACTACATACTAATTAACGCCATGTTGATATTATTTAGCATAAACTTTAACACATACTTTTAGATATAATTATTCTTTAATATTCTTCCTAGACCTATTTTCATCAGATTAATAAAATACATTGTTCATTATTGCACCAATTAGAGAAATTGAATAATTGCCTCTACCGCACATGTTTTTTTGTAATTTGCGAATGTGCAGCAGACAAACCAGTACATGGTTTGAGGCGCCACAGTGTGCAAATATTGTAACTTTTGGATAAATTAAATAAATAAATGACTTTTTTGCTAATTCAGTAGCAGTCTTTGTATGCAGGTCTTAAACTAATCTTAACCGTATTTACCGTCTGCTGGTGGCGCTTTACCGATTTCCATACAAAAACCTTTCCACATTAGCTAAGTTCATGACATATGTCGACGCACAGTGTTTTACGTAGTATGGGAGGGATGGCAGAAATTATTTAAGGTATAAAAAGTGTAATAAATAAAAAAAAACTTTAAAATTAATGATTCTTAGACAAATTCAATGAGTTTTAATTATTAATCTGTATCCGTACAGTAGCACTCGTGATACTATACAAAGATGTTTGCGGCAAAGGGTTCCTGTAATAGATTTATGACTTCGCGAAGAAATACTGAAGGTATTGTAATTGATTTTTGAAGGCAATTTATACCTAAATAAGGGTATGAAGAGATGAAGACAGTAGAAGGTTATTGTATAACTAATAAATTCAACCCCTACGAATACTTTCTCGAAAAATAATTCCTATATTTTCAAAATCATGATTACGTGTTTCTTGAGCCTCTTTAGATACAGAGCCTCAAGAAACAAGACACATGAAATAATATTTAATAGATAAACCTTCTCCATTACAGCTTGTTATTTTACATTGTCTTACCGCTTAACTTTCTCAGCATCGCCCATTTGGTTGACTGGTATATAAAGCCTCAGGCTTTAAATCCGCCATTTAAAATTATGTAATAAAGTTAAATAAATAAATGAAAACCTTAGCTAACTTAGATTTTATTGCTTTTAAGCAATATAAGAACGTCACAGTACGCAAGTTAGAGCTTGTTTCTGTGACAGCAATACAAATTTTGTTATTTAACAATTTTACCATTGCAAAGTCTAGTTCATAGGTTCTTAATTGTTTTAAAAGTTGTGTGACCGATCACCAACAGAATAAAATGTGTTCAATATACGAATTACTTCCTCATCTCTTAATAATATTTTCTCGATAACATTAAGGTTTTCGTTTTCGAAAGCCATTCGAAAATTCCGGAAAAATGCTGGAGATGACGATTTTGGATTGTCATTTATTAAAACCACCACAAGTAAAATATACATAAACAGTTGCCCGACTTGATGCTACCAGTTAGCATTCTCTACCTGTCAACCGTGTGCAAAAACAGAAATGTTTGATAAGTTATTCTTCCAAATAAAACTTTTTTTTATTATTCATTTATTTCTTAAACTTTATTACAAACTATTCAAATTGCGTATTTAAAGCTATTTATTTAAAGCAACCAACAGGTGATGTTGAGAGTTTAATTTATGCTTAACTTCTCATGAGATGTTTTGAATGACGTCTCAAAGATATTTTTTTACATAAGTTCAGCTACTTTTAAAAGCTTTCCGTGATGTCAAAAACATAATCTGCACTAAGTTTTTCCTCAAAACTGCGAACGAGCCGAAAATGAAATCAATTACCTACTAACAAAAACAACAAAAATTTAAACAACCGCAACCAAAAGCAAAAATTACTAAGTGATTTACTTAGAAGAGGTTCTGTGCTAACTATGCTACAAATAAACTATCATATAGAAACGCATAGAAACTTATGAAAACCACGATTGAAAACAAAGTAAGTGAGCAATTTGGTGTCCTTTTTTAACACCTCTAATAAGAAAACACAAAAAAAATAATTATAATTGCAGCACTAAGTTCGAACTATATATAACTAAAACACTTTAAACACCACGGTTAAAAAAATACAGCGTGAACGATGCAAAGTCTCAATTTAACGTTCGTAGCAAACGCGCGCAAAGAAAACAACATACAATCCGAAATTTTTATAACAAACACCTGATAGCAAAAATAAGTGCATCAAATACCTGGCTTCCCAAATTTAAAGAAAAATATGACTCTATGTATAGTTAACATATTTGCAAAATCGATTTTTTTGCCAACGCTCCCATACAGGGTAACACATTGTGCGACGTGCATTTATTAAATTTAGGTTGGTACATAATTAAGATGTTTTAGTTCGACATACCATCGGCTAGCTTTTATCTGGTGGTCGTTAAAGGAACCACGTCAGAGGCCAAGAGGCGGTTCCGCACAACTCTGACTCCAGGGTCAATTGACAATGTAACCTGCACGAAATGATAATGATGAGCCCAACATAATCGTCATGAATTATAATTGAATACTATATTATATCAAATATTCTTGATAGAAATGTTTCTATTTTGCATTGTTAAGATGAATCGAATAATCATCGCACTGCGCTTATGCAGGATATCCGGGTATATAATATCGGTCCCATGTTCGTCTGCATTTTAATTTGATATGATTTTTTTTATACTTAGTTCCGCCGACGCAGGATATGAAGCTTGTTTGTGCAATCATTGCGCATTTTATATAAAATATTATATGTCCCTTGTCTATATTTTTTTAAAACCCGACTACGGCAAAGCCACCGCGCGGGAGGGTTAAGACTTTGACAGGTTTGTATGTATGTTCATCTGTGCGCAATTTTCTTCTAAACTACAAGTGATAATTAAACAAATGGGGTATCGTTGGAAAGGTCTTAGTTATCCGCTGGTTCTTATCTATGTAACGTAACGTCATGTCAATTTACAACAGCGCCATCTAGAAGGCATAAAGTGAGGACCTGATTTTTTTTTTATTGTTGATGCCTTGTGTTAACTAAAAAACATCTCAAAAACATATATATTGTTAGTTTTAGCTCGCGGGTTTGCATGCTTCTGATATTTGAAAATTTTCTTCATACAAAACGACTGTTTGTGTTCGCGATTTTATTCCCATACCCCATGGGATACCCCATTTCTTTAATTATCACTAGTAGTTGGAAAGACCTTAGTTATGCGGGTGACATAAGCTATGTCACGTCATGTTAAAATTGAAACAGCGCTCTCTAGAAGACAAAAGTTTAGGCAAAAAATATAAATATACGAAAAGCGATTTACTTCTTAATTACTAGTGATAATTGAACAAATGGCGTATCGTTGGAAATGTCTTAGTTATACACTAGTTCTAGGCTATGTGACGTTATGTTAAATTTAAAACAGCGCCATCTAGCGGGCATAAAGATAAAAAAAGAATTGTTGATGCCGTGTGGGGTATCAAATGAAATACAAATACAAATATCTTTATTGTAAAAAACTGGTATTATCAGCACATGTAAAAACAAATAAGTTCAAAAACTATAACTCACTAGCTTTTTCCCGCAGCTCCGCCTGCGTCAAAAAGTAGCCTATGTTTGACCCCGGGTCTTCCACTATATTCATACCAAATTTCATCAAAATCCGTTCAGCGGTTTGGCCGTGAAAGCGTAACAGACAGACTTTCGCATTTATGATATTAGTATAGATTTAGTATAGATTTCTATTTACTATAGGTGCCACCTGTTGCCGTTTTGTTATAAGGGAGTTTAACTATCGATTTGCAATTTATTTTACACCCACAACCCACAATAAGCTATCTGCTTAACCCAAAGGTTAACTACAATGCTTTTAACATTAAGTTCGCCCTTTACGGTTTTGTATGACTTACAAAAATATTAAATACTTAAATAAATCTAGACCACTAGATTTATTTAAGTATCCGATTTAAAGTCATATTTTAACAGGTCGGCAACGCGCTCGTAACATCTCCGGTGTTGCAGGCGTTCATAGGCTACGGTAACCACTTACCATCAGGTGGGCCGTACGCCTGTTTGCTTTCAAACCTTGGAAGCTGAGGATTCAAGTGGAAAAGAAATTATAAGCATACATCTTTCTTATCAAATAGCCTGCAATGATAGTTATAAACACATTACATAATATTTCCTCACGTTTAACAACGGAAAAGAGTATCTTATCAAGTGTCACACATCCGACTGGCAAATCAAGCAGTTCTCCATTAGGCCATTGTAACAATAAAGGCGGCAAGGTCGGCGTGAACCCCCGTCTATTTCGGATCTAGGTCAGCGGTCGATCGACTTGCAAACTTGACTAGTTTACTAAACTGAAAACTGGTTTCCCACGTTCTAATGATAAATTGTTGTCATTATTTGCGTATGGTGCAGCCAATTGTGATGGTGAAAGGTAAGATCAATCCAATCGGTCCCTTCTTCATACGCTCGTCTTCATCAGATCTGACATTGCTTCTTTTTTTTGGTGTTGAAATGTCCAGCCATTGACCACGATTCCACCTGATGTTGAGTGCAGATGTGATCTATGATGGAGCTCGCTGGCTTCCGTTGTAATGTTCATTACATAAATAGGTAGTTGAGATAAGCAAAACTAGCATACCTACTTAAATCATACTTCATACTAATATTATAAATGTGAAAGTGTGTTTGTTTGTTTGTCCTTCCTTCACGCCCTAACTAAGCAATCAATCGACTTGATTTTCGGCATAGAGTTAGTTCAAAGGATGGAGAGTAACATAGGCTACTTTTGGTCCTGGAAAAACATCATGTTCCTAAAGGAGGTTTACACGCGGGCGAAGCCGCGGGCACAGCTAGTATGTATATAAAAAACTCAAATGAAGATGTCTGTTGAAGCAGATGGATAGTTTGTCTACCTACGTAATAAGTATGTACGGATCACGGATGATGTACAAAATGTAATTTCTCTGTGGATATCGTTTTTATCAGAATCAGAAAATGTAAAAGAAGCGGTTGTATTAAATACCAACTTTGGTATGGTCATATTATGTTTTAATTTTACCTTTGTAATTGGTAAAATAAAGCGTATATCTAATCTATATAATAGATATACATATTATTAGCTCATCTATTATGAAGCATAAAAAAGTAAACTATTAATTATAATTGATTAAAACATCGGAAAGAGAAATATACATGGACGCTGAAAAATGTATACTTAAAAAGAGATTTCGGACCTAAGATTATCTTAGAAAAGGGATATTTTTGACTTAAAAATAATGAAAAGGTTCTCAACATTATCAACTACAATGGTTAAAATAAAAATCGATTAAAATGACAGCTGTCAAATCGTATACATTTTCTTGTTAGTCTCTGTCGCTATAGCTATATTTTAACCAGTGTAGTATTTGTATAAACCAAGTTATAAAACTGATTGTAGCACAAGCAATGAGATTGGTTAACATTAAAATGCATGTATGAATGTTGAACAAGTTCATGAAACATGGATCTCACCTTTTTTGCCAGTGTACGGCGCCGGCTGCCATTCCGGCACATTCGTCAGAATAGCTTCCACGGCCTGCAACAAATTACATAAAACCTTTATATTTTACCTTTATATTATATTCACATAAAAAATTATACCATTTTAGACACACTCTGAATCAGTCGAATGATTTGAAGAAAAATGATAAGTTTCCAATGTATATTTACAGCGGGTAAATGAAATAAATAAATAAAAAAATATATTTGCAATCATTTTAATGGCGGAGAGAAAGGTATGTGTGAGGAGAGAAGATAAATCCAGGATTCGGGGAATAGTACAATATTTATTATTTTTACTTTACAAATTTTAGTAAATTAAGACTCTAAGGGTACACGTTAATAAGAAATATAGATAGGGGTCGTGAGATCCAAGGAGGCACGAGATCCAGCCAGGTAGCCGCTATGAAATAGCCAGCCACTTAACTTGGAGATGACGAGATGATCCGAGAGAGCCCTCTGGTGGACGCGCGCAGGCTTATATATGGCCCTCGGGGTAATGCAGTGACGTGACCGTTGACGAAGACACGATGTCACGATTTGATTAGACATAATCAAAATTACTTCAGTGTCGGAAACGCTCTCGTGACATCTCCGGTGTTGCAGGCGTTCATAGGCTATGGTAACCACTTACCATCAGGTGGGCCGTACGCCTGTTTGCCTACTTAGTTGTATAAAAAAAAAAGAGCGCTTATTATATGCTGAAATTTACAAACATAATTTGCTCTCATTGCCAATTTAACTTTAATTCAAAATTAATTAAATTAAATTCCAACTTAAACTATCTCAATCCAATCAAATTTAAATTAGAGGAGCTCGTTAGTCGAGCGCGACCCGCGTATCCGTAGCGAATGCGCGTGTCAAGCGACGGCGTGACGCGACAACTATTGGATTGGTCGCCATTTATTGGCATTTCTATCTTAAGCTCCTCCGTGCTTCGGAAGGCACGTTAAGCTGTTGGTCCCGGTTGTTATGGATAGATAGCAGTCGTGAGGCTGTGTCAGATGCCTTAGGGGGCAACCTAAAAAATTCTGACAGTGTTGGCGACTAACACACATCGGGTCATGTTCCTATTGGTCTGGTTTCCCTTAAAAAGGGTTACGGGGGTCAGGCGGCATTAGCTCCATTGAAATAACCAGTTCCGCCATATCTAGGACCATGACTTACAGCGTACCCTAGGCTCCGAAGCGTAAGCTGACGACGCAACTAGGAATACACGCAAGGAGGATGATGAATCCAATCAAATTTAAAGTATTTCGCGACTTACATACAATGTCAATATAATTCAATTTGCTCATACTGCTTAAATCTTAAAGAATTGTACACATAACATAATCAACAATCATGTAATCTGTTGGTGTACCCAATAAATAAAACGAAAATCATTCGATTTATTTTGAGCGAATAACAGATTCCAAAAAAACAGAGCTACTGAATCGATACATTAGATTTCACAGTATAATAATGGCTTCAGAGGCAGACAATTCAATATTTACTGAATACGATTTCACAAAATTATAATATTCCATACGGTCTTGAAAGACGTCAAAGAGCAAACAATGTTTATCTGAGTCACGGATATACAACTATAATTCTTATTTATTTACGATTCACGAGTAAATTATAAAATAAATGTACGAGTTGGAATTGTTACATCAAATAGGCTAGTTTCCAGGGTCAAAAGAGTAACATTAAAATTAGTCCGTCATTTAAGGAATTAAAATATATCAGTATTTTTTTCTTTTGCCAATTGAGCGATAAATTATAAAGATATAACGCATCAAAGTTTAGGAGTGGAAGCTCGTGACGTCACATATTATGAAAAAGTGAGCACACTGTGACGTCACACGGAACTTTAACGCGCCATATATTTACCATTCTTTGTTTTATTTTCAAAAGAAAAAATACGTCTCCAATATTTTTTGATTATCTAACTGACGGACTAATTATATTTTTTTAGGAAACTAGCCTATTGTTGACGATAACACTTAGGTTTTCGACTGCATTAACTGTTGCTTTAAAGCGTTTTTTATAGTTATAACAGTACCAACACTACACATTTTTTTTTTATCTAAATAAAGCCTTATCTATCTACACTAATAATAAAAAGAGGAAAGATTTGTATTTTTGTGTGTATGTTTGTAATTAATAAACTCAAAACTACTGTGCCGATTTTAAAAATTATTTCACCATTGGAAAGCTACATTAACCCTGAGTAACATAGGCTATATACCGCAGGCGGAGCTGCGGGAAACAGCTAGTAATAAATAAGGCAAATTGTAATTTGTTATGAGGATCACAAAAAGGTCAATTTGAAGTTGTTAAAATATAGGGAGTTCCACAGGGTTGCATAATTTCATCTATACATTTATTTACGCTAATTACATATATTTTGTTCTTTAGGTTCCATCTATCATTTAACATTCACATGTTATCGCTAGCATTATATTTACGAAAATAATATGTCCCTTTATTCGTACAGATATTGCAAGTTCAATGTCTGTATTTGTAGTATGTTATACTACAAATACAGACACGTTATGTATGATATACGTGACTCTAAAACTATCTCAATATTTAAGAAATTAGTTAAGAGCCATTTTACATATTCGCGCGAATTTCTATGATTTTGGACTCCTTGATTTCTATTTTAGGTAACACGCAGAAATTATTTAATAACTGGGAAAAATGGATCAATCTTTAGTGTTGACGTTTAATGAAGCACATTTACTAAAACTTATTTCTTTAATTTTTAGTGACCCATCTCCCACAACCATTTTACTGAGAAATTGCCGCAGGCTTAATTTCAAAGTCCTAAATCTATTAAAAATGCTTATATAATAAGCATAAAAAAATTACGTAATAATCGGTCATATATTTTTGTCGACGTTTAATGTAAAACATTCCTGAATTTCATTACCATTACTGAATAAAAAAATAAACAATTTGGCAATATTTAAAGATTTACGTTTGACTTTCATCGTGATTTATGACTTAGATTACAGTAAAAACAAAATAAAAATTATCCCAAAATAAACAATGTTCTTTGGAGAATTGATTTTTACAAGTATTTTTCAATATTAGCAATAAATTTTGTCATTATTATTTATTACAATATCATATAAATTGCGATGCACAAGCGGGAGCCGATTAGTCTGGCGCGAGCGCTTGTCTGGGCAGGACCTATGCCATTTTTTTAGCGTCCTGAATTTCGCGCGCTCGTATCGTAAAGTGTTGAGATATACTACGATTAAATACTTTTGATCCGCTTTGAGTTTTGTAACGTGAGGTAAGTTTTGAAGAAAATTGAAATAGTTTATTTTATTTGTTTGTATTATTATAACCATATTTTTTATTTGTTTTTTTTAGCTATGGGTCGCAATGAAAATGTATACCGTTGTTGAGAAAAAGGAAACCGATAATTCTGCAGCTTTTAAAAAGCAATAGAAGTGAGGTAAATTTATACAATGAAATGGTTACGGCTAATGACCGAAGTGCGGCTACTCTTAAGGTTCGCCGGCTAATCTTAAGTGTAGCCGAAATGCCGGCTAATCTTATCTGAAAGAAATGTTTTTACCATATGTTACTATTTTTTTAATATATTTTGTAGGCAACAAGCATACTGCCTGCCAGATGGTAAGAGGTCACAGGAGTTTAGACACCTGCCACATCTGGAATGGCACGTGCGCTTTGCCTAACCTTAAATAGTTTAGTAGGGAACTAAGCATTCGGCCAACCTAATGGTGAGATTTCACAGTAGTTAATAGTCACCTGCAACACCTGGAATGTGACGTGCGCATTGCCGAACCTTGAACAATTTGGAAACAAACATGCATACGGACTGCCTGATATTAAGACATCATACTAGTCTATAGACTCCTGCAACAACTGGAATGTCATGTGCGCATTGCCAAGCATTGAACAATTTGAAAACAAACATGCATACGGACTGCCTGATAGTAAGACATCGTACTAGTCTATAGACACCTGCAACAACTGGAATGTCAAGTGCGCATTGCCGAGCATTGAACAATTTGGAAACAAACATGCATACGGACTGCCTGATAGTAAGACATCCTACTAGTCTATAGAGACCTGCAACAACTGGAATGTCATGTGCGCATTGCCGAGCATGGAACAATTTGGAAACAAACATGCATACGGACTGTTTGATAGTAAGACATCCTACTAGTCTATAGACAACTGTAACACCTGGAATGTCACAACAACACTCCAGATGTTGCAGGTGTCTTGTATACACTTTGACAATTTTTCGTCAGGAGGGCCGTTTGCGTATTCTCTACTTAATTCTATAATGCAATGCGCAAGTGACATTTCAGTGGAGTGTGTTTTAAATTGGGACTACTACGGAACCCTACATAGTACGTGGCCCGACACGCACTTGACCATTTTTTTATGATTATTTTCATTTTAGGGCGAGAAATCCTCTGAACCGCCTAGAAGAGGGTTGCACTTTTAGAACTGACGCAGTGCCCGAAACAAGCCGTACAAGTAATAATTCGAATCGGTAAAAGAAGTTGTACGTAATATTTTTTACAACTAGATTTAATACAAATTATTTAGTACATAGTTCTAAATCCATACTAATATTATAAATGGGAAAGTCTGTCTGTCTGTCTTTCTGTCTGTTACGCTTTCACGGCCAAACCGCTGAACGGATTTTGATGAGTTTTGGTATGAATAGAGTTTTAGACCCGGGGTCAAACATAGGCTACTTTTTGACGCAGGCGGAGCTGCGGGAAAAAGCGAGTTATTAATTATTTATTTATTTATTCTTATAGGAAGATAAAACAGTTGATGCAAGTGTTGCAACAGATCTAGAAGACACAGACAAATCAACGGCTCTTTCAAACTCGAACGTAAATATTAGGTCCTTACATATGAAATTGGCGTTTTGTATGGGAGGAACAAAATTTCGAATATTTTTTAATTTAATATATTTATTTAATCAAAGTATGAACCATAGTTATCTATGCACTTTCGCCATCTCACAGGTAGTTCATCGATACCTTTACTAAAAAACCATTCGGAAGGGAATCAATAAAATCTTTGAAGGCGGTTTGGACTGCCCCATCGGAGTTGCATTTTTCCCTTGCAAGAAGTTATCCAAATTTCGAAAAAAAATATAATATTGTTAGAGAGTGGGTGTCTTGGATATTCCAATTGAAGCTCTTCTAATTTGGTAGCCGTCTGTTGTGCAGTGTGCGGTCTAGCTTTGTCGTGAAGCAGCAGTGGCGTAGAGCGATCGACCAGCCTCGGTTGTTTAGCAGCTAGCTTATCCATCATGATTTGCAATTGCTGACAATAGACGTCTGCCTAGATTTGAGAAAACTGTAATGAACGACACCGGCACTAGTCCACCAAACGCTTACAAATAACTTTTTTTTGGTCAACTTTCGCTTGGGGCAGGATTTGGCTGACTTGTCCGTGTCTAGCCATTGCGATGAGCGCTTCCGATTATCGTAGAGAATCCACTTTTCATCACAGGTAATGATTCGATTAAGTAACCCTTCATTATTGTGCCGGTCAAGTAATTTAACGCAGCAGTCGACGCGTTTGTTGTTTGCTTCACTCAATTCGTGAGGAACTTTTCGAGCTTTTTAATCTCCCCAATTTGCTTCAAGTGGATTAAAACGGTTTTATTACTAAAACCGCAGCCTGCAGCTAACTCGGACGTGGTTTGCGATGGATTCGCTTCCACAATAGCCTTAAATTTTTCATTGTCAACTTGGCTCCCCCGCCGTCCACGGGGCTTGTTCTGCAGGTCGAAATTTCCAGAACGAAAACGTTGGAACCAAAAACGCACTGTGTTTTCTTTTGCGACACGACCACCATATACATCATTAACCTTTCGAGCCGTTTCCGCAGCACTGGTGCCACGGTGGAACTCGTACTCGTAAATAACGCGATATTTCAAGTTTTCCATTTTGTAAACTGAGCGTCGCAAACAGAAAAAAAAAAAACAAATAAATAACGGTTTACGAAACATAAACATAAATTATAATACATGTGAAAATAGCTGTATAAATTTGAATTTGGAATTCCTAACCAAAGAGGAGAGAATTGTGATAAAAGTGGCCAGTACAATTACATATACAATTTCATATGTAAGGACCTAAAATTATTATATACTCGTGTACTTACTCGTAATTATATTTTTACTTTTTCCATTTTTCTGACGCGAATTCTATATAATAATTATTTGGTTATCTTTGTTTTAGGATGGTTACATAGTGGATGGCAGAAGGATAATTGATTTTCAATTATTTTGGAGGCAGTTAATAAATATAAGCTTGCATAGCAAAAACTTTGATTGCAAATTAAACTTATTTAAAATTGTCAACGAGAAACAGATGGACCTCGTATCTACAATTGACATAAAGTGTGCAATGTGTGGCACTGAATTTGTTCTAAATACTTCGGACTTTAATAGTAATACTGCAGCTGTTCTGGGTCTCAATGCAGGAGCGGTATCAGGTTCAATCATTATGGAATTGGACATTCAGACCTAAATAAAATCACTGCATCGATGTATTGGCCAAACTTGTGTTTTATTATTAATTGAAATGTTGAATTTTTTTAATTTTTTCCCTATTTGACCGAGCGATGCGGATCAGGTCGAAGGTCATCTTTATCTGTCTCTGATAGTATTCATCCCGGAACACAAACCCCAATTTTTTATTACATTAACATTTTTGCGCCAGGTCTATGTTCGCGACGAACAACTAGTAATTAGTAATATTTACTTCGCTGTGTGTGACGACACTTTATTGTACCTATCACAAAAGCAAAATTTAAATGGATACATACCAATAAACTATATTTATTTAAAAATAATATCATTAAAAGTAATAACTTACCACGGCTCAAGATTTCTTGGTCCATCTCGAACGCGCGTTTTACTGTGTTTACGCTGCGTACGTGTGAGGACCTACGCACACATAAACAACAACGCCTCTAATACCTAAACTCGCGCGTAGTATTTTTGTGAAATGGCTCTTAAAGATTATTATCTGTCCTTAGCACAGTAGATATTTATGTATGTATTTTATATGTAAGTTTATTATGTATGTATTATTTGTAATAGTATTTGTGTATATATGTTTATGTATGTTTACATTATAAGGATTCTATAAAAGTTTTACCTAGGTAATTAGGTATACTTTTCCTTTCTTTTTTGTACACGCTAATTACCCTTTTCTTGTCTTTTCCTCTCTTGGGTCTGCTGGAAGAAATTTCTTTAGAAATAAGCAGCTCCCTTGTACTTTCTTTTCCTCTTATGTATAATCCTTTACATTTTTATGGTGTACATGAATAAAGTAAATAAATAAATAAAATATGTTCTCTATTAAATTATTTTGAAGTTGGAGCTTAACAAAAACTGCATCAAGCCTGCTCGGCATCAGTGTCAATATGATGGGTATGTGAGCCCCGCAATTTAATCAATACAGCCATCATCTTATTGAGGCTAAGTCCGTACATGGCATTGCGTTCTCCGGTACGCGGATGCATTTCAACTAAAACACGGACTTCCTAAACAAAACGATAAGAGTTGGTAATTATAGCCAGTCGGGTATGATAATAAAATAGAACAACAATATAGTTAATAATAAATAATAGTTGCTTTGCAAAGAAATTTAATTACAAATTAATAATTTTTAGACACATTTATTATTATTGACTAATTTATTATTGTTTTTTTTTTTACCTTATTTTAACATCGTAATATTATATAATTAAATTTAATGTTATAAATAATTTTACACGTCTGCTAGCAGACAGAATACACTGGACGGAAAAAAAATTGTAACCTTTTTACACATGTATTCTAGCAAAATAAATGATTCTGATTCTGATTCAAAAACAAAACGGGAACAGTTTCCCAGACAAAAGTCAAATAATATACAACAGTTTGTTCAGATAAACAAAAATGAATACAAATGTAAGTAATCATAATAATTTCATTAATAATATGAAAACGTCCTCCGTTCAGAAACGCAATAGAAATAAGGTAATTTTCCACGCCAACGAGTAAATTATGGCAAATGGGTGTCTATAATAAATATATAATAATTATGCAGACAGGTAATATTCATGGACTATGCCAAATATAATACAATATAATCCATTCGAAATGACGTGTAATTATGGGAGTGAACATTATACAAAATATATTTCACCATTAATAAAACGTTTAAAATTTGTGTGTGTTGGCTCGGAACAAAATTCTTCAAAAGTTTATAAGATGTCAGTCACTACTGGCTATTTTGTGCTTATACTTACTTGATTACTTGCCTACCTAATTAATTAATCATTTGTTAAAGGCAACGCTTTATCAATTTTTTTTTTTGTAAAATTAATAGGTTGCAGTAAAATCAGGTCCTCTGAAGAGGGTTTGATGCACATAATCACTATTTTGATTCAAACTTAAAATTGCGATCATTTGAAGAAAGAACTAGAATGAAGTTCAGTTTAAGGCGCATACCTACCTAACTGGACGCGTTTTCAGAATCTGTCATCCTCAGACCCCACCTCACCGCTCACCTGAGAAATATTTCGCCCGCACAAGCTATATTATGCGGAGTCCAGATTCACACGTTTTACTCGCGAGATAAGTCCGAGAACTGTGAATTTGGACAGCGTTCTCGTACTCTTCTCGCTTCTCGCCTAGAATTCTTGCCGAGATTCTGGATGCACTTTCTCGCCGCGGTTCTCGGCGAGAAGCGAGAAGAGTACGAGCACGCTGTCCACATTGTGCAGCGCGAACCGACCGACTTTTCTCGCCGCGGTTCTCGGCGAGAAAGGGCATCCACAGTCTCGCGAGATTCTCGAGAGAGTTTGGACCCCGCTTTATGATCAAGCGTCTTGTTACTTGATTGATAACCAAATTAGTACATTATATTTTTCGGATACATTATCTGAAATGGAGAGACATGTGTTTTGTCGTCTAAGTATAAATTTTCTTTTTTGTATCGTCATCTTCATCATCTAAGCGATTTTCCGGTTGAAATTCCGGTTAACTTATTTAGATTTTTATCAACATAGGAAACATACTTTGTTTAGATGTTTCCAGTTTAGTTAGGACATTGCGGGCTTGCTTGAATCACCTGGTTGTCTGATAAGAAAGATGATTCCGTGCTTCGGAAGGCACGTTAAGCAGGGTGTACATATTCGATTAACAATGTAACCTACACGAAATGATGATGATCACCATTGAATTAACAAAGAGAGTTAAATGTTAAGATTCTGCTATATTTTATGACTGGCCATTTGCCTGACGTCATAGCAGAAGAATCTAAAAAAAATTTTCAACTAAAAAAATATTTTTGTTTATTCATTACATATTTTATTTAAGATAATGAGCTCATTTGATACTTGTCTACAAGATACTCGTATTCTGGCAATTATTTATTTTTTTGTAATAATTAAATATACATACTATCATTAGGTGAAAGAATTATTCAAATATCTTAAGCCGTTTTCGAGTAGATAGAGCTTGAATGTCAAAAGTTTTGGTAGAATTTGATTTTTTTTAGAAAAATCTAATCATATCGATAAAAATGTATTTATTTTTTATATTTGACTATATTTGACACATTATGTATTTTTTTTTACATTATTTAATTCAGCCGTTTAAGAGGAGATAACCTTCAAAAACAGGTCCTTGCGTAGGTATACTCCTTAATATGGTCACAAACTCCTGAGGTTATTTCAAATCAAAGGAGTAACATCCTTTAACCTTGAAACTACAAGACTATGATAGCTTGCATGGGAAATAAAACCACAAAGCACAACTAGTATTAATATTCGATGCATTGGTTTTGTTGATACTTGATCATATCAATCATACATATTTCGCTGATCGCACGGGAAACTATTCAATGTCACTTGGTAATTTTATATCCAGTCGACCAAATCAATAATGTAAACAGACTACACGATGTTTATCTAGCTAGACTAATGGAACTTTAAATTTATAAATAGTAATAGTCATCGACGAGACTACCGGTTTGGTAGAGTGAGTGGTTCAGTGGTTCATTGATACAAAATTTGCGCTCTTTTATTTATTATATGGTATATCATCATTTCGGCCCGAGGCAGTCCACTGCTGGGCATAAGCCTCGCGGATTTTCAGAATATCCGGCTGAAAGACCTTCTTCAGGTCGTTTGACCATAGTTTTGTATTGAATCTCCCTTCAGTTTTCTTGTTAAAATGTTCATTTTAGTTTATTATGTTTGAACGACAACAGAAATTCATGGTCTCTGAAAATTTGCGGCTTACGAGGAAGAGACTTCTGACAGGCGAGCAACGGAGACTTATTATCCGTTTTCACACATTCTGTAGGGAACCCTCAAAACAGGCCAAGCCCGAATGCGTTCAGAAGTTTAATCTCTCCATCAGAGCACAACGTAGCCAATTATGCGATAACAAACAAACAAACAAGCTATCATCAGAGCGATATATCTGTATTCTGTGCAGGCTGAATAGAAACGACCCGTAAAATTGTGTGATATGGTGCTATTCGCAATACAATGCTATGGGTGACGTCAATGTCGATGATTGAATGCTTAATTTTAGATAAATATATTTTCTAAATCATGCGATTTTGCTAGCGCGCGCCGTTCTTGCCTGAAGCAATAAGGCCGCCTTTATATCACAGACAATCGTAATTGTTATGTACTTTTTACATGTTGGTGCAATAAAAAGGTATTTATTTATTATTTTTATCCAGCTTAAAAAAGGAGCCTTCTTCTTCGGTTGTTTGTATTTTTTCAAGGTTGTCTGGCGCGGGACACACGATCATCGGATCGATGACACGACGCCTATTGTTTTTTTCCTCATTTGTATTATTTTTATTTTTTATGAACTGCCGTTGAAGCCGATCTCCATAGGAATGTGGTTGTTGTTATTGGAATTTACCAGAATGTGCCAAATTAACGACTCTGTTATTTAGTCGCTTCTACATCTTACAACACACACGAGAAGCGAACCACAAGCCTTGTGGTGTGGCATAAGGCCTATGAGATGATCAGACTATACCAAATACACTAACAAGATACAGCGTCTGAATGACTGAACAAATATCTCTTTGACGCAAAATAATGTTTTCAGTCAAGGTGATCGATCGCCATCGACACGACATACACGTCAGCAGAAAGTTCAACTACATCATATTATCAAGAGTTTGTTTATTCGTTTGTAGAGGTAACCTTTATCTGAGCGTACGTTTTCATAGCTCGGAGTAAGCTTTAACCATCAACCATCATTTTAAGCTAGCACAGCTGTTACAACGAAGTTTGACCTCTGCAATTATATTTACAGGGAAACCAGAGCAATATTATAACGATCTGAGTGTGTTACTAACTCAACTAACAACTATTCTAGTAGCAGAAAGTCTCTAATTTGTATCGGTAGATTCATAAACTCATATCAAACACAACAAACTTGACCATAGTCCCGTTATCTCAAAAACGTTTTATGAGAAATATATCAAACACATCAATTTTTATTACAAATTCTTCTCGGAACAGTATAATATAGTCTCTCGTTTGTATCACTTTATCGGCATAACTCGTGAAACAAAACATTCGCTATTATCGCCGCTTACGTACACGGCACTACATCGAGTTGCTGCAATTAATTGCGTCAGGTGCCTATCATGATATATTTATCAAACGGAGCCGGCTAGCCTATAGAGTGAGTTAGTAATTTTCATTTAGTCTACATTGGACAGATTCTGCTTTTGACATCACAGTTTTTTTTCGACAGATTCTACATTTGACAGATTCTTTTTTGGACAGGTTCTGCATAATACAAATTCTGGACAGATTTTGAAAGAAAGTGAGATTTTTGTAAGGGACAACTGTAATAATGTAGAGGGATAATTGTAACGTTTTCAGATTTTTATTTTTAATAGGTATGTACTTTAAGAATTTAGACTTTATAGGAATAGGCTAGTTTCCAGGGTCAAAAGATTAACATTAAAATTAGTCCGTCATTTAGGGAATCAAAATATATTAGTGACATATTTTTTCTTTTGTCAATTGAGCGATAAATTATAAAGATATACCGCATCAAAGTTTAGGAGTGGCGGCTCGTGACGTCACATATTGCAAAAAGTATAGCACACTGTGACGTTAAACGGAACTTTAACGCGCCATATCTTTACCATTCTTGTTTAATTTTCAAAAGAAAAAATACGTCTCCAATATTTTTTGATTATCTAACTGACGGACTAATTATATTTTTTTAAGGAAACAAGCCTATTCAACTTAAGTGAATAAAATGTCCGAAATGTACTAGGAGATAAGAAATGCAAAAGATGTCCTCGTTGTTTTTTTTTAAACAAAAACATTTTTATATTTAAAAATATTTTTTTTTCATACAAGAAAAAAATGTCTACTACAGATACAGCCTATACGAGGTTCTACTTCTATGTCAATCGGTCAATTCGGTGTTGAGCTCCGCAACGTAACCCAGCCTTTGGAAACTATTTCCAAACAAGGATAAAAATAAAAGTTATGATAAGGACACTTCTTAATGGGATTTTAATTCTAGCTAAATGGCTATAGTTTTATCCAGTTAATTCAATGACACCGCTGAAAGAGAGATGAAATACAAACTGTTATTTCCAAAGTGACATGTATAATATTTGCATCATTGGATGATTCTAAAGTTTTACGAGCGTCCAAACTACACAGTCCTTTTACGGGCAGTAGTTGACAACAACGTTTGCTGTAAGTTTTTTTAGCTAATTTCCTTGTGAATCTTATGTGTCTTCCGCGAGGATTACAACCCAGATGCACATCAATAATGGCATGTTTCTTACCTGAGCAGCGGCGACCCTGGTCTCCCAAGCGGGCGACCTCAAATGCTTCATCAGCCGGCCCAGCAGTCTGTGCAGCTCCTCGGGATGCGCGCGCTGCACCTCGCCCAGCTGCCGCGCCGCCGCCCGCCGGGTCGCTGCGCCTGCGCCGGCTTCCAGCAGCACGAATAGACGGTCTAACCTGGCAAATCAATGCATCTTTAGCCGGAGTTTTTATTGACGCGGAGCTTTGAGTCGGCTATGAATTAATAGGTAACCATACTCGGATATTACGGGGATAAGTCCTCCAATGTATATCTGTTTCATTCTCATGTAACCGTTTCTTTTATGCTTTTTTTTCTTATTTTATTTATTAGTGTGTGTTCTTTAAACATTTATTTGTATATACAATAAAGATATTACAAACAAACAAGCTATGTATTGGCGTTAGTGATAGCCTCGTCGGGTCTCAGCTGCTCCCTAAATGCACCAATTTTAAGTATTTTCTACGCTATTAACATATTCAAAGTCCATTAATATTTGGTATTAGTGAAATAGGAACAAAGTAGTTAACTATGATTCTTGAAATTGCCTCATAGTGCAAAAATAGTAATTTAATTGTGCTAAAAATGTGGTACTGTATGACAAAATAGTTACCTACAGTTTATAAATAGTGAACATAAATTTTAAATCAATTAAGTCGAGGCTTGCACCCAGCTAACTCAATTAACCGCGTAAATTGAGACAAACAAATAAAAAGAACTCCCACTGTGCCATTACTCAGGAGCATCAATTATTCACTCGTTCCTTTGGAATACATTAAAATCAATTAAAAAGTGTGCGAAGCCGATAAAGCCTTGTCGATGGTTCAATTAAAAATCTCGTAAAACCGGAGCCCGAGGGAAACTAATAAAATACTTTTTGATTACATTCAAATTCTTACTAATAATAGATAAATAAAAAAGCGAAAGTGATTGTATATTTGTGACCACTTCAAGCTTCTTCTACTGAACCAATCTTTCTGAAATTTCGCATACACATTGATAGCATTACTGAGAAAGACATAGAATACCCTGCATCCAGAGAAAAAGTATTTGTGTGGATTTAAGTAAGCTTGCGAAGCCGCTGGCTGCAAAAGGCAAGACTTCTATTGAAATAAGTAGAAACTATGGTGTTGCAAGACTTGCAAGTGAGGAAAATTAACAATAGAATTTCTTCATTATAGAAAAAAACATTGAAAGTGTCACAGGTCCTAGGTCTAACACAGAACAGAAGAAAGATATATTAAATCTAGGCAAAATAAAGTTCCATAGAATAGAAGTACCAACTACTGGCTTTATATTGGTATTGCCTTTTTAAAGAATACGAATATTACGAGAAATTACTGTTGGTAGGCATGGGTTACGCGTTCCCCAACTTCCCGTGTGATTGCAGCTAGTAATGAACCTAATGAGGGCGACACGGGGTCCCCTACAATAACCTGATTGCCCTCTGCCCTGCCTACATTATACAAATCATAACTCTCCTGGTCGCTATCAAGGAAGCAATTACTTGTCTTATTTGGTGTACGTAAAAGAAGTTTCAATTTCTTTATATTTTCCTTTGCATCATCAGATGTATCATATAAAATAGTTATGCTGTACTGATGTGTGATGACGTCGGATTGAAGTATGAAGATACGTACGAGTATACCTATTAAAACCTGTCGTTTTATTTTCTTTGAATGGTTACGCTTAAATTATACATATTTATATCAGTAATGGAAGTAGTTTTAGGAGTAGAGCGAAAAAGTATGGTAATTACCACCATTTTTGAGTGTTTTACTTACCGAGAGGTCATATTAGCGGCCGGTGATCAGCGAATGTCAGTTATTTCTTCCTGCGACAAAAAAAACACACTTCTATAATGTTAGCCAACAAAAATGAGGCATAGCATTGTTCCGACAAACATCAGATCATATTAAAACTCATTTAGCTATACACGTAATTATCTAAGTGCGTTGGCTAATAGACGAAGTAAGTAATAGGACACCAATGAAGTCAGTCGCATCTAGTCATAATAATATTATCTATCTGGCTGGGTAAAGAGAAATCCGTCAATTACACCTTACTATCCAGAACCTCTCGCCTCACGATTAGCAATTAACTATCACCTTCTTCGTCCTTGCCACTTCTCGTAATGCATGGGCTTTTCTAATCATGAGGATTAGGCAGAGATTTTTCATGGTCCTTTTGGACATTTGTCATTCACGTTGTATACAACTATCAAGACTTTCTGAAAATATCATTTGTAAATGTAGATATAGTTCTGCTCTACGATGGCAGATTTGTGATTACTACAGCTAGATAACCAGATAACTAGTTAAATAAATTTGCCGTGCTTTGTGGCTGTACTGTAATATTTTTCAGTCAAGCAACCATTCTAAGACAGGCCGAGTTTCGCCGTCGTTTGACACACTCATGCTTGGCTTCTCAGATTTGTTGATGTAATGGTGATGGATGTAGACCACATGTAAACTATGAAAAGGATTAGATTAGGCTCAAAATTAAATTCATTACAGACTTTTCACCACGGACGATGGAGTCCTACCTATGCGTGCAGACTCTGGAAAACAGCTAACAAATATAGAAAAAATCTAATCCACCGGATTTTCGTACAAAGAGATTAATATTTGAGGAAGTGATTAGATACGACCGACCCCAAAGACGACATTTTGAGGTCGCCCAGTCGTGTAACCTGTCGCTTATCGTTATCAATCTTGTGAAGAAATGATGAGCCTGCCCTATATCGAAATGATATCATGCTAACCAAATAATTTCTAATTTTCTATATCGAAATGATAGAAGAAAATGTTGTGATCCGGTTTGAAAGGCGATAGAATCAGGAAAATTTTTAGATGCTTTGGAGATTTCTCTTAGACACTGATTTGGCAGCGCGTTAGTGGTAGTTACATAAATTCAAAATTAATTTTGTTGCTTCCATTTAAACATACAGGTCAAATTAAATATTTGAAAGGAACAATTATGGACCCTAAATTAAGACCATAAGGTGAATGGGAGTCCATTGTCTAACGCTGCGATTGCCGGTGCATGGTTGCCTACTATCACAATACAACTCAGTAGGCAAACAGGCATACGGCCCACCTGATGGTAAGTGGTTAAATACCGTAGCCTATGAACGCCTGCAAAACCGGAGATGTCACGAGCGCGTTGCCGACTAATCGAACATGTTTATTTTCGGTCGAGTGAATACGCAATTTGCAAATTGTGGTGTAAAAAGCCTACAATAACTATCTAATCATGGTGAAAGTTTAAACTATACAGATCCAGGTTGCAGACGCAAAATGCTATCTGATAATCGTTTATCTGGCGCTAGCTTTGTCATCCTACTGTGACATTCAATTTCAATAGGAACAACAATAAACATTAGTTCCCCGCAGTTTTATGTGCTAGTAGCCTTTAACCACAGATTACTTATTTCATAAAGAATAGATAGTTAATTAACCAAGAATCCTAGATGAACTGGGAAGGTGGCAGGTAACTCAATCTTAAAGGCCGGAAACATAGTTGTATGTTTATTTTAAGACTAGCTTTTTCCCGCAGCTCCGCCTGCGTTATAAAAGATGGTGTTATGGTGAAAAAGAAAGATTAATTTAGTATTTCGAGATTTATTTACGAGAGCAAACTACGAGTATTTTACAACGTTGAATACAAGGCAAGTGACCACAGAGAAGTAAGAAGGTTACTTGTCACATTCAATTGACATGACAGCCACTATCTGTCATTTTGACTTTATTTGTTTTTTATAACGTTTACAATTTCCAACAATAAACTAGCCTATGTTTGAAACCGGGTCTTCAACTATATTCATACTATCATACTAAATTTCATTAAAAGCCGTTCAGCGGTTTGGCCGTGAAAGCGTAACAGACAGACAGACAAATTTTTTTCATTTCGTTTTCGGGTTGGACTGGAAGAGATCCCTACCAGACATAAGTCCGCCCCTTGTTGTGTTCTATTTTGTTGTAACAATGTTCTTTCAGTACAACAAAGTTTTTACATACATACAACGTTTTGCACATGTCAGTCTGCCTCTATCAATCTGCTACGTCTAACTACTGGAAGAGATTTATTTTGAAATGAGTAGCACCTTTGTACACATTGTGTTCAACACTATACCTTTCTTTTGTGTACCTAAATAAATAAATAGTTGCTACTAATAACCCACCTCTCTGTTTGTTCTATTGATAAAAGTTGAACCAATAATATTTCATTCATGATTACTACTATCTAACTAATCCACAGAGACATTTACAGAGCATCGCTTTGAGATAAAATTATTCTACAATAAATAATAATCATTCAAGTGCACGTTTTGATTTTGCAGAATAGTCCAAAAACAGCCTCCCTATTGTAATTGCTAGACAAACAATATTTTTCGTTCAAGTTGCAAGTTGGAACTAAGTCAAAGTTTACTAAATATAAATAGCCTTGTTCTATAACATCAAAAATAGAGAAGACAGAATGAGACTAGACTAGAAACAAACCACTTAGAGTCAGTAGCTCTTTAACTAGGCATTATAAGTATTCTGGGAAGAGTTTTTACATTCATCAAAACAATCAAATCAAATGTTTATTTCGTTCATAAAATTATCTTGCCTATAACTTGCGTAACAAACTATAGTAAGGAGTGTAACTACTGTCCGTATTTGTATGTTATATCTAATCTATTACCACAGCCTTTAGCTCTAATCTTAGAGGTTATACAATGGTGCCTTTAATGCTAGGATCTTTGGAAGGAACATTACTTCTTGAAATTATTTTGAAATGCTTTCTAGACCTTGTTGCTGAAGGTAGATTCAGGTTGTTAACAAATCTTAAACAACCTGCATTTGCAACACCTATAATATATCACCTAACTATGTACATACATGTGGTATGAGGTCCCTGCCATAGTTTTCCCAAGAGACTAACATGGACTATAACATAAAAAAAAATTAAAAAATTCCATAACATTGTCACGATGTTATATTTTGATATAAAAGTAAATTGTGCATAGCGTTGCCAGGCTTCCGGATAAAGCTGGACATAGTTAGGCTTTTTGATTATGTGTCGGGCCAAAATAAATGGTGTCCAGCTTGTCCGGCTTTTGTTAGGCTTTTTACATTTTATTTAAATTAACGAGATTTATGGTAATAATCAGAAAAGCTTTAAATACTGAGTCACAAAATCCTCAATAATGTAGGGTGTCCAGCCGTTTTAGCCAAATGTTTGGCCAAACTGGCTGGTCTGTCCAGCTATTAGGTTTAGCGACCTGGCAACCCTAATTGTGCATATTGCTGCTCTTAGGTTGCTATGGATTTGTTTCAAAACAGCAAAATACCTGGATATCTGATTTATTTCCTTACATAGGATTGTAGGTATTTTGAGAAAGTTTAAATATACATGTCCATAGGTATCTTGTTCATTGGACTTAAAACAAATGTTTACAAATTGGAATCAGATGACCTAGTCACACTAAGGAAGAATATAGGTGTACTGATTATCGAGTAATTTATTGTCTTTCTCTAGGAACATAATGTTTTCCTTTGTAGACTGGGTATCTAACTAGTTATCTAGTTTGAAAATATTGGATCACTTCATCAACACCCAGATAACAGTTTTTAGACGTTTCATGAGAAAAGCAAACAATTAGTGGCATGCCAACGGTGGTCATAGCCATGGTCATAACACACTAGCTAACGGTACGAAAAGTAAAACGAGCCTTTCACGCATGTTAACATATGGCTGAGCCACAATCATATTGATTAATTCAATTATTGCTTGCACTCGCAATCACATTCTAGGCTTTTTCAACGACCTTGAATTACCTAAATTAAATAGGTAGCGACGAAAGGCATACGTAGCATATTTCAGACTGAATTTAGTGCCACTTTTGCTGCAAGATTTTTACACTTGAACAATAAAAACAAACACTTATTTTTACGCTTATCATACATCTTTGGACTTACCTTGCGAAACAAGGCAGATATCAGGTCACTGCTCCTAAATATCTCCATAATTTGTGCCACACAATATCACACACGAAATCATTTTCGCCAAAATGCACAAACAAAAAAAACCAACGCGACGAGAGGAAGCGCATCGCTCAAGCTTCAAATATATACTGACAGCCATGCTGCTGATGAGTCCGTCTTTATTGTAGAGTTGCGCGCTGATTGGCGGACGAGGAGGCCATAAAAAATAATAATTACTGAGATCCACCAATCACAAGGCAAGAATTCAAAAATTCTTGATTGTCTGCCAAATATCGGCAAATTGAAATGCAATATCGTCGACGTTTTATTCTCATCACAATAAAATTTTAATCATACTTTTGATATATTTATAGGTAACAATCATAATAAGCAATGTCTGTAATTTACATTATTTGATTGCTAAAGCCGCTTTATAGCTACATTTAACATCATGCAGTAAAATTTATTAATTTCCGAAAGATTTTGCAAACTCAACAAAACGCAAGTAATAGCTGAAGATTGCAAGCAATAATAATTTTACTGATATTTAGGGAATATTATAACTAATGCAAGTTTTTGTGGTCGCAACCACACAATATGGCTTATTTATATAATTCTGTAGTGATGTGAGTCATGCTTTGGCAAAATAAAGTAAGTATTTTTATCTGATTTGGCAAATCAAATTTGCAAATTTATTTGAAATTGGCAAACAGGCCATGTATTGCCATCACAAACTTCAACTGCTCGAAAAAACGAATGAAGAAGGTTAGAGGTAAGCTCTAGATGCAAGCCGCTTCCAATAGGTTACTCTGCGCTACTACTACCGCAGTTGTCTGCGACCGAAATTTAAACACCTACCTACGTACGACCGATCATAAATCCGAAAATAATGAGCAGAAACTTTTTTGTTTTGTCCAAAAAAATCCCAAGCAAGCAGAGGAAGTGGGATTTTAATGGGCTGGTCAGATATTCGCGAGATTCTTAGTGAATACTCACAGAGAATCTTGCTGATATCTGTGTTTCACCGAGGACAGGGAGATACAGAAAATTTATTAGACAAGAAAATAAGGAAATTTTGTGAAAAAATTGTGTGTCACTCCGCATCTCTGTCCTTGTGGGGAAGCCGTCAGTAAGCTCGGTCACCACGGTCTATCTTGCGGCAGAAGCGCAGGAAGATTATCTCGGCATGGCAACATAAACGGTATTATCCGTCGTGCTCTTGCCCGCGCCGGCGTACCGGCAGTTTTGAAACCTAATGGCGACTTGTCATGACGATGGCAAGAGACCCACCTTATGAAATGTTGTTGTTGCCTCTGAAGCTGGGCAGGCCTCTGGTATGGGATGCAACTTACGTCGATACCCTTGCGCCTTCCCATCTTCCAATCACTGAGGTGCATGCAGGCGCTGCTGCCGCAACAAGGCAACAACGGAGACTGCCAAGCGGCGCAAATACACAAGACTTGTAGGAAACTATGTATTAGCAAGCGCCTTATCAATGGCACATGTGACAAGAGGGCTGGCCTATTTTTAACTCAAAATATAAGAATTACCATTCAACGTGATAATACTGCCAGCCTTCTGGGTACTTTGCCATCGATGGACAGCTATGCGGAGGAATATTTCGACACTTCCTGGCATCAGGTAGTGCTGAAATATTTTTAAGTTTTAGCGTTTTTTAGTACTGTTTTATTTCTTTTATTTAGTTTAGTTTTTTTCCGTTTATGTAAGAAAAAATTAATAATTAAAAATAGGGAAAATAATTTATTAATATGGCAACATATAACAGTCAAACTGACAATGACACTGTGCTGTCAAACCTCCTACAATTCCGTGTCAATGTCAAAGCTAAGCGTCAAACAAAGCAGAACAATTTTTTGTAGGTTATCCGCATGTTATTGTTTTAAATTTATACCAGCAATTAGTTTTATTTATCATGGGGAAGCGAAAACCTCAAGAAAAGAAGAAGAAAATAACTTTGGTGTTCGACGAGAATAAAAGAAAGTACGTAAAACAGTTTAAATAAACTTTTGATATATTTAATTTGGATACTAAAATACTTTATTTTGCGTTTTCAGAGACTTTCTTTGCGGTTTTCGTAAACGAAAGTTAGAGCGAAAGAAAAAGGCACAGGAGGAACTACAGAAATTATTAAAAGAAGAGAAGAAAAGAATAAAACAAGAAGTACGTACCTACTTGCATAATATAACATAAAAATCGGGCTTATCACAGATTGACTATAAAATATACTACCTTTGTATTAATTAACCAATGTACCAATAAAATTAAAACTAAACTGTAGAAGTACTTGGCCAAGCTAGTTTAAGGGCAATTATTTGGAAGCAGGGTTTTTCGAACTAGGTATTCTCATATTAGCCTTGGAAATTGCCCCTGCAAGCCTTTATATGAATAAGTGTCATCCTCATTTTTTATATCTAAACCAGTCCTGTGGCTAGTATGTGTTAACACATATCCATTTCCTGCCAAATATGGTCACTATTATGGTTGTCTTATGTTTTTGTGAATGTCGCACATTAAATATATTTTTATCACATTATTTTTTTATTCTAAAACGAATGAATTAAAATTAATTTAATTGTCACTGTTCTATATGTATATTTTTATTCAACAGCACTGACAGTATTATATATATTAGTAGTTAGCATATAATATACCACCATTGATAAACATTTGTGAAAATGTTTCAGAACAAAGAAGCATACAAAAAACTGGTTGTATCTAGCAGACCGATACCAGATATAGAACAATTGCTTCAAGATGAGTACGAAGATGAGGATGTCAATGTCAAAATAGTTGAACTATCATCTGAAACACTACAAAAGAAAGATTTAGTTATTGGTGAAAACAGACCAAACATAAAAGAACAACCACCAATAAAAGTTAACAAAAAGAAAGAAAATAATATTATTCAGAATGTACCTGGCATGGCATCTGATATAGAAAGTGAAGATGAACTGTCTTCTCCAGAAGATCCATCAGAAGACCAAAAAGATGATAAATTAAAAACAAAGAAAGAAGTCAAGAGAATGCTCAAAAAACAAGCCACTAAGAAAATACAGAAGAGTAAAGTATTCCAAATGAAAAGTAAACTAGACAGAGTTCAAAATAAAAAGAAGTCTTTGAAAAAGAAAGTGCATGGTAAAGGTAATGTGGATCATAGGAAATCTAAGAAAAAAGGTGGTAAAAAGAAACATTAAATATAATTATAATATTTATTGAGTTTCTTTTAAATCAATCCAATTTTACTTTAAAATCAATTTCAAATCTAATGGAAAATCAAATGGAATTTATGTAGTCAGTTCTTTCTTCTTTGTATAATAATAATTGAAATGCAATAAGAGGTAGTCATGATCATTTATCACAAACAGTAAAAAATTAATTAACAACAATTAAATTAGCTTGAGGGCGCTGTTGGGGTTACCGAGACACTGTTCCGCATCAGGAATGTTTGCAGAGGCTCGTGTGGATACCTTCCAAGCCATAGTGCGGAAAAGGGTGGCCTCCCTGATGCGGCGTGTGGGCGCTAGCACCAACAGCCTTCTCAAAATTATCGCTGGCAGGGTGGATGGGCCCATTCTTAAACACTGGACCCAAATACATTTAGACAAGTAAGTAGTAGATAAGTTACTAACATAGTTTTAGGACCATTGTTACTAACATTTAATATGGATTTTATGACTGTCCGAAATAAAGAGATTTATTATTATTATTAAAACTTAACATTATAAGATCAAATGACTTGGAAACCCTGTTCCTATAATTTCTTCAATTTTTCAGCATTATTTTCATTATTAGCAGTTTTCACTCGAGGTGATTTCCTTTTCAATTGTGACTTTCTGGCCCTATTTTTACCTGTTGCCTCTGAATTATTGTCTTTCTTCAGAAATTCTCCATTTTCATTACTTATTACCCTATCAATTGTTTCAAGTAAATCTATTTTAGATTGCTGTGGTGATTTGTCACCTTTGCTGAGATTTTTTTTCTGTATTGGAATAGTTTCTTTTTCAGAATCATTGTTTTTGAGCATATGTTTCTTTGAGGTTATTGATTTTGGAGTTTTTTTATCTTTAAAATCATTATCTTCTACATCTGCAAGTCGAAGAGGCTTTACTTTTTGGGGTGAAGTCTTTCTTTTTTGGACTTTATCAGTAGAATTAACAAATTCGTCTTCAGAATTCTCTTCTTTCACTTCCAATTTAATGGGAGTTCTTTTACTTGGTGACTTCCTACCTTTCCCACTTGAGGGACAAATGTCCCTGTTAAGACACTCATTACAAAAAGGACTTATTGGTGTGCATATTGTCTGTCCGAAGCCCACCATGAGGTGGTTGACTTCACTCCAAAGGTCGACAGGTAACCAAGATTCTAAAGATTTCCTAGTGTCTTCAGGAGTTGCTGTTGGTTTCTTTACCCAACCAATTCTGTTACTGATTCTGTGCACATGGGTGTCGACTCCTATAAACAAGAAAATAACATTATTATTTCAGATTAAGACTAGACCACTACCTTTTATGACCCAACTGATAAAGAGATCTGCATTTCTTTGTATCTCTGTTAATTGATGGAAAACACACCCTACAAAAACATATTTTTTTTATGTAGGGTGGATGGGCTTAAAATAATGCTGAATTTTCAGGCAATTTTAGGAGAGATTTCAGCTCCAAAGATTTATTTATTGATGAAGGTGTAGTGTAATAATAGTCTAGAGGTGTCCACTACTGGGAAACTGCCTCCCATTTAGTATATTCCACACATCCCTGCTAAGTGCCGTTTTGTGCCATTATAACAATAAAAACAATTTTATGTGAGTTTTTACTCCTGTATGGTGGTCCTGCACCACATGACATCAACTTTTGTAAAAGGCCTCTATGCTTTGGATCAATATCCCCATGCATGCCTCTCAAAGGATTTGTGCGATTCAAATGGAAAAACAACTTTAATGACTAACCAATTCCAGTAACTTTATCCCAAGCCACCTTCATGCAGATGTGAGCCATTTTAGGGCCAACGCCAGTCAGCTTGCAGAGCTTCTCAACAGAGTCTGGTATGTCGCCATTGTACTGCTCCTTCAATGTTTGTGTTGTCTTCTTTATGTATTTCACTTTGGTCTGAAAATAATATTACTGTACAAATACCAAATACAATTTTTTTAATTGCTCTATATGTTGAAGAATACTTAAAGGTATTCTCAATTTTGGGCTAGGATGGGAATGGGTATGGCAGTGGCTTGAGTACCTTTGGGGTGGTAAGGTCTGAATGTCAAAATGTACTGATCCAAACTATGCAACCAATAAATGTCAAATAAAAAATAATGGATCTGCGTTTCCTATGACATTTTTTTGATGCATTCAAAACATAGCTACTTTCTTTACTTCCTCACTTTGTGATATTTTATTTATTTAAGCCTTTATTGCTGTTACTAAAATTACATTTAAGTACAATAGATACATTTACACAATTTCTAACATAACATCGTAGGATTAGTAATCAGCGTGTCCTGTGACACATAGGCCTCTTCCAGCTGTTTCCATTCCATCCTATTTCTGGCTTTCCTTGTCCAAGTCACTTCTCCTTTTGATCCTTTGGACATCATCTGCCCATCGTTTCGCTTGTTTGCCTCTTTTTCTTTTGCCATCCCTTGGTTCATCATCATCATTTTAGCCGCAGTCAGTCCACTGCTGGACATAGGCCTCTCCCAATGATTTCCAAAATGATCGGTTGGCAGCAGTCTGCATCCAGCGTTTGTCTGAGACCTTTTTCAGGTCATCTGACCATCTGGTCGGTGGATGTCCAACGCTGAGCTTGCCGTCCGTCCCTTAGTTGCCATTCCGTAATTAATGTTGTGTGTCCGTAATAAACTTTGTGATATGAAAAGTGGTGATTACAACTCTCCCGAAAGTTGAACGTCTCAGTAGTTTAACTTTCGGGAGTATTTTACTAAGTTACTACTGAGAAAAAAAAGTCTCACTAGTTCAACAATTGCACTGCCTCCGTGGTTAAACTAGGGATTTTTCCAAGCTTTAAACTTTCAATGTATATTTTGTTCCTGGACATAATAGTTGATGTGCTTTAGAATGCATTCAATTATTATGGATGCTATCAAAAATTTGCCAGCCAGTATGAGCAACTGCCAGTCTTTAAGTTTGAAATGGTTCATGATTTCTTATGGTTTTGTGATAGTTACATGATTGTAATAAACGCAATAAAAACCATATTAAAAAAGTTGAATTAAATTGGAAATGGTTATTTATTAAGTATCCTGAGACCAGAATGCCGGAAGTATAAAGCTTTAGCAAACACAATTCAGGTGACCAATTTGTTAAAAAAGGTTGAAAAGCGAAGTATACTTACTTTCCAAAATCCTACAGGATAAATCAACTGACCAAGTTCTTCATCACTCATTTTCAAAACATTGTCTATGGTCAAGCCTCTGGCCCTCAGTTTCTCCATGGCTGCAAATGTGACCTGGTCTTTAGTCTGGCTGGAGAGCATCAGAGATATCAAGCTTTGGTATCTGTAGACCTGTGACAAACAATACATATAATTTTCAAGGGTAACTTCTGGTGAAAACGACTGCCATATCATATTCTGATAAAAAAGAAATTGTAAGTTGAATGATATTAGAGACATCAGAACATGAGCTCACAACAATGTAATTACAAAAAATGATGAGGAACTACACATAAAACTCTTTACTCCCATCATTACATCCCTGTAACCATATTTTATGCAAATAAAATTATTCTATTCTACTTTACCTCAGGTGGTGCTGTTTCGTCCATATTCATGTGGCAACCCATAGAATCAACAGGAGCATCCTTATTTGCTCTCATAATCCTCAAATTCACCAGAAATTCTTTCCATTTTGCAGGCTCCCATAGCCCTACAGGTCCCTAAAATATTCAAAAATGTTAGATACCTCCGGTGCTGCATTTTCGTCTATGGAGCTTTTACATCCCATAGTGTCCACAGGGGCGTCGTGATTGGCTCTCATTATTCTCAGATTGACTAAAAATTCTTTCCAGTTTGTAGGTTCCGAAGATCCTGTTGTTTCCTAAATATGAAAAAAAATTTAGGCCATTCATAAGTTAAAAAAAAAATACTACAACATTTTAGCCAAAAAAAATATATATAGAATTTCATAGGACTCTGGGCTGGGCCTTGATGATAAAATAGAAAATAATCTCAGGAATATGAATACTTGTAAGGATTTTGCACAAATCCATGAACTTACTTGCTTCTCAGGCGAAGCCTTTTCAAATTCTATTTTAACATGCGGTTTTTTTTCGAAATTGAATTTGCTTAAATCTGGTGGATTGATGTTAGATGAATCTTCAACTGGTTCATGTTTTACTTGTATTATCTCATTGTTCTCTTCGTTCGAAGTATTTCGTGCTTTACTTTGTTTGGTGTGGGCAGCTAAACACTTTAGTTTGCCGCGAGGCATTTTTAAAATATTACTGAAAAAAATCTTGACTCGTATTTATATTTGTGAAAATTTTTATTTCTTTTCACAAAACAAAATCAATAAATATTTCTTTAAAGTTCGTGATCTTTAACACAAATTAGAAATAGGTGCTTTAATTTAATTCCCACAAGTTTTGTTTATGTACTTACATTGACACTTGTTTTTTTTTTGGAAGATGGGCGACGCAATAATCCATACTAATATTAAGGCTGGTTTACACATGATCCAGTGCGGCAATCTGCATTCACGGACACACACATGCAAACAATTATTTAAATGTGTGAGTAAATTGTTTGCGTGCGTGGGGTGAATTTCGTGTCCGTGAAAGCACTGGATTCTGTGTAAACCAGCCATTATCAATGCGAAAGTCTGTCTGTTTATCTGTTACGCTTTCACGGCCAAATCGCTGAACGGATTTTGATGAAATTTGGTATGAGTATAGTTGAAGTCCCGGGGTCAAACATAGGCTACTTTTTGACGCAGGCTGAGCTGCGGGAAAAAGCTAGTTAGAGATAAAGAGACGACTAAGCAAGCATGTGTAGACAAAAAGGACCCAAAAACAAAGTCACAATTTGAAAACGATAACGACATTCGAAAACAAAAAATGTATGGAATTGACGTTAGCCGCGCTAAATCACGTGGTCGATTTTTATACTAAAAGTCGTTATCGTTTTTCAAATTGTGACTTTTGGCGGGAAGCTGTGAAGAGCAATAACGGCGCTGTATTTAATTTTCCCTATTCCATATTTTGTGTTTTTTTAAAATGTTGGTGCATAATGGTGGTTATTATTAGCATGATAGTGTTCGATTAATGTAATTTTCTTGTTTGTAGCTCTTGAAAATTGCTATGTGCCGTTTTTCTACCACTTTACTGCTCCGTGGTATAATACTTCTGGATTCTTAGACTATGGATCCAAAAGACGGGAAATGCGAAAGAGAAATATATAGGATATGCGTATGTTAGAATGAGATAGAGAGCGTGACCATTTCTTAACACACTATTAGTCCATAGCAGCCTTACGGATTTATTGTCAAAAACAAATATTTAAATTATAAACAAAGTATCTTTCTGTAAGTGTTAAAAAAGTGTTCAGTAGAAGCGCATAATAATGGTTTCATGTGCAGTGCCTAAATGTAACTCAAATAAGAAAGAAAACCCACATAATTTCACATTTCACACGTAAGTACCACCGATGTTTATCACTGTATAAATCCATGATTTCCTAATTGATTATTTAGTTTTTCCGCACTAAAATATGAGAAATATCTTAAAGTTATATCACATGATTGTTTAGAATACATAGGCATTCAATTTTTGATAAAAATAAATACGTGAATTTTCACAATTTTCAACCTAATTCTTGAAGTTTAGTGATTGACATCGATGCTGTCAAACATTATATCGATAGTATTGCACCCAAACGCTAGGAAGGAATAAGTGCATGTAGGTACTTATTTAAATTTTAGTAATAGAATTTTTCATACAATTGGATTGGACTCGAAAAAACATGGCGGCTAACCACAGGAGGGCAATTCTCTTTAGAGATAAAGTCGAATTTAAGATATCGCGAAAAAACATAGCAGAAGTCTACTGAAAACCTCGTGTTCGTATTCTCATTCATTTCTTATGTTTCAGATTTCCATCAAATGTAGATATTCGCCAAAAATGGCTAAAAATGGTTAGCAGAGGAGAATGAATTCCCAAAAAATTTTCAACCATTTGTAGTAAACACTTTGAACCAGAATGTTTTTCGAACAGGGGCATAAAAAGAGTAAAACTAAAATCAGGTTCAATCCCAACATTATTCATGCCCGTAAGTTGTAAATTTATCAAAATATTGTGTACTAGCTGTTTCCCGCAGCTCTGCCTGCTTCAAAAAGTAGCCTATGTTTGACCCCGCTTCAACTATATTCGTACCAAATTTCATCAAAATCCGTTCAGCGGTTTGGCTGTGAAACAGACAGACTTTCGCATTTATAATATTAGTATGGAAGTATGGGATAGTATGGATGCACCTGCGCAGTGTATTTATTATTATTGCCTCTTAGTAGTATAGTGATGCATACGAACTTTGGATTTTATTATTATTGATTGCCCTACCGGCATTACGATGTTTGTTGTTGTTTTGATTTGAAATGAATTCGAATATGCCACATGTGTAAAATAATTAATTTGCAGGTTGTATTGAAGCCTGTGCGCAAAGAGTCGTCATATGTTTACAGAGATATTACACCAGTTCCCAGTACCTCAAAAGCAAACCAAACAGATTCGGACTCTCCTAGGAAAAAGAAAATGAAGAAAACTATTGACCGTCTTAAAATACCTACGCATGCAAAAGAAACAAAAAAAAAATTAAATGCTTATGTGCGCAAAAGAAAAGGCTTTCCAACAAAGTGGTTAAATTAAATGAAGTGATAAGAAATCTAGAAAATTTACCTTCACTTCAAAACAACATAAGTGCTGTAATGGGGTCTTGCTCAAATGATTTGCTACACCATCTCATTGAGAGGATAAATAACAAAAGGAAAAATGAAAGTAGAGTATGACACAGAACTGAAAAAATTTGCCCTAACTTTGCATTTTTATAGCCCAAGAGCCTACAATTTTATAAGAACCAAATTTGATTTATGCCTACCACATCCCCGTACACTTAGAGGCTGGTATCAAAATGTAGACTGCAAACCAGGAATAACTAAGGAAGCAATTGAAACCATAAAATCTGCAGCGGAAAGAAACCGGCTTTAACCATCGTTCTCATGTTTGACGAAATGTCTATTCGTGAACATATAGAGTTCGACGGTCGGAGTCATCATGGTTATGTGGATGTAGGTAATGGTCTTCACGGAGATCACGTAGATAAACCCAAAGAAGTGCTCGTGGTAATGGCAGTGGCATTAAATTCTTTTTGGAAAATCCCTATTGCATATTTTTTTGGCAGAGGATTCACTGCTTTGCAGAAAGCAACACTATTAAAACAATGCTTAGATATTTTGTCAGATTTTGTAAGAATTTCCTCTGTTACGTTTGATGGAATAGCGTCTAATATAAACATGGCTAAAATACTAGGGGCCAATTTGAGCAATGCCCCTTACAAACCTTACTTCTGTCACAGAGGGAAAAAATATTATATTATACTTGATGCATGTCATTTATTAAAGTTGATTAGGAATGCTTTTGCAGAATACAAGATTTTTCGTCATCACAATGAAGTAATTATGTATGAATACATTGAAAATCTCTACAATCTTTAGCATGAAATTGGTTTACATTTGTCAAACAAAATAACTGCGAAACATATTAATTTCTTTAACCACAAAATGAACGTTAAACTAGCAGCACAACTGTTAAGCAATTCCGTTGCAACAAGTTTGGAATTTTGCAAAGAGCAATTAGGTTTAACTTCATTCGAAAACTGTCTAGCGACAGCTAAATTTATTAGGAATGTTAATAATATATTTGATATTTTTAACACTCGAAATTTACAAAATTATGGACTCAAAAAACCGTTAAACTCACAAAATTACGAGGCTATTGTGACTGAATGTGATAAAGTTTGTGAGTATATTAAAAATTTAGAATATAATCAGAATGCGTTAATAGTAAGTGGTAGAAAACTTGGTTTCGTGGGATTTTTAGCAAACACTGTGGCTTTAAAAGGCTTATATGTGGACCTCATACAGTCAGGAAAGTTGAAATTTCTTCCAACCTATAAACTTTCTCAAGACCATTTAGAAACTTTTTTCAGTGCAGTGCGTGCCAGGGGAGGTTTTAACAACAACCCTACAGCCAGGCAATTTACTACAGCATATAAAAGATTATTATGCCATGTAGAAGTCCAAATTAGTGAAAAAGCTAATTGTTTGCCTTTAGAAAAAATTTGTATTCTGAACATTCAAAGACCTACTATTGATACATTGAATACCACTACCGGCTTTAGTGCAATAACAATGGCAAGTGATGAAGATGATATTTTTCTCACTAATCCGGATCAAAATGATAGCGAAGATTCCGACTTTGTGTCATCTATGCCTTGGATGCCTGAGGCCATGGAATCTGTAGTCAAGTCCATTGTGGAATATATATGTGGGTACGTAGTCAAAAAAATTGCAAAAAAACTTAAATGCGAGCCCTGTCTATCCGCACTATACGGTGAAGTTAAAGAAGGGTCCCTTATATTTAAAAAGGATTTCGGTGGCCTTATATATCCCTCTAAAGATGTTTATGACATAGGGATTTTTTGCGAACGGGTATTTAGACAACAATTAAAAGGGAAAAATTTTAAGGAAAATATGTTTTCAAAATTAGTTAATGAATGTCTACTGTCTTGTAAAAACTTTTTCGCCGAACTAAACATTCATATGTTTGATTCTTCAGGACTGTTTAATCATAACACTTGTTGACAAAGCTTATTATTGAAACTTATTTCATTATTAGGCTAAAATATGAAGCAAAATTAGAAAATACTTCCAAAGATAGTTTAAGACATTTTTATAATAAATTAATTATCTTTGGTGGTAAATATAAGACTTGTGCTACTTAAAAAAATTAATAAAGCTAGTATTTTTTTTGTCCGTAAATTATATAAGGTCCATTTATTTATTCATATCGTGTGGGTTATACACATACATATAAGACGTACACAGACGGAACATAAGTTAATAGTTATACTTATGTAGAAAGTAATTGTTGTTATCCTTTTCTCACGTATTCGGATCTATATGGCGGTATCTCTTTTTTACACCTGTAGCAACATTCACTCACACATAGATATTAAGCTACGCGTGGCAATTTTTGGCCGTGACGCCATTTTGTAATCTACGGTGTTGGATCGGTGAACACTAAAAATAATAGAGTAGAATACCGTTTATATGATCTCAGATCATGCACTCCACACAACATTCATACATTCCTTGAAATCATGGGGAGCATTATCGTAAACATCTTACCCTAGACTAGATACAGCCCAGGCTGCATAGTTTTGCATGTGTGTGTTTTTGCTACGCTAAGTAATAGCATACCTTCCGTCTGTTTACGTCTTATATGTCTGTGGGGTTATATAGTCAATTTTTATTTTTATGTGTGTGTAAATGCAGGCCAATCCCGCTAATTGCCAATCACTTTAAAGTTATTACCACAACCAAACCACGACCCGAGAGATAATATTGAATATGTAAAACCAGTAAGTCTATGGAAAATCATTCGACTCGCCGGTATTACATACTTAAAAATATCCTCATGAGTGTGCTTTGATTTTGGTATGTGTGTATGTTTTTGTCTAGAAAGAGTAAATTTTATGTTATTAAAATGTCCACTTATTCGAAGTCGGGCCGGGGTGCTCGTTAAAAATAAAAATACTTAAGATGTTTATAATGTATTTTTATTACTTACTTAACCCAAATAATAACTGCATACTTAATTTGGCAATGGTCTCACGTTAAGATAATCGATCATAGTGATGTCGATATTGCTCGGCTCAGCACTATTTGACAGTGCACACATGTATGACACACACACATCAACAGTTTTCAATTTGGTCTCGTTTCTTTTACTGACCAGCCAATCTATTGACGTAGTCAAAAAAATTCTAAATCTATGTCTGGATTAGACTCGACTTGACTATAGACTAGGTTACAACTTCGTTGTTTAATTTTTATTGGCTACTGGTTACTGGCTAAATACGAAAGTAAAAGCCATATTACAAAAAATAAAAAACAGTCATTGTCATTAAAAAATAAGTGTCAAAAAGGGAAAATAAAACTATGTAAAATGGTGAAATTTGTGACTGTGGTGTGATTTTATTTAATTTTTAATTTCAATTATCAAAGCAATTTAATTTTTATTTCTAAAATTTTACAAATATACTATGGCTGAATTACTCCTAGACCCAAACATTCGTTTGTGGGTATTTCTGCCCATTGTAATCATCACCTTCTTGGTCGGAATAGTGAGGCACTATGTATCACTAATTTTATCTTCCCAGAAGAAAATTGAACTGCTACAGATGCAGGACAGGTTCGTATTTAATAAAATCGTATACTACTTTCGTCAAGGTTATGTTACTCGATAGTCAAATTACCTATAATGCAAAATCTTCAGTCAATTCTATGCCTTCCAATCAATCAATCAATATGTAAATCTGGGATATTCAAGTTTTTTGACAATGGATTTAATTGAACATAAGCTTGCTGAGAAGGCTGGTCTTCACTTTATTAGACGCCTAATCTTATTCTCTTCAGTTCACGTCATCTGATTGTGTACAACCTTTTTCAGCCAAGTCATGATAAGGGCTCGCTTACTGCGAGAGAATGGTAAATATCTCCCCCGGCAATCGTTCGCCATGCGTCGTCACTGGTTTAACAATGAAGAAACGGGTTATTTTAAAGTACAGAAGAGGGCTGCTGCATCACAGGTCAGTTTTCAATATAATTTAAATCTGTAAAGTGAAATTGTTGATTTAAGACAGCCCTTTTTAGCAGTTGCTAGTGGAATGAGATTAGGCTGGAATCTTAATATTAAGATCAGATCGGGGCTTGCACCTAATGGACCTAACCCAGTGCCTGTGTGGACATCCAACGCAGACCATGGGGTATCTGTTGCATAGTTAGTCCTGCTTTGATGAGTGCACCCTCGAGGATCTCATGAACCGGTCAGACAATGCTATAAGAGTTGCGGATTTGTGGTCTGACATAGTTTTTTCAGACATTGACCTGATGAAGAAGTGGAACGAGATAAGTTGTCCATCCTAATAATGACTGAAAGATATTGCTTTAGCATTAAATCTGCATTTGTGCCTCTCTTTATTTTGTTAAGGATGTCTTGTTGTAATACAAATAGTACTGTAAAAAACAGTAGATGCTCTTTTGGACTTGCACTTGTACACCATTGAAACATTCACTATGTTTCAATGGTGTACAAGTGTGTTGAAAGTGAAAAGAAAGAAATTAAAACAGATATGTATATTTAAAAAAAATCTAAGAGTATATTTTTTTTGAGATCTCAATGCATGATTGTGTAATTTTAATTAATTGTTTTTACAGAATCCCATGACTGACCCAGTGATGATGACGGACATGTTGAAAGGCAATGTGACCAATGTTCTGCCCATGATTGTAATAGGAGGCTGGATTAATTGGATGTTCAGCGGTTTCCTAACAAGTATGTATATCGTACTTAAGTAACCACTTAAGCTTGCCCACACTTATGAAAATATAACAAGTCATCATACATACTAAGTTAATTGCAAAATAAACAAACAAGATTTCTGTCTCAAAAATTAGTATTTTTTTTATTGCTTTACAGCCAAGGTGCCATTCCCGTTGACACTTCGCTTCAAGCCGATGTTGCAGCGAGGAGTTGAGCTGGCATACTTAGACGCTTCATGGGTGTCCTCAGCTTCGTGGTACTTCCTCAATGTGTTCGGACTTCGCACCATTTACACTTTAGTACTTGGAGAGAATAATGGTAAGGAGAATTTGTTTTATATAATACTAGCTGTTTCCCGCAGCTCCGCCTGCGTCAAAAAGTAGCCTATGTTTGACCTTGGGTCCTCAAACTATATTCATGGCAAATTTCATCCAAATCTGATCAGCTGTTAGTTAGCCGTGAAATCGTTACACACAGACAGAAAGACTTTCGCATTTATAATATTAGTATGGACTAGCTGTTTCCCGCAGCTCCACCTGCAGTATATAGCCTATGTTACTCAGGGTGAATGTAGCTTTCCAATGGTGAAATAATTTTTGAAATCGGCACAGTAGTTTTTGAGTTTATTCTTACAAACATACACACAAAAATACAAATCTTTCCTCTTTATAATATTCATGTAGATGTAGACTGTTTTGTAATTAAAAATTTTTAGAATATTTATTTTTATACAAACCGAAACATAAGTGAATGTTTCAAAAGCAGCTAAAGGTCAAAGCTACAGTGGGCCGATCCAGTGCTTTCACGCACATGAAATCCACCCCACACACGCAAACAATTTACTCACACATTTGGCACAACAGCTGGCTTAGCATTAGTTTGAGTAAGGCAAATGACAGGCTTTATTTCTCTTTGGTTTTCACCCATATATTTCCAAATTTATTTTGTCTTTAATCATACTAGTTTCGCCTGGAAGACATCTCCTATTAATATTTTTTTTGTCCTGTATTAATGTAAAGGATATACTGAGAAAGAAGGGAGCAAGAAAGTATTATATGAATAAATATTTTTCTTTTTTCAAGCTGCTGACCAGTCAAAGATAATGCAAGAACAGATGTCCGGGGCTGCGATGGCCATGCCCCAGGACCCAAAGGCTGCCTTCAAGGCTGAGTGGGAAGCCCTGGAGATTACCGAACACAAATGGGCAGTCGCCACGGCCGAAGCTGATCTACTTGCAAGCACTGCCGAAGCAAAACCTTAGAACTTAGGGGTATAACTAGGTGAATTGTCGTGCAATTGGGGATGAGTGTTAATTTATGTTAAGTAAATACATTACTATTGTAACTTATGGTGGTTTGTTTTTTTTATTACTAACTTTACTAATTAAATGATAAACTGGAATATGATCTCAATAGAATATCATCTAAAATTAGTTAGATCTAGGGTTTGGGTTTCAAAGCTTTTTCCTCATAGCTGCAGTATTTCTAAAAGTTGGCGTTTTCTTCTTGCTACAGTATTTCCCTAGTAAGGTTAAAATATTTGTTACATCTCCAAAGAAACAATAACTGCATTCAAAACCTATTTATTTAATGCAAAATTACTGAGTATATACATACAATGAGTTACTATACAAATGCCATAACAATGAGACTATACGCTAAAGTTACACGCTTATTGCTGGCTGTAAAGGTCACACAAATTTGTATCATTCCAGCGTTTTATTAGGCACTGATTATAAATTTCGGACCATTTTTGTAAGGCATATTTTCTTCATAGGACAAAAGTAACTTAAAATAGTAAAAGAAAATTATAAACGTGGGCTGTATATAAACTTTACGGTACTCATTTACGCTTTAAAATAACTTTGCCATTGTAAAGAAAATATGCCTCATAAGCACCTAACACAGGATGACTTCTTAAACACTAGCTAAATTTTTAGCTCCCATAAAAAAATCCAGTCGATCACTGATTTGTATGGGAGGTAGTAATTTTTCGGTAATTTCACTTACTTTTTTTATTGAAAGTAATTAAGATATTATTTATTAAGCACACACAAAGGTGTTTAAAAAGTCGACCTGTATAGTGGCTCAACAAATTATCGGTCAAAAGAATAGAGTTACATTTGTAAGATTCTATTCTTACATATGCAAAATAATTGCATACTTTACATATTTTATTATTTGCTTATCAATGATACAATATGACAGTGAAGAAATGCAGGAAAAACATTATTGTTATATAAAAATCAATAAAATGTCCTAGCGCATACAATAAGAAATAATTTGATACTAGCTGTTTCCCGCAGCTCCGCCCGCGTCAAAAAGTAGCCTATGTTTGACACTGGGTCTTCAACTTCATACCAAATTTCATCAAAATCCGTTCAGCGGTTTGGCTGTGAAAGCGTAACAGACAGAAAGACAGACAGACTTTTGAATTTATAATATTAGTATGGATAACTCAAGAATATAACTCTATAGGATTGATAAAAATCTTAACCTATTGAAAGTTGTCTTTGTTGGCAACATTGGACATAGACAATCCTGCTTTGCCATTTGGCTTAACAGCGCAAGTTGCGTATTATCAGCCTATAAAATGAATATAGGTATTTATTTACCTACTCAAGAAATTAAAACCCATATCTACTCAGTTTGCGATACTGTACAAGTTTTCCCAACGAACATATACCAACAGCTGCGGGGTGAATAACAAACCTAAAATTACATACTTGAGTAGTGCCACGGCGAGAGCTGAACTTTCGCTATTTTTAAGGACCTTTTTTATGTGTACTTTTTCTGGTGTTAATTTTAATGAGCTGCACAGTGATCACATTCATCTTTCTGCATAGTGTGACTGAGCCCGAGTGACTGAAGCGTAGGCACGCCCCGGACACTTCATACAACAGCGGCGAGCTCGAAACCTATTACCGTCAATGTGTGTGTGTTTGTTGCTTGTAGGGTTGGTTATTTACCATATCTGCGTCATAGTCGTAGCAGCGATCGAAACGTCATCCTTGCATTGTTTTGCTCTTGATTTTACCCTTAATCTGCGCAGTGAGGTGCGGTATCTGTTTCGGGTGGGAGGTTGTGAGTGTCCGTTCTGTACGTTGGTACATTTAATAATCATGTGGCGTAGGTGTCTTTCTTAAAAATGACATTACGGATTGAAGCAATAAGTTAGAAGGGGCGCACCCAAAAATGCTGGCTCGACGTCGCAGCGGAGGAAATGCGTGCTAATGAGCTAACAACCAGGGATGCCGAAGACCGGGGGAAATGGAGGAGAAAAAGTAGGAAAGCGGACCCTGGGCTCCGAGGCAATCCAACCAACCGGGAAGGCGATAAGATGAGTAGTAGTAGGATTGAAGCAATGCGATGTTATTTCTTGATGAGCTGCACGACATCCTCGTCCTGCACGGCGTGCCCGAGTCCGACTCGCTGCGGGCTGTACTTGGTGCTGGTACCCCACACTAGTGCGTACTTCAGCTGCGCCGCCAGAGAGCGGTGGATAGCGTGGCATACGTGCTCGATGTTAACGCCCTACAAAGGGAACATTTATTTATTTATATGTTACTAGTTGTTTTCCGCAGCTCCGCCTGTGTCAAAAAGTAGCCTGTTTGACCGTGGGTCTTAAACTTTATTTATAACAAATTTCATTAAAATCCGTTCAGCGGTAACAGACAAACAGATAGACAGTCTTTCACACTTATACGCGACCCGTTTTGGATTGGTCGCCATTTAGTAGCATTTTCTATCTCGAGTTCCTTTTAGAAAAATTAGCAGTGTTGGCCACTAAAACACCTCGGGTCATGTTCCTGTTTGTCTGGTTTCCTTGCAAAAAAGAATCACGGAGATCATACGGCTGTCGCTCCATTGTCATAATGCCTGTAAATTTAGCACCACGACTTATATATACCCTAGGTTCCGAAGCGTAAGCGGAAGACGCAACTAGGAAAAACATGTTTGAACGAAGATATAGACAACACATACCCTCCTCAATATAAGTCCGTCATCGAAGTCTGGCGGCTGCCCGGGCTTCTTGGTGTACACCCTGATGAGGGAGAGGTACTCCCACAGCGTCTCCAGCAGGTAGTCCAGGTTCAATTTCATGTTGCAGCTGGTCACGACACAGTAAAGATTAATGATTAAGGAAACTAACAGAATTAATGTAGTCCGTGTTTCTATAAAAAGATCCTATTTATTCTTACACACAGTACAATAAAAAAAAAACATAGGTGTGTGAGAGAAAACAAACATGTAAAACTAAGCATGAACACTGTAGGTATACAAAAGGCGGCCTTATCGCATGAGCAATCTCATCCAGGCAACCTTAGGATAGTTTGAAATATAAGAATGGAGATTAACAATCATACATAAACTATAATGGAATGAAAAATACATATTTTTAACTTTTTTTAAAAAAAGTAAGAAATTTTACCTTTTATTATAGTTATCATCAACAGTACTGGAGGGTTACCGCTGTCCTTTAATTCCATCCAATTGTAACACGATATCTCGCTTACTCATTAACAGCAGTAACAAAGAGGAGACAATGTACTCTATCGCAATGGACTTATCCGTAATGGTAGACGTGTAAGTGAAAAACTATCGAAAAGTGCACTGTTAGGGCTAACTTACACGGATCCAGTGCTGGCAATCCAGTAGCAAATAAGAATATGAAGACGCGCTCATTGGATACAAAATTGTTTATCTGTGGGTAAATTTAGTGTCCATTAAAGCTACTTGATTGCCTGCTAGCAATGTGTGTAAATCAACCCCTACCGTCAATGGCATACCGACGACGTCACGAAAAAGAGCGGGTCTTACGTCATTTATCGTTTTTTTGCAAATGAATCATAATGTATCTGACCTACTCCACCTAGGCCGACGCCAAAGAGGCGACTTCAGCATGATAATTTTATTCAAATTGTTAATTTTATTAAACATTTATTTATTAATGCATGAATGTATAAATAACTAGCTTTTACCCGCAGCTCCGCCTGCGTCAAAAAGTAGCCTATGTTTGACCCCGGGTCTTCAACTATGTTCATATCAAATTTTATCAAAATCCGTTCAGCGGTTCGGCTGTGAAAGCGTAACAGACAGACAGACAAACTTTCGCATTTATAATATTAGTATTGAAGTATAGATTACCAATAGTTTACTTTCTTTTGACAATATTAAAAGAAATAATATGTAATGAGGAATGGAAAAAAAGGCTATTTTATTTTATCATACCTGACAACCACGGAGTTGGGTTGCCTGGCTATCCTGTCCACTTCCTGAATGGAGATCTGGTCGATCTTGTTGTACACGTATATACACGGCAGGTACACCCTGTTGGCCAGGATCACGTCAATCAGCTCGTCGGCTGTGCAGTCTTCGCGGAATAGCACCTAGAATTTGATTTTTTTTTTACATTAACGGACCCTGCAATCCTCACAGTGCTGTTAATATTTTTTTGTTACTTCTGCACTATCATATATATGTATTCTTCGTCCAAGGGTTTCCAAATTGTAATAACCAGTACCGCCGAATCTAGGACTATGATTAAAAGCGTACCCTAGGGTCTAAAGAACAACACGCAACTGAAAAACACGCTTGGATGTAGAAGATTCCATATTAGTCAAGACAAAAAGTGTAGCAAAGCAACAAAAATAAAATTATTAACAGTAATTCCATTATTGGTATATGGATTGACTGGAAGAGATCTCTTTATGGGATAAGTCCGCCGTTGCAATTATTTTTAGTTTTGTATTTACTGTAATGTATTTTTCTGTGCAATAAAGTTATTACAAACAAACAAATGATATGATTAAATTCAACAATTTTAATAGGTTTTTATCGTGACTACTCATTTATTTTACATTTAAAGTTTCAAACACTTTTAAGCGTTTGAAACTGTACTACCTATGTTTTCACAAATAAATGATTTGTTTGATTGACCCATATTCTCAAACTCGACTCAACCTTACTCCAACTCATATTGACTAATCATACCAATGTATGATTAGTCGTCACTAGCTTCCTTGACTTAAGGATATTCCTCATTGGAGATGAGTATCGAACTGTCAAACATAAGGTACCTTGAGGCGGCCTCAAAAGTGGTTATAAATATATTTTTTCCCCATTTTTGGCTTGTTAACTACTTAATTTGTTTATTTTAAACTCTATTCTTTTGTATTTTTTCAATTTTTATGCTTCGGATTGTTATTATAACCTGTGTCTTTCCTCATTGGACTTTGCTCAGACAAAAGACATGATAATTATTTGATGTGAGACTGACCTCAGCATTGAATATCTTGTATTCGTGCAGTATCATCTGCACCATTTTCTCGTCCACTTTGGTTAGTTGGCACGTAGAGTTAAAAGAGAGACCTCCGCCTTTCTTTACCTGAAATTTAAAATTTATTTGTTACATTAATTTGTTCATTGTATAAACGCGATTTTACAAAAACCATACATCGGTTCAACGCGCGCCAATTATGCACAAAGTTTAATGAAACAAAACCGGTCAAGTGCGAGTCGGCCTTGGTTCCGTACCTATATTTATAAGAACCGCATAAAAAATCACATTTGTTGTATGGAAGTCCCTTTAAATATATTAGTATTTGTTGTTATAGGTGTCACCAGAATTAGTATTTTACAGATATCACGGTTTTTGAGATACAGCCTGTTGACAGACGGATTCACAGTGGTGTCTTAGTAATAAGGTCCCGTTTTACCCATTGGATGATTTTTAAGGTTCCGTAACCCTTAAAAATCACGCTCACATTCTTTCTTAGGTCAGGCTATCTATGTACCTTAAAATATATGTTAGGCTTGTTCTTGTTGAGCAGGATGCCCACACTCTCCAGCTCTTTCTGTGTGTGGCTGTGCTCGTACGGCTTGGTATACAGTAGGACTGTATCATAGGCATATGATAATAATGCCACAATATGGATTTAACCTACATAGTTCATTAATGTAAACCAGAAGCTAGGTTCCAGTATACTGCCCTGGGGGACACAATATTCTATATGTTCATTATGAACTGGTATAAGGGCCAATTTTCACTGGATTCGACCCGTAAGATAAGATTCAAAGAGGGCTAGTCGAGTACCTCATACACCTATATTTTCAAGTTTAGAGATAAGGAAGGGGACAGAAACCGTGTCAAAAGCATTTTTCAGGTCTGAGATAAGCAAATGTGGTGCAAGATGAAAGAAAGGTCAGACTTTCTACGTACCTTAAAATATATGTTAGGCTTGTTCTTGTTGAGCCGGATGCCCACACTCTCCAGCTCCTTTTCCAGCAGCTGGCGGTGCACGTACGGCTTGGTAGCGTCCAGCATCATCAGCACCAGGTCGGCCGTGCGGGCCACGGCTATCACCTGTCATAACAATGTAGGTACTTAAATCCTAATTCTTCATCCTAACGTATTCCTAGTTGCGCCGTCAGCTTACGCTACGGAGACCAGGGAAAGCTTGAATCATGGTCCTAGTTTTGGTCGTCTGACCTCCGTTACCCTTTTAAATAGGGAAACCAGATCAATAGGACCACGATATTTTTTAAAGTCCACTAAATGGCAGTTGGAAAGTTGGGACGAACGGCTTTAAGTGCCTTCAGAAGCACGGAATCATTTTTATTATCAGACAATCAGGTGGTTTAAGACTGCAATGCCCTAACCAAACTGGAAGCAACAAAGTATGCTTTTCGTAGGAATCGAACTCGCGATCTCTGGGTCAAATAACCACAGAGCCAGGTAAAATAATGTCCTAGTTATATAACACTAGCTGTTTTCCGCAGCTTCGCCTGCGGTATATAGCCTATGTTACTCAGGGTGAATGTAGCTTTCCAATGGTGAAAGAATTTTTGAAATTGGCACAGTCGTTTTTGAGTTTATTCATTACAAACATATACACAAAAATACAAATCTTTCCTCTTTATAATATTAGTGTAGATAAACGGGTCAATTATAGCATATTTTCACTTTTTTTATGAGATAGTTTAGTAAGGCGCAATGCGTGTAATCATCTCTCTACGTATGGGTTTCGATGGAGGGCTTGAGGAAGTTTGGTGGTGGTGGAATATTGTTCAATATTGATCAAAAATCATTTAAGGCCCCCATTGTTTTTGCGTGACTCACACTTTTCAAAAACGCACTCCTGTAGTTCCGGAGATAAGCCCTTCAAATAAACAAACTCTTTAGCTTTATAATATCTATATAAATAAACATATAGCAAGATCTTACCTGTCTACCTCTACCCTTCCCCTGGGCAGCACCTTCAATGATTCCGGGCAAGTCGAGCAGCTGAATGTTGGCACCCTTGTATTCTATCACACCCGGGATACATGTCAATGTTGTGAACTCATAATTGGCCGCCTCTGAGTGTGTGTGCGTCAATGTAGACAGCAGTGTTGACTGTAAAAAAAAAAATTTTGTTTGATGTATAGTAGATGCTGGCCGGCAATTGTTTGCAATAAAGTGGATGCAGGCAACAAGAATTGGTAAGGCATTTTTTTTTTTAATAAAGTAAATATTTTGTTTAAATTCTTATTTTTATAATCTTTACAATTATAAAACCAATCTCAAAAATTCTTTCTGCAAATGATAATGTAGTCTTAGGGAAATTGCTAAAAACTACTGAAGCAATTTTGATAAAATGACTTCTTAGTTGGATAATACAAATCAAAACCACAAAATCTAATTTATTTAAAAAAATATTATTTTTAAGATAGGCATAGACAAAGTAACTTAACTAATTAGTCAGGTGAAAATGGGGAAAAATCAATTGTTAACTTACCTTACCAACAGAAGGAAACCCTATTAATGCGACTCGGGCATCGCCAGACTTGAGCACATCAAACCCTTCTCCCTTGTCACCACCCTTTTTAGAAGGTTCTAGTAACTGTGATCGATATTTGGCTAATTTAGCTTTTAGTAGACCCAAATGATATTCAGTTGCTGTAAATATAAAAAGGTATTGTATGTCTATCTACACTATCTACACTAATATTATAAAGTACACTAATATTATAATAAAGTACACTAATATTATAAAGAGGACAGATTTGTATTTTTGTGTGTATGTTTGTAATGAATAATCTCAAAAACTACTGGGCCGATTTCAAAAATTCTTTCACCATTGAAAGGCTACATTCACCCTGAGTAACATAGGCTATATACTGCAGGTGGAGCTATGGGAAACAGCTAGTATATATATATATAACTCTCAGCCAAAAGGCCCTTATTTAACTTGATTGCACAAAATACAATGCGTTGACTCACATCATGAGAATCATAATAATTGTCTTTAGTGGTCTTTTATTGTAAGTAAATTTTGCATGTCTGTTAGCAGACTAAATACATTGGCCAATTACCTTTTTTAACACATGTATTCTGGCAAAATAAACTATTATATTCAATTCAAAAGGTGAACTTTATGCTAGGAGCATTGTTTAGCAGTTAACCAAAGGTTATGCAGAGAACAATTTTTTTTTCTTTTTGACACCTTTAGGCAACCATCAAAAAACAGTCCATACCTACTTCTTTAGATGTCAAAATTAGTATGGATGGAGTTTAGCTAGTAGTGACAAAACACAAGTGAGAGAGCTCACCTACTAAGAAAATTTTAAGACTATACTATCCATACTAATATTATAAATGCGAAAGTCTGTCTGTCTGTCTGTTACGCTTTCACGGCCAAACCGCTGAACGGATTTTAATTAAATTTGGTATGAATATAGTTGAAGACCTGGGGTCAAACATAGGCTACTTTTTGACGCAGGCGGAGCCGCGGGAAACAGCTAGTATGATATATTTTAAGAATATTACGTTTTCATATATCAAGCAAATATACCCCCTTATTACTAGAGACATAAGATGTTGTCAGCATAATGTACAACGTTATACAAATCAACCCTAATTACCGTCATAATAAAAAAAAAATGACGATTCTGGGCCAAGTACACGGGTTACACGGTACCAATGTCTGTCACATGACAAAAATATTATGAGACACAAAAAACCATTAAATTTTATTATTGTACTCGTAAAAATATATATTGTCTAAAATTATCGCACTCTCTAAGAATGTTAAACCCAATAAAAACAAGTTTAGTCACTGAATTCGGGAAAAATCTAATTTTGGGAAAAAACTTGACTTGAAGTGTTAAGATTGAATTTTGAAATTTATTATATAGAGGGTTATAAAAGGAAAATTTTGCCGTTTAATGCTTTTAATTAGGTACCGCTATGAATAAAAAACAGATTTTTTTGGAAAATCTGTAGAATAATTGGACACTGTCAACATTACCAGCTCTTACCTTATCTAAAATAGTAAGCTTACTTTTCAATGTGGCCCAGAGTACATACCAACAGGTGATTTTGAACCTTGCGTTAGTGAGTTCTTTGTTGTCATAAATCAGTGTGCAATCAAAGTAACAATTTTGAATTTTTTGGCTTAGGTTAGGTTGTTTACAATCGCTGGTGCATATAAATTTTGTTTATAAAATCATGTTGTATTTATAGTAGGTATGTTTTAGATAATGTGTTAGTTGTTGACGGAGATAATCCGGTGTTTATTACAAAATAACAAACAACAATGGCATATTTTAATAACACGAAATTACTTACGTTAAAATAACTTTGGAGGTTCGATAAGGTTTTTTACTTACCTTTGTTTTTTTGCGTTCTAGCTATTTCTTTCTCGATTTCGGATATCTTTTCTAGGATTCCCATATTTCTGCACCCTTCCCCTAACCTAGTACAAAAACCGATGCGAACAACTACCTATCAGTATTTGCTGAATTAGTACTTTAAAACACTAAGCATTCTTAATGTGATCAATTCCATAAACTCTAGGATTAGGTAATTTAATATTACAGAATAAAATAATTATTTATAATTTCTCTAGAGAATGTTTAGGTCAAAGAACATTATTACTCCGTTTAGGTTATCAGCAGAATTGTCAACGTTGTGATTAGTGTTGTAGCTGCTTGTAGCGATAGCTACAGTCATCGATGATATAGAGATATCCGAAATATTGTTATCGATTAATCGACTGAATGTGTAGAAGGGAGATATTCAGTCGATTTATTGATAGCCCTATCGAAACTGTCAAACACAAATTACGAGACTATTTGGTGTCCCACTGTTGGGCAAATAAATATATTTAATAATATTAGGTTGGGGAAAAAATATTTTTGCATATAGTATCTATGAACTTGTAATAAAATCTATTGGGCTCTTATTTGTATCTGGCTGGTTTTGGTATAATTAAAAGTTTTAATTTTAAAGAAGATAATTCCAAATTGAATTTAGGAAAATATGTGATTTTCATTTATTTTTCTTACTGTAAAGATGAGTGAATCTGATGAAGAAATTCGATATATTTTAAAATTTGACTACAAAAAAAGGTAAAAATGCAACGCAAGTCGCAAAAAAAATGGGCGATGTTTATGAACTTAGTGCAGTGTCTGTGAGAGTAGCACAAATTTGGTTTAAGCGTTTTCAATCGGGAAATTTTGATATCAAAATAGTCGCCAACTTCTTGCTTTAATCTCATCAGTTGTTCCCAGTAGAGTTCAGAATCGATGGTCCTGTCTAGTGGTAACAGCTCATAATGAATAATGCCCTTCCAATCCCACCACACACACAAAATCACCTTGTTGCGAGTTAACCCGGTTTTCGCCACAGTCTGTGAAGCCTGACCGACCTTTTTGTTTTCTTGTCGTACGTGATCGACTTTTCATCACCAGTGAAATGTTTATTACCTGGGTTCGCTATCTAATTCCTGTCTTCTATGAAATTTGAAAGAAAATAAGTACAAAAATTAAAATAAAAGAACAAATAACTTTTACAATATTGGGGCGCAGGAGATCGAATGACCAATATTTAGATCCCTTCTTTAAAGTTTTAAATTAAAAAAATAAAATAAAAGGTTAATAAAATAAAAAATGTAGAAAGCGCAGGCACTGGCTGACCGATAATGCTGGCTTCGGCTGTGTGGTTACCTCAGTTAAAGCAAAAATGTCTATCGCAGGTTAAAACGGTAGTATAAGCAGTGTCCTCTTGTTTCAATAAAAAAAATGTGGTATGCACTCCTGACACCTAGGGAAGCGGGTAGAACTCCCAGTGTTCAGCGGAGGGAGTGCTGAGGGAAACTTCAGGTGTTCTTTTTAAACCCTTTTCAGGGTTCTTTCTGTATATTGTATATCCAACAAAACACTTTTGTCATAAAACGCCGTACGACAACCACGTCGGCGAAAATATTTGTTACGACGGTTGCACTATTAAACTCCAAAATAACAGTATTAAATGCGATTTAAATCTTTAAAAATAGCGAGTAATTATCGACCCGCTCCAAAAATCATCTGATTTCGTCTGCCGGTGGCGGCAAGTGTGCTAGCTGTCAGTTCAGTCGTAGTGATGGGGACATCGGGAGTCGACATTTGCTCGAATCGACTCGATGAACTATCTATCGACTTCGTGCCGAACGGTGTGAAAACAACAGGCATTTAGTATCGATTTTTGAGATCCGCCGGCGAATCATTCGACAACTAAACCAACCCGCACGGATTCAATGAGCGATTAAAGAAACACGGAACAAGTAAGGAATGATTCGACTATCGTTCACCGGCTCGCGGAGCTATTCGCATGACCAGACCAGCCGGGATCAAAATTACCACCCGCGTACATTTCGAAAATACAGAATGTTGCTTCCACGATCGCAATCGATATTTCTCACGGAGGAGTCGATTCTCTTATTTTAATTAAGTACCTAGTGCACAATTGAATCGCAATGACCACTTTGACGTTTCTGATACATATTCCGTTAGAGTCCTGCAAACCTAACTCTGCAATGAAATTAAATGGCAACCCCAAAAAACTTTATTAATGACAACACTCACTAGCTGCCATATCTGTCATATTACGCGGTACGTCTTGTGTCAGCTCATATTTTGTCAGAACTTCGTTTTGTGATAAAATTAAAAATATGGTGAAACCTTATACAAGCGATGTACGTACGGAAGTTACTATTCCGTATGCTTAATTCTTACGGAGGCCTAAAAGACCAACGGCAATCGGTTGCATTGCAGAAACAACAATGTTTCCAAGAAATCGAGTCGTTGACAGGTATGTTTACCCCATTGACCCAAACAGTTTTAATCCTTTGTTTTTACATAAGTACATACCTATTCATTAATAGCATGCCTTTTAGATAAACTATCTTACTAGCTAAGCTATATTCATGATAATAGTTGTTTGTAACTTACTTTTTGGTTAGAAACGTTGGAGCACCCATCCGAAAAAGTGTGCAGCATCAATATTATCATACCTATCTTTTATAATCGTATACCTATTATAAGATGTATTGTATCATTACGATTACATAAGGTCATATGCAATTTTTCATAGGGCCATGGTTTTCGAAATGTAGTGACTTGATCTATACATAGGGACTTGATGCTCGGGATTTAATTATTTTTTTTACGATTTTTTAATCCTGACTTTTTGACTTTAGTATTTTAGTAAGGTCAGGGCTATTAGTAAGTATGCTAACCTATTTCAAAAATTTACTACACATTTTTTTTTTTACTTTGACTTATACTGGAACTTTGTTAACTTATATATCCACCAACCTCATGGTTATGTTTTATCTTTTTTAGGAGGAATAAGTGAGGAACTTAAACCTCATTTGCAAGCTGTTCTTATGAAACTTAAAGATTTGGAAGAATTTACTTTTACTGAAAAGCAACATATGAAAAACATTTCTAATATGTCGGGTAAGATTTTTTGCCTCGGTAATCACTTATTTATATTAACTACTTAGTTGTAAGCTACGGTTTTGCTCTTATATAGACTTTGATAGACAGTGATGCATGTGTACCTTTCACCGATGGAAATAATTACTTACTTTACCTACAACTGCAGAAAAAAAAATCAAAGCTTAAGTCTTAACATAAGATAAATAAACCTAATCAAAGGAAAGTTAGATTCGCCCATTGAGGGTTCTATACTAGCAAACTAAACTAAATTAATTTTTGTTTAAAAAACATTGCTTTCATATATAATATTCCCTTAAGGTGATACTTCGGTGAACACTAGCGCCACCGTCATTTAAAATTCGTTATTCTCTGAAAACACAAGTTATCAAAAATCCCTCTGCTGTAATTAATGTTCTGGATCTGATGTTAATTTAAATCATATTCAATTATTAAATTATAGTTCCATATAGTTACAAATTGCAAAACTGCTAAAAGTGGCCGTTTTAAGCAATAATGCAATTTGTAACTATAGGGAATTATAATTTAATAATTAAATATGTTTAAAATTAACTTCAGACCCAAAACCTTTATTACAGCAGAGGGATTTTTGATAACTTGTGTTTTCAGTGAGTAATGATTTTTAAATGACCGTGGCGCTAGTGTTCACCGAGGTATCACCTTAACATGGGTAGGTCGTATATTTATGAGTGTGAAAAATTTAATCTAAAATTATGTATATTTTGCAGGAGTAGGTGAACGGACACTTTGGACTATAAAAAAAGAGGGTCAGTCCAACGAAGGTGTTTGGAGAACGCCAGGCAAGAAGCGGGCAACCCGAGCAACAAAAATAAATATAGATAACTTTGACCAATGCGCAATAAGAAATAAGATTGATGAATACTATTTGGTCAAAAAGGAAGTACCTACATTAAAAAAACTACTCATAGAATTGAAAGAGGCTATTCAATTTGATGGTAGCCGAGAAACTCTGAGGAAAATCTTATTAAAAATGGGATATGAGTTTAAAAAGAACAGTGAAGAGCGGACTGTATTGATGGAAAAATATGATGTCGCTGCTTGGAGGCATCGATATATAAGAAAAATTTTAGCATTAAGGAATGAGCCTTCAGAAAAACAAAAACCAATTGTTTATATTGATGAAACCTACATTCATCAAAATTATAAACCCAAAAAAAGTTGGCAAGGACCTTCAACTTCTAAAATGTTTGAGAGTATATCGAAAGGCAAAAGGTTTATTATAGTTCATGCTGGCACGGAAGATGGTTTTGTGAATAACGCTCTTCTGGTATTCAGCACGAAATCGAAAAGTGCAGATTACCATGATGATATGAATGCAGAGAATTTCTCAAAGTGGGTTGCTGAAAAACTGCTGCTCAATTTGAAAACTCCTAGTGTTATAGTGCTTGATAATGCGAGCTATCATAGTATTCAAATAAATAAAGCGCCGAATACCAACTCGTGCAAGCAAGCTATCAGGGACTGGCTAACAGAAAATGATATAATATGGTCAGAAGAATTGACCAAAGCTGAACTGCTATGTCTGGTAAAAAAACATAAACCTGATCCCATATATTACATTGACGAGTTATTGAAAGAACATGGCCATGAGGTACTTAGATTGCCACCTTACCATTGCCATTTAAATCCAATAGAAATGGTTTGGAGCCAAGTCAAACGAAAAATTGCAGAAAAAAATGTAAAGAGCAATGCAAATGAAATGCCAAAAAAAATTGAGGAAGCATTTTCTTTAATAACTGCTGAAGATTGGCAGAAATATGTAGACCATGTCAAAAAGTTAGAACTGGAGCACCAAAGCAAAGATACGCTTCTTGATTCTGATATTACACCTTTTATTATTAATGTCCAAGACTCGGAAAGCGATGATGAAGAAAGTGACGAACCAATTTTCGAAGATATTCAATTTTTGGAATCAGACTTTGAGGATGAAGAAACGGAATAGAGTAAATACACGGAAACTAGTCAGTTTTTTTGTATTATAAATTAAAATAAAAAATTTATATGTTCAAATGTTTTACTGTTTGTATACCTTTATGTATATGGAGTACTCCATCTCTCTCTCTTTCTCATCTTAGCTAGCTTTCCCCGTTGCTTCTTTTTCTGCCTGCTCTGGAGCCTAGGATCATCTGCTTTCCTACTTTTCCATTTCACATCTTTTGTTGTAAGATCATTAGCACGCACACTTCAGGCCTGCCCCTTCTACCCAAGCCTGGCAAAGGCGGCATGGCTAGACACTTGTTCCCAATGTAAATTGGCGGTTTTCGTAGAACGCACCATCGCGATTCTCCAAAAGCCGCCTGTACGCGATGTCCGTACATGGACTACCCCGAGTATGGGTTCTTTTTATGCAGTCTTTCCGTGACACTCCACTTATCCAGCGCATCCCAGCTGAGTACTTACTCTCATCCTATCCTTTTCCCGGTTGCATAAAATTAGTGATTATATAGGTACTGTTTGCATAAAATAAATTATTTTTTAATAGTATCAAGATAGATTTTCCTCATACATTCGGTGTTACCATATTTAAATTTACAAAATTTACCATTTTTTGGTTATTGCAAAGTTAGCTTTGCACGACTCTACTCATTTTATTTACACTTTTCTACTAAAATCATTAAAATACGCTCCAGTTGCAAATGAATAAAGATTCAAAACTGTTTAAGCAGAATACCACTATTGAGCATAGTCAAAAAATGCAACATAATTGAGTCGCGATTGAATATCAGTTGCGTGGTCTTTTAAAGTTTATTAGCGGAATTGATCCCTTACTTCACAATCGAGCAATTAGGCAGTTAATCGACTTAATATTTATGGCATATAAATAAATAGCATTACACCAGTTATTAGCTTCTTCAAAAATGGTTCAGTTTTATTACGTCATAATAAAGAATCACAAATTAGTACACAGTTCAGTTTCTTTCAGTGAGCTCGTGAGGTACACAAATATCGAGCTTTTTTGTGTACCCAGTTTTTTTGAAATGCGCCAAAACTGTTTTGTGGTCGATTCCCAGTTCTTCAGCTACGTCGTAACTACTATATGCCGATCTAGCTCCACTTTTTCAAAAATGGCATCTATACTATATGCGAAAAGACATTTTCCCTAATCTAATATTTTTATTGATGAGGTTCGTATCATATAGTATCGCCATGCCATATACCAGTGTACTATAGTATAGCTTGACCGCAGCGGCTGTACCGCGCCTGAGGTAGTATGCGAGCGATAAAATATCTAAAGATGGGTCGTAAAGTTTAAGTTCATTATATATTTTTTTTTAAACTTAAAAACCCGACAGCGTTTCTGTGTAATGTGAAAATGAAAAATAGCCATTTTTTTTAAAGTTTCGTTTCGTATTGCGTTTTGTGTTGACAGTTGGCAGGTGTTCTTATTTTTATTTTTTCTACACTACTTTATGTAAACTTTAGAATAAGATATTTAAGTTGTTGTACCTTATCAATAAAAAACTTTTTATTTTTATTTAATTTTTTTATTTGTATATCCAATGTCACTCTCACAGGAAATATCAATCTAATGACACCTTTTAAGTTAAAATCCATCAAGCCGTTCCGGCTGCAGAGCGTGCCAAACAGTCATACAAACATACAATTGTTTGTTAGTACATACTCACTCTCGAAAAATATAACCCATTGTCGCAGTCGGGTAAAACAGGGATTGGATATAAATAAATATATCGTAAATAAATAAATAAATAAATAAATAATATCTTTATTCACGAAAAACATGGTATGTATATTGGTGTTACAATTTTCACATATTGGATCACATGTTTTGTCACATTTAATGACATGCGAATAATTAGGCTATTCATAATTAAATTAAATCAAGCATAATTGAATTGAATTAATTAAACTTATAACACAAAATGTCCTTGAATCCTTGAAATACATGCAATGTCAAAGAAATAAATTAAAAAATTAAAAATAATTACTTATCATGGTCAAAAAATTCATTAATGTCATAAAATGTGTTTTTACATAGCCATTCGCTCAGTTTCTCTTTAAATTCATATGTATTTAAATGTATCATATTATCCGGTAAAGAATTGTAGATACGAATACACATATTAAGTGGGCTGTGAGAACATTTTTTAGATGTTGATACATTCTCTAATATTAGTCTATGTGGGTTTCGTTGTAGTCTATTACTTACATCACCAGCCTTTTTAAATAATTTTATGTTCTTATGTACGAACAAGATATGTCTGACACTAAAAATCTCATGCTCTTTCTTTCCCACTCCCCACCTCCCCGCGTATACGAGTACCCAAGGAGCGGTACAGCGTGAGCTTTGTGTTGATTGTACTATCTAAAAGTTTTGCATTGTCGTAACGCTAACTGAGAAGACGTGTTCTCCGATGACATAACAAATTTACAGGGTAATTTTTTTAAACACCAGCCAATTTTTACAGTTACAGTGAAACTAAACCACTCTTAATAAAAATCAACTATGTAAAAAGGATTTGATTTTGATTTTGTCGATAGTTAATTTTCGTTGCGACTTACGTTAACGATATCCTATCGATTGAATGAATTCGTGTTAACTTCTATCTTGGTCTTGAAAACCAGTTGTAGACTTACCCCCGCATTCTTATACATAATAAGGACGTCCTTCACTCAAACTCATTGGAGTCATAAGGTAGTCCTCGAACTTTCCTTGAAAATGACATTCTTATTTGGTTGCTTAATGCTTAAGCAAACTCCAATGAGGTAAGACACAGGTTATAATAACAATCCGAAGCACCAATATTGAATACAAAAGAATAGAGTAAAAAATAAACAAATTAAGTAGTTAACTAGGCAAATAGTGGCAAAATACTGATTTATAACCGCTTTCGAGGCCGCCTCAAGGTACCTTTCGACCAACATTATATTTGACAGTCAATCACCTCCAATGAGGAATCTCGATAAGTCAAGGAAGCTAGTGACGACTTATCATACCAATGAGTTGGAGTAAGGTTGAATCGAGTTTGAGCAAACGTTTGAGAATATGGGTGATACAGGATAAACTCAACCCTTATCATTGTATTCGATACTATCGCTAGTATCGATAGATATCGATAAGTATGTTGATCTCAATTGAAGTGATTAATCAAGATTTTTTTTTATCTGTGATTTAGGGTTGCTTACTTTTTTTACGCTAAAGAAGAGTACGAAAACGCTGTCCACATTTACAGTTCTCGGGCTTGTTAATCTGAAGTGCTATTTTTGAAACGTATGACTTACGCAAAATCGGTGAGTAGAATAATTTTCGTCTGATATATAATTTTTTTTTATTCTTTAACGTATCGAAGTATTTTTGTTCGATATTGAACGATTTTCATGCGACATATCCATACTAATATTATAAATGCGAAAGTCTGTCTCTCTGTTACGCTTTCACGGCCAAACCGCTAAACGGATTTGAATGAAATTTGGTATAAACAGTTAGTACATATCAAAAATAGGGCTCCAATTCTAATGGTTTACGTTCATGGTTTCGTATAGTACGAAGTTCGTACTACGAACGACATGGCATCATCATGAGCATGACATGATGAATTAGCGCAGGTGAATTTAGTTAATGAAGTAATTATTATAATAACAATCATTTGTTAAATGGTATTTGCTGTGCAGGAGTTCTATTAAGGGCGATGCTTCGTGTTTCCCTACGAGATCGAATCAGAAATGAAGAGATCCGTAGGAGAACAAAAGTCGCCGACATAGCCCAGCGGATTAGTTCTTTGAAGTGGCAGTGGGCGAGGCACATAGCGCGGAGAACCGATGGCCGATGGGGCAGAAAGGTTCTCGAATGGCGACCGCCTACCGGTAAGCGCAGCGTTGGACATCCAGCGACCAGATGGTCAGATAACCTGAAAAAGGTCGCAGGCAAACACTGGATGCAGAACTGCCAACCGATCATTTTGGAAATCATTGGGAGAGGCCTATGTCCAGCAGTGGACTGACTGCGGCTGAAATGATGATGATGAATATATGTCATACTTAACTAAAATAGTTCTCCCGGAGTGCTATTTCTAAAAGTATGTCTTACGCAAAACCAGCGAGTCGAATGATTTGCGTTCGACATCGAATGATTTTCATTCGACATAATTGGTGAGACAAAAAAAAACAAAAAAAATTATTCGCATATAACGATAACAAATAATAACGATATTAACAATTTTTATTCCACTCACCGATTTTCGGTAAGACAAATTTAAAAAATAGAGCTTTTGGGCCTAAACACAGATCATCCTGACTTTCTTTACCAAGTCTAAATCAGTTTAGTCGTCCTGACGTAATTCAGAAACAAACATCCTTACATTAGTGAGGATATAGTAAGGTGACGAATCCGTTAGCACGAATATAATTTTGGCGTATGCAAAAACAGGATAACAGTAATTTAAAAAACTAAAACACCCGACTGCGTTTCTGGGCTATTTGGGAATGAAAAACCCCGAAACGTGCGCCATTTTGTGTTTTTTTTATAAGTATGTACCCAAGTGACACTCACACAGTAAATACGAATCTAATGACACCTCTCAAACTTAAATCCATCGAGCCGTTCAGGCTGTAGAGTGTGCTAAACAATTATACATACAAACATACCTACATACTCTCGAAAAACATAACCCTCTTTCTGTCGCAGTCGGGTAAAAACTAAAATATTCTACTTATATTGTTTCATTGTGTTGAAGTCGAAACCAACTCGAAATGATTGAATTTAGTGAAAAGGCATGCTATGTAAAATTCATACAGTTATTTATCATCATACATACACATTTAACATGATTTCTGTGTTACTCATGTACTTTAATTTAGCTTCTGCCAGGTGATGAATTATTGGATATATCTGTAATATTTTCATAAATACTTGAGTATTAGTGCTAATGCTGGTAAAGGCTTGAAGTTGAGCTTTTCTTCAATCGATCATATTTTTCATTGTTTCTTAGTTACATCTTCAACCTCAACTTAAACTAGCGTAAAAGTCAAGAGTTTCATCCCATCAATGCAGAAGTCAACTTCTAGGTATTTTGTTTAACTAGTAACAAATTCCACAAACATCATTACGACCTCTCAAGATGCGTGAATTTACTATCGTGTTGTTATTTAGTACAATTTGTAAAAAAAAGTCTTTAATGACTGAGCGATTTTCTTGCTTTGTAGCATATTCTTTTACGAACCTAAAAGTGTCACAAAAACCATAGAAGAAATGGCACTTTACTATGACGACGATAAAAATGCAATGTTAGCTTTAGATACAAAAGGCAAGTTTTATTTACTTAGGTACTAAGTATTTTTAGATATATTTTACTGAAGTAGAATAAGGTACGAGTAGGTAAGGAAGAATGTGCATACCTAGTGGTATTTTGAATTAAGCTCTTTCAACTTATAAAAACTTATAATTTAATTACAGAAAATATTCATTTTTACGAAGATTTTTATGAAGAGTTTGACCCTAGAAGTAACCAACAACAGTCTATGAATATGATTTTCTTTGGCCCTCCGACTTCATTCATGAGGATCGATGCTGAAAGTATCCTCCACATTTTGATTAACACTAAAAGACATTTAGTGCCCGTTTCGCGAGCTTTATTAGCATGGGATATTATTACAGGTATTCAACTTTTAAAAGTAAATACCTGATTTCGTGTCACCCTAAGTTTAATATTTACCCTAAGGACATATTGACGATAATTTCATACAATATTCTAAATCCACAGATGGCAAAACTGCTGCATTTTTACAAGGTCGAGAATACGTTGCATTTGGAACTCTCTTGAACGTGATACCAGAAGAAGATCTATACTATGTTAATTTCGGAGACAATACTGTTCTTGCATTTTTTGCTACAATTTATGTCAATTTGAGCAATCGCAAAGTACGAATACAAGCTTGTAACTTGTAACACATTAAATGAATCAAGAACTGAACCACGAGTCAATAAAACTATAATTTTTATCCGTAGTTCGGTGTTCTAGTAGCTGCATTCAGGCGGTATTATGGAGATAAATGGTACACTAACAGCACCATTATAAATAAACTTGGCTACTTGATTTGTGGCTTTCCATCTTTTGATCTTCAAAATATTAGCCCTGAAACATTCAAAGAGCTAACTGTCGATGTCCTCAGTAGGCTACGTAGATGCAATCCTAATCAAACCAAGGTTGGTATAACTCTTTCAAACTTATTAAGAAGAATTTGATGTTACAGTAGTTTGTGACGTAAGGTCACGTACGATTTTAAGACGTCTAAAATACTTAAAGTAGTAGGAAAAATCAACGTTTCCTTCACTTTACAGACACTGTACAAGATAGCGACTCATCCCGATGCATATGGAGAACCATATCAATGGTCATCTCATGAAATAGTTCGTCTTGATAACTTATTCAATTGTAAGTAAAACTTGGAGTACAAGTTGGAGCTAGGCTTGCCAGCTCAGTCATCCTAGAGACCCGATGCACGAAGTGGATGGCACTGTACGGATGGTATAGTGGTGAAACTTCAGAATAGGTAGTAGTAGTCGGGTTGGGACTCTAGGGACGCACAGTTTTAGACTTCACAGTTATGCAGTCGTATAGTACGATATACTCGTAATACAAGGTAAACATTAGTGCATGGATGTTAAGTGCTGATGATACTATATATGTTCTTATAAAGCTTTAAATTGTTATTTTCTTTCAGGTATTCCAGAAGAAGACATAGGTTCATTACAATTAGAAGCGATAGCCGCTATATCGCCAGTTGTGATGAAAGCAATGAAACAAGATAAATTAGATTATTTCACTAAGGAACAAATACAGCGGATGCAACCGAAAACACGTCGCATTTTTATTTTGCGAATGCAGCTGAGCAACAGCCTCGATATGAATCTGATTACAAGACAAGGAACTAAGGAAAAATTATCTATTTTAGCTTTAATTGTGAATGTGTTAACTTTATTTTACTTAGTTTAATTTAGCTACGTAGTTAGTCGTTAGACTCTGTAATATAACGACGTCATTTCATAAATTAATCTCATTTGTGGTTTTATTTATGGATCACTTAGCAAAACTTCCATAGTTCTCTGTGTGTAAGGTGTTAGGGGTTGATACCCCTATGGCAGGGAATCAACCCCTAACACCTTCATGCCCACCTATGCAAGCCATCATAGCTTCTCGGGTCTCCCTCGCCCTTTGTTTCTATTCAAGTTCCAGTTCCTGTTTAGGGTGTTTTGTGAGCAGATATGTTCATGATCTATCTAAAGGTGAAACGACTGTCGGAGAAAGCTGGTAGAGTCGATAGCCTTAAGGCATCTGACACAGCCTAACGACTACCATCTATCAATAACAACCGGGACCAAAAGCTCTATTTTTAAAATGTATGAGATATTATGTCGAATGAAAATCGTTCCATATCGATAAAAAATGCTTCGATAATCTTCATCCTAGCGTGTAGTAGTTCCGTCGTCATCTTACGCTTCGGAGCCTAGGGTACGCTGTAAGTCGTAGTCTCAGATTTGGCGGCACTGGTTATTATAATAGAGCGACTGCCGTCTGACTTCCGTCACCCTATTTACAGGGAAACCAGACCAACAGGAACATGACCCGAGATGTGTTAGCGACCAACACTTTCAGAATTTTTCAGGCTGCCTAAGCCTTTAGGCATCCTATGCCTAATTATGTGATAAACAGCCTCACTACTGCTGTCTATCGATAACACCTTGGACCAACGGCTTAACCTGCCATCCGAAGGACGGAGGAGCTCGAGATAAAAAATGCCACTAAATGGCTACCAATCCAATACTGGTAGCGTCTACACAATTCCTCCTTCTCCGTTCTTAAATAAATGCATGGAAGTAACAAGTACTTACACTCTACCTAGGTACCGGTTGGTTCTGAGGATTCTCAAAGAGAGTCGAAACCACAAATAAACGTTCCTTTCTCAATGAGAATTCTGTACGAAAGCTATGCGATGGCAAAGTTCTAAAATCAAGCAGTTTACTTTGACGTACGCCTTCTGAAGTGATATTATTGAAAAGTATGCCTCACGCAAAATCGGCGAGTCGAATAATTTTTGTTCGATATTGAATGATTTTCGTTTGATATCGAAGGATTTTTGTTCGGCATACATGTAATATATTTCAAAATTAGGGCTGCTGAGACTTATCAATTACTATATTTATTACTTTCTTGAGACCTATTTTTGTAAAGTATGACTCACCCAAAATCGGACAGTCGACTGAAATCATTCGATATTGAACGATTTCCATTCGACTCGCCGGTTTTGTGCGAGTCATACATGAAAATACAACCACAATATACAAATACGTCCATTGTTCGTAAATAATTAAAAATAAACATAATAAAATATACAGAACCAAAAATTCAATAGCAAAAATGTACCATGTTGTACAGAACCCACAGAACCTAACAAAAATGACAAGAGAAGAATTTTAATTATTTTGATCTATATTTGAATTTTAAATCGGTGCGATATCCGGATCCGATTTTGAGATAATAAAAATGTAAAATAGTTTCTTTTGATGTGAAAATATTATTTTCTATTGAATAATAATTATTTCCTGAAAACTTACTTAACTATTTACAGTAACTTGTGAAATATAAAGATAACAAATAAAAGTACTTAATCGACCCGATAAATTTTGGACAGTTTTCAAGGGCATTTGCCATTTTGTTTACAATCGCCATTTTCATTTTCTCATTTCTCATCGCATGCCGTAAACTTAATTCTTTCTTTTTTGGGAGTAATCTACGGAGATTTACATCTTTCCGAATCATTTGGGAATAGTATTATTATAATAAGAAAATATTTTTTATTGGCTAAAATGCCTCCTGTTAAGCATTTTTCGTCTAGTGAAGTGAATCAGTATGAATTATCGTCTAGATTATTAACTTTAACAGAAAATACTTCGTATACACTAACACAAATAAATGGACAGAGAATTTATAGGAAAGCTCCGCATGCATGGAGTGGCCCGGAGCCATCAAGGAATTGTGAGGTAAGTTTGTTATGATTGAAATTTTAATAAACCATGTTCCCCTTGTTCTTTTTGTAAGACGCCATACGTTTTTACGAAGATATTCTTAACCTTCATAGATCTATTGACTCTATTGTGTAAAAATATTATGGTACCTATATAGAAATTAACAGTTATCAATGAAAAGGGTGGTTTCTTGATTATCAGTCAGAGCATCAGCTATTGTAGATACCTACCTCATGGCGAAGGTTTTGGCGCCAAAAGCATGGAATAAAATGAGCGTGACATTGCAAACCCTGCAAATTCTGTACCTATCAAAGTTTGGAGGTTTATGATGAACCAATAAATATTATAACACACATTGTGTGTCCATTATAACCGTGTTAAGCGTCGGCGAGCTTGGCCGGTTTCGGATTGGTCACCACTAGTGAAGTGGCAGTTCAGCCTTGAGCTAGCATGGTCCGGAAGAAGCCATTTGTTTATGCTGATAATCGAATCTACCTAAGATGACACTCGTCAAATATCGTAAGGGCACCTGAAAAACTGACGATCAGTCCCATCTTGAGCTCCTCTACAATTATTAGGCTGATTTAAGGCTGGTTTACACACGATCCAGTGCCGGCAATCCAGTGCTGGATCGGACCCCGCGATCCAGTGAAATTTTGCGCCGATCCAGTATACTGGATTAGCTCTGGCGGCGGCCGCTTGAATCCAGTAGCCATTTGCTTTGATAAGGGACAATACGTTCGTCACAATTAAGAGTATAACGCGATTACAAGAAAAAGAAATTAAATGTCTGTCTTAAAAAAATATGTCTAAAAAAATATTATTTTTGTGACATATTTTAATGTTTAGAGCGAATTTAAAACTAAGAATAGTTTTGATGATTCTGTTGATCGCCGCAACCACGTGTATTTCATGATTAGCTGTATGGTTTTTCTCATTTATTTGTTTTAAAAGCGAAAAGATAAATTGTCACCAAATCAAAATGACGGGCAAAATGTTAATATTCACTGAGCAGGACTCGTTCCTGGAGTTCGTTCCCTATTTTTGAAAAGTGTGACTCACGCAAATTCCGCGAGTCGACTAATTTTTGTTCATTATCGAAAGATTTTTGTTCGATATCGAACGATTTTTCATTCGACATAAATGTCACACTTTTAAAAAATAGCACTCGTAGAGCCCTTATTTTTGAAATGTATGACATATATGTCACATGAAAATCGATCGATATCGAACAAAAATAATTCGACTCACCGATTTTGCGTGAGTCACACTTTTCAAAAATAGGGCTCTTGAACTACTGAGTTGCAGTAGAGATTAGTTTGTTTACTAAATGTATAGCTTCTCGTGACGGGCTTACCCATATCCATCTTATATTAGGATACAGCACCACCGGATATTAGGGTGACTACCCTAATATCGACCTAATATGTACTATTAATTCTAATCTTATTATCGAATTGAGCTCGTGTCGCTCATATCTTGCCAAGTTATATGCCGCCGGGTATACCATAGCTAATTATAAAAGAATACCGGGCGTACGCAGAAGTGTGGTTACTATAGCATGAGGTGCGCGGAGTGCAGGAGAAGGGATCAAAGACCGCAATCCAGTGATCCAGTATACTGGATTGCGCCGATCCAGTATACTGGATCGGCGCGATCCAGCACAGACTTGCGCCGATCCAGCACAAACTTGCGCCGATCCAGCACTGGATTGCGGCGGAGATTTGTGTGTGGGTAATTTCGTGTCCATGACGCCACTGGATTGCCGCCCCTGGATCGCGCAGTGCAGCGATCCAGTGCTTTCACGGACACACACATACAAACAATTATTTAAATGTGTGTGTAAATTGTTTGTATGTGTAGGGTGGATTTCGTGTCCTTGAAAGCACTGGATCGTCTGTAAACCAGCCTTTGTAGACGCGCTCATGGACACGAAATTGTAAGTGTGGGTAAATTTCGTGTCCATGAACGCTACTGGATTGCCGGCACTGGATCCGTCTAAACCTGCTATAATGGATGGCTTAGACGAATCCAGCGCGGGCAATCTCGTAGCGAAATTGTCTTTAGGGCTGGTTAAGACAGATCCAATGCGGGTAATCCAGTAGCGAAATTAGTCTTTGTAGACGCGCTCACGGACACAAAATTATTTGTGTGAGTGGGTAATTTTGTGTCCATGAACGCTACTGGATTACCGGCACTGGATCTGTCTAAACCAGCCCTAATGGCTGGTTTACACACGATCCAGTGCTGAATCGGGCCCCGCCGTTCCAGCGAAATTTTGTGCCGATCTAGCGAAATTTAGCGCCGATCCAGCATACTGGAATACTGGATTAGCTCTGGCGGCGTCCGCGTCGCGGCTTGAATGCAGTAGATTTGCTTTGTTGAGGTGACAACACATTCGTCGCAAATATGAGTTTTTAGCGTTTACAAAGAATTCTGTCTAAAAAAAAATTATTATATAAAAAATTGCGATATCCATTCTAATATTATAAATGCGAAAGTCTGTCTGTTACGCTGTCACGGCCAAACCACAGAACGGATTTTGATGCAATTTGGTATGAATACACTTGAAGACCTGGTGTCAAACATAGGCTACTTTTTAACGCAGGCGGAGCTGCGAGAAACCGCTAGTTTCATATATTCAGTAGACATTTGTTTTGCTGAGGTGACAATACGTTCGTCGCAATGGTGTATGAAGTACTTATATATATAATAATAAGATAATTTGTAAATAACGTAGTACTGCTACTTTCCGTAAGATGGATATCATAATGGTTGTAGCCACGGCCGAAACCAAGCACCCCGCACGACAGCCTCACAAATACTTTCTTACAAAACGCTTATTATGGCATCTCTTTGATTGCTCCGTGGTATAACGCGATTACATAAAGAAAAAGAAATGAAATGTCTGTCTAAAAAACTAAGTCTGAAAAATAGTATTTTTGTGATGGGCGATAGTCGCGGCGAATAGTGTCGGATCAAATTTTTACCAACGAAAAATAAAACTGTAGTAAAAAATATTAGCACTTAAAATTAAATTCAGATAGAATACAAGGTGTTGGCACACATTCTGGTAAAAAGGATAGTAAATGTTAGCAATATTATTACCTCATTAAATTATAAATGCATTCTATATGTAGAATCATAATTCTCACCATTTCGAGTTATGGGGATGTTTGTTTGTGCTACAGACACCAGCTTTTTTTTATTGGGAACACGGGGGAAAAAGTGTTCCTTGATTTATTTGTTTTTTTTATTGGGAAGACCATGGAGAAAAAAAATGTAGTATTATTTATTAACGAATTTCTCACAGATTACTATGAAAAAAAGGAGTAAGTTCATAGTAGCGTTTTATAAATTTATTTTGATCGCGAGGTCTACTGTTCATAAAGTACAATTTATCTACTATTCTGTCGTAATAAAGTAATACTTACTTTACTTTTAAGAGTTTGTTTGTTTGAACGCGCTAATCTCAGAACTACTGGTTTCATTTCAAAAAAATCTTTCAGTGTTGGATAGCTTATTGAGGAAGGCCAAAACATATAGGCGAAGTCGGGACGGGCTGCTAGTAATGTTATAGGTGATCGGTAGTTAGGTACTCTAAAATATATCTGGATATATACACCTACTTAGGTACCTAACCTACTTATGTTTCGTATGTCTCGTTCTTGTGGAATTCTCCGTCTTTACAATGATTCCGATTCAAACCATGTACTACACAAACGCTTCCGAATAATATGACTTGCATGCACCGTACTTTGTTGTAAGCAAAGTCTAGAAAAATTTGATAAAAAAAAGAATGTTAGCTCTTGAGCTACACCGGTCGCGGCGGCGAACGCTTGCTCCGTGGCCGGCAAATTCCTCCGCGGAATAGCCGCCCCGCCTCCAGCACCGACGTGCGCACCGCCCACTTCCTGGCCAGGCCGTTAGGTTATACGATGAGGCTGTCGTCGCCCGTCAATTCTAGGTGATACCGTAATACTGTTGTTACCTGCACGTCGGACAATGAGTCAATGATACAAGGAAATTGAGATTTCAAATTGTTATACACCACTGCTTCGCGCTGCAATGCAACGCAGCGGCGGCGGCGCGGCGGCGCGGAGCGGATTGTACTGACTAAAGACATACGATGTAATAATAAGCTCGTGTTTGGCGGAACCTGCAAGACTGACAATGATAGAAGGAAATTAGGACCTTTGATTTTCATAGATATGAATATAGGAAGAGATTTATTGTAAACTCTACATGGCTTTCGCATACAAATTTTAATGAGGCTGTGAAAAGTCATGTTTGGTCTAAAATTACCGTGATGTCTTCAGGTATTCATTGGGCGTATTCCTCACGACTGCTTTGAAGACACTCTAGTACCGCTCTTCCGTCAAGCTGGGGAGCTGTTCGAGTTTCGGCTCATGATCAATTTCTCTGGGTGGAACAGAGGGTAAGTTGTAAAGTATTGCAGTTAAAGAATGTACTTTAATAAATGCATTGTAAATAATTAACCTAGTTAATACATAATTAGCTACAGTACCCTGGGTCCCGGAAAGCCAACTGACGAACGCTACAATGAAGAACTTAATGCACTAAAACATCCTTAGAGTCTAGAAGAACATTCATTCAAATAGAGGGGGATTCATGGTCAATCTGGCATTGTACACTCTGGTGTTAGAATTTTTCGCTGCAAGTCTCCAGTAGACATGCAGTCATATCGCAGGGTTACCAACGTACGTGTGAAATCAGCGGTCGCGAAGCACGCGGCTGCGAAAATTTTTGGGTTGGGACTGCTTCATAGTTTCGAAAGGTTACGGCTGCGAAAACCGCAGTTGCGAAAGCTTGTGACTGCGAAGGATGAACCTAGTGAAAGTAGATTTTCGAGAGTGGGGTCATTCTAAATATTAATTTGGTCATCATGCGTTAAAAATGTTTAAAACTCGAAATGGCTAATAAATAGCCGGTATTGACAGAAACTGTCTTTTTTTTATTATCGTCGGAAATTTGTTTCCGACGGTACAAAACATTGGTGTCCGAATTGTCACTGAAAAAATATTAAAATTACAAATTGTCAATTCGGACAGTGTGTCCTAATAATATATTTGTGTCAAAATCGTCAGCAAGTTATTCGAATCACTGATTTTGCGTGAGTCATACTTTAAAAAATACCATTCCAGGTATAACAATCCAGGTAGGCACTTAAAATTATAACTAGTGTTCTAAATAGAAACATGACTAAGTACATCCTTCGCAGTCACAAGCTTTCGCAACAGCGGATTTCGAGACCTCGGCTTTCGTAGCCGTAAGTTTTCGAAAATATAAAGCAGTTCCAAAAATTTTCGCAGCCGCGTGCTTCACAACAGGAGATTTCGCATGTACGTAGGTAACCCATAACAGGGAATTGTCAAATTACGTCTAGGTAAGAAGTGACATTGTCATAAGTTGGTAATCTGGGTAATTAGTTTGATAGGACCAAATTGAAAGGAGCGTTGGCCATCCGGGCGTAATAAATAAATAATTATGTTCCAAAGGGCATACCCCGTGGCCTCCATGTAACTCGATTATTTTAGAAGTTCAACTGTATTTTCCGTAAAACGTAACTTTTTGGTCGTAGGTATGCATTTGCGATGTACACCACAGATGCCGAAGCGAGCAACGCGATTAGGATGTTCAACAATTACATGATTCGCCCTTCTTGGCAGCTGGGTAAGCATTGCTATTTTTAATATCTAATATTATCTAATTAATCTACAATATCTGCTTGGCCACATGTTTGACATCATTTTCCACATTTATCGATCGTTAGGGGTTATTATTAGATCTTTAAGCTAGGGCCATTTGGTAAAATACATATATGACTTGTAAAATACCTAGGCTGATTGCTCAGAGCCTCGATGACAGTTGTCAGAGCTATGAGTGTAGAAAGATACTGTAAAAAGGTTTTAAGAGGAGGTTAGGCGGCAGGCGCTCCATTGTAATAAGCAGTACCGTCAAATCAATGAGCGTACCTTGAAGTCTGAAGCGTAAGCTAGGGGGGACGCAACTGGGAAACATGTTTGGACGATGAAGGGTGAAAAAAAGATACTGAAATAGCTAACATTATCGCCAAACCGCAAGTAAAGACGACTAGGCTTGGAAAACTTAGCATTCCTTCCGATTTAGACCTTCATTGATTAGGTAAGAATTCGTATTATTAAATAAATAAACTTCATCATTACATACATTCATTATTGTGTCTACATGTATGTGTCTCAAAATTGTATTTTCCTGGTACAATAATAATAGTACATTATTGCAAAGGCAGCGAAATAGGCAATTGCAGGTCGAGTATGAGTTTGAAGGCCGAGCAGGCGAGGACTTCAATGATACGAGACGGGCAATTGCCATTTCGGCCGAGGCAAATATTGTGCTTTTCTTAAAAAAATGCAAGGAAATAAAAAAGGGCCTTTCACATAATAAATTAAATTAATTTTACAGTTTGTGCCGAAAGGTGTAATCTGTGGCTATACAGCCACGAGAACGCAATGTGTACGATAGATAAAAGAGTTCTAAATTCAAACAGCACACCGTTTTACACAACATTGCCGGCGCGCTCTTCGTTCCAAATTCAAAGAACGCGCCGGGAAGTAATTTTGGTTTTTCAGATACAGCCATGAGAACGCAATGTGTACTATAGATGAAAAAGTTCTAAATTCAAACAGCACACCGTTTCATACAACATTGCCGGCGCGCTCTTCGTTCCAAATTCAAAGAACGCGCCGGGAAGTGAATTTGATTTTCAGTCTACGTAAATATGTTACTTCGCGTGTTTTTTATTCAAAAGTAATGACAATATTTCCGCGCATGTTTAAGAAAAGTGTTTATAATTATTATTTCCCACAGGCGTTTGCCCTTCCATCAACAACTGTCGCATCTTCATATCTCGCATTCCACCGACAACGCCTTCCGCGGAGATCGTGCGTTTACTATACGCGCTTACGGACGAGGTGCAGGAAGTTCGCATCAGGCGTTCCATTGCTTCGTGCGCTGCCATTGTGGAGTACAAGTCGCATCGCGGCGCAGCGATGGCAAGGAAAGCGCTGGTGGCTGCTGCAGCGGCTGCGTGGGGATGTGGAGCGAGGCCGGCTGTGGATTGGTCGTTGCCGCAGTCGCCGCAACTGTTGAAACAATATCGTGAAGTAAGTTTCTGAAGAAAATGTTCTTGTGTTACAAATGTATACAACCTACCTTAAAGCTGCTTTTACCATGTGTGGTACTGGTGGTTCAAATCTTGAAGCTTCACCGCGCACCAGAAAAGCGGGTACAACACATAGGCATCAAGGGCCATACGATAATTTTAGCAACTATCTTTTGTTATATTCCTTTTTGTTGGGTGGTTTTGGTAAATAGGGTGTACAGTAACACCACAGTATCTGTTGACACGGTGGTACTTTCAACGGGTGTATCCCACTATTTCCATGGAAATACAAAATGGAAATAGTGGGACTAACGTTTTTTAAAAATTATGTCCCATTATTTCAATTGCGACAAAAAAACGCAGTTGTGTTATTTGGAAGACACGTTGTGTTAGCGTTACAGCCTGGCCACGGGGGAATTCGCATCGGCGATGTTCACCGCGATGCCACCAGCAACTAAAATGCGGGGTCCAGCATCACAGGTTTTTCTCTGGAGAAGGCGAGAAAAGTACGAGAACTGAGAATGTGGACAGCGTTCTATTACTCTACGAGAATTGTTGCCTTACATGATTAGGATATAGTAAGATACAAGATATATAGTAAGACGCAACGTGTTCAGATCGGTCGCTGGTCCGCCGAGCGCGGCGTGGAGCTGACTCGCGCGCCCGAGGACGGCATGGCCAACTCGCCGCCCGTGGCCTCCGCCGCACCCACCTACACGCTGGAGCCGTGGTCGCAGGCTCGCCGTCTGCGCATGATACACGAGGCACAACGCAACGCGGCCGCCGCTGCCGAGTGAGTGGCTGTGCTCTCTATCTCTCTAGCCTAGCTTCACAAGCTCAGCTGTATTGTTGGAGCCGTGGTCGCAGGCTCGCCGTCTGCGCATGATACACGAGGCACAACGCAACGCGGCCGCCGCTGCCGAGTGAGTGGCTGTGCTCTCTATCTCTCTAGCCTAGCTTCACAAGCTCAGCTGTATTGTTGGAGCCGTGGTCGCAGGCTCGCCGTCTGCGCATGATACAACTGCAAGAATAGATTATTAAAGTTTATTTTCTTACAAAATTTACAAATTTACAATAGAGGGGTTCATCATTATTATAATGTTAGCCGCATTCGATCCATTGTTGGACATAGGCCTGCATCCAGCGCTTGTCTGCGACTTTCATCAAGTCATTTGACCCTCGGGTCGGTGGGTGTCCAGTTCAAAGCTGCGCTTGTCAGTTCAATAGTAGGGTTGCAATTTCAATTTAAAATCTTACTGAGAGACTTTGCTAGAAAGGGCTAGAAAAAGAAAGAAAATTTAGAACATTTGGCAGTTTGGTAAGTCTACATTAGGAAGATTAATGGACCGGCAAGAAGGAGAAAAAAAGGCTTCTGCGCCAGGCACTTGTTTTGACCTGTTAAATCTATGTAAGATGCGCGTTCATACATTTATTCATCTGCAGTTTATAATTAGAATCCTAATAATAAAGTAACATAGCCAACTGTGGTTTTCGCCATCCAGGTGGTCCAACCGCGTCCCAAGCACGGAGTCGCTGGTCTCGTCCATGGCCTCTCTAGGCCTGGGCATGGGTCTGGGACTGGATTCTGGCGAACGCGCAGTGTGGGCCCCGCCGGCCCCGGGCACAGGCTCGCCCCGCGCGGCGCCGCCCGACTTCAACCCGTGGACCGCGCGCCATCCGCTGCAGGGCTTCATCGCGCCCAACAAGAACGACGAGTGAGTCGCTTTTTTTTTATTACTGGCCAGTTATGCACATGTTCGTTTTTTATTTTTGCAAATGGAATTGTAATTGGTATTTGAAAAGCAATTTGCAAATTGAACGAAAAGGGCATCTTGTCGATGCTGTGTCTTTCATTTGTTTTGTTTTTTATTAGAAAGACACATCTCTTATCAAAAGACACGTGCACAAAAATATCGTGGTACTGACACGTATTATTTAAATGAATGAAGAAATAAAATTATAGCCAATCTCTTAGCGCCTATCTAATTGAGGTATTGAGTTTATCAGACATAACATAATCATCAGATAGAACGATACATCTTGTATGAACTAACCTATTTAAGGATTTATAACATTTTGTAAGTTTTTCCTTTTTAGATTACGCATGTTAACAAACGCAATATTTGTTGTAGTGAATTCTCATCGTTATGAATATAAATTATGCACTGTGTTGTATGTAATGGTTGACCACGTCAACTTAATTGTGCCACAACCTTCAACTTCTATGACAATAAGCGGGAATATTAATGCGCGACGAGTAATAACAATTTACGCGTAGGCCGAATAACAATACTTCTCGTATATTAGTTACGAATTTTCGATACCTAATTAATTTTTATCTCTTAGTTTTAAACCTGTAATGGACCAATAAAATTGAATAGTGTAGATTAAAATATTTCCTTAATTAACTTAGGTTTTATCCAATTTAGGAGAGGCTTTTGCCAAGCAGACGAAAATAAATCTGTCGCAGACAGTTTGTATTCTTTGCATCACCATGTTGTACTGTTAATAATTCTGTGACCCTTTTTGTGCGTAACTGACCAGCGATTCTCACATTTTCCTTTTCTGTGTTTATTGATTATTTATTGCACGTGTTTAATTTAAAAAGTAGGTGTTTGTGCCGTATTGCCTAAATGTGGCGCACGGCTGGTTTCGTTGGAGTGCGGGAGGGACAGAGCCACGTTAAAATTGGCTGATTTGTATTGTTAATTTTAGTCATTAAAAGCGAATCTATTTCGTACAAGCATAAACCTTTTACTAAAGAGTTGCTATACAAGGATATGCAATATCGCAAGCACTATTGTGTATATCCACACTGCTGCGATTTTAATTGTCCAATGTATAAAGGCGCTAAACGCTTGCTAAATCGAAACTGGCTGGGTGCAGCTGTTAAGTCGTCATAATAATAAGAATATAATCGATGTTTATTACAGATGGACCAAGCCCCTTTTTTATTATTATCGCAGCATTGTGCGTGATCGCATGAATAAATAAACAATAAATTATACTACACAATAATGCTGCTAAATCGAGCAAAATAACAAGCATTTGTCAGTGAGAGCCTTAAAATTACTCAAATCTGGCACTATGATATTAATTTGAAATGTTCTTTCTTTAAGATTAACACGTCTTGCTGTCAATCTATTGCTTTTCAATCAAACATATAAATTTTTGTTTGATTGACTTCCCGTTTATTCATACAAAGTGTCATAGAAAAGAAAATCCTTATATTTTTTAATTCATGTTTATAAAACGGACAGAAAACTGCATGCAATTGTTTTTGTATCTTTATGTGAATATGTAATCGATACTGTATGTATTACAAAAAGCAAATACTCGTATTAGTATTAGTGTTTTGTGTTTAATGTTTGGGTTGATGGTTTTTTAACTTTAATTTTGCCAATCAAAGGTTATGTTTATCTAAATAATAAGTGATGTGGGTCTAATAATTGCATGATCTAACATGGTCTCATACTAACATCTCATACGATGTGCTTTCTCTGCCTAGGGGAACAAGAAACGTTTTAATTTGAGATTTTATCAATTTTTTTTTCAGAGTAGACGTTTTGATTTACCTTACTTACTTCTTTTCCCCCTAGCAGATCTCTCGCACTCCATATAATGTATAAGAGAGGAAATTTTTTAATTTTTGACGTTCTTTTAATTTAATCCTGAATGTATTTTAATTAAGAATCCAATTGAATGGCGTAATTATTAATGTATTAAAATTTGAAGCTTTTATAAGGCAACATCGATATATTTAAGCATGTGTCTACAATTTTAATGTTATAGAATATGAATTAAGGGGAATGCGGCGAGTGTGGGTGCTTCTGCAAATTCACGCTTGCAGGGCGTCGAGGTTACTGATCTAATTTGCTATTATAACAGGTTCATTGGACGACATGACAGCTACCGTTACATCAAATACTCGAGATAAAACCTCCGGGGTCCAGTACGGCAGTGTTACCGTCATAATGGCACAATACCAATGATAGTAAACTGGACGCCCAGTACCGACGCTCGCCAATTATTTAGTATTATTGCACTACTGGCAATCTGCATTTTTTGATGTTTTTTCAACGAAATATTCATGTTATCGTAGTTTACTATATCTGTGTGTGAATATGTCTATTTAAAATCAGGTTTTACGTAAATCAATTTGGATCTGTTTTCTCAGCATTGAATTAACCAGCATTATGAAATTATCTAATTAACAAAATCTAGACATTTTGTAGCGAGACAATATGAATTTATCTCTCGATCTTTTAAGAGTTTGGATTATTGCATGCCAGTATTGATTAAAATAAATTTAAGTACAATGGTTTAAGCTTGTGTTTTATTTTGCACTGCTTTGTGTTGTGTGTTCTGTATCTAATAACGTGTGTGTTTTGTCACAGCTCTCATTGCATGCTTTTGTGCACATCAAATTTGCTAAACGGGTTTTTCACTAAGCATGTCATGAGAAACCGATTTTTTTTTTTCGAATGTTAACCAAAAACATTCATCGTTTTCTTATGACATGTTCACTTGATCACTAATCATCTTTATAATACAGCACAGCCGCTTACTCTTTTTATTCTGAAACAAAGAGCAAATAAATTTTGTTATCTTTTTCAACAATATCATTTTCGATCTCAACGGCATTTTCTCAGGATTTCTAACACCTCCGTCAGTCAAACGAGGAAACCAGTTCGATTTTCTCACACGGTTACTGTATCACGGCAGGCAGGCGGCAAAGCTTGTAGGTTGCAGTAGCTTACCTATCTGGGACAATGTTTTCCTTCAATGCCGCGCCGCTACACCGTGAAAATGGTCGCGGCGTCCGCGTCAAACAAAACAGTGCGCCCGCGCCGCGCGCCCGTGTCTGCCATCGCGTAATGCCATAGTAAACATAAACACATGGACCTAGTTAGGTGAATTTCGCTCTGGAAGCCTGCTAGGAAGTGCTGCTTATCGGAAGACGTGCGATGGCGGTGTGCGACAAATGGGTCGCGCTAAAGATAGTGGAGTTTGTGAGTTTTTATGTTCGCTTTTATTAATGCATGTGGTAGTATAGTTGCATGTCGTGTAGCTTGTTTTTGTATGTAATAGTGGGTGATGTATTTTACATAAGTTATTAATCGTAGAATGCTAGTAATAAAATACACATATTTTGTAGATTCTTATTACGTACTAGAATTTAAATGACATATGTTCTTAATTTTGAAAATACTGTCCTTTGTTTGAAACCTAGTTATTTAAGTAGTCCAGAGCCTTTACTTTCATTTAGAAATACCTCTTCTTAAATTGGATACTGTAAGTTGAAAGAAATCTTCACTTTCTGTGTAAGATTTCAGTGCTATTTTAACAGCCAACATTTTTTTTAAAGTTTTTTCATGGATAAGACAGTTTTATTAGTAATAACTCATTGCGACTTTAATTTTTGAAATTTATATGGTCTCTATTTATAATAATATAATTAATACATATGTCTCGCTTTGTTTTTAATGTGAATTTCGTATTTTATTTACCGTAGTGTTTATAGAGAGACTAACGAACTAAAGAAAATTAAATCGTTTCTTCTGCTCTACTTTTTTCGACGGAGTCATCAGAAACAAGTTCACTAATTTTATATAATCAAATTGCTTTTACAACAATTAGTGGTTTTAGTCACAAATTGAGAGCAGCATTTAACTACAATAATTATTACTTTTCCGTCATTTTATGGTTTTTGGGTGTGTTCAAGGAAATTTCTAGCTCTATACAAACTTATCATACATTGTTTTATCTTCTATAAATGTCTTGTATTATAAGAAAACTGAGTGCGAATTGTTAGAGTATCTATTTATCAAGTACATAAATGGAAACTTCAAAATTTTTAGTTCAAAAATTTGTAGTTTAGATCATCCTTAATTCTTTCTATTGCTATCTCTTAAGCACTTACGGTATTTCTTATCTCGTCTCTCTATTATGAAAGTGTCACTGCCCGTATTGCGCCAACTGTGATGTAATAACATACAGCATACCGTTGTGTGTTTGTTTATAAAGGTGTTTTGGCGCATTTCGGAGTTAGGGCCTCGCCTCTGCACCTCGGCCTAAGCGAAAGTGATCGGAGGTCTTGCGTAAAATAAATATCGATTTGAAGAGTAACGTTATTTTGTGTGATAACTAATGTTCTAAACAGGTTTTGGCGCATCAACTTTCCATTTCGTTTTACGTGTTTCTTTAAAAACTGTTTAGCTATGGTACTCCGTCTTTTTTGTTTTTCGGAATCCATGTGTGTTTAGATGTTGACCAATGCTTTTCTTTATTTAGGTCAAAGGACCTAATAAAGTCTATGGAAGGGTATCAAGTTTAACCACAATGACTTTGTAGAGCATGCTAGAAAACTGTGACACCATGTAGTCCGCATGTAGTTCATTATTCGTTTATATTTTCGTTCGTTCGTATCAATATGGTGGCAGTACTTCACGGTCGATTTTCTCTTTTGGCTTTTGGTGGTTCCATTCCATATTCTATTCTATCAGACAATCTGCCATACACACGAATGTACTGTTGGTGGTGTTTATAGAAAGGTTCTAGGACGCGGTAGAATTTACCCAGGATTGTCTCCATTTTTCCTGTTGCTCGATTCCATATTCCATTCCACCCCATTCGAATGACCTTGTCGAGTTTTCTGTCATACACTCCTGACCTTACAGGCGCTAAATATTGTTACCATAAATATCGAGCCTTCATTAGCACGCTTTCATGTGCTAATTTCGATGTGCTTTATTTAGTACAGTCCGAACTAACGAAGGTACGTATCGTGACCTTTGCCGCGAGCCTGCCTATTGCAACATGTGTACTTATTAAAAGCAAAACTAGTTTTTTTAGCTGCAGGTTGCTGCGCCAGTCGATTTGCGTTGCTGTGCATTCCGTATTGATGATGTGTCATCTCATCGTGGATCTATTATAAACGTTTTATATAGTGCATTATCTGTAACTAATTGATATTCTTCTGCAGTTAATAGCATTCCACAAGCAAATAATTCGTTCGTGATTGGTGGTACCACAGATTACAGAATTACATGCCAAATCCAAGTAACACTTAGGGTATTGATAAAGGTCGTTGGTCGATTGGCAATGTAACCTACACGAAATGATGACGATGATGATATTAAGTTTGAAAAAGGGTCTGTGATGAATCTGATCTCATTCGCTGATCATTTTTCTATGAAAAGTAGATAGATCGATTCTTTCAATATTTGTTGTAGTTGTTTTTTCAAAATACTATTACATTATGAGCTTGTGTAAATTATGACTTTATAGTGTACATTGTAGCTGTCGTTGTCATATGCTAGTGTAAATTATGACGATACATGATATGTTCGGGCCAACGTGTTACATAATTGGAGTTCACTTGCTCCGCGCACCTCGTTAACTTCGACCTAAAATGCGACCCTGGCAATTTACATCGTTGAGTTGTTAAATTTAGCCATTTATTCATTGAAAACCTTATTGACGGACTTAATAAAATCAGGCCGGCAAAATTTAAACAAACTTTCTCGGACTAACTAGACAGGAGTCTTGGTCATTAAATTCTAGTATCCGTAATTTCGTTTTGAAAATAAGTAGGTGTCTTTAGGGAGCTGGAAACACGACACCAATGTTAGCCATTATGTGGCTATATCTCTATAAGAAATAAAGAGAAGGGAGCTGTTTTTACGGGCTCTATTTTTTGAAATTTCGCATTTTCCTGCTGTATCCTCAGTCAGTCAGTCAGTTATTTAAGTTAGTAAGGAGATGCCCCTCTTTTCCTGCATAACGTAATATATTAAAATTATACCTAAGAATTTATTAAAAGACGTGAATCATTGTAATTGGGAGGCGCGACCGCAATTACTAGGTAATTACTGATCTTATGCCTCATTGAAGCTGCAATAGTGAACTTGTCGTTGGTCGGTAGATGCTTTACTATTATTATATAATCTATGATTCAGGATCGTTAGATACCGTGAGAATGATCTAATTTATAAAAATTATTAAGGGTCATAAATCATATATAAAATACAGGTCTTAAAATCTAGTGTTATTTTTAAAATTGTCTTCAAAATAGTTGTATTAAGTTTCTTTCACTGTCTGTGCGGTTGTTTACCACAACGTCTTGTTTAAGATCAAATGTCAAAATTTTCTAACCGCAGAAATAAAGATAAAACTAACGAATGCAACAGATTATTGCTGTTTTTACCCCTTTAGGATCAGAAAGTTGAACTCCCATAAAGTTGAAATTGATTGATTGTCAGAATGTTGGGTCTTTATGGATTTGCAAAATGTTAACTTTTAAATCGTTGAATTCCCATACTGTTGACTATTTGTTTGACGACTTGTCTTTGACGGTTTGACGACTTGTCTCCTCGGACCATTTGTGTGGATTTTAAATGTGCTTTGCAGGTGCGTGGTCGCCGCAATCCAAAATATTGTTTAATCCAACTTCTCATAAATCAGTTGCGCGTGCCCCGCTCAATACCTTACGGTTATTTTAAAACAAATTCGATCTGCCGCTGATGTCCTATGATCCATAAAAACTGCTACAGTTTTTGGATACGATCATTCTATCCCAATAAGGCTGACCAAGCCGTAAAATGTCAGTGTATTCAAAAGACATCTCGCAGAAGTAATATACAATTACATTTCATGGCATTATGATGACCATACATATTCATGTCACGCCCGAGTTGCTCAAGCAAACAGATGCAAGGCTGTAGGCTGCGTCTGCATGTTGATGTTGGTCATTATTATCTAAGAAAATAGAAAAACAATAATTTGTTATGCCACTAACGAAGTGCCGTTTCATTCGTAAACGTAATTGGATATAATTTTTAAGAAAAATAAATCATGTTTGGCCGTTTATTTCATTATTAATACAATATGAAGAGTTTTGTTCAAGTTAATATGTAGAGTATTCAGCTTTTCATAGAAGTAATTTATGAAACCACCACGCTCACCAGATAATATATATCAATTTTTTTCTGAATTCTATTAGTGCAACTGCTTCAGTTCTACAGTGTGTCAAACACTGTATCACTTCCCAACACTCACGCTTGTTATCAAACACTTTGCTAATAATAATCCTCAAAAAACACAAATTTTGGAAAATAAAATACAGCGTCGATACTGCTCTTCACAGCTTCCCGCCAAAAGTCGAGCAACTGTCCTGTTTCTATGTAGTGCCAATGCCAAACTAACAGAATTTTTGTGTTGATTTCATAGATTTTGATTTTTTTTGTCTTGATTTTGATTGATTGTAATATAAAAATCCATACAATCCATACTAATATTATAAATGCGAAAGTCTGTCTGTCTGTCTGTTACGCTTTTACGGCCAAACCGCTGAACGGATTTTGATGAAATTTGGTATGAATATAGTTGAAGACCCGGGGTCAAACATAGGCTACTTTTTGACGCAGGCGGAGCTGCGGGAAAAAGCTAGTATATAATAATGGCACAGAGATTCGTTTCTTTAAGAATTCTGAAAATCCTGTTTACCAGTGTCTCCTAAAATTTGATTTAATGCACTTATTTACAATTTCACACTTATTTTTACGCAATAGTACGCAAGTGACATATTCTGATGCGCACCAATGTCGCTCCCACGCTACGTCATTACCAGCACCGTGGACAATCGCGAAGGATCCTGCCAGCTACCATCTACCACCCATTGTTGTCTTTGGGATGCACAATGGCTGATGCGAATGCAATTTTCGCCGTCGTGGATGTGGAATGTTTGAATACTTAAATCTCGTGTTATTACGGCGTCGTGTTCAACATTTTTGTTTTTTTTTTGAGTAGGTTCGTTTGGGTCGTGTAAATCTACTGTGACCTTCAAGGCATAATGATTAACACTAGTTTGTATCGAGGTCCTTAGACTTCATATTGACACTTATTGGCAGTATTTATTTATGTTTGTTATTTGTAAGTTTATTCTTATTATTTATGTAAGTATATTATATGCGTCTTAATGTAGGCATTTAAGCTTTTTGCACCGCTGATGTGTTTTTTTTACCGCAGCTCATTTCTATTCTACCCTAAGGTTGGCTGGAAGAAATTGCATTAGCGATAAGTCCGCCTTTGTACCTATTTAGTAGTATTGGATTTAACTATGTTTCTTTTGTTTGTAAATGGTGCAATAAAGTGTTCATTCATTCATAGGTTTTGGGTTTGCTTATTAAGTATACAATCATTTTCATTCATAGCATCTTAGAAATTCGTGTTTAGTTACTGGCAGGGAAATATACTTTGTTTTGTTTTGTTAGGTACTCGATTAGGTAATAATGAACCCAGGAGCTGATGATGTAAACTAACCTTTCCTCTGATTTGACCGCGGCTTGTTAGTAAACAAACACGATTAGTAAGTCGCGTGCTTACTTAAATACTTAAACAATTGTTTGGTCGGTATGTATGTTGTATTCGATAGGTATGAAGTTATTAAGAAGGTCGTGTAAGGCTATAGAATATAGTTTCCCACTGTGGAGGAAATGTGTAGAAAACAGTTGTAATAAAGAGTAGATTAGATAAATATCAAGTACCAAGTTATTAGAGAAACAAGTGTCAAATACAGAAATAACTTTGTTTTTGTATTCCCAACAGCTTATGTGCGTGGCATGCCTTGTTACGAAGCGGATATCAACAGATGACGAAGCCAGACTTGCGCTTCTCCTCCAGAAGCTGTCGAGGGAATGGTCACTCCTCAACTCTGTCACGTGGGATAACGTCGGTGGGGCCTTCGCTGATGCTGTATATGGAGGTAATTAGTTTTTTTTTAAATATTATTTAGTTGGTAGAGTAACAACGGCCAGCGAAACATAGGCGCGCGGTCACCGTAGACTATTTACGGTGTTGATACCTAAAGTCTTTGAACGAACCGACAAAACAATGGATTTTCTTTTAATATGTCGGGTCATCGGCGTTCGATGTGTGAACTAGGTACTTTGTTTGGCGCGTTGCCTACTCGAGGCCTAAAATAAGACATAGTATCCAGTAATGCATAAAACTTACAATTAAAAATATCTGGTGATCGCTTTTATCCACGGTAAACTTAATTCAATTTACAACAACCTATTTTTTATTCTGATAATATGTTCTTTGTGTACAATAATGATTTTTACATACATACAACCCTTTTTGGACGATTGATTTCCAAACTTTCCATGATAGTTTCAGATTAAAAGTATGATTAACATTTTCATGATGTTTTTCCCAAAGGTTACGTGATCATAACCTTCGGGTTGATCTTGGCGCGAATTTTCCAAGAGATCCCGAGGGGGCGACGCATACTGGAGGGCATCTTCCTGGGATTCGGAATGCTGTTCTTCATTATTTTAGGTAAGCCTTGATTTATTTAAGTCGTGTAGTTACAAGTTCAAGTAATCTTGTCGGAGTTTTTTGAAACCGCCTCTCAGTCTTTAACGTGGTTTCTTGATTATAAAATATCTAGTTAGGTAGATAAACCCCTACAACGCAGGTATATCTCTATGTGTCCTCTGTGAAGCCATAATACAAATAACAAAACATTACAACACAGAAAGAAAATTCTATATGGGCTAGCGTGGCCTGAATTAAAGATATTTTATTTTCATTTTGTTTATCACAAATGTGGGTGATGTGTTTGTGTAAATGATGTTAACGTTAATCTTTTTCTTTCTGTGTTGTACAGGTGGTCTGGAATTAGCGTCGTTGGACTCAGTTCCGTACAAACTGGTGACCAACGCCTCAGTATTGGGAAGCTTCTCCCTGATCGTCGCGGCGTTGTTCCTGATCGACCTCATGGGGCCCAGGATCTACACCAGCGTCCAACACTCGCAAACGGACCCGTTGTCTTCCCCGAAAGTAGAAAAAAAGGTCTCTATCGCCACCCAGCCCGTACAACAAGCTCCACAACAAGCCCCACAAGTTCAATCTGTCGGCAATGGACAAGTGACCAACGGTAAGCAGACCGGACGTGTGCCAGAAAGACCAAAGGATTTAGATTTAGAAAAAAGTGAGAAAATGACAAAGAAAGACGACTCTTCGCTATTCGATTCTCCGCAGCACGGCTACACGAAATTCGAAGATGCTCTGGAAAAAGATGAATTAGAAACTTCCAAGTTTGGATCGCTGCGCAACGGCATCGAAGGCGGTAATTACGTCCATCTTTCCGACCCATTGTTCGAATACGACAGATTCCATTACGAGCAGGAATTGGCGAAATTCAATGAAAAATATTTGAAGAATTATTTAGATATGGTCGACAGAGGCCTACCGGTCAAAGAGGATTATTTGCCAGAGCCGCAGACGCCGGTGTTTGCAAAAGTAAAATCTGGTCGATTGAGAAGTTTGTACGACGATGTTTCGCCGACGTACGAACAAAAGCGGCAGTCGATGTCGCCATCCAGAGTCAAGACTGTGCCGACGCCCACTTTACAGCAGCTGGAAGATTATTTGCGGTCTTCGAATAGGTCTAGGAGGGGGGACACTCCTGCCGTGTTCCCTATGGAGCCTATCGTAGAGAAAGAGGCGACAGAAGTCGAGGGCCGGGCTTCAGGGACGCCCACGGACCCCGGCTTCGTGCAGTACACGGCCGGCAAGTGGCCGGACAAGCGGGAAATACGGACACCGAGACATAGCCCTAAGTAACGAGAGGTGCGTGTGTGTAAATGATTGTGCGTGTGAATATTTTTTATAAATAGCTATATAATTAAGTTGAGTAAAGACTAATATATTTTCAAGTTACCTTCGACATAATATACTAATTTAACGATTCGAGTCTCTTTTAATTACGCTCAAACACATATTTTTTTGTTTATTGTCGCTTTAAGACAAAAGAATTGATGGTCAAGGTGAAGACGTAAACTACTTGGGAATCTTAATTTGTAGGAAGTTCGTTGCTCCAGCATTAAAGTGGCAGATTAGAGTTAATTTTAAAATAATGAGTTGTATGACACACACTCAAGTGTCGCACACACGCAGTTACATTGTTCCCCGAATTTTTGAGTCATTGTAAAATACGTAAAATTTGACGATATTAATTGACAGGTCTGGCGAACAAAAAATGCACCATTGATCATGTTTTTTAGTGTTCATGGGTCATACAGCGTGGTCATTTTATTTCTGCACTTGCGCTATTTTATTCATATTTTTCATTAAGTACATATCTACTAACTAAAATAAGCTCTACGAATCTCCAACTTACTAAAAGCAAGTGTCAAAAACCCTAGTCCCATGTCTACCTACGTTGCATAGCCTTCGTGCCTACGCTTCACTACGCGCGTGAATTTTGCAATTTGTACTAAACGCATTGATACTGTCGTGTTAATGAAATGGACGCTTCAATGGATGCACAGTTCGGGAATGAATTAGCTAAGTTTGAATGAATGTCAAGGCTGAAGAGCGATGCGCTGAAAATTCCAGAAAGGTAGTTTGTAATGTTTAAGAACAAACTATTTAATATATTATTACATTTCAGAAGCCTTTGATAGGTTATGTCCCTTGTATATTTAGTGGTATTGGACCTCTCTTTTTTTATTATGTAATTAACATGGAGGCTCTTAACAAGTGGCGAGATCGGAAAATGACTAGACGTAACAAAAAAACTTTACTAGAAATAGTGTAGTAATTACCAGTGTGTGTGATTGTCGTAATAAACCATCTAAACTTGAAATAAATAGGCCTTCTGTACATTAAAATGTTGCCGGACATGATTTAAAAAATGTGATTAATTGTCAGCTAAGAATGATTGTAAAATCTTTACACGGGTTCTCGGCTCGTTCGTGTCATAGTATTTAATGGGTTGCGTTGTATAATTTGTCCAGTCAATGTCCTTGCGACCATATTGCTTGTCTGCTAACTTTAATAGATCATCATTAGTGAAGTCTACTAGAAAAGAGTTAAGTTGCGTACATACAAAAATAATTTTGTAATTTCTTTTAAGCACGTGAAGAGCTGTAAAATGTAGGTATCTACTTAAGTTTTAGTTTTGCGTCGTGTTAGCAGATTAGCTCCGGTATTGAAAGTGATGGTTCGACAATAGGTTGAAAAGACACGCCTATGGAATCACTTACACTTTTAGCTTTTTAGCAATGCTATACTGATCGGTCTGTTGGTTACCTAGAGAAAGTGGTACTCCACCTTGATTTGCAAGAAATTATTCTCCGTTCTTCTATTTATTCGTATTTTTTCAATGAAAACATTTTATAAAGTAAATCGAGCTACATTTTTGTGTTGATAATATTTTTGTTCTCGTCTTTTGAACACTAGTTTTAATTTCGAGGACACCCGAGCAATCTCGCGTACGTTATCAAGGGAAAATTTATTGCTATGTAAATGATATTCTAACATTATGCCGCATTTTATTACTCTACTGAGCTTGCTTCCCACGGTAGTACTTCGCACTCATTATCCTTACCATTCAGTTTCCGTAAAATAGTTTTCAAATAATCCTTTTCTAGAGGTCATTGTACCTACATTTAATCGTGGAGTTTTTCAATTAAAGTTTAGAGTAATTAATTTTTTACACAAATTGACTTACTAAAGATTTAAATGGTCTCTTGCCGATAAGTTGAGTGCATCCTCCATCTAGAAATTTTTTTTAAATTTTTTTTAAGTATAAAAGAACAAAACACAAATAATAATACTGTAATCCAAAAACCACTGAGGTTTATCCGGATGCATACGTACATCTGCCTTCAATCAGAAGAAATAAAAAACAAAGCTATTAACACATAGAAATACTACATCTTACATTTACTATATTTATTATAAAAGATAAAACTTGGCGCTGTAGAAATCTCCCTTGCACTACCAAAAGATACTTGGCAAGTCTTCGGCGCGGGGTCACGTATGTTAAGCAGCAGACTTGAGTCGCCAAACAAAGGACATTTAACGGATGCCGTGAGAACGCCGGTCGCTACCGACATCAACCTTCGCGGGTTGACGCCGTCAGCTGATTCACTGGTCTTCGTTCTGCTAGGGCTGCCTCTAGGGTGGAACCTTCACATGATGAATTTGAAATGAATGAATTTTTAATGGTTATTTTACATAACATTTTTATTATTATTTGTTTGTTTCTTTTTTCGGTTTTGTGATTAATCCTTTCTTTTATTTGATTTTTTTGGGACAGGGTACAAACTGCAATATTGGTTTCTTTTCGTTTTCATTCACCGTCTATCTGTCAAATGGACGAACCTCACACCTTGCACGATAGTAGTACCTAATTAGACTTTTAGAGTACATTTTCACAAATTCTATTCCTGCTGTAAATTTTTCTTGACACAAAAAGTTTTTATTCAGACCATTTGGGTCTCGGGACCATTAAGTTTGGGTTGAGTAGCATTCGAACAGTGGCAATACTTAACATAAGGCAGACTTGAGAACCTCAATCAAGCAATCACTTGCTAACCCTGACTTTGCATTGAATGCAATTTGCCGGAGATACGGGAAATCAGTCGCCGCGGACACCGAATAATTACCGTATAAAAACGTTTACCCACGTACATGCGGATCCGTGTTATCAAATTATCAGATATTATCGCCATAATAAACAATTAACTTCGTTGTAAAAACTAATTTTGTGGTTTTTAAATTTATTCTATTTATAAAAATACTAAATTAGTTTTTACAATTGAAAATAGCCAGTGAGTGATATTTGGTTGTCAGTTTTTGTTGTTGTCTTGCTAACCTTGTGGAATCATAATTTTGTGATACTAGATATGTAACTTATGATGTACTACTGTAATTTGAGAATACTTTTAGCTTTAAGTCGCCTATTGTATAAGTACTTGTGGTACAATAAAGTTTTAATAAATAAATAAACCAGAGAATGGGCGTGGCCTGCCTGAATAGAACGCCACCCATAGTGGTTGTTATTATGATCTCTTCCGAGTTTCCATAGCTATAGCAGTATTTGAGCTATATCCTATTGGAGGAAATTTTTTTTACTCCCATTTTCCTAGTTATAATTCTTTATAAAAACCTTTCACATGAACACATCACTCAAATCCGTGCAATTAATATTATCAAAGTATCAAATTCCGCTAAACTTTTCTTTATCCAAACGTGTTTCCTAGTCACATCGCCAGACGCTTCAGATCTCAGCCTATTCTCATTAACCATGGTCCTCTTTATATGGCACATAACAATGGAGCAACTTCAGACTGACCTCCGTAACTCTTCAACAATTTTCTTGTTGGTCGTGTCATTGACTGAAAACCGACTCTAAGGTCAATTTATTTTCGGTATAAAATAATGATTGTTAATAGATGTTAAGCTTACATAACCTTTCTATCTTTGATTCAACCGATAGATATTTGATGCTTAGGGGTAAATGAGCACTTACAAATGATTTTCGAGTTCAAATGTGGCTTTCGTCCATTATGACGTCATAAATTATTGAGCAACAAGCGGCAATAACTGGCAACGGTAATTTTTTGATAAAGGGATTTACTGATTATTGCACGACATTGCACCACCTTTCTCCCATTAAATTTCTTCATATGGCCCAAAACGTGTAGCAGGCGATATGCTGCATAAGCGCAGAATAGGTTAGGTAAAGATGTTTGCTTAAGTCATATTTATTTCCTTTAGTAATATATTGGAGAATAAATAAAATAAATATTAAAAAATATAACTTTAATTGGTATCTACATTATATTTCATCGATTATTGTTTTAAATATTTTACATGAATGACATAACTTTATAATTATTAATAATATGACTCCAACCTGACGGTCTTTGGAAAACTACATTAAAAAATGTATCAATAAAATATTATGAAACTATAATAATAATTATTATGATTTACAACTATGAATAGCACCTTTATATATAGATTGAGGAAGACAGAATCTCCATAAGGCACATAGTTAAGTCGAATTCGATATATTTTTTTATAGAAACAATGATGGGTATTTTTAATTCAATAGAAAATATGAAATAAAAATCTTTAGGGTATGAACCGACATTAATTAGATTATAAATGTTTTTTTCAAATATAAGGCCCTGTGTGTCTAAAACACGAGAAAAAGTTTTCATCGCATATTTCACACAAATTTACATAGACATGCTTGAATCAACTTCACCACACATTAATTAGAAGTAGGTACTTCGATATTCTTAATGTATTTGTATAAATGTTTATAAAATTACGTTGGAAAAAACGATACTATTTATAACATAATACGCATTCCATACAAAGTTTCGATTAAATTAATATAACATTATACAAAAACCATTTTATTATTGGTGATCTACACTTAGTTCTTCAAAATAATTTCTGATATAAATATGCTTAAAACTATTTTTTTTTGTATTAAATACATTATTTGCATTAAACGACGAGTACATTTTAAATTTCAATAACAATTTCAATTTTTTTTATGTATATATTCTGTAAATTAATTCTCAATTTTGTCCAGATATTCAATACATATCATATAAATTATAAAAGAATATGAAAAATTTGTTACAATCTCGGAATGTTCTCATAAAAACTACAGCTAAACTAAATAAATGATCAAACATACTGACCAAAATGAAAATAGAAGTATATAACATGCTACGTGGTTCGGTAAAAAGGAACGCACGTATTTTGAGCCCTAGCAATCCTATTATCATTTTAATCAAATTATATAACTTGCCTTAAATTAAATTGGAGATATAAGACGGACGGATATGTTGAAACTTGAGGTAAAGTTACGTATACATGCAATGCTTATTTATAATGTACACTGCACACTGAAGTTCTTTTTGAGGCACTTTGATCACCATCTGTTGACTCAGGGGTTATATCCTGTAACAATCATTATTATTTATTAATACGGTTTAGATTTAAATATAAGCTCATTACAGAATCATTTATATGTCTGTAATCGGATTAGCCACTCTATTGTGTAATGTAAATACTAGTGTCCTTTTGTCGGAAAAGCCTTTCGGCATCAGACATGGTTTCTTCAACGACAAGATGGCAGACGGGTTCGCTGATTGTCTTTTGTCTGATAATAATGATGATTAATCAAATCCCAAACGTTTAACCAAAAGCTTAATGTGCCTTCAGAAGCATGCGATTTTGAAGACACATTAAGCTGTTGGTTCCTGCTGCCATTTGGGGCTCGTTAGAGGAACCACGTCAAAGGCAAAAATTCAATTCCGAAAAACTGATACCAGGATGTACAGTCACGAGCATTCTTATACACTTTTACATTATATATATGTTAATGCTCGTGACTGTACAGGATCGATTGAGCATGCAACCCACACTATATGATGAGACCTGGGGTGCTATTTTTGAAAAATTTGAATCACGCAAAATTGGCAAGTGGAATAATTTTGATATCGAATGATTTCCGTTCGATATCGAAGGATTTTTGTCCGATATCGAATGATTATCATTCGAAAAATAGGGCTCCTGTTCACTCACCGTCGTCGTGCCGGTGGTCGCGTTCCCTCTGCAGTGCCACGTACTGCCGCACGAGTCGAGCCACTTCGTGTGCTTGTTCAGCTTGCAGTCGGGTGACGCGCTGCTGCAGCAGAGAGCCGCACTTCACGTCCAGGAATAGCGTGCCGTCTTCGGACCGCACCTGTCATCATTCGAGGGTTAATAAGTCGAGCAGAATCAAACGTTAATAAATATTGTTATCATTCGTATCAGAAATATCAGTACCGGAAATTGAAACAAGAAATATTTTGTTTAAATCTGTACAAAAACAAGTTTAACCCAGATAGACCGACCAACCAATATATGGGATTTGTAAAATAAAAAAATCTACCTACATTAATTGATGATTTCAATGTATGTTACTTTTTTACTTTTTTGGAAACTTTAATAATTGACAGTTGAGGAAATGTACAAATAACTTTGTGGATCGTATAGTTTTTCTTCTTTTTTGTCAAGTGAACAGCTTAGGTAAGATGCTAACTAATATTTTTTAAATCTTATATTCAAAATAAAAACTACATAACATAACCAATTAATATTGCAAACAAAGTTTTAATAATTTTGTTTTCTGCATCTTTTATATTATCATTAATTTCTTAATCTCATATATGGGTCCGTCGGCACAAGATTGCCCAACCTTAGTAATTTTATTAAAAGAAAAAAATATCTACTTGATGTAATTTCAACAAATATTATTACATTGCATACCCTTTTAATCAAAACATAAGTATATTGTAATGAATGTGATCCAATATTTACCATTTAATCCACCAAATTACCCTAGCGTCTTACTGTTGAAGGTTCCGGAGAAGAGCATAATGATGATGGAGATGTAGAAGGTGCACGCCGCGCCGGTTCAGAGCGAGCACGTGTTCGCGCTAGTTACCTTCCTGGTGGAGATGAGCTCGCTGTAAGGCCAGTGCGTGTCGGTGTCGTGCGTGGCGGGATGTAGAAGGTGCACGCCGCGCCGGTTCAGAGCGAGCACGTGTTCGCGCTAGTTACCTTCCTGGTGGAGATGAGCTCGCTGTAAGGCCAGTGCGTGTCGGTGTCGTGCGTGGCGGGATGTAGAAGGTGCACGCCGCGCCGGTTCAGAGCGAGCACGTGTTCGCGCTAGTTACCTTCCTGGTGGAGATGAGCTCGCTGTAAGGCCAGTGCGTGTCGGTGTCGTGCGTGGCGGGATGTAGAAGGTGCACGCCGCGCAGGTTCAGAGCGAGCACGTGTTCGCGCTAGTTACCTTCCTGGTGGAGATGAGCTCGCTGTAAGGCCAGTGCGTGTCGGTGTCGTGCGTGGCGGGATGTAGAAGGTGCACGCCGCGCCGGTTCAGAGCGAGCACGTGTTCGCGCTAGTTACCTTCCTGGTGGAGATGAGCTCGCTGTAAGGCCAGTGCGTGTCGGTGTCGTGCGTGGCGGGATGTAGAAGGTGCACGCCGCGCCGGTTCAGAGCGAGCACGTGTTCGCGCTAGTTACCTTCCTGGTGGAGATGAGCTCGCTGTAAGGCCAGTGCGTGTCGGTGTCGTGCGTGGCGGGATGTAGAAGGTGCACGCCGCGCCGGTTCAGAGCGAGCACGTGTTCGCGCTAGTTACCTTCCTGGTGGAGATGAGCTCGCTGTAAGGCCAGTGCGTGTCGGTGTCGTGCGTGGCGGGATGTAGAAGGTGCACGCCGCGCCGGTTCAGAGCGAGCACGTGTTCGCGCTAGTTACCTTCCTGGTGGAGATGAGCTCGCTGTAAGGCCAGTGCGTGTCGGTGTCGTGCGTGGCGGGATGTAGAAGGTGCACGCCGCGCCGGTTCAGAGCGAGCACGTGTTCGCGCTAGTTACCTTCCTGGTGGAGATGAGCTCGCTGTAAGGCCAGTGCGTGTCGGTGTCGTGCGTGGCGGGATGTAGAAGGTGCACGCCGCGCCGGTTCAGAGCGAGCACGTGTTCGCGCTAGTTACCTTCCTGGTGGAGATGAGCTCGCTGTAAGGCCAGTGCGTGTCGGTGTCGTGCGTGGCGGGATGTAGAAGGTGCACGCCGCGCAGGTTCAGAGCGAGCACGTGTTCGCGCTAGTTACCTTCCTGGTGGAGATGAGCTCGCTGTAAGGCCAGTGCGTGTCGGTGTCGTGCGTGGCGGGATGTAGAAGGTGCACGCCGCGCCGGTTCAGAGCGAGCACGTGTTCGCGCTAGTTACCTTCCTGGTGGAGATGAGCTCGCTGTAAGGCCAGTGCGTGTCGGTGTCGTGCGTGGCGGGATGTAGAAGGTGCACGCCGCGCCGGTTCAGAGCGAGCACGTGTTCGCGCTAGTTACCTTCCTGGTGGAGATGAGCTCGCTGTAAGGCCAGTGCGTGTCGGTGTCGTGCGTGGCGGGATGTAGAAGGTGCACGCCGCGCCGGTTCAGAGCGAGCACGTGTTCGCGCTAGTTACCTTCCTGGTGGAGATGAGCTCGCTGTAAGGCCAGTGCGTGTCGGTGTCGTGCGTGGCGGGATGTAGAAGGTGCACGCCGCGCCGGTTCAGAGCGAGCACGTGTTCGCGCCACTCGGCCGCGCTCGCGCCAGTCACGCGACGCACCGCGAAGAACGACGATCCGAACAGCGGCCAGCGGGATAGCACCTGCAAATGAGAAAGACATTCAATGATAATTAAAGGCTTTGACCTTTACAAGGGGCATTCGCCACAGCTAATTTGAGGTGTGTTAGTGGCCAACAGAGCCTATTTTAGGCTGTGTCAGATGTCTTTAGACCCAACAACCCTAACGAAACGAAAAAGCACTGGCGACAGGCGAGGCATCTGATGAGTAATTACTCATGGTATTTACCATTATATTACAATATTTACTGCATTTGGTTTAGTTTAGTCGTCGGTGAGATTCGCGCGGAAATTCGTTGTGACGAATTCCTTGTGGCCAGACTGTTACGAAGTTATAGGGATATAGCTTAATAGCTTCGAGAAAAAATATCCTGTTTGGTTTGGTTTTATGAGATCAATACCTTGCCAACTACAAATAAAAGTGGAATTAACGTGTAGTAGATATTTTTCGACGTAATCTAAGAACAAGGAGGTAATCGAGGTTCTCTCTATGCTAGCTAGCCTGGCACTTTAAATTTGACCTTGGCAGCAGTCACGTCAAGGCCTTTGCCGCGGCCTAAGAAACCTATTTAGCAGGTTTGAGTTCCCACAATACTAGTAGATGTTCCAGCAACAGAAATTTCAAGTCTCCCGAGTACAGGACCACCAGTCAAACAAATCGGGATAATCATTAGTAAAAGTGATACTAACCTGTAACACTTTGGATTTAGCCATCGCAGGAGTCAATGCCCTTGCAGCAGGCCACTCCGCTGCCACCCAAGAAGCCCATTTAGGTGGTCGAGGTTCTCTCAATGCCAGTAAGGGCTTCGGTAGCAGGAATTTCAAGTCTCGTGGGTGTGGGGCTTCGGCCAAAGCCGCGGCGCGATGTAGCAAGGCTGCTACCAGCGCTGCGTCTCGGAGTACCGCGCTGCCTGGTGGTCCGCCTCCTGGTAGAACTAGGAGTAGGCCTTCTAGGTAGTCTGGCGCTACCTGTAACGTACACGTTTATGTTAATTCATAGAAAAAACAAATGATACATTTACGAAATAGCTATCTCATTAACTTCTAGCTGTTGCCCGCAGTTCCGATTGCATCAAAAGTAGCCTATGTTTGACCCTGGGTCTTCAACTATATTCGTACCAAATTTCATCAAAATCCGTTCAGCGGTTTGACCCTGAACATCCATTAGATCGCAGCGCGATAGTGACACTCTCAAGGTATTACGAACTTAAATGGGCTTTGGTTAACGCCCGCTGCAGCTTCATTGTGACATCAGAACGTACTAATGACAAGTACAGACCTGGTTGAACAAGACTTCAGTGTACAGCGGCGGGGCATCGGTCCTCAAAGGGTGGTGCCACACCGAGCGGCAGAAGATGAGGTAGAAGGGGTGGTGCGCCCGCTGCAGCTCCGTTGTTACGTCCAGAACGTATTCATCTCCTGCTAGTGGCATGGTGAGCGCGTCTCCTGCTACGATGCAGTAGAGAGAGAACTCCGCGCGCTCCGCTTCGCTTGTGACGCCGATCTGAGAAAAAATATTATGAATTAAAGTATTTCGGGGGGACGTGAAAGAGTTTGCGTTGAATGGGGAATAGTGGTGTGGCCACACAATCGCACAATAAATAGTTACAACACAACGCAACAGATGGCGTTATAGACTAATTCGAAATTTCCAAACAAAAAACGTCCAATCAGCATGGGAAGACTAAATCGCGCAATTAGAGTTTCTGAGAATTGGAGCATATATACAACCTCCGATAGAACATCGTCGGAGCCGCGGTTCCCCAGGCATAACAACTCGCCTGGCGGGAAGTAATTCCCTTTGCGGCGGTCGAGCATAACACCATGGCTCCCGCCGTACTCCAAAGTGGAGATCTTTGAGTGTCCGAGGCCAAGATCCGTTTTGGGTCGCTGAGCCATCGCAGTAAGTATTTCATATTAGAATCGCGAGGCGAAGCTTTTGCTTCAGACAGTTTGCAAAAATCGAAGCTTTTGCTTCAGACAGTAAGCAAAAAAATTATACTATAGAGCTGTTAAAATTTTTAAAATAAAAATAGAAAAATATGTCGGAGGTAAGCTAATATTATGGTGGGCATAGTTGGATGTTAAGATGATGGCTTCGTGGACAATCAATCAATCATTTATTTATTTGTTAAACAGGTACATAATAAGATGTTTTACAGAGTATAAGACGCACTATGTTTTGCTATTATTGCACAGCATACAAATAAGTATTTCATACTAATATGGTTACAGGCTCACAGCCAAAACAATTCCAAATTTAAAGTCAAAAATATATATTTCATGCACAAACAATAAAATAATTAAGGTGATTATAGGCGATTAATAAACATGTCATATAGTTAATTACGCAATAGTGATGTCAATACTTATAAATTGTCATTAAAAAATTTATTAACGCTGTAGTAACATTTGTCAATTAATTTCTGTAGAAGTTGCTCCTTAAACAAATAAGTATTTAAATCCTTCAAGTCATTTGGTAGCTTATTATAAATTCTTACCGCCATACCCAGAACATTTTTCTTGACTAATTTAAAATTTAATTTTTGATTGCATAATGTGTGCCTATGAAGGGACCGTGTCGTATTCTTTTTCAGTGTTGATAACTTTACAAACAATCCTAAATTCAGTCTAACAAATGTAGCCATTTCATATATGTATAGGGAAGGAAATGACAGTATTTTATATTGTTTGAAAATCGGTATACAACTATCTCTGGTCTTCAAACCATACATAGCACGTATGCAGCGTTTTTGTGCTTTAAATACAGTCTCCCAGTCGGTACAGTTTCCCCAAAATATGATTCCGTATCGAATTATTGATGCGACTAGCCCATGGTAGGCAGTCAGTACAGCATCTCTTTTTGCAACTTTACGTAATTTATAAAGCGCAAATGCAGATTTATTAAGTTTTTTACTAATAATTTTAACATGTTCAGACCATTTAAGTTGATTGTCAATAGTGATCTCTAGAAATTTTGTTTTTTTTACTACGTCTAATTTTGTGTCATCATATTTAATGTTTATTGCTGAATTAGAATTTCCAGGTTTAAAATGCATAATGCAAGTCTTGTTTGAGTTGTATACTAAATTATTCATGTCAAGCCAATTCATTACATTACTTAGAGCATCATTTATATTTTTTTCTTGGTCATTTTAGGTTCTACTCTTTATACAAATAGTACTGTCGTCAGCAAAGAGTATCATGGGCTGACTTGTTACACCTGGCAGATCGTTAATATAAAGTATAAAAAGCAACGGTCCCAAGACACTTCCTTGTGGCAACATACACTTAGTGGGCAATAGATGTGTATTACAAAGGTCAAGCGAGGGCACATTTGTTCCGAGAGGGACTATAACCATATACCTATTATGGCAAATGCGCAACCGCCCGCGTCATGCGATGAATAAAATTCACGTGTATCTCGGTTTAGCGGTTAAGCTGCCAAAGCGTAACAAGACTTTCACATTAATAATTTTAATACTATGGAAAAATAAAATCTAAGCAGGGTTGGAGATAAATAAGTGAAAACTACAGCGCCCAATACAGTGTGGCCTATAAAGCTCCATTCAAACTGACGCGAACCCCGCGCAGGACGTCCACAGAAACGCCCGCTTGAGGCGCCTTTATATCTGTGGGCATGAAAGTGGGTATTCTTATTTATGTGGGCTTGAAACCCTGAAAGGTGTAAATGTGATGACGCACCAGCTCTGCCAGCTCGCTGACGATGTCCTGCACCACGGTGGCGCAGCGTGTGTTGACGACACGCTCGGCGCCGCCTGGCAGACGGTACAGCTGCCGACGCGCCGACCGGCCGGCCGATACTGCCGTCACCTGACAACACAACACACATTAACAAATACACATTATTGTAACAAAAAAAAAACATGGGTGACAACAAATGTCATGGGTTAGTAGTTCCTGCTTATTCGATAAAACGGACTATTAGAAAATGTAAGTTCACGTCGTCCGATTTATCGAACTAAGCTGTAGGACCTAATGTTCAGAGGGACATAAATTTACTTAAAATATACATATAGAACCATTCATTAATTTGCGACGGCCTCAGGCAAGATCATAGATTTAGATTTTTTTTGACAGACGATGCTCTCTCCTGTCTTCTATTTAATATTGCACTCGATAAGTGCATCAGAGAGGAAACATATTTTTTAAATTTGTGCAAGTTTTGGGATATGCGGATGACCTGGATATCATAGGCAGAACAAGAAACGCAATGGAGAGAGCGTACCTAACCCTGGAGAAAACGCTGCCAATAAGTACTTTTTGGCCTGTCTTGACATTTCCGATAGAAAATACTGTTACGAGCTCGGGGTTCGCAATTTGGAGAAAAACTCCTGATGACTCTTAAAAACGTTTATTCCCACAAGGATGGTCGCCGACGTCACTTAACTTCACTTATCACAAACAATGTCCAAAACACTTGCTAATCACAGTCACTATAACTTGCCGAGGTCGCTTGTATCACTTGTTATTCGCTCCGGATATCGCTTCTTGATCGCACTTTTAGCTCAGTTAAATTAGAACTGCCCTCCGGAGGCACCTTCCGATATTTATATGGCCCAGGAAACCCGCTCCATAAGTTTCTAGAAAGATCACAACTACTCCGGAATAGAGAGAGAGGGATACTCTCTGTCTCGTTCCCTTAGTACATACTAGAAGTGCGAGAGCGAGACAAAGCAATATGTCAGAGCGAGATAATCGATGTACTAGATCGTTCGCGATATTATTCCCGTATGGAAACACGCGACGATTGTACGAGAATTTTCCGCGGACAGCGCTACTCAAACTTCCGCGGGCCGCATTTTATTTTTATTTATTTTTGATTTCGTAACACTGCCCCCTTCTTAGAGATGCTCGTCCCGAGCATCATCATTACTTCCGTGATATTTCGCCAAGCGGTCGATGTGAACAATCTTCATTGCTCCTCTTGGTTGACGCTGTATCCGAAACGTCACATCATTTAGTCGCGTTACCACCTTGTATGGGCCCTCCCACTTGGTTTGTAACTTTGGCGATTTCCCCTTCCGGCGAGTCGGGTTGTGAAGCCAGACTAGAGCGCCTTCCTCGAAGCCATTTGTATTCGACATTCTGTCGTATCTGGTCTTCATGTTCTGACTCGACTGCAACCCGTTTTCTCGAACTGCGGCGTGTATTTCTCGCATTCGGTCACGCAGATCAGAAACGTAGTCTTGAACACTTTGAGGTTCATCTGGTGAGCCTCCTGTTAGGAGGTCCACTGGCAACCGCAGCTCACGACCGTAGTTGACATATGCCGGAGTTGCCTTTATGCTTTCATGTTCTGCTGTTCTGTACGCTAGCAGGAACAGTGAAATGTACTTGTCCCAGTCCCTTTGATGGCTTTCCACTATTTTTGCCAGATGTCTCTCGATCGTCTGATTAAACCGTTCGACCATCCCGTCTGACTGAGGATGGTAAGCCGTGGTTCGGGTTTTGTTCATTCCCATAATCCTGCAAACTTCTTGAAAAACCTGTGACTCAAAATTCCTGCCTTGGTCGGAATGGATTTCCAAGGGCACGCCAAAGCGACAAATCACTTCTTCCACTATCTTGGTTGCAACTGTCGTAGCTTCTTGGTTTGGTATGGCGAACACTTCCGGCCACTTAGTGAAGTAGTCCATGACAACCATGAAATACTTGTTCCCTGAGTCAGTGACAGGAAATGGTCCAGCTACGTCGACTGCAATGCGTTCCCAAGGTGCACCGACGTTGTACAGTCGTAGATTCCCTCGGCTCCTGGTATGTGGCCCTTTTACGGCAGCACAAGTTGTACACTTGCGGCACCAGTCCTCCACATCCTCCCGACAATGGAGCCAGTAGAATCTTTCGCGGATTTTCGTTAGCGTCCTCTTGACTCCCAAATGTCCACCGGACACGCCGTCGTGTACTTCCCGAAGAACATCAAGTATTTTTGTTCTTGGAACCACAATTTGCAGTTGAAACTCTCTGCCGTTAGGTTTATCCCATTTCCGGTAGAGTATTCCGTTTTGTATAACGAGGCTATCCCATTGCGCCCAGTACGCCTTGGAAACCGTGCCTGTCGGTGCAACTTCACTCCACTTTGGCTTATCATTACTTTGTGCCTTCCACCTGATGATGTGCCGTAGGTCATCATCATTCTCTTGCTCCTTTCTCATCGCATCGTTCTCCCAGGTCTCTAATGGTTCTGTCCGAGTTAGCTTTACTGTCATTTCTTTTAACTCCTGCCTGATACAGTGCTTACAATCTTCTGGGCAGGGTCTGCGTGACAGCGCATCCGCGTTTCCATGGGCCTGTCCTCGACGGTGTTCGATAATGAAGTCATATTCCTGAAGTTGTTCAATCCATCGAGCAACTTGACCTTCTGGGTTCTTGAATTGCAACAGCCATTTTAACGCTGCATGATCCGTGCGAAGTGAAAACTGCCTACCGATGAGGTATTTGCTGAAGTGTTGTAGCGTCTTCACTACTGCCAGTAGCTCCCTTCTTGTCACACAATAGTTCCTTTCCGGTTTAGACAGCGACTTACTGAAGTACGCTATAACAACTTCCCTGTCTTCCTGCTTTTGAGATAGTACCCCACCGATTGCGGTATTACTTGCATCCGTATCCACTATAAATTGACCTTCTGGTTGAGGGTATCCCAAGACTGGTGTTTCGCACAGATGTTTCTTCAGTTTTTCGAAGGCAATTTCGCAAGCTTCATCCCAACTAAATTGACGTTTCTCTTCAGTTAGTCGGTGTAATGGCTTTGCAATCTCCGAGAATCCTTTCACGAAACGTCTATAGTACGAGCAAAGGCCAAGGAATGCCCGTACTTCTGTCTTGTCCTTGGGGGTAGGCCACTTCTGAACGGCTTCCACTTTCTCCGGGTCAGTCAGGATTCCTTCACTGGTAATGACATGGCCTAGATAGCTCACTTCGTTCCTGAATAAGCGGCACTTTTTCGGATTCAATTTTAGGTTGGCTCCATGAATTTTCTCGAAGACTTGCTCCAAGTTCCGCAAGTGGTCCTCAAAGTCTCGGCCAACGATGATAACGTCATCCAAATATACTAGACAGGCTTCTCCTACCAATCCTGCTAGTACACATTCCATCAAACGCTCGAAGGTAGCTGGCGCGTTACATAATCCGAATGGCATGACGTTGAACTGCCATAATCCCTTGCCCGTCGAGAATGCAGTCTTCTCCTTATCCTTCGGATGGATTTCCACTTGCCAGTACCCAGATTTTAAATCCAATGTTGAAAACCATTTCATGCCACTAAGGGTATCCAAGGTGTCATCAATTCGAGGCAGCGGGTAACTGTCCTTCTTGGTGATGTCATTAAGTCGTCTGTAGTCAACACAGAACCGCGTGCTTCCGTCCTTCTTCTTTACTAGCACGACTGGTGAACACCATGGACTTGCTGATGGTTCAATAATTTTATTCCTTTCCATATCCGCCAGCAGCTCTTTGACTTCTATTTCTTTGGCTATAGGGATTCTTCTCGCTCGCTGTCGGATGGGTCTCTCATTTCCGGTGTCAATCCTGTGTTGTACTAGCGACGTTCTTCCTAAGTCTCCTTCTTGGCTGGTGAAGATGTCGGCGTAGCGCAGTAGAAACTTCTTAGCTTTAATGCTCTGCGAGTACGTTAGATTGCTTTTGCAGTTACTTAGAAGCTCCTTGACTGTAGAATCACTGGTACTCGTTGTATCTGAGCTTTGTGTTGTACTGCACTTTTTCAGCCAGACAACTTCCTCACATTTTCCAATGATGTCGCCTTTGTTTAAGGTCCTCTCTTGGTCGCCTAGATTAAGTACTCTTACTACTGCGGTGTTTCTTCCTTTCACGAGAGTCCTCGCGGTCATGAGTCCTCGAGCCGCAGGTTTATTAGCTATCTCCTCAATCAACACGCATCCGGTAGATTTCTTGTTCCTTGTTACTGGTAACTTTACTAGTACTTGGGCTTCTGCTTTCCCAGGTATGACCGTTTGCTTTAAACATGTCACTCTCCCGTTAATGCCTCCTAAGATGATGATCTCTTCTTCACCACTCTTGAATACACCACTAGCAACGTCTATTCTACAGTTGTACTTTTTCATGAAATCTAATCCCAATACACAATCGTCCATAATTTCAGCCACGATGACGTTGTGGGTATATGTGGTTTCTCCCATAGACATTTTTACAGACACTTCTCCCAGGACGGGTATTGGCTGGCCGGAGGCAGAAAGAAGCCGACAGTCCAGTTTCCTCATGCTTCTCATTATGGTCCTTACTAAGTGAGGTCGGACTATTGTTCTTGATGCTCCGGTATCCAGCGTCATCCTGCAGTTGATCCCATTTACAGTTCCAGATATTACGAGACTATTTCCGTTGCATGCCTGAGAGATAATAGTTGTCGGGGCTTCCTCCGCGCCAGCCAGTACTCGCCCCCTAGTCCTGGCTCTTACTCGTTTCCCTGGTTCCTCTCCGATGATAAAGCCTCCTGCTTCATCTTCAGTTCCTTCACGTCGTCTTCAAGCTTCTTGATCTTTGGGCAATTCATTTGTAGGTGCCCTCGGTCGCCGCACCTATAGCACATGGATCCAGGTCTCTTCCTTAGCGGAGCTTTTATTTCCCTAACTTCCTCCACTACTTCGCGCACTTTGTGAGTCGCGGTATGACGAATGTCATGTCTGACGGCTTCCACCTCCAAAGCGTGGGCCAGTGCATCTTTTAATGAGGCATGATGGTTTAGCCTTACTGCAGCTCTGACTTCCGAATCCTTGATGCCGTCGACGAACGCCTGCACGGTGTTGGACTCAAGCATCTTCAAATCGGCCCCTGGATACGCCTTTCGGACGAGTTTTTCTATTTCCAGCGCCCATTGCTGCAGACCCTCTCCTGAGCGCTGGACTCTGTCGCGGAGTTGAGCGCGGAAGACGTGCTCCAAATGCCGTTCCCCGTATCGCGACTCTAGTGCCTCCAGCAGGTCCTTGAATCCACTGCCCGACGGAAGAACCTCCAAGACCGTCAGAGCCTGTCCTCGGAGTGCGACGGTGAGAGCTGTCAGGCACTGTTCATCTGTCCATCCGTTAGCAGCTGCGATGGTCTGGAACTGTTGACGGTATGCGGTCCAGGACGAGGTTCCGTCATATGGCGGCAATTTCACGCTGGGTCCGTGGTGGGCAATGACTGTTCCGCCAGATGCAACTGCTACTCCCGTTGTTTCAAGGCGCACGACCTTCTTCTGTAATGTGGAAAGGTCCGTCTTCATATTTTCCATGTCGTTCCCAAGAGTCGTGACGCGTTCCTCCACCAAGTCAACATCCTTGCGTAATTTGGTAACCACGCCACTAACTTCACCAATAGCTGACAGGAGTTGCTGTTGAGCCTTTTGTTGTTGCTCTTGAGCCTTTTGTTGTTGCTCTTGAGCTTTTTGTTGTTGCTCTCTTGTGTCTTGTAGAAGCTTCTCCTGCATTGTAAATTTGTTGTCCAGCATTGTAAATTTGTTGTCCAGCATTCGCATCAATTCCCCAAAATCAAAGAAAGGCGCAGCCTGGTGGGCGTTGGACTTGTCCTGGCGGGCGTTGGACGAGGCCTGGTTGATGTTGGACGTGGCCTGGTGGGTGTTGGGCATGGCCTGGTGGGCGTTGGACGTGTCCTGGTAGGCGTTGGACATGGCCTGGTGGGTGTTGGACATAGCCTGGTGGGCGTTGGGAGTGTCCTGGTAGGCGTTGGACGTAGTCTGGTTGCCGTTGGACGTGGCCTGGTGGGTGTTGGACGTGCCCTGGTGGCCGGTGGGCGCGGTGGGAGCGGCCTGGTCAGCAGATCCAGTAGAAGTGGCTTCCGCAGCACGCTTCGCCCTCGTCTTCACACCCTCACTGGTGACGTCTTCTCTCGGAGTCAATGGCATCTCCAAATCCCACTTCTGACACCAATTGTTACGAGCTCGGGGTTCGCAATTTGGAGAAAAACTCCTGATGACTCTTAAAAACGTTTATTCCCACAAGGATGGTCGCCGACGTCACTTAACTTCACTTATCACAAACAATGTCCAAAACACTTGCTAATCACAGTCACTATAACTTGCCGAGGTCGCTTGTATCACTTGTTATTCGCTCCGGATATCGCTTCTTGATCGCACTTTTAGCTCAGTTAAATTAGAACTGCCCTCCGGAGGCACCTTCCGATATTTATATGGCCCAGGAAACCCGCTCCATAAGTTTCTAGAAAGATCACAACTACTCCGGAATAGAGAGAGAGGGATACTCTCTGTCTCGTTCCCTTAGTACATACTAGAAGTGCGAGAGCGAGACAAAGCAATATGTCAGAGCGAGATAATCGATGTACTAGATCGTTCGCGATATTATTCCCGTATGGAAACACGCGACGATTGTACGAGAATTTTCCGCGGACAGCGCTACTCAAACTTCCGCGGGCCGCATTTTATTTTTATTTATTTTTGATTTCGTAACAATACTTTCGTGAAGCACTATGATTCTCCTGTACAAGTCAATTCTTAGCGTGTCGACGTTCACATTTATGCCCTTGCCAAGCCAAGAACTGTGCCACCCGTACAGCGTTGTATGTAGCCCTGTACAGGTCATCCAGCATGCAGGTGACCATTATAGTCTTATTTCCATTCTGTAAAAGTATGACCTCACGCAATATCGGTGAGTCGAATGAAAATCGTTCGACTCGCCGATTATATCGAATAAAAATTATTCGATATCGAACGGATGTCATTTGACACACTGGGTGAGTTATACGTTTCAACAATTAACGATATTTTAAAAGATAAAACCCCGACTATTTCTTTGTAATTTACTTTTCTGTGTAATTTGAAAATGCAGCCCGGATTAGAACACTGACCTCCTCGACGCTAGGAACGTTCTTCCTGCCGCCACAGCGCAGCGTTTTCCTGAGGTTGGCGAGACACACGGCCGCGGTGCCCTGGCACGGTCTCCGCCTGTCAGCTGCTGCGGCTGACAGGTATTCCACCAGGAACGGCCTGCAATCGGATAATCTGATTAGATATTTCTACTCAACAAACGGGACCGTAGCATCTGCGACACGTCTCCCTGCTATCTTATTTCTACTCTACCTCTGCCACGCCCACCAATCGCCTCGTCTTCACTCCCCTAGAGTGTTTCATCAATCTACAGGCAATTAGTCCGCGACCCTAAATCTTGTGAAATTCATTTTGATTCCCAATTTCGGGTAGTGTTTCGATTAGTGCTAATTTTCTCATATTTTAATTTAGGGTGTGGTCTTTTTCATCAGCTGATTCTGACAGCAGAATGTTCTAACTACCTTCATAACAATACTTTTATTTCAAACAATAGCAGGGCAGAAACGAGTGAGTGAACGAGATGGCGCAATACAAGCTGTAAGGCGACATCTCATTTACTCACTTGTTTCTGCCCTGCTATTAGAGGTGATGATAAGGGCCCAGGTAGCAGCGTATCGGGCTAAACAAATCTAAGAGTTGTCGACACGACGAAGAAGATTATACTGACCTCAGTGTGTCGGAGCAAGTGAAGTATGCAGCCAGTATGGACATGAGTCGCCAGGCGCGCTGGCAGGAGTCAGGAGATGGTGACCGGTTGGAGGTGGTCTGCTTCATGAGTTGGCAGTATACCTCGTCTCGGAGCTCTGGTACGGAGTGGCAGTGCTGTGGAACAGAATAAAGAACAATTTGACTATCTAGGTTTTATAATACTAATGTTTATCTTGATGGGCTTTTGACTCTTGAATTTATTGCGCCTGTAGCTGGTTATAATATGGGTTGCAATAAGTGAGGGTAGTGTATAAAATATTCACGTTTTGTAAAGAATATATAGCTGAAACTACAAACTGCCATATTTAGGACCTAGGGACCACATGAAAATAGTACATGTCCAACTCACCATCAGAACAGTATAAACACATTTAACTTCAGTCAAGTCCTGATGCAGAGCCCGTTCAGCCGGCGGCAGGTCCCCACAGTACGCCCTGATGCACGTGAAGCATTCCAAAGCGGGCGGCGCGAGCGCAGCCGGCAGACGCAGAAGGGGCGCGCGTAGAGGCGACGACTGCCATTTTACTACGTCGGTTTGGGCCTTCCATGTCCATTCGTTGCGTTTCGCCTTGCTCTTCAATGACGAGTCCGCTTTCAGGATTTCTAGTCTGAAATTTTGAAATTACTATTACAGTTGTCTGAATTTTAGAACAGTGTATTTTTATATAGTGGGTTAAAGGACCAATAAATTATGTTTACCCTGGTAACAAGTAGGTATTTACACTACTTCATATCTTCTCAAGTGTTACTTTTCTTTCTTTCTTTTTTTATTTACGTGTGTCCGATAACGCTACTGGGTCGGATATCGTAGGCTCATTACTTATTTAATAATTTATCCTATGAGATATATATCACAGACTACATTGTCAATACCAGTCGGTGAATGATTCAAACCAAATTGTAATCAATTAAAAAATATAGTTCGTAGGGATTAAACAAATAGAGCTATATTAACTTCATTACTTAAAATTTTAGATGTTAAATTGGGTCTTGTTACAGATCACATGACAGGCACAAAATGTGGTTGTTATTGTTTTCTGTCGATTCGTATTTCGCACGTGCCTCTGTTATGGTCAAAGGAGTTTAGTTTTTCCACACTTACGAAACGGGTGAGACCCGACACGCACGAGCTTTATGTAAACGAATTCTAACACCACTTTCCATTTTTGTGCAGCGTCAGCCTGAGTTCTAAAAAAGCTGATCATAATAAAATTAAAATCGGTATTTTACGTACCTAAACGACTTAGTTTAATTACGCGTGTCATTATTTACATTATAATAAGATTTGTTAAAAAAGTATAAATAAAAATGATCCGTGGCCGTGAAGTAACTGTTTGTAAACGAAAGTAAAATTTAAATAACTTTAATTACTTAATATAATATCCGAGCCGGCATTCTATAATTGCAAGTAAGTAAATTTGAGAAGGGCCCATGGAACAAAAACTTTCATTACCAGCGGGTCCCATTCACACAAATTCTATTGTCCACAATACGACATCAATTAAAATGTGCATATTTTGAAAATAGTGCGCAACGGAAACTCATTGCGTTTTGTTTGCGATGCAATATTGCTTCTGCGCGTTGCGGCAAACATGCGTTTTGTTTGTCCTTCCGACTGTCAGATTCTATCGTAGTATACTGCAATACAGAACTGATATCCGTAACAGGATGTTGCCGTTTTGAAGAGAAAATTTATAATGTGTTATCTTTTGATCAATGTGATAAGTATAGTCTTGCTTGGCCATGTAAAAATGTATCAAATAAGTCGAATTACGTTGCACAAATTGAACCAAGATTGAATATGAAGTTTAATTTCGTGGGTCGCTTTTAAAATGAAAATTACTTTTAACTATATCACCAGCGGAAGGACGTAGGCACCACTACAGTATTTATTGTACCTAATGGTCTCGCTTGAGCTGAATATCCTTTTTCGGGTTGTCCTACAATTTGTTAGCAACATATCAACGTGATCAGTGCATTGCAGCAGCTTGCATTTTTTTAAAGCAATTTGAAGTTCTAAGTACCTAAGTCATTCAGAAATACTCTAGTGTGCGAATAAGGCATCGAGTACGTATAAATGGACCCTATCGTTTGAAGTGTCGTATAAAATCCCATACTACATACGTACAATCACTGGTGATTCAGGATAGACAATATGTATAGACATATCAATTCGAAAAAAAATTGTTGGTTGGACTACAAAAGTACACAAATACCTTAAAAATGATATTGGCCGATTGGTTCTACTTTTGCATTTTGGTGAAATAAGTATGTATAAAAAAATATGATGTGTCATCATTTTGTTGCAAATACAACGTAATTATGTAGCTGATTACATACAGCTAATAAAACTTTCGTATTGTATATGTATTAAATAATTTTAAGCAATAAATTTTACTTATCGGATTTCACGGAAGTGTTTCGGGGAAGCTGTTGGTATTGCCAATAATATAAACAACTTGAAAAATATTACATTAGTAGGTAGTACTTACAGGTTTTTGTTAACATTACCAACATCCTAACATGCGAGTTGTGAATTCTTATGCTTTAGTCAGTTTTGTAATCATTAAGTTACCGCATCCGATCCACATGACTGTCAGAATTTATGAGTGGACAGAAAATGTTGCATGTGTTTGTAGTCGTATTGTTTGTAAATATTGTAAGATTATTTTAAAGTTATTTCATAATACTGCTGATATATTTACAATATCTTTCAAATATAATGTAGTATAAATATACAGGGAATAATTGCACAGCACAAAGTCAATCAAAAGGCGTAGAAAATCTAACGTGTTAGAATATTGAAATGAAAAGTATGTGCCGATGAGCGTTGCAGTGCGTTAGTTTTAATTTGGCGCAGTTTAGGTAGGTTTAAGTAGGTTCCTCTATAATTAAACTTAAAAGTTACTAACGATTACTACTAAGTTTATTTAAATTACGAATATTTTGCTTCAGCCACATTTAACCTTATTGGTTTCATCTAAGTAGAAAAGGGACAAAAACACACAAAAATACAGTAACATTTCAAATTTTGTATAAGTATTTCCATCGGAAATGTACATCGATTTAACACGTGCTTTGCGCACACCCTCTCTTCCTTTATTCCTTTCACACATCACGTAAACTATTAAGACGAATGTACTCTCACATCTTAACTGATTCAATGAAGTCGGTTAATGAAAATAGCACACCACATCCACTTAAATTACCACCACTTTCATTATTCACAAAAAAAATCTCACAATATCGTATCATCTTCGTATGTGGACTCTGCCGGGTCCGATAGACTGTCGTCCGATATGTCCGTCGTACTGCCGGACCCCGACGGACTCAACGACCAGACCGACATGGTCCGAAAGACTGAATTGAGATTTCTGGCAGTCCGGTCCGTACACGTGCGGAGCCGCGCGGCGAAAGTATACGATTGAGCCATTTCATTGCTTTCTTCACGATTTTCGATGATTTATGCGCGTCTAATTCGTGATTAGGTGAATCAATGTTGTAATATTCAGAGGTAATAGTGTTATCGAAGCAATAAGTACATACATTTCGTAATGGTGTGTTATTACTAAAATACATATGTGGCTGCCAATTAATTGTAATTATTGTTTATCACCAAAAAAATATGGTATTACTAATAATTTTCAATAAAAAAGCATGCCATTTGAAGACCCTGGCGCATGCGATTATGTAAATTTCGTTTTTATCTACATTTTCCTATGTTTCTACATAGCTTTCGACTAACTACAATAATAAATATATTTTTTAGTTGTTTATGTGCCATTTTTGGTCAAAAAACCTTCCCGTTCGCCTTCTATAGATCTCTAGACATAGCTCCCTTGCCAGTTTTTATCGGAAACTGTCCATCTCGTTTTAAACCTTCGACTTTTCTAATAATAGAAATATTTTTACACAAATTAAATCCCATTTTTCAAGTCTTCTACAACTTCCAAATCAATCATTTTGCAGGCCTTCATAATTTTAGTAGAATGCTCCCGGACTGCAATAAAATTGTCCGTATGTATTTATACTCGTAATAAACTACTCGATCAGTTAATTAATTATTTAAATGTCATGCCCATAAAACAGCGTAATTCTTTTTCAGTAAATTTACATTTTTATCAATCGCATAGTAATGATCTCTTTAATTTTACCTACAACGCTGCATGTTCTACCAATCCACAGCTGTAATTAGAACTCGTAAAAGTAACAGCAGCAATAAAAATAGAATCAATTACAAAAGATACGGCCTTAGTTCGTCTGCAATAAGGCCTATCTATGCGATCAGTAATAGCGTTATCAACAAAAACGCACGGCAGTACCACAAACACATTTTTACACAACGCAAAACAATGGAAGAGAGCTGCCGGCTCTCTCCGCATTACAAACCGAAATAATGTATCCACATTGTAACACAACACATCACGCACGATCTAAGATACAACTAACACTAAAATTCTACCATTTCTCTTAACATAACGTAATTAATAACACTGGCATTAAAATATTCCAAAACAAAACTCCCAAAATTCAAAAAAGGAAATTTTAACGCGATTCATGGCAACACTAATTAAAGTTCACCGGGGATGTTTGGGATACTTGCACTCTATGTTTGAGCCGTGATGCGGCTGCGCACGGCATGGCAGGAGTCCGCCCCTCAGAAGACTGCGACATCTGACAGTCAACACACTCTGTGGTTCCGCACCAGCGACCGACCCACCAGGGCTGCCCCACATTTTTCCCAAACACATTTATGGTGCATTGTTTTTGCAACTGACAACACACAACGCAGTTGCTCAATAGCAAAGTCTTCGTCGTTACGAAAAAAAATTGCTTCTTCAGTTCTTTCCGAACTATTTGGGTCATCACGTCACAAAGAAAACAATCTCACAACATTGTCATAAACAATAGCATTGTTTTTGGGTAAATTAACACGTATGGCAATTGTGTTTGAGTATCTTAAAGATCAGATTGATTAAGATTTTGCAAACTCCGCAGTCTAAAGTGGTCTTACAAAAGTGTTAATTCTTACAGAGATTAATTACTGATTAAGAACGTAACTTTACTTTGCAAGTACAAAAATGGTGAAAATAATTACATCCTGAACTCCTGAAGTATGGTTTCAGTTCTCAGATCCATTTTCAGCAACAATATCATAATCTAAACCACTGGTTTCTTAATCAGCAGTTTACACAAATCAATGATTAGTGGATTGTGAACATCAAAATGTTTTAAATTGCCGATTACGACACGTTGTGAAAATGCACCCGAGAAAGCGTTAGGATGATCCGCGACGTGTGGTTTTAATCGGTATATTTACCAATTGGAAATATATCTAAAATACAATTTTTGGCAGTTCAAAAGAGGCGATTTAAGGGGAGGACATCATGATAAATCACTATTGTTCTCCTACCCTCTTTTTTTTTTGTTCTTTGTCATTTGTGTTGATACAAAATACTTCTAAAATGTCCAATTTTTATATTATAAGTACTTACGAACCCTTTTTGTTGGTTGTTTTAGGTTACACACAGACTGAAAAAGCCCTTGTTTCTTTACTTTTTGAAAGTGTTACACAATGTTAGTCCCAACCATGACATTGGCAAAATCATCGTTTGACTAAACGATGGAGCCATACAAATAAAAATTGAATTGAATTGAATCATGATAAATCCAAGTATGTTTGGTACTATTTTTATCAAAGGCACAATAAGGTGATGAATTTTGCGGTCCCATGATCTGATCATATCTGAAGCATATGAAGGAACATACAATGAGGGCAATTAAACAAGCATAAAGGTCTGAGACGGTATGTATACCACTAGCAATGAACATTCAGAAAGGAATTATTGTTAAAGGTAAAAAAAAACGTAAAATGTAACTTAAACCTGGATGCAGATGATTTAGCCGCGCAGGAAGAATGCCATACGCAATGATTATGACAAAAATATGATTGTCTCATAATAATGAAGAATGATCAAAATATTAAGCTTCCGAATACATTAAAGAAAAGTGTGAGCAAGTAACCCTACAAAGATATTTGTAATTAGCGAGTAAAAAGTAAAGCGAGCATTTGTTTTACACAGGACTTCATTCAATGTTAATACCCGGCCGTTGTGATCCATTGTGCAACGTGGAAACTCGTCGCCCCGCAATTAAAACGCGTATGAGCACATTAAAATTATAACATTGTCTATGTCTAACTATGTACTTGTGTAATAATATCCGCTATGCTTTTAGTAATTTTTGTAACGAAATACTATCCTCAAATTAATTTCTACTTACTTTTGCATTTCCCTTTTAATTGTTACATTTTGGGACTAAAATAATTTATTTTGCACCTAAATCCCATATCCTAGCCGTAAGGAAAATTATAATAGTGAATAGAAGAGTACAAACATTCATTGTATTGAAACCTTTGCGTTTTTAGTATAATCTAAAATATAGTTTTAATATTAACATTCTTGATGACATTTAAATGATCATTATAACCACTTATTTTTATTCACGAAACTAGAGTAAGTATTATTCCTCCTTATTATTGTAATATACATCCATATCCATACTAATATTATAACTGCGAAAGTCTGTCAGTCTGTTACGCTTTCACAGCCAAACCGCTGAACGGATTTTAATGTAATTTGGTATGGATATAGTTGAAGACCCGGGGTCAAACATAGGCTACTTTTGACGCATGCGGAGCTGCGGGAAACAGCTAGTATACAATAATTATAAAAAAATACATTCATCATTTTAGCCGTAGTCAGTCTACTGCTGGACATAGGCCTCTCCCAATTTTTCCAGCCTTTGCCTGCCACTTTTTTCAGGTCATCTGACCATCTGGTCGGTGGATGTCCAACGCTGCGCTTACCGGTACGCGGTCGCCATTCGAGAACCTTTCTGCCCTATCGGCCATCGGTTCTCCAAAAATATATAAATGTAAAAAAATACATTATAATAACTTAATTATTAATTAAAATAAAAGAAAAAAGAACGCAAATGAAGGACTACAAATAAAAAAAAAAGATACATAAATAAAATAAAATATTAAGCCAAAGTTGAACATTAAATCGCAAAAATAGCTAAATATTTTCAGGTAGCGCTGGGAAACGGAGCTTACCTTCTCATGACATTTTAATAATGTGGAAGCTAACATCACACAGTTTTGTATCAAATCATAAAATCTGTGATGAAACGCCCCTGAACTAAACTGAGAATATTCATACAAAATCTAGCATGGTACTTCTTAGTAGAGGTATATGGTGCTCGTAGGTATACTCCGCCAATTACGTTACGTACAAACAAGTGAGTTCTTATTATCTACAAGATAGCTCAGTTAATTGTAAGTAAACGAGTCAATTGCACTGGAATGACGTTATTGCTGTCCACTTATTACAGCCACTTTCACGTAAATGTGCTAACAGTGCTTATAAGTTATATATATTCAAGATTTTAGATAAGTACTAAAATATGAAAACTATTCCCCACAGTTTACACATTTAATCATGTTATAAATGTTATTATATAATCAGGTTCGCGACATCCATATCGATATTCTGTCTTTCTGTCTGTCTGTCTGTTACGCTTTCACGGCCAAACCGTTGAACGGATTTTGATGAAATTTGGTATGAATATAGTTAAAGACCCGGGGTCAAACATAGGCTACTTTTTGACGTAGGCGGAGCTGCGGGAAACAACTAGTACATTATATACTTCTATACGGATAAAAACTTCGTTTGTTTGAACTACTTTGTATTAATAAATTTAATTGAATAATTGAGCTTGGATACGATAGGCGGTAGTTTTGTATTCCTAGGACATCATAGACAAATGTAAACTTAGTCTACCTGCGACTGTGAACGCTGCTGTGTTTAAAACGTTAGTTGTAACTCTCGACACAATATTAATAATTCTTTCATTGCAATTAATACGTAAATTCTACTTTACCTTGTTACTTGTTGCAAAGCTCTGTGATTGCATACCCGACATTGCAGACTTGGTAACAATAGTTGCACGGCAAAAAAGTTCAGACACACACACACACACAGCGAGCTTTTGAAATAAAAGCTTTGCGTAAAACTTGAAATAATCGGTAATTGAGTATGTGCAATGATATTATGAACAAGCAAAGCACCTGTTAACTACCGTTGTGTTGTGTAGCTAGTGAAAAACAATTCTAAGCTAGTAAACAAATATCGCAATAGCAAGAAAGTTAAGAGTAGGTTGTACTTGGCTTAATTATTGGACTATTGCAATAGCGATAAGTCCGCCTTTGTACTCAATTTTCTAAATGTATTACTTTTAATTTTAACTTTGTGATTGGTACAATAAAGTGTGTATCTATCTATTTAAAAAAAAAATAACATTCCTATTTAAAAAATGTTTATTCGGATTAGAAGAATTAGATATATCGTGAAAGAAAATACACGTGAATATTTCTGTAATTAAAGGTAAAAAAAATACAAGCTTAAAAGGGACCATAACGCCATCTATTGTAACAAAACAAACTAAGTATACAAAGTAACAATATGCGCTTGCGCTTGGTGTAGCCACAGAAGTGGTGTAGCGTCAAACGGGTGAAAGTATTAGGTATGTCGTGGAACGACTCTGTTGCACAAGAAAATCACAGATGGCGCTGGGTGTAACATACTCGTAATTTCAATTGTTTTTGGTGACTTTGACAAGGTATTATTTCATTCTTTTGGCTATTAACCATAACAATTGACTAGTTTTATACATTTAAATTTACTAGAATTACCAATTATAAAACACACAACGAGTGTAATCCTAAACCACAGATTACAGAATACTGTACTTACTAGTAACAAAACGTAATCCTAGGCGTAATGCTTTGTTACCTCGATTCATCTTCGTCCAAGCGTGTTTCCTAGTTGCGTCCTCAGCTTGCGCTTGAGAGCGGTACTGGTTATTGCAATACTGCGACTGCCGTCTGCCCTCCGTAACAATTTTACAGGGAAACCAGACTAACAGGATTATGACCAGAAGTGTGTTAGTGACCAACACTGTCAGGGACCAGCTGGGGCCAACGGCTTTACGTGACTTTCAAAGCACGGAGGAGGATTGTCTTGTTTTGTACATAATTTATATATAATTAAAAAAAATCTAAGATTGATAATTTGAGTAAAGCTATTTGTACTATGTTTCGATCATAATAAATGGATGGGAATGTCTGTTTGTACATCATTCTGGTGGCCTATCATTAGCGAAAGGGGGAATTATTCAATTCGTGTACGTTTTCGCGCAAAATTGTACATTGTTGACCTCCTATTCTTTTGTTCGAAAGCAGTTTGGATGTAGTAATTTTCGACGTCCAGAAATCATTTTATTGTTGCAATATTTTGGCAATAAATGAGTACCAACGTAAACATCTTACATCATAATAATCTTCAAGCCAAACTTTTTATATTAATTTTCAATATTTGAATACAAAGCAACCATTCCAGAAATAACCCCCTGAACAGCCCCACTGCTCCGATCGATTGGACTACGTTAAACATAGGTAGATAGAAAAAAAATACACAAATAGAAAAGAAATAAATTAAAAATGTGAATGGTCCAACAGAGCATGTCGGAACCGGCGGGGCAGCCGTGTTTGAACAATAACAGTTGCATCCAGAATGGCGGCCCACATTTGATAATGCTAATTTTATTACTAAAAGCCACACCGTGACTGCACGCGCCGGTGACCACTGACTCTGATATGAGCTACGAGTGTGCTAGGTTTGACCGATTTTTCTTTAGTCTCTATGAATAGAGCACTCTATCTGTTTCCCTATTTCCTGGAAGATTGCTTGTCATAATAACCACAATAGAAAAATCAATTGTTTTATCCGTCGTTGTAATTTTATGAATCAGAAATCGGTTAATACAGACTTGTCCGTTTTACAAGAAATATGTGGTGGGTCCACCAGCTACTTGGATTAACAATCCAAATTATAATTAAAAAACTTTAATGAAAATATAGAGTCGTCGTCAGTGCATTTAAATATGCGTCGTCTTTCTTGATACATCATCGTACATACGAGTATATACCATATCGAAAGTATAAAACAATATATATTTTCAAAATTGTGTACTCACTCGGGGCTCTGCCTGAAGTGGTCCACGGCAAACTGAAGAAGTGGATGTCTTCCGTCATGCTGCGGCGTGGACTGGTCTCTCCTTTCGTCTCTCTCCCTTCCATCTCTATCTCTTTCCCTATCACGTTCCCTTGGAATTGGTGATGAAGTCTGTGCTCTTCTCTCGATATGTTCCGTCTCGTCCCTGGACTCACGCGATTCTCGGATTTCCCGAATTTCCCGCGAGTCCCGGGATTCTCTGGTTTCTCTACTGTCGCGTTCGGGTAAGCGCTCTTTGGTCACTCCGTTTGTCGTTGGTTTTGGTTGAATCTGGAACAAAATTGTAACACTAAATAAATACTTTGAAAAAATCAATGGAGAAAACCTACGTATAGTCAAACTTATAATACTAATGCTTCTGTAAATAGTAATTATTTTTTATACTTATACTTATTATTTAGTCCTTTTAGCACTTCACTTTATATACTTTTAATCTTAGAGCCAGGTACGATGTGAGGTGGCCTATCAGACTAAGAAATATTTTGACAAGGAGGCTTTGTACCTGGCTCAAAGATAAAAGGATATGTAGTCAAGTACTAAAAGGATACGACGACATCGTAAGATGAAAAATTCCTTTTTTTTAAATAAACTTTTTTTTTAAATAAACTTTCTCAAACTTTATATTGATACCTTAGAGTATTCTCAAACTAAATGTAGTCTTATTAAAAACAAAATAATCTCGCTAATAATCGAGAGGAATAGAAGAAGCGCCACCGACAAGAGCCCAGCTCTTAAATTTATGATGATAAACCACGGAGAAAAAAGAAACAAACAAAGAGAAGATATCGAGAGCTTCCTTACAAAAATTGTGTGAGGCTACGCGGGGCTGAAGGCAGACGTGCGGGGAGCTCGGTTTGGCCGTGGCTCCGCCCCTATTGACCATTCCCTCTACTTACCAATTGATATCGCTAGCAAATCGAAGATTTCAACATAAAAAATAAATTTATATTTCTTTACATAAAACATGAAAACAGTCATATATTTTGTGTAACACTAAATCAATCAAATTAATTCGAAAATAGATTATTTACTTACGTTTATTGTGATAAACATAACAATACAGCATTGAAACACTTAAAACTAAATGGTTTAAAATATTTTCCAAAATATTCTAAGCTGAAACGAAACGTAAATTAGAAAAAAATAAGAGCTTGCTCCACGTCACGCATCGTTCACAGTTGAACCAAAAAATTACGTACACTCGGGCGGAGTGTACGTAATTTTCCGACGTCACTGCGCCAATGACCGTAACGGTGCACCAGTCGATACGCCGTGTCCTCTTTGTATTTGCTCCATGTATAAAACATACACCACATTGAGTTTTCAAATCATATTCATCCCAATTTGGCAATTATATGATTCCATTATACAATTAGCTTGGTATCCGTAGACAGCGCGCGGGAAAGCGTGAATCGTCTAAATTAATTATTTTCTCACCATGCTGTGATGAGCCGACCGTGGATTGGCAACTACTACTACTACGTACGTAAGACGAGACGTCAGTGACAATAGGGAGGCAATAGGATAAACAAAATAAATATAACAACATTCATTGTGTTAAAAAGACAAACGTTGCATGTCGTACGGCTGTTAGCCTGAAATCTTTTGGCGACATCATTTTGCGTACAACCACGAAAGATGATAATATTTGATTAACTGCTTAGATGTAAATGCTTTTAGTTTTTCAGGTACCTGAAAAACATTCTCTTATTATTCATCTTCTGGACACATAAATATGAAAAAATACTTCTCAAATAAAAAAGAGATCAGCTAACTGAATGATTTGTTAGTTATGATTCCTAAAAATTATTTTGCTACATGTTTCCTAGGAAATTAGTTCAATATCATTTACTGAGTAAAATGGCAGTGCTCTTAGGTTGTTGCGTAATTAAAATTTAGACAATTTATCTAGTTCTACCGGTAATTATTGGCACGCTTATTGCTGTCCCATGAAAAAACAAAATCTAGTTTAATATTAGCCAATGGATTTAATGATAAAGATTCAAAAATACATGGTAAGTATATTAAATACTTAGATAAATCCATCTTAGACAGTTATTTTTTTATATGTTTGTTGTTATATTTGTTTCATTGAGTTTGTTTACGTTGAAAACATCCGTAATTGGATGATGTGGCTTTTAAAGCATCTTGAATCCTACACAAAATATTAGTTACAAGTTTTTTTATATGACGATACCTTCTGTTTTCGCTTCAAAGTCTTCCTGCTCAACGTCCTAATAACTCCGTATATATTTTCCATTATAACTTATATTCACTAAAACACGGGCACAACACTAGCTCAAAAATCCACTAATCACAAATTAACACTTGATATGTCTAATACCAATGGCGCAAATTTAGGACAATATCAGAGGATTATTTTGAATTAAACAAATAGTTTTAGGACACAATCGGATAATTATGAGTATAATTCGACATGGTGACTATTGTTGCAACTGCAGAAGCAAAGTGCAGTCGGCTGTGTATTGCCGGTGGTACGTGGAGGCGGATGTCATAAAGGTGCTGCTACATCACGGACGATCGACTGACGATATACCATACAATATTACTCTTTACGCACCAAAGAAAAAAAAAAAACAGAAACAAATCAACAAAAACAATGAGGCACAAATGCACAATCGTTAAAGCAATCTCTTCCAGTCAACCTTAATAATTTCAGATATACTAGGATAGGAACTCGTTTAATGAAACCCTGTTGAAGACACATATATTTTCATGTTTTTAAAATTCGCAAAAATTAAGCATGTTTATTCCAATTAATAATTTGCTGAACAAAATGTTTAAAAGAAATAAATAATTATGATTAATAATTTCCTTGTTCAGATGGCTTTATGTCCGATTTGATCGTCTGTCAGTCATGGTCGACTTCTGCGATCATCCGTGCTAGTCCAATCCAACATTCGTACATATTTTTATAATGTGCAAAACACTTAAAACTTAATAAGAACAATTGTATTATCAGGTCTGCTGGAAGAGATTTTTTTACAAATAAGCAGCTGTATTTTTCCTTTTATCTATAATCCTTTGTAATTTTTTATTTTGAGCATAAATAAATAAATGAACGATTGATCGATAAATCATCCCGGTCTGACTGCACCTTTATACAATCGGAGCGCGCCCCGATTCATCGAGCATTTCTTTCGCAACTGAAACCGCGCCAAGACGTCGCGTGTCAGTTTTTCAGGCATTTTCACGAATGCTATGTGGAGAGGTGGACAAATGTTTACTGTACGTACACTGAATAATTATGTTCTGACTAGCATTTGCCTGAGTTTACACACGTTTTGATTTAAACCGCCCAAGTGCTTTTCATAAAATACCGTTATCTATATATATAAAAATCAATGCCACTTTTCGTTGTAATTTTATAACACAAGAACGGGCTCACCTATCCAAACCAAATGTTTAGGCCTTGTTGGGACTATTTAGTAGATGGTTTATGTGAAGTTTGCACAAAATCGGTCGAGCGGTTCTTCATTTATCACTTTATACGTAGCGAAGCATGTACCGGGCCGCGAGTTATTTTATAATTTAAAAAATATATTTACTACTAGCTGTGCCCGCGACTCCGTCCGTGTAACATTGGATTACATACCTACTTTCCTTACTAATTATCCGTCATTGCAGAGTTTTACACAAGCAATACTGTTTGGCATGAAAGAAAATGTCAAACAATCGTGATCTGTATTTGTGCAGGATTCTTCGAGTGGAAAAACGTGTATTTCTATAATTTCGTTTAATAACGTTTAAAGATTTACAAAATTAGGTTTTTGCCCCGGATCGAATATAATGCAAGTAAGTCTAGTCGAGTGAATGAATCGAGAGAATGAAGGCTATGAATGAGGTCCTTTTGTTCATTAGATCCGTTCCGTGAGTTGCGCGATGTTGCCGATAGATGGCGCGCCAACAGTATTTGAAGATTATCCATCCACCCATAAACTCTTTCTAGACCTATAAAATCATGATTCGGATGAGAAAGTTTCATCGACCACCAGTTGGTAGCAAGCAGGAATGCTGATCTTGAAATATACCTATTTTTGAGAAGTATTTATTTGACTCACCTCACTGGCCTTCGACTACCAGGGTGTACGATTGACCATGTAACTTATTCGATAAGAATGACTGAAGAGTAATAATGAAGAACCCACGTCAGAGGCCAAAAGGCCTCTCCGAAAAACTGACCAGGGAGTGCAGGGTCGAATGACCATGTGTAACCCACTCGATACGAATGACTAAAGAGTCATCCCACGTCGGAGGCCGAAAGGCGTCTCCGAAAGAATTGTGACACCAGGGTGTGCCGGGTTTATTGACCATGTAAACCAACTATAAGAATTACTGAAGTTGTAATAAAGAAACCACGTCAGAAGCCGAAAGCGTCTCTGATAAAACTGTGACACCAGAGTGTGGAGGGTAGATTGACCATATAACCCCACTCTATAAGAATGAATAGTAATTATATAGAACCCACGTCAGAGACGAGGTTTTGGTTACGTTAACGTCTTTTTTATTTAGCGCGATTGCCCTCCAGTATTTTATGGCCAAATTCTGCAACACGTGCTATATATAATGATTCCGTGCTTCGGAAAGCACGTTAAGTCGTTGGTCCCGCCTGGCTGCCATCTGGCGGTCGTTAAAGAAACCATGTCAGAGGCCGTAAGGTAATTCCGAAAAACTTTATCACCTAGATGTGCATGGTCGATTGGCCATGAAACCCACTCGATGTGAATGAATGAAAAACATTTAAGTAACTACGTATTGACATACATTTAATAATAACTCACATTATGAACACCACCATCAATTACTCCAGTTAAAAAGCAATAGCATAAATAAATTCTGTCGAAAAGGAAAAACTCGTTATTTTTGTTTCCAAAAATTGAATCGACCAGTTTTGTGTGACCTCTCATATAGTATGCGCGCCATACATTTTAGGAGAAGTCAATTTTAGTTGAACGGATGTTCTTCGAGAACTGGTAAAATTTTGGGGATAGATTATTGCCTATCTGTTGCCAAGGACTATTAACTATTTAATAAAAAAAGTTTTTTGCGTGAAAGATGCACAAGAGACAGGCAGACAAAAATTCCCACTGACCAATTTCAAAGAGGACATGGCGTTTCAAATGGCGCAGTGTTCCAACGTGAAAGAGCCCTTGTAATATTTTTTTCATTTTATATTCAACTAGCTGTTTCGCGCAGCTCCGTTTGCGTCAAAAAGTTGCCTATGTTAGACCCCGGGTCTTCAACAATATTCATACCAAATTTAATCAAAATCCGTTCAGGAGTTTGGCCGTGAAAGCGTAACAGACAGACAGAAAGACAGACTTTCGCAATTTATAACATTAGTATGGATGTACAGAATCCTTTCTATAGTTTTTTTATTACAAGTAAAGATATAGACAGATGTACAGAATTTACCTTACAGTACAGTTTTATTATATGACAGTGAGGCAATGCTGAAACAGTGATACCATTTCATACAGGATCGATTGATTCTTTGAAATCAGAATGAGCAGCTTGAATTGAATGAACCAAGAGAAACGGACATTAAATGCACCTTGAAGGGAAAGGTTTTTGAATCAATAACACCAGGTCAATTGACCAAGACAACTTCTTCATGAGCTAGCAAACAACTCCGAGGAAAATGCTGAAATTATTTGACTTTGACGACTTACCTACTTACTTTGCTATGAAATTTTTATCTGGGGAAATTGAAAAAATCTTTATATGATGATAACTTTCTTTCCTTTCCTGATGCCCGATTTTGATGAAACAAAGATTAGATGTTGCCCTGAGCTAAGGCTAATCAATTTATGAACTAAATTCAAATCTGTCTAGTATTTCCTGAGATTAGGGTTCAGACAGACAGGCAAGATTTACATAAATATTTTTTTTTGTAATCTGTTATTCATCATAATAAATGTACAGACACGTCGATTCTACTCTTATTATAGTATAGATAATCTCACCCGGTGATTTTTAACATCCCTGGCCAGAGGTCAGGCCATGGTAGTTCATAAAGAGTGGAAATTAAAATCAACAAATTGAAAGATGTGTAAACAAAGGGGGAAGTTTTTGCCCAGCAGTGGGATAAATAGCTGCAAAACAAATTGAAAAAAAAGTAATTGAAAAAAGCGTCTTTCGAATTGTTTCTTTTAGGACTTCTTCTTGTCGAGTTAATATGGCTATTTATTGACTGCACTTCAGTAAATTTGCCCAATACATTGCCTCTATTGTCCTGTTATTCGCCATATAGTTCGTCGTCTTTTAGATAAAATTTTAAGACAGTAAGTTTTTTAGTAGTTAAGAAATATTTTTAGTTTTAATTACTATACGGTGTTTTATGTTGGCTATCCAAATAAATAATTTACTCGTAAGTAACTGATTATTGCATATTTGGATGATGAGCAAAGGTGTTCACTGCACAAAACATGCTAGAATTTGCACTTCGTGCTTAACGTAGGTATATGGTGATATACAATTATTTACTATGACGAAGCTCTGTACCGTCAGCTCAGCTGTAGCCATCTATCATTATCTAGCGGATAATGCAGTAGCAGCCGACCATGACGGACAAACAAATCGAACTAATGCCATATAAACTAGGAAATTATTAAAAAAAACTATATTTTGATATGTACAATGTACATGCAATTGTACTAAGCCAGTTTCACTATTTTAATTAAGGCGAATCTAATGTTATCTTAAACTACCTGTTTCCCGCAGCTCCGCTTGCGCCTATATTAATCTGCGTTGTGTAATTCTTGTGGTGAAATAATTTTTGAAATCGGTACAGTACTTTTTGAATTATTTCGTTAAATACGTACAAATATTTTCTCTTTATAATATTAGTGTAAAAAGAATTCAAGTACACATACATACATACATACTTCTACGTAGCTACATTTTGATTCAAAGATTCACTTAACCATTGCGTTCTCAGGTTCCTCAAGATCTGCCTTCCTGATTTTTTATACTTTATTAAACAACATTTCTCTGTCAAAAATGGCGCAGTCGGGTAATAAATCTAAACAAGACAGTGCGAAACAAAGGCGACATTCTGTCACGTTGATGTCATTATGAACGCATTTCAAACAACGTCATCGATTTTGATACGGCACTTAATTTCTTAGGTCAACAAAAATGTAAAAATAACTACAGGACATTTTATTCCCTGTTGTAACAATATAGCCCAATAACACACAAGGTGCAATCAGCATTATTTGCAGCAGGATTTTGCATGATACCCGTTTAAAACAAACATACTGGACGAAATTCTAAATATTGCTGTTTTGAGGTGAATTGGTACAGTATAGCTTTTCGTGCATATTTTTTTCAATAAGTATATTCCAAAAAATAGACCTGTTACAACAGTATTGTAGAGATTTTTCCATACGTTCGGAATGGCTGAATAAGAGACGAATGTTGTCTTTCAACTAATTAGCAGAGAGTGCCTCAGGGATTCATAACACCCGTGATTTGTATGTCATATATTATCTATCTGTATGGGAGGTCAAAAAAGTTATGACATAATCATTAATCAAAATTATTTTTGTTTACTAATCATTCGACAGCGAAAGTTTCCGATAAAGATTTCAAATAAAAAAAATGAAGTATCACGTAATATATTGACAGCCAGTATAAATGATTAGATAACATAATTATAAGGCATATAAAGTAATAAAGTTTCTTTTATTTATTATAAATTATGTCAACTTTATGCTAATGTTATCGAAGGTTAGCATTATGCATCAGTGTTTACAAGTAAATGCCCATTGATTTGATATTCATCACAAAATTTTTATCCCAACTTAGCTGAAAAGATGCTTCGTTTATATTTGTTTGTTTGAAAGTTTCGTATCAATAAAAACTTTTTCTACTGATGGGAGAATCCATACTAATATTCTGTTACGCTTTCACGGCCAAATCACTAACCTGATTTGATGAAATTTGGTATGAATATAGTTGACACCCCGGGGTGAAACATGGCTACCATTTGAGCTGCAGGGAACACCTTAGACATAAGACGTTTCTAGTGATGGGTTTTCAACATGGGAGAATACCTATTAATAAACTATTTTCTACCGGTATTAATCCAAAACCACAAATAAAATATTTTTATTCAAACTTAAAGTTTAATGGTTAAAACCATTGAACACTCGCTCGCTGATAATTACTAGACGTTTCTAACGATGTATCACTTGTCAAAATATGTAGAGTAAAACTTGGTACTATTGATAATTAAGTAGGTTAAGTAATTTTATTTTTAATTTTTACTACTGTTACTTTTTTAATTGTTTACTTTAAATTACGTTCAAATTAGCTTTTGCACGTCTGAAACACAGGGTGTCTTAGGGTTTTACTCTAAATACACCCTAGCTCAGGCAACATCTAATTTTGTACTCCTTTTATTATTATGTTTGTAATGAAAAAAATAGCGTTTTGGATTTGAATAAAGATTAATTATTATTATTATTATAATTCTGTGGTCGAACATTACATTTCTATTAAATAAAGTATTTAGAATCGTTTAAATTTTAAGAGAGAACTTGGAGATAACTAATTACACACGCGCAATAACACAAACGGACCTAAAAATGATAACCCTCTTTTTGCCATCACCGTAGTCGGACATTGCCAATAACATTTATTTTATTTATAAAAAGCAGCCATTTAAAACAAGTAAAAACTTTAGGTCGAAAACATAAACCTAGTACTACTAGGATGGCACGTGTGCCCGATAGGAGCAGGTCGCAAGATCTGGATCAGGTCGCGGATGTAATGGAACCAGTTAGATGGAGCCAGGTCACTTCTTGGAAACCAGCTCGGATGTCCAGGAAGAGGCGGCCTCGGAAAGTTATCGCTGTTCGTGTCGTTACATGGATGGTTTATGATTTTGGAATAGATAAGGATTATTCAGTCTTTGACTCTGCACACTATGCAATAGGTAGCGTTTTTGCTTTTTAAGGCAATCTCAAATATATTTTTAAAATTTATAATAATTATAGTCTAACATATTTAGTTCATAAAAATCAAAAACTTTAGAAATAATACTGAACTAAGCTTTTTGATTTATCCTAATCCTAAACTGACCTAATTATTACTTAGACTCACTAGAATTTCTGAGAAGAATAGAAAAAAATATGACAATATAAAACCTGAAAAGTGAAGAAAAGTATTATTCCACCAAAGTTTTGTGGACAGTTCGTTCTTACATTTTTTTAATTTAATTCTTATTTAGTAAAACTTGAAATCACTATTGTTTCCGATTGGTGTCGGTATGAAGACGCCATATGTTATGTCCGTAGTCCGGACATTGCATTGCACCGTTATTGTTTATTTGCCGCACACGAGCGCGTTTGGTGCAATAGTGCATCTTGTGAAGACGAGCTCATAGTTAACAAACTAATAGGTTACCTACAGGATTGCTTGCAATTACAGAATATTTACGTAACTAATATTTATAAACCAATGTTTTTTGATAATAAAGGATTTATTTTTATAAGGTAACACCTATTTTTAGTGTCGATCGTAGCCATTAAGTTATTGGAATTATTATAAATAGACTCTGACTGCAGTCAGACGGGTTTCGTCATAAATACTTATTGCATACATTTTTAATAGTCATAAGTTTTACGTGCCAATTTCATGATTTTAAATTATAGTAACTTGTGTATGTCATAAATAAATTGACTAAAACTTTCATGCGCACGCGCTGACAGGCATCTCGTATTTCTGTGGTTAAAAAAATATTGGTTTATGACCGCGGACACGCGCCAGGTGTGTCGATAATCTGTGGCTTCTTGCCACAGACATCTCCACGTTATGACATGATGTATAGTGGAACAGGAAGCGGTTAATGAACTGTTATAGGGCTTCAAGGTCTTCCTGGACAGGCTATTATAAAACTGTTGGCTTCTATAATATTTAGGAAAACATTCTTAATAGATTCTCAGCTATTAAAAATGATTTCCTAAATATTACAGCAGCCTTCTCAGCTGCCCGATTTAAACCGGCACATGGCGACCAATGGAAAATAAGATGTAAATCTATAAATATGATATGTTGTTTTTCTAAGTTGGTTTCTTAACTCAAAAATTAAGATTAAGAAGTTATGATTTTGGAAGCCTGACTAGTTCTTCTCAGGCTGTTCTTCTTTAACGTATGATACATCCTGATTTCAATTTACATCGCAGCGTACCCTAAGCTCCGTAAGCGTAAGCCGACGACGCAACTAGTAAAACACGCTTAGACGGCGAAAACATCCTGATTTCAATTTCTTAAAAAAAATATTTTTCAATACAATAATGCACATTATGTGTGAAACGCGTGTTAGTATGTACTCAGATATGGCGAGCAGCGGACCAGATGCAGCGAGTGCATTCACCTGCAATGCTTCCTGCTAGCGGCCATCCGCACCGGTACTGGGGTGAGCTATGATGAAGGAAGTCTCAGAATTTTCACGCTGCTGAGCTATTTAACAGCTGTGCGGTTGTACTTTTAGATTGTATGGGAGTTTAAGGATTTTTTGAAGAATGCTTGCGAATTGTTGTGATAAATGAATTTAAATCGTCATTTAACTACTATATATTTATTGCACTCTATACAACAAAATACACTTTAAACTAAAATGGATCCCTAGAACTCAAACTCTATAAAGTTGGCATGTTTTTAAATTTCCAATACTTCGAAAAGGTTCTTACGGATAGAATAATTAAGAAAATTACGTGGAAAGTTGTAAAATTGAAAACGACGTGCGTTTGAATGTTTAAGTATATTGCACAACGGAGCTGGGCTTGGTAACCTTATAAGAATTTGTACATTCAATTTGGCCAATAGTCAACTCCCACAATGCCATATGGATTTGTTGCTAGATAAATAAAGCCATCTTTATAACATATAGACAGTTTGACAAATCACAATTTGCCCACAAATAAACGGGAAAAGAGAAACGCACGTTTATTCTTACATCAACGAATCTGTTACACAAGACCCCATCATTTAACGGTCCCTATGGTACAAATGCGTACTCACGGGTTCCGCATGATGGCCGCGTATAATGCCAGGTGGCTGAACGAAAGTGGACGCGAATTTCCCGATAACACATAATAGACACGTCCGCGGTACGTAACTAGTAATGACAAGGTTTAGGTACAGTGAAAGTTGCACATAGAATGTATGATTTGTGTTGACTGGGTTAATTAAAAAAGACGACAATTGCGGATTTAATTAAATACCTATAGGTACTCTATTTATCATCAAGGTATATATGTTACGGCTAATAACCGAAGTGCTGTCGGCTAAACTTTAGCGTAGCCTCTCATCTTCGGCTACACTTAATATTAGCCGACCTCTGACGGCTAAACTAAAGTGTAATGCACACGTCACATTCCAGATGTTGCAGGTCTTTTTACTACTTTGACTTCTTACCATCAGGCGGAGAGAATGCTTGTTTGCCTACAAAATTGTTTGAGGGTTGGCAACACGCAAGGGATATCAGTCATAAATAGTAATATACGGTAAAAATAATCTTGCACCTAAGATTAGCCAAAAGAGATCGGCTACACTTTGGTTTAGCCGAAATGATGGCGGTTAAACTTAAATCTAGCCGAAGATTAGAGATAGAGGCTACACTTAAGTTTAGCCGTCAGGGGACGGCTTAAGATTAGCCGTAACAAATATATTTTTAAGAACGACTCTTTAGATATCTAAACTTCTAATTTGCATACCATGAAAAAATATATACCAAAACGCATCAAAATTTCAATTTATAATTTATTTCAGTCAGAGATGGAAATATTTCTCTTTCTTAAAAAATAAAAGTCAAATTGTAAGTTAATAATCTGTTATTTTATAAAAAGCGAGTGCGAATTATTAATTTTGCATGTGTTACTAGCACAACCGTACGCATTATCTTTAAATTCCTTTAATAAATTGACTATCAAAAGCAAAAATATTTTTTAAACAAACAACAACCGAAAAAAAAGAACAGTAAATGAACGAATATTAAGACATAAATGTCGAGTAATTCTAATACTCGCGAAGAGTCTGTAAAGACGAGACAAATATATACCTATCTGTGGTTTGGCCTACAATCGTAGTTACCACTTGATTATCAGGTTTGCCGGTCTTTGACACAGTTAGAAGACTACAACTTAACACTGAAGCCACAGATAATTTACATTCACTTGTGAATTTGTTTTTTTTTTTCTCAATATTTTTTTTTTTTTTATGTTGTAAAACTTTACGGGAAAACGCAACTTATCTTTGTCAACCAATGTTGTCAACATATGTTTGTGTCGATTGTTCGTCGGATATATTTAATTTTCTTTAAAGTAAAAATAACGTTGATTAAATCGTAAAAAGTACTGCGTATTTCTTTGGGAATGGCTTTATTACTCGTAGGGATTTTTTGATGTTTTTTTAAATAAATGCTTTCATAGTATAAATGCCAATTACACAGTTTAATCTAATTATACTGTTTAATTAAGAGTGTAAGGTCGTTGCGTATGTTGTTATGTTTTAATTAATATTTACAGCAACACTGCGCTACTCATTATAAAAACAGGGCATTTATTTACCAAAATTATTATTTTACAAACAAATTTTATGAATCCTTAGTTAGTTTACATCAACTTTCATACAGTCTTTATAGAAACTTATAAACATCTACTTTAACTGTGTATAGTGGTGAGCTATGGTGATGAGCATCTAAGCACGTAAGTACGGATCGTTTTTGAAAATCCATAGTGTACAATATGGCCATTGATATAACTCTATGTAATAATTCGTTATGGGTCCTTTCTTTATTTAAATTGAAGTCGGATTGGTAAGGCGTAAAGAATTATTAAGATGGATAAATACAAACACTCTAGTCGGGCGAAGGAAAAAGAGCAAACTAGGAAGAGATCCACTTCGACTTTATTTTCGAATCGAGATATATGTATATAGTGACATAAAGTTGAGCCTTTACAGCCATAGATGGACTAAATAGCTAAAAAAATGATTATTTTAATTCTACAGTTGACAACAATATGTCAGGTTTCTATACAACAATTCGACCCAGTTTTACAATGTCCAGTATAGCCACTATCATGATGATTTTTTTTTATATTCCCGCTACGGCCAGTGAACAGTGGAATTGATTTCAAAAGTGTGAAGGGTTTTTGCAACTTTATCATTTTCTGTTCAGTTTTCGGCGTCTATTTGCATATCGTCACGGATTCCATTGCGGTGAGATATTACGAGTACTTTCTTCTGTCATTTCTCGCAATAGTTTTTTTTCGGTTGTGAATGAATGAATGAACAATTTGTTGCACCATTTCAGTCGCTGCTGGAGTACTAAAGCGTCCCCTAATAGATGACCGGTTAGTTAATTTAAAAAATAAATAAAAAAGAAAATAATAATGGTTGTTTGGTTTACTTCGTTGCTAAGTAATAATTCTTATCCCGGTCTATAAAAAATACAGTAATTTATCCATGACTTTTACCAAAAATTTGGCGTTATAAGACTGGACCCTAACATGTCTGTTGCCGCTGGAATCCACGGGTATTTTGAAAGGACCAAATTAAATGACTCGTGGTCTACCACCACCGGAAAGAGGTCCTAGAAAATAAAGTCTTATTTGTGTGCCTTGATCGCCTTTTACGATATACACGAAATCAAAGAAGTAAGATACCTAACCTACTACTACCCTTTTCTTGTCGTTTCATCTTTTGGGTATGTTGGAAGAGATTTCTTTGGAAGAACTTAGTAGCACCTTTGTACCTACTAATGTTAATTTGTATCCTGTTCGACTTGTCCATGTATTTCGAAAATAAATATATTCTTAAGCCGGAAACCGGAACAAAAAATTCAAGCGAATTTCTCACCGCCCTAATTTTCTTATCAAATTAATAGATAAGAGTAAGTAGCTGTAACTAATCTAATTTCTACAATTCTCAGTATGAGCACGAGGAAAAAAATTATAATTAATTAACAAGAAGCCAGTTATCTTAAATTAAAGGCGGATTAAACGGCATTTATTCGTTTAATCATAGCATATATAATAGTACTAAGGTATTCGATACTAGAGCCTAACTCCCACTTTCCTTTGCAGTTAACTTTGCGTAATTAACGGAAGGCCGTGTAGATAGATACTCTACTGCATGGTTACTCAAGCTGCTTAGAGGTTAAATAGTTTGTAGTAGAGCGAACGTATATCTCCTAGTAGGCTCATTGTGAAACGCCTTTTGTCGTCCCCTTTCATTCTACTACCAGTAGATCCGAGGATACGTTTTTCTCCTCTTCGATCCACTGGTGGATCCGTGGAATACCTAATGAGTTCTATACTTCATGAATTATACATGTTTCTTTTAAATTGAATAGTCAGATTAATAAAACTAAAACAAATGAAGAAAAAAATAAAGATGAGTAATGATTATTTAGATTTAGAAATATTCGTGACGTACATCGGCCTTGGTGACGTACTTCAGGAATTTATGTTAATGTTTTAACGAAAGTACTGTGTGCTGCAAATGTATTTGCGGGCTCTTATGTTTTGTAACTCTAAGCCAGTGAAAAGTTTATTTACAAGGTGGAAGGTGCGGCAGTCAATGACTTCAAAGATCTACTACTATTTACTTAAACTTTACAGCCCTACATGATTACTGCCCCGCAAAGATGCCCAACCACTTGTTTCTTGAATAACTTAATATATTAGGTTGGGGAAAAAGTCTTTTCGCATATAGTATGTATGAACTTGTAATAATATCTCTTTGGATATACTATTTGTATCTGGCTGGTTTTGGTATTAAAAGTTTACATTTTAAAGAAGATAATTCCAAATCCAAATTAGGAAAATGTGTGATTTTCATTTGTTTTTCTTATTGTCAAGATGAGTGAATCTAATGAAGAAATTCGATACATTTTAAAATCCGCCGTATAGTCCCTGACCTTGCACCTTCACATTTCCACCTGTTTCGGTCTCTTCAGAATTCTTTAGGCAGTGTCAGGTTAACATCACGAGAGGACTGCCAAAACCACTTGTCGCGGTATTTTGATCAGAAGCCTCAAAATTTCTATAGCAATGGGATCATGTTTTCAAGATGGCAAAAAGTAATCGAACAAAATGGCACCTAAATACTTTAGTTAAATTTAAAAAAAAACGAAGAAACTTCTTCCTCCAACCTATTACATGACAGAACTGTTGAGTTGAAACGAATCTATTATTGGACTCGTATTTAACGGGTTAGAGTGAAATATATAGGTTGTGCTTGTTTTAATTACTTTTTATACAATTAAGTAGGCAGGCGTAACAGGCGTACGGCCCTCCTGATGGTAAGTGGTTACCGTAGCCTATAAACGCCTGCAACGCCGGAGATGTCTCGAGCGCGTTGCCGACCCTAAAGGAATTTTTTCACGCCCTTTTTGAAGGCTCCCATGTTATAGTCATTAGGCTTGTGGCTAGATATGAGCTGGTACCCACATTTTCATCTTTGCACCTCATTTTCATCTTTGTACCCCATTTTCATCTTTGTACCTCATCTTCATGTAGGTATGTTTGTATTGTTATGTTTTTATTTTGGTGTAGCAGAGAGGATTTGTATTGTATTGTCTTCAGTTGGTTGCCTCGGAGCCCAGGGTCTGTTTTTAGAGCTAATATAAACCGACACAAATCTAAGAAGAATAACAATGAATTTGAGTAACATATGTGGCGTGTCGTCGAAGGCGCCACCGAAATAGCTACTTTCACTGCTCGCTTATCTGTGGGATCCGCGAAAAGCGTGAAATGTGAATTATGGCCGTCACGACCGACACCAACCAACTCGTAAAATGTTATATTGAGGAAAGTTATGTTCTGTAAAATGAGGTAGCTATGTTTTACTACCGAATACGCAAACCAAGTTGCTTCTACGGTTTTCTTGTTGAGTCTTCTGATTCCGAAAAAAACGCCAAGGCCGGGATGCTATTTGTAAATTATGTACTTTTTTTTATACAACTAAATAGGCAAACAGGCGTACGGCCCACCTGATGGTAGGTGGTTACCGTAGCCTATGAACGCCTGCAACACCGGAGATGTCACGAGCGCGTTGCCGACCTGTCCGCTATCAGCACAGCGACCCCTCTGAAACTTGGCGACCCTACTCACTAGCAGGAAAACAACAATAACAACAGCCCAATAACACTGCATCACAGTGTTATTTGGCTGTGGGTGGTCTTCTGTAGGGTGGAGGTACGTCCCCAGACGGACTACTCCTTACAAAATGTCCTACCTCTTTTATTTACGACTGGAAGGGTAGGATATGATAGATTAACTGATTCGGGATTTGGTCTCTCTCTCTCTACTCTTAAATAACATAGAGCTGAAGAAATTATACCATTACATAGGTAATGGTAATCAGTGCTATACAAATATTCATTTATTTTTTTACATTATTATACTCGATTCAATAGGAAAGTTGCAATAAATAAATATCACAACAGGAGATATCTCAGGGCACAGCTAATTACTATATAATAAGGCCGAAATACAAAACAAAATTATTCATTGATTGATACGAAACTCTACAAAACCAAACTCAAGGTAACGTAGAAGCTAACATAATTCGTATTCAAATAGATGTAATTTATAACAAAATACCTTCGTCACGAAAGGCCCATTGTGTCTCATCGCACCGGAAGTTAAACGTTAAACGGTTGGCGCACAAATGTCACTTGACATGGGAGCCGAGCACGACGCCTGGTCAGCGGGCAGAAGTTCAAGGTTCATTTTTGAGGACTTCCTAATATTTTTTAAGGCACTGGTATGAATGACATAAAACAGGCTGCTGACATGTATGATTTTATTTATCGTGAAAATAAGGGATCATCAAATTTTTTTAAGAGTGTAAAAATGTTTAACGCGGAAACCTTGGTTGAAATGCGTAATATCAAATTGTTTTTGTAATCTTGCAGGAGGTAATTCTGGAATGAAATTTTTTGTATCCAAACAATAACAAATTAAAATGAGTTTTACTAAAAAAATAAATTAAGATTATGATTAATTAGAATCGAAATTTTAGCGGCTGTTATTTTTAATTAAATTTAAATCGAGATCTAAAAATTGTGTTGGATGTCGAGGTATTTCGCTATTTCAAATTATGATTTTTTTTTTGCTAAATTTTATTTTTTGTTTATGTAATTTATAATAACGATGTGTTAAAATAAATTGTGAGAAAACCCTGTTATCTGGTCATATTCTATTGTTTTGTGTTACGTTTGCGGAAATCACTATAGAATTTAGATCTAATTAATAAGATTATACATTTACTAATAACTCTATTAGCATACAAACAGTTGAACCAGACACAAGGATAAATCATAAACTAAAATAAGACCGCATTTTCAGGATTCTTTGTATTCATTAATTGCTGGATTTATTAGTCGTACACATTTCAAACAATTCATTGTGGGTCTAGTAGCTTTTTGTTCACGTTAAAGTAACGTAGGATAGTTAAAGAATGCACCAAAGTCACCGAAATAACATGTTAATTCCACTCCCACAGATAGTTACCAACAACAAAAAAAAAATCTCTTGACTCTGGTTACGTGTATTTATTTTATTTATTTATTTTCTCCCACAAAAATTAACATTCTCACAATTACATTTCATTAATCTATACTAATATTATAAATGCGAAAGTCTGTCTGTATGTCTGTTACGCTTTCACGGCCAATCCGCTGAACGGATTTTGATGAAATTTAATATAGTTGAAGACCCGAGGTCAAACATAGACTACTTTTTGAAGCAGGCGGAGCTGCGGGAAAAAGCTAGTATACTGTATTCTCTATGACAGATTGCAATAAAAAAAAAACAAAATGCTGATTACAATACACAGTCCCGAGTTTTCAGTAATGAACATGGATGAAACTTCTCAATGTGACTTGACTTCATCATTGGTATTTGTATAGGTATATATATATATATATAGGTATAAATTTAAGGGAAAAATGTACCCACATTTTAGTATAAGATTCGGCGTTGTCTAACCAACCGCAGGGTTTAACTATTAAGAACATTATTTTAATTATTATTTAATTACCCATAATAGTATTTTACGAATTTTGCTAAGCTGTCAAACATATAACAGACCCAATATCTGAAGGTAGAGTACAATGTGATTGTGTAAAAGTGTATATTGCACCCACGTGATGTGAACTCGTAAAGAACTGACAGTAATAGTTATTAACGACTCAAATGCATTGACTTTTGCGTTACAAAAGTAGGTAAACTTAGTAAGAAATCGATCCTGCAGTGGAGTTTGTGGCGCCGCTTCTTCTCCACTTGCGCTTTGGAAGTGGTGGTAAACTTAAAATAAGTAAATTGACGTCAATAAGTGATATTTATATCCTACATTGAGAATAAACAATTTCATTTCATTTCATCCGTCGTCTTAGATTCTAAATGATTTATTGCTTGGAAATATCGCTTGTAGATCATGAACCGTTGCAATGACATTCTATATATTCAAATTGTTCTTTCTTTTCTTTTTCTTTATTCTAGCGCTTTCCCGGTTGCATACTTAGATTGCCTCAGAGCCCAGGGTCCGCTCTCTTGCTTTTACGTTTCCACTGCGCCCGATGTTAGGCATCCTTGACAGCTCAAACCAGCCGTTTTTTATTTAAATTATTTAATACGTTCTCCTCTTAGTTTTTTTTTTTTTGTAATTCGTAGCACCGTTTAAAAAGGAAATACGGACGGCTGCCTCTTCGTAACCCCATGCAAGAAGTCCTCACTAAAATTGGGGAGCACCTGTTTTTCTCTGCATGAGTGAGAACACTTCAACAGTCAAACAAAATCCGTACTCAAAGATAGAATCTTAGTGAAAACTTCAAATTGATAGGCAGCGACTTGGTAGAAAAATTGACAATTATATGTATCTACCTCTGCTTTTCAATTGCTCATATATTTTTTATTTCGTTTGGATTTTTACTTCGCTAACCATTTTATTTAAGAGAATCAACCAACTTGAAAAAGACAAAAGTAGACAAAGAGAAATATAGAAACATAAGCCAATTTTTAATAAAACAAAAAAAACAAATCTCGCCCGTAACAAACAGCCTTGATAATTAACAGACACCATAAGTAAACAGAAATTGTCATCAACTCCATAACATTGATGATTTTATCATTAAATTGTCCACTATAAAGATAACAAAATTGTGAAAGTGAAGGCAGTAGTAACACAACATTAAACAGAGACAGTTTAGTAATTACTACGACTTACTAACTTAAAAAGAAAAAAAAATAACGTGTAAAAAAAAACATTAAAAAAGGCAGTTTCTTTCACAGCTAATGGTTACTTCGTTGCTTTAATTCAGTTTTCTTACTTTTTAGCTGTAGATCATAAAGTAAATTAAACTATTACACCTAACCTCTGTAGGTTTTATTGGCGAAAAATTTTCACTTCGACCGAGGCTTGGGTACGTTAGTACCATGGAGCAATTACAAAGAGGAAATGCCGTTTGAATGGCGCAGTGATGTGATCATTGGCGCCTCGCCGACACAAAAGTGGGCGGAGCTTGTCATTGCTCGTGCTCCATGGTTGGAGCCACGGCCGAAACCAAGCACCCCGCACGTCTGCCTTCCGCCCCGTGTAGCCTCACAAATACTTTCTTACAAAACGCTCATTACGGCATCTCTTTGTAATTGCTCCATGGTTACTACTATTAATAATTCTTTGGCTTGGACCTAGTGTGGGGTCGACCGGTAAAATCTGTTAATAACGTGGAAAGGAAAATAAATCATTCATTCATTGATTTCAAAGATTTATGAATCAATCAATCAACTTTATTGCGTATTATGGGTGTACAATGATGTTATATATATATATATATAGCAATTACAAGATCTTAGACCACAAACAGCCAAACAAAGTAACAAGATCTCTTGTTTCACTTGTCTTCTTGTTTAATAGACAAAAAAAAATCCACAAACATGCAGCCCAAGCGGCGGTAGAACTAAAGAGCTATTTTTGAAAAGTATGACAACACAGAATCGGTGAGTCGATTATTTCCGTTGGATATCGAATGAGTTTCATTGGTCAGAATCGATGAGTCGAACGATTTTCATTCGACATATGAGTCATGAATTTCAGAAATAGGACCCCCAGACCGCAAGTACAATATCCTGCCATTGATTGACTTTGACTTTTATAGTTAAGTATTTCCATTCTATGTCGCCGGAAGTGAAGTAATTATTGAATATTAATTTTATTAAATTAACTGTCTGTACATACCATCAAAGATATTGATCAATAATTTTGAAAACAAGTGTATATAGTAACAAAATGATGGTTTTTAATTTTTTGAACAGAAGTATGAAAGTTAGAGCAAAATAGAGGCTAGAACAACTCAATAATACAAATAAAGTTGACACAAATAATATCGATAAAGTACAAAGGTGAAAGTGTGATCTGAGTAAAATTGTGAAAATTATAAAGTCAACCTATAAGATTATAAAGTCAACCTATAAAGCAATTGAGCGAAACAAAAGAGAATTAAATTGCATAAATATGCTTTTTCACATTGCACTACTGTACATATCGTTAGCACACTATTGAGACAATAATCGAGACTACCAGAGCAGCCGTTAAGTCGATTAAGAACGAAAATGATCGAATCGTTCTTTATCGATTACGATTACTGTCGCCTTGTATGATTTAAGAACTTTGTAGAATACCGTGAAAGTGATATGAAGAATCTACGGATCTATGAAATGTTAAACTTTATAGAATAATATAATTAACCTGCTACTTCTACTCTACCATTCTCAGACCTGGTGAATTTTGCACAGTTCCATGTATTTTGTGGGACGTGTGTTTGAGTAAGAACCTATAAAATTTCGGAGGTCTTTGTTTTTCATAACTTAATCGTCAGTTTCAAAAACAGAATAAAGTCTTTTTAGACGCAAAACTTATGCCCTGTTCAGATCATAGATATTTTCGCATATTTTAATTAGCGTTCTATTCGTCCTAATTCAAAAATTATTGGAACAATAACACGAACGCTGTGTGTGAATTCGGAAACGGAACCGCGCTCCGTTTCACATGAGAGTCGAGAGGTCGCGACACATGGCGAATTCTGAATGACAGTTACGTAATGATGAACCTTGGCGATCGGCGATTGATGAAGCTGCAGCATTGTTTGGTAATTGTGCGCATGCCGTGAAAGGCCTTTGATGAATATTTGATTTTGTCTATAACGACATTTTTCTGACACTTTAGATTTGGATTCAGAAATACTAATTAAGACATTAATAATATTGATAAATGACAGGCAAATTCAGACATTTTCTGTATTTCCAAAGAGCATTGAAACCGGACACGGAAAGAACCGCTCCTACAAAGTAAAACGTTCCTTTATCACTGATTGTTTCATGTAAATATTTTCAGATCTATTGATCCTTGCCATATATTCTCATTCTATTTTATTTTTATGCAATTAAGTAGGCAAAATTCTAATAACAATTCTAAATCTATCATCCACAGAATTGTTTAATCCCCCATTATTTATAAGTCTTCTCTAATAACTATTTTCCTTTCTTTGCCCAATGAATCGTAGGTCAACCTATGATGAGCATTCTAGCTCGAATTAGAAAGGGCACGATGTTTGCCCACCTTTGAGCATAAAATGACAGGTAACAGTAATAACATCGCCAGCCGCACTTGTATCATCAACTTTCGCCTGACGATCATTGTCACTTTTTTCACTTTTAAAACGTCAATATTTCCTTTCATTGTTGTTTTTTTTTTAAACGCACGTGGGGAAATGTGTTATTGATGTCGGCTATTTAAAATTACATGGCGAACGACAAAGGTTGTGCAACAGTCATGGGAGACAGTAGTTCGTGTTGTCTGGAGATATTTGTATGGAATTTCGACACGGTTATTTCGGGAAACAAAAAATCAAATTGGTTAACGCTGATTGCAAATAAATGATACAGGGGTTGTTCCTAATCCTTGGTGAAATAAGTCAGAGGCAAGTTATGGAATTCTTGAACTGATTTAAATAGTGACACCTGCCTTATTATTATTAGTCATATATTAAAAAAGCTATATTTTCTATCTTGTAGTAAGTAGTACGTCAAAGAATAGAGATTAAATGCCAATAGAAAATTAGGCAAAACTTATACCCAATTTTTTGCTCACACACCAATTACGCGTTCTCATCGAATTCTTTACGTAAGACATTTTATTAACAGCTTCATCATTCACGCATTAATCATCTGTGACTTCAGATGTCAAAAACATCTTATTGCATTAGCCAACGATTCTTCCTTCTCGGTTGTCGTCACCAATTTCAACATTCATCATCTGTTGATGTTCAAGTTATTTATTTTATGACCTAGGTAATCTATTCTTCGTAACAACTTTGTGTAGTTACTTCACTATATTTTTTGCGATAGTTTGTAATGGACATAAATTAAATAATATTATGACAAGTTGCGTGAAGGCAATATAAAAAAAATAATTAAAAGGTATCTTAATTTCTTATGTCTTCGCGATTATTACAAATTAAATTATTATTTCTATGGTTAGGTAGGTTACTAATATTATAAACGCGAAAGTATGTCTTGTCTGTCTGTTACGCTTTCACGGCCAAACAGCTGAACGGATTTTAATGAAATTTGGTATGAATATAGTTGAAGACCTTTTTTACGCAAGCGGAGCTGCGGGAAAAAGCTAGTAAGTAATAAATGCGATAAAATTCTTATTAAAATTGATTAATTTCAAAAGTATCTTTATTATTCTTAGCTTACATATATAAATACGTTTCTTTCCATAAATCATAATCTAAATATGGATGTGTTGGTGGAATATGCGCAAAAACGTAAAATAGAAAACTAATCGTTATGTACCATTTGTATTGGATACAGAATGAGTGGAATAGTGTAGTGTAGTAAAGAGACTATAAAATTTCAATAAAAATATAACCTCAAAATTATATTTATCAATCTACACAAATGTCATCGATAGAGAATGTACAGTTATAAAAACATAATGTTATAGGAAAGCGGTCGAAGCTAGTCCCCGGTTCACCTTGAGGCAGGTTCACGCCTAGATACCTGAGCGGTGTAGTAATTATAGGTCGCTTAGACCTTAGTTATATCTTAGGACTAGTGTTATAGTGTGATAGAAAAAATGACAGTCTTAGCGCTAAGAACTCTAAAAATTTAGAAACTGAAATCGTATCGAACGTCAATTATAACCTTAAATTAAGTTTAACACCACTTTCAAAGTTGAACTTTATATATAGAGATAGAGGAGAAACGGCGCCACAAACCGTACAACAGTATTTTGAATAAAAATAACAATTTACATTAAAAAAAATTGTTATAAACTCAAGTACCATAAATGCAAACGCAAATGTTTTGTAAACGCAACAGAATATGTTGCTCGCTTGGAACTGTCATATTTTTGGGGGAAAACTCTCTTATTACATTTCGACGCAGAATGCCAGAAATGTAAGTTACCATAAACGCGACCGACCATGTTTTAAACAGCCTATATACTATCGGACATGCAGACGATATCCAATTGAATATATTAGATACCTATCCAACTAAAATACTTATTAAACAGTTCTCTGCTTAACCCAAAGCCAGATTATTTAATACTAGCTGTTTCCGCTGCTTCACCTGCGGTCTATGTTACTAGGGTGAATACAGCTTTCCAATGGTGAAAGAATTTTTGAAATCGGCACAGTAGTTTTTGAGTTTATTCATTACAAACATACACACAAAAATACAAATCTTTTCTCTTTACAATATTAGTGTAGATTTACTCAAAGGCTGCGTGTAAGACAATGTCGCCTTTAGTACGATTCTCATGATATTTCATTCAATAATAAAATTCAACATTCCGATAAAGTAATTTAAAAATATATATTCTTTCAATTACGCATATTTTGTGAAAATTCAATGTAGAACTCGATCATTAGCAATGCAAATTGCAAAAAAAACTATAAGAATAATTAATAGATAAGGAAACATACCTCGTACTACTAGAAACGAAGAACGGACGGTCAGCTAAAGAAAAAGAAAATTTGGTGACTACCGAGAAGAGTTAAAAGAGGAAGGCTTATGTCCAGCAGCGGGACACAACAACAGCCGTAAATAAGAAAGTTAGAACGAACGATTGCTCATTTGAAGCAAAAACAACAAATAAGTCTAAAATAAAATGAATTAGATATGGTCTAAATGGGCTAAATAGTTAATTAGTATTTCTACATTGAATGGACATACATGGAACTGTATATTTACGTTTTACAGGTAATAAAATACGGGTGATTGTTGTAAGCAACAGACATGCATAGCAAAAGCAATTTGCGACTAGAGCTCGTTCGCTCAAAATTGTTAATTTTGTAATTCATGTCGTGGCGAAATGTTCTCTTCTATAGTGATGTCGAAACAAACTTCGATGACTTTATATTGATGAATGAATAAATAAATAAGTAATGTTTATATTAATAAAGAAGCTATTTTTATTATTTTATTGTAAAATCTAATACTAAGACAACTAATGATAAAGCACTATGAGATAGAGACGCATAGAAAAAGAACGGGAGGCTTTTGCCCAGCCATGGAACACAGAAAGCTTATAAGAAGCGAGTGAGAGATAATTATTTCTTCTTAAACTCGAGATTGAGGCTATTATTTTTGTTATTTTTTTCCTGTACGCCACTTTGCCTTTTTCTTTCGTAGTTCCTGTCGCGGGTCTGCTGGAAGAAATTTCTTTACAAATAAGTAGAACCCTTGTACACAGTTTTCCTAATGTTAAGTTTCCAATGTATATTTACAGCGTGTACATGAAATAAATAAATAAATAAAAAGACAACTAGTAGAATTGAAAAGAATTTTCAGAGATTAACAATCAAAATTTACTTCTCCATGAAGATAAACACAAAATAGTAAAATACAGCCGACCGGATTAAGATTATCGTACGTTCACTAAACAACTTCGTAAGTTACCTAACATATTCAACTGCAAATAAGCGGAACTTATGACCGAGATATAATACTCATAATTAATTTAGTCCGTAGGTATATTATAATGACAAGTCGAAAGTATGCCAGGAGAGTGGTGTACTGCTAGTCAACATAAAATAAAAATAGTATAAAAATAAATCATTCATTTATATCATGTGGGTCACATGGTCAATCGACCACGTACACCCTGATTTTAGAATTGTTCGAAAAATTTATCTCATTTATTAAAATACTAGCTTTTCCCGCAGCTCCGCCTGCGTCAAAAAGTAGCCTATGTTTGACCCTGGGTCTTCAACTATATTCATGCCAAATTTTAACAAAATCCGTTAAGCGGTTTGGGCGTGAAAGCGTAACAGACAGAATTTCGCATTTATAGTATTAGTATGGATTAAAACTTATATTAATAAATGGAATTAAAGATACTTTTTTCGTAAATAGATTTGAGAGTTCATTAGAATAAAATTACGTATTTTTGGTTCATAAAAACAACAAAGATATCAAAAACAAAATTAAGACTTAAATCGTAAAAGAAAAATCCCGATCACTTAGGATTATCCTGAACAAAAGAAAAATCTTAAGATATCAGTTTATGAAAACTCTTTGACCTTGACCTCTGTACGAACGAACGCGACTTATTTCTATACCCTTATTATTTTGTGCGCAATGAAAATGCCCCTTGGACGTGAACATAGATAATTAGTATCGCAGTTAATAGACTGAAAGTCGCATTGAGTATATATGTAGTTTCTAATTTACTGGAAAGATAGCAATGTTATAAAGCAAAATATAATGATTATCAAGAGTGACTGATGACACTAACGAAGCCAATATGATAGAGTGGTGTCACTAAAAGACTCAACTATGTTTCAAATATATTACTTGCATAATCCTCGTTCAAGTAGTCAATGAAACTTTGAATCGGTAGTTACAAGCAACAATTATTTGAAAAATGTAATGAATGTCAAAATTTTTGCTGAGAAATATCGAATATTTCACAATCTGTAAAAAAAAAACTATTTAAATGGATCAACAAAAATATTATACATGGATCAAAAATAATTTAGTGTAATTTGTATATCATTTATGTACAGAAAATAATGTTTTAGATAAATATTCAGTAGTTCCAAATAATTTCCCTTCTTATCAAAGCGGTCGTAAGGCTTCTATTTTGCTATGAACCTTACTGTTTAACACCTATTTTTTTTAATTCAAATTCAAATTATTTATTTCGGACTTACATTTAAGTAATGGGTTTTACGGTCATGGATACAAGTCCTTTATAGTCCTTCTTAATTTTTCAGCCCTACAGTGTGATTTCGTCAAGTCCTAGTCAAGTCTAAAAGTCTAGACGGTAGTCAAGCTAGTCAGAAGAATCAGGCTAAGTGAAGTTGTAGAAAAACTGCACTTAGCTATTACTAGGAGCTTTTGGCAACAAGCATGAAAATCACATAAATCAAACACTCTATCACTTCCCAACACTCACGCTCGTTATCGAACACTTTGCGAATAACAATCCACCGTTATTATGCACAAACACTCAAAAAAACACAAATTTTGTAAAATAAAATACAGCGCCGATACAGCTCTTCATCACAGCTTCCGGCCAAAAGTCGATTAAAACCTATTTAATGCTTCATAGATATAGATAGAAAACTTAGGAGCAAAGACTTAATTCAAGGACGGAATTATAACACTTAAATTGCTAGCGTAACCTTAACTCGTAAAAAGTAACAGTTTACGACATTTTTGTTTTATTTTACAGTTATTTTTAAATCATTGATGGCTCTGTTTTTTAAATAATTTTATAACTCTATTTGTTTTCCCTAAAGTTTTACCTAACAACTTACGCTTTGCTGTTTTGATCGACTTAACAATGATAATATACGATCAGGATCAGGATTTATGTACTTAATGGCTTCCAGAACACTATTTTGAAGTTTATCTATGTAAACTATGCCTTGTAAATTTATATTTCTTGATGATATTTTTGTTACCTACAATCTTACAATGACATACAAGCTATCAACTTTCGAAACTTATACTCTTAGTATATATCTGAATGTACCTATGTGTTATTTTGCGTATGGCTGGTAATAATTAATTTTAGTAAAGTTTGTTCTTGGCAAGTTTTTCGTGATGCATTTAAATAACAGATACGCGTAATGGTTCGGTAGAGCCTCTTTGTTCTTGACCCCAAACTTAAATTGCACCTGCCCTTTAATTGTGTGTTCATCCATCCATAGTCGCCTATAAATAGGTACTTATTAAATACATTGTTCGAGAAATATTTTATTGTTGTGTAGTTTTATACGTTGCGATGGGATTGTAACTATAATAATTAACAAGATCCTTGTCATTGCTTAATTGAATTCTCTATAAATTGATTAAATTATTGTTTTATTGAAATTTTTGTAAATACATTAAAAATTTAGTAATTATCTACCGAAAAGTAAAATTTAGCATATATACTTAATCAGTTCAACATAGAATTTTCACGAAAATTTGCGTGCGCATTGATGTCTCTTACAATGCAAACCCAATCGAAATAATTTTGAAACCGCACGTTTCTCCGAAGATTAGGAAACTCGAAAAATTTAAACGTGTAATTTGAGAAATTACCAAACGTCCTGCCTGATCGACTTTTATGTGCAAATTATTTAATAAATGCAACGGTGTCGTTTGGTCGATCTCATGAATACATCGATGTAATACCGATTACAACGAGAGCATCGGTCGCGATGGAAAGCGCTCGTGTCAGCAAAAAACAAATCGATTCGCAATTACTTGTAATTAAGTTGTTGACTTCGCCGTCTACCAAATAACGTCTGTACATGAGCGCACGGAGAACTTGCGCAATATCGATAAACAATTCGTTCATTTTAAAACTGTTGATTAAGATGTTTCAACACAATTTTTGGTGTTCACTTCAGATGACAGAGATGATTTTAGATTTCACACTATCACATTTACCTGCGTGGCGTCAGGCTTCTCCGTGAGGTTCTCGAACCTGGCGAGTATTTCCTTCACAGACACTTTAGGTTCGGTGGTTTCCTCGTGTATCGTCTCCATGTGTCCACTAGACGACGACGAGTAACTTTGAGGGCATTTCTTTGTAATCCGATCATTGTTGGAGTAGGAAATGCGTTGTCGCGGCGGGTCGGGGTCTGCTCTCGTATCAGCCCCGGAGTCTGAGTCTTCTGGGCCTGAAGCATCAGCGCTAGATGCAGCTCCTTCCGAGGAGTTGATAAGGGAGTCTAACGAAGGTGCTCTGCGTGGTTCTCTAGGAGGAGAACAGTCATCACAATCGATGTCGAGGCCGTATAGGCGTTGGAGATGTCGCCAGTTGTCTCGCATTGCGAGCGAGAGGCGCGGGCGCTGCATGGTGCGCGCGGGTGCGCAGTCTCGGGCGGACTGGCTGCGCGCGCGCCTATGTCGCTGTCATCTCGGGTTGAGGTCGCTACGGTGATGCGCTGTATGTCTTTCAGTGTTTGTTGACGATTCGCTTCGGTTGTTTTGTTTATTGACTACGGTTATCAATGTGTGGTTTGAGACTGATATTGTAATATTGGTTTTATTTAAGTTTATGTGTGCTATAAGACGTTGTTTCGTAGCAAATTTCAAGATTATGAGTTCACGGGAAGTACCTTGTAGGTTTTGATTCCCTTGTGAGTGTCAAAAATTTGCGGCATAAACGGCTGTATCTTTTGATTGCGTTGGCTTATAAGTTTGATTTTTTCACAGCTTCAAGAGATAGTAGACCTGAGTATTTGATATAAATTCCAGCTTATTACCTCCACGAGGAAAAGGCAGACGGACAACAAAATGATCCTTCCATTTTTTCCTTTCGAGATACGGAACCCAAAAAAATGCAATACTTTTTTTACTTTGCTTTTTAATATCGTAGGCAAAATACAAAATGCGACCCTGTCGTTTGAACTATTCACGAATTTTCTTGCTTTTTCATTGTATATTACATACATAAAGAAAATTTTTAATTAACAACAAAAAAACATATGAAACGAATGTTCCATAATTATTCACAATTATATTATCATTATTTGGTAATATCATGATTTACGTTACTTTAACAGCCGCAAATCACGCGATACCGTAGTTTATTGACTTGCAAGATATAAATGGCAACACTTGACTGTTACTTAGCAATGTGTCGTGTTAAATAGACACAGAAATGAAAAATAATGGCTATAACACTTATTGCACCAATGAAAAATAGCAAAACATGACATTTATAATCAAAACCTTTAAATACAGACTGGACAATTTATAAACTGTCCAAACTGCAAGATGCACACGCATTAGCTGCTAGTGTTAAAGAAAATAAATAATAAAATAGTATTGATCTCTTCTTTTAAACTGGTAGATATCTCATCGTATTAATAATAATTTGTTAACCTGATGTTAGTTAAAACATGTTTCGTTCCTTTTTTTCCTATTCGATATTTAGCGTGCAAGACGCAAAACATTTTAGTTAAAGTCAGCTTAATAAATTATATTTAATACGACGTATCGTATTTTCGTATGTTTTATGCAAAAAAAAAAATATCTGTTTTGCTCGCTCAATAACAGATATAACAGGGTGTACAGGATCTATTGACTATGCACCTAGTATTAAAATTTTAGACAAGAGTACACTTTTCCTCTTAGGGGCGCCACTACTCGAGGAAAGCATTAGGCCGGTTTTAGAAAATAAATGTGATACATTTTTAAAACATATAGACAGATTGGGCTTATTAAATTCCCACATCGCCTATACCATCCTCAAATATTGCCTTTTCGTTCCTAAATTTACATATATTCTGCGAGCCTGCCCAATCTGGAAACACTCAGATCTTTTAGAAAACTTAGATAACCAGCCAACCTTAAAAACGCGTTAATAAAAATTCTAAATTTAAACCTCGAGGAACGTTCCTGGATTCAAGCCTGTTTACCGATCAAATCAGGTGGCATCGGAATAAGGAAAATTTCAAGTGTAGCCCTTCCGGCCTTTCTTTCATCCGTGCATAGTGTGTCGCACTTGTGTGCTAAAATCTTAAAATCATCCTCGTGTGCGATTCACTATGCATTAGATGCAGTAGAGGCTTGGAAGGCTCTTTATCCCGGTGAAAGTATCCCAAAGGCACCAAATCTACAAAAACTCTGGGATGCTTCATTGTTGAAGAGAGAGCGTAACTGTTTGATCCAAAATTCTGTCAGTGATATTGACCGTGCGAGGCTTCTTGCTGTATCAGAGTACGAATCAGGACAATGGCTACACGCCCTCCCTTCCGCAAACCTCGGAACACTATTCGGCAATGGCAGCTTCCGAATCGCAGTCAGTCTTAGGCTGGGTGCTGCCATTGTCGAACACCATCAATGTCCGTGTGGTGACGGCGTTAGCAGAAATGGGCTACATGGACTACATTGTCATCGCAGCGCAGGAAGATACTCACGTCACGGCTCCCTCAACGACATAATCAAAAGGGCGCTTGCCACCATCGACATACCTAGTATTTTAGAACCAGCGCGCGATGATGGCAAGCGGCCAGATAGATGGTTTGACCTTGGTCCTCTGGGCGCGGGGGAGGGCTCTCGTGTGGGACGCAACCTGCGTCGACACAGTGGCCCCTTCTCGCCTCGGGGGAACGGTCCATAGGGCTGGAGCCGCGGCGGAGGCTGCAGAAGAGGCCAAGCGACGCAAATATGTTTCTCTGAATAGTGAGTACATATTTGTGCCGCTTGGTGTCGAAACATTGGGTCCATGGGGCCCTAACATAAAGATTTTTTTTAAGGAAATTTCTCCTAAGCTTGCTGACGCCGTAGGTGACAAGAGGGCTGGCTCATTCCTAGCGCAAAGAATTGCAATTGCAATTCAACGCGGGAATGCAGCCAGTGTTCTTATACACGGATATTGCTTAGATTTTAATTCTTAGTATGTATTTTTTTTATTAATTTTAAGTTTTTAGGTTAATTTGTTTGTATAAGATATTTTAATAAATAAACAATCTCTTATTTACAAATCAAACTCGATATGAATGAATGAATAACAGATATTCTAAGAGCAGTTTCCAGTAAGAAGAAAAAGAAAGTAAAATTTCTTATGTCTTCGCGATTGTTACTTATACCTGTTTTTTCACCTAACGTTTCAAACACTACCTGCAACCATAAATGCTACAAATCTTCAGAAAACTTAAGAAGAAAAACAAAACTTTTTACTTATTAAAAATAATGACAGACAATCCGGCAGTTCCATGGAGGGTAACCATACCGTCACAGTGGTGACCACTGCCTTATCGTACCACTAACGAACCTTTAAAAAGCTCTTTGAATTGGTAAATCTATTGCTATACAATTCATTCAAAGTGTGCAAATTGAATATAGTGATAAAGAAAATTGACAGTCTGACAATTGTGAATTAATTTTTAGACATCTAGATTGCAAATTTCAATAATTATTTCAAATTTATTATACATTAATTCAAATCTACCCTGCACACCCTGGTGTCAACATTTTTACGAATTATCTACTTTTAATATGTTAATATTTAAAAGAAGACCTTTGCGAGTCGAAATAGCAACAATAACAAGACCTAATTCATATGATATGTCGCGATAACGAGAATGTTCGCGTTGTCGCGGCGTGTCTGGCTGGAATGTTCGTCGCGAATCATTTTCGCATGCACGGGTACGGTGCGGTGCGATAAATAGTAAGTTGTTGTTTTTAAGATAAATAATTTTGTAATTATAGTTTAATAACATCATGTGTACCGTGACTCCTCAGAAGGTGGTGCCTGAAAATCAGTGCTAGTCATGCTTTCATGACTAGCGTAACACTGAGCCGCCACCTATTGAGACGTCTGTCACGCACTTTATCTATCATGTACTTTGCTTGTAAGACCTTTCCTGTAAGTGATGGATCTATCAATAAAGTTTATTCTATTCTATTTATATATATAATTTGCAAGAGAAATGTGAACTTATAACTATAACTAGCTGTTTCCCGCACCTCCGCCTGCGTGAAAAAGTAGCCTATTTTTGACCCCGGGTCTTCAACTATATTCATACCAAATTTCATCAAAATCCATTCAGCGGTTTGGTCGTGAAAATGTAACGACAGACAAACAGACAGACTTTCGCATTTATAATATTATAGTATGGATGATCAAGACATTGTGAGTAATAAAGAAATTAATCGAGTCAACATACTGGTTTGATGACCTGGATCCGATTTAATAATTATGCAAATTATTACATAATTTTTGATTGCAGGATGTGTTTATTTTAGTTAACGAGCACGAAAATTCGAAAAGAAAAATAAAAACCGAAAATTGGTAAGTGCCTTATCCACATTATTGCCAACTCATCATTTCACGGGTTATTTCGTTTCCATGTCCCTCCTTATGGTGTTCGGCCAAGATATGCGTGGGGCGACCTCTGCCTCGTTTCCCTTCAACTCTCTGTTAAATCTAATTTAAAGACAACTAATTTTAACTAAGACAAAACGTGTGCCGCTTTTTCATGTAAAAACCAACCCTAAAGTAAATGTAATCTACAATTCACTCCTTTAAGAAACCTAGATCTGTCTCTAATTCGAACGAATGATCATCCAATAACAGATAATTATGTAACATAGTTAAGATTGGCTTGTATCACATAATACGCAATAAATGTGTTATTATTTATTATGTGCTAACAAATGATTATAGTTCACGCGGCGAAAGGCATAGGTAGAATCACTCGAATTCTTATATGATTTTATTTCGAGTGAAATCAATAATCACCCGCACTCAGAATCGTTAAATGAATAAAGCAAATTCTTCAAACTCAAATTTAAAAAAATCCATTTGAGGGAGAATATTTAAACTTATACTATTTAGTTATTAATTTGAGTCTGAAAAACTTGCATTAGTCTCTGAATGCGGCGGTAAGAGATTTATTTATTTTTAACTTTGGGACTGATGTAAATATTAACACAACGTTTGTCAGGTCCGGTTAAAAGATATATAAGAATATTTAAGACACTATCTCTACATTAATTTTATGTACAGGGAGGCAAGGTGGGAACAGATTAATTATAACTATTTGCTTATATGAAACTCCAAACACAATTCACATGATAATCAGCAACTATACAAAAAAAACTCAAAATCAGAACAGACATAAATAATAGCGGACCTAAAATACTACCCTTAGTCGCAGCTTGAATAAATGAACTATATAACTTTAAAAATTGTGTAATTACTTACTCCCTCATTCAATAAAAAATAACATACGTTCGTTAAACCTATTTGAACTAAAATAAGTATGTTTGTTTAGTCTTTTTGTCTCTATATTTTAAGTGAAAATACGAGACAAAACATAGTTAATGTGGACTTGTAGAACGTTTGTGATGTGATATTTTATGAATAAGGGGCTAATGAATAAGAGGATTTAGAATTCCATATAAGTATAAATTTTTCGATATTGCAAGAGCAGAATTCTAGTGTATTTTCAAATAAAAATTTGATTACACCAACGATTACAAAATGATGATTTTGCAGGACTGGCTCATTAGGCAAAGTTTACCATCCCGTTGACATTTTCTCTAAATCATCTCAGCGGCACATGACATGGCGAGATATCAATACTCGTAAATTCGAACAAACCAGTTTCCTACTTCCGAAGTTGCCCAACACGAACATGAAGGCATTATGCAAGGTTCAGCATTCATCGGTCGATTGTCGTTTTGATATAAAAAAAAATACTGCCAAGTGCAGTTACGTATTCTTAGGGTAGCACCCAAAAAGTAAAACGGGGCCCTATTACTAAAATTTCGCTGTTTGTCCGTCTGTTACCAGGCCGCATCTAATATTTTTTTTTTACAGATGATGTATTTATACATAACTAGCGGCCCGGTACGTGCTCCGCTACGTATAAAGTGATAAATGAAGAACCGCTCGACCGATTTTGTGTAAACTTCACATGAACCATCTACTAAATGGTCCGAACAAAGCCTAAACATTTGGTTTGGATAGGTGAGCCCGTTCTTGAGTTATAAAATTACAACGAAAAGTGGCATTGATTTTTATATAAATAGATATATTAATATTATAAATGGGAAAGTCTGTCTGTCTGTTACGCTTTCACGGCCAAACCGCTGAACGGGTTTCAATTAAATTTAGTATAGTATAGGTATAAGACCCGGGGTCAAACAGCTAGTAGGTAATAAAACAGAATAAAATAAATATTTAAGGGGATTACAATACAACAGACATGATTATTTTGCGGTTTTTCGAGATAATGGTAACCCTCCGTGCGCGAGTCCAACTCGCACTTGACTGGTATATTTTCAATTTATTTTGACCGTCGTACCTATTATTTTTATATTTATGGGTAAACTAAAAGTAGCTATTTCCTCAAAATCATCAATTTCATCAAAATTTGTTCAGCGGTTTAGCGCTGAAACCGTAACAGATAGACAGACTAATTCGCATTTATAATATTAGTTTGGATGGAAGTATGGAAGGGATGGTATTGGATATTGACATAATTTACAACATTTCATATTGATACCCGGGACCACGGGTACACGGGTAACGAAGTGACTTTTGCAAGTGTTTTTGTTATTTGATTTTTAATACAGCGAGATTAAAATCTCACTTAGTATATTTGCCATTTTAGAGATACATAGTTACGTCATCTCCGCCGCCATGTCTGCTGTGTTTTTCGGTTATATTTGATTTGCATAAATTTAGGAACGTAAAAAAAATATTATTCTACGTCTGATTTGTGAATTTACATAAATAAGTAAAAAAATGTGAATGATAATTTTTTTGTGCAAGAAATTTTATCATAGTATGAATGGACGTCCAGTTTCAAAGTTTTTTATTGCATGTATGTATGACGTATATTATATTTTTAGTAAAGTACTAAAGCGGCAAAAATATCGCTAACGTCACAATAGTCGAAAATCTAAAAATGTGAATTTATTAATTACATATAAACGTTCATCTTTCACTTGTAGTGAAATGTCCGCATTGTTCGTACTATGTAAATTATGCAGATATAGAAACTGCGAGTTGACTCGCACAAAGCATGAATAATAACTAGAAATTATTGCGAACGCACAAGCATGACGCGATTGTTTGTTTGTGTGGTCCCCAATATCGAGATAATAGAATTGCCACTTCATAAAATATATAGATATAATAAATGATCAAAAAATTATACATTTAAAAAATATAAAAAGGCGAGCTTATCGGTATTGCAGTTTCTTCCAACCAACTTAAGGTTCAATAAGAAAAAAATGTGAAAGCAAAAGGCAATAGCGATAATACACTATGGAAACTTATACCTTGTACATATTTTATACATAGGTTAAGAAGTATGCTGATGGAAAGCGGTACTTCCTCCATAAAAAATATTTAAAATTTATAATAGACACGAAATGCTGATACTACAAGATCCGTATCTGACCGTTATATCTTGTAATAAGTAAGTGTGATGTTATTTTTGGTCATTAAAATATTACTTAATAACCAAACATTTAACATCAATAGGCTACTTGACTGTACTCATACTTGGGCAATATTTGCATACGAAACAATTCGTACACTAAAAAGTAATCGATTCTGAAAACAACAACAAAATTGGTTGTTAATTAAGGTAGCAATTGGATTTTAAAGATTTTTCAAGAAGAAAAGTGGGAGCGTGGTGGGTACGTCTTGCTATCTCTTTTGCACGCACGAAACCGAGTTGCAGTGACGTCACTGCACACACGGTGCATCCTTTTCTTGTTTTTTGGCAGTTTCCCCTTCCATCGAATTTTAAATGCTTATAACTTGCTTATTTAAGAACGGATTTAAAAAAATGTAAAATGTTTGCTATGAATGATAACAATAAATGTAGAAGAATACCCAATTGCGAACAAATTTTAACAATTTTTTTAAAAGAATAAAGATCAGCACTTCTCACTACATAAAAACTACAAGATAGCACAATGGTAATTAAATATTGAATTGAGCTACCTTTCTGCATTATTTTTATTTTATAGTATGTCTATAGTGAAAGGTATAAAACTACGTATGCATTTCGATTGGCCGAAAAAACATAATTGATTATTAATTTGATGATTTGACTGATTTTTAGCGAGATGTAGGTTTATGCTAATGATTAACTGCTAAATTGGCCAGTTTGTTTAAAATAGAACAGTTATGTAAAGGTATTGTATTAATATTTGATGGATTACCTACACATGCTTCATCATCATCATTATTTCAGCCGCAGTCAGTCCACTGCTGGACATAGGCCCAATGATTTCCAAATGATCGGTTGGCAGCAGTCTGCATCCAGCGTTTCCCTGCGACCTTTTTCAGGTCATCTGACCATCTGTTCGGTGGATGTCCAACGCTACGTTTACCGGTACGCGGTCGCCATTCGACCTTGCTTCATGAATACTTGTATGAGGTTTATTCATTAATTTATTTATACTTTATTGTATAAAATACAATTGCATAGCACAATAAGCGCGAAATTAATGCTCAGACGTGTTTGTTCGGAAGGCACGTTAAGCCGTTCGTCCAGAGTGCCATGTAGTTGTCGTTAAAGGAACCACCTCAGAGGCCGAAAGGCGACACCAATACCTGAGTATACATGGCCGTTTGACCCACACGATTCATAATTGACTAACTAAACTCGGTTTGATTGTAATATTGCACTTTTAGTCATCAAGGATAAAGTGTAGTACGCATTCAAAAACTCGGCGCCCTTGCAAAACCCAGGAGCTATACAAATGCTGATTTGATATGATAGCGAAAATACGCCATACATGTCAAACGAAAGGGTTAGAGTTTGATTGCTTCATTCGTGATAAAAGTATGTGAGACTACGTCTGTAGTTATTTTAAGTCTGCGATTACTAAAACTTGTAAAAATATTGTGTTGTGGGTATTGCTGTGACCGACGGGTAATAACTATGTTTTATAACGCCTGTATACTACTGTACTATATATACACTAGCAACAGGTTTCGAATATGTCACAGATTTCGTAAATAACACCAGCGTACCCTAAAAAAGACACTGACCTGTGAGTGCTGCAGCGCGTACTCAGCGATGAGCGAATGAGCGTGATGAGCGAGAGGCACGTGAAGCGTGAGCGGGGGCTCGCGCGCCGCAGACAGCTGCAGCGAATGTGGAGCGGGGGATGATGCGCGGAGCCCCGCGAGTGGCAGCGAACGTCTGACGGTGAGGCCCGTTGGACCTATTGAGAAAGGTATGCAGTTATCAACGATTCATACAACCACTCCTAAGAGCGGACTAAGAGATGAGCGACTAAGCAAATTCTTCGAATTAAAAATTCTCCTTCATAGAGGGAAAGTGTGTCAGTGTAGTTTTTGTATATGACTTTGAAGAATTTGTTTTAATGATCATTGAAGACTCTGAGCGGCTGATAGAGCCGTAGTGAGACACTTAATAATTATTGAAGCGAATTCTTCAAACAAAAAATATCTAATAAAGGTAATAAATATGTCATAATCCTTCAAGGGTCTTTTTCAGTGGTTATCCAGTTACAATTTCAGCATTATGATCCTAGATTTGATTGCAATCTTCTTCATCCTAGCGTGTATTCCTAGTTGCGTCGTCAGCTTACAGCTAGAGTACGCTGTAAGTCATGGTCCTAGATTTCACTGGTTATTACAATGGAGCGACTGCCGTCTGACTTCCGTAAACCCTTTTACAGGGAAACCAGACCAACAGGAATATGGCCATAGATTTGATTGCTATAAACAACAGTTATTACAATGGACCGGCTGCTGTCTGCCCGTGCTGTGTGCCTTGCCGTTCACAACGTCGAAATAACATTAGTCCTAAATAACACGCAATAGTGACTGCGTTGTATGAAACAGCTAACATAGCGTTCTCCCCTGGCGGTACTCTTGCAGCAAATAGCCATGCGAAGGGCCAGGATCGAGCCATTTCGACAGCTTGTCTTTTGGTCACACAGCGTTCTCCCCTGGCGGTACTCTTGCAGCAAATAGCCTAGCGAAATAGAACGGCCAAGATCTAGCCATTTCGACAGCTTGTCTTTTGGTTTGAGCACGACGGAGACGCCATTTTGTGATAATAACCACGCCGAGTCGAAAAAGACAGGCATATGATGTACCTTTGACTCCAATAGTGACAGCGTTGTGTGAAACAGCTAACACAGCATTCTCCCCTGGCGGTACTCTTGCAGCAAATAGCCTAGCGAAGTAGAACGGCCAAGATCTAGCCATTTCGACAGCTTGTCTTTTGGTTTGAGAACGGGGGGCGACGCCATTTTGTGATCGCAACCACGCAGCGCCCGCGCGTTTCTCGCTGGTCGTCATGCGGAGGGATGGCATGTTTGAGTTGATGTCATGCACTATCTGTTGAACAAAAATATCATTTAATTTTATGAATTCCCATTAAAGGCTATAAAATAAGTGTCGAATAGTTATCCCTTTGCCAAACGTGATGAGTATGGCAAAACACCCCAATTAGGAACTTTTTATTGGGGGAGGCCTAGGTCCAGCAGTGGACTTCTTACGGCTGTACTGACGATGAAGAGTTATATTCTCAGAAATTTTGGTTCCATGGTAATTTATTTATCAGCTGGTTTCAGTTAAGAATGTATTAGTTCCCAAAGGTTGGCCGTTAGATAATGCTTTTAGCATTAAGTCCGCCTATTATGTATATTTGTACGATAAAGTTTAACAAATTAATAAATTATAGCCATAGGCTCTGGGGTTAACTACAAGACCCTCTAGCGCCGTTTTCGGTAGAAAAATTATTAAAAAACCTGCCTGAAAAAGTAACATCAATCTGTTACAAGTTACCTGTAAATAAAGTAGATCCAAAATAGCTGGATCGTTATAAGTCTCTAGCGGTGTGAAGATCTCCTTGCGCACGCGCAGCTTCCACGGCACGCGGCTGTATGTGAGGAACGACCGTGTTGATGGCAACAGCGCGGCCGGGGCGGGCACATCACCTGATCGAATTAGAAATTCATTAGACTTCTTCTTCTCTTTCAATAGTTTTATTAAAGAATTGAAAATATTGACTACGACAGGAGGCTTATAAAATGATCTTCTGTCCTACTTGCAAAATGAGTAAAAATTTGAAAAAAGGAAATTATACTTACAAAAATCCCTGACTAAGTTCATTTGTTATAGATAAACTAACCATTGTACGGGTAAACATTTAGCAAAATATCGTAAAGAACGTTTTGAATTTTTCTACCTCCACACAAAACAAACAATATTATACTGTACTCACGTTCAATATGTTCAGTTCTATCTGTGACGTGTGTGGAGACCGAATGTCTCCTTTCCGCTTCAATCTTTCTGTCTCTTTCTTTTTGTTGCATATGTGTTTTGAACGTAGCTCGCTCTGTCCTCTTCAAATCCCCATTTTCCGGAGGGAACACAACATCTGAACGGGGGCTGTCTCTTGCCCGTCCAACCAGCATATCTCTCGAATTCTTCCTACCATCGAATCGCTCAAAATCGTCATAAAACGGCGACCTTTTGCGATCAAACGACTCATCGACCCCATTCTCCTCTCTGCGTCTTTCGGCTCTTGCTGGATGGATTTCGTAAATCTCAGATGCTTCCCTTCCAGAGAAGTTGTCGCGATCCCGACGACTGTCGACACCCGATTCGGAATCCCATTCGTCCCGACCCTGCTGTCCGTCATCATTGTAACTCCTTCCGATTTCAGACTCATCGCCCCAATCATCTCGTAAGTTGCGGGAATTTCTCTCGCGGCGATCCGACGTTAAGAAACGAGAAGCCAAGTCGTCACGAGAAGCTTCCGATTCATCTTTTCGTCTGGAATTCCAGTTGGCCAGGAAGGCGTGACGGTCGTCCGCTTCTCTGTTTTGGTGTACTCCAAAAGTGTCTCTGTCGCGTCGGAGTTGAGCGAATGTAGACGCGTCAGGCGCTGGTGGGGGCGGAGCTGGTCTGTCAGGGGGAGTCGGGGGAGATTTAGGGGGAGGAGGAGCGGGGCCCGGGGGCGCGGGGGGTAACGGCGGGGGAGGAGCGTCCCATCGGCCACCTCCTCCTAATTGCCGTTCCAACATCAGCTTTCTAGTATCTTCTAATTTGTTCACAGTTCGAGGAGTGTCCGCAGCGGAAGACGAGCTACGGACGGAATGATTAGCGGTCACTCGCTCCAATCTCTGTCTCATTTCAGAACTTAGTTTCAGTTTTCCGACACTTCCCGGAGAAGGCCTTTGAGCGCCTATCTCGAAGCTTCTTCGAGCAGTTCTTTGACTCGGTGGCTCTCTACTCGGAGATACGGGACCGTCGACTTCATACTCCTCCCATTCGATACCGGGGGACGCTTCGGACCGAGATCGACCCCTCGGTGGTTCATGTTCGACGCCATTCGTTTGCGCCTGAGGTGTGATTCTTCGTTGTATCTGACGCATCTTAAACTTGGTAAAGTCTTGTGTTTGATCTTGTCCAGTAGCGTCTTTAGGCGGAGGCCATCTCCATTTGCCTATGCGTACTGTTTTTGCTCTGCCATAAGGATCCATAAACGGACGAGCTTCAGAAGGGTCCGTGTCGTGTAATGGTGGCGGCATGGGCGGCGGCGGGGGAGGGGGAGCCCCGGTCGATGAACTTTCGTTGGATTCTCGCCTTATTTTAGCCGATATCCGCGGTGGGGAGTGGACTTGAGCATGCACTACCGTAGAAGACCTCACTGGCGACGTTGGCTCAGACTCGTTTGCTTCCACAACTTGTCCAGCTAATAACGTTTGCAGTGCCTGATTTTGAGCTAGTAACTGCTGTTGAATTTGTAAATTCTGTGCCATTGCGCTTTGCAGAAATGCCCGTTGTAGATTCTGATGGTACGCGTTAATATCCACTGTTCCCGGTGGAGGAAGATGGAGGCCTAAAGCCGCAGCTAATGCCTCTGGAGTGGTCGGCATCGTCGGCGGTAACGCCATTCCTCCGTAACTCAAAGCTGAAGTATTAGCGGATGCAGCTCTAGGAGTAGCACCGCCCCCTTTGATAATTTCAGAAAGGCCTTCGCCGTCGGTCAACCTCTTCAGACTATCATTCATAAAGATTGGATCAAAAAGATTGGTAATGTAATCGTCTACTGAATCGACGCTCGATTCCTTTCTGCTCATTCTGTCTCTATCTTTCTCATCTTTACCGCCTCCTTTGATGAGGCGTCCTATGTCATCGTTGTTCAATGCGTTGATTTGTTCATTGTAGTCACAGCTGAGGATACTGTCAATAAATGCAGCGTAGTTTTTGCCGCCTTTAATGCTGGCAGCAAGCGATCGGGCGTCTGATAGTTCGTCGATGTTGGGGTCTAATACGGGCGAGAAGAGGTCGTCTAAGAACTGGTCGACATCTGAAGCTTGTGAAGGCACACGGACCCGCCGCACGTGTGATGCCAGGCTTGGGGCTTCTGATGTGTCAGACATGGCTGACGACCTACAAAAAGATGATGAAAATGATTTTTGTAGCTGATTTTATTGTGTATCTGATAAACGAATCAGATATGTGTCTAATCTAATAGAAAGCGGTTACCAGAACATAGACATCTTGGTTACTCTGCAGAGTTAAGAGCTACAAATATGGATGTATTACGACTTCAAAGAAATAATATAACAGAAAGATATCAATGAAAGTGCCCTTTTTCAGCATTCTGGAACACCATTGAAGTTAAAACTGCTAATTATAAAATCCTTAACTTTTTAAGAAAAAGACCATTCCACTTACCTAACACCTCCAAATTCAGAGCTCTTTTCGATGTAAGCACGACTAGATTGCGACCCTGCAGGTGCCCGTTTGCCCGCGTACTGCGACTTTATGTATCGTGATGGCACTGCCCGAGATCCCGTTCCGTACTCGAGTTCCATTGCTCCTTTACTACTGGTGACACTCGGCGCGCCGCCTAACCTCTCCACCGAGTGATAACGATCATTGAGACGTGACTGCGACAACCCTAAATCAGCGAGTTTCGTTGGTTGAGGCACAGGGTTGTCACCGAGGAGATTATCCAAAGATCTGCTTCTAACTTTATCATTGTTTTGTTCGAAATATCTTTCGTTAAGAGCGGATTCCCTTGAAAGGATATCATGCGATGTTTTTCTGGAATAATCGTTGTGTTTGGTTATGGCATGGGATTCTTCCCGTTCGATCTTCCAGTTGTATTCTGAGAGGCCTTCGTCTATTGATTCTTGAAGTAAACGTGGTATGCTTGGGGAGCGGGATTTTGGTGGTTCGGGCGGCGGAACCTGAGAATTACATACATTATGAATCATTAACATTAATATCAATAAATAACGTATCATGAATGAAAGTCGTTAATCGGACAGTCTGTTTAACCTCTAACTTGTTCCAACCACTAAGTGATTTTTTAATGCGAATTTAATCCTAAAAAATATTCAACGAAACATCTCAACCGTGTCTTCCTAGAATCCTGTTTTATTTTTTATTGAAAAAAAAATATGAAACAATTCTTTTTATTTTATTGAACGAATTATGAAGATGTTGTGTCCCACTGCTAGGCAAAGGCCTTCCCCTTTTGTCATTATTAGTTTCTTATTAGAGCTTTCTGCATCGAAACCGACAAGAAAAAGATGGCGCGACAATTTGGACAGTTTTCAGCCGGATTGGATTCAGAAAACTAATACGAATCCAGTTATGAAATAAAAAAAAACAAATACCTGATTACAATAACTGTCTAACTAATAATCAAGATTACACTATGATGTGAACCACGTAGTAATACATCAAATTAGCCTGTTACTGAAGGATGGAAACAATACACTAGCGAGGTGAAACTAGACCTCATTAAGCTAAACCATTCAACCGTAAGGCGCGTATTGTGTAAACTGATTTTTAAAAGCCGACTGTTATGTAAGGTTGTTATTATCGCTTTAATTAACATTGTCAGTTGGTCGGTGAGAATGTGGGATTAAAGACAAAGTATTAATTAGTTATTAAATTTATTTCGGCTGTCGGTCAAAAGAGTGAAGAATACTCGTAATGATGGAATAGGTCGATGTTGAAAAATTTATAATCTGTGACATTTCATAGCTAAAATCATAATGGTGATGACTTGAATTTATGTCATAATTATTTATTGATTTTTCTTTCTACTTTGCCTATTGAAGTTAGTTTCTTCATGTTGTCAAAGTTCAGATTTTAGTCATCATCTAAGGATCTGCTGCATCGCGTTTGACTCAAACCGTACGATTTTGGTATCCTGGGTTTTTTGAAATGCAATATCTCATTTTCCCGAAAGATTACTACCTACGTAAGACTTGTGACTCTGGTGAGCCATCGCGCAAAATAGAACACTCGCTCTCGTTTCGGAGGCCAAGATCCACTTGGGGTCGCTGAGGCAGCGGAGTAAGTAGGCAAGATATTTTAAAGATTCGCCACGTTTTTGTTAGCCTGTATCTTAGTATATGAGTCTAAGCCTCCACGATAAGTCCACCTTTGTGCCTCACAATTTTTTTCTGTAATGTTCCTTTATTGGTGCAATTAAGAGGAGCCCTGGGGCCCGGTGGCTAGCAGGGGCTCTGAGCGGCCCTCGCAGTCTCTATCTCTGCTGCTGCCAATATTGATGATGATATAAGTAGTTACCTACGGCCTCGCAGACCTGAAATCCACTGAACTAGCCCGAGGCGGCGGCGCGGAGGCATGCAGCGAGAAGCCTCGGGGCCCGGTGGCTCGCAGGGGCTCTGCGCTCGCAGTCTCTATCTCTGCTGCTGCCAGTATTGCTGATGATATAATTACCTGTGGCCTCGCAGCCCTGTCATCAACTGAACTAGCGCGGGGCGGCGGCGCGGGGGCATGCAACGAGGAGCCCCGGGGCCCGGTGGCTCGCAGGGGCTCTGAGCGGGCGCTGGGCATGGCGCTCCATGTCTCGACCTCGCCTATTGCGTCCAGGGCATATTCGCAGCCTGCCCATTCTGAATAAACAGAACATTGTATCAGTTTAAGAAATTAGATGGTTTTAAGACATCATAGAATAGTTAAAAGGAATGGAAAGTTGGCACCTAATGTTGCTCTGGAATCTAGAACTAAGCCGCTAAGTTTCGTCCAGAAGCATTGTGTTCAAATCTCTTGGCTTAACATTCACTCATCGTCCAGGAACCTGGCGGATCCCCGCAACACGTCATGATGTGAGCAGCAACACTCACCAGTGAGCTGCGAGTTGTGCTCCATGCTGAGCGTCCAGCCCTGAGCGTCGTGTGCGACCCCCGCGGCGGCCAGGGCTGCGCTGGCGGCGCGCTCGCACGTCGTCCACGATTCCACGCACACGTGGTGGACAGTATCTAAATGGAAAACAAAATGTTAATTTGGAAAATCCACATTAATAAAAGTTTCATGTCAATAATTTTGACATAAGTATAACGAAATTACTTGTTTCCAGAAGCAAAACAACAATCAATTACAATAAAGGAATTAGATTATTATTTATTTGAAACATCAACTTGGTTAAAAGATATACATGCTATTTCCCGGTTGCATCTTCAGTTCGGTAATTCGGAACTTTATCTTTTTTTTTTACTTTGCACGGTTTTTGCATCCTCCATCAGCCGCCTGGCCTGGTGGAAAAAGCTTTCCTTCGCAGAGGTCGAGTTCATCATTCGCTGCTTTAACTATTAAATATCAAAGGTTTCTCCAGCATCGAATCGGAGCTGACGCAGCAGCAGCGAGCGCAGGCAGTCTCTGTAAGGTCACTGACCGTCCGGCAGCCGCAGCGGCAGGGCCGGCCTGGCCTCGCTGCGGGCCGCACGCCACTCCAGCGCAGTGGGCGGGCAGCGGCGCGGCAGGGCGGTCGCTGCTGCCTCCGAGCTGACGCAGCAGCAGCGAGCGCAGGCAGTCTCTGTAAGGTCACTGACCGTCCGGCAGCCGCAGCGGCAGGGCCGGCCTGGCCTCGCTGCGGGCCGCACGCCACTCCAGCGCAGTGGGCGGGCAGCGGCGCGGCAGGGCGGTCGCTGCTGCCTCCGAGCTGACGCAGCAGCAGCGAGCGCAGGCAGTCTCTGTAAGGTCACTGACCGTCCGGCAGCCGCAGCGGCAGGGCTGGCCTGGCCTCGCTGCGGGCCGCACGCCACTCCAGCGCAGTGGGCGGGCAGCGGCGCGGCAGGGCGGTCGCTGCTGCCTCCGAGCTGACGCAGCAGCAGCGAGCGCAGGCAGTCTCTGTAAGGTCACTGACCGTCCGGCAGCCGCAGCGGCAGGGCCGGCCTGGCCTCGCTGCGGGCCGCACGCCACTCCAGCGCAGTGGGCGGGCAGCGGCGCGGCAGGGCGGTCGCTGCTGCCTCCGAGCTGACGCAGCAGCAGCGAGCGCAGGCAGTCTCTGTAAGGTCACTGACCGTCCGGCAGCCGCAGCGGCAGGGCTGGCCTGGCCTCGCTGCGGGCCGCACGCCACTCCAGCGCAGTGGGCGGGCAGCGGCGCGGCAGGGCGGTCGCTGCTGCCTCCGAGCTGACGCAGCAGCAGCGAGCGCAGGCAGTCTCTGTAAGGTCACTGACCGTCCGGCAGCCGCAGCGGCAGGGCCGGCCTGGCCTCGCTGCGGGCCGCACGCCACTCCAGCGCAGTGGGCGGGCAGCGGCGCGGCAGGGCGGTCGCTGCTGCCTCCGAGCTGACGCAGCAGCAGCGAGCGCAGGCAGTCTCTGTAAGGTCACTGACCGTCCGGCAGCCGCAGCGGCAGGGCCGGCCTGGCCTCGCTGCGGGCCGCACGCCACTCCAGCGCAGTGGGCGGGCAGCGGCGCGGCAGGGCGGTCGCTGCTGCCTCCGAGCTGACGCAGCAGCAGCGAGCGCAGGCAGTCTCTGTAAGGTCACTGACCGTCCGGCAGCCGCAGCGGCAGGGCCGGCCTGGCCTCGCTGCGGGCCGCACGCCACTCCAGCGCAGTGGGCGGGCAGCGGCGCGGCAGGGCGGTCGCTGCTGCCTCCGAGCTGACGCAGCAGCAGCGAGCGCAGGCAGTCTCTGTAAGGTCACTGACCGTCCGGCAGCCGCAGCGGCAGGGCCGGCCTGGCCTCGCTGCGGGCCGCACGCCACTCCAGCGCAGTGGGCGGGCAGCGGCGCGGCAGGGCGGTCGCTGCTGCCTCCGAGCTGACGCAGCAGCAGCGAGCGCAGGCAGTCTCTGTAAGGTCACTGACCGTCCGGCAGCCGCAGCGGCAGGGCCGGCCTGGCCTCGCTGCGGGCCGCACGCCACTCCAGCGCAGTGGGCGGGCAGCGGCGCGGCAGGGCGGTCGCTGCTGCCTCCGAGCTGACGCAGCAGCAGCGAGCGCAGGCAGTCTCTGTAAGGTCACTGACCGTCCGGCAGCCGCAGCGGCAGGGCCGGCCTGGCCTCGCTGCGGGCCGCACGCCACTCCAGCGCAGTGGGCGGGCAGCGGCGCGGCAGGGCGGTCGCTGCTGCCTCCGAGCTGACGCAGCAGCAGCGAGCGCAGGCAGTCTCTGTAAGGTCACTGACCGTCCGGCAGCCGCAGCGGCAGGGCCGGCCTGGCCTCGCTGCGGGCCGCACGCCACTCCAGCGCAGTGGGCGGGCAGCGGCGCGGCAGGGCGGTCGCTGCTGCCTCCGAGCTGACGCAGCAGCAGCGAGCGCAGGCAGTCTCTGTAAGGTCACTGACCGTCCGGCAGCCGCAGCGGCAGGGCCGGCCTGGCCTCGCTGCGGGCCGCACGCCACTCCAGCGCAGTGGGCGGGCAGCGGCGCGGCAGGGCGGTCGCTGCTGCCTCCGAGCTGACGCAGCAGCAGCGAGCGCAGGCAGTCTCTGTAAGGTCACTGACCGTCCGGCAGCCGCAGCGGCAGGGCCGGCCTGGCCTCGCTGCGGGCCGCACGCCACTCCAGCGCAGTGGGCGGGCAGCGGCGCGGCAGGGCGGTCGCTGCTGCCTCCGAGCTGACGCAGCAGCAGCGAGCGCAGGCAGTCTCTGTAAGGTCACTGACCGTCCGGCAGCCGCAGCGGCAGGGCCGGCCTGGCCTCGCTGCGGGCCGCACGCCACTCCAGCGCAGTGGGCGGGCAGCGGCGCGGCAGGGCGGTCGCTGCTGCCTCCGAGCTGACGCAGCAGCAGCGAGCGCAGGCAGTCTCTGTAAGGTCACTGACCGTCCGGCAGCCGCAGCGGCAGGGCCGGCCTGGCCTCGCTGCGGGCCGCACGCCACTCCAGCGCAGTGGGCGGGCAGCGGCGCGGCAGGGCGGTCGCGCGCGCGGCGCAGGCGCTGCTGCCTCCGAGCTGACGCAGCAGCAGCGAGCGCCACGGAGTCGGCGCTCGCTCGGACACGAAGCGGACGAGGTATCTGAAATTTTTAAAACAGAGTAAATATTGGTGCAATGCGTCCTGGAGAATTTATCCCAAAAAAATATTTAGACCATCATCATCAACAACCAATTTCAATCCTGTCATTAGCACAACCTTTACAGTTCAGCTTTACGGTCCCGAGCGATCGCAATCCAGTTGTTAGCCATTTTCCTAATATCATCCAGCCGGCTGTACACACCCGCGAGACAGGCAGAGGTAGTGTTAACTAGACCTCTCGTAAGGTCTCGGGCACATTCGAAGTTCATCGCCCGCTCTCACTCCGATGTCAGTTTTTCGGCGCGAATCAAAGGGCGTCGCTTTGACTCGCGAAGCGTCACGAGTGCACCCCTGTACAGTCTCGGGGTTTGAGGCGGGATCAACCATCGACATTTTTCATACATGCTTTATGTGAATTGAACCTAATGATAATGTAATACAGCAATTTACACATATACATACAGTGGTGGTCATATAATTAGAAACACTTCTTATGAATAAAGAAAGTATAACTTCAACGTACAAATGTTTGTGAAAAATATATACATTCAATAATTAATAATCGTGCAATAATATAGCCACTCGAATAAAAACCTCATTAAAGGCATAAAAAATAAAAACACATCTTACTTTTAATTATAAAATGAATCTTACACATGTAGGAGTTTATTTTCTGTTGCTGGCCGCTTGGACGTCCAATTAGAAACATTTGAAAAAGCATCCATAAATCGTTCTTTTTTTGAAATTGGGGAATAATAATTTTTTCTTGGCTTTTTCTATTATTTTGGCGGCAATACAAAATTTAATCTGAATTTTTTTTGTTTAAAATAGGCAAAAATTAAAGTTGTGACGCGTCAACTAGGCAATAGGATATAGATCAAAAGTGGGCGTACGAAGAATAGCTGAGCAATTAAATTGTTCTGTTAAAAAAGTGTATAATGCAATTGATCATAATAAAACACATGGAACTGTTGAAAATGTTCTTAGAAAGGCTCAGCCAAGAAAAACCTCTCCCGGAGAAGATACGCTAATCGTTTGTGTTGCTAAAAAAGACCTATTTAAAGGCTCTAACTAGATTAAAAATGAAGTTTTTTCGCCTGATGACCCGAGAAACGTCTCGTTAAGACTGATACGCCGAAGATTAGTGGAAGCTAAATTGTTTGGAAGAACCTCTCGAAAGCTACCGCTTCTTACCAAGCAACAGATTATTATTCACTAAAAAATATATTAATTGGACGGTACGAGAATGGAAAAAAGTGTTATTTTCAGCTGAAACAAAAATAAATATGGTAAATTCCGATGGAAAGCGCTATGTTAGAAGTCCTGTAAACAATGCTATTAATTATAAATACACAAGGAGTATAGTCAAGCACGGTGGCGGTAACATTAAAGTTTGGGGGTGTTTTTCCGAATGTGGAGTTGGACCCGTTCAGAAGATTAAAGGTACAATGGATCAATGACAATACAAAAATAGCTTAGAGCACACAATGATTCCCTACTCGGACGATCATTTGCCTGCAACCTGGATCTTTAAGCATGACAATGACCCTAAACACACGGCCAATAGCGTCAAATGTGTCCTTAGCGAACAGCGTATATCCGTTTTAGACTGGCCAGCAAATAGTCCGGATTTAAACCTGATAGAATTTTTTCGGTATATTGTTAAAAAGAAAAGTCTCAAACAAACGTAACACCAGTCAAAACGAACTATATGAAGCATTTATTGAAGCATGGAATTCAATTCCCCTAGAAATATGGATGAGATTGATTGAATCAATGCCACGTCCTTAGATTAATAATCGGTCTCCGCGGCGCTACGACTAGATACCGCGCTGTGAAGAAAAATCAGTTTCCAGAATGCGGCAACTTAATAGGAAAGTGTGTGTAAAACAATGTGCAAAGACGCACACTAGCGTCGATTATGGTGTTGCCAGCTACTTGACTGGTGCCCGACCAATTGGCTAGTAAACTTTTTCATGAAAATGTCTAATTCGTAAACCATTTCGAGGAATAGGCTTAAGGAACAGATTACATTAATCAGATCTTTAGATAAGCAAGTATTTTTAAAGAAAATCGCAGAAAACCCAATGACTTTCATTTTTTAGCAAAGTTAACATATGACGTAGCCGGATAACTTCCGGCTATTCACATTTAATTTTTTAGGTTGGTAGCACAGGGTAATGAATAAATATTTTTTGTTTGGTAGCGCTAATTAGGCGCTTCACGTACTTGTCACCCATGTCAAATGTCATCTCTGTTCAAGTAAACATAACCTAACTACATCTTCATTACATTCATTCATACATTATAATGAAGAATCGGTGTCCAATTATTGAAAAATCAGATGTCAACGGATGAAGGGACGGCAGTAAAGTCCAATAAACAGGCCAATATGCAATAGATACGAGAAATGGGGTAGATACCTACTTATTTGGCGATTGTAAACAAACAAGAAAGTTTCTTTGAGAGAAAAGATGGACCGCGAGCGAATTGGTTTCTTGAAGAAACCAATTCGCTCGCGGTCCATCTTGACTTTGACTTTTGACACTGACATACATATTTTTTAATACCTTAGTAATTTTTGCTTTCTTACAGTTCGAGATGGCCATTATTGATGCGTGACGTCATCACTAAAAAATCTTTAAAATTAAATAACAAAATAAATATAATTTTAAGAATTTTTTCGTTTAAATTGTATCTCCGAAATAGTCTATTCTATCAATAAATTATATAAAATACACAATTTATTTTTTAGTTGACTAGCCAATGGGAAAATTATTAATTGCTGTGGTCTTGTTACGTATTATAAAAAGTAGCTCAGAAAATCCTTTAAAATGAAATTAAAATAAAACTGGCCAAGTGTGAGTCGGCTGTGAGGGTTCTGTACGATTTTTTATTTTTCTCCATTTGGACCTCCTAAACAAATTTAAAATTATCTCATATGTTTTCCTGTAATTTATGCATCGAAATTCTGGAATCGATTGTTTCGGAGATAAGGTATAGAAAATGGTTAATTTTTGTCTACTTTATTTTATAATTCTAATATAGAATCCTAAAATTGCAAAAAAAACTTTCATTTGATTTATTATTACACAGTACAGCATGTTCAACGTTACTTTAATTTTCTATTTAGCTTGGAGCTAATTGATTACTGAACTCTTTTTAGTTGTAACCTGGGTTTAAACACAAATAAATAAATAGACATGCACATCCTACTAATATTATAAACGCGAAAGTTTGTAACTATGGATGGATGTTTGTTACTCTTTCACAACTAAACCGCTGAATTGATCTTCATGAAACTTGGTACGGATATAGTTCAAGACTCGGGGTCAAACATAGGCTACCTTTTGACGCAGGCGGAGCTGCGGGAAACATCTAGTACATATTATCATGGCCTTTTTCCATACAGTAGTGTTGCCGGAAAATCGATTACACATCGAATAATAATCGATTCTTTGATAGTTAAAAATATAATCTAAGGTATTGATAGTGATCATGTATCGATAGTATCGATATTGATACTATCGATAATATATTTCTGAAAGTATAATATTTTTTTCTGTATGAGTTGAATGACGATGATTTGTGCTATGCCCGCTGTACATCCCGCCGCCGAGTTCCGGTATATCTGTATAGTACAGGTACCTGAAATGCTTGGTATTGTTAATCCATTATCCATTATTTTTCATAAATTCTCAAAAATCAATACTAAAGATTAGATTATATCGATACTATAGATACATAATCGGTTAATAACCATTGATATAAACGATTACCTATGTTGTATGTTGATTAAATCGATATAATTTATATCGACCCATTTCAATAATTGACTAATTGTTTGGTATTGCAGTTAATAATCGATTATATTTGATTAATTGTCAAAAATCGTTTAAATTTATTATATCAATACTTTCGATACCCTAGATTATTTAAAAAAAACCCCAAATTCGATTAATCGATTATCCGGCAGGACTACCCTTACGGGGTACCAACTGCCCAAAGGCCATATTTAGAATGTTGGTGGGCGTAAAGTGGAAATGGAATCAAAATAGTGATAGGTTACTAGTCGCATCGCCTACTAATAGGTATGGTTCTTCGATTTTCGCCCACTCCCTCGGCCGGCTTATATGGTCTGTGCGGGAAGAGAAGCAGCTAGTATATTCCACGTATTTATTTTTCAGAAAAAGTCAAAATTACAACATCCCTCTTTTGGGATCGGGAGTTAAAATCTAAATAATAAAAATCGAAACCTCGGGGAATTTGGGATTTTTTAATACACGGCAACATTGAGCACTGAGCGGTACTTCGCGCCATATTTTAGGGTTATATTATTTTCGTGAGTAATTTATGTCCATATTTCGAAATTATACAATACTTATTGACGGTATGTAATACCAGTATCTTTCTCTTCTTTTTTAGTATTATTATTCTTTCTCAGTTTGACTACGCAAACTGCACATTTTGCGTCTGCTTTTACATTAAATTTTAAATTTATCTAGACATCCAATCCACTCATCGGTCGCGGCGTGATTGACGCGGGTATGCCGCAAGTATGCCGAATTCGGCATGATTTTAGTTGCCGCTTTTTTCTAGTATGCCGACGGTATCTAGTCGAGCGCGCGAGACCAATTATTAATCTATGGCCACGTCGTTGCAGAGCTATTATTGAAAATAAGTGATACGCCACTTAATATTAATTATAACTATTGGTAGGCTGTGGATAGTAGCTATTTCGTAAATAACAATACTAATTACGAATACTTAAAAATATTGTTTTTTATACTTTTTTGTTGTTGTTTCTAATTAGTTGACCATTATTGTTCATACCTTAAAACTGATTTAAATGTTTGTCCGTAATGTAACATTGAAACTACACTTGTGTAGTGAGATTTATATTTTTTCTAATAAATTATAAATCGTTATTAATATTTTTGTCCTGTTTATTGTTTAATTTTAAAATAAAAACGAATGCGGTAAATTGCTTACATAATGTCAAGGACCGTTGGTAGTGTTTCTAATTATACGACCACCACTGTATATGTAAGTGAATATTGATAATTGATTTAATTAGATGAAATAATGTAAAGAAACATCAGCAGCAAGTTCGACGTTTTCGGCCATCCTCTCGGAATTCACAGTGTAGATGGTGTGCCTCGTAGATGTATGTCTCAGGCGAGAGTGCCCAGCCGGCAACACACTCACTTGTGCAGCGGCACGCCGGGTTGGAAGGCAGCCAGACAGTGCGCCATGAGCTGCCACACGCGGTCGGCGGCAGGCCCGGTGCCGCTGGCCTGGTTGCACAGCTGCACCAGGATCTCGTCCCGGAGGCCTCGGGATGAAAGTCCGCGGGACGCTATGTAATCCGCTAACACCTGCGCAAGCATAAACGTAACATGACCTTGGCGTAAAACTCCGGAGCGAACACGTTTCATTCATAAAACAAGACCCAAAAACATTAGGACAAACACATTTCTGAGGACTTTCTTTCACTGACAGTGGCTTCGTTGAAATCCCTCAATCATATCGTTAAGAATGTCCAGGTGGAAAACCACGACTCATTAAAAGATAAATATTTATAAATTAATCGTTAGAGTCTCACCTTTTGTCTGGCTTCGTCACCAGCAGCTGACTCGTCGCACCATCGCAAGATTAGCTTGAATGTCGCTACAGCATCATTAAAATCTTGATCTCTGTGTGAAAACAATATATTATACAACAATAGATAAATTAAAATTATTTGGGCTTGCTCCTAGTACTCCATTTAGTAGTAAACATATGTCAGTATTGTTAAAGATATACAACCTCTACTGAAGTCTACTGCCACATTGCTATGGTGATTGTTTTGTATAAATTTTGAGGTTGTCATTCTTTCAATAAAGTAAAACTTGGATTCTCTAAATATTTTTTATATTCACTTTTTCTCTTCAATATGGTAGCAGAGGAATAAAAAGATCTGCAGCAAAGATTTTTTCCACGACGCAAGTCTGATATAATCATTCGACTAACATGAAAATTGAAATCGGGCGGTTTTATGGAAACAATTGGCCCTACTTTTGAAGACCCATGCTGGTGCGATAGAAGCGCTTAATGGAAGCTTATAGATGCCCGCACATTCAGGTATGCAAGCCACGGCTGATGATTTAAAAATTTATAAAGAGAAAAGAGATGAATTTGAGAAGATTGAAAGTACGGCTTTATTATTATTGACTACAAACATGACGGAGGAAATGCTTACTAAAGTTATACGGTTCACATCAGTAAGTGAAATGTGGAAAGAATTGAACCGTCTATATGAACGTTCATCTCAAGATAGATCTTATGACGTATGTATGGAGTTCTTTAAATACAAAAAAAATCCTAAGCACGATATGGGATCACATTTGCCTGTAATAAAGAATTTCTGGCACGACTTGAACAAAATGCTGTCGGCAGATGGGAATCAATTACCACAGATTCTACTCATCTGTAAAATTTTGGATACTCTTCCAGAAGATTACTTCAGTTTTAAATCTAGTTGGATGCTTTTAACCATGCAAGAACGTACGATCGAAAACTTGACCACACAATTGTGCGCTTATGAAAGAGCTTTAACAAATAAAGATGACCAAGAAACAAAAAGTATAACTGAGGCACTGTTAGTCAATAAAAGAAAGCAAGCAAATAAGAAAGAAAACAGAACGTTTAAATGTAATTATTGTGGAGAAGAAGGACATGGTGTGAAAAGATGCACTAAGTGGAAAGCTGATGGCAGACCTCCTAAACCTAAGCATCAGTCCACATGCAGCACTGGCACTACACAGTTAATGAGCTTAGCATTATCTTTAAATGAAAACGAAGACAGCAATTCGTGGTATGTCGATAATGGAGCCACCAACCACATAACCAATAGAGGGGATGTATTTGATGATTTCAATTATTTTGCTGACACACACGGAGTTGTTACAGCAAATGGAGAAAATATCAAAGCGATAGGAAAAGGCTCGATTAGACTAGAAGCTGTCGTAGATCATAAAAGAAAGGAGCTTATCACTTTAACCAATGTTTGGTATGTCCCATCCATAAAGAGAAATTTATTTTCTGTTTTAGCCACACAAGATCTATGTGATAAAAGTACATTTGAGTCGAGTACTAAGTCTTGTTCGTTGAAGATTAATGGACAAGTAAAGTTGATGGGATACAGGGAGAGATATGGAGGTTTATACAAATTAGATGTAAAGATAATCGCACCAAATCCTCAGGTAAATGCCCTAACTATGTCAAATCAACTTCAACTTTATCACGAACGTTTCGGTCACCAAAACAAAAGACATATAAAAGACATTATTCAAAGAGAATTTGGAATTAAAATCAAAACAGAGAATGATGAACAACTTTGCACAGGATGTGTCTATGGAAAGACTCACAGAAACAAGTTCGGAATAAGACCAAGAGCTACTCGTACTGGAGAACTTATACACACAGACGTATGTGGACCATTTCCTTATTCTATATCAAAATACAGGTATTATGTTCTATTTAAAGATGATTTTTCCCGATTTCGTTACATTTATTTCTTGAGACATAAATCAGAAGTTGCTAATCGGTTACAAGATTTTTTGTTAGAATCGAAAACGTCTGGTCACGTTACTCAAGAAATATTAAGTGACAATGGCGGTGAATTTGATAACGAACAAGTACGCCGTATATTAAAAGAACAAGGAATCAGGCATAGGCTCACGATGCCTTTCACACCTGAACAAAATGGCTGTTTAGAACGTAATAATCGGACTATCGTAGAAATGGTAAGAACACTGATGCACGCTCATAATGAGATTCCTAAAGGACTATGGGCTGAAATAGCAAATACTTCAGTTTACATACTAAATCGTACGGGACCTACAACACAACAAGGAAAGTCACCCTACGAACTGTGGTATTCTAAGAAACCTAAAATTAGTCATCTCAGAATCATTGGTTGCGAATGCTATGTGCATATACCTAAACAAAGAAAAGTAAGGAAGTTAGACAGAAATGCTCAGAAATGTATTTTAATCGGATATGATGGTGATGATGGATATAGATTATATGACGAGAAAAACTTCAAATTGGTTCGTTCCAGAGACGTCACATTCCAAGAAGTTCCTCTTGTAAGTAACTCGCCTATCGAAGCTGCATCTGAACCACGACTGGAAAGAAATACATATGAGTTTGAGCTCCCTACTTCTTCTAAAATTATACAGCCTGACTCTAACAATCAGACAACTGACATTGTACCGATACAGTCAGATGAAGACTTTCATTTATTAAATTCAGAAGATGGTGAAAATAATGATATAGCACAAGACGAGACAACGCCTGTTGTAGAAGGCACACGGCGTGTACTCCGAAATCGAAATCAAATCAAAGCCCCAGACAGGTTTAATTTTGAAAATTTTGTTAATGAAGCCATATCGAATCATGAACCATCTTCATATCGAGAAGCGATGCAAAGTCCTGATAAAGAGAAATGGAATGAGGCTATGAATAAAGAAATGTCTTCTTTGAAAGAAAATCAGACATGGGATCTGACGAAGTTACCAAATAACCGCAAAGCCCTTCGTTGTAAATGGGTTTACAAAATCAAAAGAAATCCTGTTGGTACAGTAGATAAGTACAAAGCAAGATTAGTGGCTATTGGTTATTCACAGAAAAAAGGCATAGACTACGATAAAACATTTAGCCCAGTAGCAAAAATGAGTTCGATCCGAGCATTGTTGAGTATCTCCGCAAATGAAGGTTTGAAGCTAAGACAATTTGATGTCTCCACAGCGTTTCTTTACGCGACGATAAAGGAAGAACTTTATATGAGACAACCTGAGGGATACAATGACGGGTCTAAGAATGTTTGCAAACTAAAAAGAAGCTTATATGGACTTAAGCAGTCGCCGAAGTGTTGGAATGAGTGTATGCATGATTTTCTGATAAAATCCGAATTTAAACAGAGTGATGCTGATCCATGTTTATACGTTAGACAACGTGCAAAAACAAAGATACTGCTAGCACTGTATGTAGATGACGGTTTATTGGCTTCGTCAAACGATTCAGAAGCTGAAAATTTCATAGAACAGGAATTAAAAGGTAGATTTAAGATAACTACAAAACAGCCATCATATTTTCTAGGTTTGGAAATAGAAAATGACATCTTTATCATTTTCTATTAGAAGTATAAAAGTACATCAATCTACATACATAAAAAAGATAATCGAGAAATACGGTATGAATGACTGTAAAATAGTCGGTACACCGATTATTAAAGATATACCTGAAAATGAATTACATGAAGAAAATCATGTTAATTTTCCATACAGACAAGCTGTAGGAGCATTAAGTTACCTAATGGTTGGTACACGGCCGGATATAGCAAACGCTGTAGGCGTAGTATCGAGAAATATGGAAAATCCTTCAAAACTGAATGTACTACAGTTAAAAAGAATTTTTCGTTATTTGAAAGGAACTCAAGGCACCGGCTTAGTGTACAACAAAGGCGATAAAAAGCTTCTATGTTATAGCGATGCGGATCTTGGTGGTGATGCTGCAAGTGGCTGTTCCACAACAGGAATTTTATGTCTGTATGCAGGTTCAGCTATCTCTTGAAGAAGTGCGAAACAAGCCTCAGTTGCCCTTTCATCTACAGAGGCAGACATAGTGGCAGCAAGTGAAGCTTGTCGAGAAATAATCTGGCTTAAGAGATTGTTCCAAAGTTTATGTGGAAAAATGGAAACACCTATTCTCCGCATAGACAGTGAGTCCGCAATTAAACTTGCTCATAATCCGCCTTACGAGTTTCACAGGAAAACGAAACATATAAAGCTAAAACATTTCTACATAAGAGAATGTGTATCAGAAGGCAATGTGAACATAGAACATGTTTCTACACAAGAGCAATTGGCAGATTTATTTACAAAGCCAATCTTCAAACCAAAACTGATGAAGTACTTTTCTTATGTTTTCGCGATTGTTATTCATTAAATTAAACGCGATAAAACCGTATTAAAATAGTTTAATTTAATGATGAAGTACTGTTCACTATTTGGTTTAAAAAAGAAGAGTGGATGTTAAAGATATACAACCTCTACTGAAGTCTACTGCCACATTGCTATGGTGATTGTTTTGTTTATATTTTGAGGTTGTCATTCTTTCAATAAAGTAAAACTTGGATTCTCTAAATATTTTTTATATTCACTTTTTCTCTTCAATAAGTATTTCGAGTTGAAATTTGAAAAATAAAACCTCCCATAGAATACAATGCAAATACTTGTTCTGCCTTTATTGAACAGCAACCTTAGACAAAAACGGCTTGGCGATGGGATTCTTCTCAGGGCCTAAATTGGTCACCACCCACAACGTAAACCGAGCTGAACTTTGAAAATGCGAACTGCCGAAGGTCATGAAGGTCATAGAACAGCTGATTGTATTAAATATAGTTCTTACCTGACTGCAGCCTTGGATAGGAAAGGCCTGGTGATGGGATGCTTCTTCGGGCTGAGTTGGCCACCGTCAGCGAAGTATACTGAACTGAACTTGGAAAACGCGAACTGCTGGAGGTCGCGAGGCAGCTGGATACGCTCGTCTTCTGCGTATACGTCGCCTGCCACCTAGTGGTAAAACGTGGGAATGGAGTTTTATAAAGTAATGGTTAGCAAAGAGCATCGAAACCGATAACGTTTTTTTCCCAAGCGTTTAATTTCGGCGGGTATTTCGGGGAACCACGCGAGATAACCGCTTTTTCTTAATTACAAGATTGACTATTATTGTATTTCTAACCCCATTATGTATCTCCGCTTGCGATTCACGGGTTGCCCCGGTCCATTGAGAGGCTTGCGCGGGGATTTGGATCCAACGCGTAGAGGCCCTTTAGAGAAGTTGATGTCATGTGATTCTCCTGCCCAAACCTGTCCTCGGCTATATCAATAGATGACATTTCCCTGAACGCAACCCCAATAATATTGTCTTTATAGCATAGAGGGAGTGCTTAAAGTTACAGTCTATCAGTTTGTTTAAAAATTGCAATTAATCAAGTGTACCTAATTAATTTGTAACTAAGTATCTTTTTGTTATCGCAGTGCGAATTTTGCACTTTTATTGCAGCTGACTATTGGTTCTGAACTATATTTTTTGAGGTTCTATTCAGCTATTTGATGACAATCGGCTCATATTCATCATTCGGCAATTAACGTAATCTATATATTATTTTAAATGAATCTCTATTTTTTCGGCTTGGGAAGCGGGACCCTCCGTTTCAATAATTAAGTTAACATTCATTAATATCATTGAGGATCCTTCTGCAGTAACAGACCTCTGTTATAAGTATATGTTATTTATTTATTCTTAATATTACATATATAATAACAACAATCTATTATATAATTATATTCTTGATTGATATGATAAAATTTTCCATTTTCCTATTAATCACACACACAATCGTTTTGAATACTACACTTACATATTCGATCAAGCTAGCCAGTGCGATGACGAGTTCTTCTTGCCACATATGTTAATTCTACAAATTAAAATTAAACCATTCAATAATATGGCAACTATCTATTTATATATAATTCTTGTCAAAAATTTCAAAAGTAAGTGTCAACACCGAATTAATATTTCAACACTAACAGCCGCTCTCCGATTACTTTGGCAAATTCTTTTCAAGCAATAATAAGTAATAACAGGATTCTTATCGATTCTTTTTTGTTTCTTAAAACACAAAATTAGGTACTACCTTTGTGTTCCCAATGTCGTACTCTACTGCTACAACTATATTTTAAGTATTTTCATATGTGATTTTTTTATTACTCTATGCTAAGTACCATCAACCAACCAACTGCATTTCTACATAAACCTCAGATGTTTTGTGAAATGTATTTTATGTCATTTGCTTGTATCTATTCTGCAAATGTTAAGTAAATAAATAATAATAATAACCAACTTATTTAAAAGGTTACCTTAGCCAGATGTCTGTCCGTGTGCGGCGGTTGCCACTCGTCGATTTTGGACAGAATGAAGGCCAGCTCCGCAGGCACCTCCAGGACCTGGAGACTTTCGGCCTTGGCCTTCTGTGCTTTTTGCTCGGCTGCTCGGCGTCTGTATTGGATTTTTTTTATTATCAGCAAACAAAAAGCACAAAAATAATAAATTAAGAAAAACAATAATATTTGTGTTGTATGTCTCTAACTTAAGATTTGTAATGGTCTTGGTAGATTTAAAATGTGATTGAAGGGACAAACAAGATGTCTTTCCAAATATTGTCTTTCAATGATACAAAAGATTGATCTCGTCCAATAGCATACAATACAAACCAAACTCATTATTTCGCAACAAGGAAATATACATTTTCTAACGAAAAAACAATATTTTTATGATATTTATTTTAACGAAAGAAGTACAAAGTAGCAGGTAATGCCTGATACAAACAGCTTAAAAAAGTCTTCCAAACACGCCTGAAAGGAGCAAATTAAAAGTGTGAAATTCCCATCTATATCTCGACCGAGCTAGGTTTGCACCTCGCTGGAATGCGGCGTCCTACCCGATTTTTTAAGTCATAGCGAATCTTTTTTGCAGACCCTTTACCCGGCAGCATATAAGCGTGCGTTGGCGAAGCGTGAGCTAGACAAATCCATATCGATAAATAGATTAAGTTTGTCCCGCTAACATTCTTGCCAATTTACATCTAAGCTTGGCCGGTTTGTAAACTTGTAACCAATTCATAAAGGTGTGTACTCACTGAGCCATAGCTTGCTGCGCCTCTAGTCGCCTGCGATGCTGATGTTGCAGCGCGACGTACCGCTTACGATCGCGTCGGCCGCGTACGATCGCCTGCGCGCGCACCACGCCGCGCCGAGCTGTCAGGAAACGTCGGCGAGCGTGCGCGCCGCGCCACCACGATTGTAAGGTTATGGCTGAGCGACGCATTTGGCGGTAGCGTTTGCTGTATCATAGAAAAAAGTCCTTAACGGAAATTGCTAGAGATAGAGGGAAAGAACTATATTTGGTTGTTAACAATGGATTGACGCAGATTAAAAGGTCATGGTCTGCCGGTGAATGAGATTAGAGTAACTTTTATAATAGTTAACGCAGAATAAAGCCCACTGCTTTTTACTCGTAGATAAGCGGGAGGAAGTTGCCAGGGTCGAAATGGCCGCGTTGCCTAGCAACTTGTCTGTATTGAGAGAAAAGTTATTTGGCGGGTATTGAAGTCGTTTATTGACAATGCTATGTAATGACTAAAAAAAGAAATAGAAAAATATATTTTAATTCAGTTCGGACTTGATTTTGTAGTGAAATCATTAAAGTTAAATAGTTTAATAATAGTACTGAAATGAAAACCAATTCGGAACAGATTCTAGTAATCAAATTGAAAGTTTTAGAACAGGCACCCAAGAAAATTTTAAGACAGTATATCACTAGCACAATACTTAAACGTTCTAAGCGGTCGCTTTAAATCATTACATTATGAAACACATTTGTGTAGATTTTTTAGTGTTACAACTCTTCATGTTTTGCCAAAGTAATGCCTACTTGTAACTCTATAGTATATCATCCGCTCTGCATGTATTTTTATAAATGTACGATGCCTACATGTATACAAATAAAGCAAATAAAGAATGTCGAATTAGACTGACCGCGCGAGGTGACCCCGGACTCGCGCCTGCAGCGTGGTAGCGGCGACACGCAGCTTGTCCGCGCGAGCTCGCTCCAGCGCTCGATGCAGAGCCTCCCTTAGGAACACGCGAGCCGCGCCCAGCTGGTAGTCCGCTCCGGCTAAAAAAGTATTTGTGTCGCTTTATCATTAAGTATTGTAGCGAGACTAATTATTAATCTAAGGGTCGCTCTAGTTTAAAGTCAGAGGCGTCACCTGGCCCTTCTACATAATCTCATTTCTGTGGCACATTCACAGTAATCGAACCCGCCGATGGCGCCAGTCAGTTTAACCATATCTTTCTACATCGACAATCAGATATCGTACAACGATAGGTTATTGTCTCTCGTTTTATACGCCTTTATATCGTACTGAAATATAAAACGAGTAACAGCTAGAGCAAGATTCTATGGTACGTGTTTTCCTGTAGAAAGTACTCTTCCTCTGTAAAGGTCAGGGAGCTCCTGGAGAGCTCTATTTTTGAAGAGTATGACTGTTCCAAAACCGGTAAGTCGAATAAAAATTGTTCAACTCACCAATTATGTGAATGAAAACAATTCCACTCACCGCTTTTGCTTAAATTACATAATAGTAGAGCTCCACACTATGAATGTATAGTCACTCAAATGTCGTATCCAAGAGGTTTAAAGAATAAGTTGAACGATATGGGATACGTCGTTTGTATGAAGAGGATAAAGTGCGTGAAAGTAGATACAAATTTTTGAAAAAATAAACGAGATTATCCTCACCAGCACCAGTAGGTGGCATTTCTGCTAATATAGAGTTGCAGATCTCTCTATATGGCGTGGATCGTGGCGGAGTAGACTTCAGCAAATACCTGGAAACAAAGTAACATAGAATAACTTTATTCAGTTTGGTGTCAAAGCTTTTACGGAACCGCTTGTGTGTTCTGATGTGTCCTTTAACTACTACCAGGAAGGAGGAACCAACGTTTTAATTTAAAAAAAAATCACAAAAATCAAAGACAACCCGCCGTTTAGGCTACTAGACGGAAACAAAGAAAGGTAAAAGGAGTATTGAAGTGATAAAAAAGGTTGTTAAAATTTTACTTTTAACCCTTTTTTCGATCAAAGAGATAATTCTCACCATTTGCCGTAGAATCGACGGGTGGGACCCAACGTCGAGGCAAAGTTATTTTAAGGGACATCACAACGCGCCTTGTGGAGGCAACAGGGGACTAAAGAGCCAGCAGATTTTTCTCTAAGGCGATACAACGAGGGAACGCAGCCAGTATTCTGGGCGCGTTGGGAAACTATTTTTATTTGTGATTTTTATGTTTTTGTTTGATATAAACTGTTTTTTTCTCACCTATATCTATCCACGAAGTTCTGGAAGGGTATCCTAATGGGGTATCCAGTCTGTCTGATCTTGATAGTGTCGAGCATGCCGGTGTAGCGTAGCTGGGCCAGTACACACGGCATGTCGAACTTCATGGCAGTCTTGTCGGTGTTGGGCTTGAGGCAGCGCACGAACCAAGGGTTGCAGCGAGACATGGACTCCAGGAGCTGGTGCAGGCTGTCCGAGAACCTGGAACCAAAAATGGCCAATTATGTGTAGTATTCAAGCAGTAGTTAAACCTACAAAAGTGCCTTTTAACGTCGTTTTAATTTTAAAAAGGCTAACTGGGATCAGTATGCTAGGAAAGTAGACGTAGGACTGCAAGACCTTCCCCCCACACCTGAAAATTACGTCATGTTTGTCGATGTGATATGGAAAGTTTCTCGAGTATCAGTGTATCCCACGTGGTTGCAGTGCAGCCTACATCCCAAGCCTTAGACAACAAAATGCTATTTTGCCAGCAAAGAACTGATGACATAAATAACCGATAGCCGACAACAGAGATAGAATTAAGTCTATCGATATGACCCACAACAGCAAACAAGCCTGAAGTTACGTACACTTACTGGTGACCCTCGTGCGGCCGTGCAACCGGGCCTAGTAACGGCAAATTAAGTGGCTCACCAACTACTTTTAAATGGTAAATCTCCATTTAAACGCCTCCGTGCAAAACCCCCATTAAGAGGTAACAATGATAGCAATCGCACAATTAGCAATTCATTTACTATAGAGGAATTGACTGCAGTTCTAAAAAGTCTAAAGCCGGGAAAGGCAGTTGGTGTAGATGTGTGGATGACATCACAGTTGAACAACTTTAGCATCTGGGCCGATTGCTGTTGCTTGGCTCTTAAGCATCCCCAAGAAATGGAAAAAGTCCAAAGTCACCGCGCTACTGAATCCCGGAAAAAACCCCTGAATATCCCAAAAATTTTCGAACAATTTCACTTCTATGCCATACATGCAAATTGTTTGAAAGACTTCTACTCAACCCACTCATCAAATCTATAGATAGTAAACTAAACTAAACCTTCTGAAGCACGGAATCATCGTCATTATCAATTTATCAGGTGATTCAAACCTGCAATGTCCTAACTAACCAAAATATAAACCAATAAATAAAGTGTATCGCGTGGGCATCAAACCCGCGAACCATAGAGGTAGTTCAGATAACCTGATATTTTCTTCTTTTTTTTTTTTTGCTGTGGTTATCTTTCCACTTTATGGAAGAAAATTACCTGGCTGCCACCGTAGGGGTCCTAGGTTTCATAGTAACAAATCTCCCATTAGCGCCTCTCGGCAGCGTCTTATTGGCGTCATGCTGCGCTCGCAGCTGCGCAGACATCTCAGCCACCAGCGGCACCTCGCTGCTGCAGAGCAACTCTAAGACATCTCCGCGAAGAGCGTCCCGGTTCTTGTCCAGGAAGCCTTCCACGTTGTACCAGACTTGGCCAGCGTAGTGTTTTATCTGGAAGGCATAGGCACGTATTAATAGTCTAAAGTACAGAACGGACACTCACGCTCTCCAACCCGAAACAGATACCGCACCTCAAGGTGGGTAAAAATTAAGAGTAAAACAATCGACGATAATGACGCAGATACGGTAAATAACCAACCCTGGGACTAATACACACATTGATGCACGTGCGTACGCGACCAAATCATATTACTTAGTAGTATAAAGTGTCCAGGTTGTGACGTAGGTTTTGCAAGAATATCAAAATACTGTTATTAAAATTCACATACTTACTACAAAACTATACTGTCTACAAATTCATTCATAAAATGTTACAAGTTTAAATAAGTTTGTTTGCTTTAGTAAAATTTCTTTAAACCATCTAAGTGGCAAAAAACATCTTGCACTGCCTTCTGAAAATTATTCAAAAATTGTACTGACTGTGCTTCCCATGGGATTCGAACCAACGACCCCGGGATCGTTATCCAAACGTTCAGTCCATGTAGACAGTCTACAACAATAAATCTAACTCACCCCAAACTCGTTCGCGCCCAGCCTAGGCCTTGAGTACAATTCGTTCAGGGCGTGATTATAATGGCACTTTTCTAGGAATGAGGCATCGGAGGCGCGCGGAAAGTTGCTCTCGTCATCCAGGAGGTGTAGGATACCCACAGGCTTCTTGCTTAGCAGCTGGATCACTGAAAACAAACAAGAAGGACAGTTAGTTCTTCATGCTTTTGTGTCATCAAAATTCCGAAACAGATCCCCAAGGGAACATACCACACTAGCAGGGCCAGGAATATCAGAAACATAAATAGGTACAAAAATCATCAGTCATCAAATCAATCAGTTTTCTCTCATTTCTCAAAATTCACTTAATTAAATAAGATGATACATACCGGGAGAGTTATCGTTCCATGTTAAGTTGGACCACTCCAGTCTCTCTTTCTGGTACTCCTGCTGCTCCAGCTTGAAGATATGTTTATTGAAGTAATGCTGAAGTGTTTCGTTCGCGTAGTTAATGCAAAGCTGCTCGAAAGAGTTCTCTTCCAAGTCTTCAAACCCGAAGATGTCAAGGAGAGATATTCTGTGAGCGTCGTGTAGCCCCGCGCGGTGGACTATCGAGTTAATCCGAAGAACCAGCCAGTTGAACAGCGAAGAGTATAAAGCTTTAGCGAACGCATCTCGTGCATCCAAAGCCTGGTCTATGGGCAATGGAGACCTCATACGCTCAGCCCTCGCGGCAGTAACTCTAGTTGTCAGTGCTCTAGCCAAAGCCTCGGCAGGGACTTTCAATAAATGCGCAGCCCAACGAACCTCAGCACCTCCGCCTAATTGAACACCTTCTTGCCCGTGACGTAATTGTCTCCTATGGAAGTACACATTGCCAAGATGTAACACCGCAGCCAGTACTCTAATAATATCTTCTCGTTCAGCGTCCCCGATCCCGAGGACCTGCATGGCACCACATAGAGCTGACCAATCGGCACCAGCGCCGGCTCCCCCAGAGTCGCCACCTTGATTCAAATAGAAATAATGTTCCGCTGTGAGCAGACCTCGAGCTTTCCTCTGTTCCTCGTCCAATCCGGCGAGCAATTCGTAAAAAACGTGGTAGTTTCTTTCGCCAGGCGACTGTGTGACTATTCTGGATTTTTCTAAAAGGTAATGAGCAACTCTCGCGCCAGCTAAAGCGCCATCTTTGAAATATAGTTCAAGTAATTTCCCAAAGCGACTAGAATTGTGATTTTTTGGCGTTCTTGCGTTGCCGAAGGCTTCCAAGAGGGGGGCTGCTTCTAAAATCTGTTCGGAGACAGGGGCTCTGCCGGGAGGCGCAGGGGCGACTGCCGCCAGAAACTGGACGGCTAGCTTGGTGGACTCGGTTTTCCCTGCTCCCGACTCGCCGGAGATGAGTATAGCCTGAGGCTGAGGTAGAGATGCGCGCGCAGCGGCGGCTATGGCAAAGAGATGGGGTGGAAGGTCGCCCAGGGCTTCTGCTGCGTGGTACCTGAAACGTAATTTCCACAATATTGTCAATTGTTACTAAAATACGGACTATCACAAAAAAAAAACGTAAGTAGCGGATTGTTTCATTGTTTACTTAAGTTTGGACTTTATGTAACAGTTCTATTCAGTAATTGCAATTGCTAAAATTAAATCTCAGATAAACTACGTATTCACGTAATTGAATTAACTTTTTAGTAATAGCAAAAACTGTTCATTGACACACTGTTAGACAAGGTTAGGTTATACATTACAAGTATTTTATTCAATCACACATTTTATATAATACCCTTTTCTCGCAGCTCTGCCAGAGCGTTAAAAAGTAGCCTATGATTGACCTCGGGTCTTAAACTAAGTATATTCGTACCAAATTTCATCAAAATCCGTTCAGCGGTTTGGCCGTGAAAGCGTACCTAAGAGACAGACAGAAAGTCAGACTTTCGAATTTATAATATTAGTGTGGAGTATGGATATGGATTTAGTATTGTTTACGTAATAGGGTGTGAAAAGGCTGATAAAAGATTATAAGAGATTACAAGGATTTTGAAGGTACTACAATGATACGTACGATGTACGACATAGATTTTAGATTACATACGTAAGATTAGGGCATAGTCTTTTTATATAAATTTTATAGTAAGTATTTAAGTTATAAATTACCCACATTTTACTTCAATAGTTCTTACTATGGAACCATTCGGTTTTTTATGGATGCATAAAGGCACAGCACAGCCTATTGGGTGCAGCGACGTGCTTAGAGATTTTCCATAGGGTAGGCAGAAACAAATTTCAAGAGCTCTTTACTTTTTAATTTTTTCTTTAGGTACTTATTACCTAAATATATAATCTTACGAATGTTTTATCTATTGAAAAATTGAAAAAATAGTATTTTTTGGATAATAAGAAATAAATTATAGTAACTACTCCACAGGGTACAATTCCACAAGGTAGACAATGTCTAAACGTCTTTATGGTATGCACGCCACTGGTTGGGTGTGCTGTGTGTTACTTGTAAGTTGTTACTTTCAACAACCCTTTTTCAAAAAAAATAAAAAAAAATCAGTAAACATTACCTCCTAGCAGTCTGCAGTCCATACAAGGCATCAACGGGTCTGTACGGGTTGACAGCAACCAATATCGAACCAGCATACGTGTAGATCAGCCCCTGTTCGTATCTTAGCTTCAGGTTCCACAAAAGAGCAGCCTCGTGGAGGTCGTGGAGCCGAGTCATGTCGTCCACGCCGGTTGGGCCCAGCTCCTCCCGAGGCCATACTGGATCGCCTTCTTCTTCTCCATTTCCCATTTGGAGAGCGAAGGTTTGAGGCTGGAATGATGGAAGATTGTTGATAAATACATGTATTTTCCAGAATGATCCACAAAAATGCTATTTTGGGCAGATTTGGTTTTATAAGGCATAAGTATTGAGATAAGTCCGCCTTTGTAGTCATTATTTTTTATTGTTGATTGGTTTCAGTACTGTATTTTTTCTATGTATGTAAATGGTGCAATAAAGCGTTCAGTTCTTCATGAACTCGTAGGCGACGAGATGGCAGCGCGCTTGTGACACTTTCAAGTATACATATAGGCGTGCGTCCATTTTTCGCATTTATTTGCATTCATATTTTATGTTCCATACCGCCGCCGTCCACACCTATAAACATAATATAATTTGAATCAATAGATGAAATCAGCAACCAAGGATGGTCAGTTAGAAGCCAAGTGATTTATAATAACAGCATAATGTTATGCGATGCACGTATGCATTCGCTAACGCATGCGCTAATGAGGGTCACATAGCAGGATCGCGATAATCAACGCATGATTGCATGCTTACACGAAACTTGCCTAGGTCACACGAGTTAATTTACTGTACTCTTAGCAAGTATGAAATGTACTAGAAAACAAAAGAAAAAATTTGCTTTAACTATATTCTAGCGTTTGCCAGTCTGTTATTTTCTAGGGTTTCCAAGTCCGTGCACACTTCATCCCTCCAGCGGTACCAGGGGCGACCTACCTGTCGTTTTCCGCTCTGGTTTCCTATTCGCGCAGAATAGTGAGGAATGCAGAAGTCTTGTGTCGGAAGCCAATCTTATTGGATTAAGTATACTCCAGCGTATCCCGGTTGATTAATAGCTACATTAGCTACACAAATGCTAGCTAATGCAAAAAAGCTGTAATGGTAGGTGATGGTAGGAACAGATACGAAAGCAATAAACACAGTGGAATAAGTGATAAAATATGTGTGTACAACCTAAACTCTAATATTTTGACCACTGTATTAAAAGTAAGTTAGGTCCCATGGCGTAGCAAAATTTGATCAATTCTTCTTCGAAGGATCGGACTCGTGTAAACCAGGCAATAATTACGCATGCAAATAACCACCTTTCACCACGACCATTCAATCAAATCCCGACTAAAACTAATTAAAATAATGACCGATCCATTGCGCATGTAAAATAGACAATGAAAGATTTACGCGAAGTCAGCGGGCTATGAAATACTATGAATAGAAGTGGTGTCGATAGTGAAATGTTCCCACTACAGGTCACGAAAGATGGTCTGATACCAGCTGTTATGTCAGAGTAACGGTTGCTCATAGAGTATAATAATGTTCCGAGTGGTTGCAGTTTTATGCCATTTCGTTATACCTTTGAGAAGTAAGGCAGATTTTGTAATGACCTTTTAAATGAAGCCAAGTGTAATATTGATTTAAATAAGAAATTGTAAAGTTTTTTTTTTAAAAAACGAGGATTCTGCAAATTGTTTAATTACGCAAATTTTTCGTTCGCGATATTTCGCCTACGATGCGATGAATGTGTTTATAATAAGCTTATAGATGATAATCTGATATCTTTGAAACTTAATCAAAATCTCAATTCAGTGGCTCCGCAGATCAACTTATTCAGAAAAACACTAGTGAGGTAAGATATGTCATTCATTTGCCCACTCTTGTCCGTAACCTGTGTGGCCGCCACAACGGGAATGATCAAAACAAGTTTCATTTGAATGGTGAACACATTATTTTGCTATAAAAACTTTATAGTATAAGTAAATAATTATGCTGATACCTATTCCATGAATAATTCGCTAATATTGAGTGAACAGACTTGTTTATTTATTGAATAAGCAGTCCGCTATTAATAGCCAAAATCATGTATGTATGAATGTCAAATTCTTTATTGTACGTAAAATAACACATATATAGCAACAAACAAACTTAAACATTAATGTACAAACAATGGCGGATTATCCCTATGAGATCCCTTTCAGTCAACCACTATCAGAGGAAAATAAATGGATGAAGTCATGCTAAAAAAATATGAATTGAGTTGAGATTTAAAAAAACACAGAGATGACGGCAAGCGGATCTTGGTCACTTCTTCAAACAGGCATGATATATTAAATTTGCGTACCTATGCATGTTACTTATGTAGTATTGCAAAATCATGTGAGTTCATATGTAAAGATATTATGCATTAGAAAACGATAGTATAGAATTTAGAGTTATAGTGGCCCATGATGTAAAAGTAAAAAGCACTTTCTGGAACTTATCCTATTTCCAGTACCAATGGATAAGTAAAAAAGGACGGTATGGTATGACGTGTATCCTAGAATATGATCCAATAAATAAGTGTACCTTACCTACCTACCAATCTAAACTTTAAAAGATGCGTTATTGTCAACAGAGTTTCTTTCAAAAAGTAACTATTAAGTTATCAAAATTATTCTTCTTGGTCGTTTACTCCTGACTAAGCGACGTGATGACTATCACGGTCAACACTCGCCACAATACTTCTCTCCAGCATTTCATATCCTGAGAAAAGCTATCTAAATTTAATAAGTAGGAGTCTTGCCACATGGCGAAATGTGAAAATGTTAGCAGAGAATACAAACTATAAAGCATTGGCAAAGATATTAAATTACATTATTAACTAAGACATCCAAACACAAATCCTTAAGGCAGGGAACAGACAATGGCCGCCGTTTCTTCATCTTCGCGACTCCGGACAATCTGGCACTGGATGATCGGGGTATATCCATAACTCTTTTTAAGGTGGCTGGTGTGCTGGATCTCTGCCTCGTCGGGTGGCAGTCGCAGGAGCGGCAGGAGCGAGAGGACGAACAGGATTCTGGAGAACTCCGTGGTGTTGGAGCGAAGCGGACGCGCATTTAATACCAACTTCTAACCTCTGATATGATCATCTGTTTAAATTATTGGTGTTAAGATGCCATTACGAAATAAGCTTATCGACTACAGACTCGTACTGTCATTGCTACTGAAATTTTATCTCATGATTTCTTTATCCGATAATTTTTAAATCCATTGAGACATGACAAGTCCACCCGATTCTCTTGGGGCAGTTGGGGCTAGTGTACATATTTTAGACACAAATTTACACAATAAGGCAAGATTCAAACTAAGTCTCTTTTTTAACTTTATAAAACTCAACAGTGTTGAAACTAAAAATTTAATACGGGCACGATTTCCGCAAAAAATTAATGTAATTTCACAAAGAGCGGCGCGCCGTGCACCGTACGTCAGATGCACCACTGCAACTGATTCAAGGCAGCATGGACTCAATAAGCTAGAACTGTTATGCACTGAGGATAACGGGTTAGCTGACCACATTCAAGTAGGTAATCATGGCACATAGGAGTAGTAGGAGAGTAACGACCAATTGACGGGAAAGTAATTTAATGAGTACGATTTAAAAAGAAATTGACCAAAACCCACGTTGATAAATTTTCAGTGTTTCCCAGTTGCATCTTCAGTATAAATTTCACAGAGCCCAGGGTAAGCTTGATCTAGATTCTGGGTCATATGGAGCGGTAATGGAGCCCCATTTTGACCAATAGGGTCTAGTCATGATCCGGGAAATGTCTGATTTCCTAACGACATCTAGCAATAACAACCGGGATCTTTGGCTTACTTTCCAAATGTGGAAATCTTCCATCAACTGATGAATTAATAAATAGACTAACAGAAGGACTTTATGCTAAATTACATGCTATTTCACAACCTTATGGGTCAAGAAGACATTTAAAACCTAGTAAATCACATACTTAACATATTGTTTCTACTTTTAATAGCTTGTTCAAAAGTTTAGTGTATGCGTAGTGCAGTGTAAGTTTACTATACATTCCATTCATTTCAATCGTTGGCCTTGTGGTCAAACTACTACATCAATGTACTGAGTTACCACTTCGATTTGCCTATTTGAAGATAAGTCAATAGGTTATTAATGAGAAAACAAGCGATATTCTACGCTGGTATAAAAGAATTATAACTTTATAGGCAAAGATTTACATAACGTTATCTTTCTTTCTTTCTTATGGGGCGTGGACTGAGGCCAACATTGATTTTTAAAAATGCCTGTAATAGAAGTGACTGTTATCAAGCAAGACTAGGAACAATGGTTTTACATTGTCTTCCACGATTTACGTAATTTGGACGCATTTTTAATGATTAACAAGACTCTGAATGCTTGCAACATTTGTCATTGTGGCTAAAACTATAAAACGATGCTGCAACAACTCTGCATGTTAGAAATTTGACTCAATGTTCTTTATTTGCTATTCATGTAGAAAGAATTCTTGACCTTTAACATATAATTCGTCACGGCTGAGTAACTGCATAGGGAAAGGGCGGGTCAGACTTGAAACCATTAACCTTGCATTGAGATAATAAGACATCATTATAATAAAGTACACATAATAGATTAGGTTAGGGTTATTATTATCTTACCCTTTGTTTAGTGAACTCTTTGAGGTGATGATTTTATGATAAATGTCGTCTAGAAACAGGTCCTCTGTGAGAATTATTGCATTTCAAAAGGAATATCCCAAAACTGTCAATTTGGCTCTTGTAATGAGGGTCATTAACGTTACCCCCAGGCTCCGCTTGCGTGGTATAGAGACAAAAAGTAGCCGTTATAGACCCGCGCCCATTTAGACGGTCTACTAACTTCAAATTGGTAATATATAACCAATGTTTTGCGGAGTCATTCAACCAAGTACCTGCTATTCAAGTGCATAAGAAATAATCATCGGTTATGGAGGTCACCGGTGACAGCTAAGGCCATTTGACACGATATTTTTGATCTGATAATGATTCCTTTTACTTCAAGTTAGCTCGTTGGATCATTATGCCAAATAGAATTTGATGAAGTGATAGTTTTACGCCAAAGCTTTTATGTCGCAAGATGTTTAGTTGTTTGTTGTATTGCGAAGTTGCAATTGTGCGCGGAGTATAGGAGACACAAATCTTCCCCATAGATTTCCACATGAACATGCATTTGGTTGCATTTAGCATTTTATAGGTCACTATTCTTCTCTCAGGTCTGAAATTATTTTTTGACCACTACATGCATGGACACCTGTAACTCTTTAGGTCTATCGCACTGGACTAACACAGATAAATTTGATTTAGGGTAAAATTCGTCACGTCTCAAAGTTGTTTCGATTAGTGATGTGCCGTTCCCGGAAATTTTCCGAAACATTGGGTATACTCCCCGGGAACTTTGGTCAATGTTCGGAAGTGGGGAAATTCCCATAAATTTACAAAATATCCAGCTAGTATAGTAGTAGTTCGATTCGTCATGCGAATTTTTATCACCCACTGTTGTTTCAGTTCGTCATGTGTCCATATGGTTTTATTTCGCCAAATTTTACATGGGTAAAGGTTCTGATTGGACATAACCAAGCCTATTGGCAGTTTCAATTTGTCATATGTGTATGTGTCTATTTTTAGTTCTAATCCCTCAAATGCCTACCTGGCCATTGACGACAGCGCTGACCAGCAACACCCTGGCGGCGCGGTGGATCTCCAGCAGATCGCCGGGCAGCGGGGCGGAGGCGCCGGTCGGCTGGAACCACACGGCCGCCCCCTCCGACCACTCCGCGAGCCCCCCGGACCCCGCCATGCTGGAAACAAATAAATAACTTTTTGAAGTCTTAATTCATTAAATTCTTGGTCGATGGTCTGATCTGACAGCAGGTGTGCCTCTTGAGAAGATATTTAGTTATTTATTTAATCTCCATTGTACAAATTTTAAACTGTAAAGCACAACAGGCGGACAGCAGTCAACCTTTGGGTTTGGTTGGTTATAGTTAGTAATACAACATCAAGCTTCTTTGGTGACAAAACTAGGAAGCAGTTTTTGAAGAAGAGTAGACCTAGTCGATGTAAGTTGTGGTATAAAAATGGATTTTTATACGTGTGAGTTGAGATAGATATTCCAGGATTTAAGATAAAATAAAAGACAAGTTTTAAATAAAATTTATTTTATTGTTCTACAAATTACGCATAAGTTATTTAACCTTAACATAATAACATTTGTTTTAACGTAACAAAATTATTAAGTTTACAGGAATAATGGTCCCAAACCAAATGGTGAACCATACGGGTCATATGGACTCGGTGGTTGAGCCGAGTTGCAGCAAATAGGGGGAGGAGAAGGAGGCTGTAGACACATTGGGGGCGGTGGAGGAGGCTGCACGCAGAATGGGGGTAAAGGAGGAGGTTGGATCATCATCGGGGGCGCTGGAGGAATTTCAACGTACATAGGCTCTGGTGCAGGGGGCTGGAAAGTGAAAGGTATAGGAGGAGACCCTGGAATAGTCATTGGTGGCGGTGGCGGAGGCTGAACACTTATAGGCGGGGGTGGCGGGGGCTGCACACAGACTGGAGGAGACGGTGGGGGTTGCACTAACATGGGAGGTAAAGGTGGCAGTTCAACTGGAATCGGAGGCAGTGGCGGAGGCTGCACCATCACTTGTCCTAAAGGAGGAGGCTGAACAACAATCGGAGGCGGCGGTGGTAGCTCAATAACTATTGGAGGGGGAAGAGGAATATCCACAAGGATTGGAGGAAGCAAGGGCGGGTTGACAAACATCGGAGGCGGCGGGGGCGGCGTCACGTACACTGGAGGAGATGGAGGAGGATTTACACAAATTGGAGGAAGCGGTGGCGGGTTGACGGTAACAGGGGGTAGTGGCGGAGGGTTGACCATCATAGGTGGGGTCCCAGGAGACATGAGGGTTATAGGTGGGGGAGCTGGCAGTTCAACTAGTAGGGGAGGCGCTGGTGGAGGTGAGACGTATACGGGAGCAGGTGGCGGTAGAGACACGTAGAGAGGAGGTAACGGAGGCATTGGTATGGTGATGGCACCAGGGCATCCTGACTGCACGGGTGCAGGTGCTGGAGCTGGTAACAATGCAGGAGGTAGAGCAGGTGCTAATGGTGGTGGTAAATAAGGGGCTGGCGCGGACAGATAACTCGGAGCTGCTGGTAAGTAACCAGCCGTTGGAGGCAGTCCTAATGGTGAAGCATAAGGTGACGCTGCATAATACTGGGCATTGGCTGAATACTGTAATGAAAAAAAAACTAAATAGTTTAGATACGAAGAAGTCTTCGAAAATATTATTATATTTTCAAATTAAATTTTTTTTCTTACCTGGGCTGTAGCAGCCAGTACCAGCAGGAGAAGTTTAGTGGTCTCCATCGGTGACCAAGTGACACTTAGCTGATGATACAGTGACCCATCATTTTATAGGGACATATTGCCCCAGATAAAGTCGCAATATCGTAAAAATGTGCAATGAAATATCGATTTCCAAATATCATATCGATTATTAAAATAACTGTACAGTTACATGCTGTGCTTATCTAAGTAATCGCATCACATATAAAAATGTAAGATAGGTCACGTTCTGCACATAACTATTCACTTACAAAGTGCAATTTAGAGCTCTATATCGGTCACTAAACGGTAAAAATGCAATGCTTTCATTCTGAACATTCACAGAAATGGAGCCATTAATTTTAGTGCCCTTGACAACAATGGTTCCATAAAGAGGATTATGTTGTCTCTACACATCGAGATATATGTATGTACTAACGTACTAAAGAAGCTACGTAGAACAGTTGCATTGTTTCATTTTTGATAATTTATCATTTTAGCCGCTGCAGCGCTGAAACAATAATACATCTCAAAACATCATTCAAAAATGCAGCGCTACATTTGCTACAAACGTATTTTTTTCAAAGATGGCAGGTACGGTACGGAATGTACAATGTAGGTGTTTTACCTATGTGGTTCCAAAATAATTAAAAAAGACAAATTGCTTTTTTTGATTATTTTTATTTGTTTCTTTTAATAATTAAACGATGTGAGTTTAGTTATATTTTGTCTATGACGTGGTGTAAGTTTGTTGGCAAATCTGAGACCATTTTTGTTTGGAGTTTATTAATGATTTATCAGTATGTAACTGGCAATTTATTTTCTATCCATCTTGGTTAAATAACAATCTCTTATTTACAAATCAAACAACATGCATGCAATGGTATTTTTTAGAATTACGCTGCCTACGCCTATAGTTAATACTTACCTCGTTTTCTAAGTTACCGAAACACATTGAATTCTCTATTTATAAAACTGCTAAACGTTAGTACATATATCTCGATGGTGGATGTAGAGAATTTAATTTTTGAGAAAATTTCAAAAAAGTTCTAAGCCGTAGATTATAAGTACACGTGCCAAGGGCGAAAGAAACCTCATCAAAGTTATAAATTATTGGTGATTCACAGTCATAGTCAGATCACGTGATTGGTGATTTCAATATCAATAGAAAACCAAACTAATAAAAAGGGAAATCTACACGTAGTTTGATAACTAATCAGTTTAATTTGTTGGAATTATTTTGGAAGTATTTATTAACTTCCACCAATTATCCAAATGATTTAATCATCGACTTAATTACATTTGCATATTTATTATGTGTGTGTAAACTCGGTGATTCACTATGTTTCGAAATACGGACAAATGCATAATTCTGGGGTAGCCTTAAGTTGTATATATAAGATAGATAAAGTATTAATCTCAGCTCTCGAGATCAGCCTCTAGGTTATTATTTTTATTTTTTCGCATTTTAAATCAGTTAATAGAGTTGTGAGATTCATAACACCACAGATAGCACAGAATAGATAATAATAATGACGTATTCATAGGATATTAATAATAATAATAATAGGGTTCTTAATTCAAAACTGAACCCTTCAACGTTATTTATGCATCTCTGAATTCGACCTTCAATAATAATTACTAGCGAAACGTGTCTGTAAACATATTACGTGCACCGAGCACATAAAACTGACTTTTCCGAGCATTACATTACAAAGTAAATTTCCACCAATTTGAGTGAAACTCTCGAATGTCATCAAATAAAAACCAGTTCGATTACGAAACACGATGTCAAGTTCAAGATTTGTAATTTGCATTGACGATTGAAGTTTCTGAATTAATGTTGTAAAATGTCCGGACACCTGGCGACCTGGAAAAGTGTCATTGAATCTGAGGACTTCCGTGGTCTATTCTATACTCATATTTTCCAAACATTACATAATGTTTTTTTATACAACTAAATAGGCAAACAGACATGCCACCAGACAAACACACCACCTGATAGTAAGTGGTTACCGTAGCCTATGAACGCCTGCAAGTAAGGGTGTTACGAACGCATTGCTGACGCTGAAGAAAATTTTTCATGCGCTCAACTGGTTGCCAAAGAGATTTTATTACAAGTTCATACATACTATAATGTGGAAAGACTTTTTCCCCAGTCTAATAAGAGAAATAGTTTTATTCTCTTGGTAGAGGAGCTGGTCTAGATAGCACATAAATAGCACTTCCGTCTCATAAAGAAAGATTCCGCAAACAGCATTGTTACGAATATAACGCAATAAAATTCGAAAGTAACAGATTCATATGAAAACTGGTAAAATGTGCTGCTTTTCAACTCGTCCGGGTTATCTAAGGGCATTCAGTATGCGGATTGCGGACTACACACGACCTCTTAAGGCTTTCTCGAACGTCCATCGAGTTAGTAATAACCAACTAATTTTCCAAACGGGGAGAGAAAATAATAAGTGTGTATTATATGGCTTGCACTGTAGTTGCAGTCGAATCGTATATGAGCTTATAAAGTTTTACTTTGACAAAGTATCATTTTTAACATGACAATAAAAATGCTTTTCTCTATATAATTGTGGTTAAGTAAACGTGAATAAATGATAACTTGCTAGATAAGATAGATTTTACGACCACAGAAATAGGTAGTACTTACGTACGGTACTACCATCTGGTGCTATGTCAGACATTGATGTGACAGCATGATATTGAATGAAATGAACAATTTTTAACTAACGTTACTGTGATTTTTTTTTCCGCGAAAATTTCCAAAATATTCATATATTTAGGCTGCTTTTCCTCAAGCTTAAAAGTAAGCCAAACAATTATATGTATGCTTTTGTAAATGCGGAACCCTATTGGTATAATATTGGTTTACCATGTCTCTAATTAATAATAATAGTCAAAGTAACTATAACAAAAAAAAAAAAACAAAATCTCTACTTCTGTAATTGTTATCCCGTGCCGTGTAATCAATGTGATAACAATTCGACTATATTTAATGAAAACAATTGTATATAAAAACTACAATTTAATTAAGGGAAAGGAGGTATCCAATCATAAAGTAAATTAACTGCAAATTGTTTCCTAACAATAAAATCAGCCATAAGGAATTATATACTTTGGTATCTTTAAACATCACCTACATATTTTAGGAACGGTTGAGTGATGTGTATTATTTTTGAGTAGAGATACTTTCACGCTACGAAACAAATTAGCTAAATGTATGTTATTAGCTATTTAAGTCATAGACAAAAGCCTTCTTCCTTTGATACCATACCTCCCGATTCGTTGATGTTAGATACTGTCCACTCCTTAGATTAATAATTGCTCTCGCGCGCTCGCGCCGCGGAGACCATTTTCTAATGTAAGGTCATATAGTCAATCAGACATGATCAATCGACCCAGTAACAATCAGTTTAATTTAAGATTGGTTGGGGTTCCTTCTTGCCTATACTTACTAAGACCATTAAAAAAAATACTTAATATTTAAATAAAACTTTCCAATTAGTAAATCATCGGTCTGTTATGATGCGTTAAATTTTAATTATTTAGCAACTTACACGGAAAAACGTTATTTATTTTATAACGACGTGTTTATCTGGCCATCTGTATCGTTATAAAATCGAAAGTATGACTTATCTGATTTTCAACTGATGTCATATACGGGATCCCTCTTTTACGCATAATTTGTTTTGTCCTAATGTACTTAGGCATACCGAGATAGGTTCTTAGGTAATAATTAAATAATAATTGTTTTTGGCATACTGGTAATTTGGGCATAATTAACTCTTAGGCTAATTTGTTTTGGCATAATGTCAATTCGCATAATTTCTGAAGGCATATTAACTGTAAGCCTAATAGTATTTAGGCATAATAATTTAGGAATATTTTTTTTATTCTATTCTATTCTAATAGGTTATGGTGCGGCGGGGTGACCCTTGGGCCACCCATAAGCCGCCAATACGTATAAATACAATTGGGTTGACGACAAGGTTTAACAAAAGTAATGTGATAGAATAGCTAGGGAACTATTTACATAAACGCAATATTTAAGGTAGTTGTCGAACAATTCAGTCTCACCCTAAATTACCTAGGCGTCACCGTTTCAGTTCCATTAGTATAGAGCGTTTGGTATTATCCAAATTCACATGAGTTTAACTTCGTCATATCTCAGTTAGTTTAAATTTTATCGAGGTGTTTTTTACGAATGTGCCTATGGGTTTAAATCTTTCATTTTAACATTAAAACTATGTAGTCATATATACTATATAGTCATTATGCCTATTACAATATTTACCTTCTCCAAGTGTGCCATTAGTTTAAACTATGAATAGTACGAAAGAACAGATTTGTGAAATTTATAATTAAGAATATTTATGTCTAAATAAACGTTATGCGTAAAAACATTTATGCTTTATAATGTTATGCCTAAACATGATTATGCTTAGATACATTATGATTTAAATAATTATGCGAAAACTGTTATGCGTAAAAACGTTATTCTTAAAAATCATTATGCCAAAAAAACATTATGCCGTGTTACATAATTAATTTTTTTTATGCTTAAAGATCTGCGTCTTATAAAATCTTATTTAAAATAATAAGTTAATATATTTTAAATAAGATATAATAATAATAACAGTTAAAATAACTGTAATGAATTTAAACTATTCACGGTTTTTTTTAAATTTTGATGAGTAACCTCATAGATGTCGGAGTACGGAGTAGACATTTTTTATATTCTAAGCTAAGCGTACTAAATGTAAGTGTTCACTTAGTCAAACATACACAGTCAAATACAATGAATGCGGATTCGAAATCGAATAGTTAGGTGCATCTTTTCCTCTTAGGCACAATTGGTGAAACTAAAAGCTTTTCATAATATATCTATTGCTCGAGCACAAGTAAAATACTTAGTATTAATATTTACTTCATCAAATCATCATAAGTTAAATGAAAGCCTACTTGGATAAACATGCTCGAGCCGCAAAGGCAAGATCTTCCCGCCAGGCGAGGTGGTATGCCTGGGATGGAAAACCGCAGCTCCGACGATGTTCTGTCGGAGGAGTATGCTCCAATCCTTAGAAACTTTAATTACGCGATTCAGTCCGCCATACTTATTTTTGCGTCTTGTATGGGAATTTCGGTTTTTCTGTTTTAGCGCCATCTGTTGCGTCGGTGGTGTAACTATTTGTTGTGCGAATGTATCGCCACAAGTTTTTAAGTAAGTTAATGAAGATGCTCGAAAGATGATTATCAATTTCTGAGTAAAGTCAATAAGTACATAGTATACATACAAGTATACAGTCAATAACTTTACTTTTATGTTGACATAATGCAAATTAAGCACGCAAAAAATGCTTATCAATGCGCTAATCGATACAAAAATACGACCAAATTTGCATTGGGAATTCGTAAACAGTGTCAACATGTTATATTTATTTGCTAGCTCTTGCTCGCAACTCCGCCCGCGTGCTGAATTTTATCGCGCCAAATAAACATGCTAAATATACCTCCTTTGATTTTAAAATATCCCGTTATCAAATTTTCTCAAAATACACCTATGGTTAAAACCACGCTTTTGTACTTATCGTATTAGTAAACAGAAAATAAATAAACTGAGAGCGTTACAATGTTCGTAAACTAAGAATTAGTGAAAATTTGACCAAATTTGTAAACTACTCTTAATTTTATTGACACCGCTTACCTCAAACAAAAAATCTTGGAAACCAGTGGTTATAGGCAGAACCTGCATTATCTATTCTGTATACTATAAACACAATAAATCCGCAAGAATAGAGATACCTTTTCAATTAGTTCTTAGTTAGTGAATAAAAATATTTCGACTCATTAAACATTACCTAAGTTCGCAATTAACCTCGGTTAACTGTTGTTTCATAGTTTGCATAGTTATTATTCAACTGTTTGGATTAAGTTACATAATCTCGTGGGAAATGTAAGTATCAAATGTCAAATAACTTTAAAATGTCAAAGGTAACGTTGACATAGCACTCAAGAAGAATAGGACAAAACATGGACGAAATTGAATTTCTGTTATTTAATGTTCGGAATGTTTTTAAAGGAAAATCCTATAATTATAAATAGTACAATTTTACATATGTTACTCAATCAAATCTTTTTGAAAATAATAGGTGAGATAATTAGTCTGAAACTGGAAGGACGAAGAGCTATTTTTGAAAGTAAGTCTCACGCAAAATGATGGCGAGTGAATGATTTTTGTTCGTCATACATTTCAAAAATGGGGCTCCAAATTGAATGGACCGTGGGCGATTCGGAGATAAAAGTGGCAGATTTAAAACATGTTGAAGTCTGACAGAAAAGTACAAACATAAACATTGAATGACAAGCCCATATTTTTAGAGGTTTGTTAAAAAGGAATAATTTGAGACCATTATCGGCAATCGAATCGGCCCACTAGGTTAGCAAATACAGAAGCCTACTATTTATAAACTTCGTCGGGTTGAAGGCAAGCTAGTAACAAGATTAATAGGCATGACGTAGAATTTTCGATTTCATGTTTAAATAAAAGAGGCATTTTGGTAAAAAAAATCAGGCCGATAAAACTAAAACTAACTGAGATATGACCAAGTTAAGCTCACGTGCATTTTGGACGATAACAAACGCTCCATACTAATGGATACCTAGCGGTGACGTCACGCCTACCTCGGCGTGGTTTAATTTACAAGGGATGAGATTAAATTTTTTCGACAACTACCATAAATATTGCATTTATGTTTTATAATAGTTCTTAAATGAAAGTTTCTTAATGTTTTATGTGTTCATCGGTTATAATATAATTTTATATTTTCAAAATGGACTTTTTCGCCCCATCGATTTTTAAATATTTATAAAAGAACTTCTGTGCAAAAATTAAAAGTGTTAATTTTAATACCTAACGAATTTAAATACATGTATACTATCATGAAATATCATTACTTTTTAAATTTTTGACCCTTGTCGTCATCCCAATTGTCGGCATTGTCTAGAAAAAATCATAATTCTGAACAAAATAGAAAACGTGCCAGAGGAAAGTCTCCAGCTAACTGGGTGATTGGACAGCATTAAGAGAGCAGCTGGACGAAGCTTATATGCACATATAATGCGGTCCACAGTACTGTCGATTGCGCACTCTGGATATGTATTTCCATGTGGCATTATGTGGTCACGATCCTCAGGATTGAGGGACCGATGTAGAAGAACTAACAAGATTTCTATAAAGTTAAAAAAAGTATCAACCCCTAGGTGGATAGTGTAGGCACTACAAGGCTCTACTACTACTACTTTCTGTCTACCAGTTCTTCTAAATCTATTTATTTATTTATTTAAGGTAGGTATACACAACAGGTTACAATCAAAACAATTCAACAACGTAAGTTAACATTTTAAGCTAGACTGAAACCCAAAAACGTGCACACACAGCATGACAACTAATGTAAACACAGTTAAATACACAAAATATTTGGTATCAAAATTATAAAAACTCTAAAGCTAACAAATTAAATTTTACAAGCCTTACAACAGTAGGTTGTAATATGCAGATACTATCTTAGTTTAAAGACAAAATGCAACATGTGGAAAAGTCAGTGGAGGACGCGCTTAACTTGATTTTTAAATGAGCTAAATCTAAAATAAATCTAAAATAATTAGTCTCCACTATTCTTGTTCCAATCTACTAGGGATAGCTTTGTCTGCCGTCTACTCCACAAGGTTCGATCGTTGTCAGTCTGATCATCCAAAACTAATTTTTAAGAAGTTTAACAGGCCGTCTGTGATATTACACGTCAAGTAGATACTAAGTTGTCAGCATGGATATATGCAACAATGCCTACGGTACAGTTACATAAGCGAGAGTTCTGGGATCGAGGGCAACCAGGCAACCAACGGTGTCAGTGGGACGCTATGTTCATGGAGAAAACTTATGGTCGTCGGTTTAGGTTGATAATTCTCTTTGACTCAGACCGAAAAACCTGGATACGACTGAACAGAGTCCGCTCGGACCACGGAAAATCTAACCATCCAACTACATTATGCCATTGTACTTATTGTTTTTCCATGTCTGTTTATGTAAATTATTGTTTTTTTTTTGTACAATAAAGATATTACAAACAAACAATCATAAATGGGGATTGAGGAAGTCACCATTGTGCGACGAGGCATTACGGAATTGTACAATCTGAGGCTGAGAAATCTGGATGTGGATGTATATGGGATGTATGATCCGCGCAGGATGATTGCCATACGGAATGTTTATTTTCATCTCTTCGTCTATTCGTTTTTGTCCTTTTTCAGTATAATTACTTAACTTTCATAGTATTGTCCGATCCCTGCAACGTGAATACACGTTACTTAACTTAATTACTAAAACTTAATAAACTATAAAATAATAATATAAAAATTAATATAACTAATTAATAAAGCCCAGAACATGCACTTGTTAAAACAGGACGGAATGTTACTAGGGTTTGTTCATTGAAGTTAACTTTACCGTTCCGATAGCATACAATTTCTAAACAACTTCCTAATAATCCACTACCATTTGTAAATTAAAGGCCGGAAGGAGGTCGTGAAAAACTCTGACACCAGGGTGTACAGGGTCAATTGACCACTACGTGACCAACTCGAAATAAATGAATTTGTAAATTATTTGAAGTTCAACCATGTTCTATACTGGATGATGGTTTCGAAAAATATCCAACTTATTATAACTAGATCAATCAATGATTTGTAACATATTTAAATTGTTTCCCAAATTCAGTAAGACAGTTTAGAAATAGTTAATAAAACAATTTGTACTGACAATGGGCGAGGGCAAGTGGCGTAAAATCGTTGCTGTAACAAACATTATTGTCTCAAACTAGAAAAGTGGCATGTTTCCGCATCGGCTTGTTTATGACGTAAACGGATGTTGATCATGGTAGGAAAAATGACGATGCAGATTTACCGGACATTTCAAAAAATAAGTGCAACAGTCAACAGAGTAAGATGGAATGTTAATTTTACGCAAAATAAATTCAATGCTGATTGTCTGGTACTTGCCTAATGTCAACAAGTCAAGGGAATTAAAATTGTATTATTTTAGATTTTTAACAACTGATTATCGACAAATAAATGTCGGCTGATTTGTCTCGTCAGCGCGGATTTGAACTAAAGAAGGGAAAACAAAAATGAAATCTCAAAAAGTTTATTATTATCCGAAAATAAGTTAAACAAGAAAATAACTTTATGACGGAGTTTTTATTTCTGTAGAATAACTATAGAGTCAGTTTCAGTACAGATTATTAAATGTAGGTTGATATATTTGTTTAGCCAGTAGTTCAGTCATGTCTATAGTTATCGTAGCCCTGAGCAAGCAAACAGACATCTAAATAAATACACGAATTAGGAAAAATGAGGCATATTTATTTAACAGCCACTTTTTACCATCGCACCTCTCGCCATCGTCAGGGATTTCATCCTCATACCTTGGATCCCATGTTATCGCGTACAGTACGCTTCAAGCGGAATTTCCTCCCTTGTACACTGCGATTATGGAATGATCATGGTTTTCCCAAGTGACTATAACATGGGAGCCTACAAAAAGGGCGTGAAAAAATCCTTCAGGTACGGCAACGCGCTCGTGACATCCACGCAATCGTTCATAGGCTACGGTAACCACTTACTGTACCATCAGGTGGGCCGTACGCCTAATCGCCTACTTAATTCTCTAAAACAAAATTGTGCTTAGACAATCGGATTGATAATTCATCAATTATCAATCAATCAATAAATCTTTGGCTCAGAAATAGGGTTCATTTTCCAGTCAGCATAAATAATACAACGATGAAAAAATATGTGGACTCTATTAGCCTAAATTGCAGAAGAACAAAAACCACAAAACCTACTTAGTATCTTACGAGTACTAACGATATTTCACTAGTTACCTACCTACAGCACAGAATACATAATAGTCTAACTAATATAGGCTATGCCACACAGTAAGCGTACTTTATACATTATTAATCATCCTTTGAGCAAAATAAACCTAGCACGTCACGAGAAAGCAATATTATATTTATGTCTATGTCATTACCAAGTCGTGCCAACTAATTTGGGTGTCCATTTCACAAGCCATCAGTCCAGTTAGTTCTGGCCCAAACCGGTTGTACAACATGTCAATCGATTGCGAAATATCTTGTGAAATAACTGAACAACAATTACACTATTAATTATAAATTACAAAGTAGACATATTACTAACTATAGTTATTAGATTGATCAGCGGTTATAACGTATTTTAACTTTTTAGAAGAACTGACTATCTGCCACGAATAGGGTTGCCAGGTCGCCAAACCTAATAGTCGGACAGACCAGCCAGTTTGGCCGGACATTTGGCTAAAACGGCCGGACACCCTACATTATTGAGGATTTTGTGTCTCAGTATTTAAAGCTTTTCTGATTATTACCATAAATCTTGTTAAATTAAATAAAATGTAAAAAGCCTAACAAAAGCCGGACAAGCCGGACACCGTTTAGTTTGGCCGGACACGCAATCAAAAAGCCTAACTATGTCCGGCTTTATCCGGACGCCTGGCAACGCTAAACACGAAGAATACTTACTTACTCCTCTGGCCAGCGACCCGAAGTAGATCTTGGCTTCCGAAACGAGAGAGCGCTAGAGAGTGTGTTCTAATATAACTATAGAACCACTAAGCATAACAATAGAATACCCACTAAGAATACAATTATACAAATGCATAATTCTGACACAAGCTCTCATTTCGGTGCAAGATCACTTAGCAAGTCGACTCTGGCTAACTGATATATATTTGTGAAGACCAAAATAAATCCGATTCATGATTTCAAAAGAAAACTCATCATCATTAGGTGTAGGTTACATTGTCAATCGACCATGTACACTCTGGTGTCTAGAGTAGTTCGGAATCGCCTCTCGGTCGCTGACATGGTTCCTTTAACGTCTACCAAATTACAGCCGGGACCAACGGCTTAACGTGTCTTCGGAAGCTCGGAATCATCTTTATTAACAGACAATCAGGTGATTCAAGCCTGCATAATCCTAACCAAAGTGGAAACAACTAAACAAAGTATGCTTCCGTTGGGAATCGAACCCCGGGTCGAATATGAACGCCTTAACCACTGGACCACCGAGGCAGTTAATTAAGGAAACTAAAAGTATACAAATAAAGGAAAGAACATTTTCTCAAAATGTATCGTAGAATATTGTAATTTTGCGATCATAATGAATCAGTTTAAAGAATATGGAGATAGATAGATTCCATGACGATGGCGTGCGGAGAGCGGATAGAAAGTGGCTGTTAGCATCATGTCAAACAATTATATTACGAGTAATGAATGACACATTCGTTATAAACATTGTAGTGGAAACACAGAACACAAAGAGAGACGAGAAACAACAAATGGAATTTACATACAACGTGACTTCATATGTTGGATATTCATGTTATAAGAATTCAGTAATTGATGTAAACAAAAATATGTAAGTAGTATTAGTTACTGCAAATAATTTTGCCAAAAGCGAAACCGCATTAAGATTTTCGAATTATAAATGTCTTCCTAATATGTAGATAGTAAATATCCAAATTGTAAAAACTGATTTGCACAGAAGCCAAATGGTAATGAATCTTCTGCAAAAAAGGGGGACAAGCAAAAGTACTCGACGTAATGCGTGAAAGGGACAGACAATTAAAATTGTGTAATTTCGATTGTTCTGCGTAGGTTTAATAAATGTGTTCACGACAACAATAGACTGTGGGATGAACCCATGCATATTACATTATTTTACACATAGAAGCACAATGGTGCGTTTAACGATCTTATTATAGTTAAGGAAAAATTCAATTATAATTTCGCCGCTGTCTTCTGTTTCTTGGAGGTTCATGAAAATTTAGTTTCGGAATCATTAAATTCTTAACGCAACCCAAAATTAAAATCAGTTTTCTTATTTTTGATGATGAGCTGCATAAACGGAGCATTTACTAAGTATTCCGTGGCTGCATGCTTGTTTCCAATGATAATTGTTATACTTGTATATCGCTCGAAAATCATACAATACAATACACATACTCTTTATTGCACCAAAACAAAAATTTTACACAACAAATATACAATATTATAAGGCTACAGCTCTAAATTTAGTTGTAACTAACAAGGTAAAGGACAAATCGTAATCATATAATTAAAAAATTATTGCACAAATCAAAAAATACATTCAAATAGCATTCTCTAATAAACAGAAAATACGATTGTTGGCGATAAAGGCAAATTTTCAAGACAGATCATGCAAAGTGTACAGAAGCAAACCATCTGATGATGTAGCCAGGAGAATACGAGATGACAGTGAGAATACTAAAGTTTCGAAGACTTGACATTAGCTCCATGATAATGAAAATAAATGATTGTCTGCAAAGGCTTGGCTAGTGACCTCTGCATCTCAGGTGAGTAAGGTCAAATATAACGGTGTCTAGATGCAGAATCACGTGTCCACAAGACAATAATTAATTGAAGACACAACTCTGCAATTTTATACGACACGAATGGTTTTGCGATTTATAGTACGTGTTCAGAGCAGTGCGTGTTTATTTTTGTATCGTTGAGCATGTTTTAATGTCGTTCAATGTTTTTCCAGATAGTTTCATTGCCTTATAAACACAATGCAACAATTTTTATGCACCAACTATAATAATCTCAACTCTTCATTTCAATTGCATGTCTAGGCAAAAGAAATAAACTGAATGTCAAGATTTATTGAAGATATGTATTGATTATTTTGTATTTGATTGCAGATTAACCTTACTGCTTTAATATTTGTAACTCACGCTTTTTATAAAATAAAACTGCAATACGTTTATAGTCTCTTGATAAAACCATGGCCATCGCAGCTCTATACATAGTTTTTACTTGGGTCTGATCACTCTAATGCTTTGTATATCCCCGGCCTACCAGGTTAGACAAAGAATCAATGTGTTAAATCGAGGAATTCGTTAAGGGTCAACTACATTATAAGGCCGTATGTTATCTCTTCTATGTTGTTGTATAGGTTGTATGTATAGGTTTTGAAGACGGAGAAAGATTCTTTAGTGACAGTTGTGCCATGATAACAATTGAAAGTACGACGAAGCAAGTGCGCAATTTAACAGTCAACCAATTCAGTACCAAATGAGACATCAAAAACAGATTGAAGTTGAGACGCTTATTATTTTCCAAACAAATTAGTATCATAGACGAAACGTGTAAAGTTGAATTAGCACTTACAATGCAAGCATGTAATCAGGACAGGGTCAGTCCAAGTGTGAGAAACGGTGGAAAGCAACCTCGAGCTTCGGGTTACAGCAGGATCTGTTTCACACGAGGTAAAATGCAGTTCTGATTCACCTGTCACAGATTATGAATATGTGGGATACAGGTTTTATTCAAATAGATAAAGCTTAATAAAAATAAATCATTTTTATTGTAGAATTTAAGTAAAAGGTGTCATTAGATTATGTAGATGTGTTTGTAGTGTTAATTTGGTGTTATTAGGACACACGCGTATACCAAGTAGTTATTTAATGCAAGCATAGGCTTAGTTACTAGCATGTTAAAAATCATTGCTTCAATAAAATTTGAATCTATTCGCACTTTTAAAAAAAATCAGGTTTAACTGACCTCACTTTACACAAGAGAATTATGTAGTAGATGCGCAATTAGAAACAAGGTAAGCAACTCGCTTTTGAGCGAATTATTAAATATTTAAAAGTAAAAAAAACTGATACTTTGAGGCCAACGCCATTACTTCAGCAATAATAGTTATGTCTACAAAAGTATTTAATAAAGAAAAAATGCACGTTTAAATGCAAATCACTCGTTTTATGCCTTTTTTCTTCATTTTCTTTATTGTTTTTGTTGGTTTAATTCTACAACCTTGTAGCTGGTAAGTCATGAATTTTGACTTTAGCAACATTACTTGTACGCTCAAAAATAAAAATAAAGCTGAATCGCGCGCAACCTATGCAAATGCTTAAAATACTTACCTATAAAGTAGTTCTAAGAATTCTTATATTTGTTTATGTCAAGTAATTAGAAGGTATAATCTAAGTTGAAAAACTTAAGGGCGATGAGAGAAATGATACACTCGAGGAAGTTACATAAAATGAACAAGAAATCTCCTTGACAAGTTATGAGGCATTGTTCGTTAGTTATTTCCCTAAATGAAAGTGTTGACACATGTACGCAATGTTTGTTGCATGCAGACCTCTCACTAGTAGGCAAATAAAGAGGTTTGATGGAATCCCTTTCTTGTCGTAACCATAAACTTAGGGCGCGGCTATTGCCACTTTCTATCGCATATTTTTAAGTAGAAAATTCATTTTCATACATATAATACATACATACCATCATGCCTATTTCCCGTAGGGGTAGGCAGAGACTACGGATTTATATTTGCTACTATCCTTACAGACTTACCTCGCTTCTTCTACGCTCATCACTCTCGTCATACACGCTTATTGATTACGGGTACTCCTGACATCCCCCTTTTTAAGATGTCTGCGATTTGGTCGCAGTATGTTCTTATTCATCTTCATAATACAAACAAATAGTCAAAATTGTCCGAAATGGATATCCATACTAATATTATAAATGCGAAAGTCTGTCTGTCTGTCTGTTACGCTTTCACGGCCAAACCGCTGAACGGATTTTGATGAAATTTGGTATAAATATAGGTGAAGACCCGGTCAAACATAGGCTACTTTTTGACGCAGGCGGAACTGCGGGAAACAGCTAGTATACCATATGTCCATTTGGGACAATTTTGACTATTTGATTGATCGTTCGCTATCTCTATGCGTTATGGGCTTATGGGATATAGTTATTTGATCGTTAAACAATATCCATTCCATATAAACTAGACTATGTACCTACGGGTGAGTGTAAGTCAAAAAGCATCGACACCGCCTACAAATAAACGTTCCTTTCTTAATGGTGTAAGTACGTCTGTTAGTGGCTATTACTCGTTTTTTTTACTTTTATACCCTGCTGTAAATAAATTCTAATCAATGTTGAAAACATAGGTTTCACTTTAATAGTTATTAGTCTTATGTCAATCTACACTATGCTCTTTTAATGCCTCATCTTCTGGAACTAATTTCATGCCTTTGTTAGTGTTATCTGCGTTTTTGCAATAATTTAGTATTGAGCTACATCGAGAACGTGACATTCAGTTATTGCTAGGCCAGAATTTGCTGCCTTTGCTAATCTTTAGTACTTCTGGTATAGAAGTAGTAACAATACCGTTTACGAAGGGTAAATCTAATCGAGAAAAGCTGGTACAGCCGTGCCGCTTTTGGCTTGTCTTGGCGGGGACACGGCAGTAGATACGCAGAACAGATTGTAATCGGTAGTTAGGCACAAATATAATTAGTCGAACATTCTATTTTTTTTAAGTGTTAGGAAATTATGCTATTATTATATGAAAATCAATCACCTTCAAGAGTATTTCTCATTCTCCTCAGCAAGTCTACTCTGGTATTTGTGTAATCTGCCTTGTCAGATGCGTTGGCTGAAGTGTTTAGAAAACAAGAAACATTTTCTACACATGCGCCATCTCATCAGCCGTCGGGTATCCGTATTTCTCGAACTTCCGCGAACTATAGACGTGCTATTGACTGTCTCTTGGTGCAAAATAATAAAAGTGTAGACAACGGATAATTTCACTCACATCAACTATATCAAATCAATAAAGACAATCTGGTCAATGCGTCCCCTATCAACATTTTCTACTGTAATACACATTATATAAAAGCTTTTCAAATGAACTGGTTGTACGATATCCATTTTTATTTGCGCATATAAAAGCGAATAGCACGTATTTAATCTGCTCATATTTAAGTTTCATATTACAAAGTTGTCTCGTTTGTTTCATCCACAATATCCTTCTTATTTTTGAAACTCAGTATCATTACTATCATCATCATTTCGAGTAGGTTACGTTGTCTATCGACCATGACACCCTGGTGTCAGAGTTGTTCGGAATCGCCTCTCGGCCTCTGACGTGATTCCTTTAACGACTACCAACGGAATCATCTTTATTATCAGACAATCAGGTGATTCAAGCCTGCAAAGTCCCAAATAAACTGGAAACAACAAAACAAAGTATGCTTCCGGTGGGAATCGAACCCACTACCCCCGGGTCGAAGGCGAACATCTTAACCAAACCACTGGACCACGGAGGCAGTCAACTATTACTATGATCTATTCTTTGATAGATAATGTTTTATTGAATAAATTTATGTAGTTACGAAGTGTTAAAACTGTGCCATCAATATTTTACGTTGTTGCGAAGAAAGTAGTTTGCCGCGCCCTCGGATACATCGACATGAGACATGTCTTGCTTCATACCAGCCATTGAGCTACGATAACGGGTACTTATTAAGTAACTGACCTTTGATTCGGCATTTCGTACAATAAAAAGTCGTCTGGTAACTAGTAACCAAGTAGGAGTTGCGCAGGGATGTAGTTTTGGACCGCCGACAAATATGATTAAAAAGTTATTGGAGAATTGCAAACTAGATGTTCTGTAAATTACAAAAGATATGCATAGGAAATACATGTCTGTCAAAATCAATTTCATTTCAATGGTCGTGGTAGTTACTTGTTATGTGATATCATGATATGTCACTTATCGACTGTGCTGTAACTGCAGTATTTCCTATTTAACATGTAGAAGATATTAAACGATAATAAATAAAGATAATTGAAACCGTCATAAAAATCATAAGCCGGTAACAGAAACAGAATCTCGTGTCGACCAAATTAGAAAATTACGACAGATGTTCGCACAGACTTTCTAACCGGCGGTCGCTAACTGCGTAACCATTTCCCTATTATATTATAACGATGGCATTAAGTATAACAGTATAATAGACTCTCAGACATTCAATAAAAACGAGACAAAATTGCAAGCTATCAAGAAAATAATCCGCCCGAATCTGGTGGTCGCATTCTCTGTTTGCAAATTTACAATTTTCCCCAGATAAAACCTTAACTTACTCTTCAGAGTTCAGGGTACGCTCTACTTATTGACACTGGTTATTACAAAGTTACTGCCCTCAAACTCCGGTCCCCTTTTTACAGGAAAACCAGGTGTTTAAAATTTACAATATCATGTAAAACATAAAACACCTATTTTTTTCTGGCTTATATTAAAACAAACCTTCTTTTACCGTGCTTGTTGTAGGTGACGATAGGTAAATTATTATACTTCTTAACTTACTCGTCAGAAAAGTGGCGGGTTTCATCAACGATGGCATTCCCAAGGAAGATTGAATTTAAGTAAGGCCGGTCTGAAAAATAAATATCTTCAAAGTAGAAAGAAGAACAGAGACATCGCGTTATAAAGTCAGAGACGCGCCCGCATAACGCTAAGATGATGATGATATAAATGTTAAAAAACGAGAGTTCAAAACTGGAGTAGGTAATGACACGGTTGATGCCTAGAAGAATAATGATGCCATAGCAGGGGTCCCGGACAACGGTAAAATAAACAATTGAAGAGCTGAATTGCGTGTGAAAGTACTTTTATTTGGTGACGAAGAAAGGGTCTGTGTTGTGAAGATATGATATTTTTATAATCATGGTCATTCGAAATTAATTTTGGCGAGTGTTTGAAGTCGTCGTCAATCGAACATATTTACCAAAGATTTAAGATACCATAAATAATTTTGCATCCAGATGTAGAATGATCCCTTTCTCTGCGCTATATAAAAATCCGCAAATATTTTTTAATAATCTTTCCCGATTACATACACAACTACAAATTCATAGCGTGGAACGGCGTGTGGGCTGTTGATTAATTTTAATTGTTTAATTTTATTTTATTGCTGTAATGCTGAAGAAATAATTTATCACGTCATCACTTTAAATACTTATATGTAATCAATTTATTCCGTCATCAAGTAGCTGTGTCCTTCATTGGGATATGTTAATCTATTACATGTCTATTATTATTAATTCTGTACCAGGGTCTAAACTTTTTTTTCTTAGCTTCGTATGTCCCACTGCTGGGCAAAAGAATCCCCTCTCGCCTGCCCCCCCCCCCCCTTTGTCCCTGGACATAGCATTTTCTTGTCAGTTATTATCGAATTCTCGAAGTTCGTGTGCCCATCGCATTCTTGGCCTTCCTCGCTTTCTGTGCCCATTAGTTGGGAAACAAGAGGTTAAAATGTAGGCCCATTTTTCGGGATGCATGCGGCAGACGTGACCAGCCCAATTTAAGTGTACGCGAAGAGGTAACAGACACTCTTACACTATTCGATTGAGAATTTCATCTTTATCCACGGTAAAATAACTTTAAAGAAAAAAACTTGACGTCAAAGATGTGCAGAACTCATAAACCGGTGGGACATATGATCTCGAATGCGTTATTTGCAGAAATGCGGAGCGTGAAAGACCTCACCGATTTATGTCTCCTTTTTCCATCGATGGTGGTTTGTGTAATCCACAAAGCAGACGAAAACGTGTCCACGATTGACAGCCTACTTCATTATCTAAATTCGCTGCACCATACGCAAATAGTAATAATTCACGGATCATAGTTGAAAGAGATCTCAATCTATGAATCAACATCATGTCTTCGTGCCAGTGTTTTACTTGTCAGATTATACTATTGTGTGTAAGTGTACTCAATAACCCCGTTTTTAAAATTCACCTATTTTTTATTTGACTTTCATCAACAGCTTTAGAATTCCGGACATGACAATATTAAACTCGTTACCATAACAATACTAAGAACAATGGCCGTGTCGGTCTGTCTGTAGAGTAGAGACACACCTCGTCTATTGTACCGCGACGAAGGGGTCTCACTGTACTGAATTGATTTAGTTCACTATCATTTGTGCCGTTGGAATATGAAACTAAACACAGGCAAATTTGTATGTTATGTATGTAAAAAACTTTATTCTACGCTTAAATAATAAATAAAAAGATTGTCTTGACTATTTTTCGTGTTAAAATACTTTCATGTTGCGTATCAAACGCTCAAAGCATTTGGCGTCACGTTCTGCCCAACCGAATGTTACAGGGATGTTAGGAAATGAAATTCCTTTGAGCATAGTGAGTGACAACTGTCTTATTTTCTCGTGTGAATAAATAGATATTCAACTTCATTACAATAATGTAAAGGGCGTACTTAAAGCTTTTCTACTAACTATTATTACCATCCTATTCTAACTCGAGGACTATTTTCTCACGTATGATTGAAGTCAAGAGTAGGCAGGATATGCGTGCTAACGGACTTTCTTTTAGGGATGCCGAAGACCGGGCGACGTGGTGACGTAAAAGAAGGAAAGCGGACCCTGGGCGCCGAAGCAAACAGCTGAGGATGCAACCGCGAAGGCGCTAAGATGATGATGATGATTGAAATCAAGAGTTCAGAATTGGGCAGGAGAGGAATATAACGTAGTTCCTTCATTACATAGTATCCTCATTATAAATTCCGATTTTCGTGTCGATACTCGGGCACCTGTGATATTCAAATGCATATTTACGTTTGTAAGAGTAGAATAGTAACTTCAACAACAAAGTTTAAATTGAATATTCAATTACTTAAAATTATTTTAATCCACTCTCATCCACTTTTCAATTTGACCAGAAGGCTCCTTTTATGTTGAATCTAGCGGATAATACTCCCACGTAAAGAAAAATCCCGGGGGTTTTCTTTGAGTGGCTGAAGGCATGATGTTTTATGTTGGTTGGTTCAACAAAAATTGGTCCTAGTTAATACTAACCTACTAACAATATTCATATTGATTTCAATAACAAAAATGCGCAAAAACTAAATCAACGGATTGGAATCTCGTGGCGCGTTTCTATATATTAGTTCAAGATTTCTACGTTCCAAAATTCCACGTTCAGTAACATCTTAATCAAAATTTTGAGTGTTTTGCGTGCTCCAAACAATTAGGTCGGACATCGACAAACGAGAGCATGCGAGTTATATTTGCGCGTGTATAATAATAGCCGACCATAGTCATAGAACAATTAGTACAGAGATAACTCTGTATATGTTGCGCCAAAACTTGGATATAGTTAATTTATTTATTTATTCACGGCTACTCACTACACTTAGTTTCCCAAAACGTGTAGTGAGTTCAATACAATTAGTTGGGAATTGACAAAATTAATTATTTCCTTCATTTCATTTTCTCAGCCGAAGCCGGTATTAAACTAACAGGCAGGGACCATGATCAAGTGACTATCAGTAAGGTTTTAGGTAATTATTTTTTGCAAGATTAAATGGCTAGGTCGTTTGGAAAGGATGGTTAGTAAGTAAAGTATTACAGTTTTTAAAATTTCATTTCAGGAAAACCGATCCAGTATTACTGCTTTTTAAAGAAATAAACACCAAAGACGACGACCTTGCGCGTGCATAAAATACATGATTATTTGTTATACGAGTTTTACCTCTGTACAGTATCCGGGCCGCCTGCGGACAGGTGGGTGCGACTTTCTTTTAACTTTTGGACGCAATCTCTCGTTTTCCTTTTTTTCTTCGCTATCTATAACAATGAACCACAAAGACACGAGACAATTTTTATAATGCTTTAAGTATTTCATATCTGTTGGATGTCGTAGTAAAAGAAGAATAAGCTACTGAAGTACAAATTTCTTAATATATCACTACAACTATGACCCTTAATATGTTTTCCGTCATGACCGGAGAGTCAAATTTACCACTAACCTTACTTGTACTAATTTCCAAATGTTTCTATCATATTACCATGGCTCTACATAGTCTGAAGGATTTTGTGGAACTTTCTTATCTTCTACAGAATCCAGCGACTGTAATATCTGAAGGTGGTGGCACAAAATGTTACTGGTGTTGCGTTTCTAGTCGATCTGGCTCGATAGCCGTAATCTCTACACTTTTTATCCACCTAATGCCAAGCTCCTAACATAACTGTACACATTGACATAATTCCATAGCGTTCAGTAGCGTACATAGAATACAACATAGACACATAGCTCGTGTCTAATTATCGCGGTCGGTGGAACTGCTCTTACTTAGTTTTCAACGTCTCGACCAAGTCAATAGACGAACGCCAAGCGTCGAATATCTGCGGTGAGTTAACAGGTAATGGTTGACTGACAGCTGCAGAATGGTGTGTGGTAATTTATAGGAAAGGCGAGACAAATTGCCGAGGAAAATAGTTACATTAGTCTGCGGAAGTTGTACATGTTTGGGCCGAATTCTTTTCTGGATTCGTCGAATAAAATCTTCACAATCTTTCGTGGTTTTGGCATTCAATAGGTTTCGTTGTTCTATGCCAACATTCAAACCTTAAAAAAGTATATGTATATAGCTCAATCGTTTGATGTATTACGGCTATCCTGTGTTGACCTTTCGCACATATTTTAACCAGTTTAGATCTTCTGTGTGTAGGGAACGAATCTCGCTTCGGCCTCGCCACGGTGCTGTTAAAGATAAGTTTTTTTGTAATATCTTTATTTTATTGTACAAAATAGAATCAAAGAACATACAAGCATGAAAAAACAAAAGCACAAAGTTTAATTAGAGATTTGTCAAAAAAAATGCTATGTCTGAACCGTATGAAGTGAGAAGTGAAGATGAATTTGAGAGCCCGGGATTTCTTTTGGACAAACCTAGCATACATCTTTTTCTATAGCTCAAAAATCGACCCCCTGGTGGAATCCGCGTTGTGTTTCGCGTGCCAGGTGGAGTGCAGCAGCCCGTGACGAAGGCACTGCACAAGCGGTCAAGTGGCCAAGGCGCCGCCCTCAAGATGACCCGTTATATTGGCTTACTGTTCAAACAAGTTCTAGACTATTTGGGCAAGTAGCAGTCTCTTCCCAATCAAGGGGTGCCAGGCCAGATATTAGTAAAACCAGTGGGTCAGCTACAGTACAGGTCAGAGGATGAACCTCTTCCAGAATTCTCATCTGTATTTTGGCAAACACGAGAAGTCGTTTGGTTCCTGATTTTTTCATTGTACAGAATGACTCAATCCAACAGGCAGACGAAATGGATGTACTCTGACAATGACATGATAAACGTCATCTAAATATAAGAAAAGAAATACGAGCACCTAGAATGCCCTCATATTTCTTACAATGATATGGTAAGAATCCTATTCAGAAGAACATTCAAAATGGAAGCTGCGTGCGGGAAAGTCAAAGGCTTTCTTCTACACGCGTGTAGGCACGCGGCAAATCAACTGGGACGCGCCTTTTTGGCCAGCCATGCACAGATTACAAATATTCCATTAACATTCTGGCGGGAATTTGCGAAAGTGCAAAGAGCTGTCTTGGTCAGCTTTTCAGATACACTGCATATTAACACAAGAATCTTCACAATATCCTTACTTCAAATCGGTTGGGCGCATTATGTCCGATTCGCAAAATGTCCAACTGTCCAATTATATTCTAAGGGTGGTTTTGATAACACCCAACTTGAAAGTGAAAAGCATATATAATTTATAACCAAAACTTTTATTTAAAAAAAATATACATGTGTATAAATAATTTGGGCTAGTTCTGTAGTCTTGTAAAGAATAAATATGTATGTAGAATAAGTATGGAGTCTTGTAAAGAATAAGAAAAGAACCTCTTGAGAATTTGGAGGTTTCAGACCAGAACAATAAATTTTTGATAGTTTGGGAGCAACTTTAGAGGAGACGTGCCTTATCACTCGTCAAAATATGTCACCTACTTTTTTCTTCTCAAGTCAAAGTTCAATAACCAATAGATAAAACATGAAAACTATACGACACGAAAAAACATGGAATAAGAAAAACAACTGAGTTTTTCGTCCAACCGCGATTGCTAAGGTGCCCCAAGCGTGTCCAATCGCACCTCATTGTCTGGTACACGTGCTCGGCCTGAGGTTGCTACACTTCCCAAATGTCTCGACTCTGTTAACGCTTGTCTTCCCTTTACTGGATCTTCTTCTTCATCGTTCCCTCAATGCTAAGGATCGCGACCACAAATGTATCTCCAGTTTGCGCGATCGGCAGTACTATGGACCGAAGCTTTAATAATAGGTCCATGAATAAAAAGAGCGGTCTATGAGGTTTTGTATTTATCGAACTAGTTAATTAAACTTATTTAAAATAATTACTAACAAATTAAAAATAGTTAGATATTCGAAAGTCTGTGACGGTTATAGGATTATGTAAAGCTGCAGATGACTTCAAAGTTTTTAGATTTTTGCTATCAAGTATTTATGACATGTTTCGAAATCTAACTTAGATTTTGTTTGTATTGTTTGTTACAAAATATTATAGATGTGTATTGTTAGTGCACCATGCGAAGGAACCATCGATAAAGACATAAGCTAAATCATGCTTTACTAAAGTGACTCATTATTTAACATTCTGGTCACATACTATCTGTGTGGCGTGCTAGTAACTAATAAACCTTATGACTAAGAATATAAAGAATAGAATTGGACCATAAAAATGGTAAAGGTTCAGCAGTTGACCGCGCTTGGCATTAGTAATGCACTTGGTAAAAATAATAGATGTTTGATGACACGAAACTTAACAAAAAGTTTATTGACGTAATACCAGATCATGGCGATTTAAGAACTGATTACTAATATAAATCAGGAAATAATTAAACATCAATATTGATGTTTATAGATGAAAAAGAACAAAAACGAACTGGCTTAGAGTAACAATAATAAATAAATATAATAGTTAGATACTCTATGCCTGATACGTTAATGAAGATAATTAACTTGTACATGTCAATCGAAAGACATCTATTGAAATTAAAACAACATTTCTTCAGTATAAGATGCTGCTTCATAACATAGTTTTGCATGACGACTTTAAGTCGCACCCACGACAAATCGGCAGTTGTGTTAATTTGAATATGTAAATAGCGCATTCCGGTATCAGCCAAACATCATTCAACCTACGTACTTCCGACGAAGTGGATAATCGAGGACCTACTTGCATAGTGAGTACTGCAAGTAGTGCTTGAAATGAATCTTGTAGTTTCGAACGTAAAGATAAAATTGGCTTAAATGTGCTTGACAATATGAAAAGCATCGTCAATGTTTGGAGAAATACTGACAGCAAGTAACTACGATCTAATATTTGACGAGGTAATTGCTCATAATTCCTAAGAAATACTGTAACTACGAACGACGAACGATATTTTAAATTCGACTTATCCCTACAGGCACAAGAATCGCCCCGATACTTTTAGTTTATTTCATCTCGAATTGCTGTTGGAATTTATTTATGCCAATTTAAAAGCTTTCCTACGATAGCTTAGCCTGAGAGGAATGTCAGGAGCCTGTTCCTAACATTCTACATCATGTCGCAACGACAACGACCTCAACATAAATACTAACAACTTTTTAACGACAGTGTTTCCTTTGCCTGTAAGGTAGAGGAACGGATATAATGTGGTTATTTAGGCGATGGTCGGATGGAATGATGATGCGACTGAAATTAAAGTGTCTGAGGCTATTACACCATCTTAATTCATAAGAATAAATAATTCAGACGCGGTTCTTGATGGTGAATTATCGTATTGTAAATATCGTCTTGCTGTTTTCATAATTAACCTCAAGCGATTAAAAAAAAAAACCTCAAGCGATTAAGAACAAAACTTGATTTGTGTCCTTTTATCTGTTGTTACTGAGGGAAGTAATCTACTCGTATTTTCAATACAAACTTAGGCCCCGTTACAATTCATTCGAATAAGTTTTATCGGCGTAGAAATGTCGATCGAGCCTTTACCATCACTTTAACCGTTCATCGCGCTATGAATGGTGCCAGCCATTTAATACAATATTTATGTGACGCGTTCCTATGCGTAGTAAAGTAACTGAATCGCAGCGGGTGACGGCGGCACAGTTTAACTATTATTTGGAGTAAATTGTTTCACAGATGACAATTATTTGAGCACCCTCATAAAAGTAGTTTGATAGCAGTAGCTTGGTAGTATACTTAGAATTGAGTATTACAGGTCTACACTCCACCAAATTTTAAGAGGATTTATAGAAGGATATTTAACAATCACGTAAAACTTCTAATAGGTAGAATGTAATAATACGTGATGTTCCTGCCAAACTGCCAAAACCAGTTACTTTACTACAAATTTTGGTCAACCAGTATTTTTTGACTTAACTATTAGTATTATAAGTAATATTGCACTCAATTAATATAGTTTTTACTGCTGCCTTTGTAAGGCTGACCACGTTACTAACCACTAAGGAATGTCGTCGAATGCCTCGCGGCGCAAGCGCATGCCTTCCCTACAGCCGCTAATGTAGTGCGATGTTGCAACTGTCATCTGTGTCTCTACCGTAGCTCGTTTTCCAGGTACCGAAATGTATCAGGGCGCTTCAGGCCACCGAAAGATATCAATCAATCAATCAATCAATCATTTATTTCATTGTGGATCATATGTTGTACAAGGTGGAAATAGTAAATATATAAGATCGATATGTCCTACCGCTAGGGTTTACAATATAAAATAATTAAAGGTCAAAAGTTACATTTCATTACATGCATTCATTACAAAGTATTATAGTCAAATTCAGGAATTGTTTCAAATAGACGCATCACAAACTTAAGCTACGATTGAGCTTGATAATAAATCAGACTTTCCAAATCATCACTAAAGTAGTCTTTTAAGCTATAATAGCATTTATCAATAAGCAAATTATAAAGAGCTATCTTGAATAGCTTTATGTCATCCAGTGTACGCAGGTATTTTGGAAGTTTATTGTAAATCTGTGGTGCTTTTGCAAAGACAGATTCTCTCATTAACTTTGTCTTATATGTAGTTACACATAGTTTGTCAGAGCTGCGAGCACGCTCACGATGTTTGAATTGATTTATGTTATTCTTAGCAAACAAAGCACATTCAAAAATATACATGCAAGGTAAGGTAAGTATACATAAACTTTTAAAGTGTGGAACACATGAATCAGTTTGTTTGAGTTTGCATATTGCACGAATGCATCGTTTCTGAGCTTTGAAAGCCATTTCCTTGTTAGTGGAATTACCCCAAAATATGACACCATATCTTAGAGTAGAAGCAACATATGCATGATATGCAGTCAGTACAGTATCTCTATTAACTATCATTTGCAGTCTATATAGGGCGTAAGAAAATTGATTTAGTTTTTTGCATACATGTTCAACGTGCGATTTCCAATTCATGTTCCTGTCAATATATAATCCTAAAAATTTTGTAACTCTGGTTTCTCCGATTTCGTTATTATGATAGTTGACATGTAATGTATTAAGGTCATTGCCTCTTTGTATGAATGTCATGGTTTTAGTTTTATTTATATTTAATGTCAGGTTATTTTGATTAAGCCAGTTTATTACCTTTGTTAATGTGCTGTTAACGCTAGATTCTAGGTCAGATTTTGAATTATTTTCGAAGAATATTGTACAATCGTCTGCAAAGAGGGTCATTTTATATTCTGTAACATTAATAATATCGTTTATATAAATAATGAACAGAAGGGGTGCCAAGACTGTGCCTTGTGGAACACCACATTCGACTATTTTTGTTTCAGAGTTATATTTTTGTTCCGTATTTGTTTTAGCGCAGTGTTTTACAATTTGAGTTACCTGTGTTCGGCCTTTTAGGTAGGAGTTTATCAATGAGTAGGCATTACCACGTATTCCGTAGCTGTACAGTTTGTCCAGAAGTTTATCATGATCAACATTATCGAATGCTTGCGTCATATCCATGAAAAGTGCGGCGTTTGGAATTCTTTTATCCATGCACCCTATCACGTTACCCAAGAATTCGTATATAGCCGTATTTATTGTTTTTTTTTTTCTAAAACCGTATTGGTTTGGAGTGAATGCATTGTTACCTTCGAGAAAAGAATACATTAATTTATGTATAACTTTTCCAAATATTTTGTCAAAAATGGAAACAAGTGCAATAGGCCTAAAACAGTTTACGCTAAGTTTATCACCTTTTTTAAATATAGGTTTGATAATTGATATTTTTAGTTTTTCAGGAAATATGCCTTGTTCTATGCACAAGTTTATGATGTAACTTAGAACTGGTGATATTTCATCTGTTACATCTTTAATAATTTTTGTAATAATACCATCATGTCCAGAACTATTAGTATTTTTTAAGGATTTAATAATGTTTGCAATGTCAAATATAGTTGTCGGTGTCATAAAAATTGTATTCAGAGAATTGTTAGGATAATTGTATGATTTAGCGTCATTTTTCTTACTTTTATTTAAAAAAAAGTTATTGAAGGCCTCCGCTATATCTTTCGGATCTGTGATAATGTTACCGTCATGTTTTATTGTAGATACATTTTCTCTAGGCTCATTGGCTTTGGTTTGATTTATTATCTTCCACGTTGCTTTACTTTTATTAGTAGAGTTTTCAAGATAATAATTATTTTGAGATTTCTGTGTTAATTTGATTATGTTTTTAAAACGTTTCGAATAATCCTTGAACCTTAGTTTGTTAGCATTATTAGGAACATGTCTGTATTTCCACAACAGTACTCTCTTACGTTTGCTACATTTTTTAATTCCTTTAGAGATCCATTTAGGTTGACTTTTAGCAAATGTTCTTTTCATTAGTGTAGGAAAACAAAGATCATATATTAGTTTAAAAATATCATGAAATCTGTTAAATGCAGTGTTAGGGTCTTGTGTCTCATAGACATCGTGAAAGGAAAGAGATATAATATATTGTTTAAATTTATCTCTATTTTCATATGAGTAATCACGTTTTTTTGTAAACCAGTACTTAAGAGAACAGCTGCGTTTAACAGGACATTTTATAATTTGAGCAGTGTGGTCTGACAGCGCTAGTTCTGCAATTTCTCCTTTAGTACCTTTTATATTATGCAAAACATTGTCTAAACATGTTTTGCTCGCTGGCCTTGTTATAACATTAAATTGGATATTTAGATTGTAACTGTGTATTATTTCAATAAATTGTTTAGATTTTTGTGTTTGTGATAGAAGATCAATATTAAAATCACCGCAGATAATTAGTTTTTTGTTTTTATTCAAAAATGTTGTTAAAAGTTGTGAAAATTTAGAAAAGAAATTATTGATTTCATTGACTTTATTATTAGGGCTTCTATAGATACATATGATACAAATACCATGTTCTATTATTTCAATTGCAGATATTTCAATTATATTAACAATCGACATAGAATTCAAATCTGTTAAAATCTTATAAGGGTGATGATTACGTACTAAAATGCATGAGCCTCCATGTCTCTCATTTCTCATAAAGTGAGTTGCCAATTTAAAGTTTGGTATATGTAGAGAGTATTCGTCACCGCAAATCATATTGTGCTCTGTAATACACAGTATATCCATAGGTTTCCCTTTGTTAGCCAATTCATCAAGGTGTACAGTCAATATGTCTGATTTATTAACAAGCCCGTCTATATTTTGATGTATCAAATATATGCAATTATACACGAAATAAACCATTGCCACCTGGTGTATCAATAATTTCAACATTGGCATTATTACATATGTCAGATTCATTGTCATTTATATTAATTTCAGTATAGTCATTATTACATAGTTTATAGATACTACGATTCAGGTGTTCGCAATTAGTTTGTGTGCTTTTATCAATCATTAATCTATAGCATTGTCCATTACATTTAGTTATGTTACTAGTTGGTATAGTGTTTTTATAACATTCTTTATTAGTTTTATAGCAAATACGCAGTATTTCCCGCAAAAGTGATCGGGCCAAATTTAAAGAAAAGTACTTCTGATACGGAATAAATCTATTGTAGTTTTGATCTACATATGAGACATTTGTAAATTTGTTACACAGAAATTGCAAAGTGTAATTAAGTTTTCTTTCGTGTAAAAATTGATTATATGGTATCTCACTGACAATTACATTTGTGTTATTAACTGAACGTAACCACATGCCTATATGAGTTTGAATATCATAAGGATTCTTATCGTTAGTACCACATATTAAAATAACAAAGTCGTTACGGGTTAGCTTATTTATATCTGTCTTCATAAAGTTCACGACATCAGTCAGGCGTGCCCCCGGCTTTATGTAACATTTTACGTTAAATTCGGTACCAAGCAAGTCTTGTAAGTGTTGCCTTAGTCCTTTTCCCTGTTGATCCGCCAATATAATAATTTGTCTCTTCGGTTTATTTTCGTGATTTCTTTTTATACTTTCCTTGCAAGAATAAGATGTTATTACCTTGTCCGAACTGTTAGATTTGCTGTAGTCAATAGATTGAAATGTTGTTTCATTATTATATAATTTGTGTTCCGTTGTACTTGCATGTTTGGGTGGAGTCTTTATGTTAGAGAAAGTCGCACATACACTTCTATCTAGATGCAAGGGAGAAATTCTGGAGGTCTTTAATTTTATATTTAACATTTTTTTGCGTAGTGGTGTTGACACTATCTTATTACTTGTACAGCAGTCAGTAGTGAGTTTCTTCAAAAAATCCATTTTCTTTTCTTGGTCCCTATTTGCTTGTTTTAATTTATTATTTTCAAAATTTAATTCTTCAATTTCCTTGTCAGCACTCTTTAATCGTTCAGTTAATGTCTTGATTTCAGTTCTTAATTCTTCTGTAAATGAATTATCTATATGTTGAGTTGCGCTGTGTAAACTTAAAGCAGTCGAGTCTAATAGTGTTGAGTTCAGCATATCATCATAGCTATCGTGTTTTTGTGTTACGGATAAGTCCAGTTCAGATTTGGATCTAGATATCTTCTTTCTAATAGTGACGTTTTCCATAGTGATACTATTCCAAGTACAACTCTCGGCTGAAAAAAAATTATACACTTGCTGGGATTCGATCGCGCGACCACTCGGTCAGCGTCCATACGTTCAACCACACGACCAGTGATACCTTTGACAGACTGACGAAATATGCAGTCTAAAGAAAGTGTCCTCTGTGTGTTTACAATCTATTTTATTGAAGAAAATGTAGATGGCGTTAGTTGACTTATGTGCTTCTGCTTTATACTACGAGCATGCTTTTTCACTTGTTTTACACCTTACGTAGTTGTAGTGAATCAAAGTGCTTTTTGTTAATTGATCACTTAAAATTTGAATTTTATAACGAAATATTTTATCGCATTTTTACAATTTAGAACACATTTAATAGTATAGGTTCTTATAAAGTGTATTTATTTAGTTATTTATGTTTTATGGCATCGGATGCAATGTTGATATCACAGCATTACATAAGTTTTATTAATAAATGTCTTTGTTTTAAGGCACTACAAGATCCAGTTATGTATGTTGCACTTTTTTTACACTTTTCTTCGAGAAAACACCTTCACAATATAATCACAGCTTATTTCATCAATTTATTTTACACGTATATACTTTTATTTATGTAGTATTTTAGCAAGAGTATTTTTATTTATTTAATTAGCGCGGAGCCGATGTTACCGGTGCTCAGTTTCGGCTCAGGTCCTTAGCTCGATAGGTCCTCAGTAGGCCCTAATAGTGTCGGCCCTTATGGCATTGAGCGTTTGCTACCGCTTGCGAGTTTGCATTGCTCGCTTGATAAGAGGCAAAGCCCATGGCCGAGGTTCGTCCCAACTGGGAGCCCTTTTTGCATTTGCCGAAAGGGCTGAGTGGTTATTAGCCCTCGCCTCAAACTGTCCGTGTGTAAATTTTAAAGGTCACAGCTAAAATTGTAGGTCATTAAAAAAAATATGTCTCTACCATGAGATATGTTCTTTTATCGATATTTTCTGATGTAGCTATATCTTATCGTTACACATATTAATATGGCTTTAATGATTGAACGGCTTCCATCCAAAAAATATATCCAGTTTTTGCTTCGACTTAGCAACTTCACTGGATTTGATGATCTGATTGATCAGATGGATTTTTTTGATTTAATGTCGTTGGTATGCCTTCCCTACATTTGTTTTTTCTTCTGGATAACATATTAAGATTGTTGTAACTTTAAAATAAAGAGTTTTTTTTTTATTTTATTTATTTAACTTGCAACCATGCTTTTCCTATGGATGTTTCTAACGCAGACTACCTAGCAATTTGTATGTCAAATCTGTAAAGCAAGCGCCCATGGCGGATAGTAAAGTGACAACAAAATCCATGCTAAAAAAAAAATATGTAAGATTAGTTACGATTATCAAATCTCATGATGGGGACACAGTGAGTGAACGCATATCGCACTTAATGCAGTGCAACGCCACGAGCTGCCTTAGCCTACCTGTTTTCTGGTAACAAAATATATTAAACAGAAGACTTTTTGGAAAAATTGAAGAATGTGGAATAATTACACTTGTTCTTAACTCTTCAATTTATGATCAGACTAAGGCGAGGGTAAAAACTAAGTTCTCTACAATAATAATAAATTTAATTGCTATTGCAACTCTCGAAGGCAGTGCAACTAGTTATCCAAGTTTCTATTTATTCTACAAAACCATATAATGTGCAAACGCAAACTTGTGGAGTGGCTTTTTATTTGATTTGGGATGTGTTTGCACGAAGTAAATATGTTAGTAAAAATATCCATAGTTTCTAACTAAGCACAGAGTATTACTTAGTTATATGTCTAAGTGGAAAAATTGTGAACTGCAAGTCAGCAACACCAAGAACAGTAAAATATCTGCGAGATTTCGCTAAAGGTCACTTTTTCAAAGGCTTGAAAAAGGTGTGATGATATTTTGTATGCATGGAAATAAATACAGACATCCATAACTATGCATTGATTTGCTTCCAGAAGTAAGTTTGGTTTTGTTTCGACTTGGCGGCAGTACCAATAACTGCTGACTATCTAACTTCCAGGTCATGATAGAAATTACTGATTCAATGGTGTTTCTTCAGAAATAAGTAGGTAGAAAAATACACATTCAAAAAACCGCATTGAAATAGTTTAAAATGAAATCTTATGACGTTATTTCGGTTATACCCCTCCAATCCAAGTAATAATGACAACCATTAGTGATGATAAAGATCGTGCTTGCGAACGGTTTAGTATTTTGAATAACTTAACAAAAACAAGACATTATGAATTTAATCAAAAGAGAATAATTGAGAGCACAATTTTAAGATATCCAAAAGCGGACCCAGGCTGAGATTCTCAGGGCTTCCGAGATAAAAGTTTAATACACCTACATGATAAATTTGTCGAGAAATAAAATGGCGCCTAACTACATAAAACAAAACCGTACAGAATCAGCCTTCAAGCTTCCATGCTTATTAATAGTTTGGGATGCAACCGGAAAAACTATGAGCTGATGAAGATAAAGTTGTCGGCTATGGTAATATAGACGCTGACATCATAGCCGACTAAGTATTGAGACGGCAGATGGCACAATCAGCTTCTTAGCAAAAACAACAACAAAAAAGGATGGCATCTTTACTAACTATTAATTTTAGTAAAGATGCCGAATACCTAAACATATCTCTCAACTAGTATTTGATATGTCATAATCGAATAGATGCGAAGTCGAAAGCGAATATTTCGTCAAATCAATCATATGCGTGCATAACTTTTTAATAGCATGAAAGTGTTACTTAACACATCACAGACTACCAACAATTCTGGAGAAATTGTGCCCGAGCAGTGTGTCTTAGACACTTTCTACCGAAATCGATAGAAAATACTCGTTCACGTGAGGCTAACTCGTTTGGGGAATTCGGAATTAAGTATCTGATCAATTTCGATATGTTAATTAGGATTACGATCTACAAGTGGAAGTTAGATCGCTGAACAGCTATAGTTCTTTATAGTAACTACTCATACACAATAAAACAAAGAAAAAAACATGAATGATGTTGATGTAGTGGACTATCTTAAGATCTCTTCTAGAGGAAGATTTTTTTTATTTTTATTAAGAATAAGATAGAAGAAAAGAAACTAACTATTGAGAGAATTTAATAATTTAGTTTTACAAGTTACTTAAGTTATTACCAAAGAAACAAGTAACACAACTACGTGCGACGTAAGTGAGATAGGAAAGAAAATTCCGAAATCTTTATGGGGATTATCACAAGGATTACTGTTGGTCCCATTTTTGAATATCATCATTTAAAGCTTTAGAAACATAGTAATTTCCCACAGCTAAATAGTCAAGATATGTTAAGTAACATTCAATAAAAATATTTATTCTTAATTAAAATTTGCGCAAGTTGCGTAGTTCATTTTAGCACTCGAATTAAGCATTGAGCAAGAGAGCGTGATTGCATATCGAATGTGGGTGAACCATAGACAATGCCCCAATGTCGACGCCTCCGATCCGAAGATGCTGTGAATGCAATATTATGCCATTTGAATATACCTATTTAAAAGTTGACGTTGACCAGGATTTAGTGTTGCTTGTACAGAGTCTCCCAACAATACGACAAGATGACTATGTGAAACATCATAGAAGGAAAGAGAGAAGGACAAACGAAACGTAAGAAAATTAAAAGATCCACCGACTAGTTAGTCTGATTACCTTTTACTAGAGAAGGTTTTCTATGATTCCCGACGAAGATTTATAATTTTTAGACCCATGTAGGTGTAGGCATGGGTCTTCCATTCTTCCGTGTCATTTGCTAATTTCTTTATATTTTGATACGATACTACACATACTTTCTTCTATTTGTTTTATGTAACTGTGCCTTACACCCGTATTCTTAAACCTTCACTCAAACTCGACTCAAAATTACTCCACCTGTCGTGAATGACAGAGGATAACTTGAGGAAATGGACTGTAGATTTTATAGGTATTTGGCACTTTGAAATTAAAGATTTTATATATTTACAAACTGGGAGTGACTATTCCGAGGGTCGCGCACTTGTCTTGTCCATTACTTGCTTGCTGTTGTTTGAATGAATTTTAGGACCGAATTAGTGCCCTTTTATACATTAAATGAACCATACGACGCATGCGCAACCCCGTGAGCAGGTACTCTCCCTCATTTACTCTTTATCCAGTTGTGATACAGACATTTGAAATGCGAGGTCAACCTCAGGTTACACGTGTCGTATGGACACGTGTAACCTGAGGTTACACGTGTCAAGGACGAACACGTGGATACATAAGTACAAACAATATTCAACTTTAATGTGTATGCATATGGTTCTCTTTAGATTGACAAGAATTAGAGACCTCTGATATGCATTTACTATTACATGGTTGTATCGTACATGACAATAATAATACTTATAACGCTCAGATTGACAACAAATGATGTATAACTAAAAGACATGAAAGATAATGAGTTTAAGGAGAATTACAATCTTAACCTACTTACAAAATAAAGGAGTACAAAAAGGAACGACGTTTTATTTATATTATTTACAGCTTATATGCGACAGTTATTTACAGCTATATGCGACACCACCTCATTGGTATGATTAGTTATCACAAGCTTCCATGACTTGAGATGATTTCTCATTGGAGGCGAGTATCGAACTGTCAAATATAAGGTTGGTCGAGAGGTACCTTGAGGCGTCCTTGAAATGAAATAAAGTAGATAATAAACGGGTTTTTGGCCTAGGTATTTACTTACTTCATTTTATTGTTTACTCTTTTCTTTTGTTATTTTAAATTTTTGTGTTTAAAATTGTTATCATAACCTCATTGGGGTTTGCTCAAGCAACCAACTAAGAATGTCGTTTTCAAGGGAAGTTCGAGGACTTCTTTAAGGCGCCCTCGAATGAGTTTGAGTGAAGGACGACGTCTACCTTAGTTTCATCCTCAGGTGTCTTTAGCTTCAGAGCCAGGTAGGTTTGGAAAACTTAAGTAATTACTCTAGTTATTTCTTTGGCATGTTCAGTAGCCTAACAACGAAACGACGTAGTGGATTTTGCTTGAGAGGACGAGAGACTAAACCGCCTGAGAAAATGTGGGAGAAAATTATTTTTTATTTTAATCAATTTTCTTTCTTGTTATTATTGAGGATTAACTATGTTCAGTGGCTGCAGACCCGAAGATCGTAGGTAAACATAACATATCTTTCTTTTGATAGTTCCCAGGTTGGGTAGGATTTTGCAGGCTTGAATAACGTGATTCGTCTGATAATAATAACGATTGCTTGCTTCGAAAAAACGAGGAACCGGGTCGAAAGCCGCAGGAATTTCGGCCAGGTTGTACATGGACAATTGACATGTAAACCAATCGAAATGAATTAATGAATTTCGAATCCAAAGCCTCAGACATTTGTGCTTCAAGAATTACATCACCTTTCGGTCCACCGGCTAACAAACCGTAACCAGGCCATGAACTTTGAATCAGCTGACGTCAAGATGGCTCGCAAATCTTGCAACCAGTGATCTCATAGGTAAACGAAATTAAACATAGATAACCATCGCAAAAAAAAATTACACGCTTGCAAAATAAGATGATTCTCACGAGTTGTCTTGTCCGTGGTCCAGAGGTTAAAACGTTTGCCTTAGACAAGGAGGTCGTGGGTTCGATTCTCACAGGAAACATACTATTTTAGTTTAAAAAAGGTTTTTCAGAGGTTCGAATGTGTTAGCTACCAATATTATCCGGATTCATGATGCCGAGAATCGGCCCAGCGTTGTAGAAACAATCTCGAATACTTTACGAGAACGTACCACTGTAACCGAAACCGTTGATCGGAAGAACGGAACTCCATACGTGTTTTCCAGGCTAAAGAACTATGTCAGATAGCCTTTACACAAGCTGGAAATGAATGTGTTTACCACTAAAACGCTAACACACCAGAATCATGCCCCTGGTTTGGTTTTATTATAAAAAAGGTTACGAAGGTCAGAAGGCTGTTGCTCGATTGTTATAACCGGTACCGCTAAATCTACGACCATGATTGAAAGTGTACCCATCGCTCTGAAGCGTAAGTTCAGGACGCGACCGGGAAACACGGTCGGGCAAAGAAGACTTTACATTTGACAAGTTCTATAGTTAGAGAAGAATATTTATGTGTGATTGCTTTGGATAGAACACTCCCTCTCTTTCAATGGAATTTATTGGATGTAGTAAACGTCACGTAAAAGACTAGTTTCTAAGGGTCACAGGAAGCAAACTAGGGTCCAGGTTGATATTCCAACAGGACGCCGATTCTCGTGCCTTTCAAGATAAGTCGAATGCGATATTTGTCTTAAAAAGGGCGGACATAGACGTACAGGGTTTTCTGCAGTTAGCCGCCATGTTTTACAAGAAATCCCCAATTCGACTTCGATCTCTAAAGGCGCGAGAATCGGCCCCTGGCCGTAAACACGAATATGATTCGCAAAATTTACGACAGACAGACGGTAGGTATGGAAAACCTACTGTACCTATCTATGTTTTGGCAGTCGTAACCGGGGATACGCTTAAATGATGGAGAGATTTAACTAGTTAGCTTCTGTTCTAATCTGGAGTTCTATTTTTGAAATGTATGACATTATTTCGAATTAAAATCGTTCGACGCGCCGATTTTGCGTGAATCATACTTTTATAAAATAGCATTCCTGATTGTACTTCTAGGCTGAAGTTGAAATTAAAAGTATAGTGTGGTCCTAAATGAGTCCTTAGCTTACCAGTGTTTCTCAAAGGTTCACCTTGTAAATTCGTAATTCCTAGCGGTTTGAAATGAAATCGTTTAAATGAAAATCGTTCGATATCGATTAAAATTCTTCGATATTGAATTATTATCAAAATGATTTTCGTTCGAACTCGAATGATTCAAAAATAGCACTCCTGTAAAATGGGTAAATATGATATAGTAAGCAAGATTTACAGAAGTAAAATGATATACATTAACAGCGATTTTTTAACCGACTTCGATAAAGAGGACGTTCTAGGCTCGACTGTAAAAATCTTTGATTTCCTTTAAGGTTCCGAAACCAAAGTTTGAGAACCGCTGCCATAACACAAGGTTAGTGACCGGGGTCAAGACGTCGGTCGTGGCAAAACCATGAACCACCCATGAACCTACCTCCTTTGATATAAAAGTAAAACAATTAGATGAAAAATAAAATAAACAATCAATGATTATTCGGAAGGTAGATTGGTTTGAGTACCTAATCGAATTGGTTTCGAATGTACCTATCGAATAGCCGGTTATATGAAAAGTTGAACGGTAAAATAAAAAATTGCATTGTTACAATAATCTATTCAAAAATAAAGAATTGACTGCAAATAACAAAACCTCAACGTCACACAGACACGTACGCTATAGAAGTAGGTAAACTTACAGGTAAATACTCTCGAGACACCGAAGTTCCTTGAAAACCTCCGTCAACTTTCACTAAACTTCATACCACAAGTATCGAACACAGTTGTCACAATATTATTCACTTATCGATAACAAATAAACACTCGAATAACAGTAATTTACACACATATTTTGATTACACCGTGTTGAAATGTATTAAAATCCACTGCCGTCAAAGTGCTATCGCGGACTAACAAAAAAAGACTGGCTGTTGGCTGGTTGTCCGTACGGACTTGGAGGTTGTGCGAAGCAAGCGCAACACCGCATTCCAGATAGAGGTACGTAAAACTTATCCCTCTCGCTCATTCATACGACCAAATGGCTAGAGCGAAAAGGACAGAGTGGCAAGCTCACCTGTGTAGGCCCGTTATTCAAACAGGTAAACGCATTATTAAATTAATTATCAATGAGAATCGTACGAAAGAAAACTAATTAATGTATTATTAATAATAGATATACCTACCTACATTACCTACTTTTTTTGTAAACGTATAACTTTGGCGCTGTAGTAGATATTGTCGCATTTGATAAACCTAGGTACAAATCCCCTATCAATATCTGGTAATTGCCAAATAAAGGTAACTTTTGTTACTAATTAATGAAAAGACAAACTAACTATTTGAAATAGAAATTTCGTGTAAATTATATTGTAGGTTTGTAGGTACCTACTATTACTACTACTACTATAATCAAAGCCTAGTCTAATACCAAAGGCCACTAAAGTTTTAACGCCTGTCGGTTTAAAACAAGCAATTATTTGCAACTCAGTTGTTTTGAGGCGCTGTTTCGTCAATAAAACATCATTTTTTTAGCCTGTAGATGTTATGACCCACTACTGGGCAAGGGCTCCCCCTTTGTTTTCATTCAACAACACAGAATAAGGAAAAGAAAAAATAGTGTCCTTTTCTGCCGTGTCGTACCACAACTATCGTCGGTATCGCAACGTTTTTCCCCATTGCACACCAAGTTGCATTGAACACGGTGTAAGCCCAAAAGACGGCTCGACCTTTAAGATATTCGACGATATGGAATATTTCATTGATGGTCACTTTCCTCCTTGCCAAGCCCAAGAGTAGGGTTGCCAGGTCGCCAAACCTAATAGCCGGACAGACCAGCCAGTTTGGCCGGACATTTGGCTAAAACGGCCGGACACCTTACATTATTGAGGATTTTGTGTCTCAGTATTTAAAGCTTTTCTGATTAGGTATTGACATAAATCTTGTTAAAGTAAATAAAATGTAAAAAGCCTAACAAAAGCCGGACAAGCTGAACACCGTTTATTTTGGCCGGACACGCAATTAAAAAGTCTAACTATGTCCGGCTTTATCCGCACGCCTGGCAACGCTACCCAAGAGCCCAACAAACCCAAGCTATGAGAGATCTTTGATAGGTAACCTACGTACATAGCGTAGAACTTGGATTAATTATTTGTCAAAGCGTTTATTGTCATTAAAAAATTTCTACCACGCCAGACAAAAAATAAATAAATATATTTGTATTTTTAGCAAAATAAATATATTTGCATTTTGAGGCACGGCGGCGGAGGCATCGCCATGGCCTACCGCGCCAATTTTAACATTGACGCTTCAACGATAGTAGGTACTATTAAATATTCTGTGCCAAAAAGTGTGCTACTTTCGCGATGATACGATGCACTCAAAACTGATGAGTCGAATGATTTTCATTCGACATATTGCGTGAGTTGAAGGATTTTGCTGTACAAACCAGCGGTATTGCCTATTATTGTTGTATGTGGCAACTTGAATGTTAACTTTTTATTATTCTGACAATATTACAACCTACCAAGTTCACATTTCTGGCTGACATTGACATACCAGTGACGTAGTGTTTGACATGAATTTGATAGCCAGGATAACTTCCGGCTATTCACATTTAATTTTTTAGGTTGGTAGCACAGGGTAGTGAATAAATATTTTTTGATTGATAGCGCTAATTAGGCGTTTCACGTACTGTAGGTCTAAAATCGCCACTTTGAGCAATTCATCAAAAGGAATTCATTTCGTGAATTCCTAGCAATTCCTTTGCAATTCTCCTTTTTTTTGTAAAATGGACACGCATCATTTGCAATTCACTAACAATTCAGTTCATTTCGTGAATCATTTGTCGTGTTAATATTGCCATAGCAATTCTTCAAAAACAAAACTGATTCATTATTTTTTATATAATTCTTTTTTATTAATGATGTTAGACGTACTGTGAAACAGGAAATTAAGATTATTGTTTATTTGACGTGCGTGCATTAGGATTTTGAGTACGCAATAAAGAAAATAGAGACTACTTGAATAATTATTTTTAATAGTGGCAATAAAGTTAATGTAATAGCATAAATCAGTCAATGTCAATCAAGTGCAGTCATCTGTCAACAAAAAATGGGTTTTACGGCCGTGGAAACAAGTCTTTTAGGCTCTTCTTATTTTTTGTTCTTCTTTAGTCGTGGCTTACTATCAACTTATTTTATATAAATAGCGCACAACGGTGTGTAAATAACTAAGGAAGGCGATACCTAGGTACATCTCTATAGAAGTACAATGTGGGCATTACCATATAAAATTAAGATTCAAGAGGCTTAACTGGCACACAAACATGATACCTTATCTTATTTTTGCGATATCGTTAGTACTAGTAATTATTTTATGGTGATATGATGTTAATTCGTAAAGGCAAGTCGGTTGCTTTGTTTTTGTGTGATCACAGAAATAAGATTAGTTAAAAGAAGTGCCATGTATCGGCCAGTTAATCCTCTCAAGTCATAACTTTTTATGAAGAAAAGGAAGCACACACCAAAAAAAGGGCTACCATGATCTCTTAATTATATCTAACAAATGCGAATGAGTAAGCGATGTGTGCCTACACTACATCCCTTAAAGCGCTATCACGCCTACTCACTCGCATTTAGATGAATTTTATATATCATGGTAATCCCCCTATAGGTATCGGTTTGGTCGTTAGATTCGCACTGCGATGACGGCAACGTCTAGCTAGACGCGTCTTTCCTACCTTTAATACATGTTTCTACCTCATTTATGCACATGTTCTAAAAAAAAATTCGGACAAACCGAGATCTTTACACGAAATAATAACAATTTAATCAAACGTTGGTGATTATAATTCTCTTTGCAATTTAATACGAAATCTTATTAGTACTTATTTGACGAATTTAAACAACAATAAATGATAAAAATTCGCTTGACGAATCGAAACAGTTTTAAAACTTGACGAATTACCCTAAAATCAAAATAACAAAGTATTCTCACTCCACAATTGAGCAAATTTTTGTGAAATTTGGAGAAATGAACTGTAGATGTTGCTGAAGAGTAACTTTTTATGATTCTGTTATTTGACAGTAAAGCAATTCTGTAAAATTGACCCATTTTACGAAATTCCATAGAAAACTGTCAAACAGCAGATTTGCATAAAATGAATTGGTCGTGATTCATTTTATGAACTGCCAAATTATGGCTATTTTAGTATTTGCAATGACATTCATATTGTGATCATATTGTGATTCGCGTTAAGTGGCGATTTTAGACCCGATTCTGCTGATTGACATAAAGGCAATTCCTTTTATGTGAGCCATTTTACGTATTTCCATAGAAAAATGTCAAACTGCAGAATTGCATGCAATGAATTGTTCGTGATTCATTTTATGAACTGCCAAATTATGGCCATTTTAGGATTTGCAATGTGATTCATATTGTGATCATATTGTGATTCGCGCTAAGTGGCGATTTTAGACCCGCTGGTCACCCATGTCAAATGTCATCTCTGTTCAAGTAAACATAATTCATAAATAACCTAACTACATCTTCATTACATTCATTCATACATTTTAATGAAGAATCGGTGTCCAATTAATGAAAAATCAGATATCAACAAATGAAGGGACGGCAGTAAAGTCCAATAAACAGGCCAATATGCAATAGATACGAGAAATGGGGTAGATACCCAGATAATTGGCGATTGTAAACAAACAAGAAACCAACTCGCGGCTCGCGGTCCATCTTGACTTTGACATACATATTTTTTAATACCTTAGTAATTTTTGCTTTCTTGCAGTTCGAGATGGCCATTATAGCTGCGTGACGTCATCACTATAAAATCATTAAAATTAAATAACAAATAAAATATAATTTTAAGAATTTCTTTGAAATAGTCTATTCTATCAATTGAAATAGTCTATTCTCTCAATAAATTATATAAAATACACAATTTATTTTTTAGTTGACTAGCCAATAGCCGTATAATTTTTTTTTCAATTTGATAATATATTTAAGTCGTAAAGTTAATCTACAGGGATGGCGGGCCTGACCGGGTCAATTGGCCTTGAATAGACTAACGATTCAAGCACTGATTTCCCAAATACCAAGGCGTCAAGGGTCGATTGAACCAAAATGTTACTAATTCCAAGGAAAATCTCAACCTTTTAAGATTTTCGTAATCGGTGATGTTCAAATTGACTTCGCGGCGAACTTCAAAGTCACTTTTCTGGATGATTAATATAAATCAAGACGGTAGAATTATTAAAATTTGCTGGGGTCGGACTTGGTAGGTTTTGGCCACAGATTTTTAGCCAGTGTCGGGCAGATTCGGCAACTTTGAGATAGCAGCCCCGAGTCCCTGACAAACAAATTGGCTAGTAAACTTTTTCATGAAAATGTCTAATTCGTAAACCATTTCGAGGAATAGGCTTAGGGAACAGATTACATTAATGAGATCTTTAGATAAGCAAGTATTTTTTAAGAAAATCGCAGAAAACCCAATGACTTTCATTTTTTAGCAAGGTTGACGTATGACGTAGCCGGATAACTTCCGGCTATTCACATTGAATTTTTTAGGTTGGCAGCACAGCGTAGTGAATAAATATTTTTTGTTTGGTAGCGCTAACTAAGCGCTTCAAATGTCATCTCTGTTCAAGTAAACATAACCTAATTACATTCATTCATACATTATAATGAAGAAGCGGTGTCCAATTATTGAAAAATCAGATGTAAACGGATGAAGAGACTGCAGTAAAGTCCAATAAACAGGCCAATATGCAATAGATACGAGAAATGGGGTACCTAATTATTTGGCGATTGTAAACAAACAAGAAACCAACTCGCGGCTCGCGGTCCATCTTGACTTTGACATTTGACACTGACATACATATTTTTTAATACCTTAGTAATTTTTGCTTTCTTGCAATTCGAAATGGCCATTATAGCTGCGTGACGTCATCACTATAAAATCTTTGAAATTAAATAACAAAATAAATATAATTTTAAGAATTTTTTCGTTCAAATTGTATCTCCGAAATAGTCTATTCTATCAATAAAATATATAATATACACAATTTATTTTTTAGTTGACTAGCCAATTGAAATTGACAATGACAGCTTTTATAATTTATTCTTGACAAGACAAGGTTTGTTTTGTTGCTGCGATCGGGTTGCATTCCTAATTTTTGATTGAAAATTGCTTGCTGTAACAAACAAATAAACCAGAAAAGTTATTAAATACATTGTATTAAAAAAATATAAGAACAAGAAAACTTGAAAATGCCAAAAGTACGTCGTAGCCGGAAGCCACCACCAGAAGGTTGGGAGCTCATTGAACCAACGCTGGAAGAATTGGAACAAAAAATGCGAGAAGGTAACATTTACAATGTATTAGCTTGAATGTTGCTAACAAAATTTAGGGATGATTTTCTTAATAGGATTAAGAAAATCATCCCTAAATTTTGTGCTACAAAGTATGTATAAATGCTTACAAAGTATATATGTATACAAAAATCTTTATTGTACACAAAGAACAAGGTAACAGAATGGTAGTATGAAGTAGGTAGGTATTCTCTTTGAAGTACTAGTGCACAAAGTTATTGGTTTTTTCATTAGTTTATACTAAATGGATGTGTAACCAAGTTAAATTTGTTTTACAGCTGAAACAGAACCTCATGAAGGAAAACGTAAACAAGAGTCACTATGGCCCATATTCAAAATACACCACCAAAAATCGAGATATATATATGACCTGTTCTATAGACGTAAAGCGATAAGCAGGGAGTTATATCAATACTGTCTTGATGAGAAGATTGCAGATGGAAACTTGATAGCAAAATGGAAGAAGACAGGTTATGAGAATTTGTGTTGCCTGCGATGTATTCAAACAAGAGATACAAATTTTGCCACCAATTGTATTTGTCGGGTCCCTAAGAGCAAGTTGGAAGAAGGCAGGATTGTAGAGTGTGTGCATTGTGGTTGCAGAGGATGCTCCGGATAAGATTTTAGGTAAATTAGATGATAAATGTAAAATATGCTCTTTAATAAAATTGTGACATTTCTGTTCTTATTGTAATAAAATAATTTTAAGTCTTTTTTTGCATGTTTTATTGAATAAATTCAGAATTAGTCAATTTACCACAAAACACTAAAGATGATGATTAAATACATTTGAAAATCAAAGTGTTCAGACATTTGTTGTTGTTTTTATACATAGTTATGTTTCAGTAAAGACATTTATTGTCTCACTCAACTCTATTGATGAGGGAATGGTGTATTCACACTACATAGTTCTATTAAAATGAGAGGAATTCCATTTAAATTCAGTTCAATTATTTGGATCTATTGGAAGGCAGTTATCTGTTGCTCTGCCTGTTGGATTCATATTTATTTATTTGGGTTAACAAACAATTACACAATCCATCATCATCATTCTAGCGTTAAACCGGTTGCACCCTTCGCTGTTTGCTTCTGAGCCCAGGGTCTGCTTAAATGATTACACAATCATCTTAAATTAATTATAAAATGAAAGGAAGCATGTGTAACCAGCATTGTTAGCCACAGAGTAAATGACAGATATGTGTCTTGATTATGTCATTTGTTGTGCCAATAAGTAGATTGCATCCTTCTTCAGGACATTTCAATATAAGCAAAAGAAATAATACAACATGGTTTTATGATGAGATTTATTTTAGAAAATTATATTAATTTACCAATAGTATTCATATTATAATTTCAATAAGTATTAGAAATGGGGAATTTAATTTTACATTACACATGGAACAATATATGAACATGGAACATACCTTAACCTAGTAGATAAAGTTTTAATTTACAGTACCTAGGTATTCTATTCTTTGCAAGACTTAACTAACTTGTTTCAGAAGGGAATGAAGGACCATTTGAAATCTAGTTTTTCTTCACAGGAAAATTATCAACTATTATTTTATAGGCAAAAAATTCTAAATTTTATGTTTACAGTGTACAGGTATTTTGAACTTTTTAGTTATTACCTAAATAACTAATTCGCTTAAATCAAAACAAAATAACATATTCAGTAAAATTTTGATGATCATTAATAATGATCATACAGAAACATAAACTTTTTATTCTTTTATAATCAAAATTATTCAACAATCAGTCTTAGCTCAAATCAGTGTTCAACACTGGATATCTTATTTTATCACAACCTATAGATTTTCATCATAAGATTTTATTATTACGACTAATAAGTAAATTAAAGGCGAAATTTAAATCTTAAACAACAATAGGTTTGTGATCTAATTCTTTAGCCAGTTCTAGTACTAACTCCTTATAAATAAGTGGATTTGTGTTTTTGCCTAATGAGTAAAGTATGAACCAGTCACCGTAACTAAATCGGCTTACTATTTTGGAGACTACACTGCGGCGTACATAACGAAGCTGCCCCATGATCATAAATGTACGCAATGGGGATAGAGAAAATACTAATAAACGGAAAAGTAAGGCTAAAGCAGACACAAATGCCAGAAATATCAACCAAAACCACAAAATAATAAATATCTTCTCATTTACAATATTTAGTGGCAGTACACAGAGACGATCTTTTAGTTGCAGAGTGCCGGTTGGTCCGTAATTCCTGAGCCAGCATTTGGTGAGCTTTGGAAAGAACTGATCCATAGGGTTGACTTTTTCAAATTCAGTCATTTTATCAGGCACTTTAGGGATGTGCGTGAACGCAGCAAATGCAGCACCATAGTTTCGGAAAGCACCATTGAGGAATACGTCTAAGAGGAATATTTGGCCAACCTGAAAAAGGATTGAACTAACTGTCACTCAGGTTCTCAAGTAGATAAAGAGAATGATACTGCTCTACAAATAATTTTTACAATAATAAGTGTTTAGACTTTTATGAACTAATTGAACAATTATAATACATTAGACCGTTCCTGTGTTTTCTTGGAAATTTTGGAAACTTGTGAAAGTTACATATGCATAATATAACTAAAGTTAAGTGTGTAAAATTAGTTCATACATACATTTGATAAACTGGCATTATACATTGGATGAACTGGCTTAAAAGTCATTATTGCTGACAGTTGCACTCAGATGCTATCAATTACACAAATTTTTCAAACAAATATAAAGAATCATCCCTCAGGGGGAGAATTTTGAATCTATACTAAAGAGTTCTTATATAATATATATATATACTTATGAGTATGGATTTTAAAATACTCCCCCTTTTTTTTTTGTGATTTTTAGAATTTGCATAAGTAACCATTAAGATTCTGTGTGCAGCCTCCTGCAATTTTTTTTAATATAAAAAAATATGAAGTTAAAAAGTAATTGTATTATCAACTTACCACATTTGCCAGGTTTAAAAACTCACATAGAGCATATCTCAGGGCATAAGTGTTATGTGTGTAGATGTTTGTGTAGGTCAAGTAAGAAATAAGTTCTCCACGTCGGAATTCTGACCAGTCTTTCGATACAATAGGGCTACCTGAAAATCATGAAATATGAAATGAATGGTCCCATAATAAACTAAAAACTACTACTAGAATCAGCAGGCAGCAGCCTACTTGAAATACAATATTTTTGTTTTTAAATTAGTATTTGACTCATGTTAACCTCTATTGTTTCTTCTTAGCTATAGGATTAACACTTACTCAAGTCTGTAGCTAGGGCCTTCAGCCGACCACCTTCCCATATCTTCCAGAGGTACCGAGGAGTGTAGAACATGACAGCTTGCCCGAGCAGCACGAAGCACACCCACTGGTAGTATGTATGTTTGATCTGCTCATCGTTGATAGAATTTTGTGGACCCACTCCTACATATGCATTGTGAATGCCTTCTTTACCTGTAGCAGTATTTTTTTTTTAACTATTGATTCAGGTAACAGCTCTCCAAGTGAGGGAACATAGGTTCTGGTTTTGTAATCATTATAAGACACTCGAAATAAAAAAATATGACCATCCAGTCATTTAGGAAATGATTATTTTTATCAATACATTTTTAAATCGTAATCAATATCTATTCTTCAATAGACGGGTTAAACTTCAACTTGCTACTTATGTTTTTGGAAAATTACTACTTTTTAGAACAACCTTCTTCAATGTGGTGCAATAGATTTTGGATTTGGAAAATATTGCAACAGACAGTCCGAAGACAAGCCTTCTTTCGAGATTTCCTTACCGCCAAGCCTACTCTTCAAAGTGTAGGTTCCGTAAATCCAGCAGTAACTGTTGATAGCGTCCTTGTCCGTATCCTTTTCGCCGTTAGACATGCAGTGGATCGGCTCCCCGAAGAACTGCTTCGAAGTTACCAATAACGTAAATACAAGCAACATTATCACAGTAACTTTGTAATGCATGCGAAACACATTGTTGTCTGTGCAAACGTTCTCATACTTCAGAAATGCCCGAAAGGGCATAAATAGGTCTATCATTGTGTACTATCCACTGAACGGCACGCGAAAAACCTATTTAACGAGATCAGTAACTACCCTAAATAGCACAGTTGGAAAAATCTGAAAATACCGCCATTGAAGTCTTCAAATCAAATTAAACAAACAAAAATGTCATGGTAGAATTAGTAGCAAAAAATTGCCAATGCCAAACTTTTCTACTATCCAGTGTTGCCAGCTGGTTTCTTGTGTCCAAATTCTGGGAAAGAGCAAGCATGCGCCTTCGAACTTATTAGTCCGCGTCCATTAGAGCACAGAGTCGAGTCGCGCCGCGTCTCCCTTGACAGCTTGGCCACGGGGGAATTCGCCACGGTGAATTTCGCCGCGATGCCACCGGCGATTAAAAGAAATACATAATAAATGCACTAAAAAGCCACGAGAACTGACGCGAGGCGAAATGAAGAGTAGTAACGATTAGTACACTATAGCAAATGCATGTATGTATTTCTTTTAGTCGCTGGTGGCATCGCGGCGAATTTCGCCGTGGCGGATTCCCCTGTAGCAAGGCTGTGAGTTGCTCCCTTAAATTTTGTATGAAACCGCGTCCACTAGCGGAGCGAAAACGCGCATAGTAGAATCAGCTTGGTGAGGCGGTAGTGAGACGACTTTTTTTGGCCGGTTTGTTCAATGCGGCATAGTAGACGCGGAGTGGCGGAATTGGTATTGGTATAGCGTCGTCCCTCTCACACTTATGCTCCGGGTTCGTGTGTCTTGACGACGAGTTGCGATGAAAATGGAATTTCGATCGTACTCCGGTCTAATGGACGCACCCATGACCATAACGCACCGTCAAGAATAGAGGCGAGGCGCGACTCCGGCTAAAAGGACGCCAAGCTTAATAAGTCCATGACACTATTTTAGAAATTTAGCTCAAAGTAGACATTAATTAATACTATTTTAATGCAGATTGACGATTATGTACTTCTCGTAATTGAATTCATAACATGATTCCCGAACACATTCAATAAAAAATAAACCTGGCAGAATTTTTACATTGCGTAGTTTATAAATTAAGTATATTCTTGTGCTCTAAACTTAACCAGTACTACCGCCTTAAGACCAAGGATAACTCGGCCTCTGAAGCTCGTTAGCTGATAATTCAACTAAGAAAAACGTTAGGATGAACAAATAAATGAATAAACAGTTTATTTAACAAATTATTTTTATTATAAAACTTTGAACACAATTTTTCATTTTGTTAAAATAATAATAGCCACGTATGTGTCATCCTGCCCTCCTAATTTTATTAATTACAAAAAATAATTAATAGGAATTACAAAGGAATGTAAGGTACATAATATTATGATGAAAATCTTTGTATACTTACTAAGTACGCCAGATTTTGTCACACTTACTTAGTTCCTATTTGAAAATATTTACAATGGTATCTTGAGTACCTAGGTATATAAGTAGAAATACGTCAACCCAAGAGTGAAGAAATTAATCTTGTACAAAAATTCAATCAAAATTTGGAACAAATCATGGTTATAAAACCTAACCGATTAAGAGAAATTATTGTATAAGTGGTTCCTTCTTCAGAGGTGCTTGCTAAAGTCAAATAGCTACGGGGCAATCGGCCACGGCGAATTTCATCTCAAAGAAAGTATTTTCACATAATTGTATAGTTAATTTACTTTTCATGATCAAAGGCAAAGTACATTTCATAGTATCAAGCTCAACTTACTCTAATGGGTGGTATTAACCTGTGTCTTTTTCAGAGAAGTGCAAAAAGTGCCCACGTAACACTTAAATATGCAACATTTAGGTCGTTTCTAGTTAACACTTTACAACAGCATTGTTTGAAAATTTAAATTTTACTCTTAACATCATTACCGAAAGCCAAATTTCCTAACGCGAAAATGTTGGTAGGGTCCAGTACACCCTTCGAAGCCAGAAGCAGGTCGCGGCCCTTCTCACTCACAGTGTCCACGTACCATTTCTTGCGGAGCTTGCCGACGCCGTGGTGATGGGATATTGATCCTGAAAAAGAATACATTAAGTGTAGAAGTTCAGTCAATGACGCATCAGTTGATGTGTCCTAAATGCCCGGACTCCTGTACGTATGAGGATTTTTTAGCGACCAATGGTAGGGCGGCAACCGTGGACATTTATTGGTTTTCACTTGAGAGTTAACCATTTCGACTCGATAAGAACCTGATAGAAGTAAAAGTAGGAACTGTTTTGAGAAATTATATTAGTCTTCATAATCTCAGAGTTACACTTTTGCAATCAATTTTTTTTTTATTGCAAAAAACGTTAATGTTGACTGATTGAAAATAACGTTAACGTGAGAATTTTAATGATTTTCATTCGACATAGTCGGTGAGATGAACGATTTAAGACTTGGGTCATATACGGTTTTACATACTTACTAAAAAATAGCCCTCATTATTTTTATACAATAAAGTAGGCAAAGTGTTGAGCAGTGATACTGGCTGCTAGATATTTATAATCTGTCACATGTACATTCGAACGAAATATATACTTCTGTAAAGTCATGTCTGAAATGAAGGTGTTTTATTTGTAAAATATTACTAAGGACTGCGCAAAGGAGCCGAGGACTCGTGTTTTCCTTCAAAGTCCACACATGATGGCATCACATGCGCTAGCCGACCCTCGAGAAATCTTTTCACGCTCTTTTTTGAAAGACTTCAAGTTGTACTCTCTTGCAGAAATCCACGAGTGCTATTTTTGAAAAGTGTGACATATATATCGAATGAAAATCGAACGATTATAATTCGATATCGAACAAAAATTATTCGACTCACCGATTTTGCGTGTGTCACACATTTTAAAAAAAGGGCTTCATTGCAGGCTAATTGGCAGGAAATATGGAGAAGTACCTACCTCCAGAAGCGATGATTTCATCCCTGGCCGCTTCCTCAATAGCTTCGTATGTCCCCACGGGGTCATCACCGACGGCCGTGTGACCGAAGTAAAAGTAGATGCAGCAGCCCGCGTCGTAACTGAAATTATATGGTTAAAATACATTATAAACATATTCTTGGCGACACTTTGTCCTCTTTCAAAAACGAAATTCGGAAAATATTCGATATCTGAACTAATATTATTTTTAATCTCTCGATTGTCCTTGTTACATAATCATTCAGTCATAATTTCTTTTTTGTAAATTGTAAATGTTAAATTGAATATCCTCTCTAGTTTTGAGGGTATTTGGCAGCTATTATACTTTTCTATATTATACAGATTTGTACACTATTTAGCTCTCATTTAACTGTTTTCATAATTTGAACTAGCTGTATACACATGTGTGTTGAGGTGTTACCTAGATTTATATTTAGTCATATAAATATTGTTGACTTAAGATGATAATTTGTTATGTGTATCATAATAAATAAATAAAAATTAAAATATATATATAAAAAAAAAAAAACATTATTAACGAAAAACTGTAGTTGGGTTGTGATCATGTGATTTTTAGCTTATGTTTTAATTTGTTTATGAGACATAATTTATTTAAATAAAAAGCGATAGCTGTCGAGTCTATCTTATTTTGTTAATTTCTCAAGGGACAGTTAAAGTATATAAGTAAGCGTGTCATGTTCTATGATTAAACGATGATGATCAACCTCTACATTGTTAAATATCCGTCATTAGGAACTAAAACCTCGACATATTCTGAGATACGGAACAAATATCTATAGAGTAGAATAAGTATTATTATTTTGTAAAAACATTGTTTTTTTTCTCAGTAAGTGAATTCTTTATGTAATTCTTATTATAAAGCTGAAGAGTTTGTTTGTTTGAACGCGCTAATCTCAAGTACTACTGGTTCGAATTGAAAAATTATTTTTGTGTTGGATAGATCATTTATCGAGGAAGGCTTTAGGCTATATAACATCACGTTGCGACTAATAGGACCGAAGAAACAGTCGAAAATGTGGACAAAACGGGGGAAATTATTCATCTTTGAGGGCTTCCGTTGCGTGCGCTGCGAAAACCGTTCGAGATACCCAAAAAATATGTATGAAATAATTATTCCTTTTTAAATTATCTAAAAAAATGTCTGCGACAATATATGCCTATCTATTAAGATTAACTTACAATAACAGTTTTTATGATAATCAAATTTGGTCGAAATTAATGCATTATTACAAATTATTTGTCAGAGTTGTATAAACATAATAATATTAATCTTTATCCAAATAAATGTGTTATTGATTCTGCCACAAGAAAATAAAACTAAAAATATAATTTACGCAGAAGTACTTTAAAATATATTCTTTTTAAAACTACTTTAAATATATTCTATTAATTATGTAACTAAGTCGTCTAAAATAAGTCGTGGGTAACAGCTATAGGTAATTTATAATAAAGCTGACGAGGTAGGTTTGTAAACAAAAAATAAATATGATTCCCAAAATAACTATTCCACGCGGACGAAGTCGTGGGCACAGCTAGTGAGAAATAAAGTTATTCTAAACCTAAGTTGGCTTTAAAAACCTAGCTTGAGAAACCAGTTTTCTTTTTAAAAAAAAAACACTTAATTCTTCGTCAGCCTACAGGCTATCAAGTATTGCTTGACGTTCTAACAAAGAGAAAGAGTTATATCCCACGGAATTCTATAAATTATAATCTTCTACTAAAAATACACTCTTTCTATTTATATGCCTGACGGCGCAGCAACAATGTATATTTTTTAAATCTTTGTAACCCATATCTGACAAATGATGAATTTGAATATACGAGTACTTACGTCTGTGTCAGCCTACAGGATATCAAATAATGTTGGACGCCTCTAGCGGCACATTCGTCCCGTATCCTCTGCTTGACGTTCCGGCACAAAGCCAGAGTTCTGTCCCACGGGACTGAAGTCTCGAACGACTCCGCCACTATGCCGTATTCCATTGCAACGTCCTAAAAAATAAAGTGTCACATTTGAAATTTTCCGTTTTTAATCCTTTGTCGGGAGTGTCAGTAGCCTTCTAGATTTTCGAAGAGCTCGAAAGCCTTGCAGGGCATTTCTAGCGATGGTGCGTGTCAAGCGATAATGATCGCAGCCTGATTTTGATTGTTTAACATTTCATCATCATCATTTCAGCCGCAGTTAGTCTACTTGCAGCGTTAGACATCTACCGACCAGAAGATTGCAGGCAAACGATGAACGCAGGCCGGTTCGAACCCGTCATTTTGGAAATCATTAGGCCTATACGTATAAAAACTTTTATTCTATAATAAAACTTTAATAAAGTGATAACTTTTATAACAAATAGATCGAAAACTTACCCTGAGATAAGCGATGACGAAGGTCAACGTATACCCCCTCTCTCCATTCTCAGCCCCAGCCGGCACGCCCCCATGTTTTGCAGCTATAGCATTCAGCTTCTTTTCTCTATCGACCACTTCTTCACTCGTCCCTTCCATGAGAAGAGTCACCACGCATAGTTTTGTGGGATCGAATCCTTTTATACTAGTGATGTATAACCTTTTTAGGCCATCTAGCAAGACGCCACCCCACGACGATTTTGTTTTGAGGGCTTGGCCGAATCGGAACTGAAATTGCAGAAAAATCCGCTTCATAAAGTGCATTTATTTTCAATGGTGAAACTATTGGCGAGATCTGAGATAAATTCGACTTTTTATATTAGATTTTTTAAGACTATACTACTGAAATACTGATTGATGAAATTAGATGTAAATTCATTTTGCTCCTAATTTTCCCAAAAACAGGCAAATTTTTAGACCGATGGCAGATGGCAACACCTCTCACTGGTAGAATTGGTTTGGTAGTATTTGGTAAATTAGTAGATTACTTTTCGCGTGGTTCCTAAAATTTAGGATTTAGTCATTTTCATGACAGGCGTTTCTTAGGACTTCAGACTCAGATTATGCGTGTAGTACCTCTATATAGTTTGTGGATAATGCTAACCTGTTCATTATCCATGAGTCTGATGCTGGACGGCTGCAGGCGTTCCCTGGCGACTTCCCGCTCGAAGTGGAACCCTGATTCCCAGTCCGGGAACACCAGGGAACCGTATCGGACCACAGGAGGCAACGGCCGGATTTTTATTATCACCTGTAGTTATGTGTGCAAGCTTAAAAATTAACGGCTCGTCGTCGCAGTCGAAAGTCGAGGGTATAAAAAGGTCTAAAACCAAGAAATGAAATGGAAGCAAAGCGTTAGGAAGAGAGCGAGAAAAATAAAAAATAAATATTAGAGGTATTAATTATAAATTTACGTAAACCCCTGACATGTTCGGCGTAGAGACACATAATTTTCCATATGGCGATTCATCTGTAGCAATGTCTATTCACTGAGACCCCTCTTATAAGTCCTGAGACCCCTCTTATAAGTTCAAACATGCTAAATCTGTATGTAGAGTGTCGTGCAGACTTTCTCATGCTGCAGTATCAGTTTAACATTTATGTCTAAGAATTACTACCGGAACAGTTAGACCACAATGTACACCTAAATTTCAAATATTTGTCCGATGCATAAAAGTTGGTGAAATCCAGTACAGTAGTAAGAAGTGAGTTTACTTTCAAATAGCTAAATGGATCACAAACAACTGTGATATAGCGTAGCATGTATATATATACAACCACTTTTAGTTTACGTTAGTTATTAATAAACTAGACTCGGGACCAAAAACTTGTTTCTTTGATACGAACCCCTATTTATTTTATTTGCGCCTACCTTCCTGTTTCATATGATGAAGTCCTACCTGTTGGTTGCCTGGAAGAAATTGCTCTAGCTATAAGGCCGCCTTTTTACCATAGATAATAATAAATTCATGTACTTTCTAAAATTTGGTGCAATAAAGAGTTATTTATAATTTTTATTTGTTATTAATCATCTTCATTCCGTATACGAGATTTGAATCAAGAGTAGCAACCAACTAATTTCTGTTAATTTAACTTTATTTAAGACCCACATAAAGCTCTCTGCTTGACCCAAAGGTTGACTGTTAGATAATGCTTTTAGCATTAAGTCCACCTATTGTGCTTTACAATTGTATTTATACAATAAAGTTTAAATAAATAAACTAAGAGTATAGTAACGTTGTATGTTGGCATGGATGTGAGCGGGATAATGTATGTAAGTATGTTAAATTCTTTATTGTACGTAAAAGAAAACAGTTTATACAACATCAACACAAAAAAATCTTAAATATTAATGTACAATAGCGGACTTATCCCTATGAGGGATCTCTTCCAGTTAACCACGATAACAGAGGAAAGTCTGTGGCTGTAGTAGGAGTACAGATTATCGGATCTAATGTGTACTTTTACTAATCTAATTATCGGTACGGGTTCGTCTCTCATATTTTCCCAAGTTATATGCCGCCGGGTATAACACTGTATTAAATCAGAGTTTAAGATAATTCTTGATAATGACTTGCCTCAGTGATGACGCCCAGGCACCCTTCCGAGCCCAAAATAATTTGTCCCCATTCAGGACCGCACGACATTCGTGGCACCAGACAGCTGGCTTCCAGAACTCCCGTGGAAGTCACCAACTAGAATGACACAACAATATGAAAGGTTTGCATCATCAAGTACACTTAATATACATCTTCACTTAATGTCTAATCATCTGGTCATCTGCCAAGCCAGCTCATAAAAAAACGCCTGAACCCACCCGCCATCATCATCATTATTTAGTGTAGGTTACATTGTCAATCAACCGTGTACACCCTGGTGTCAGAGTTGTGCGAAACCACCTCTCAGCCACTGACGTGGTTCCTTTAACGACCACCAGATGGTAGCCATGACAAACGCTTAACGTGCCATCCGAAGCACGGAATCATCTTTATTATTAGACAATCAGGTGATTCAAGCCTGCAATGTCCTAACCAAACTGAAAACAACAGAACAAAGCATGCTTCTCATGGGAATCGAACCCATAACCCCGGGGGTTCGATTCCCCACCCACTCCAAATCCTGACCTTTGCTTCTATACCTGCCTCAGTTTTACTTCGAGACCTTGCTATGCATATGAATTTTACCTTGGTCTGCACAACGATGTCCTCATTATTGCCATGATATGTGTTCTTCTTTATGCCACTTGCTACGGTGGCAAGGGTCGAGAACTCGTGGGAGTCTGGTTCGTGGCCTCCCGTTCCAAATCCTGACCTTTGCTCCTATACCCGCCTAAGTTTTACTTCAAGATCATTCAAACCAGGGATGTTTATACTAATGTAAAAATTTCCACATTCGCGAACGCGGAATGCGAATATTTAGGTTGCGAATGTGCGTATGCGAATGTAGACATCAAGTGTAACAAAAAATAAACATATTAGTAATCTAAGTTCAACAAAATAAACTATTTGTTTACTTATTGAGCAACAGCAGACTGCAACTAAAACAAACCAAGCAATCACAAAAAAATCACGTAAAATAAACGCTTCCTATTGGTCGAAATAACACGTAGGTAATGCGCGAATCACCGTAGCGTGGTGGCGCGTCCGCGCCACAGACATTTAAGACGTACACAGACGGAACATAAGTTAATAGTTATACTTATGTAGCAAGTAATTGTTGTTATCCTTTTCTCACGTATTCGGATCTATATGGCGATATCTCTTTTTTACACCTGTAGCAACATTCACTCACACATAGATATTAAGCTACGCGTGGTAATTTTTTGGCCGTGACGCCATTTTGTAATCTACGTTGTTGGATCGGTGAACACTAAAAATAATAGAGTAGAATACCGTATAAATGATCTCAGATCATGCACTCCACACAACATTCATACATTCCTTGAAATCATGGGGAGCATTATCTTAAACATCTTATCCTAGACTAGATACAGCCCAGGTCGCATAGTTTTGCATGTGTGTGTTTTTGCTACGCTAAGTTATTAATACCTTCCATGTGTTTACGTCTTATATGTCTGTGGTCCGCGCGGGCAATGGGCATGTCATGACCTGAACACATTCGCATTCGCATGACATTCGCATTGATTGATGCGAATACGAATGTCGATGCGAATGTTTAAAACGATGCGAACCATTCGCATATGCGAATGCAAATACGAATATTCGTAACATATATATATATATATATATATATATATATATATATACCTATATATATATATATATCAGTCTGGCCGTATCCCTTGTGCCATACGGTCGTACAGCTATTGCAACAATAAAAATATTGTTCACCTATATCAAAATCCAGTGTTTCTCAACTGCTATTTAACTTTACTCAATTTATTGTCATCATGGATACTCATTAGTGTGTGGAGCTTGCGGTGACTTCCTTTCCGAGGGTGCTCACTGTACATCGTGCAATCTGGATTTGCACTTCCAATGCGCTGGAATCATGGGAGCTGGCTACGGCAAACTTGGAGACAGGAAGCTCACATGGCGGTGTGCTAAGTGCAAGTAGGCTGGAACCAGTGGACCACCTTCACCGCGGATTGATAGTGAGTCGCTAATTCTCAAGGAAATTAAAATCATGACTGACAAACTCTCAGCTCTTGATGGTATCAACGATCAGATGACTGCCCTTCGCTCTGAAGTGTCCGACTTAAAATTGTCTTGTGCTGACATTAACAACGAGCTCAAGGAGTTTAATTTGAGAGTGAAGCAGGTTGAGAGTCGACAGGAAATGACTGAGGGCCATGTTGACTTCATTCGTAAAAATATGGAGGAGCTTACTAGAGACCTTAATGACAGGGACCAATGGTGCCGAATAAATAATGCCGAGATTAAGGGTGTCCCCCAGACATATAATGAGAATCTATATAATATAGTGCAGTTAATTGGCTCAAAAATAAACTTCAATATCCAAAACAGTATATTGACTTCGTCGCAAGAGTTCCTACTATGGACAGCAACCACCCTAAACCTATTATTGTATCATTTGTTAACCGATACATCAAGGAAGATTTAGTTGCAACTTTTAGAATGCAAAATAAAACCCTGTCTCTGACGGCGACCGGTCTTGGACTAATGGGAAGTAATAGAATTTACGTCAATGACCATCTTACTACGCAAAATAAGGAGCTCCTTACTAAAACTAAGTGGTTGGCGAAAGAAAATAATTTTGCATATATTTGGGTGAAACATGCGAAAATATACATACGGAAGTACGACACTTCACCTGTGATTTCAATAAGAACGGTCAAAGATCTGTCGAAAATACATTAGTAGGTACAAAAATATCAATTTTTTATACTCTTTTACATATAATATATCAACTTCGTAGGTAAAAACTTAGTACCTAGTTACAATTCTCACTTAAAAAAGCACTTGAACATATTTTTGTCATTAAATAATATTAACCTTATAAGTTTGAACACCACTGTGCTAGATATTGCAAGTCATGTTTCCTTTTGTTCGCTTAATCGGGGAGCTGCAGGCGCAAATCATGCTAATGATCGTATTACAATAATGCTCACTATAAGTAAGATGCTACAGCTAATAATTCAATGCGTCTTTTTATTCCATAATATATTACGCACACTTAAGTATTCGTTGTTGCTGGGTGACAACATATCTATTCTTTTATTCAGCGGTGCATCGCTTGTATGGACGGACGATAGTACGTCATTGCTGTGTTTGCCTACTACTTATCGTTTTCAAAACATAATATGTATAGCGCTTAGATGGATGGCAAATATATTTTTTATATATGTAAACATAAACATTGACATACTATTTAGATCAGTGATTCCCAAAGTGGTCCAGGTGGACCCCCAGGGGTCCACGGGAGACTTGCTGGGGGTCTACGTAGGCGTGAACAAAAAATGGGGGTCCATAAGATGAAATGAAATGAAATGAAATGAAATGAAATGAAATTGTTTATTCTCAATGTAGGATATAAATATCACTTATTGACGTCAATTTACTTATTTTAAGTTTACCACCACTTCCAAAGCGCAAGTGGAGAAGAAGCGGCGCCACAAACTCCACTGCAGCATTTTCTTCAAAACGTCAATTTACAAATAAAGATGTTAATGGGGGTCCACGAAAATTTATCTGCTTTTGATAGTAAAGAGCAAAAATGTAAGCATAGTTTTTATAAGGGCCTACCTACATTGTTTTAAGTACCTATCTAAGCAGATAATATTTTAATACGGCAAGCGACTGTTACTTGTCCAAACTTGTGTATTCGATATTACGTACAATTTCGTGTACAGACTTGCAAAGCGCTATCCGCCCGACAATGCTTAATGCTTGTTCAGACATGAACTTGATCAACACTATAAATACTTGATGCCAAAGGCAACCAAACGCATTCATTTGTTTCCGGAATTTCGAAAACAAGGCGGAATTTGGAAAAAAGTTGTGAGAAAATTTATATCTGTGTTTGCTAGTGCCGGAGAAAAGTAAGTAACCTACCTTTTTTTGTTATAGTACTTAAGTATTTTGTTTACGTGTACTAGTCGGTTGATCACAACGGCCTGTATAGATAGGTAACTTAGTAACTTACAGATATTTTAATTGTCCTCTTTCGATTTGAAGACAAACACAGCACGTTTTATTCAATTGTTTTTTCACGAGAGAAGCACTGCCTCTCTAAAAAGGCCGAATAAGCAATATTGCAGAGCAATTAATTTTGTAATTTTTCTTGCAAATAACTACTAATTTTATAAAACAGTAATTTCATAATCATGTTAAATTGATTTTGAAGTAACTATTTTATCAAAACTATTCCTTTTCGGAAAGAGCGAGCGGTGCGCGGGCGACGGGAAAAGGGCGGGGCTTGAACTTCGATGCCTGTTTGTCACGTTTTAACAATGAAGCCGCAGACAAAAAATACGCAAATACACGGAGCGCGTGAACTCATTGATTTAATAAAATGTTAGTTATCGTTTTTATGGACAATTTTGGGATTTCGACGTTTATTTTTTCCTACACAAATATGATCAGTTTTCGATACTGAGTACACTAATTTTTATTTATACTATTAAAAATTAGTGGTAAATTATGTACTTTAAAATTGATACCGTTTTGTGAAAACGTTTGTATTTGTCTCAGCGGTTTATTAGTTGGTCCCTTTACAAGCCGTAATTCTATTTCCGCGTGCTGACAAAGGCTGCGGTGTGATACCTATATTCAGAAAAAAACTTGGTTACTAAAACATTTTTTTTACAGGTAAGGTAACTGACACGAAACATGGCTACAGCAAAGAAAAAATGTCGACAATATAGTGTCGATTATTTGAAATATGGTTTTGTTCCATCAGAGGCAGACAAACAATTGCCCATGTGCCTATTATGCAACAAAGTTTTGAGCAATGACTCTATGAAACCATCAAAGCTCGAAGATCATCTAAAAAGGTGTCATACTGATAAAATAGGTAAAGATTTAAAATATTTTCAAACATTGAAAGAAAAATATGGAAAGAGACCCACCATGCACAGTATGTTCGCTTCAACATCTCAAAGTAACGATGATGGCTTGCGGGCATCTTACAATATCTCATTACTTATAGCAAAATCTGGAAAACCGCACACTATCGGAGAACAATTAATTTTACCCGCTGTTGAAGAGGTTTTAAAAACTGTTTTGCACAAATCTCCATTTGACGTACTAAAAAGAATTCCATTAAGTAACAATACTGTACAAAGACGCATTGATGAAATGAGCTCTGATATCGAAAGCTTTTTGTGCAATCATCTGCAAAAAACTCATTTTTCTATACAACTGGACGAGTCAACGTTACCCAGTAATGAAGCATTACTATTGGCATATGTCCGATTTATTGTTGAGGAAGAAATTCACGAAGAATTGCTATTTGCCAGAACTTTGGAGACTGACACTAAAGGCGAATCAATATTTAATGTCCTGAGTAATTTTTTTACGGAAAAATCGATCCCATTTACAAACATTATTTCAGTGGCAACAGACGGAGCTCCTGCAATGGTCGGGCGATATCGTGGGTTTATAAGTCATCTCAAAAGAATTATACCAGGACTTACAGCTATTCATTGCGTAATCCACCGACAACATCTTGTGGCAAAACATTTAAGTGACAGGTTGAACCAATCTCTTCATTTTGTAATAAAAGCTGTCAACAAAATCAGAAGCAATGCATTGAATACACGTTTATTTGCTCAATTGTGCGACGAAAATGATGAAGACTTCCAACGACTGCTCTTACATACTGAAGTACGCTGGTTGTCGAAAGGTGCATGCTTAACGAGATTTTACTCTGTTTTCGATTCCATATTAGAGTTCTTAGAAAGTAGAGATCCAGATTTAAAAGAAAACTTGATCAAATTCAAAGCAGACATTGCGTATTTGACAGATTTGTTTAAAAAATTTAATGATATTAACTTGCAGTTACAAGGGGTCAGCCTGAATTTAATAAAAACAAAGGGGATCATTTCGGCTTTTCTTGGGAAATTGAAATTTATGAAGCAAAACATTAGTCGGCGCGAATTCTCTCAATTTCCAAACTTGTCGCAGGTAGAATGTATTGATGAGGATATCCATACCTACAGTCAACATTTAAGTGCCCTGCATGATGACTTCAAAACCAGGTTTGAAGATATACTGACGATGGATATACCACCATGGATAATAAATCCATTTGATGAAACGGAAGTGGCCAATGTTGTATTACAAGAGGAGCTGCTCGAGCTAAGCACTAATGAGGAGCTGAAGGTGAAATTTAGAAAAGGCTACCCAACATTTTGGCTGCAAGCAGAAATACCCGAAAAATATCCTGGACTGTGGGAAATCGCAAGGAAATTTTTAATAGCTTTTCCCTCGTCATATCTTGTCGAAAGGAGTTTTAGTGCCGTTACAAACCTCTTAACAAAAAAAAGGAGCAAATTAAACATCACAGAGCGGGGGGATTTGCGGTTATTGCTCACAAAAATAAAGCCAAACATTGATCGTTTGCTGACACTCCATCAGATACATCCTTCCCATTAATTAAAATTATGACCTGAACCTATATTACCTTAATATTTTTTTCTTGTAATTCTATTCTTTTAATAAATAAAGTGATATAAAATGTACCATTTTTCGTTTTTATTTTACATATCGAAATATAGGGACAGAACTCAGAAGTGACACAATTTTTATTTTTTGGCGACTTTAAGAATGTGGTAGAAATGTAGCAGCAGGGGGTCCACCGAAACCAGTAAAATTTTGAAAGTGGTCCACGAGAAAAATAAGTTTGGGAACTACTGATTTAGATATTGTTACTCATTCCAGTGATTAATTTAAGCCTATATTATCAAAATGTTAAAGGGTTACGTACAAAGACAAGTACATTTAGTAGAAATGTATGTATAAATGATTACGACGTAGGTATTTGAGAATCCTGGTTGTTGAGTAGTATAAGCAGCAGTGAGCTATTCGATGATCGTTATTTGGTCTGGAGGCGTGACCGTGATTATGTGCGGACACGGCAAACAAAGGGTGGCGGTGTACTCTTAGCAGTCAAACGGTCCCTCACGGCCTACGAGAGGCTTGAGTGGAATAGTTCAGCAGAAGACATATGGGTTACTATAGTTGTTGAGAGGCAAAAACCATTAAATTCCTATAAAATTAATGTGTTCCTTATCTTATCACAGAAGGATCCGGTAATTCGTATTTAACTCAACTTCGTAATTTTCATTAAATTAAACTATTTTAATACGGTTTTATCGCGTTTTTTACTTATTTATTTACACCTGACGTTTCAAACACTTTACAGCGTTCATGGTCGCAGGAAGAAATCATTTCGTAATTTTACTAATAAATTAAATGAACTAATGATGGCCCATCCTTTGGATAGGTTTATTATAATGGGCGATTTCAACTTTCAAAATGATGTTGAGTGGGTCAGATCAAGCGAGAATGCATTTTTGTCGCCAATTTACACTGCGAACTATCTCGTGGACTTTTTTGACACGATTAACACTTGTGGTTTATAAATCAAATCAAATCAAATAATTTATTTGTGAAAACATAGGTATACATGAATATGCAGTTGTTACAGAATAATAGGGAACGCTATGTTTTGCCATTAAAGTATGGCGTACAAATATTCAGTAATTTAAAAGATTAATAACATGATTCTAGTTATGTCAAATTGAAAATAAAATTTATATTATAATAGTATGTCAAAGTGTTACAAATAATCAAAATTGTATGTTATCATCATTCAAAAAGTCATTAATTTTATAGTAACATTTGTCAATCAGAAATTCAAATAAATTATTTTTAAGCATTATTAAGTCATTAATTTTAAGCATTATTAAGTCATTTAGAATATTCGGTAACTTATTATAGATTTTTGGTGCCATTGCTATTATACTTTTTCTAATATGTGCCCGAGCACATCGTTGGGTACAAACATTGTAAATGTACTGTGGTCGCAAAGCATTGCGCCGCCGCGCCGTGTACTTGACAACCTCGGAAACAACTTCGGATTACCTTTTACAAAAATCGCAAATTCATAAATATATAAAGATGGTACAGTTAATATATTTAAAGTTTTAAATTTTTGAGCACAGCTCTCTCTCTCTCTCTACCAATACAACGGTGAGAAAAATGTAAACAATCGCTCATTGGACTTAATTTTTTCTAATGACGATGTTATGGTGAATGCTTGTGATGAACCACTAGTCCCGGAAGACCCTCAGCATAAAAGTCTAACTGTTGACATAAAATTTACTGATCTCAACTTATTGGACGAACCCCCCAGACATACATTCTTATACAATAAGGCAGATTATGAAAAAATCTTAATGAAATAGATATGGGACATACATACATTTAAGCAGAGGCACTGTTGATGCGGCCGTTCATAACTTTTATGGAAAAATATATGAGCAACGTGATAAATTTATCCCAAAGAAACAAATTCATCGTAAGTCACATCCACCCTGGTTTACCTCCTCCTTGCTTAAGTTACTAAGAGAAAAAGGTAAGTTCCTACGCAAGTTTAAGAAATATGACAATATTTCTGATTACGAATCGTTCTCTACTCTGCGTTCTAGAGCCAAAAATCTTGAGAGAAAATGCTTTGAAAAATATATTTCTGACGTCGAAGCTAGAATATGTAATGACCCAAAATCATTTTGGTCATATGTCAAAAACAAGCGTGGACATAACAACTACCCCAATGTGATGTACTAGAAAGATGCCTACGTAAAAGATAGTACCGACATGTCTAATCTATTTAGCTCCTTTTCCCATTCCACTTTCTTAAGTAGCAATGGAAACCATACCAATAATGTTAATGGTAATACACAACATCCTTGTAATCATAGTGGATCTGTTGGTGATATCTCTTCTAAATTCTACTACAACTCAAGTCTCTGGACGTCTAAAGTTTCACCTATATTTATTCGGAATTGTGCTAAAAGTCTCGTTAGACCGTTATATTTGTTGTTATACAAACGTTCGTTGACAGAGGGAGTGATGCCCGAGATTTGGAAATCGGCTTACATTACACCTGTCCACGAAAGCGGTGATAAGTCTAACGTAGAAAATTATAGGCCGATATCCAAACTTTGTATCTTTGCAAAAATTTTAGGAAAAATTGTCCAAAAGAGTCTACACCGCGGTTAGATGTTGCATAGGTAATGAGAAACATGGTTTCGTCAAAAATAGGTCAACTGTTTCTAATTTGGTCTTAGCTAATGAGTACATTACTAAGGGCATGGAGTTGGGCGGTCAGGTGGATGTGGTTTATACAGACTACCGGAAATGCTTCGACAGAATCGATCACTCAGTCTTGTAGGCGAAACTACTGGCTGCTGGAGTGCATGGTGACCTTTATCGATGGTTTGTATCATATATAAACAATCGCACTCAAGCAGTAGTTTTAAAAGGCTATATTTCGAACTGGACTACCATTCCATCAGGTGTCCCGCAAGGTTCTATATTGGGCCCGCTCCTATTTACAATATTTTTTATGGACATTTTGAAACGTATTGTGTAACTAATAAACTTGACTTAAACGTCTCCAAATGTTATCTCATTACATTTACAAGTAAGTTATCTTATATTGTTCACAATTATAAACTCTTAAATTGCAATCTTAAAAGAGTTGATAATATCCGTGACTTGGGTGTTATTCCCGATACTAAATTGTTGTTTGATAAGCACATTGATCAAATTGTAACTAAAGCATCTAAATCACTCGGATTCACATTTAGAAGGGCAACTGATTTTCGATTAATTAAATCATTTAAAATATTATATACTGCTTATGTGAGAAGTCATCTTGAATATGCGTCTCAAGTGTGGAGTCCGCAATACAACATACTCGTATACAAAATAATAATAGAAAACATCCAACAACGGTTTATGAGATTTCTGGATTTCAGGACCCGCCAAAGATCAGATGGCTATGAACATCGATGTAAGAGATATCATTTCCTACCTCTCGAAAAGCGCCGTGACATAGCCGATACTTGTTATCTGTCTTCTATTGCCAGTGGCTCTGTTGACAGCTCGGAGTTACTTGAAAAAATATTAGTTACTTCGAACGAATACACTTTATCTAAGACAACGACCAGTGTTATTTGTCCCATTTGCCACCACTAATTATAGGAGTAATACGATTATTTTAAGGAGTTGTACAACTTTTAACAATTACATTGTGGAGCATGATTTTGATCTGTTTTGCACCTCGATCCCCAGCTTGAGGCGAACATTAGCTAATTGTTTTTTTCTAAACCAAAATGTATTGTAAAGTGTCGATTTAACTAGTACGTAAAATGATGATGATGAGTAGCAAAACAAAAGAACATGTATTTATAATTGTGGAGATTTGTTATTGGCAATTAGGCTAACATTTATCATACTATTTGTGAAGAAGCTGTAAATCCTAAGATCAATAAATAAAAAAATAAAAAACATCCCTAATTCAAACAATGATGACATTTTACCTTACTCCGCACAACGATATCTTCCATATTGCCATAAGCGTTTATCTTCATGCCACTAGCTCTGGTGGCAACCCGTCCACCCAGGGTCGAGAACTCGTAGGAGTGTGGTTCGTGGCCTTCCGTAACATTACCCGCTCTATCCTGACCTTTGCTCCTTTAACTGCCTCAGTTTTACTTCTAGCACATTTAAACAATGATGAAGTCAACTAATGACAAGAGATAACCAGTAAAGAGACACTAAAAGATATGAATTTTACCTTAGTTCGCACAACGATGTCTTCAATATTGCCATAAGTGTTCTTCTTCATGCCACTTGCTCTGGTGGCGACCCATCCACCCAGGGTCGAGAACTCGTAGGAGTCTGGTTCGTGGCCCACGGTGAAACCGCGCGCGCGCATCTCCCGTTCCAAATCCTGACCTATTATTCCTGCCTGGAATAGTGCAAGGCACAGTTACATAAAGCAGCAGTTGAGGAGCTCGTTAGTCGAGCGCGACTCGCGTATCCGTAGCGTATACGTGTGTCAAGCGACGAAGTGACGCGACCGCTATTGGATTGGTCGACATTTTAGTGGCATTTTCTATTTTGAGTTCCTCTGTGCTTTGGAAGGCACGTTAAGCCGTTGGTCCCGGTTGTAATCGATAGATAGCAGTCATGAGGCTGTGTCAGATGTCTTAGGGCAGCCTGAACAATTCTGACAGTGTTGACCACTAACACACTTCAGGTCATGTTCCTGTTGGTCTGGTTTCCCTGTAAAAAAGGTTACGGAGATCAGACGGCAGTCGCTCCATTGTAATTACCAGTTCCACGAAATCTAGGACCATGACTAGAAACTAGGAATACTCGCTAGGATGATGACAGTTACTATAAGCAAATAAAGGAAAAAGTAAACGTCGTGTCCTATCAAAAAATTCAAGAACTGGCATGTGATAGGCGAAGAATGGAAAAATTCCTCCGATAAGAGGTCATTAAGGGGTCTTTATAACGTTGATTATATGTAGTTTTATGATAAAAAAATTGGAAAGGGATATAGATAGGTAGGTAGAAGGGAGTCTCACGGTGCACCCGCTGGACGCCGATTCTCGTGCCTTTAGAGATTAAGACGAATGCGAGATTTGTCGAAAAAAAATCTCTTCAGGTGCGAGAATCGGTCCCCTTGGCAACAGTCTGCAAGGACGGCAAGTCGGTAATGCAGATTGGCCCATCCTTCCACAACGACTATGTTTAGCCAGCGTCGACTCGCTAAGACGAAAAATACTGTATACTTCTGGTAAGCATACCTCTCCTCTCCTGTCACTCGCTGGTTGACTGTAAGAGATCCCTATGTGGGATAAGTCCGCCATTGTTCTTTTGTTTTGTCATGCTTTTGTATGTTAATTACTTGTGTTTTGTAGAATAAAGATATTACAAACTATTAGAGTTATGTTACATATGAACACATGTAACTCAACGCTCAACAGTGGGCTAGGACTGTCATGGTTGGGGAGATGATGGAGTCTTTGCCTTGCCGAGCTGCTGTGGCAGAATATAGATTCGATATCGACATTTCTTTGGTCTTGGGCCATAGACCCATGAGTATTGAAGAAAAACATTGGGGAAAAATTCAAATAAGTATATAAAATAAATCTGACCTGCACTTTAGCCAGTAGCTGCTCCTTATCCAACCAGAGTATGGAGTTCATTTCGCTGGTGTCCAGTGCGACTATAGGTCTAGTTTCCTTGGCGGGGCAGGTCACCGCTTCAGAAACAGAAGTTCCGCCTCCAAAGGGAATCAGAACGAACTTGTGTGACACTGCGCATTTTACTATCTTTTCTACCTGTTGAAAATATTGTCGTTAGAAGTGTATCATAACGATTTTTTATGTTTTTTATTTTTTATGTTAAGTTTTAATAAATCCATCCATACTAATATTATAAATGTGAAAGTCTGTTTGTCTGTTGTCTGTTACGCTTTCACGGCCAAACCGCTAAACGGATTTTGATGAAATTTGTTATGAATATAGTTGAAGACTCGGGGTCAAACAAAGGCTACTTTTTGACGCAGGCGGAGCTGCGGGAAACAGCTAGTAAGTAATAAACGCGATAAAAACCGTATTAAACGTAGTTAAATCATATTTTACTCAGATCATCACCATTTAATCCTAAACCATTGCATCCTAAACCACGAACTTGTCTTTTTTTTTTGTTCTATCATAAGGTTTGGTATCTGAAAAAAATATTGACCACTTAAATTCAAACCCCTGAAGTAAAATGATGAAATTTATTTTAAAGATTTTCTGAAGTATCCAATGATTGAGTCACGTTTGGAAAGTGTTTAATCTGGTTTTAAGTATAATTTGTAGAATAACGATCTTAAGAAATGAATAATTTCAAATGGCTTTTATACAGGATTGCCATCTGTGTTGGCAACCAGGAGAAGACGCGTGAATAATCTGGATTTTAGAGGCCTCACCCGGATATGTCTTAGTAAGTGTAAATGCCTTGCGGGCGGCCCGAAACTTTACATTTTTCAACTTGGACTACAAATGAAGACCGCCCGAACGCTCCCCGGATGACTTCTAAACTAGGACAAATCCGGGGAAACCCAGAAAGATGGCAACCCTACCTAAATTCCAACTAATATTGACCATTCCTATTATTATTTTCGAAGTTCTAAGGTTGTGTCTGGTATTCTAAGCTGTATTTTGCTCTAACTCAAATTTAATACCCTCCTCTACATACCTGTTCACTGCTCTCTGGCCAGATAACAGCATCAGGTATCCTGGCGAATTTGTTTCCCCTCAAATTCGATATATCTTTGAGGGTTTGCCCATGGGCTCTGATGAGGCGATCCATTCCATCTACACTGACAAGGGCTATACTCTTCAGCTCCTCCTTTATGTGGTCTGGTAGAAGACTGTCGGGGAACGTTGTCGGGGGCTCCGGGATGCTGGGAAGCTTTGTCAAATCCACTTTAAAATATTCATATGCCCAGTTTTGTAGGTGGGGGAGAGGTTTTCCAGCAATTGAATACCTGCAACATATTGATATTGTAAAAATCATAATTCGTAGGTTTGGACAACTTTGACACCAAGGTGTACATGGTCGGTTGACAATGATGATAGGTTTGAATCGCCCGATAGTCCGATAATAAAGACGATTCAGCGCTTCGGAAGGTACGTTAAACCGTTGATCCTCCGAGAGGCCATTTTGACGTTAGCTTCAGCTGTTAATTTACGCATCGTACGTATTTTTATTTCCACTATGGATTTTAAGTGCAGTGCAACGATGAAATAATTGCAAATTGTTTAAACAACAATTTCTTGTCCGTTTGTTTGTTTTAGCTGGTAAATATGCAAACATTACAACAACGTCGCGTGTGTGTGTCTATTCTACGCACTATGTCTGTTTTCAGACGAGAATTGTAAAGACCTAGATTTATTCTTTATCATGTTAATTGACACCACGAATTGTATAATGATATTGACTGTCAGAGTGTAAGTTTTTGCACGATTCTAAACCCCGGGTACGCCTAAATCATGGTCCTAGATATGGCGAAATTGCTCATTAAATCGTTACTCTACTATTTATAGGAAAACAAGATCAAATGGATCATGATTCCAAAGTTGATCTATGTCACCTTCCACCTATGTTATTATCAGGGTGCCTGAATGTATACAAACAAACAAAAACTGATAACAGAAAGATTGAAAGGAACTAGCGAGAAATAGGAATTCGTGGAGAGAGGGGAGACTTTTTGCCAGCAGTGGGACACAAGTAGTTAGTTATAAAAATATTTAAGTGTTTAGTGAAAAAAACACCATATGCCCGAAAGAGGTACCTACAAGAAAACTGAAAACACAGTTTGTATTGACATATAACGGCCTGTTTTGAAATTTATGACATAGGATGTCGAACAAAAATCCTTCGTTAACAAACGAAAATCATTTGATATCGAACAAAAATGATTCGATTCGCCGGTTTTTGCGTGAGTTGCACTTTTCAAAAATAGCTACACGTAGCACTCCTACTCTTGTTTGGTTTCGATGCTTTTCGACGAGACGAGAGTACATCTGAAGAGATGGCTGGAAGTTACCACCCAACCAAAAACTATGAAAGATTTAACAACGATGGTACTTTTAATAGATATATACAGAGATAAAAGAAGTATAAAGAAAGAGTTTATTATTATAAAAGCAATAAAGAGTTTATTATTATGTATCTCCGCTTGGGATTCACGGGTTGCCCCGGTCCTTTGAGAGGCTTGCGCGGGGATATAGATCAACGCGTAGAGGCCCTTTGGAGAAGTTGATGTCGTGTGGTGCTCCTGCCCAAACCCGTCCTCGGCTATATCAATAGATGACTTTCTATGAACAGGCCCTATTAGGTAAATCCTAAAGTACTTTCTGGGTTATTCAATAAAAGTGGACTGTACAAATTAATTACATGTAATCGAGATACTGGCAAATTTACAGCTGCAGCAGCAGGTTGACGAGCTGTTCACCAGATTTGACTTCTAAAACCACCAGAGAACCACTAACCAAAAACAACCCAAGGTGAAAAGCCACTAAATTTGCCACTAAATCTTTTTTGTTGTTAATATGAAAGAAAAGAAGCAGGGATATATTACTAGAATGGAACATATTATAATTATTACAAATCGTCATCAGATGTGTCATTTTCACCGCCACCATCATCATCGATTCCTAAGGAACGATAATCATATCGTGATAATGAATCATCATTGGTGGCAATTTTTTAATAATGTGTATTGGAATTTCATAGTCATTGCAGCATACAGTAAAGTAAATATCCCTTAAATAAATTATATGACCATGAAATATTATAAACCGCAACGTCTAAACTTTATACTGGCGTAATTATGTATTAAGTAAAAATAAAATCGAAAAAATTCTTTTCCACTAAACCACCAGATAAACCACCAGCCACTAAACGCAATATTTCCCCCACTAAAAGCGGGGTCCAAACCACCAGTTTTAGTGCAAAATCTACTAAGTCGGCAACACTGGTCGTCGCCCTTGCCTCCAGCGATGACGTAGTCGCTAGTCCGCGTCATGGGTTATGGTTATGAAGTTTGGATCGATTTAAACTGGGCTATTGCAATAGAAATCGGACACCTGTCACAATCATGATTACTGACTATTTCTGGCAGGCGGTGACTCGCAACTCATTGAATGGGCCCCCCAAATAGTCGCCGCGTTTGGCAACAGAATATAGATGTTCTCCATTGGAATGAGCGGCTAAGGGCGCCGAGAGGTGCGGCTCCGGTTTCGCCATCGCGAGTTGCCTCGTGAGCGGGTTTCCCCGTTATTAGGCCATTACGTGCAATACACTTCCACCCTCGAGCATATAGCTCTTGCGACTCCACTCTGCCGGCCGGCTAAGGCAAGCCAGAGGTAGAGAGGGGTCCTGTCCACTCCGACCTTGCCGAAGGAAGGCCGGAGGTAAGGGGACCCCTGGGAGCACTCAGGTCCGCGGTGTCGCCACTCATCAACAGCTCGCCACAAGTTGCCCTGCGGAGACTGACTGCACTGGGAAGGGAACCCAGTGGGCGATGGGGTCGTCACGTCCCTATGCTATTATTATTACTATATACTCTATATAAATTATAGTCTGTATGCTAAATGCTCGTGTAATGTCATGGTGTCTCCTTAGAATTATCTGAATGCGGGCGTACACACACGAACCAAAGGTTATTTGCGTGTATTTGAGCGTATTGCAAACATTGCACTTTTGTTCCATTCATTGGGTTACATCAGTCGCCTCGATATAAGGCTAAATACAGACGAAAACATAATCTAGATAGACTTAACATATGATATTATCAATTCGAAAAAATATCCGTAATTTAAAGGTCCGTTTTATGATTATTGGAAGTAAGTACTTTTCTTTTTACAAGATATTTTATTGATTTCAAAAAGAAGACATTATGGGTGACTTTTCAAACACCAGCCAATTTTTTTTGTGTTTGAGTGAGAGTGAAACTTGACTACGACTTGTCGAGTCAACAACTCTGGCAATAATTCATATCTACTTGCGACATTATCATTACCTACGTAGTATAAACCAAAGTCGCTTTCCGCTGTCTGTCTGTCCCTATATATGCTTAAATCTTTAAAACTACGCAACGGATTTTGATGCAGTTTTCTTTAATAGATAGACTGTTTTGAGTGGAAGGTTTATGTGTATAATACATGCATAATATAGTAGAGAAACACTGATAATTTTAGAGGTTTCTGACGTGAGGTCGTAAATTAACACATTTTTGGCGCTTACATTGCGAACGCTGGCTTAACCCTGAGAGATGGATCAAAATAATGTACTACACTTAGATCTCGCGCGCTCGACTAGATACCGCTCTGTGAAGAAAAATCAGTTGCCAGAATGCGGCAACTTATTAGGACAGTGTGTGTAAAACAAAGACACACATTAGGATCGATTATGGTGTTGCCAGCTACTTGACTGGCCCGACCACGGGGGAAAATTATTAATTGCTGTGGTGTCATGGCTTATAAAATGTAGCTAAGAAAATCCTTTAAAATGAAATTAAAATAAAACTGGCCAAACTGGCTAGCGTAGAGAGGGTTCTGTACATTTTTTAATTTTCTCCATTTGGACTTCCTACATAAATTTAAAATTATCTCACAGGTTTTTCTGTAATTTATGCATCGAAATTCTGGAATCGATAGTTTCGGAGCTAAGGTAGGAGAAATGGTTAATTTATTTATAATTTATTTAACAATTCTAATATTGAATCCTAAAATTGCAACAAGAAGTTTCATTTGATTTATTATTACTCAGTACAGTATGATAAACGTTACTTTTAATTTTCTATAGCTTGGAGCTAATTGATACCTGATCCCTTTTTAGTTGTGACCCTGGTTTATACACAAATACATAAATAGACATACACATACATACATATTATCACGGCCTTTTTCCATACAGTAGTGTTGCCGTAAAATCGATTACACATCGATTCTTTGATAGTTGAAAAAAATAATCTAAGGTATCGATAGTGATCATATATCGATAGTATCGATATTGATACTATAGATAATATATATTACACTCCCCCCCCCCGCCAAAATCAATACTACAGATTAGATTACATTGATACTATACTATACATATACATATTTTTTTTTAAACACAGTAACATTGAGCACTGAGCGGTACTTCGCGCCATATTTTAGAGTTTTATTATATTCATGAGTAATTTATGTCTATATTCCGAAATTATACAATAATTACTGATGGTATGTGATACCAGTATCTTACTTATTTCTTTTAGTATTATTCTTAGACAGTTTGACTACGTAAACTGCCATTTTGCTTCTGCTTTTACGAGTACCTTTAATTTTAAATTTATTTAGACGTCCAACTCACTCATAGGTTGCGGTGTGACTGACGCGGGTACACCGCGAGTACGCCAAAGTCGGCGTAGTTTTAGTTGCCGCATTTTTCTAGTACGCCGACGGTATCTAGCGCGCGAGACCTATTATTAATCTAAGGTACTACAGTATTGTTTTGTTGATCTTACAAAGGTCTACCATATGTCTAACTATTGCAGTTACGTCACAACAACTTTTCAGTTAAAATTTGCAACAGTAAAGCCGGTACAAACTAGGCTACATTATTCGTTTCACGGTATTGATCCTTAACCAAATAAATCATTTTATATTCAAGACTGTTTTAATACCTGTATTACTCCTTTAAATGAATGAAATCGGACATTCCAGTCCAAAATGTTACGGATTTTGTTTTGAGTTTCAATCATTTGGCGTGGCGCGGACGCAAAACCCGGATGAAGCGGTACTTACGCGTAGGCCCGTTTTCTTCCTGTGGCGCGTGGGGTTCTCTAATGTTTGGCAAAAAACGATAGAAAAATGATAATTTTAAAAATAACTATGGAAAACCCAATCATTTGACAAACCTCACATCTTCCAAACATATTACTTTAAAAGTAATCATTTAACAAAACACAGATTTTAGAAATGTTACTTTTTGCAAATGTTAACTTAACATTGTAAAAAAAAATATTTGACCAAGTGTACTACATTTATAAAATTTGTCACTTTATAAAAAAAGGTAGATAAACACTGTCACTTGATAAAAATGATGTGTTAGAAAGCAAGCTTTGTAAGCAGTCGCTACTTTCAAAACATGATTGACGCTCGCTCGCTCGCTCATGTCTTGGTCACGGGATAACCATATCCTAACCTACCTTCTGAACCAAAGTCGTAGTAGGATAAGGTAAGGAGTCGGATAAGGGTTCTGTACCTCAAAAGGATTTATTTAGTTAAACTTATATTAATACATTGCACATTCGTGTACTTATGAAATTCTTTTGTGTGCTGTAGCTACTTTCAAAACGAGATTGACGCTCGCTCGCTCATTTTATGGTCACTGTATAACCATAACATAAACTACCTCCTGAAACAAAGTCGGAGTACTTAGGGTTGCGTACCTGAAAAGGTTTTATTTAGTTAAATTTTTTTTTTTTATTGCAAATTCAAAATATTTATTGTGAAAAACAGGTAAAAAAAGAAAAGGTTACATAAAAAATTAAAATATTATTTTTGAAAATTATTAAGCGTATGAAATTCTTTTGTGAGCTGTAGCTAATTTTAAAACAAAATCGCCAATGTCATGGTCATTGTATAACCATAACCTAATCTAGCTTCTGAAACAAAGTCGGAGTAATGAGGGTTCCGTAAATATAAGGAATTTAATTGTTTGAGTATCTTTATAAGCTATAGATAGTCTTCGAATTGAATCTTTTATGAATTTTGATTAGACTAAAGAAAACAGATTTCTTAGACACAGAGATTTGTGGCAATTGAATCAATTAACAAACAATGCATTTTTTATATGCTATACGCATAATAACGTTTGAAAAATGCATTGTTTTTTTAATTTGACATAATTTACAAAAATATTAGTTTTTAAAATAATTCTTTGGTGTAATACACTTTTAACTTTTGATTAGTTTGTCAAATGAGTGATTTTAATAAAGACTGGTTCTTCATTAAGCAAAAAATATATAACATCTTTTGTCAAATGATTGTTTGTCATATGTTTTTTATGTAATAATAGGATACCGACGCGTGGGTGTCGTTAAAAATATGATGATATCAATATATATGATTATATCAATGTACATTCTGTGTTCCCAAGGAAGGTTGACGTTAGGTAGACGTTAAAACATGCCAAAATAACAATAGGAATGAAAACAGCCCGAAAGCATGTGTCATGGAAGCGGGAGCTGAGGACGAAACTGGGAGAGTGCTAAGAATTTTTGTAGTAAATTATAGATTAGTATATCAAGAGTTTAATTTTACGTAGTCTATACACTCTTTTTACCCTGTGGAGGGAACTGATGGCCGGGGGGCCGACGCTATGCCAGCCAGGCGAGCACATCGCGCTCTCACGCGCTGGATCACGTTGCCTATGATAGTCAACATCCCGATGACGAGATAACCCAAAACGTAGTGATGGTTATCATGAACGATGAGCTCACCATTAGACTGTGCCTTAAGATCTGAGTATTGGGAGTCTATAGAATGCTATTTGTTTGTTTGATTATCCAAGAAAGTGACATGTATAGCGCTAGACGTATTTATTAATTTGTTTAAGATAGAGCCTCTGGGATTTCAACTCTCTGATTGATACTGATTTGATTTATATAGTTGTTATGTGCGAAGATAGAGAAGTCGCTTTTTATAGTACACATAGGGTCAATATAAATGATACCGTTGCCTCTCAGCTGATTTGACGTCAACTTAGCTGGACATATGATGCGAACGATGCACTCTTCACAACAAGCGAACAGCCAGGTGTTGTTGGCATGTAACTTAATCCAGTTCTCTCGGCACCCCGATTCCTCCGCCGAGCACTGTGTTAAGCTCGGGCCATTGTTTTTTAATTTAATATCGCATATAATATAAGTTGGGGAAAAAGTTTCTTATAATTTTTTAAGAAAATTCAAAACATTTTTGAATATAGTTTATTTACATTTAACTAAAGTATGTAGGTGCCATTTTGTTCGTTTACTTTTTGCCATCTTGTAGGTAGGGACATGATCCCATTGCTATAGAAATTTTGAGGCTTCTGATCAAAATACCGCGACAAGTGGTTTTGGCAGTCCTCTCGTAATGTTAACCTGACACTGCCTAATGAATTCTGAAGAGACCGAAACAGGTGGAAATCTGAAGGTGCAAGGTCAGGACTATACAGCGGATGCATTAACACCTCCCAGCCAAACTCTCTTAATTTCTGCTGAGTGGCTAAAGATGTGTAAGATCTAGCGTTATCATGATGAAAAACCACACCCTTTCTGTTGATTAATTCCGGCCGCTTTCTTTCAACTTCTTGCTTTAATCTCATCAGTTGTTCGCAGTAGAGTTCGGAATCGATGGTTCTGCCTGGTGGTAACAACTCATAATGAATAATGCCCTTCCAATCCCACTACACACACAGCATCACCTTGTTGCTAGTTAACCCGGGTTTCGCCACAGTCTGTGAAGCCTGACCGGCCTTTGACCAAGACCTTTTTCGCACGTTCTTGTCGTACGTGATCCATTTTTCATCACCAGTTATCAGCTTCTTTAAAAATGGTTCGGTTTCATAACGTCGTAATAAAAAATCACAAATGAGTATACGGTTCAATAGGTTTCTTTCAGTGAGTTCGTGAGGAGCCCAAATATCGAGCTTTTTTGTGTACCCAATTTTTTTCAAATGCGCCAAAATTGTTTGGTGGTCAATTCCCAGTTCTTCAGCTACGTCGTTACTATTGATAGGTATGCCGATCATGATCCACTTTTTCAAAAATGGCGTGCATCTTTGACTTCAAATTTCCGGATTGAAAACGCTTAAACCAAATTTCTCTCACAGACACTAGGTCCATAAACATCACAATTTTTTGTCGCGGCTAGCCAACGCATTTTTACCTTTTTTGGAGTAAAATTTTAAAATGTATCGAATTTCTTCAAATAAAAATCACACATTTTCCTAATTTGAATTTGGAATTATCTTCTTTAAAATTAAAACTTATAATGATACCAAAACCAGCAAGATACAAATAGTATGCCAAAGAGATTTTATTACCAGTTATACATACTATATGCGAAAAGACTTTTCCCCCAACCTAATAGATTGTTTTATGATACAGGATTATCTAGGGAACAAAACAATTTTTCTTCTGATGCGTGTTTACATGTTGACAGATCATTTTCGGATAAAAATATAACTGAATCTCTTTTGACGTTAAACCCAATAAATGGGAATGCGGGCAAAATTTGATACACCCTGTTATCCCTTTTTTGTGGTATGCTAATAATTTTGTCCAACTCAAACAGATCGCCCCCTACCAATGGTATATTGACTTATACAATGAGATATTTGTCGGTGATCCTCGCAGAGGCCCAAAGTAATTTGTAGAGTTGCATAATATTTGATCTGTCGACGGGAGGTACAAGGTCTTCTTTTAATTGACCAGAAATAATATTTATTTGCCGTTGTAGTTGTTCTGGTGTTAACATATGAGTACTTATATGTCCTTGATAAATGTCTGTTACCGTGTCAATTAAAGTCTGTTGAATACTTTTTAATTTGGTTAAGATGATATGAGACGATAAAGATGAGAGTGAGAAATAAAGGACGTTGTTTGTGTCGACCTGAATACGATTGGATTCCAGATTCAATTTATTAATATGTTGTTCTATGAGATTCAAGTTTCTTCTCATGACGTCTTCATGTCTCTTCAGTATGTTAGACTCCGCCTCCAAAATGATGGTTTGATTGTGAATTAAGTTTTGTAAGTGATTAGCATGGAAATTCAAGGTTTTTATGCCCCTTTGAAATTGCTCAGCAAACCTTTCATCCAAGACACCGAATAATGAGTTGGCAATATATCCGACGCCGTTTATTAACCCTCTCTTATGTCTTCTGTTATTAAAATTTGATGATAAAATAGAGTTGTAATGATCAATGTCATCAAGGTCGTGAACTAATTGTAGGATGATGTTAACTTATAAACTCCTGTCAGTATTCCGTGAACAGCTTTCTTTAACATGTGATATATGTACATCGTTTATACTCTCCCAGTAGGAACTCATGTTATAAAAGAGAATAAGTTTCCAGTCATCGCGTATACACTGGACCTGTGATATTCTGTCAAAATATAATCCCTAATGATTACTTAACTTTGTGATATTAAATCCTTGCTGTTGTTGGACACTTGGTGATAGATATTAGGAATGATAGACACATGAAAATTGATAAAAATATATTCTGAAAGACCTTGCGTCGTGGTCTTTTGCTACGTTTACCTTGATCCTTATCTATGGAAGCTAGTTTGTCTTCTACAGGAGAAGGTGATGATTCTTGCGTTTGGAGCAACGGAATTAATTTGATAACGGGTCTTTTGAAAATATTATTTTTTGTTATGATAGACAATAATCTGATATTTCCGTCAGTGCCGGGATGTGTTTCTAATACCCGTCCCATTGCTCACTTGCCGGGGGGCAAGTTATCCTCCTTCACAAGTACTACGTCACCGATTCCGATATTTTTATCTGGAACTCGTCATTTGGATCTTATTTGTGGCTGCTGCAAATATTCGGATGACCAGCGTTTCCAAAACTGTTTGTTCATTGATTGTATCAGTTGCCATCTATTTGGTAGATTGATATTTTCAGGTTCTCGTTGAGGTCTACCTAATAACGGTCAGCCGATTAAAAAGTGCCCAGGGATAAGTACAGTTTCATTTGGATTTTCAGTTAATGGACACAGTGGCCTCGAATTGAGGCATGCTTCAATTTGATGAAGAAGGGTACTGAACTCTTCGTAAGTAAGTTTTTGGTCTTCAATGACTCTTTTGAGGTGATACTTAACGCTTTTGACGGCAGCTTCCCACAGGCTACCTGCACTTGGGTTTCCAGAACAGTTGGGATGCCATTTTATACCCATTTCAAGATGATTTAAAAAGTCATGATTGATAGTTTCACGGATTTCCTGATACTCCTTCCGAAGAATCTTATGGAATGGATATGGAACAAATTTTGTGGGTGCAACCCACAAAATTTGTTCCATTGTCACTGTACACGGGACTGCTTCGACGTGAACAGAACCTCTGAAATATTGGCAGAAACGCTGGAGTGCTTAAGTCCGAAACAAGCTCAAAGTGCACAGCTTTTGTCGAAAAACAATCAAAAATCGCTATATAACCTTTTGTAGTACGGACCCCACGACCCTTATTTAATTTTAGTTCCATACTTCCAGTGAAATCAATACCTACGTTGGAAAAAGGTCTGGACTGAACAACTCTTGGTTTTGGCAAATCGGCCATTATGGGCTGATATTTACTTTGACTAAAACGCCTACACTTAACACATGTACGGAGTTGCCTTTTAATCGTGCGCATGCCGCCTAAAATCCAGTATTTATTTCTGATATATGATAAGGTTAGTCTAGCTCCACCATCTATAGTAGCATGCGCTTGATTTATAACTGTGACTGGATAGAATGTTATGATGTTTTGTTGACCAGTGGATATCCGCGTTGGTTAACCGACCACCAACTCGTAGCACACCCTGATCGTCGATAAATGGACTAAGGCTTGCTAGCTTACTGGATTTATTGATATGCCCTTTGTTTTTTATATAAGTTATATCTTCTAAGAATTCGTAATTTTGAATAGTTTTAATGATAATGTTATGTGCTAAATTTAGTTCATTCGGCGTTAAGTACAATGACCCGAATTCAAAAGAACTATTTAATTTGTCGCTTGATAAATCTTTTACGAGCTCTTCATTATTACTAGACCATTTGCGATATGTTGGCTCAGGAATCATTTGACCTAGTTGGTGATATTCCGCCATGAACTACTTATATTTTATTGTAAACTGATCATTTTTGGCTAGTTTGTTGTTGATAAAACTGGCCCAAAGCTTTAGATTTTGATTCACCCAGCTTTTCCTCGAATCCTGGTTTCATTGGTAACCCGACTTCATACATGCAATTTTCCAGGCGTGTTGTTGCGGATTTGTAAAAATCCTCACAGTATTGGTCACCGCTGCTCATATCCGAGTATGTGGTTAATCTACCACTTCCCAATATTTTGATAAGTCTGACAGATCAGTGACGACAGCGTGACATGTATATGTCTTTACATTACCAGATATAATCCAACCTAGTCTTGTTTGTTGGGCTATTGGCTATTGGGAAGGCCCTTTGATAAGTCCGTTCATGATAATTTCAGAATAAACGCTAGCATCCAACAATAAGTCGATCGCACGTGATAAGTTGTAGTCAGGATCAGCCAGATTTCTATTTTGAATATGAGACCAGGACTGTTTGGTGAACGTGCTGTTAGGTAAGTTATTAATAACTTTTGATATTACCAAAGCTTTAGTGGTAAATTGATAGTCATCGTATAATGAGTGGCATTCCATCGTAACCATGCTTTTACTTTGTTTTACACCGTCACCTATGCCCGCGACTAACGCATGATATTTTTGACGGTGAAGCCCTAATTGCTGAACAATGTTATTTGATACGAGAGAAATTTGAGCCCCCTGGTCCAGGAGAGCTCGCAATGCGATAAATGACCCATCAGATGATCGAACTTTCAACAACACGGTAGTCAATAAAATTTCTTCATCATCACCTTCTATGTGATTCACGCTATGTGGCTTACTTTCGGAGTCCCCGACAGATGATGAAGATTGCGTTGAATAAGAAGAAGATGGAATGTTTTTACTAAACGCATCGTGTAATAAGGAATTATGCTCAGCGTTGCATTCTTTGCATCGCTTAGTGGAAGTATACGGGTTGTCGTAATGTTTGTATAAGCAATTTTTGCAAACGTCGTATTTCGTAATAGCCTTCAACTTAGCATTGGACGACATGCTAATAAATTTCATTCACTGACATTTTGAACTACGGGAACGGTAGATCTTGTTTTAATTTTGATATTTTTCGCGAGGGTCATTTTTTGTCGCGGATGGTGATGATAATGATTTTGTATTAGACATAGGTTTAGATGACGAAGTATACTCTCTTTCCTTTTTGTTCAAGGGCTCCAGCGCTTCAAATTTTGCTTCTAAGAAGCTGATAAATTCAGTGAACTCTGGTAGCTTTCGTGGCGTGGACACTTACGCAATTCTTGATAGTCCTTTAGGGTTTCCGGGTCTAGCTTCTTGGTTAGGAGATAATTAATTGATCCCAAGAGTTCGTTTCAACCCCGAAGTTATGTATAGAGTGGATACACTCGACTGATATGTCGTGAAGGCGTTTAATAGCGGCAGCAGTTTGGTTTTCGACAGTAGGCTGGTTAAGGAGAGTTTCTATTTGATTATCGAAAAGAAGTTGTTTATTATTAAAGCGATGTACTAAAACCTCCCAAGGTGATGAATTAACCGCTCCGCTTCACCCTTAATTTTCCCCTTCAAATGCTACATCTTTTGAGTGTTGGTAAGTAAAGTATTATTATGAATGGCTTCAGTAAGCCGATCTAAGAAGGTAGGCCATTGCGTATATCTCCCGGTAAAAATAGGAATCTCAAGTAAAGGGGTTTATTGTTGAGTGTGGACAGTTGATGAGAGTTTTCTATTTAGTGATCGTTTTATCTTATTTAACTCAAGTTTATAAGAGAGATACTCATCTTCGAACACTAAATCTCCGCCCTGCAGAATGTCATCTATTTCAAGGTGAAGAGTATCAATGACATTCCAGCGCGATTTGATATTGCGAAGTTCATCTTCGAGTTCCCATTTCTCTGAGATCTCTTCGACGTGAATAGATTTTAATATGCGATTAAAGGCTCTAAAATTGGTCCTCTGTTTTGATAAAAGTTCTTCTACTTTATCATTGGGAGATGTCGACCATAATACGACAAACCAACGAAAGTTGGACAAGCTTGAACGCACGAAATAATACAAGTTTTTAGTTTTATCAAAAATGTCTTCAGTAAAATACTGGCTGCTTCTGTCATTATATTGATGTGATTCGTTATCATTCTTCTCAAATTCTATCCAGAGGTTGTCTAGTGCTAATAACCTTAAAAGAGTTTTCTTAGTTGCGAAATCCTTTGAGACTTCTGCGAGCCTGCGAGCCTACCGGGCCACAGAGGTGATGATACAAAGACACCGAGCACATAATGTTCACCAGATTAGGGTGATAAAACAGTTTTTAAAGTGATAAAAATGTTCGCTGTTTACTGATACATTTCGCACTACGTGACTCTCACTTAATATTTTTGTAGACGTGGTTTAAACAAAAAAAAAATGTCTAAATGCCCCGAGTGGTCACAATGTCGGGAGCCCTCTAAATTTCGAAGGACCAAAAATAAATGTAGGGGTAAACTACACTTTAAATAGATTGATATGATAATGAAATTTAAGCGATATCGGAAAGGTATTGAAAATGATGAGAACCAGTCCGGTTGGGTGTAAGTTGCACACTAATTTATTTCAATTACTAAATAAGTACAAATGAGCCGAGTCAGCGATACGCAGCGCTTGATACATTGCAACGAAATTGTGAAAATATTATAAAAATTAAAAATGTGCGAATACTTATAGCTCGTACAGTATTCATAGGTTATTAGGAACTACTCGGCGTCAGAAAGATCTATGTAGCCGGTTTTGAAAGACATGCTTAATGAAGTGTTTATCTTTAATTTATTACTACATACTTTGTATAACCCGGACGAAGTCGGGGTAGTATCTAGTATCCTTATATGCTATACCTGGAGTGCTATTTTTGAAAAGTGTGACTGACGCAGAAACGGCTTGTCGAATGATTTTTGTAATTTTTATTCATGTTTGTCATACATCATTCAAAAATAGGGCTCCATGTGACTGTACACGCAGGGCAGGACAGGAGACGTGCCACACTCGACTACTGTATGAAGGATTATGGACCGTTCAAACTGACGCGAATACCGCGCGACTGGCGGGATGTCCACAGAAATTAGAATATATATAGAAGTGTCATTAGCAGGCCAGTTAACTTTTTTATACGCTACGGCACTTCTACCGATTCTCATTTCTATGGGCGTCCCGAAAGTCTAGCGGGATTCGCGTCAGTTTGAACGGTCCTTTTATTTAAGAATTAATTTGCTATATATTTACGAATAATATAATTGTAGAGAACTGAAACCACACCACAAGTTGCCCAATAAAATCGATTTCTTACAAAAGGTCTTCAATTATCTGTATGTGGTCAGCCTTAGTCCATTTATTCTCCATCAATATTGACATACCCAGACAAAACATAAATTTCAAATGCAATTATGAGAATGACTCTACGAGATGCAACCAACTTATATAGCATTTAACAATAGACTATCCGGCGTTCAATAATACTAACGAATAAACATTTGTTACAATTTGACTATTATTGGTTTGGTACTTCATTGTCACACAAGTTAAAATGGGACCATTTCATTACAACAATAGGTAGTCTAGGATTATCCAGTAGTAGGAATATCCAGACGTTAGTCCGTGGTTGGTAAAAAGTATATTTAATACCTAATTAATAGGATCAAGATCATACATTAGTCTGCATAAGTTTACAAAGGTCTTACGTCAGTCTCAGCCGTGGTGGCCATGGGCTATACTCGAAGAAATTGTTTGACATGATGCCAACAGCCACTTTTTACCATCGCACCTCTCGCCATCGTCAGGGATTTCATCCCCATACCTTGGATCCCATGTTATCGCTAACAGTACGCTTCAAACGGAATTTTCTCCCTCGTACACTGCGAGTATGGTTTTCCCTAGTGACTATAACATAGGAGCCTTCAAAAAGGCGTGAAAAAATTCCTTCAGGGTCCGCAACGCGCTCGTAACATCTCCGGTGTTGCAGGCGTTCATAGGCTACGGTAACCACTTACCATCAGGTGGGCCGTACGCCTGTTTGCCTACTTAGTTTTATTAAAAAAAAATGATTAAAGCGTACACCGAGTTCCGAAGCTCAGCGAAATCGGATGAAGAAGAAAACAAAATTTTCGAATTACTGAAAAAAACAGTCTGGAATTGAAATCCGTATATTATGACTACTGCTTTGAAGCTATAAATGTATACATACTCAAAATATTAATAGCTCTAAGTGGATCTGCCTATTTATCCCGTGACGTCACAAAATGCCACGTGGTGCGCACGCGATCCATCTGCTCCTGAGTATGTATAACAGAACAGAGAAAATTGTTCCATTAGTAGATTCTCGTTAACAGAAAAAATATTATTTCCTTTTTGTTCTATGAATTCTACATTACTAACTACTTACACATAATCATACAGTGAGTAAAAAATCACGTGTAACCTGTTTCACAATAAAGATAGAAGTAGAATATTTTGTTACAAAATTTTTATTATAGATGCATAGATACCTATTGATCAGCTGTTGGTAGACTGGTAGATAAAGCCTGCGGCTTTAAGTCCGCCAATTACATATTTTGTAACGAAGTTTTAAAAAAAAAAAAAAATAGAACATACATGCAAGCAGCAATCTACAAACATGTAGAGTCACAGCAAATCTTTCTCTCTGTTCTGTTACATGCTCTTCTGCAAACGGGAAACGCCAATTTAGCGATCGCACCACCCGCCCACCAGTATGACTGTCAGCAAGCAGATTCTACCAGTTCCTAACAAGTCCTGACCACTTTCTTCATGACCTGTGCATTTGTTTCTCGCATGCATTTACACAACCTAGGATAAGGGTCAGGGGCTTACTATCACCTCTAAAAGCGGGGCAGAAACGAAGGAGTAAAGGAAATGGTGGAGTTACAATACAAGCAGTTCATTCATTAATTAATTTAAAAGCTAGGCTCTTGTTGGTGGAGTTTTTTTCCATTTTTCCCTATCACTAGCCATTTCCATATATTTTTGATACTACACAAGCAGTTTGGCGACATATCGCTTACTCACTCGATTCTGACCTGCTTTTAAAGATGAAAGTAAGCCACCAGAAGTGCTATTTTTAAGATTTTTGTCTCATTTAAAAACGGTGTCCAAACTTACAAAATGATGTAGGTACATCCTTAACGCAGTTGGATAAAAATGCAAGCATTCCACTGACCTGTCTCCAGAAAACATGGCGACGTCTCCGTCCAGCCTGAACATGGAGTCCTTGTACCCCCATCCGTACCATTTCAGTAGATCTTGTCTGAAACAGTAAAATTTTCCTCGGAATCCATACTTCTGTACAAAAATATTAAAAATGCGAAATTCATCTTGATTATTCTAAATCAAAGAGCAACGTTCCTCTCTCAATGTTCTAAATCGATTTTAATGAAATTTTGGTATGAATATAGTTGTTGTTACCCATGCCCAAGGGTCAAACATACGCTATTTTTTTTAATCAACCTTCTAAGAGTTGTAATATGGGTGAAAGTTTGTATACGAAAAAAAAACTACTTTTATTCGCAGGCGGAGCGACAGGAAGCAGCATCTAGTAATAAATAAGTAAATATTGTGGTAAAATCATACAGATGTACAGAAACTTTTTGTAACGTGTAATATGAGATTAAGTACATACGCAGCTTCTGACGCCTACTTAAATCCCACGGGAAAAGGACATTTTTCCGGGATGAAAGGTGCCTTATGTATTTCTTAGTCAAAGAGCATCGAAACCAAATGCTGCGTCCAGAAATTAATTAGACATTTTTAACCAACTTTCAAAAAGAGTAACTCGGCAGTATTTTTAAGGCCATCCGCACACAGCGCTATTCCATCCATTGCAACTTGAGATACGCTAACCAGTTCGTTTAAATTTTGATACAAAACAACACGACGCGACATGACGTTCCCTTCTCAATGTTTTTAGTACACCTAACTATGAATATGCGAAATTTAAGGAAGATTGGTTAAGTAAATAAAGCGTGAAGGGAAACACAAAACGGAACGGTGCGCCCGCGCGTACACAACGACTATAATCATTACTCCGTGCAAGATATTTAAATAAACCTAGTTAAAGTGCAATTTGTCACCCAAATCTGTAATCATTCTTTACATTATTTATTAGACATCTTACGTATTCGATCAAATTAAAAGTATAAATATTGGCGCATTGAAGACTTATTTATAAAATACTGTGAAAAATATTGTTCGAGACATCGGTGAGTCATCTTGTCACATAATACACCGATTATCGCTGTTGCCTGCCGCCCCGCCCGGCCTGCCTGCCTGCCGGCGCGGCGCCGCCATCGCAAGCGCATCGTAGCACACAATTAACACCTTTGCGAATTGCGCGCTACGGCGTAGACGCTAATATATTGTGCAGATCTTGTAGATGTTGCTTGCGGGCTGTTGTGCAACGTTAGTTGTTTGTACTCTGGAATATTTGCTCGAGTTGTGATGGATAACAATTTGTTCAGGCCGTCTTAATGATATAAAGACCAAGAAATATCTTAAATGTTCTGAATATTACAATATTATTTGTGCAAATATGGCAGCGAAAAAATTCTGTAATATGACTAAGGAAAATCGACAAAACTGGCAATGTTAAGCATGTAAAAATAGTCTCCCTAAGGTTGATAATCAGAACACTCCAGTTCATTCTAACTCAGATTTGAGTGGAGAACAGCATTCTAGTATGTCAAAACGGAGTAAACGTTTGCGGCGTTTTCAAAATGACTCCTCCGATGATGATATTGATATAGACGAGTAATCAGAAAGTAAAAGCCGCTTTACGGATATGAGTGACATAGACGAATTAATTCTCAAAGCATTGCAAAACAAATTCCCTAAATTGCTACAAGAATCTTTAACCGCTGAACTTGAGCCGATACAAAGAAAGATTACTGATGTTTTGAACTCAGTTGAATTCATAAATAAAAAATATGACGAAATGAGCAGTTTGCTGCGCTCTCGTGAGGAAGACATAAAACATTTGAAGTCAGAGAACACCCAGCTGTGTAAAACTGTGAAGGATCTGTCTAGCCGTTTAAATATGCTAAAAACACACACAGTTGCGAGTCAAATATAGAAATACATGGATTGTCCGAGCACAAATCAGAAAATTTGGCATAGATTGTTACTCAAATTGGTAAAACAGTATCGCATCCTATGCAGGATGGAGAGATTCTATCTTGTTTCCGAGTTGCAAGAATGAATGCAGGCAGTAACCGACCTCGGTTAGTAGTTGTGAAGCTGCGTAGTCCAAGATGTCGAGATGCTTTGCTTGTGGCAGTGTGGTCATATAATAAGGGTAACAAACAATATAAACTTAATACAAGTGGCATAGGAATAGGTGGTGATAAGAGGCAAATATATTTGAGCATTTATCTCCGGAAAATAAATCTCTGCACGCAGCTACCCTTATAAAAGCTAAAGAACTTGCATATACATTCGTATGGGTACGAAACGGGAAAATATATGTCAGAAAGACTGAATCATCTCAAGCTAAAGTAATTACCAGCAAGGGTACACTCGACTTATTACAATAGAATACTTTATTTAGAACTTTTGCATGTAGTGGTATTTTACTATTCACAGTGATTGATTTGACCTACTATCAGAGTTTGCGTACTATCAGAATGCGCACAACGACTAATGAATTTTTTTTAAACATTCTGAAAAATGACTACGATGTAATTAAATTTACTGAGACTTGGTAGAATGAAAATATGTTTGATAGTGAGTTTATTGATTTGAGGTATCAAATTTATCGATGAGATCTTGCGCATTCTGAATTTTATTCTAAGCTTGTTGGTGGTGGTTGTTAATTGCTGTTAAGAATAGTGTTAAAAGCAAGCGCCTAGCGTTTAAAGAAAGTTGCTGTGATGATTTGTGGGTTGAAGTTGTTGATGGAGAGATTGTAAAAAAAGAGATTTGTGCTATTTACACTCTTTGTATTTCTGCCCCACTAAAATCAAAAGAACTGCATGCTTTGTTAGACAATATATTTAGCAGACTCATAGGCGCCATCTTGTTGTTTACTCCCATCGCGTCAACACGTCCGCTAGAGACTATAGTGCAAGAAACAGTTATTTTTGAAATTGTGTGTTACTGTAACGATTGTTTGCTTTATTGTGTTTAAATTGATTATTGAGATTGAATAATTATGTTTGTACTTGTTTTTATATTTTTTTTACTATTTTCACTTCTGGAAACTAAATATATATATAATAAAGCTAGTGAAATTAGTGACATAGTCGTGATAGGTGACTTTAATATGAGCTCTGTACGTTGGTCTAAGGCGGATAATGCAGAATATATGGTCGCCGATAGTTACCAAAGCACCATGGGATACTCTTTTTGATTTTATTGAACTGACTGGACTCCATCAAGGAAATCCTATTACTAATGTTGAAAATAAGATTTTAGACCTTGTATTAACAAATTTTGTCTTGTAGTGGAACAAAACTTAGTTTTATAAGTAAATTGGATCCACTTCACCCACCACTCATGGTGTCGATGGACTTAAAGACAGTCTCGTCTTTGGATTATGTTCCTCGTTCGAACTACAACTTTAACAAAGTTAATTATAGCAAGATTGTACCTGAATTGAAAAGTAAGGATTGTTTTATGCAATTCGACACCTGCAGTGATTTTGATGATATGGTAGACAAATTTTATAAAATATTGTTTGAAATTATAAGCAAGCATGTACCTAAACGTATCCCACGAAAACGGGCTTATCCAACTTGGTTTACATCCGATCTGATTTGACTACTCAAAGAAAAAGAAAAACTATACATTAGAGCGCGTAAGTATGGTAATCCCAGAGATCGTTGTAAGTTTAATCTTGCCAGAGGACGATGCAATAGGTTATTGTCTGTTTGTTATCGAAATTATGTAAATAAAGTCGAGTCTAGTTTAAGAAATCACCCAAAGGCTTTCTGGAACTTTGTAAAACAGAGGAAAAACTCTTCTTGTAATGGTATACCTTCAGCCATGCACATGGATGGGCCGGAGCAGTATCTTCTGGGACGGAAATAGTTGAACTATTTGCGTCTAATTTTAGATCGGGTTTTTCCGTGAACGATGTAGGGGATCGTCAGAGAAATGTGGAGCAGTTGGGGAGTTCTAATGAGGTATATAAACTTAGAATTGTAAGAATAACTGAGGCTGAAAGGCTTGCTACTAACAAGGGACCAGGTCCTATAATCTTCCTCCGCTTTTTAAAAAGCGTTGTGCCGAGGCATTGTCTTATCCTCTGAGTTTAATTTTTAACAAGTCATTAAGTTCTGGAAAGTTTCCTAGTCTGAAAACGTGCAAGAATAGTGCCAGTATTTACTCTTCTTAAGAAGGGCGATGTATCTAGTACGTCTGTATTTCCAAAGAATTTAGAGTCTTTTGTTTGTCCTGTACTGGAAAATCACACTCAAGCGCTCATTAGACCGGAGCAACATGGATTTCAACCGAAAACGTCTGTAGCTACAAATTTTGTTACTTACATAACACCGATCATAGACGAAGTAGACCAGAACCACCAGGTTGACGCAGTATATACCGACTTCTCTAGCGCCTTTGGCCGTGTTGATCATCGCCTTCTTTTGCATAAACTGTTTTTGCAGTACAGCATTTGTGACGCGCTTCTTAAATGGTTCGGTTCGTATCTATCGTGTCGGGAGCAAACATACATATCTTCATCTGGTGTTCCGCAGGGTTCCCACCTGGGACCTATATTGTTTACATTATTCATCAATGATATTGTCCCATGTATAAGAAACTGTAACTGCTCGTTGTTCGCAGATGATATGAAAATTTCTAGAGTTATTACATCAGATTTTGTTGGAAAATGATCTGGATAGAGTTACACAGTGGTGCATGGAAAACAGGATGCCCTTGAATATTGGCAAGTGTCAACACGTTACTCGATATTTCATCGACGGCGAGAGAGCGTCTTCTGTCTCTATGGGTGGTCACAAGCCTTACCCAACCTAACCGAACTAAGCTACGGTTTTATTTAAAGTATTTTTTTTCTGGGGGAGTCCGTGTCCGTCCGAGGGTATTATACGAGTAGTATACATGTATTTAAGCTCATTGTTGAAATTTTCACTATGAAATATTGCACAGGCGATTTTATATAACAATTAAAAAATCGATGGGAAAATCCATTTTAAAAATATAAAATTACTAAAAAATAATATTATAATAGATGAACAAATAAAAAATAAAAAAACTTTCACTTAGGAACTATTTACATAAACGCAATATTTAAGTTAGTTGTCAAAAAAATTTTAGTCTCACCCTTGTAAATTACCTAGGCTAGGCGTGATGTCACCGCTAGGTATCCATTAGTATGGAGCCAAACGCTTCGTCCGAAATGCACGTGAGTTTAACTTCGTCATATCTCAGTTATTTAAAGTTTTATCGATCTGTTTTTTTTTATCATTGTGCCTATTATAGTGCCTTTCATTTAAACATGAAATCGATAATTATTCGTCATGCCTATTCTGAGACCATACCAGGTTATCGGACCACTACTGGTAGGTATCCTTTATAGGTATGATACCCTAAGCAGTAATTGCTTCAACATATCTTAAAAGTAGCTGACATTAACATACTCCTTGGTCTTTGTAATTAAAAACAAAAGAACAATAACATTAAAAAATGTAGAGTCAGCGATACGAAATAAGTTCGGCAGATGCAGTGTTTCAAAAGCTTGTTTGTCGAAAAACATGTACGTGTGCCTACACGTACATGAATGGTAGGAAAAATTGAAAAAATTATGAACAATGGAAATGATGTAAAGTAAGTGAAGTTATATATTTTTTTTCTTAAGAAATATCGTCTCGTGCGTGGCCCGTTCAGGAGTGCTATTTTTGAAAAGTGTGACTCACGCAAAATCGGCGAGTCGAATGATTTTTGTTCTATATAATATCAAATATTTATTTGTTCGTTAACGAATTGGGTATTCTACTAATTTTAATTTTTTCTTTCACATCAAAATTTTTATTGCTTTTACAAATCCTCACTAACCATCTGAACTTTCTTTAACTATACGATTTTGTATGAACAAGTATGCAATGGACGTCTGGTATACCAGAAGTATCACGGACGCGTTGTCGACCCTGAAGCTTTTCACACTCTATTTGCAAACTCTCATAGTAATTGTACTCACAAGGAAAACCGTGGCACGGAGTTCGTTTCATACCCTTACATTTCTTTTTAAAGTTAAAAATATTGCTGCCACTATTACACGATATTTTTTATACAAAAATATTGCTATCTCGAACACACTTACATCGAATAATCATTTGATTAGTTACTAAGTTTTTTAGGTATGTGACTAAAAACAATGGGTATCAGGTCAACGTCTTCTAAGGTAACTCCGACTGATAAGAATGATAAGATTGCGACCTACTAACGAAGCGGTAGGTGTGGTATCAATATTTTTTGTAACCTTAGTGCAAACAAAACACACTACACTACTTATTCTATAACATTTTTTTAATGCCATATAAAAAAAGTGGAGTCATTTATTATATACTATCTGTTTCCCGCAGCTCCGCCTGCATCTAAAAGTAATCAATCAAATCATTTATTTGGCCGTGAAAGTGTGACAGACAGACAGACAGACATACGGATATACAGACAGATAGACTTTCGCATTTAAAATATTAGTATGCATTTTTAATGACTTTTTGAATTGGTTTACGATTTATAGTTTTTTTAAAGAAGCAACCCGTTGGCTTCGAGGTAAACAGCTGATGATGCAACCGGGAAAGCGCTGGGATGAAGAATCGATTTATAGGTATCCGTACACATTTCCAGTTACAGTCAGTCTGTCTGTCAGTCAGATAGCTCTATATCTCACGAACCTTCGCAATCATAGTTTGTGCCTATACGTAGAGTCAACATTTCAGAATTTGGAATTAATTTAATAGAGTCTTTGATACAAGGTCTAAGGTATCTATTTCATATAACTTTTCGGTTTCGTGATTTTAATTTTAATTTAGGTGTGTCACAATTTTTGTAAAATATTTGCATATAACGTAGAGTTGAATTCTATTTTCGGGCTGTTTTTCCGAATGGAGAAAAGCCCTGAATTTATTATTATGCCATTGAATAATTTTATGAGTTCAATTTAAGTCATAATTTGCTGACTGCAGCAGTTATCTTATCTAGGTTTAGGTGATGTTTATACATGATAAAAACAAAATGTTAGATTAAATTGAAATGTTTCATAAAAAATACGACGACCGGAATGTATATAGGCATTAACTACAGTAGGTCTAAAGAACACTTAGTGTACCTGGTATTTCAAATCCATAACGAAATAATTTTACCTTAATATCATTGGATGTTGTAACCTTTTGTAAGTATCCATAGTGGATAATAAATAATAATATATTTAAAATAATAAATAATAAAAATAGGGTTGCTCTACATTTATGGACCAATTTCTACTTTTTTCGATTTAATATCCGATAAAAGTGTTCACTTTCTTTAACTAACTATATTGTCAACTCTACAAAGATGCTAAGAAAGCTGGCCTCTTGTGTGCCTAAATTTCAGTAGAGATAGAACTTTACTTAAATTTTCTGTTCTCTATTTGTAACTCATTGTAGTCTGTAGTGGACTGTTTGACAGTATAGTTCTTTAAGAGAATATAATTTTTTTATTATCATTTTTTTGATTTTTTTGAGTTAGGTATTACCTATCTCAATGCGTATACCTGTATTACATTTGAAATGAAATAAAAATCATCTTAGGTTTTAGCACAGCATTAGTCACACATGGCATAAATGCAATTTACTCCAATTAAACATAACTCTATGTGACCAACGACGCTCTAGTTTATGTTTTTAGGCATAATCTCGGAATTATTACATTACAACTTTTGCTAGTCATGTTAATGAATAAATATGCTGACGTATTTGATAAAAGAAAGGACACGTAACTGGTGAAAAAATATGAGTTTGGTATTTCCGGTGATTGACGGATATTTTGGCGGCAAAGGGAAAATAAACACATTTCATTCGTGTTTGTAAACATCAATGTTATACATCTTACATCATTGTATTGCGAATATCCTATATATTTTTAGATGCGTCGTTAATTATATCCACAATATGTAGAGCACCGGGTTACTAACAGTCCACTCAAAATGTTGGAGTTTATTTTAGTCACTTCACATATATTATCTAATTTTTAAAATATTACCTTTATATAACTAATAGTATTTAATTTGGTGGGTATTAAATTAGATAATTACAGACAATTGTGTAGGCAACTTACCGTCGTCTAGGAATTGTACTCTTTACTTTTATAACTGAACTATCACTAAGCCCGCTTTTCTTTTCATTAATTGCACTTTTATTGTCTTTATTTTGTTTGTCTGTCCGTTTAGTTTCTTTATTCACATTATTTGTCATATTTATCGAGCCGACTTCATTCGCCGCTGACATTTTTAAAGGGGCGACGATTATAGATTTGGATCGCCAACCATTTGGTACGATTTTTATAATTCGCGCATACTGCCGCGCATGGCTTGACAGCTGGGGTCGGTAAAGTAGATGAGCGGTGTCATCTAGAGTTTGTCTTGCGAACTACGAATTACTAATACAAATGGTGCCGTAAAATTTTTAGTTTGAAGCATAAATAATAGATGGGGTAAAATTGATTTTAATTTTTTTAAATGAAAGTAATATACATTCTACAATCGAATTGGATTTTTACATGACAGCTTTGTATTTGTCATGTAAAGCGGTTACCATATCCTATTGGCAATTTCTTATAAATGGTCACATTTCTGGTCTGTAAAAAAGGATTTATGATATGTCGTAAAATAAGTGTGGTATAATATTATGAAAGTATTGGCAGAGAAAGACTTAGTTTATTAGAAACCTACAACTAGACTAAAAATCCACAAATACTGAACTTGTAAATTTTTATTTATTCGAAGCATGTCGTCGAATTTCCCTTGAAATTAAAACATTATCGTTTTATGTCATTTTCATTTCGCAGCCATAAATTAACAAAATGGGCTAAACATAAAATAACCTACCTACTTAAAATTAAAACACTAAGAAATTTAAATAAAATCTTAAACTATAAAAACAAAAATAAAATCATCATCTTAGTGTGTATTCCTTATTGCGTCGTCAGCTTGCGCTTTGGAGCCTGGGGTATGCTGTAAGTCATGGTCCTACATTAGGCGGCAGTGGTTATTACAATGGAGCGACTGCCGTCTGACCTCTGTAACCCTTTTTGCGGGGAAACCAGACCAACACGAACATGACCCCAGGGTGTGTTAGTGGCCAACACTGTCAGAATTTTTTAGGCAGCTTCAAGTTATCTGACACAGCCTTACGACTGCTATCTATCGACAACAACCGGGACCAATGGCTTAACGTGCCTTCCGAAGCACGGAGGATCTCGAGAAAATTCGTTACGAAATGAATGTCGTTTACCCGCGCCCCAATGCGTTTACCGAACTCCTTGGTGAAAGCCCTGGCCTAAGAACCCCGGGCTGCTTGTTTCAAAAGCCTCAGGAATAAAATGCTTTACTCTTGCAGTACTCTCAGCCGCAGCTCCAGCAGCTTTTTCAGTGTCTTTTAGATGTGATGCTGCAAAAGTGCATACACAAGTCGCATCCCATAGCAAGCAGCGACATCTACACAATGGAACCATCGTTAAACCATCAGGACGCTTGCCATCGGTGCGAGCTCCAAAACACAAGGGATATTGGCAGACACCAATGCACTTGTAAATATTTGTGTAACAATTTTTCAAAATTATTAATTACTTACATACGTCATTTCGTAGGCTAATGCCTACGGCGTAGCTGATATCGTAGAAGGTCTACGAAGCTACGATTAATCAACACCTCGTACACTTAATCGATCGCAATTAACTTTGGTTATTTTAACCAACATCTGTTTTACACTTATCCGTTTTAAACACTTTCTGTTTTATGATATATCCTTGATCAAGAGAGTACCTAGTCTGAAAATTATGTTAATTCTCTCTTCCAATCAAACAAGTAAACCAAAAAGTAGGTGAAAATTGAAAATAAAAATATTAACGTATTTCTGTAAAAATATTTATTTTCCTATTTAAAGTTGTACAAAAGTATAAATTATTATCTACACATACAATTAGAAATGCGGAATATATATGCGGAAATACTTCGTAAGTATAAAGAAATGATAAAACAAATTATGTGACTTTAGAAAATGAATAAATTATATTACACAAAAATATTATATGAACTAACTAGGTAACCTATAAGTACCTAAATATTTGAGAAAACCCCGTCTGCTATTGAATGAATTTTCCCATTTCAAAATTCATTTCAATGTCTCGAATTTAGAAATTCGCTCTGCCGTTTAGGCTGTAGACACAGGTAAAGATTGCCTGAAAACGTAACTATCTTTTTAGCAGTCGGGTAAAAAGAATAAATGCAACAAGGAACTTTATTAACTGATGTATTTCCTTTTTTGTGCTCTGAATCGATGCGACAGTGCCACTGATTGAGTAAAAATTTCAAAAGACCGGGACCCATCAGCTATATCAATGGATGACACATGAACAGGTCTCGTCAGGACGAAAAACTATTTCTAACGAATGAAAAGAATACTTTTATGGGCTATGGTTATAAAGTTTGAATGGATTTAAACTGAGATTTGTTATAGGAATCGAACACCATCATGCCGTTCGGCCATAATCATGATTAATCCTATTATTACAAGTTTTTTTTAAATTAAAAAGTCGCTACTATACTGTAACTTTCCTTGTACGTATTGTTTTCGATGTACAACCCTAGCATTCCTACATTTCGTATGTAAAACAAGTATAAATTACTTATAATTATAAAATACTTATTGCTAGAGGTACCTACATTGTTTTACAAATGCTGGACATACGTGAACATAATTAAATTCGTATTTGCAGTCTTACTAAATATATTTCCAAGCACCTATCGGTTACTTAAGTTAAAGCGAAGCAATATTTACAGTAATATTATTTTAAAGATTATTGCCACTACCATGTATTTTTGCAAATGAAATCGATTAGTGAAAAGCAGAAACAATTAAAATTTTGTATAGATTTCATCAGTTTTTTTTTTATTAACTGCAATTATTCATTAAAAAATTAACCTTCGCGAAGCCTACATTAACTAAAATATATTCAGTCATTCACCTAATTTTGAAAAGATAATTGATCGATTGATTGATTTATTTGATAATTTTAAATGTGTAGGGAAAAATTTTGTTTTTCTGGAGGTGGGCGTTGACACTCGCGACACAGTTTTTAACTACTGCGGGTGCCATCGTTAACCTTGGTTTGTGTAAACACTTTTTTGTTCCCAATAAAGATTTATTTATTTATTTTATTTATTCAGTCCCTTTCTGCCTTACTGAGACGAAATATACTTTAGCTAACTTGAACTTATAGAACGTTTGTTAATTGTTATAAATAATGGGGTAAGAAAACATCCACTAGTGACTTTATTTGCAAAAACTTATGGTTGAGGCAATGTAGGCGTGTAAAATAATCTAACGCTTAAGTATATTTCATTAGTTGTTGCCCGCGGCTTCATCCGAGTGGCACTCTTGTTATATCGCTAAAAATAATTATGAACAATAATCGTCTATTTTAACTCAACTCCGAATTCCACTAAAATTATTTTTTTAATTTCGGTGTAAAAGTCAACAGAAAGAATACGATGACAAGAAAAATAATGGTAGCAATATTTAAAAAAAATTGAGTAACTTTAAATGAAAAGATAATAGAAGCCATATTATCTGTACATTCAAACTCCTTTAAATATTTTATAATGGAAATAAAATATCTAAGTGGTTTAATTTAAAATGGTGGTATTCTTTTATTCTTTCGATATTAGGAACCGATTTCTACATTTCAGAGTTAGCAAAAGATCTTCATTGAATGACGTATTTGTTTTCCTAAAATTAATGTTATTTCAATAAATAAGAGTCAGTTTCAAAGTCTTAAATAAATTAAAGTTGATGAGAGAACAAATTATCCTACAAAATATTGTATAGCCTGACCAGGAAAATAGCAACCTTCGCCATATTGTGGAAAAATATTGGAACTAATTTCTTATACTGGCAACTAAGCATTCATGTAATATTTCGTCATTTCATCGTCATCTGCCAAAAAGAGACAGGAGTGGACGTTGTGTATTTTGTTATCATTTCCTATGATTTATTTTACAAAACAGCAAAATTAATTTATAGTAATGAGAAGAAAGTGATCATATTTGACGATAATAAAAACGAAGTATTGATTTCTATTTCATTAAATGACATTGCCAATTTTGTTGTTAACATGACACATACAACATGTTGCCACCTATAGGCGATCAGTAGCGACGCCAATGCAGGGTTTTTAGTTGCCTGGTCGGGCTATACGCTTAAATTAAAACTTAGAAATAAAAATAAAAAATTACGGCAATAGTCTATGGTACTCTGCAGTTTTCTTGTTCTTCTCAATGATGTAGAACGATTTAGGCTTGCCATTGCCCGAAAAGTATTTCCTAAAAGACGATTTCTTAGCTGGGACGTAGTACGCTAATGCGTCTATAGCATTAGGATGGTCGTTTAAGCCTTTTGGCCAAGTTGGTGTACTTTCGACATCTACTACGTCATCGTCAAATCTCGCTTGAGGTCGATTTTTCGCGAGTTTTCGTAGTACGGGTATGTTCCAATGGTAAACCCTAGCTGGTTTTCCATTACCAGTCATTTGTAATGGTAAGGTTCTAGCTGCAGCAGGAGCGGGCTCAGGATTATTGTAATAACTTGTGTTTGGGGGTAGTTTGATGACGAACATTCTAGAATCCCCAGTGGCGTGCCTCCGGCCCTGTTCGGCTAATCGTTTTCGGTGGTGTGCTGCTGGTATTCTTAACTTCTTAAGTCCTAGAGATGAGAGGAGGTCGTGTGTCGTGGGGTCTTTCTTGTCGTCTAATATTTCGTTTCTATTGCGTGAAGATGAGGATGGTGCGGACAAGGCTGCGGAGACAGCTGTCAGCAGAGCGAGGGTACTGGAATGAGAGAAAATTCACGTTAGTTTTTTGTATGTTTAAATTTATGTCGAGTTTAGACTATATTTTATACTTCAGAGGTAACTTTTGCTGTCACTTGTATTAGTCCGTGCTTTAATTAGAAGAGGTTTTGGTTTTAGATGGTAGTACTGTATGTAGGTACAATCGAAAGCTTTGGTATATACGGTGGTAAATGCCCTAATGTCAAATATTCTAAAATAACAGTCTCAGACCTAGCTTTTATTTACGACTGCCAATGTATCGACAAGAACCAATAGGTTTAGTACCTCGTTATCTTTAGCACTTATAGTCGTCACGCCAGTACTACATTTATTCTGTGGTAGTCAAATGAGAGAGTAAAAGTTAGTTGTCTATGTGGTTTCACAATCCCTGCATGTCGAAGGGCAGTGCATTGACATCACATTGTTTACTAACTTGGGACTTGAATGGTCAAATAGCTGCTTGTGAGTTATAGTCCATTGCAAGCTATTTGTTTGAACCTGTTGAAACATACATGTATTTGGTTTACATTTTTACAAACTACTTAAAATAGTCTGCTGTGAAGTTTCTGTAGCATGGATGCATACTAATATGAGAATCATGTTTTTAATTACCTACTTATTTATTTAATCTTTATTGTCCCACATATTAAATTGTAAAGCAATTTTAACATTAAGTTCGACTAATGCTAAGTGATATTTTTTTACAGACCTAAGAACACATTTGTGTTAAATTGGCAGAACAAATTAGAAGGAGCAAACATTAAAAATTGGGACAAAGTAAAGGAGAGATAGAAGGTTCATAATAAATTTCTGTTCATTCGAAGTTTTCTTGTTTTACCTAGCTAATTTCTCAAAATTAAACTGTTTTCATTAAAACTGTAAGGTCAAACAGTATTATTTCCTCTCATTTACCACAATGTTTGAACAACAATTAGCATAGACGTTGTTAGACACTAGCTGCAGCTGCTGTGTGTACAACGAACTCTTTAGATTTTCATAACGGTTCCTTGAAATGGAAACGTTTGGTTTGTTATTTTTGCAACAGTAAACACATATTTGGTATTTATGTTTACGGTTTGGTCTTCAAAGGCGGTGGAATTCTGTATTATGGAAGCTGAGAGGTGTGTCTTATGAGCGATGTTTAAGATATGCCGACTGTATTTGTCTACGAAGGAAATTCTACTACTTCTTTTTCTTGAATGGTAATTAAATCATCTCGAGAGACTGAGAACTTATAAAACCTTTCTCGATCCTTATCGTCTGGACTAAGTTTCGAACGAGTAGGTATTTCCTTGAGTTGCCAAAATTTAGTTAAAGAAATATCAAGAGCGTAAGTCAAGGGACCGAAGGATTCGGACAAATTTTCAGATATAGTTAGCCCATATTGAGATCATATTTGACCACAACCATATTTGCAATTGATGTCAATTGCCTTAAGATTAGCCTTCATCAGGTCGTCTCCAGAACAGGATGCGGCAGAGGCAGGACTTCCGCAGAGAGATAACTGATGTGTCGTCATAAAGAAAATAGTCGTTTTTCCGCAACTACTGCTAATTTGTCTAAGATCCTCTCTAAATATCAAGATTTATTTAAATTATGTTTATATACTTTTGTGCTTGTTTGCCTGCCTGAAATGAACTTCTCTTTATAATGAATACCTCTATTGTTGGAGAGATCCGCTAAAAAGACAGAGTTCCAAGAAACTTTTTACGACCTCGGATTATCGGAAAGAGATACACATGACAATGTATGATATATAGACACATCGAGCACATGGTATTATCCTGATCGCAAGACGAACGCACGACAAATACATAAAACCGCACCGGCGCGCATTTCCAATAAGTTGCTTTCCTTTTCATAAAATATTACTAATAATTGGTACTAATTTGTGCTCTACGACGCAGAAAATAAGGACTACATGCAGGTATCCTATCCTGCATAACTCAGGGACTGCCATGTTGCTGCTCCAAGAATATCGAAACAATAGCAATGCATGACGTTGAATATTTTGCTTTAGTGGGTTAGGGCACGACTGCGGTGACACTAAAAGATTTCAATAAAATGAATTTTCTTTTTCTTAATAATCATTTTACATCTTACAATCCGCATCATGCTTCGTCTAAGTCATCATCATCATCATCATCCTAGCGTTATCCCGGTTGCATCCTCCGCTGTTGAGCCCAGGGTCTCAGTGTACACAGAAATATATATATATACACGCAAATGATGCGCCAAAAATGTACATAAATATATTAGTAACATGCTTCGTCAAAATATTCACAAACTAAAATGTTTTTTTCTGTTGCTCGATAAGGGTCGGAAGTCCTACATATCTATAGCATTAAAACTAAGTACATAGTGTTTTATGTAGCGGGCACAGTACTTTGTCTTCCGTAAAGCAGCACCTAGTAGGTGTCTTTGCCATTGTTTACTATCGGATGATAGGATTAGGATAGAAGAAGAGGATTCTTATTCTTCATAGGTAAGTATTATCATCAGCAGACCTCACTTTTCAAACATGGATGCACATATCGGTGAGTGCTTATTCTAAGCGGCGCACGGGTCTATTTCAAACTCATTACATAAACATAGATGTGTCCATTTTCCCATAAGCACACTTTCTAGTGTACACTTTCTTGTAGCCATCAACGTTGTCAACGATCGCTTGCGTGGTGCTACTTCGCCTTTTATGGGACATAGGGCTTTACCTAATTTGAAATACGTTACCTACAACAAATGGCTTTTAGTCTAGTTTGGCGGAGAGATTTGTCTTTAGTATATTTCTAGGTGATAAATGTAAGTACAAAAGTAGCATTTGTTTTTAAAGGATCGCATATTATATGGCTGAATTTCCCAAACGACTTTTAATTTTGTCGTGGTTGAAATTCGTATGTTAAAACAAGAATATTGTACAGCATATTGTTTTTTGTATAGATTGGATTGTTATTGGTTGTGCCAAAAATATAATTAGTCTAAGACTTTATTTCAATGTAGAAACAAATACCTAAACTCCAAATTTTCTCACATCGGTGCTGTCTTTCTACTTTTTTAAAAGACAAAAATGCTTATAAGTCTCTAAATATAAATAAATTAAGTATGCGACCTATTTTACCTTTATTCTATCTCAAAAAATATTAGTAATTTTATTAATAATCTCATTTTGATATATATCGTAGATATTACTGTTTTTAACGTAATAATAGAAAAAGTATGTTTTTTGTCACGTCGGTGTTATCACATAGACGAAATCGGTGGTCTTTTATTTCCACCGATGTGATGAGAAAAATTGAATCGGTGGCTTAATTCTCCAATCGGTGCTCAGATTATGGTTTGATGCCCTTTTTTGTCATATTGGAGACAAAAAAGGGCATCAAACCATAATGAATAGAATGTAAAATTAAAATAGGTGATATCTACTTTAAAATTCACACAAGTGAAACCCCCGAAAATTAATCTACATGTTTTGAAACAGTTTATATTACGAAATGTTTTATTTGAATATAAGAGTTTATCTAGGGAAGGATGAACGATGATCATAGAAGTGTTCGACCACCCACAAACGGCAGTAACTGCGAAAAATGTATGGACTACTGGAATGTTGGTGCGAGTAGACCCACAAACTACTTACTCGGACTTCAAGAAGATTCTTGGCGTTAGTTAGGGGGTTGACATTATTTTGCATCAGCATCTTGGAGTATCCTTACATCTTCCTAGCTTCCTAACCCTGTTGTCGTTGGATCCCACGTTTGCTTTCAGACACTGAAAAACAGGCCCGTGTGTATTGGTGCCACGAAATTCATCTACGATTTGTATTTTTTTCAACATGACCAGGGAAATAAGAGGCAGTCGTCAGTATGAGTCTTTTGAGGAGGAAAGTCGCCGACATAATTAATGATAGATACGGCAAGATAGAAATAAGTCTGAGGTCAGTCACACTATTGGGATTACTAGGTTATGGTAATGGAATTACCTGTTGCAATTTCGAAGACGTGGGGAAAGAGCCTAAAAGCAATTAATAATCAAAAACATGGATCAGAACTGGATAGCTACTTTGTGCGGCTCGATAACTAAGCGTGGCGCGCTTTACTTAGCGTACGAATACGTGTGTCAAGCGACTGCGAAGCGCGACCCGTAATGGTTGCTCGTTATTAATCGGTATTTTCTCTTTGCAGCTCCTTTGTGCTTCGGTGGGCACGTTAAGCCGTTGGTCCCAGCTGTTAACGCTAAATCAAGAATCACGACTTACATCTTGCACTGGGATCCTAAGCGTAAACTAAGGACGCTACTGGGAAACACAAATGGACGACTAATTAAAATTTTCTGGATTTCAGCTCTAGTCAAATTCTTTGTTGTGAAGATACCAACTTTTTGGATTTTCGGTGTTCAAAAATATTTATAATATCGGTGAAAAGATCTATAACATCGGTGGATAGATTTGTCATATCGGTGTTCTTCCTTTTCAAATCGGTGAACAGTAAACATCGTCGGTGGCAACCCATTCCGAACTTTATTTTCTCCATAGTCTTTAATGTTATGTTGATGTCAGTGAAAGTGGAGATGTTTAATATCGTAAAGAATACATAAAAGCCAACAAACATGAAAACTTAAGATAAATGAAGAAGTTCACCGATATGATAAAAAAAACGCCATTTGTTGAAATTCAGCCATATTCTTTGCCATCGGCGCCTCACAGTCGTCATCATGGTTCTGTTTTGTTAAAATGTCTTGTATTGCAACTTTGAAAATAATAACTGTTTCCTAATTCGGATGGAGGCCGATCGTGAAAAATTATGATACTTACATTTTACAACAACACTTAAGTTCCTTTTATAGAATAAGGTATTCCATTTAGAAGTCATTATAGAGAATTTAGGATGTAATTTAAAGATTGCTAAGCAATACGAGAAATCCTACGTACGTTAATCATCTTGGGCGTACGATTGATGTCGGTGCAATCAAAAGGAACTTATACATTTTAAGTGTAGTTTTAATTAAATAATCTTAATTACTTGCAACAAATATACTGTTGTTTACATTCTTAGAAATACAATAAATCTCTCTAAAAGCTTTTCCATTCATACATCAATTTCCAGAATTAATGGAGAGTAATGGTTTATTCATTACTCACAACGGTACATGTGTGCTGGTCATTTTTTAACTTAGGTCTCTTACACACCAGGCTACATAATCCATACTTTCATACTAATATCATAAATGCGAAAGTCTGTCTGTCTGTTACGCTTTCACGGCCAAACCGCTGAACGGATTTTGATGAAATTTGGTATGAATATAGTTGAAGACCCGGGGTCAAACATAGGCTACTTTTTGACGCAGGTGAAGCTGTGGGAAACAGCTAGTAGGTTATATAGACGAAGCGATAAGTGAGCAATGTGGCAGGATCGCGTTAGTTTTAAGTGGCCATTATACAATTTTGATTAGAGACGCGTAGAATATAATCGCCTTTAGTGGTTCACTGGACAAACGGCTTTACTGTATTGTACTCAATTTCACGATTTTTGTTATAGAATTTGTATCGATATCGAATAGTCTTGGGATGATGTTTTAAGTTTTAAGTTAAACCGTATTAAAATAGTTTAATTTAATGATTAAAAACTAGTTGGAATATAAGTTACTGGGACGTGATTCTGTGGAAAGTTTATAGATTTACCAAGTCTCATATTTTCACCCTATTTACAAAAATAATTTAGATTTTTTCATAATCGATTAAGTGTATCTACAAAAATATATTATTCTGTCAATTATCATCTACAACCGAAAAGTTTATAACCTTAGACGTTAACCTACTCGTCTAGTCAACCAATAAGTACAAGTATGTGCGACCCGGATGACCCATTGCTCTATTTGGTAGCCCTCCAAGATCCGATTTAGATTCCGTGCATCCGACTCGGAATAAATGCGGCGATGAGACGAATTACAAAACCAAATCACATTTGATGCGTCGTTAAAAATATCAATTTACCCAACTTAGAGTAAAAATAATAACCGGTCAAGTGCGAGTCGGTCACGCGCACGTAGGGTTCCGTACTATTATCTGTAAAAACATGTTTGTTGTATGGAAGCCCCCTTAGAAATATATTTTATTCTATTTTTAGTAATTGTTGTTATAGCAATATATCAAAATTGAAACTGTCTCTAACTATCACGGTACATGAGATACAGCCTGGTGACCGATGGGCAGGTGGACAGCGAAGTTTTGGTAATAGGGTCCGTTTTACTCTTTGAGTACGGACCCAAACAAAATTTAGCTTTTTCTAAATTTTTACTTTTTCAAAATGGAAAATAATTTCCATGGCAGTAATAAGTACCTACCATATTTTTTTCTTTTTAACGAAACGCTAAGATCGCGACCAAAATTGAAAGTAACATCGCAATAAACATTCTAACATGATACTAATATATCAATTTTAATTAAAACCTCCAGTCTTGTTAAATGTGCTAATGTTGCCAATTACAAGCTGTATAACACAGGCAGGGCCAGGTGTGTCGTAATTGTAGTATGTCTGCTGTAATCAGTGCTTTCTATGCGAGTGGCTTAATTCCGAGGCTTTCCATGCGTTTAGCTACACAGGTGGTTTATCTGGCACATAGTTTTATGATTCAACGTTTCTTTGGAAAATAATAGGCCAGTTTCCTATAAAATATTATTAGTCCGTCAGTTAGATTATCAAAATAAATTGGAGACGTATTTTTTCTTTATATTTTGATGCCCTAAATGACGGACTAATTTTAATGTTAGTCTTTTGACCCTGGCAACTAGCCTGTTAGTTATATGAGAAAATTTTCAGATTGGCTATCTGTTTCTTATATCGGTGACTTACCGGTTATCTATCGGTTATAAGTATTTTATGTTTCGGACTTTGAGGTAGGATCTTATGAGTCTATGGTTTCGGAGCTAAAAACAATATTTTAAAAATTTGCTCCCATGTTCTTAAAAAAATAGATTTTTCATTAGGAAAATAGCTGTTGAATATCTCAAGAAATCCCAATCCTAACTACAATCCTACTCGTAACTTATAAAAGCGAAAGCGAGTTTTTGTATTTTATACAATTAATTTAAAAAAAAAAATAGGCAAGCAGGCGTACGGCCCACCTGTTGGTTAGTGGTTACCGTAGCCTATGAACGCCTGCAACACCGGGGATGTCACGAGCGCGTTGCCGATCTTGAAGGAATTTTTCACGCCCTTTTTGAAGGCTCCTATGTTATAGTCACTACGAAAAACCATGGCATTCATCACGTTCATTTTCCTATTCATTTACGCATTTACATAGGTAGGAGAACATGGAGAACTGAGAAGGATATAGACTATCTTTCATCCCAGAAAAAGTGCTTTGGAAGGCACGTTAAGCTGTTGGTCCCGACTGCCATTTGGCGGTCGTTAAAGGACGCCGAAAGACGGTTCCATAAAGACAGTCAGTAGCCCGGTAGTGTACGGACGTGTGCACTGCTCCGAGAGTACGAGCTAATTTAATTTTCGCCTATAGTCCGACCGTTGGGTTAACGCCCACCGAGTCTGACACCCTGCGCCTTTTTCAAGGCGTAGGCGGGGATAGCCCTTTGAGCGAAAATCGTTCCCGGGTCGTAGGGTTTTGATTTGCCTAGCCCCCTTAGTAACTGGCCTCCCACCAGCGGGTCTCACCAGTGAAAAGGGGGTAGGGTAGTCAGCCCGCGGCCTGTGTGGCTGCTCAGGGCTACTCCCAAACCCGTAACCTGGAATTCTGCACGTTCCAGAAATGGAATGCAATCAAGACGTGGGGCCGGGGTCGGATTCGTCGCGCCCCCCCTTCCCCGCCGCCGAGACGCCGTCCGCGTTCCAAACGCCAGACATGCACCCAGCACCGCTGCCCGCCGGCCACTTGTCGCCGCGAGGATGGCACGAGGTGGACGCAGTGATGCTCGGCAGGACTATCAACGCCCGTACATTTTCTCCGGGCCTTCTCAGGTGGATGGGGATTTATCTCCGTCTACAGGAGAATGAACTCAGAGGTACGGAACCAACACTGGAGGACTTGACGGCTCTGGACTTCGCCCGGAGGGGGATTCTCACCCTCCCCCCCGTTGACACCCCGAAGAGAGCAATCATCCAGTTGGCGCTGAAGCGGGCCCGCAGCCCAACAGGAGAGAGGGCCCCGACGAAGAAACCACGCGCCCTGGATGTGCTCATCGAAGAGGAATCGCCGCCGCCATCACCTGCATCTTCCGGATCGGGCTCGCTCCCGGACATATCCAAAATAGATACTCCGGCTTCCTTCCTTACTGAGACAAGGACGAAACAGCAATTGGAGGAGCCAGTACTCAAGACTCTACCAAAAAATTCCTCGGGTATCCCTCTCCCGCAAAGGGACCCTAGGATGAGACGCACCCAAGCGCTACCGGTAGCGCGGGCCCCGGATGGCCTCGCGGCGCGCCCCGCAGGCGCGCTCCGCCCGCACCCCGCCGGTGCGCCCCATCCGCCCCCCGCAACACTTGCCGCGGTGGGTGGGCCGCGTCGCGCGCTGCAGCCCGGTGCTGCGGCGGGGCCCGTCGGCCCGGCGTTACCGTCGACAAGTCGCGCGCCGCAGCCCAGTGCTACGGAGGGGCCCCTTCGCCCCCCTGCGCCGCGACCTCTTGTTGCTCGCGCGCCACGTCCTGGCCAAATCGCTGGACCCGCGCGCCCGCCGCAGCCATCAACCTCGCGGCCGCACGCGCCCACAACATCACAAGCCGCAGGAAAACCGCAACTGCTGCCGGAGGCTATCGATGCGCAACCACTTCCACCAACACGCAGTTACGCCGCTATTAGTGCCTCCCACATTACAAGACCGCAACCAAGGGACGTCCCACAGGAAGAAACACCCACTGCGACCACGCAGACGGCCCCAGCGAAACCACGATATCCACCCATTGTGGTCGATTATTTACCCAATTGGACGATGCACTTTAAAAAAATTGCTACAATGCTAGGCCATTCGCCCTCTGCTCGCCCCTTCGGAAGAGGTGTGCGATTCATCCCTAAGGACGAGGAAGAGTACAGGACAATCCAGAGATACATGACGAAGCTGGAAAAGGAGTCAACGGAGCGGATTAGTTGGTTTTGCTACTCCCTCCCGACGGAACGTCTACTAAAGGTGGCCATTCGCGGTCTCCCTGCAGACACGGTGGAAACAGACATCCTAGAGGCTCTTCAAGAGAAGGGTTTCGAGATCGAAGCCATCAAGGGCATCCGGGGCAGAGGAGAGCGCCCTGGCTGCGTCTTCTTTTGCCTTGTAAGGCGCACCGAAAATGCAGCGCAAATTTTTGGTGTTACGGAGCTCCTCTACATGCCGGGAATCCGTGTAGAAGCCTGGCGGGGAAAACAAGGTCCCGCCCAATGTCATCGATGCCAGCTGTTTAGGCACTCATCCTTGAACTGCCACCGACAGCTCGCCTGCGTCCGCTGCGGAGGACCGCACAGAGCGGCTGACTGCGAGCGACCCCGAGAAGAGCCTGCTACATGCATAAACTGCGGAGGGTCGCACCCCGCAAACAACACGTCGTGTCCCGTGTTCCAAAAGGAAGCCCGAAATAAGCGAGCCGGTACGGTGGCCCGTACCGGAACGGCACTTCCGGAACGCCCAGCCACAACAGAGACTGCGGCGGCTTCATTGATGGCCCCCGCAAATCCACCTACGGCCCGAGGAGAGGAGCTCCCCAAAAAGAGGAAAAGGAAGAAGAAGAAGAAAGGTGGCCAAATACCACCAGACTCCCAGCCCCAGGCTCCCCAGGCCACTCTCCAGGCCCAACCAGTGCAGCAAGTGGCTGCGCAACAGCCCGCAGTAGGGCCATTGCCGCTCCACATGCTGCCCCAGGCGTTCCAGGCGCTTGCACTTATGACCCCCGACCAGCTGGCGGCGCTGGGTCTCCTCAGAGGCGTTCCAACCACACCGTACAATTATGGATAGTGGAGCCTTGAGGATAGTGCACTGGAACGCGGAGACGCTCCGGAGGAAGAAGAAGATGGTGGAGCACTTCCTTCGCGAACAGCATGTGGACATCTTCTTGGTCAGCGAGACTCACCTGAAGGAGGGAGAACCCTATAGGATCCCAAATTATGTGTCCTATAGGAAGGACGAAAAAACGGCAGACGGCACAGCATATCGGGGACTCGCGGTGTTCGTCAAACGGAACGTCGTCCATCAAGCTATCCCGCACGTGGTGTTCCGGACCATGTACGCTTTGGGCGTGCTGGTCAGCATAGGCGGTCAGCAGCTGCGAATTTTTGCAGCATATGCACCGCCAAATTCGGACTTCGACCCCAAGGAGCTCCGGTCGCTCCTACAAGACCCAGTACCAACAGTCGTGGCCGGCGACCTAAATGCCAAGAACGAAATATGGAACTCCGCGAAGACATGTTCGAGAGGACGACGCCTCCATCAGGACTCTGTGGACCATGACTACGAGGTGGTGGGCCCGGACGAGCCGACCCGTTATTGTCCTAGAACGGGAAACGGCGATGTCCTCGACGTCGTGGCCTACAAGGGCCTACGAACTACGCTCGCACAAGAAGTTCTTCCGGATCTGCCGTCGGATCACCGTCCGGTCCTGTTTGTCCTCAAGGACCACCCGGCAAGAGTCTCGCTGCCCATGAAAAAAGTGAAGATTGATTGGGATGTCTACACCCAATCATTGTATGACATGAAAGCCGCGATCACCTTTAGTGCTGTCTCCACCAGCGAAGAAGTCGAGCTTGCAGCGGGTGCCATAACCCGCTGCATCCGCAGCGCCCTCGACAACGCAAGGCGCGATGTACCGGCCGGGACGAAACCAAATTCGCTTCCGGCCGACATCATTCGGCTCATCGAAAGGAAGAGGAAGTTGCGGAGGCAGTGGCAAATCACACGATGCCCAACGCAGAAAGCCGAATTAAACAAACTGGTGGAGACCATAAAGGACCGCCTTGACGAGCATGCAGCCAAATCGTGGGAGAACCACATACTCGCTGTGGGCGGTGATATCCCCTCCGTTCACCGCCTATGTCGGCGGCTGTCGACGGAGCCTCAACCCGTTCGACCGCTGCTGGCGGCGGATGGCCTCCCACGATTTCTCGCTCAGGACCGCGCGGAGATCTTCGCGGAACACCTGGAGCGTCAATTTTCACCTAACCCCGTGACTGACCACGAGCACCAGAGGATGGTGACCGAACACCTTCGAGAATACCTCGCCGAACCAGCGCCGGAGGGAAACACAGCGTTCTTCTCACCCGGCCAAGTTAAGCGAGTGATCCGGAACTTGAAGCCCAGGAAGGCCCCGGGCGCAGACCAAGTTACGAATGAGGCGCCCCGCCACCTGCCGCCAGTCTATATCGTGGCGGTGACGCGCCTCTTCAACGGTATCCTGCGCTCGGGACACTTTCCAGAAGACTGGAAGACCGGCCGGGTCATTATGCTGCCGAAGCCGGGCAAAGACCTACGCCGACCGGACAGCTACCGGCCTATCACACTGCTGAGTGCCCTCTCGAAGGTGTTCGAGAAGCTCCTTCTCGAGCTCATGCTCCCGTACATCCCACCACGTGCGGAGCAGTTCGGGTTCAGGCCTGAACACTCAACGACGCTCCAGGTCGCAAGATTGCTGCACTGCATCTCAGAAGCGGCAAACCGGAAGGAGCACGTGGCTGTCGTGCTCCTGGATAATGAAAAAGCCTTTGATAGGGTGTGGCATGAGGGGTTGCTGCACAAACTGTCTAAGGCACCACTGCCCAAGAAGCTCCTCCTCGTCGTAGCGTCTTTCCTGAAGGACAGAAAGATCAGGGTGGCGGTCGAAGACGCCATATCAGCCGAACGCCCGGTCAGAGCGGGTGTTCCCCAAGGGAGCTGCTTATCGCCTGCGTTGTACGCATGGTTCACCGATGACATCCCAGCACCGCCCGAAGTCCAGCTGGCGCTCTACGCAGATGACGCGGCGTATTACGCGAAGAGTATGAACGCCAAGCATGCGGCAAAGAAGACTCAGAAGGCCCTCAACGCTCTACCTGATTGGTTATCCAAATGGAGGCTATCGGTGAACGTAGCGAAGACGCAGGCCTTAATATCAGGGAATACCCAGCTCCCGCCACCTTTGAACCTCCTCGGGAAGGACGTCCCCTGGCAGCCACAGGTGACCTACCTGGGAGTGAAAATTGATAGGCGCCTATCAATGAAGCCACAAACAGATGCGGCAGTGGCGATTACGAAGGCCGTTCGCGGGAAACTGCGCCCAGTGCTTTCCTCTCGCCTCCCGCTGCGTACGAAGCTTGGGATCTACAAAACTTATGTTAGATCCCATCTCACATATGCGGCCCCCGCGTGGTACGCGTACTGCTCGGAGACTAACAAGCGACGTCTTCGTGCTCAAGAAAACCTCAGTCTTCGAGCGGTCGTCGGGGCCCCACGATATGTGAGGAACGACGTGATCCAGCGGGACTTGAAGTGGGAAGGCCTGGACGCCTTCGTGTCACGCCTGGCGAGGAACACTTTCGGCAGGGCGGATCGTTCGGCGCACCCCCACCTCAGGGGGATTGCGCCCTTGCATGCCCGCCCACCGGACGGCGCCTATAAGCCCTCGCCGCGAGAAGCCATACTTTCATCGATCGCCGAACAAGGGCCCGCCATAGCAGCGGTGCCTATCAATCATCACTCTCAGGATCAACAGGATACCAGTGGCCGTTAGGCCACTTAATTTTGTGACCCGCCTGTAGTCGCAGGCGGCGGCAGCCATCCGCTGAAAAGGGCAATCGCCCTGTACCCCGAACGGTTCCATAAATGTCTAATAGGTTGTACAGGATGGGTTGACCATGTAACCCACTCGTTAATAATGAATGAATCCCGGAAAAAGTACTATTCTCGTATATAAGCATGCGAAGCCGCTGGCAACAAGGAAATGAGAAAAAAAAACAAATTACTTACAACGTTAGACTGATTGCTTTCTAGTTATTCGACATATACGGAACACTAGTTCTAGCATATCTTAATGTCACAGATTATAAACAAAAAGGGACCAAGTGTGGCGAAGACCACAAAAAGTTGCAAACTTGAAGCTCTGACGTGACGTGAACGCATTACTAACAGAGTACGTGTCATACATTTCTATTAGAAGCTTTTTGTATTAATTTGTACGTGGTGGAATGTTTTGCTCTTTTTGTCTATAAAATAAATAAATGGTGAAAATATGTAGTTGCCATCAAGTATAGAGGTCAATTTTATGAGATGAGAGAATGATCTTTTAAGAAAAATTTATCAAAGGCCGCACGTATAAGAACATTCTGATTGTGGGCTTACTGCATACACAAAGAGCGTCGAAAGTGTCGAAACCGAACTAAAACGTTATCGATGTTTACTAGTCAAATGACAAAATATTATATTAAAGACGTTTTTGATTTGCCCGATAATGTTCAACATTCAGTGATTTAAAAATAAAGTTTCTGGATATTAAGGAAATGAGTAAAACGCACAAAAAAGTAATGAATTGCATTTGCAGTCAAGAAAGCAGATTAAAATGTATGAAGATGTGTTTTTGTTTTGATCATTAGACGATGATCTTGGAAGGAAAGAAAGTAGCCGAGGTCATCAGTGCTTGACACTAAGAGTTATTCTATGGGTTCAAATTGTCTTTGAGACGAATTGTTAACATTAAGCTAATGTTCATTGCAATGTAGGTATACACACAGCACAGCCCACTGAGCAATGGGTATACAGATATGCGCTTTTGGTCGTTATGGTCGATGGCCCAAGGCTATGGCCATAGGCCAATACTTAGTATGTTTTATTAAGATATGGCTTGCGTGGGAAGTCCATGTCACTCGTTCTTAGCTGACGTTTCCTAGTTACAAACGTCGCATCACGTTTTTTTTACCATGTAGATACCATTTACAAGAATTCATTCTCGTAAGTTTCTCATTGTCAATTTAAATAAAGCTTTATATATATGGTCTATATATACGTGTTGTACTCGTAGCAATTCTTGCAAAACAATTTTAAAGCTTTTGCATAATAGACCAACAGAAAGGATAAATAACATTCTAAAATTGGTTGAGCATTAATTATTCGAATCTGTAAAGGTTTATTCGCTTAATTAATTTTTATTAATTACTCATATATTTATTAATTATCCCATTTTTATCTTCCATAGAAAAATAGTGTTAAGTACCTACATGAAATTAAAATAAAAATAAAAATATCGACCTCCCTTATAGAATATTGTCAGTTTACTAGGTTTGTAGGGGGCGTCGAAAATTTATTCTCGGTTTTCACCATAGATTTAGAATTTTTACCACGTCATAAATGCTTTTGAATTCACATATTTTTTTAAGATGTATTGATAGTAAGTAAGCATAAACGTAGAAAGCATTATTGTACATTGGAAAATCATTAAAGGCAGGTGTTATTAAGATATGACGTATTATAAAATAAAAGCCAAAATTATCTCCAGGCGACGCCAATTCGAGCGGAGCAAAATTTCTCAAAACAATTATAGTAAGAATTTATTCAAATTATTATATTTCTTTACTACCATAAGCTGCAATTAGAAAGCGGTGGAATGAAACCAGATCGATAGATACCACAAATAATTACGTGAAATATATCATACGTGTTTTAGTGAATATTCTTCAGTGGCCTAGTGGGTAAGGCGTGTAGTAAGGTCTAAATACCTGGAAGGTCGTGCTTTCGATTCCCAAACAAAAAAGTTGCGTCCAATTTGCTTAAGACTAGGACGCCGATTTTCGAGCCCTTAGAGATTAATTCGAATGCGTGATTTGTCGAAAAAAAAGCGGTCGTATATAGGGTTTTCTGTAGTTAGCTGCTATGTTTTTTTTAAGAGAAATTTCATTGTCGACTTATCTTTAAACGAAATTAGGCTCATGGGGCGCGGGTGCGCTGGGTCTTCACAGGGAGATCAGTAGACGCCTAAAAGAGGCAACGGGTGACCCTCGCGCGGGCAGCTTTTTCGCTCAGCGAATAGCCATCGCTATTCAACGCGGGAATGCTTCCTGCGTGATGGGAACTCTGCCCAGGGGACCTAATTTAGATTATATTTAGTTTTTAGTATTTATTATTTTTAGATAAGATAGTTAGTTTTAATTTTTATATGTTTACTTGTGATATATCTAAACAAAAAGTGAAAATCATTCGATTTCGAACGGAACGAAAATACTTTTCAAAAATAGGGCTTCAGAGGCTGACTCCATATTCTCCAACGTTTGCTCAAACTCGACTCAGCCTTACTCCACCTCGTTGGTATGATTAGTCGACACTAGCTTCCTTGACTTAAGGAGATTCCTCATTGGAGGTGAGTATCGAACTGTCAAATATAAGGTTGGTCGAGAGGTACATTAAGGCATCCTCAAATGAAATAAAGTGGTTATAAATCAGTATTTTGCCACTTTTTGCCTAGGTATCTTCTTACTTTTTTCATATTTCACTCTATTGTTTTGTATTTAATAATATAAGAAAGGTAGCGTGCAAGTGTTCAACATTAACAATTTAATTGTTTGGTTTTGCATAAAGTGCTCTTAAAAATCGTTAAACAATCATTACATTCAGTGCATTAATAAAAGCAATAAATATCGTAAGTCTTAATTAGCGTTCCCGAGATTATAAATTTTACTTTATCTTAGGTAAGTTTTTATCTCTTATTAATTAATGCATACGAGTTTAAAAAATAATACCTAAGTTATTATTTGAATTAATAGCACATTTATTTATTTTTAGAAGTTTTACAGCACGTTTCATTATTATCAATATGCTGAAGTATTTTGTCATCTGTCTTTCTAAATGTATACATATGGTAATCTTTCATCATTTTATGAGATACTTAAATGCCTATTATTATACTAATAAATTATACTAAGTATATGTTTAATAAATAAATTGTAAGTGTACAAAATACCTGAGTTTAATAGATTTAAGTAACGCTTGGTACCTAGCAGAAGTCAAAGTATTATTTTTTAAGCTGCAAGCATAAAACGTTGTGTATGTTGTATCTAACATGTTTCAACTTTTACAATGTGTTGAAAATATGTGAAATCTGACAAAAAATTTGTCAGCTGATCACATGATTAGTATGAAGGGCCAAAAAAATTATTTGTTTACACATATAGGTATTTTTTATCGAAAGTGGATCTGTATGTACTTAACACTCAATAGTAGGTATACATATAGTATGGGGGACTTGTGTGTGAGAATAAAGTTTTAATTTATAAATAAATGGTATAAAAAGGATCTTTTAGCTTTGAAATTTACCTACCAACATTTCAATAGTAATAGACGACATTATAAGCTACCTATAAGGAGAAAACGGCCAGCCATGAGAACAAATGTGTCCTACAGACTTAGGACCACAGAATGAATAACATGGTCGACATGCCACCTCATTACGCCTGGCAACCAGTCTCTGGGAATGGGAACCAGAGATCTATATCGTATAGAAATGTTTACCTGAATTAGAGTTACCGATTTTAACAAAGGATTACGTCTGCTAATCCAAAGCTTTGTCTTTATTCTAACTCGATTACGAGTATAACAAAATGGAGAGGAATTTAAAAACTTGATGTTTTTCCTACTAAATACTTTTATTCTGAGCCTCTGTACTATGCGGTGTTTACTGAATCAAATTTTGTATACACATAGTAGTAAAGTCAAGTCAAATTCAAAATTTAAGAAAGGAGTACTTTTCTTCCCGGAAAAAGTTATGTATCGGTTGGATTTAAGTACATGTGCGAAGCCATGGGTTAATTTAGTTAGCTTATCATATTTTCTACATAAGAAAATATTAGAAAATTCAGCAACTATTTTTACCGGACGCTATGAGTATAAAAGGCGTATTATCTTAGAAGAGACTTCTAATTTTAATAGTGTTGTTTTATCAAATTAGTATTTCCATTACTGATCTCCGTTGTAAGTGACAAGAACATATTCAAAGGATTATCAAATTATTACCATACCATACCTACCCAATGGAGGAGCACGAAATTTCAGATCTTTTAATTATAGGTAGGTATTGCTTTATACTTTGCCGTGTATTTTTTTTTATATATATTTTATTTTGTTTAATTTTTAAATATAAGTTTGTACTTTAAAGCTTAGTTAAGATCTAAAAACACCTAGATCCAGATACCATTTAAAAACATGCAGCCATTCGTAAGAAGTTCGCAAGCTACAACTACTGACTGCGGCTTCTCATTACTAATAATCTAATAATTTATTAGATTTGCAAATGCAATAAGCTTATGCATAACTTAGCGTATATTTACAACATTATCTATGAGGTCCCAATGTTCTTAAGTCTAAGTTATGATTATAGATTTGCCAATGCAATAAATTGTCGGGATCAAAGGTTTCGTTAACTCTAACTGGACTTTCCTTGTTCTAGAGAACGCTGTTATAATCTGTATAATACACTGAGGGTAAATAAATAAAGGAAGACCTTCTATTTTCTTCTTGTCCAGTCGAAAGGACTGACTCTTAGACCAATAGTGGACATGGTTTCCTATTTTCCCAGCTGGAGTTTTCATTGAAGTTTTGTTTACCTGTTAGTATGTTTGTACGAAAGGGAAAGCAATGTAGTGAATTTGTGCTGTTATGAATTTGTGAGTCTCGTTGCTAAGTATAAGAAAGAGTAGTAAAGGGATGTAGTCTCTTTCTTTATGTTTTGAGTGTTGAATCTTTTTCTCGGTCCTTACACCGAATCTAAGCACGATGCACATTTGTATGATTCTAAGCATCGATATGACTTTTAAGCGATCTGAGCTTCTTATATAAAGCTTTCTCTCTGTACCGTTATCTATTCAATTGGCTGTTAACGTAAATAACATTAAAAAAATTACAAATAGCATTTTTTGCAAATAGGTGGAGAAAAAATTTAATATTCAACTTATACTTATAACATTGCATCATAAGCAGTGTTGCAAATAATTAATTACCAATATTTTCCATCCTAGGCTTTATTTTCAACAAACATGCGTGATTTAGTATCAACGAATTGACGGGACATGGCGACCGCATTCTATCGAATGAGTGATTCGTACATGAGTAAATCACTATGCTAAATCCCGTTCCCACATTGCTGGGCGTAGGGCTCCTGCCTAGGGCTACGGGTCGAGTAGACTAGTCCTAGTCGCCCACAGATAACAATACGATATTCTTACACTAAGCCAGTCTATGGTTGGTACAATGTATTGGTGCTTCCACACTGCTGTTACAAAATGTTTACTAACGTTTGTTTACAATCATTTAACATACATTGTAGTTAACGTTAGTAAATGTTTAAGTGTTAGAAAATGTTTGTAAACAGTTTTTAACGGGCTGTGTTGAGAAAATATGTGTTTCTATTTCCGAACTATGTACATACTTTTGTTTAATGATGCACAAGGGGAAGTGGAGTTGTTTAGAATATGCAACAACAAAAAGAATGAAAAAATTTCATCATTAAATATATTATTTTAAAAATATAGATAAGAATATTCCTAAACATAGGAACAAATAATTCAACTTTTCTAATCAATCGCGTTAATGACTAATATGAAACGGTAGATATGGTTGCCGACAGAAAAATGTGGTAGGAGGCAACAGAATTGGTGAGAACAATACTACTGTTGTAAAACAGAAGCCGTTAAATACGTCTAAATATGTTAAGAACATATTTTTACTACAATACATTTGACATAATTCTACTCGCCCAATGTGAACTTAGACTGACTGACCGCATGACCTCCACTCGGCCTGCGGTCAACGCACTAGCATGCGCAAGCGCAATGTCGCCCGCGCTTTTGTAAACGCTTGACCTACCATTCGGAATTCGAACGACCTTTTGTTTTAAGGTGACTGTACATGTACATACAGTGCAAGAATATATTGAGAAATGGATGTCGGTTGAAGTTTCAGCAAGAAGAAAGTATAAAATTACTTTTATACTTCCATACTAATATTATAAATGCGAAAGTCTGTCTGTCTGTCTGTTACGCTTTCACGGCCAAAGCGCTGATCGGATTTCGATGAAGTTTGGTATAAATATAGTTGAAGACCCGGGGTCAAAAATAGGCTACTTTTTTTGACGCAGGCGGAGCTGCGGGTAACAGCTAGTACTTTATAATCCTGTAATTTTATGTTTTAAATAAATATGCAGTGTGTTAGTTTTAAAGAAAGTACATTAATTTCTTCTTGTCACAACTTCCAATAAAATAGCTGAAGTTTAAAAAAAGAGATATGACTGAAACAGTATTGCTTATAAAATTTATGACATTTAGACACGGGATGTAGATAAGTGCTTGCTTAATACTTTAATCGTTTCAGCCATATTACAGCGGCCGTAGTCAGATTATACAACACAATACAAAATATCGTTGTCTAAGTTTGCTTTATTTTGCCTAATACGGAGTTCGAATGTTATTTTTAATAAAAAAAATGAGTAGTCAGGAATGTTGGATACATTCGCTATTTTAAAGTGTTTTAAAAAATAGAAAAATATCTTTTATTAAGAAGTTTAATAAAACAATTTAATATAGTAGTACTAACATTTCCTTTAATGGCAAATAGGGACTGCAGAACTATTTGTTGTGTAATATATAGTAGTATAGCTTATACACACAGTATAAGCGAAGTCAAACAAAAATATAAATTTAATAAAGCCAGCAAAAGTCACAATTATTATCTATATAAATCTTTCAAAATCAAACAATGTAATAGTAAAAACAAAACGTTTAATTTTTTCTGAGATATGTCACAATGCAGTAAAAAATTAAAAAAACACCGTTTATTACACATATAGCAATTGCTATACGTGTAATAGCAAATAAAATGGAACGCTCCCACGGCTCTGCATTTTAAATGAGATGAATCAATAATCAAAAAATAAAAACTTTGCAGGTTTTCAGGCAAGAGACTTTTGTCATGGTATTACGTGTCATAAAATCATTGACATATCTTTGATTGTTTGTTTGTTTGTAATAACTTTATTGCACAGAAAATAGCATTACAGTAAATACAGAAAAATATAAACGGCGTCTTTCGTATCGATATGCATGCGTAAAAATTTCAATTTAAAGCAGACCACGATTGTTCTCTACTAAACCCAAAGTATGCCCTTTTTACGATACTTATTCTATTTTGTACAATAAAGTTTAAATAAATTAATAATTACATGTACTTACATACCTAATCGCATCAGATTATATCATGGCGGGGAAAATGGAAAGGCTGCATTAAAGTGGTATCTGATACCAAATAGAGATGATTGATGAAGACTTATCCACAGGAATAAGAGCTTAGCTGGATTAATCTATAGATTTCTTATTTTCGGATAAACAATGGCTTCCTATGTTTAATTTAATGAATGGCTTCCTTCACACAAAGGATAAGTAGGAGAAGATATGTATAATATTGCGTCGTGTGTTTGGACTATTCCAACGTTGCGTTGACAGCATTTGATGTTAACGATTCTATTCTAGTATATTTTTAATTTGTACTAATGCCCTGGATAGTTTTTACAGTCGTTCATTATTTATACAAAACACAAGTATGGCACACAAGTGTGTTTTAAATAATTGTGGCTCTACCTATATTCAAAGAGTTAATAAACTATTCTCTTGTCTTGTCCCGGCTGCCATGTGACTGTCGTTAAAAATACAATGTCAGATGTCTAGTGGCGGTTTCAAAAACATTCCGACACCAGGATGTGCAGAATCAATGGTACTTGTAAACCAAAATATATATTTAAATTTTTCAGGCTTTAAACCTATATTGTAATTTTTATTTTATTTTTTAAATCATTTTTCGTCATCTGTGTAAAGCATGCCACGGGTCGTAAATAAAAACGTTGACTATTATAAAAATGTCTGACAGCACTAAAAGGGAATATTACAGCAATTATTTATAATTCTAGAGGTAATTTTTCTTAACGCTGGCGCCGTTGTGTGTCCAGGAATTGCAGAGGGCTATTCTGATTCACATTTGCCGAGTAAACTGTGCAATTTAATATCTGCTTGTAAACGTAAAAATATTTATTTTTAAATAATACCTAGATACAAGTATAGGTAAACTGCGATCAAAATCCTGACTCAAAATATTTTATGGTCAATAATAAAATCTAACTTTGGTTTTCAATATTATTTTCTAAACATTAATACTATTTAACACTACAATTTTGAAAAAGACTTAAATAAATAACCATCATACAGGCGGGTAAATTCATAAGTCTTCAAATTAAATTTAATTGAAGCAGATTATTTTACAAAAAAGATAATCTCAGATCTTAAAAACAAATTTTGTTCATAAATGTGTGTGTTCTCGACTCGCCATTTCACTTCACCAATGTGAAAAAGGTTAATCGCATAGAAAAAAATGTCTTGTTAATAATAGGCGTATGAAATATAACCTTGTTATTTAATAATTATGCATAGCGCATTTAGATTAGCGTTGTGCAGACTGTAATTAAAATGAAGGTAGTAACTGGGATGACTCATCCCTATTCATTTTTTTTAAATATTTTCTTTTTATTATTAGTTTTTTTGGATCACATTTCCAACATAATTCATGCAGAAACTTCATTCATTCAGCTTTTTTTAGTCGATAAGGCTGTAGGCATTCTATATACTCTATATTAATTTCAAAATATTTAAAAATCATGAAATATTTTTTTTTAAATTGCCATAGTAAATAGTTCCACAGAGTAAATAATAATATAATAATAAGAGAGAGACGTAGAGAAGTAACCTTTCTCTATTATTATATTTAAATTTGGATAACTATAATAGACAATAGTCCAAAAGGGCCATGAAGAAAGTGATTTAAAGAAGTTAATTAAGACTAGAGATTGTGGTTTAAAAAACAACTTTACAGAAATTACTTTCGTTATGTAATTTCATTAGTTGATTTTTTTTACGTTTTTTATTCAATTTACAGCAACCGCAGCTCGGTCGATGTCCTCTGTGACCACAGATAGTTAAATTGCAAGGAGCTTGAATACAGTGGAGATACCTTTTAGCTTTTATAGGCTTAAAAGATATTTATTATTGTTTCGTTTCGTGGTCATCATAATTTCAGCCTCAGTCAGTCTGCTGCTGGACATAGGCATCTTCCAATTATTTCCAAAACGACTGGTTTTATTTCGTTTAATAAAACTAAAGAAAAATTCTAATACTTAAAAAATAACTAAAAAATATGGTAAAAACGACATTTTGTTTTTTGCTATTATTTTTAGAGTATAAGTTTTTTTCTGTTTCAAGTAAATATATATTTACCAATAATAAAATTTTCAAAGTAGTATACAGGCACGTAATAGTAAGTGGTTGCCAGAGCAAAGAAATTGTGCTCTACAAAACACTACTACAAAACAGTTTGATATAAAAACTAACACTTTTTCTATACGTAACGATTTCCACGAATCGAGCCCCATTTCAAACCTTTTTTTTTAAATTAACGCGTACTCTATGCGTTGCATATCTCCTTGGATAATTCACATTCTTCCTCGGTATAGATAGCTTAAACTATGTGAATGTGACGTAATTTCCTTTCATTGCAGTTTTTCTTCGAACACCGCATGACGGCATGTGAATGATAGGAATCTCAAAGAAACCACTGAATTCATTATTGATTATAGTTTCTGTAATACGTTTCTGTATTGAGTCTTACTCACTTTCAATTCTAATTTGACTCATTAAGTTGAAAAAGACTTTTTGGCGGGAAGCTGAGATGAGCAGTTTCCGCGCTGTTTTTGAGTCTTTGTGCATAACAATGCGGAGAATCGTTATTCGCAAAGTGTTGAGTGTTGGGAAGTCATACAGTGAATGTTTGATTTATGTGATTTTCTTGCTTGTTGCCAAAAGTTCTAGAAGTAGCTTAGTGCAGTTTTTCTACCACTATACTTCTGATTGTTAATTCGTTGTTCAATATGTATTTGTACTGAAATAAAAAAAACTAAAAATTACATTATTTTTTTGCAATAGGATGTATTTTGAACGAATAAAAATACTTAATCCTGATATACATACTTATAGAATTTATAACTACTTATACATAGTAGATAAAAGAATACAGAAATTATAATACAAAAAAAAAACTATTAAGAATATAGAAAAAATAATTTTGAAATTAATTAGTGTACTAACTGTGCCCGCGGCTTCGCCCGCGTGGAATTCCGCCTATGTCACTCTCCAGGTCTCCAACTATCTCCACACAAAAAATCACATCAATCCGTTGCTCCGTTTTAACGTAAAAGAAGGACAAACAAACAAACACACTTTCACATTTATAATATTAGTATGAAGTATGATGATGTGTCATGATGTCAAGAATTGCATTAAAGATCTTATTTTCCAGCACCAGCCTTTGTATGATATGAAAGGTCCGACATATCTGGGCCGGAGCTTACAACCAATTTTGCTAATAATGCAATGAATATTTATTACTGAAAGACAAGACAATGGGTAGGAAGCGACGTATTTGCTCTACCATGAATTGGCATACCATTAAAATTTAAACCGCTATGTTCTATAGCGAGAATACACATGATTTAAATGTTGAACATAATAATTAATCTTATTACGTGTATATTAAACTCAGAATAGATCACTCTGGCGCTCTCTTGTTTCGGAGGCCAAGGTCCACTTCGGGTCTCTGAGTCAAGGGAGTAAGTATAGTAGTTAATTAAACATTAATATTTTTCCAAAATTTTGCCTTGAAGAAATTGCTATTGCGATAAGGCTGCCTTTAGCGCAAAGTTTTTTTTTTTTTGCTTGCATTTGAAATGTGTTGTAATTTAAAGTAAAGGTAAAACGCGTACGTGTTTGCGGTTATGGTACATTCGTAAGGCAGTATTAGATGCTGTGCTGACATGCCTAGACAGCCTAAAATGTGTGACTTGAAAGTATCAACACTTTTTTCTTGCGAGCGATACTCTAGTAAATTTACTTTCGGGTTGTTAATTTTTCTAAGATCTTTTACTTTTTCGGTAGTTCAAATACAAATAGTACTTAAGAAGTTTATTTAATACACCGTATAGATATCTTAATATTCAAATTTTTCTAATCATAATCGATGCAAATCAGCCATCAATGTCAATAAAACCGGCTTAAAAAGCATGCATTGCACGATCTTAAACGCAACGAGTACATAAATTACAATTACTTTTCTCTTCACGCTCACTTTTTGTAGGTACGTTCCTGTTTTTTGGCAGCATGCAATCAACGAATTGATTATTAAACCTGTATTTGGAGCGTTGGTTCTTGTCACACGCGTATTTGAACACGAATTTGATGTGATGGAGTTGTAAATAAATACTGACTTTCTTTGATTTAAATATACCTTTTAATGGTCACAATACAATGTTTGAACATAAAACAAGATAAATTTTGAAAAATACATACACCTTAGACTAAAAATAAACTAGAAACTATCTAAACAAATAAAAAAGCTAATATTTACAAGTTATGTAGTCCCTTGAAATCGTTACATCGTGGCAATGTGCCCAAAAGGCTGGCAGCATTGCCAAGTTGGATGGTAATGCTGATCCTCTGTGCGAGGAAACATCCAGCATTTTGGTCACGGGATATGTCGATTATTCTTTTCGAGATGAACGTAAAAAGTTCATATGCTGATGGCGATGGATGGAGTTTCTACCCCAAAAGGCTCAAATATGTAGTTACTACAATACCAAGATATTTACGCCTTTTGAGGTCCTCTGCGGCAGCTGCAGCACTTCGACTTAGTGACTTGGAGGTGGGACGGCGCCAGAGTGTCAATGCAGGTAGCGTCCCAAACTAACGGGCGTCCCTTCCTCCAAGGCACCAAAGTAATCCCGTCCGGTCTCTTGCCATCATCCCGAACCAAACCATTGGGTTCTAAGGCCGCTGAAATGTTGATAGTGGCAAGAGCACGGTGATATTATTAGGGCGGCATACCGCCCTAACCGACCGCACGAAAGTCCGTGGTGACCAAAATCATCAACGATATCCCCGCACGAGCAACGATGAGGAACAACACAAGGTGCTCCTAATCGCAGAGCGGTTGCAAAACGGAAAGCATCATCTTGCAGCAGTGTTCCCAGGTTAGCCGATGGTTGAAAAATTCTCTCTTTAGTTTGAAAAATTCCTAAGTGTCACTAACGACTATAAGTTAGAGGTACAGGTACTGTTTGAAATGTTTCTACAAATAAAAATATATTTAATGCAACCGACGAAGGTTAATTTGCTTTAGGATGAACAGACTGATTAGCAATACACAAAGTAAGCGAAGATCATACACAGAATAGGTAATAATTCAAGTATCAGCATACCACAAGTGAAGATAATTAATTCTAACGAGCAAACTCCGAGAATCCGAGAAATATTTGCTGCCAAAGCTAAAACAAAACGGGGTAGAAATTCTTCATGGGCAATTACCATCAAGAATGTCCAACTTGTTGAAATGGCGCATCAAGTGCCAAGACTCCATTTATTGGACAAAGTGACGCCGCACAATAAAATTTTTAAGAGCTAAGACAATCAAAATTGAATTTAAGCAGAAGTTATAAAGATTTATTTCAGCTTTATGTGAGGTTTTCAAAACTTTTTATCGGTAAAAAAAAAACAGGCTGTACTTTAACAAGCTACCCCTCAAAGTTTCAAAGTTGTTTTTTAAGAATTGAGAAGAGTGAAACAAGAAACCAGAGTTATGGCAATTTCAATCATGACCATAACAGCTCGGAAGTAAAATATGTGTATTCACTTTCCTAAATTCATATCATTGACACACCACTCCAGATTGCTCTGCAACTTTTTGCAGATAGCGGAGATTCCGCCCCATATCCGAAGACGGAGAAATGGCGGATGTATTATGTGAACTATGTTGTACAGATGCCGTTTACATCTTTGAAATGCGAGCTAGGATTCCTAGACAAGTTCCTACAAGTCTGGAAATAGTTGGCATATAAAAAAGTTGTTATGTTGTTAACTGATTAACAAGGCTTGCAGTTTCTTCATGATTAAATCTAATCTTCTAAGCCATATATTGCGTAATATTTTATTGAGGAGGTTCATGTTTTTGTACATGGTCGAGAATGTGTTATTTAACTTAAAATCATTCTTGACATGTGCTGGACTTGTAGTTAAAAAAGAAGAAAAAAACATATGGGATAATTTAACAATATAACAAACAGAACTTGATATAAATAAGGAAGTTGGACCCAATATACTGCCTTGGGGACCTCATAATGGTGGAATAGACCACAGCGTACCTGGGTGGTTAACAATGATATGTACGTTCAGTAAAATCTGTTAAACAGCTTTTGAAAAGTTCGAGAGAAAATACTTTATGTCTATTAATTATAGTTTAACGAGCAGAACCAAAATGTAGGTATATTGAATTAAACGCTTTGCAAGATTCTTAAAAGTGGATAAGAATTCGGCACAAACTTAAAGACCGTGAACCAAAAATTGGAGAATGTTGAAGAACGGTAACGAGTTAGTTACATGGAACCAAAATTTTGTAAATAGTTAACAAAGAACACTTAATCAGATAGTGTGTCCTGATTACGTAATAGCCGTAATCAGGACACATTCTCTGTGCATATCTGAGTAACTACAAGTTGTCTTGATAACTTCACGCATCAATCAAGAAAATTAATTGGATATGTTTGTCATTACACGATTTGCATAGTGGTCGTGTTAATACAGGCATTTTGCACACCAATATGTCCACGCCGGGATATAAATATGTTGCAATATATAAAGATGCACATGCTAATGACTGTCATTTGAAGGAATTTGAAGCCGGCTCCTTGGGCTGTAATCTGTGGCAAGATGTGATTTTAAAATGTAGTGAATAAAATCGTGTTCTGTAATCTTTATATAAAGGATAGGATGGTAATTAATTATTACCATCCTATGTATACATGGACCCTTGTGGGGTTTTGCAAAGTCAAAATTTTTAAAGCACCTAAATTAATTTTAATGAAAAAAATTACCATAGAACTCAAAAATAATTAAGCTTTACAATAATAAAAATAACTTACTGTCAAATAAAACAATACAAGAATGTCAAAATTAATAATTGAGTAATGTCAAAATTAATCATTGAAGAATGTCAAAATTAATGATTCAAGTTTATAATTTTAAATAATAATTTGAAAGTCAAAATATTATATAGGTGATATGTTAAGAATAGAGAAGCAGAGTGAGAGTAAAAGGAGATTGAGAAATATTAAAATTTGTCGTTGAGATATTTTTCGACCGTATAATATTCCTTGGACATTAATAATATCTTAAGATTATCAAATAATATTTTATAATTTTCCTCACTTTTTAGTTCCTTTAGCAGCTTATTAAATTTTTTGATCGCACTCACATATGTACCATTGCTAAACATAGCGAGATTAGAAATTGGTAATGTTTTGTCTCGCGTGCTCATTTTATTTTTGTCTTTTAATTGTTGGAAAAGAGACGCATTTTTCTAACAAATATGCAAATTTCTAAAATATAGATCGACGGCAGCGTGAGCAATTTTTGCTTTATAAAGTGCGGCTTGCAACTGTCTCTGTATGGTACGTTACTTTTAATATTCGTAAGCACTTTTTTTAAATATCATGAGCATCCACACTATCGCCCCATAGATGACCCCGTACTTTAGCCAAGAGTAGGCATAGGCATAATATGCTGTTAACGCGGTTTTGTAACCCGTGTTTACTTTGAATTTTGAAAAAACTTTACGAGCAAATGTGTTGAAAATCGTCGTAATATACCATCTCATATGATCAAACATCCTCTGCTTTTAGTATTTGCCCTTGCTTGCTCACTTTCTTCGCGCTCAGGCCAACAAAATCGATCCAAGACGGCAATGACAAGCAAATGGATAATGTGATCAAAGATGTTGGTTCCATTCTTTTTTTTTAAGCCTAGGACTCAAATAAAAAATAACTATACATTCTCATGTTGATGAATATACTCTAAAATGCAGTTATAGCAAACAAAGTGTCATGAACTTTTAATTTATGCAATCATGTTAATGGGCACCTTATAAGAAACTCGTGTATCAAAAATATCTATGAAGCATGCAATTAAACGTGCTCATATCTAAAGCTTATCTTATCTTTGGACCAGAAAATATCTAACCCCGATTCTTGATATGTGGTAAATACTGACTCGATTATAATGACGAAAAAACATCAACAGTTATAAATAGAAAGTTTATGGTAATGACACTAGCCGCCCCGCCCCCCGTCTAGAATTTACTCAAATAAATACCTTTTTGTATTGTAAGTTTATTTGTGCAGGAAAATAAATACTTAGTTTATTTTATTAATGTTTGAAACACAGAAACATAGAAAATAAACCTAAAAATAAGGATACTGGATAGGGTTCTGTATGTTGTAACGTATTTTGTAATGAGCAGGAATCCGACCTAAGGCAACTAGATTAGAATGCAACAGGGAAGAGGTCGTTTGACTCTCTAATGTCTACGTCATCGAGAAAATCTTAAATATTCTCACATATTTGACCAGCAAGGAATTGCGGTAAAAAAATGCAAGTGACCAAGAGACAAAGTTGCTCCATTTTCTTTCTAATTGCTGTAACAATTACCCGATTATGCCACTAATCGTACATTCGTAAAATGCCTGAATTTCAGCTGCCTAAAAAATGGTCACGCGTTGTTTGCGCCTTTTCGGTTGATCAGACAACATGCAATTATCAATTTGCGACAACAAGATAATCATAGTATGGGTTTTCATATAACTGAGATGTAATTGTTTGTATTTTTGTACGATAATTCTTGGAAATCTGTTGTGTTACAACTGTTTTCTACATCTCACATCTTTCTGTAGCCAAAGTGGTAATACTGCAACAAAATAATAAATTGATTGTGCAGTTTATTTACAGCAGTGTTCGTTTCACGTTCTGAACAAACTGTAAAACACTCATCTGGGCTAACGACATTCGAAAATAAAAAATGTATGGGATTGACATTAGCCGCGCATAATCACGTGGTCGAAAAATCGCGAACACGAATGTCATTTCTTTTCGAACACGAAAAGTGCGAAAGTCTGTCTGTCTATCTGTATGTTACGCTTTCACGGCCTAACCGCTGAACGGATTTGATGAAATTTGGTATGAATATAGTTGAAGACCCGGGGTTAAACATAGGCTACTTTTTGACGCAGGCAGAGCTGCGGAAAACAGCTAGTTAACTATATACATAAAAAAATCTGTATCTATATATATTTTTATTTAAGTAATAGATTTTTCTTCATTTGACAATGGAATCCTAAAAATGGTTCTTTCTATCTATCATAATTAGTATTTTGCACGCGATATGCTGCTACGTCCTTTGAATGTACTAGATTTATTGGCAATTCTCGTTAGCCATAAAAAATTCTCTTTTGCATACAATTCACATTATACGATGAATTATACTTATATTTTCTAGTTAATTTCGTGTTGCTTGGAAAATAGATTTTTGATGTTTACTTCTAGCGTGTTTTTAATGAACCCATGAAACATGGGCATGAACACTGCACAGCAGGGATCCTTGGTTGGCACTTATTAAAAATGTATTGAAAAATATAGAGTATGCATAGTTTATATAGTTTTCTGACACCAGGTGGTACAGGATCGATTGACTATGAATCCCACTCGATATGAATGAATGAATAGTTTTGGCGTTGGTCTACAGAGTAATTGTGCAAAAACCTAGTAAGGAAAAGGCTCATATTCCGAACGAACCCAGTCAAAATTGACTCCAATTATGGACCTATTTATTTTTCTAATAATATTTATTAGTATGACTAATATTTATAGTATTGAGTAATAATATGTATGAGTATTACATTAAAATGCGGGACTCGGTGGAATGTCGGTGGAGTTAAAACAAATAGGTCCATAATTAGAGCTAATTTTGACTAGGTCAGGAATCCATACTAATATTATAAATGCTAAAGTCTGTCTGTCTGTCTGTTACGCTTTCACGGCCAAACGGCTGAACGGATTTTAATGAAATTTGGTATGAATATAGTTGAAGACCCGGGGTCAAACATAAGCTACTTTTTGACGCAGGCGGAGCTGCGGGAAAAAGCTAGTATGAAATAAATTGATTCCTTATTTAGAAGACATACAATATGCGGACGGCCTTGATTTTAAGGTCCATATTATCTTAAGTATTTAAAAATTACAGTTCATTTATTTTCACATACACATGTAATACACCCACACACCTGCGTGCGCATGCGCAATATATTCCCTTGATAGTTGTATTCCGTGGACTGATGAGTTTAATTGCTATTAATTACTGGAACTCGCCCACGCCTCCGCAGGAGATGTTCATGCGGAATTGTCTTTAAGAAATCCCTGTATCTTTTAGACATTTCCTAGGTTGAGATACACTCTGTCAATGTTTTCTTAGCGTATTGACGTTCACAACATGGCCCTTTATCCTTTGGAAAGACAAACGAAGGTTACCCTCACAGCCTCTTAGTACTATACTACTCAGTGTGCCAGTAGTCAGTAGGTAGATGTCTAATATTATAATAGTTTTCTATGTGGTAGAAAATACCAAGTTGATCAATTGTTTTTGCTTTATTTTTAAGATAAGATTGTGATATGAAATTGCGTGTTTTTGAACAAGTCAATAACATTAACGCCTGTAATT